>JAZFAU010000198.1:760000-2115000 GCA_037178615.1 Dione vanillae
AAACTATATATACACAAGGCTCTATTCACAAATACACACACGTATACTTAAAGCTAATTTAGCTTGTTGACCAGTGCCCACCCACCAGTGTCGATTTATCTAGCCTTTGGGTACTATCAGAGACTGATAGCTAAAAACATCTATCAAGTCCTCAATCTTTGAGGTAAATAGATTTTTAAAGGATTAATTTTGACGATAAACTTGTGGTCGTAAATTAGTATATAAAAGTGCTAACCGAATGACATTCATTCAGTCACAATCATGAAGGGATTACTTGTCTTCCTCGGATTTGCGCTGGCATGCGGTGAGATTATATTTTTCATATTAAGGAAAACTAGTTAATTATTTCGTATTTTGTGGAGTACATAAAATGTGGAATTAAATTACTCCATGTTTATTAATAAACCATAATTTATTATTATTTTTTTAATAATTTATAGTGTCTATCTATTTTATGTAAAAAGTGGAAAAGAAATTGTCCAAGTTGAATTGAATGTTAAATGATTTTAAAATATACCCATATATAAACATTATTTTTTTTTTATTTATTTTCAGTCACTGCTCACGATCCAGGACTACGAGGTACGTTTTACTTTTAGACTATTATTTTTAGTCTAATCGTTTTTTGCATTTCTTTTTGGATCACTAATAACCATAATGCTGCTTGCAGTCAGGTTCCTGTTTGGGAGAATATATTATTTTAATTTTTCCGTAAATTCGCGTTCTAAATTCGAGCGGAAAACAGAAAACTTTGGATTTCGACTTTTGGCTACCTCTGTAAAAATGTTTCTTTTTAACAGTATAATACCACTTAATTGAAGTAAAATTTAAATATTTTATTTCACAGTCCGGTTCGATGTTGGACTCGGAGTGGGGTCAAGCTTTTTCTATGAAGTCCCCTACAACATGAGGGCCGCTGTCCAACAGCGATGGACTCTTACCGACCGCATGGAAGGACCTCGTCCATCCCTCGTTCTCCTCTGCCCAGCCGACCGCACTGTCTGCGCATACTACGACGACAATGGTTACGTTTCTGGATTACAAGTTGCAGTACGTATGGCCATATATCTAATAATAGATTCTTTGAAATTATTTCAATTTTTTATATAGCATTATACTAAATTTAATATTTATGCACTTTTGCTATGATTTTAAATCAACTAATCATTTAATAATAACATTTTATACTTATGTAAAAATACACAATTAATACAGGTGCGTCAAGATGAGTTCACCGACGCCATTTACGACTGGAAAGTACAAGGTTTCTACGAATGGGAACCCACACCACGCAGCGGTCCCGTTGTCAAATACTGGGCTATTCATCAATTCTTCGTCTCTGAGGGTTTGTTTATTTATTGCTGAATCCAAAATAACTAATGTACAATACACCTTAACCTGAATAACAATGATTAAAGTACTCTTTTGTGAACTACAAGATGGTAATTATTTAATAATATTCTTTCATTAGCATACCTGCAGTTGAGCGCTGAGCAACGTCGCGCTAGCTACAATGAAGAGAAACTATTGCAAGAGCACGCTATTTGGGTAAATGGTTTCAATGGACAACTTGATCAAATCAATGACAAACAAAGCGAAATTGCCAACAGCATTTTTACCGAGCAAGCTTGCATCCCGTGGATGGGTAAGAACCACTTAATTACCTTACTAATCAAACATAGGACTATTAGAATATTTCTTTAAAATATCTAAAATAAATAACTTCACTGTTATATCAGTTAGCACAATTTTATTAACACACTTTTTCTCATGTTAGCCGCTCCTTTCAGCGTAAATTACTTCCGTTAGAATTAAAACGTAATTTGAGGAGTAGGACTAAAAATATTTATTTTTTATATATATCTATAGGTCGTCATTACTACTACAACATGAGCGCTGAGCTCCCATGTGCCGCCGACACCCTATACCCATGGTTCCCATTGGTACACACCCGAGAGCTGATCGGAACTGGGCTTATCATTTACGGAAAGCTTCCCATCAAAGAGGGTGAACGTAACTGGCTCGAGAGACCACCCAGATTGGGAGTCCAGGTAAACCATTTGAACTTATTGTAAATCTTTAAAATCGACCATTTTATTTTTTAAAAATGTTCCAAACACTCATTGCACTTATATAAATAACGATGAAATATTTTTATAGGTTGGCAATTATTGCCATACCTATATAAGTTTATACAAAACTATACAGTTATTTGTTTTCATTGCAGCTAATCGTTCCTCATGGACCTGAATGTCTGTACGACCTGGCTGACAGTCCTGGAATTATCACCCTCCACATTTACTACATCGACAGACCTTGGGGACTCGGATGTCTCTTCAACTGATCCAATTGACTTGATAAAATACTTCCTTTATGAACAATTAAATTAAATTATTTACTTTTCGATAAATATTTTTTATTCTTTTATCAACTAAATACTTACAATTTCATAGATACTTACTATCTAGCTTTCTATATTAAAAAATATCAGCCAAAAATATAGCACCAGATTGATTAATCAATCAAGAGATAGTCAATTATAGATAGGAACATGATCTACATTGATGTATAAGCTATTAAGTTGTCAAATTGCCAAGTCATTTTGTATGAAATAATTTGCAAATAAAGCTTCAGTTGTAATAAAAATTAAAAAGAAATTACGAAACAAAATAATAGATATTTTGTAAAGTATCTTTTGATTTTTTAAACTTCGGAAATGCACTTTACGCAGGCCGATCATTTGCAATCCAAATGTGTCGCACGGACAAATTGTGATTTAGATCCCATCCGTGTAAGAACTCACTAATAAGTAATATAGAGATGTTACTCGCTCGGATGCATTCTGTTTCTCTGAAGACTAAACTCATAAATTGTAAATTATCACATTTTCCTCCAATATGTACTGGAACTTCTTGGCTACTTTAGGCCTGACCATTCATCAATCGGTCAACAATGGACTACAGAAAGTTTAACATTTCGAGTATCCCATCCACTGATAATATCACAATATAAGGGACGATTGGGTGACGGTTGGTGATGTACCGAAAATACAAGTAAATAGAGGACTGTATGCGTTGCCTCTGCTTACACTGCTATGAGGGGAATAAAATGTTAAAAATAATGAAACTAAAAAAAAATGATGAGGAGAAAATTAAAGACAAAAGCAAAAAATAACAATATAATAAAAGTGTTTTATTCAACACTTAAGGGAGTCTTGAAAGACTTCTTTTTGACTTTTTGCTGTCTACGTTTAAGATGTCTCTGAATACGGCCTGTACCTTCCTTCTTCAATTCTTCATATTGTTTCACAAGCGATTCTACTCGTAATTCAGCTGTAATTAAAAAAAGTATTTTATTACTATAAATCCTCACAATTAAACAGACTTATTTTTAATAACTTAAGTAAGCAATTTGATTTGTATTATATTTTAAAGTTTAGTATATACTCACATTTATTTTTAAAGTGTGGTTGTCGACCATGTTTAAATTCCTCTTCAACCTCCAATTTCATTTTTGCTTGTCTCTCCCTATCTAACCTCTTCTTTTTATTAGCTTTCTGCTGGTCATTTAATCTTTGCAACAATCTTCGTAATTTTATTTCCTTTTCAGGATCTTTGGTTTCTTTTAGTTCTGCTCGAATTGCCTTTATGTCATTCATTCTAATATTAGACAAGAAACCATAGTTTTCGGAAAATTCTTTCTTATCAAAAGTACCACATAATGGATCAAACCTGAAAGTTTCCGTTACAATTATTAGCTTATACTTATTACGAAAGTAATGTAAGAAATGCATTTAAGGAGATATCTTGTAAAAAGTTAATTTGACAATATACAATAGGAATGAATTCCGCTGAGAAAATATTGGAGGGGAATCGAGTATATGGACAGACAGGTTTAAAGATATCATTAAACCATCAACACATAAATCAAGAAAGGCAGCTTTCCTCAATACTAAATAAGGCTTATACGCTTTTTGGCGCATTAACACCGTATATTTTTATAGTTCTGATAAATTATCTACTAATATCTACTTTGTTAATCTATATCTGGGTTCCAAGGTCATCGATGTCATCAATAAAGTAGATATTATAGATATATCGAAATGCAGTACCAGAATGTTATTTTTGGCATTAAATTAGCCATTATTTGTCGTAACAAGTAAATGACAAAAAATGTTATTGTGGAATATCCACAAGAGATAGAGATATACTATCGTGAAGTTTTCTGTAGACCTTTTCCATTTGTACAATGCTTATTATTTTGATAAATCTCATAGGGTTCGGCCTGCATTTGCAATGTAAGCGGAAAAAATGTAATTATTAAAAAAATAACAGTATTTCTACAATAATTATTGGATGGATTAGACATATGTATAAACCTTTTCAATCACTATCTATTAAGAAAAACTGCATCACATTTCGTTGCGTAGTTTTAAGGATTTAAGGGTACATACTATGTAGTGATTATATTATTAAAGACATTAATTTATAAAAATCTCACGTATCTAACAAAATCTTAAGCTCATCTTACTTAAATGACTCACGAAATCTTAAGCTCCTCTTACTTTATGACAAAATTATGTAGACGTAAAAAAAAGATTTTTTTCCATTAAAAATATTAAAAATGTGTATTTTACGCTTTACCTAAATTTAGTCTATTTATGTTTTTTTAATTAAGCATTCTAGAATGGACTAGCCGGTCCTACCCCTTCCTACATCCATGCTTGGAAAGGCTTGCACCCAATAAAAATGAAGATTTGCTTAGATCAGTAATTAATTTCACAAGAAAACAGTAACTATATAGACATATACCTACTTTATAATTTCTACACTAAAAATTATAATTTAGATAGCTCCAATACCTCCAAGCTGCAACTATCCCAATTATACTTACAGTGAGCAATTCAGTCTTTTAATGCCACTGAAATTCATCTACAATTCAGGCAGCTAGTTATATTTCTCACTGGTAATGATTCCAAAAAAAATATTTTTGGCATATCGGTATTTGTCTTTAAGACAAAACAATGTTAAATAAAGATTTGAAGGAAAGTCTTTGTAAAAGTATTATTTTCAATGCTTTGTGATCAATGCAACAACCAAGGTGTTTACTATATACGAGGGGTGATCAATAAGTAATGATAATCAATATGAAACAGAACTATTAGATAAAAAAAGTATTTTATTTTTCAACATAGTCTCCTAACAAGTTAATACAATTAGTGTATCTTTTTTCTAAGCCCATGATTCCCTTAGAAAAAAATTCTTTGTCTTGACTCTTGACTGACTTAACTTGACATTACTTCACTATTATCCTCAAATTTGTTGCCCCGGAAATGTTCTTTGCGCCGAGGAAAGAGGTAGAAGTCACTGGGAGCTAGATCTGGCGAATAGGGAGGGTGTTCGAGCAGTTCGAACCCCATTTCTGCAATGGCAGCCATCGCAACTGCGGCTTTGTGAGCCGGGGCGTTGTCTTGGTGAAACAGCTCTCTAGCGCGCAGTTTACCGTGTCTTTTTGACTTAATAGCCTCTCGCAATCTTCTTATTTGGTCTGCGTAGTAAGAACCTGTTATAGAGCCTGTTATAATTCCTTCTGCATCCCAGAAAACAGATGCCATAACCTTTCCCGCTGAACTTGACACTTTGAATTTCTTCGGCGTAGGTGAGGAAGCTCGTTTCCAAGTCATTGATTGTTGTTTGGTACGAGGGTCAAACTGAAAGTACTTAGAAAATCAAAAACTAAGCATTATAGCAAGTTATTAGTTTTATTATAACTTTTCAAAATAGCGTCCATTTCCATCAATACATCGCTGCATTCGATGGAACCATTGAGAAAAGCACCTTGCCCACTCGGCCTTAGGGGTCTCTTCAACGGCGTTTTGAAACGCAGCCACTGCTTCTTCGGCGTCCATAAAATGTTTTCCTCGAAGTTTTTCTTTTATTTTCGGGAATAAATAAAAATCGCAGGGTGCGAGGTCGGGGCTATATGGCGGGTGACCCAGTAATTCCACGTCTAAGGTCGCCAAATAGTCGATCGTTTGCCTGGCGGTGTGCGACGAGGCATTGTCGTGATGAAGGAGGATCCTGCTGCGAGGTCGTTTCTCTCGAACTTTTTCCAATACAAGTGGCAAACAGTTGTTAGTGTACCACTCTGCATTAACCGTTTTCTGATCCTCTAAGACAACTGTTCTCTGTCTTTCCGAAGAACGAGGCCACCATCTTTTTTCCAACACTTTGACCTCTCTTCAATTTAGTAGGCAACTCTTCGCAAGGAAACACCCACTGAGCAGACTGTCTTTTGGTTTCCGGATCATAACAGTAAATCCAACTTTCGTCACCCGTTAGTATGTCGAACACAGCATTTGAGTCACCTCCGTTAAATTTTTGGATCATTTCTCGCCACCAACCAACACGGCGGAGTTTTTGAGCCTCGGTCAAATTATGCGGTATCCAGCGGGCACAAAGTTTCCTGACCGCTAAATGTTCATGGAGGATTTTGTGCACTTGACTCATACTTATGCCTAGACTTGTCCGAATCTGCTGATAGGTCACTCTTTTGTCAGTCTCTATCATACGCCGCACAACACTGATATTATCTTCAGTCGTCGCTGTAGAAGGCCGTCCCTCACGCAAATCATCGGTTCGACCACGTTTGAATTCATTAAACCAGTTGTAAACTGTGGCACGAGATGGGGCTTCCTCGTGAAAAGCCAATTGAAGTCTATCATAACTTTCTTGTTGACTTATATGACATCGAAAGTCATAAAAAATCATTGCACGAAAATTTTCTCGGCTTAAATTCATTCTGACGTGCACAGACAATTTTCAATTTGCCGCCAAATCGTAAAACAAATGACAAATGAATGAAATGTATACTCAATATTATTGGTAAAGAGTTGTATTTTCAAAATTTAAACTTATTTTTTTAATATAATGCTCTTAAGTTGCCAGTTCTAAAAACTTTTAGTTTGACCCTCGTATCGGGATCAAAGTGGTAAATCCAGGTCTCGTCCATGGTCACAAAACGCGACAAAAAATTTTCCTTATCGGCCTGGAACTTTTGAAGATTCACCCTCGAATTGTCGACACGTTTCTTTTTTTGCTCGTCGGTTAACATTCTCGGCACCCAACGCGTAGAAACCTTTTTCATATGCATTTCGTTGACAATGATTTTTTGAACGCTGCCATAGAAGAACCCTGTGACCTCAGCTACATGCCTTACGGTCACCCTTCGATCGGCCAACACGATATCTTCCACTTTTTTTACGTTTTCTCCAGTAAGGGACGTGGAAGGGCGTCCTTCGCGATGTTCATCTTCAGTGGAGGTTCTGCGCAGCTTAAATTCCTTTGCCCAGCGCGCGACTGTGGAATATAGAGGAACAGACTCCCGCAATATTTCCTCGCTCGCTGTGTATGTCTTTGGTAGACATTTTTTTCAGGCAGAGGTACTTGATGACAGCTGTTATTTCATTTCTACTCTTACTCTTCGACAGTTTGTATTCAAATGAATGTATCTTCCGGTAACGGTGTCCTATTTATACAATTTTTTGAAGCTGAACTAGCGGATAAATAAACAAGCAGAAAAAAAAAAATTTGGGGTTTTGTATGTTCTAGAAATACTTGATTATCATTACTTATTGATCACCCCTCGTAATCTCTCTCTCACATTTAAAACAGTAGTTCCTAAATCACCACAATCACATTCCCCACTTAGAGATCATTGTAATAAATTGTTAGAGGATAGAAACATAAAAGGTTTTGAAGGAAGATCTGAAGATGTTGCTAACATCCATTGAAATTTCAAAGAAGATGGAGTCAATATTGAAACCGCACACTTCACCGAGATATAATTGGGAGAACCCAAAGATCTCTTACCAAACAAACAAATTGACATTACAAGTAACTTAACCAATTATTTAATATTTTATTTAAAATTATTTAATTTGCTTTTCAACCATAGCCTTAGTTTTAATTAATAATAAATATAAAATAAAATATAGAGTATATTTTTTTATCTTTTAACAGTTCATTATGATTAACATTAATTCTATATATTAAGTATTAATATTTATGATATATAGTATAAGTTAAAAAAGGGGACAGACCAAGTATCTATAATGTCAATTACATAACAAAAAAAACTTAACCAATTAACTGACTAACTCTCTGAATTTTGGCTGGAACTAATGTCAACATTAACAGATGACACAGCTTTTATTAAAGAAGAGATATTATAACACAATAGAAGAATGCATGTTTAAAAGAGATCCAGTACAAAGTGATATTAAAATACCTTGGATCGCGAATCTCCTTCTTTTTTACAGGAATAATATCTTGCAACATGGAGACAGGCTTCTTAGAACTCATTTCCCGTGGTCTGTTTTTGTTTTCTCTTTTAAAAATTTTTTTCTCATTTGACCCATTTCGTACCTTTTCATTTTTACCAAATATTACTTCTTTATACACTTTAGCACCGATTTTTTCTTTTAGTTTCTGAAGATCCTCAAATGACAAGTTTGATAGTTCTTGTTTAATTCCTACCTATAACAACATAAAGGTAATATTACTTTTGACTTTACTTTTTGAATGAGTAATAATTATACTTTATAAAAATATATTTTTGTTGCTTACACGTTCAACATCTTCATCTACCTCGGGATCTGTATTAGAACTTTCATCATTACTCTCCATTTTCAAGAAAAATAATACTTGCACTTAATTCGAATTTTACGCTTTGTTTTGCATTTATTGTTATTAATATGAAGACACAAGTGGTTGAGAAATAATAATATCGGTTGAGAAATAATTGTATCAACAAAACGTGCGTATTAAAATGTCAACTGTCAAACAAAAATATGTCATAAAGATACGTGAGGACTGGTTAACGTTATACACAATAAATTTGTCAATTTTTAATAGATTATTTGAATCAAAACAAAAATAAAATGGAATATAATCATTAATACTTCACATATATTACTAAACATACTAAAAACACACACTTTTTAAAAAAATTTTTAGTATTTATATAAGTACAAAGTGCTTGTTGCTAATTGATAAATAAAAAAGTCGTAGTTATTATCAAATAAGCCATGCTAAAGAAAAATATAATAAAAGAAACAAATTGTTTACCACAACGGTGTGGTACTAGTTATATTTATTATTTACAAACGTAGGCATTCAAATTCAAGTCTGTGGTGCGTAATATAATGCGTTATTTTCTTTAGCTAAAACCAACAAGTGTGAAAAGAACCTTATTTTCCAATGGTGTTTTTAAGTGCTCTCGTTAATGTGTATTTTTCTTTATTGATATTTATAATTGTAAAATTTACAAAAGTAAACACCAGTCGTAAGAATTAAATTTGATATAGATGCTTTACAATAATTAAGAGTTTTGTACGATATATTTGATTTAATTGAGGTTGTGGAAATGGATACTCTTAAGGAACACATATTTTTAACAAAATTTAATATTAATGATGAATCTTATTATGCTAAAATTAATTGTACACATAGTGAAACCGATTTATTTACCATAGAAATTTTAAGCCAAAATCAAAGTTGGTCAGGAAAATTTTCACGCAATGCAGCAAAAACTTTCTGTGAAAATTTAGATGAAACTGAAGAAGAATATTTCACTAATATATTAGCTGCTTTGAAAAAGAAAGAACAGTCTTATATAGTTGACTTCATATTAGATAAAAACGATGTAAATTTATTTAAATTTGTTTGGAAGAGAAAAATTCCTAAAGGATTTTTAATTCATGGGTTTGTAATGTTACAAAAGAATGTAGATACAGTTACAAAAGATGCCATTATGGACTATTTAATCAATAAAAATGAAATACTTGAATCTACTATTGAAGTAAGAAATCAAGAAATTGATTCACTTAAAAATGAGCTGCTAAAATATAAAAGAGAATTTGAAAACCTTATAGAAATAAAGAACACTATAGAAGATAATTTGTATGGAAAATTTATACAAATTTTAAATGCGAAAAAGAAAAGAATAAGATTACTTGAAGATGAATTAAATAGCATTGAAGCTGCAAACACACTTGATGATGATGAATAGAATATAAAAAAATATATATAAAGAATAATTTATAAAACTGTGATGTAATTAAAAGTTCATAGTGTAATTTAAGATTACTTATTTATTAAATGACAAGTAGTTGTATATTATCTAAAATATTTTTCTTTACCATTTAATAGATTCCATCATACCACTTAATAGTATTGTTATCTAAAATATTTTTCTTTACCTATTTTTCTTTACCATTTAATAGTTTCCATCATACCACTCAACAGTATCGCAATGTTCTCAATGCAGGAACTTTACATGCTACATGGAAATTGATTACAATTTTTCCTAGATACACATTATCCTGCACAGAGTATGGTAGGCAGAGAACCTAGTTTTTTTTTATGTTAGAGGAAAACAAATGAGCAAGTGGGTCACTTGATGTTAAGTGATCACCTCCGCTCATAGACACCCATAAAGCCAAAGGTTTCAGGGGTGCATTGCCTACCTTTTAAAAAGGTGTACGCTCGATTCTTGAAGGTCCCAATGTCGGATCGGGTGGGAATTATCTCTACAGGGAGTTCATTCCACAGTGCGGTCGTATGTGGGATAAAGTTTCTTTTGATACATACAGTGGTACTCCGCCAATTATCAAGGTAGTGAGGATGGTATTTTAATTTGTGGCGGGAGTTACGATAGTGGAAATTCGCAGCCGGTAAATAATTCTTCAGAAGACTCCCCGTGGTACATACGGTAGAAGATGCACAGTGATGCGACATCTCACCGCAAGGCCAGATGGTCGAGCCACTTAGAGAAATTCGGAATTGAACGTCTTTGGAAATATCGACACCGAGAATTCTAATAGTCGGATTGGTTTCAAGGGGAATGAAATCATCTTTTTCGAGGTAAACGCGCAAACTTGTGTTTTTTTGGGGTTACGAGATTATGAGAGCCCTAACTCGAAGCCTGGTTGAGGGAAATTTTAATTTCGGACACAAGTTTGTTTCGAAACACACAGACTTGCGCCTGAGAGATGTTTGCACGTCATGACGCATTTAATGTACTGTCATCCGCATAGCAATGAGCGTTACTGAATTGTAACATGTCATTGATATGCAGAATAAACAGGGTAGGGAATAGTACACAGCCTTGTGGGGCTCCAGCGTTCACGAGTAACGAATTAGAGCATGTACCGTCGATAACAACCTCACCTAGTGTCTAACCTAGTGTTGAGATACCCCATTCCCCACTGACCAAATCTTGAGTCTGCATTTTGTGTAGCGTAACTAAATGAAAAGTATCACGTCTTGCCCCACAAATTAAACCCAGATTCATCACAACTATAGTTGAACACTGCTGTTTTGCATAGTAACTCCTGTTTTTATATACAGTTCTTTTTAAACTAAAACAAATATATATTCATAATTATTATGAAATCTTGATCTCTCAATAATTTATTTCCAATAAAATACATGATACATTATTGAAATAATGTAATAATCCTATTTTAAATTAATTAATACAAATAATATCTCAAATATAAAAAAAACAATAAAATTATTGGTCATATTTATATCATAAAATTATTGGTCATATTACTGAAATCAGAGTCCAAATACTGAATAAAATATCAAAGATTTATACAAAAATATTAATAAAATAAAAGCAAATGAAAATATTATTTGTAAGTAATGAATAATTTATTTTGTGAATAATACATTTTAAATATTACACATAAATAATTAAGATGTTTAGTAGCTTCTTCCAAATAGTGTGATAAATTTGGGCTTTTTGCTGCAAGCTGGATGGATACACTTGTCTTCAGCATTCAATTGACGGGGTGGTTCAAATGGAATGCACAAGGACTTGGCTCCCATAGCTGGCCCTTTAGGTCCTTCAGCAGAAGCATCATCTTCATTTCTATAGTAATAATAAAGGTTTATCATTTAAATTGTCGACATATGTATGTTATTTTTATTAGAACACAATTAGTATATTGAAATAACAAGCAAGCCTATTATTAATAAAATATTTGAAAAAAATAATATATATGAGTAAAAAATTAAAAAAATAACTCTCTGTAAAGGTTACTTTTATAAAAAAATATCGTTTATTCTTTATAAGAATAATAATAGCAATAAAAAAATAAACAAAAATTTATATATTTATTTACCTTGCACTGTCATTTTTAATGTTATCCTCGCAAGGTATTTCCCCGCAGAAAGGTGCTAGAAGAATGTGTCGCCGTTCCAAGGCATCAATGAAGTCTTCCCATTTGGTTACAAACGATAAACGTTCGTCTCTTTCTTTAGTCGCTCTGAAAATTTACAAACCGTAATAAATAAAATATTTATATGTCAATAAGCTCAAAATTCAATTGTACGCCTTATACAATTATTCATAAAATATGGCAAACAGAAAACCATGTGTCAAGATACTTCTTTGAACTTTCCTTCCGAATTACAAATTTTCTGTACCGTGTGGCTCGGTTAAATGACTTTTGCCTTGTAAGTACAAGGAGAAAAAAAAATCACCATCCAATGGGATTACACTAAGCAACCTTCACATTTCCATTCAAGTCTCTGTGCCCTAATGAGTTCAAAAATGAAAAATATTATTTCATTCTATTTATTTCCCTACAGATCTTACATCAAACAAAGCATGTTTTCAGTTTTAAATAAACCTTTATCTATTTATCATAACATAATATAACATTGCAATACAATGTTATTTTAATTCAGTTAATTACATCCAATTTGCAAATGTACCTGACAAGTATCACCCTAATATAAACAATCAGAACTTTCCCCATTGTTTATTATAATTATATACACAAAGCCATAGAAATATAAATAAAACAATATAACAAACCTTTCCAACATTTCTTGGTGCGTTTTGTCCAGCAAGGCCAGTAACTGCGCAGGTACGTCTCCTCGCTTGAGAGTAATCTTCTCTCCAGTAAGACGTCTCACGGCTACAACTTCGCCCTTCGCCATATCCTTGGGGCCTAGTTCCACACGGATTGGCACACCCTACATAGGAATTAAAGTTTAATGTTATTCTTATGTAAATAGGCTACTTTTGAATTAATTTATAGTTTGTGACAAATATATTAATAACAGGAATGTAAATACATATTATGAAATTTTAATAAATTTAATTCCAAAACGTTAAACCAAAATTTTATTTTAAATTTTTCTTCACATATCTTATGAAAAAATTATAAGACAGCGTTTGACCACAGAATATGATATCAAATCTACAAAAAAATTCAAAACAAAAACGAACCTTAAGCTCCCAATGGTTGAACTTCCATCCTGGCGAGTAATTATCCCTGTAATCTCCCTCTGCCCTTATGCCAGGCTGCTTCCATCTCTTCAACGAGGAGTTTACACGAGTCTATAAGACTTTTACGTTCTTCTGCACTGCTGGAAGCTGTGATGCCGCAAGGGACTACTATGGCCTGGATGTCGGCGACCCTCGGAGGAAGAACTAGGCCGCGGTTATCTCCATGGACCAACACCATAACACCTAATAGTGGTTAATTTTGTAAGTTAATGTGTACTTATATATATAATAGCCAAAAATAGTGGTAATTTGAACATCGCTTCAACTGTTGAATGTCTTTTATTTAATAATATTAAAAAAGGTTTGTAGATTAGTAGTTAATATTGTATAAATATTGTAAATTAATAGCTAAGAAAATAATAATTGCAATTATGATTTCTACTTCAAAAAGTTTTATAGTATTTAAAGGAGCAAAGCGTAGTAGCCCTTATATAGATATTTACCAATCGTTCTTGTAGTAAGACCCCACGAGTTCTGAAAGACATATTTCTTCTCTTGTGTGTCAGGATCGTCGTATACAATTTCAAACATTTTCGAGAAGTTCGTTCCGAGGTGATGGCTGGTTGCACCCTACATAAGAAACAATATTCACATTCAATAACTGCCTACAATAACACTATCAATTTTTTTAGCTATACTCTTTATCACGGCAGGGTAGACAGATGGAATCACAGGACCCTAGTGTTGGTTAAGACACCCCCTTCACTGTTTTTCGCCTTTTTCGAGGCATTGCGTGTCAAGTGGAGAAACTCAACGCCGCGTTTTGCCTAGTTGCCAGAGGGAAGAAAATGAAAATGGAAAAATTCATCTCTCTCGAGTGGGAATCGAACCCACAAATCGTGTTTACAGGCAGACGCTACGCCTATCAAAATAAAAAAAAAAAAGATTTATTCCACCTGTATGCCTCTCCCGCTAGCTGGTACGTAGGCCTCCACGGTGGTGGTATAGTCTCCGCCCGCGAACTTCTCCTTCTCCGTCTTGCGTCCCCTAATAACAGGCACTGCTAGCAGCTCCTCGTATACACGCGCGTACAGATCTAGCGAGTATAGATAGGTGTCAGACAATTATTTGGAATGAATTTACTATTTTTATTTTCTTGCTATGGAAATAAGGCAAAATGTGAATTTCGTCATGGTATTGGCGGATAGTGTAGTTTAAACCATCATTTAGTTAAACAGAATTCAAAGCTAAAAATTTAAGCGTTGCCGAGATTAGTCAAGAAAATTCTTTATTTAATCTGTGGAATAAAAAACAAGAACAATTCAAATTCCAAAAAAAAATAAATTCAAATAGGCTTTAACAAGCAGTTCTGAGAACAGATACATATATAACACAATTTTATTAAATAATACTACTGTAATGTAGCAATATCCTACACAACAATTCCATACATTTGTATCATAATAAACAAATACTTATAAAAGTCAAAACGTGTGTATCCCAGTACCTAATATCTGCAACACCTCCTCGTCGGCCTCCTCCTTGGTGCGGAAAGCGGTGTGGCCCTCTTGCCAGAGGAACTCGCGCGTACGTAGGAAGGGCTGTGGCTGTTTAAACTCCCACCTCTAAAATTATATTAGATTATTATACGTTTGACATTTTCTGAATACATCTTAAAGAATTACATATAGAAGTTATGATAATTTTAGCTGTCAATGGACGTCATTTCAAATGAATATATAGATATAATATTTAACGGCCACAAAATGTTCTAAAATCAGAATACATAAAAACGACATATAGTAGCCTCAGCATTTCATTATTTACTTCGTTTGAAAAAAAAAAACATTTTTGAATATATTACTAGTTTTATAATCTTACCAAGTTTATAACGGCTAGTTAATAATATGCTTTAAATTACAGTCGCGAGTACATCCACATCTGTGTAGTGAATAAACCGACCACAACAGCAAAATTATCGAAAGCGATAGAGATATATGTCTTTGCCGCTTTGACAAGATAGCGTAAAAAAATTATTTAAAAAATAATCTTTCATTCAGTTCATGAAGGCCAGTTAATACGCTAGTAATACGTTAATAATGGTTGAGCTTGTAGGGCAAAAAATATCGAAAGAGATATATTTCTTTGCCGCTTTGAAAAGATGGTGTAATTGTTTTTTTTTTAAATAATATTAGTTTCATAATTTTCCTAAGTTCATAGAGGCCAGGTAACGCCACGCGTAAAGCTCGCCCTACCACAACGTTGTTCCACTGGTTGAGCTTGTAGGGCAGGTCGCGGTGGCTCTGTATCCAGCGCGCGTAGGCGGGGTACATGACGGTCTCGGAGGTGGGCCGCACGGCGATGTGCTCCGCCAGCTCCGACGAGCCCGAGTGCGTCACCCACGCCACCTCCGGCGCGAAGTCCGCTATGTGGCTCTTCTCGCGCTCCAGCGCCGCCTGGTGTTTATTCATATAATTACAATGGATGTTTAAAGAAAATATTGAATATGAAATTTTGATCGCGGTGGGGTACGAATTTTATGTTTTTTTTAAGTATTTTTTTCTACCCTTAGTAGTATTACAAAATTATTATACAATAAATGGTTGAACAAAACATAAAAAACCTTTGAACGCAGTGGCATTCAAATTTTTATACATATCTTTTAACTATTGTTTCTAATCTTAATGTACTTCAACAGGTTAAAAATGATAAAAATATGATAATATAATGTTTACGCCTCTATGGCACTATGTATAACTGTAAACGCGTCAGTTTTGGATTCGATTCTTACATAGGGGAAATGAATTATTTTTATTGGCAATCTCTGGTAACAAGACAAATCGTGGCGTTGAGTTCCTCTACTCAACGCGTAATGGCTCGAAAACTAATTGGAAAGTAGACTATTACGGACTATTTAACACTAGATTCCCTCTATACACTTTGCTATTTGCCGGATATAACGTGAAGCTCTCATTTTGCTTGTTTATTTTTTTAAAAGATTTTTTATAATCGCTCTGACAATCCTGTGTCAGGTCTATTTAACTTATTTTTTCTTGATTTTACTTATTTATACTAACTTAATTTTACTACTTACTAACTTAATTTTACTTTTAGCCTCACGCTTTATCTTGCACATGGCAGGGTAGACAGAGGGAACTGCAGAAACCATAAGAACCTAGTGTTAGGACACTCCGTTGCTTTAGTCCCTGCTTTTTTCGTCACGCTTTCCGCCTTTTTCGAGGCATTGCGTGTTGAGTAGCGGAACTCAACGCCACGTTTTGCCTAGTTGCCAGACCGAAGAAAATGAAAATAAAAAAATCCATGTTCCTCGAGTGGGAATCGAACCCAGAAACCGTCGAGTTTACAGGCAGACGCTTACGCCCCTGCGCCACAACGGTCCTGTACATTACAACTGTACGTTATATTTATATATTTTATTTGTAACTAAATTACTTTGTTATGACATAATTATTTCAAGAAAAGAAATTAAAACATACCTTTGACACAAATATAGGAAAGTATCCATCTTTGACTCCCAATTTCCTGAAGCTTTTGCTGAGGAACTTCCTGATGACGTCCCAGATGCTGTACGACCAGGGGCGCAGTATGTAGCACCCGGATATGTCGTAGTAGTCTATCATTTCAGCTGGAATAAGAAATAAATAATTTGTTACAATATAAAAAACAAAATGTTTCAATAATATTTATCGTTATGAACTAACGTAAAATATTTCTTTCAACATTAATAAAAATAAACTTTTACAAAAATAAGCAAATTTCAACTAATTTTTGTAATTTGAAGGTAATATATAAAATTAACTTTAAATAATAAATATTGACAATACATACGTACATAAAATTAAATTAGACTTACATTTAGTAATTACTTGGGAATACCATTCTGGCAGATCAGTTTCTTTGCACGCCTCCAATCCTAAACGAGTTACTTTCTTTACACCCGTCGACGACTCCTCTTTGGCCGGTTTTGGCGACTGTTATATATATTTAATTCATTTATTTATTACATAACAAACTTAATATACTATTTATCACTATTTTGGCGATTAAAACTATTAGCTTAACTCAATATAAAACTTTGACAGCATAAAACACAAGATGGTTTGGAGTTCGAAGATAAATTCGAGACTTTTTTTATCTAATTATGTTAAGTAGTGTTTTACTATTTAGCAAATAATATGCTAATGGGCGGAAACTGGAAAATGTACACTAGGTATTCTCTGCTAACTCCATTAATAGTCATAATATAATAGCAGCTTCATTAATATAAATTATATTTATGTATTCAATGTATAAAAAAATACTATTTTCATAACTTAATAATAAAGTTTTTTATTACTGTTTAATATTACAATTATATCGATTTTAATCATTAAATTGGGAAAGGAAATTATAATTGATATAATAATCCGCGACGGTTTCTGGGTTCGATTCCCACGCGAGGAAGATGGATTTTTCTATTTCTGGTAACTAGGCAAAGCGCGGCGTTGAGTTCTGCCACTCAACACGCAATGCCTCGAAAATGGCGGAAAGTGGGGACGGAAAAAAAGCAGGCACTAAGCAACGGAGTGTCTTAACAGTATGGTTCCTGCAGTTCCCTCTCCCTATCCTGCCATGTGCGGGATAAAGCGTGAAGCTATAATAATCTGTACATTTTGCTATAAAAAATTATGACAATAACTTTTTAGATATAGCAAAATAAATATTAGCTATTTATTAAAATCCCATAATAAAGGTCAAGTAACTTTTTATACTATAATAAATATAATCATTTTCAAACCTGTTCTTTAGGTTTGCTCTCTTTTTTTGCTTCCTTCGGTTTCTCCTTCTTCTCCTTGGGCTTGCTCTCCCTGGGTTGAGATGGAGCTGCATAAGGAGTTCCAGTTTCCGCTTGATATTTTGCTTTAAGTTCTAACAGTTTCTTTACTTCGACATCAATAGTCGCCTGTTAGGTTGTTTTATTAATTAGTGCATAACTTCTTTAATGTAATTAAATTTCTATAATATACACAACTCACATATAGTGTTTTTAATATATAAACAACGACAATTTGTGTTATGTATGGGACTTTTACAAACTAAATTTAATTCCTATTTTGAACATATTAATTTCATATAAATAGATAGTAACCGATTTTTTTATATACATATTTTATATTGAATAATGAATTTAGCATTTTAATAAGTTTAAATTTTACCTTATCTGCTTTCTTAGCTTTAAGGTCTCTTACGACTTCCCCCTGCTTCGCCACTTCTGCCGCGATAGCTTCACCTTTACCACTCATTGTTGGTTGTTCCTAGAATATACAAAAACGTTTTACTAATTAATCTTTTTTTCTTTTGCTTAACAATTCACAGAAGAATTCCCGCTAATAGGAGGGTAGCTAGAGGGAACCGCACAGACTGTGGGAACCTAGTGTTAAGACACTCTGTTCCGTGCTCTACTCGAGACCTGAGAGTGTCACTCCGCCAGAACGAAGAAATTGGAAATGAAATATTAAATCCATCCAGAGTGACGGTCCTCTAATTTATCAGGTCATATTTTATTTTCTTTGCTTCAAGCTGTATCCATCATATATTAGTCTAGTTAAAGGGAATTTAGTATTATGACATCTCTTTCCTTAGTATCCGCCCAATTTTTTAAATACTATGTTGAGTTTGAAGCAGGAACGAGATTTTTTAAAAAGTTTAAGTAAGTCGTTTTAAAAAAAGACAAAAATAATAACGACGCTTTACAGTCATTGTGCCGCTGTGCAGCGACGACCCGAAATAAATAATTCTTCTTAAAATATATAGACTTGTCAAAATTCCTACGAAAATAAAATTTATTTTTAATGTCATAATTTTAATCAACAATAAGTCAACCTGTTGCACCTGTTTTACTGCTGGCGTTGCTGCTGGAGCTTTTGGCGGTGCCGCTTTAGGAGTCCACTCTGTTCCAGCAATAGATTTATATTGAGCTTTTAGATTCAACAAATTCTTCACCTAAAATAAAACGGAATAATTTGTACACATATTAAAAGTAAGAAAGATATCTAATTCTTAAGACGTAAATATTTTGGTATAAATTTCAAAGTAAATTTACATAATGTGCATGCAGACGAGAACCGACGCAAGAAACTTAGCAATATTTTCCTTCAATAATTCACAATGATAAAGTTATTGTTTGTGTTATAAAAGGGTTGAAAACGATGATTTTGTGGTCACAAAATCATCGTTTCACTTTTAAATTGTTATTATAGCATTGTTTGGATGTAATATGAGACTGGTACGGAGAGGAGTTAGTCTTATATGAGAAATATCACTTATGGAAGCTAAACCTAAAGGGAAGGGAAGATAAGTCTATAATTTATATACAATTTCCATTAATTAGACAAGCCCTAACTTCGTAGCTTAAGAATATGACAATTATAATATTTTCATAATTATTGTTTACAAACAATGAATATCACTTTAAATAAAAATTATAGATGCTTGTTCTAATATGTTATATAAATTTAATATATTTTAAACTTTAATGATTATCTCCATATAATTACCATAAATTAGACATACTGACTTAGTAGCTTACAAAAATATTAACTAAATAAACTGACCTCAACATCAATAACGTTCTTCTCTGCTTTGGCAGCCTTTAGCTGTCTCACTTTATCCCCTTGAGCAGCGATTTGGTTCAACAGTTCAGCTATTTTAGCGTCGTCACTCTTTTGTGATGAAGAGCTTGATGGCACTGGTTGAGCTGATTGACCTTGAGACTTCCAATCCTATAAAAAAATTACATTGTTTATATTTTTTTATACTAATTAAAAAGTCCACTTTTCAAAATTAACATGAATAAACTTATTATAACAGCCTAATATTAACTTAAATACACATATTTATATGACGAATATTTGCTTCATTCGTGGTGATATAATCTAATATCTTATTTACACAGTTGTTCATAATTCTTTGACGAAATGTTTGTTTTTGATCACAAATTATTTGTACTTAGCTAACGTAATGTTAAATTTTATTTCAGTTTAATTCGCTCAAGCGTTTTGGATAATAAAAAAAAGAAAATATAAATAGAAATTTAGAAGCGTTAAACCGTCGTGGCGCAGAGGTGCAACGTCTGCCTGTAACGCGACGGTTACTGGGTTCGATCCCCAGTCGGAGAAGATGGATTTTTCTATTTCCATTCTTCGCTCTGGCATCAAAGGCAAAGCGCGGCGTTGAGTTCCGCCACTCAACACGCAATGCCTCGAAAACGGCGGAAAGTGGGGACGGAGTAAGCAGGGACTAAGTAACGGAGTGTCTTAACACTAGGTTCTTATGGTTCCTGCAGTTCCCTCTGCCTACCCTGCCACGTGCGGGATAAAGCGTGAAGCTAAAAAAAAAGCGTTATTAAAAGTAATAAAAAAATACAATAAAATTTACAAAATAACCGAATTCAAATATAAAATATTATTTCATACATAAACAAAAAAGGCTGTACCTTTCCCGTAGCGTTTTTATATTGGACTTTCAAATCAGATAACACTTTGATTGCGTAATCTATCTTAGTTTTCTCAGCAGTTAGCAGCTTTCAAAGATTTAAGCTCGCCGTCTTGTTTAATGATATCGCCATTTAATTTTGCAATATCTGCTTTTGATAGTTTCGGCGCGGATGCTGGCGGTTTCCAGTCTTGAAAATAAATTTTATTGATTGAAAAACAAAGTAGTTAGAATTATTACATAAATCTTTTAAATCAATATTGCCAAAGAGTTTCCGTATCTTTTTTTATTATTTTTATGATTTTTTCTGGATATTGTCGTTATTTATTACAATGAATGTGTAATGTGATTTCCATGTAATTCATAAGTAAGTTTAATATTTTATATTAGTCAATATATATAGAATGTATTTAAGTATTTAATATAATTTGCATATATTTATTTTAATATTATATAATTGAAAGATATTGTTATCTTATAAGTCAATTATTTGTGCCATAATTACAATATTTGAAAGTTCCACAATATGGCAAAGCGTGGTAACATCTCTTCAAGCAAGAAACACGTAAACTGTTACATTCCTAAGTAAACGAAAAAGCCTAAACTACTCGTGCATAAAATAAAAATAACAATTTAAATATAAAGAAAAGTATATAAAACTAATAAATATACACATTTAAGACATGCGTCCGAAGAAAATTTAATTAACATCGCTTTTTTATCATTTCCACAGTTAACTACACTTTTGGTGTGTGGTACTACTTATTACTACTATTATTCATACTTTAAATCTATAGGGGACACAGGTTTTCGATATTATCTAATACCTTTCCCGTAATAATCTTATATTTGGTCTTCAAATCGAGTAAAATTTTGGTAGCTTCATCAAGCTTACATTTTGCGGCTTTGGACGCTTTAAGTTGATGAACTACAGTCTCCTTGTTCACAAATAAGTTTGTACAGTGTAGGTGATCTCTCGGGTGAAGGTAATCGTGGCGCAACAAATGTCTATAATTATTTTATGGAACTTTAATATATATAAATACAATATCTGAATACAAAATGCCCGTTTTTATACTGAAATATCAATAATTCATAAATCTCCAACGAGACTAAGATTAATTAATTAATAGATAAAAATATTTAAAAATCTACTTACTTTGCCAGTAATCGCTTTATATTCCGCTTTCAGAGCTAATAACACTTTGACAGCGTCTTCAATAATATTGTTATCAGCCTTCGCAGATTTCAGTGAACGAACTATATCACCTTGGTTAGTAATGTCTTCTACCACTTTATTAACGTCTTTCCCAGCTGGTGGAACCGATGCTGGTTTATCTTGTATCACTTGTGAGATCTTGGGCTAAAATAAAAATATGAAGTAAAAAATAAACATATTTTGTATAGTCCACATTATACTTATTATATGAATAGAAGGTGTATTATTGAACCAATTATTTTATTTTAAAATTTAAATAATTTCTTTAACAATCACGTATTAAAAAATTGTTTAAATTTTAAAATAATTTATAAGCATGAAAAATTAAATTCAATGTAATATTTTCATTTTTCATTTACAAACAGCTCGTATTTGTAGGATCATTTATTATTTTTAATTTCAATATTCGCTACATAGTAGCCTCTACCTTTTGAATAATAACATTCACAAAGTAGTATTTGAACCTAAACATTACGGATACATCAGATATGTTGAAACTGTACCACGGTGATGTTCACAATTCTTTAGATTATAAGTTATAAATATCTTTTACTATTTTATAACATATGTCACACTTCTACCTTTTACGAGTACGTAGTCACAATTATATAAATTAAACGTTCATAGCATTTAAATATACTCATTTTCACTCATATTAAAAAAAATAGATATAAAAATGTCAATTTAATTAAAAAAAAAAACACGCCACACATGTGTTAACTAATACAATACGTAGTCAACTGATTTTAGGTGGCGCGATGTGCTACGTGGTACGATTTGTATTACTTTCACTTTTTCATATAACATATTGTAGCACCACGTGGGGCACTCAAATACCAATTTTTGCAACTTTATACTTTTCTCAATAATACATCCTTAAAAGTCAATAAAGCTCTTATTAGTATTTATTCTTTTCTTAAAGAAATAATATTTTATTTATATAACAAAATTACAACCAATCAAAAGCTTAATATGTGAGCATATTGTAGCCAAAAAATAAAATAGTAGACCGTCATAGCGAAGAGCACAGTGTCTACCTGTTAAAGCGAGGTTTTGTGGGTACAATGCCCACTCGGGGAGACCGAATTATTTTCATTTTCTCCGTTCTGGCAAGTGCGGCGTTAAGTTTCGCACTCAACAACTAAATTTCTCAGGCGTACAGTTCCTTCTGACTATTCTGCTATATGCGGGATATAGTGTAAATTTGAAAAAAAATTTCGTCAAAATTCCTAAAATTTAAGCTCAAGCCTACTCAGCCTCAGCTCTAGACTACTTTTTTTATAAGTAGCCCGTATTCTCTTATTTTGGTTTTAATTTTTATATAGATAACAATTAAGATGATTTCAAATTATAAAATAATTATTATTATTCTATCGTGAAATCTTAACCAAATATTCGTGATGGTTTCGATGGCCCACAAGGTTGTCGCGTATATGGTAAAATTACTTATTCACCTTCACTGACATTCAGGATTAGGAACTTAGTTTATGTAAATATGTTTGTGTAATCCCAACATTTAATATAACAAATATAACTAACTGTAACCTTTTCGTTCGCGTTGTCATTCAATTTTGGAAGAGTTTGTAGCCTCAACAGAATCTGCCCGTGGTGAAGTAATTAAAACATGAACAGCGTACAAGAAGAATATTATTGAGGGTGTAGTTACGTCAGTTCCGGCTCAATGGATAGTTACTACATTTCGTGAAAAACAGTTTTTATAACAAATCTGTCCTTCAAAGTTGAACTATTTAAATACCCAATAATCTAATGTTTTCACTGTTGTCGCTTTGGCGATGTCAAAGCACATTGTCAACTGATGCAAAGATGCTACAAGTGTTCCTAGTCTCATGGTGTGATATATGTGACATCCCAAAGGAAATGCTTAGATGTGCATCCAATGCACATCAAAACATTCTACTATTGTTAAGGGGTACTCTGAACGCGTAAGACAACAAAACATCCAGACCAATATGGCGTAAGAATATAGTATCCTTCCGTTTCCCAAAACTCTAATTACCTTATGACATATCGCTTAGGAAATGTTTACTTCTCCCATCTTAAAAACTCTCAGACTCCACAAAGCAGAGACCCTGCTAGTTCTACCAAGTCCTACTATAAGACAATTCCGTACTCGCGCTCCTTTAGCAAAAGGATACGGTAGACAATCACACCAATCTGTTAATAATAATTGATTTTCTTTTCTTTCTAAATGTGGTGTCCATAATCCGGGTTCAGACGATTCAACAGAATCATGAAAAGGTTTATTATTAGTTGTTAGTTGTTCTGACTAATATCTTGGTGAGAATAATAATCTCAAGAAGAATCTTAAGAAGTGATGTGAATTCAAGAATGAGCGAATTCAGAGAGTCAATTCAAAGAATGAATTCATGATCTAATTATGCAAAAAAAAATATGTTAATACATTAAGAAACGTCAATATAGGTGAATCCTTTAGTTTTTCTATTCCTCTTGCTAGTAGTAGGCGAGCTTTTATATAAAATTATTATTCATTATTGAAAAGTCGGCGACAAAGCACTTTTTCATAAGTTTCGCTAAACCCTCAGAATGATTACACGTCGTCTGGATTTACATACGCTTTGGCTTATATATGAAAAACATATTTTCTAAATAATGTTTAGTAAGAAATTCATAACATAGTCGGCATATTAGAGTAAGAATGAAGAACAGTCCAGATGATAGAAAAGTACAAACAATAGGAAATTTAGTTTTATATATAAAATTTTTAAATCGACACTAGTATTTTATTGCTTATTCATGTGTTATACGTATTGAATATAAACAAATCTTGTTTCATATTTCAAATAACGCCTTTCGCTTCAAGATAAAAAAATTGCTAACAATAAGAGAATATGATATTATAGTTCTTTTCTATACATAGTTGAAGTAGGACGTACTTAATGTTTTATTTAATTTGATAAGTCTACTTCGTGATATATTCGATGCAAAAGAAAGTCTACTTTGTTTTATTTCACGGTTTTTTCAAAGGACAATTTTGCCAAAATATTTTCCTACAATAAAATAAGTAACGCCTCGTGTTCATACCTCCTTCATAATAAACATAAGAAAAATAAATAATAAAACGTCAATTGCAAATGTCAAAAAAAATTAAAAAATTAAAAATCGCTCGTCGAGCTAACAACAACATAGTGATTTTAGAATTTAATGAAAAGGTTTTGATGTTAAGATTGTATGCAAAACATTTAATTTTTAACGTAAAAATAGTAAACCATTTATTATCATGAAGAAACAGCATTATATGCCACAGGTAAGAAGAGTATCTTAATTCTGAGAAGTTTTTATATTAAAATTTGGTTATGTTTACGTTTCTGTATAAAAATCGATATCACAATTATTGATATAATTTGTTGGTGTATACTTAAATGTGCCATTGCATTTTTGTTTTAAGAATATGATAAATTTACTAAAGAGGGTTATTTTGAAACACACAAAGAACAACATTTTTACTACTATTTGTATATATTTTTAATGACAAAATAAACAGAAAATGATGTATTCTTTGAGTCCATAATAATAATTTATGTATATTATATTTAATTCAAAACTAGTAAAAAGATAATGCCAAATATTATTACAGAATTATTTTTCCCATTATAATAGTCCCAACATAGTAATAGAACCCGGAGATGTTACATCTAACCCACCACCTCTTAAAAGGAATAAAATTGACAGTTCTTCTGTAAGTAGCTTATTGAATATAACTAACTGATATTAGCACGAAGAAAATAGTTACAAATTATTTTATATATTTTATTTACTAAATTATGAATTAGGTATTTTTATCATTTTGTATTTAAATTAAAAAAAAGTCTTGTTAAAATTGCTAGAAATATATATATTTCATAAGTTTATTATTAGTATATAGGCATATTACCTAGCTTATATTCATCACAAATACTGGTCAAATGCACATCTTATTTAATATAAAACAAACATTAGCATTGCATTCTATCATTTTATGTGCAATGGCTAAGACACTAAGGATTACTTACAGCCATACATACCATTTTGATAATATGTAAATAAACAAAATTTTAATCTTATTCATTTAACAGATAACACAATCACCAAAATATGATGATTTAAGTTTTCCTTGATGATTTTAATATTGATGAAATAGTATCATGTTTGCAAAGGTCTGATGATATGCACCAATATGCAGATAATAATTATAATGAATTAAAAAAAATAAGTACGACTGAAGGAGATGGAACAATAGATAACAAATCAAATATCAAACAGTTTGAAAATAGATCTATTAGGCAAGATAATTTTGCAGAATTTAAAAAACAAAATGATAAGTTAACTTTTTCAAAATTCATTGAGGGAAATAACAAAACAGATATTATGAAGAATAAAAATGAAAATGTTTTGGGAAAATTTATGGATAATAATGAAGCAAAAGTATTGACGCTAAAAGGTGATTTAAATTCTAAACTTTCATTTGAATTTATAGAACATTCACCAGAAAACATAAAAGAAACTAAATGCAATTTTAACAATGATCTAGAGAATTGTATAAGAATCAAAGTGAATGTTGATTTAGTTTCAGGCAACAATTTAACAACAAAGTGTATAACACCTAAAGTAAACAATAGCTTAATAAATGTTAGAGCAGAAAATAAAGAAGTAGAAGTATGAGTGTTTTCCATAAAAATATGCTCGGTGAAACATATACTGAAAGTAGTAATATTATATATAATCAAACCAATAATCATTCTGGTTTTAAGCAATGCGTTAAGAATAATCTGCTAAGCCGAGATTATTATCTGGTAATAGAGGAATATATGTTAAGATATTTACATATGCAATTTTCTGTTCAATCAATCATCCGTAATGGTGCACATTCGAAAATCTTTAAATGTAAAAATTCAACAGGAGATGAATATGCAATTAAAATATTGAAGTAAATAACTATAAAATATATTTTTATTTGTCTATGTATGTTTATTACGATACAATTTAATCCAAATTATTTTTTTTAGTGTCGTTCAGCGAAAGAGACATAAGATGCGAGTTTTAAAGTTGGAAACGATTAAAAAAATGCAATCTGATATTCCTAAGGAAAATTTCTTTTGTACATTTCTTCATTCAATTTTTATGATAAACAGAAATTGGTGTTTAGTTATGGAATTTTATCCGAAAAATTTAAGAGATGTTATTTCAAATTCAAGTAAACCTTTAAATATACATACTGTCCAAGACCTTGCTAGACAACTAATATCAGCTGTTATGTTATTAAGGAATAATAATATAGTTCACACAGGTATGGAACAATATGATTCCATCTCAAATTGTATTGATTTATTTTGACCTTATATATTTTACTAGCTAATAAACTGACAAATTACTTTTCTTTTTGAGTCATCAACTCATTTATATCATTATGAAAGTTGCCAATTATACACAAATGTAAGAATATATAAGATATTAGTTTAGAATAATTTTATAAATTTATTTCAGATATAAGACCAAGTCATATTTTACTAAACTGCTCAAATGAAAAATTAAAATTGTGTGGTTTCGACCAAGCCTACTATATAGAAGATGCTTTCATTTCACCAACTATGGGTACATCAGCTTATCGCCCTCCAGAGATAATTTTGGGGCATTCGTCAGGGTTCAGTATTGACGTATGGTCCACCGGCTTGATTCTGCATGAAATGGCTACAGGAAAAAAGTTATTCCCTGGTTTTTCCAACAAGGACACTTTATACAAGCAAATGTCAACTTTGGGCAATATCCCACCTGACATGATAAACTCGTCACGTTATAGGCACAATTATTTTGTTGGAAATGATTTTAAACATACTTTTAGCGGTTGTTTTAAGAAGGTAAGCTCATAATAAGTTGATTATTTTAGGTAGTACTATAACTATACTCGCTAGAGTTGATCATTATATTTATATTATATTGTATAATTACATATCTTACAATTATTAAAGAATTTTTGTCTACTTTTGATCCCTGTATTCCCTGTATGTACTCTTTCGTCTCGTCCACTGTTATTAGTATCTTCATACTTGCTCTCTGCAAAGTCCTCATGCTTTTTACGTGACCATTTTCATAACTTTAATATTGTTTACGAGTCAACCGAATATATATGTGGATAATTTACACTTTGTAACTACAGTAACATTGTATTTCAGAAAACAATAATCATATCACATTTTAAAAAAAATGACAAAATCTCTAGAACAATCTATGGCGCTTATTATGATCACTGGGCACCTTTAAGAACAAACGATCAAAACAAGGACGATATGGAAAAACTAAAGTCATTCGTCAATTTAGTACAAAAAATGATTGTTCTTCATCCCAAGAGAAGGTTGACTATTGAATTTGTATATGCCAATCCTTTTGTTTATAATATGTCGAACTGATGTATTTATTTACGGTCTCGCAATTAACTTTATATTAAGAGGTAATATTAAAAAATAATAAGTGTTCTTTTTTTTAAGAAGAGTTAAGTTTATTAAAGACATATAAGAGAAAATTATATATTATTTTGTTTTAGTTAGTACAAGAAATAGTTATTTGTATACATAAGATTTAAAACTTATTGTTTGCAATAAAAACATACAAATTTTATTTACAAGTATTTTATTTATTATTTTAAAGCGAAATAAATTAAATAATAAAGAACTGCTATACATATACATAATATATATTATATTATGTATGAGTAAAATTCAAGTTAAATCGAAATTGTCTTTGTAAGTTGGATACTATAAAAAATCTTAAAATTGTATAAATAACGTTGTCTGTACAAGTGTTGTGTTAAATCCTCATATGAGAGTGCTTATATTTATAAATTTTAAAATTTAATGATTTAATTTATAAATTTACATTGACTACTATATAAGAAAACAGTTTGAGATTACCAATATAATACATTGGATTAATGTACTGAATAGTGAAACCTGAGGATCCTATTCATTCTATCCTTAGGTGTCACAATTAAATCTTCAGTGACAGTGGGGTCCTCATATTGATATTAAAAAACTTAGATCGTTAATTGATGTGAAAATGCCTCACTTTGTTTACTTTAGCTACTTTCATAGTATTATGTATACTACTATATTGTACTATAGAAATAGCATTACGCTTGGGAGTATCGTGATGTCAATTTAATTTCTGTCCTGCAAAAGTAAGCTATTCTATCCCTATCCCTATATATAACTTAAGCCGTAAAGAATGTTTTGTATTTAAAAAAAATATAAATGATTTTAACAAAATTGTGTACACAAAAGTAATAGCAAGAAATAAGCTAACATTACCGAGGATGCAACTCGTTTACTTATGATTATTGTAATGAACGAATTGCGGACATTGAGTCCGCATTGTCCCTAGTACCCAGATCCAGAAAGTGTTCGAGAATGTTGGTCAATTTTTTAAAATTGTGAAATCAAGTTTGTGTGTTAAAAAGTATTCGTTCAAAATCGAACGAAATGCTCGCTTTAAACAATATAGTTGTCAATAATGAACAATTGTTTATTTTATATATTAAAAACGAAGAAAAGTTATTCTGTGATTCTTGCATCGGTTCTATGGCTTTAACTTTAGTAAAGTGGTGGTAATGTTTTTGACAATAAAAAATGAATGATATATTCTTATTTTAAATAAGGTTATTTGAATTTAAATTGTATGCCTACAAAGGCTAATTACGTAAATAAAAAACCAAAAAATACAACTAACCTGCCCAGGCATCTCCTTAGTGTGTCCATCTGGTACATGGAATAGTATGAGGGGAGTTGCTTTTGAGGTGTAGACAGAGGGAGGTGCTGGTGCCACATCTACCCTGAAGAAACCTCTGCGTTGCAACTGGATTATATCTCCGACCTTTACATTTCTTAGCTCTGGTTCACCCAACATGGGAATTTCCCACTGTAAATAATTTTCTTTTATATTATGAATAAAGAATTATAATAAAGTACCAAAAATAAATAATATCCATTAACAGACTACATTTTTTTTAATCAATATAATGTTTGACCTTTATGTTTTTAAAAGATCCTAACTGGCTTCATATCAATGTGCATGTTACGCTATATAGAAGCATGTATAATGTTTTATTTGTTGATTCAATGTACTTTATATGCATTATTACTGAAAAATATTAATGTTCCACACTTCTATATATAAATTATAACTGTGCCGGAATTTATAAATTATTATATATAAAATATAACCATGAAGTTTTCATTAAAGATAATAAGTTTTGCTAGATCTTTGTATATGTATTTGTAGATATTATTCAACATTTCAATTACAATAACATACCCTAGTCTTGTGTCCAATATATTTCTTGAAGTCTTCATCTTTGCCTAACAATGGTTTGGAAATTATATGATCAAAGTATACACAATATGTCTCCACCATGGGTGATTGAGAAGCATCAGCGAGCCAAGTTAGTTTCAGTGTCTTCTTGTAATCTTTATTGTCTAGATTTGGTGTAGCATCTACTTGTTTGACCAATCCATCTGTGGATCTGTTAAAAGATATTTTATTACAATAAGCAGATTTTCGAATTAATTAAATTATATTTATAATTATATGTATTATTAAAATTATATGTAATAATTAAAACAAATATGTTTGTTTAATCTGTATTAAAATTTAGTATACAGCTTCTTTTTTGTCTGTAAATATCAACAACCAAAATAAATATATTAGTCAATATTTTAATTAAACAGAACCTACCTATGAATTTTGTCAATCATAATATTTCCATAGTTTATAAATGTCGCATTCGGGGAGAATGCGACATTCTTTTAGTGTTTTTGCATCATTTTGATCTATGAGCAACCTGTTAGAGACCCAGAGAGTTTTTTGGCCCACATCTGCATTCTTTGGATGTAAAGCAACTTGGAAGGAGCTCTCTGACTTCACACCATTAAGAATTACCGGCACTGGGTTTGATTCCAATGCTGTGTACCTTGGAGCAATAGGGTCAATAACCTGAAACAATAAATATGTATAAAATATGTATCTTCTAAAAATAATAGTCGACGGTAAAATTCAAATATAAATTTAAATGTCTGTCGTGGCGCAGAGGCGCAACGTCTGCCTGTAACACGACGGTTTCTGGGTTCGATCTCCAATCGGAGAAGATGGATTTTTCTATTTCGATTTTCTTCGCTCTGGCAACTAAGGCAAAGCACGGCGTTGAGTTCCGCCACTCAATATATATGTAGATTTAATTTAAATATAATAAATTATTGGAGAACCGTCGTGGAGCAGGTTTGTGGCGTAAAATTGTGGGTTCGATTCCTACTCTTGTAATTTTTTTTTATTTCCATTTTCTTTGCTCTGGCAACTAGGCAAAGCGTGGCGTTGGTTTCCGCCACTCAATCAACAGGCAATGCCTCAAAAAGGCGGAAAGTGGGGAACGGAGTGTCTAGGCTCCAACGCCACTCAACAAGCAATGCCTCGAAAACGCGAAAAACAGAGAACGGAGTGTTTTAACACTAGGTTCCCATGGCTCCCTCTGCCTCTGCCTGGATAAAGTGAAAAGCTAAAAACAATTATTAACCTTCTTATTAATAGCCCATATCTTGTCCCATTCCATGAACACGACAGAGCGGCTGGAGCCCTGGGCTTGTATAAACTGTCGGAGTCCCTCCACTGTCATGCCGCGGCGCAGTACTCCGCGCACTGTCGGCATGCGAGGGTCATCCCTGGAAGTTTTTTTATTTTAAATAAATATATGCAATAGTGCTTATAAAACATCTTTATATTAACTCAAATAGAATTTATGAGAAATGTTCAAAGCCAACGAAAAGTACTGATAACAGTAAAAAAATTCTATACACAATTTTAATGTAGATAAACAGATATTACAGTCAAAATAATATATAAATGATAAGTTTTGGTAACATATTGTACCTATTTTGCAATATAAATATAATCATTACAATTCTGAAGATAAAAAATATATAGTATAGTTAAATATATATTAAATTAAATGAGTGGCTTTAAATATATTTTGTTATTTTTTAAGTACCTTATAATGTTTTTTACTTACCATCCATCAACTAGACCTTCCTCCACAAACCAAGTAAGCTTCCTTTTTGACAGCACTGTATTAGTCATACTTAACCTAAAAAAAAATATTATTTATCAGAAAAATAAAAAAAAACATATTATTAATATAAAATAATTTCGTGAGAAATGCAATAAATACTTTTAAATATAATAATGCAATTACCTGCTATACTCCCAAATATATGGCTTCCGAAGTCCCAAAGCATCGATGAACCAGTAGAACTGAGGGTCTCTATCATGATACTCCATAGTGCGCAGTACATGAGTCACACCCTCAATAGAATCAACAATGGGACAAGCAAAATCGTAAGTTGGATATACTCTGGAAATAAATATTATAGAACACTAGAGCATAGTATTAAGAAAAAAAAAACCAAAAATATTAAATATTAAAATAATAGGGTAAAGTACATACTTGTATTTATTACCAGTTCTTGGATGAGACTCAGGCTTACACCTGTATATAGTGGGATCTCTCAAGCATCCATTAGGTGATTGCATATCAATTTTTGCTCTAACACAATTTTGGATACCCACATCACTGCCTTTCTTCATTTCTTCCCATAACTGAAGATTCTTCTCAACAGCTGTAACATAATAATGTGAATAAAAATAAATCTATATTTTAAATAACAATTATTGTAAAAGCTGCAACAACAGTATTGAAAAGGTATTATACTAATAGTACTATTATTTTTTTTTTATGAATACATACAGTTATTCCTATTTTTGCTTTCTTCTTTTTGGTCTCTTTCTGCTTTCATCTGCTCAGCAGGAGTGTTGTCTACAAATGCTTTACCTTCTTTAATGAGCTTCTCACAAAGTTCAAGCATCAGGTCAAAATATTGTGAAGTATGTGTGAACATGTCAGGTTTGATTTCCAACATCTTCACATCTTCTAGAATTACCTGTTATGAAAAGGAAGTATAATTAAACCTCTATATAACAGAATTTGGAAATTCATCTAAAAGGAGTGTGATCACAGAAAACAAGAACTGGAAAAAAATAAAATTATTTCAAATATGGCTGTTGCTTGTAAGCAATGGTTCTTATTGGATGGTAACAATTCTGAAATATTGTTATTTATTGTCACTTATGTCATTACTAAAATCACATAGAATCTCTGTCGTAATATGCTCGAAAAATATGGTCTACATGCATTTTAATGTTATTAAAATAAATTTTAAATAAAACCCCACCACTTCTGGTTTTTGAGCAAAATATTTTTAGCTATTATATATCTATGTTACCTTTTCAAATTCTGCATTTTCCTTGGCTGGATTAGTATCATCAAACCTCATGATTAATTTTCCATCAAAAGCTTGTTGGTAGTATTGATTGAGAAGAGCTGCTTTAGCATGACCAATATGGAGATATCTAAAAAATATATAAAGAATGGAAAACATATAAAAATAAATAGTAAGTAACAATCTTTATTTTTTAAATTAGTTCTACTATTTAAATTAGTACTTACCCAGATTAGTATTACTATTTAAATTAGTACTTACCCAGATGCTTCAGGGGGAAAGCGCACTACAACTTTGCCATGTTCAGCATGAGGTAATTCAACAAACTTTCCTTCTTGGAGCCGAGTCCCTGCCTCTTTAGATGCTGGAGGAGATCTCCTAAAGCACAATTATATTATACTGTTGAGTAAATATTAGATAATTAATTAATTATCTTGTGGCATTTTCAATTTTTTTTATAAAATAGTAAATACTTGAAATTCCCAACTTGACACATATAGCTCCCACAGGAAAAGAAGTACACTTACAATATGTTATCTAGAGAAAAAATACCTTGAAGAAGATTTAGATATATTTTCTACTACATCACCAGGCAGTGCCTTCAGTAATTTAGCAACAGGTTCCTGAGCTTGCACAAGTTTCATCCAGCGAGCAATATTGGTATAGGGCTTTGTTTTAGAAATCTCTTTAAACTGATTGGAAGCTGAAATTAAGTTTTAATTTATTAATTATTATTACTGTTTGTGTACTATAATGATAATGTAACTATGCAGCTAAAATATTGACTATTGCCAATAATATTATAAATAAAAATAATTACCATACAGAATACTAAAAACAGATAAATCAGATGGAGACAATGATTCGCCGACTAAATAGGTTAATGGTCCTAATATTTTGTCCAAATACTCAAGGGACTTAGGAATTTCTTCAGTCAAAATAAGGCTGAAAGACAGCCAGTGGTTCATTGTAACCCTTTGGAGAGGGCTGACAGATTTATTAAAGAAATTTTCCACAATCCTTATCAAATCATTGCTAGTTCCATATGGCACAGATTTCTTAGAATTTGGAAGAGTTACTGAAGATTCTCCACCCCATACTATTTCAATATTTTTTGCTTCTGCCCTGTAGAGTTCAGCAGCAAGCAATCCGCCTGAAATATATTGATTAAATGCTATATTAGGAGATTTCAATTCCAACCTATTAATAGATTAATTTATATGAGAAACTCATTTTACCTAGGGGCGGGTTTGTTTTATTACAAAATATTTTCATAGTGTAATAAAGATTTAGGTAATTTGTTAATATTTGTCGTGGCTCTAATAGAGTTTCACCGCTCGCCGGAAATCGCACACGGTGGAGAGAAACGTCAACTGTATTAGTGAAGTGAAATGTCAGTTGTCAATAATATTTTACTAGACAAGTAAAAGTGTTGCAAGTTTAATCTTTAAATCAAGTTTATATAAACATTTTACAATAATATGTACGTAATGAGTCCAGTAAGCAGTAAATATCGGGCTGAAATTTTGTGATTCTAAAAACTATTTGAAAGTTTTGCATTGAAAAAAAATTTTAATAAATATGTAAGCTACAACACATCAATTTGTGTAAATATAGAAAGAATACATTTACTCAAATAGGGTATAAGTTAATCTGTGCCCTGTGGCATATAGAAATGGTCTGCGATAGATATATTTTTCAAATTTTGGCTATGTTTATTTAAATTAGCGTTATTTATTATTATTTAAATTATTGTGCCAAATTATCTGACTCTTTGTATATATACATAATATTTAAAAATTGTTTATAATTTTACATACAAGGGAAGCCTAACTGAAAAGTTATCAAATTAAATAAATATTGGAGACATTTCTAAATTATAATTAAATAATTAATATAGCAGATCATTGCAGTAAAATACATTTAAAGTATACTTATATCATAACTACATATTTGCCAAAAGTTCTTAATACTTTATAATGAAAAGACAAAATGTTCGTACTTTATCACTTGTTGTGTGTACCTTTACATATTTGTTAATAGGAGCAGCAGTATTTGATGCTTTGGAATCTGACACTGAAAGTAAAAGATGGGAAATTTTATCAGGTTGGAGCCGTTCGACTAATCTTTAAGTCATCTTAAATATAACAGAAAACATAAATATATAACTTTTATTTGTAAATTTCAGACATGAAAAATGGTTTAGTTCGTAAATATAATATAACACCAGAGGATTACCATATGATTGAAATAGTTATAATTGAGAATAAGCCCCACAAGGCAGGACCTCAGTGGAAATTTGCTGGAGCCTTTTATTTTGCCACTGTTGTTTTAGCTATGATAGGATATGGTCATTCTACACCAGTAACAGTTGGTGGTAAAGCATTTTGTATGGCATATGCTATGGTAAGTTTTTATGGATTAATAATTAAGAATATTATTTCTACTACTGGTTATTTAAATTTTTTATTTTCATTAATTATCTTTTCTTTGCATTAAATATAATAATTATGACCAATATAAATATTTAATTTATGTTGTTGCTGCCTTTCAGGTAGGCATTCCTCTCGGCCTAGTCATGTTCCAAAGTATTGGAGAGAGATTAAATAAGTTTGCATCAGTTGTTATAAGAAGGGCTAAGTGCTACCTACGCTGCAATGAAACAGAGGCCACTGAGATGAATCTTATGTTTGCAACAGGAATGCTGTCATCTATAATAATAACCACAGGCAAGTCCCTGTTAATTTTATAGCACCATATCTAAGTGAAGTATGTTTTTATTTTAAATGTTAATATAATAAAGCTATTTAAAATAATCAAGTTTTGTTTTTAATAAATTGTTGTTTATTAATAATATATAGTATAATTTCAAAGGTGCTGCAGTATTTTCTCGTTATGAAGGCTGGAGTTACTTTGATAGTTTCTACTACTGCTTTGTAACACTCACAACTATTGGTTTTGGAGATTATGTAGCCTTGCAGGTATTTTGTTTTCATAATCGAAATATTTTTCTACTTTTAGGTTCATACTGTCCAGTGTTAGTTCATAGCAGTTCTTTGCTTTCTACCATTTGAGATAATGCATGCTAAAAGGTGGATCTAAGCACCATACTTTGTCTTGTCAGAATAAAGAAACAGAAAATAATTTATTATCACCAAGTAGAAATCGAACCCAAACACTGCATTCCTGCACCATACCGGCCCCAGAAGCACTTTAATGACATGTGTATTTCCTTACATATATTGTTATTAAATTTTTTACTATATTTTATAATTGCATTGGCATTGGTTAACATTGCTTTTTAAGTATATTAAATTTAATATTTCATATTCCAGAATGATCAAGCCTTGACAAGTAAGCCTGGCTATGTTGCCTTGAGTCTTGTGTTCATTTTATTTGGCCTCGCAGTAGTTGCTGCTAGTATAAATTTGTTGGTTTTACGATTTATGACTATGTGAGTATTATTATGTTACATATTTAGTTAATTAAGAAAAAATATATTAATGCATAAATATAAACAAAAGCCTTTAACTTTGGAGCTTCCCTTTAAGTACATACTTACCTCCCTTCCCTTTAAGTATATAATTACTTTTATATCAGTTTAAAGTGTTGTTTTGGCTCATTAAACAAATTTAGTTAAAATCAAATGAAATACTGAAGCATTATGTATACTTTAAATATTAAAATAAATATCTTAAATAACAGGCAAGCGGAAGAGAATGCTAGAGATGAAGATAAAGACAGTTCTAGAACAAATTTGCCTATTGACGGGCACCTGCTGGCCGGACGCCAGCGCTCGCATGACGACCAAGCGTCGGTATGTACTGCATATTTATTATTTGCTTAAATACTTTTCAACATTTGGATCCATTTCTCTTGAAGAGCGGTGATTTTCTTTAAAAGAAAGTTTTTCTAAATAAAATCGGACATCTTAACTTTATTTATTTATAGAATGTTACCTTTTGTGACCATTATGGCGCAGATGCATAGCGTGTTCCTGTAATCGTGATGGTTTGTGGGTTCGATTCCTCGAGTGGGAATGACGGATTTTTTTATTTCCATTTTCTTGTTAACTAGGTAAAATGTTACGTTGAGTTCCCCTACCCAACACGCAATATGCAATATAAGAGTGTATGATTTAATTGTCTGAGTGGTTGGTTGGGTTTCCTAGGTTCACTAGGTTGCGTACTTTGTACTAAAATTTGGGATATTGTGTGTTTAATGGTGGTGTGCGAAACATAATACCTTATAAAACGATAAATGAATATCGAATTGACATTATGGTGGTCTGATGTTATTATAAAAAATATTTTTTACTATACATTTGGCCGCAGGTGTGTTCGTGTAACTGCCTCGGCAATAAGCAATGCGAGGGCGCGCTGCTGCCGGCGCCGATGAGGCCGCTGCGAGCTGTCAACAACCGCGTGTCGCTCGCCACTGAACTAGCTGAGAGGGCTTCGGTTTAATTATTTTTAAATATTTTATACACTGGGCATAAATGTTCTAACATTGGGCGATCGATAAGGAAGTATTTGTTGTTGTTCTTTGCTTAAAGTTAACTAAACTGATCTATAAAAATGTTTTTATGATTTATATTCTAATAAGTTCAGGAACACTTTTCGTAACACAATTATTGAAACATATTTTCTTGACATATTTGATTTGTATTGCAATTTTAAGCCATCATGTCGCAATGAAGTGTCTGAATGAGATAACTTTATTTTATTTCATATTAATTAAATACATTGCATGGTATTTACAACTACTTATTTTGCAATGGCTTGAAGTCTGACAGAGAAGTTATAACAGAGTTTCTTGACAGTAAACATGATTGTTTCTAAAAATAACTAAGTAAAATATTATTTCATTTAACTTTTACTTTAGTTTACCTGCATTGTTTGCAGAGTATTATTTGTCTTCTATGGCAGATAAAATACTCTATTTAATGTTATAAACTCTATAAACATGTTCTAGTCATTGAAAAAAAAATATAAATATAAGTTGAATGTATTTCATTTAAACAAATATGTATACATAATCTCAATCCTAGTATTAGTTGCAATTATTAACTTATTGTAGATTTTCTTAATATAAACTATTGTTTATATAAACAAATTTCTTATGTTATTATTATTATTTCTTTGACACAATTTTTTAATCTTATATATTAATAATGTGAATTAGATGGATGTAAACTGTAAAAGAAGCGCCAAAGTCATGTCTATGAGCTGATATTTATACTCTACCTCCTCTAACTATATTGTAACATTAGCATTTGATAACATTCCAAAAAATTTAATACTCTGTAATTTTAAGTTTATTTGTAAGATCCAATGTCTATAACTTATTAAGTAAAATTATTGATGGCATTTGATTATTTCTACATAGTTATTTTATTATTATTGATTTAAAAAGTATAATTTTAGTTTTTAATCAAACAAAATGTACACTTTAATAGTTTTCTCTAAAATCGTACCTGTTACTTACTTATAAATATAAAAAATACGATTGTTCAAAATCTTTAAATATTAAATTTGGTGCATGTGTGATTTAAGGTTCTTGAGACATACATTTAAGTAGAGAATCTTTCTGTATCTGTGTAAACTTAAATGTGCCAAATCGACAGAAAATGTTAAAATAAATGATATTATATCTGATACTAGACCTATAATACCATTAAAATAGTATTGCCAAACTTTTATACATTTTTAATATTTAAGATAAAAAAATTAAAGCCAATTTGCTAAACTTATGTAAAACACATAGATTTTAAGATATTGCACCCTCAAAATGAAAGTAACTCAAAAAAATTGGAAAAATGGAATTTTCTTCATTTTGGCTAAATTTTTAGTAAGATTACTTTTCCAAGATGCCATATGTAATTGTAACGAAACTAGTCATTAAATTTAATGTGTTTATCAATAAATATTATTTAAGAAATATTGTAGTAAGTTATAAAGCACAACAATTATTATTAATATATTAAGAGTAGTGATGCACTTGCATTTATATCTGTGATATTGTTTTTGATCTCATTTATTAACGCCATCTAGTGTTTTTGTTTATACTCTGCAATTTTATTGCTGTATTATTTATACTATTCATAAGTTCTGTGTTGCCAAATTACTTTGGGATTAAATGTTTTGTTAATAATTATGTATTTTATTTTTAATTACAATTAAAAATTAGGGTCTATTACTAGATTTAGATGATTTAATTATATTAATATTCTCGTGCTCCAACACATTCAATTAAATTTTGAAAAAAATGCTTACTAAACATGTAGAATTTTTTTTTATAAATTAAATATTATTTGGAACGTCAATCCTATTTAAGACAAATCCTATATAGATAGGATCAAGGTATGATAAGTACACAATTATTTTAAATGAACAATTCATATTATTTTATTTATCAATAAATAAATATTTAAAGGTCCTACACGCATATTCATACATGGCTGTACGTCATATCCCTCAATTCAAAATTCAAAGTCTCTCCCTTTACCTCTTTTACTATTTTTGATTTTTATATCTAAGAAATTCGTGAAGAAATCAAATCTATACATACATATTACAATTGAGTAAAAAAGTATAACGGTTCATTATGTCACTACAGAAGCATCTAATCTATATCTCATGGCAATGACCTACAACTAATTAGTTACCCTATTTACTAACCTACCACACAAAATAGCGTATAACCCAAAATATTATCTTTTTATAATTTTGAACTATTTCAAATACCCTATTATATTCTGTTCATGTATGCAAGTAAATCAGTAATAGACATACAATTCTTATTATTTAATTACATTACTAACATTCAGTATACCTACTACCTAATAAATATTGTTAAGAAATTTAAAATTATTATAAAATGTAAGTTAGGCCATTTTTGTCAAAAAGTTAGTATTTATAAGTAGGTGAGACACAAGCTTTACCACTTTGATCACAATGGTTACGTCGAAAACATTATTACTAATTTGCTTCTTAATTTTATTATATGTTAATATTTCGTATAGTCTGTTTTTTCCTTCATCTGACACAGGAGCGAATGCAGTTAAAAAGGCTCCAAGATGTAAGTGAATAATTATATATTCTTTCATTTTAAGTTCTATATAAAAATGGATTCTTTTAAGTGAAACATCTGGGACATATAATTTTTGAAGATAATTCATTATACTGCATACTTGCGTAGTTTCAAAATAAGTCAAAAAAAGGGGGCAAGAGAGTTTTTTCAATATGCTATAAACGAAGCTATTTAATATGACTAACTATTTTATTTAACACATATTACGTAATATTATTTATTTACGTTTATGATTCAAATTCAGGTTTCATATTTTTTAGGGAACATGCCGTGGATAGGTATAGGGCAGTGGTGCAACGGTTGTCCACCACTCGGCTGCGACGACGACGAGGCTATAATTCACGGCTACTGCTGTGGTTGCGCTTATGGACTAGGCAAATAGTATTTTTAATATTATTATTATAGCTTCACGCTTTACCCCGCACATGGCAAGGTCAGCAGAGGGAACCATAGGAACCTAATTTTAAGACACTTCGTTTCCTGCTTTCCGCCTTTTTTGAAGCATTGCGTGTTGAGTGGCGGTACTCAACGCTTCGCATTACCTAGTGCCGGAACAAAAAAAATGGAAAATCCAAGATGATCCATGGGAATCGAACCGACAGCTGCTTACAGGCAGACGCCATGCCGCTATCAAATAAATCATTTAATATCTAGATGCAGTGTATCAGTCTGTGCGAAAGGTGTGAGTTCGATTCCTCTCAGATGATTAGTCAGATTTGAATTAAGTATATTTGTTTGCTCGGCCTGTTATCACTAATTAGTGTCTTGTAAATAAAAAGCAAATGGTATCAAAAAACGTTTTCTTTGCTTATCCTATAAAAAACGTGAAGATGTCAATGTATAAAAATAATAGTTAAATAATATACGTCAGAAGCACAAGTCATGCGTTACAATTATTAACTGAAGCATGACTAAGTATCGATTCGAGTATATAATTTCAATAACTTTTATAATTATTAATAGTTAGTGTTTATAAAATTTTTAATTTTTTACTATAACTAAATAAATATAAATGACATTTTATTTTTTATGAAGACACGTATACATATTTTTATAAGCTTTTTCTGTTATAAATCACACGTTATTGTATTTTTTAATTAACTAAGCAGTAGATAATAATCTTGTTACAGATAATCTCCCAGTACAGTGTCCCGAGTTCCTTCAATGTCCACTTAATCTGCACGGCCTTTGTCACGACTATGAATACATGATGAGATGCTGCTGTTAAAGAATATTATTAATAAATATAAATATCAGTCAACTGAGACTAATATTAACACAGAGAGGCTTCCGCACTTATTTTTTGATTGTAGACATTTCACTGAGGAAAATAGTACTTGTAAAACTTTAATTTACCTCATTTTGTATGAAGTGAATTAAAAAACTTAAGCGTCTATCTGTTCCCGTTATTAATATTGAACAAAATTAAACAAATAGTAATTTAAATATTTTAATAAAAAAAATTCGATTTATTCACCTTGTGCATATGCTCAAGTTCAATAAATCGATTTTTTTTATTTATTTTTTTATTATGAAGAGCATATGCTCTTCATAATTACTGTATTAAATACCATTACAGTGGACCCCCGATAATCCGGCCCCTGTCTAATCCGGCGCCCCCTGTAATCCGACATCACAGAATTATGTTTGACAATCTTTGCTAATATAGATCACGCAAGTTTGAACAGGTCACAACTCGTACGCGCCACCGCTATTGTGCTCGACGCGTATGCATTCGTTCATTCATTCATCTTAGTCAGTCGTGGAGTGCGTTACCGTCATCAACTATTAAATCGTCTTGGAAAAAGTTATGGCCAGATATAATCACCACTCCTAGCAACGATCCACAAATCAGTGTAACTTCGGAAGTTATAAAACAAGTCTCTACTGAAACACAGATAAGTCCGGAAGATTTGGAAGTCTGGTGCCGTGGAATGGATAAAGAAGAAAATGTTTTTCTTGAAATGTCTGACGAAGATATCATAAAAGAGGTTTCTAATAATACAACAAACGATCAGGAAGATAACGACGACGTGATTGCAACTGCTCCACAAGTCACAGATCAAGACGCAGTTAACGCTTTTGAGCTAGGTTTACAATGGGCTGAAGAGAATGGTACATCCTACAACGAACTTTTACTTTTGAGAAGACTGAGGGACAAAGCTCTGATCTCGCGTTATAACAACCTTAAACAAAAAAAATTGATGAATATTTCAAAGCTTCATAATTTGATATAGTATTCACTACATGATTTTGATTAATAATTCTTGATTATTTTGGTAGATATGTATGTGCATTTATGCTTAATTTTATAATAAAACGTAAGCTCTCAATTGTTATTTAATTTACTAAATTCGACTTACATAAATTAAGTCTGATTTGTACTTTAAAGTACATACATATGTACGTATAATATATAGACTCTCGTCATTAGATATGTAATTTGTCGGATTACAAGGTGCTCTTTCGTAAAAAAATCCGGACTATAGGGGGTCTTAGGCAGTGCTCTATAATCCGACAAATTCGATAGTCCGACACTGCCCTGCATAATGTTTGCCGGATTACCGGGGGTCCACTGTATTAGTTCAACAGATAATAGTTTACTTTTTAATACACGTAAATAAAATTATCTTTAATATGTTCAAATTTTTGGAGCTATAAATAAAATATTGTCAGAACTATGGATGTAAAATAAAACACCATTAAATAGCATACTGTTTTAATTTCTAAGAAACCCTCAATACAGAATTACAGTGGGTTAGCGGATCGATTAAGTAAACTTAACTTCAGTAATAGTATAAAAATAACGACATACTTGAGTAAGTTTTATATGATCGAAACAATAAATCCACGACAGGTCCAATGTTTTAAATATCAACTCAAAAAACACGCCCAATATAAAGATTGTAACACACTTGTCTTTTATTCAAAACTTGAGCTATGATAATTGTATTAGTTTATTATTGCTTAATTTTAATCACTATAATATATATAGAAAATATATTTTAAATGGTCAACATTAATAAGATTTAGTAGCAATGTTATATTAATTAAATTACGTCTAGCGTTATGTTTTTGCATGTTAGCTACCAGCTAACGTGAGTGATACTTAAAACACTGAACGATACAATAAAAATATTATTTGACATCAGATTGTGTGAAATTGTATTTAAAGAAATAACAAAAAGTTTAGTGACAGTTTCTACAAAATCGATGTTACAGGGTCTAAAAATATGAAAAGCTTCAGAGATCAGCCATCATCTTGTGCTAATGTCAAAGTGACAGTGACAGTGACAATCCAATGTCAAACAACACAATACAATAATACTCTATGTTCCCGCTTGATCTCAATATTCAACCGACTACAACACTCTATACATCTGTCTAAACACTAAGGCCAAGATGCTATATCTACAATTTTGTGTTAAAAACTACGAGTTACAATAATGAGAACTTTCAACACAAAATTTCGAACAGCACAACCCCAGTACGCGTTAAAATTAAAAAAAAAATAATATATCAATATAATATGGAATAACACCCAGTGCAGACGAATATTAAAACGTATTAGTACCTCGGTGACGTTTGAAAGTAAAACGCTATAAGCAAACTAATAGATACATTAGCCTACTTGAAATGGACTGAAATTACGAGTTAGCAACCGTATTATAAAATGGCGGCCCGACTTTTCTATACTGTATATAGAGATTATTAAAATGCTATATAATACTTAGAACATAATATAGACATGAAGGAAAAATATAAAGAGAAAATTAATAGAATATTAAATCAACATGGATGTTATGGTTTAAAATAGACATAATTCATATAAAAAATATATAAATTACAAACTACATTATTAAACAACACAGGCCGCCATACAATATTCCAAACCTATATATAAAATTCGTATCCAAACTTAGATGTTATATAGGAGTACAGCTCGAAATTAATCTACAATATATATATAAACAGGTATAAACATACATCCATCCATTTCACCTCGACGATAGCAACTTAAGGTAGTTAGCTTAACATTCGCCACTCGGCACTATATATATCATTTATTTATTTATTTATAATATAATAAGGATGCGATCATGAATTTGTGGTAATTGCATTTTAACAGCTGGGTGCGGGTTCCCGCCACGACTGCTGCACGCCGCCAGCCTGGAAAACAAATATATATATATACATTTAGTTTACTTATTAATGTAATTGTTTTTAAATTTAAGTACCATGACTATTATTAAAAATACTTAATAACTAAAGACACTTCGAACTTTCGTCTCTACAAAATTTATCAAATAGATAATTAACATAACTCGTTTTCTTGCTACTTACTAGTTATTTATTATTTTATATATAATCTTATTTACTAAATTTCCACTCTAATTCTCCAACCCTCTTGCGGGATAACGCTTAAGTTGTAAATAGTATGTAATTCCAAAGTTTGGCCTATCCGCAAACACCATCATGCGTTCAACATTAACCCCAATCAGTGCATATTATATATAACAATAAAAACCTAAGTATTAGGTTATGATAAAACGTTTTTAGAAAGGAAAGAGAATTGATTTCTGTTTGTTCAGATTGCATTAAAAATTCATGACATAATGAAGACTGATATTGTGTTTACGAGGTTAAGTTACTGTTTTTTGAATTAAAAAACATAAAAAGTAAACTCATTGAAATTTTTATAATGTATTATAGTCGTCAATTTTTTTATATTAATACACACAAACTAATAGTAAAAAAAAACATCCACCCCAAAAAGCACAGACCAGAGAGAGTAGAGAGAGTAGAGAGAGCACGCACCGTGTGACACATTCAGCAGCACGACGACTTGCCGGTGTCGATGGGGCGTCCCTGGTCGATCTTGACGGCGGCGCCGGCGGGCGCGGCGCCCGCGGACGGCGGCCCCACCCGCGCCTTGATCTCCGCCGCCATCGTCATGAACGCCTGCTCCACGTTCGTGGAGTTCTTTGCGGACGTCTCCAGGAATGGTATGGCCAGCTGTTCCGCGTATTGCTGTTGGACCAATCGTATATTGTTATGGACCAAAGTGACGGAGATACGGAGTGTCTTAACACTAGGTTCCTCTGTTTCCTGCAGTTAGCTCTGTTTAGGGTAGAAAGATCTAAATGCAGGAATCTGCCATGTGCGGAAAAAAAGGACAAAGCAATGGAGTGTCTTAACACTAGGTTCCTATAGTTCTTGCAGTTCCCTCTGCCATTTGCTGTATAAAGCGTGAAGCTATAAAAAAAACAAGTGGACCATGGATATAGGTTTGTCTCTACTTAAAGTATGTTTAAGCAAGTACATATGAGACGTCTAGTATAATTGCAAACACAACTAGTTAAAACATTTTAGTAATTTCCCACGTTTAGCAATATGAGGCGATATAATGAATATAATTTATTTTTTATTTTTATATTACAAGAGTGTTAGAGTAATAGTATGTACAAAACCATTTGAACATCATTTATATTAACACAAATTGTATCGTAGTTATTAACGCCCACTTTGTAAAAGGCAAATTAATAATAATCATAAAAAATACAAGTGGGGATTTCTTTTTACATCTATTATCAATAAATATTCAATTAACATGAACAACTTTAAAACTTGTTACACTAACATCCAGTTTCTTATAAATTTAATATAAAGTAATATAAAAAATATATATAGGAAATAATAAGTATCTATGATCTGAGAGTTTCCATCACATTGACAAATTCAACATTTTAATTCAAGTATCATTCATATTGTTTTAAATACTACTATTATATTTGACTCATTTCACAAGTTTGGCAAACATCCAAGTTTAAACCAAAAAAACTAAGACATTGGCAACAACCTATATTCTCAAGAATTTTTGTCTTAAAATTTTGATAACAACATATAGTAAACAAAAGATAGAGATTGTTGCACTTTCTTATCTGTGAATTAAGTCATTATTTCAGAATATTGAAAAAGACAGAAGAATTGCTACAATTTAAAAAATATTTTAGCGAGATTTAAATCAAATTAAACTTTCAAGTGACAAATATCAAACAAAAAACTTAAAACAAATTTTAATAAAGCTTTTATTATTTTAATAAAATCTAAATGAGCCATTCTATCGAGAAGAATATAAATTACCTTAGCAGTAGTGTAGTCGACAACTTTCTTTGTGGTAAGATCACACTTGTTGCCTACAAGCAGCTTGTTGACATTGTCACATGCATAGCGATCAATCTCCTCCAGCCACTGTTTGACATTGCTAAATGAATCCTGTGAATAAAACACATTTTTTATTTAACCACAAATTTTTACTTACGCTTTACTAGTGTAAACACAGTGACACAACAATGACAATGAGTAAGTTGGTAATTGATTGTATTAGTAAAATTACATGTAAATTGAGGAAAACAAAATAATACTAATATTTTCGTACATAAAATAAAGTTACATTAAGTATAATATAAATAATAAGATAATATAATCTTAATATTTGATAATATGACAAAAATATTTTAATGAGAAATTAACATATAATTGTATAGACAATTATATTGGGCAAAACAAATTGTAATTCAATATTGCTATTTTATTTAATAACTTTAATTATAAAATTTATAACATTTATATTATAAATTACAAATAATGTAATCCAAAACAAGAAAATATAGATATATGAAAGATTGAATTGTAGGAAGTTTTAAGTGACTATTTAAATTTTGAATAATTTTAAAGCAGTTCTTGAAAAAATAATTTATAAAAATGCATTTTATATTTTTTATAGTGTTTTATCACATGCTTAATGAACAATGTTAGAAGTACTTAGTAGTATGGTGAGACTACCTTTATATTTGATTCCTACTAATTTGTCAAATCATTAGCATAATGTGAGATGAATATTAACTAGGTTTATTTTTAATAGAGTAACTAGTAATGTAGTGAAATATTATTAGATAACAGTTAACTTTCAGCAATCTATATGTAAGTTTACTTCAAATATTAGCATAATGTTAAAATATAGGAAAAACACACCTCTCAAGTAAATATATAATTAATAACTGACAACATTGTAAAAGCTTTTAATAAATACATTTATGCAAAAAAAATATAATGTATATTTGCACATGGTTAAGCATGGTGTTTAGCTAAATAAAAGTGGTTGCAGTATCTTGTAACACTAATAATGAAATAAAACAATTAACTTTACAAGCATACCATGATCTAGATAAATGTGTAAACAACTCTAATTACCTGATCTGTGCAATCATACACAATAATGATTCCATGTGCGCCTCTGTAATAAGATGATGTTATTGTTCTAAATCTCTCTTGTCCTGCTGTGTCCCATATTTGTAATTTTATTGTTTTGCCATCTAAATCTAATGTCCTAATTTTAAAGTCAACTCCGATAGTGCTGATATAACTCTCTGTGTATGTATCATCAGCAAATCTGAGTAGAAGACATGATTTTCCCACACCAGAATCACCAATCAACAGCAGTTTAAAGAGGTAATCGCTAAAAACAATGACATTACAATAAATTTCATCTGATGCTAGTGCACAACTAACGTCAATAAACTATGAAACGATAAACACGCATAAATCTTCGACCTCGTTGGAGGCGTATCTTTGTCTTACTGAACAAAGAAGACAAAATACATGATAAAATTAAGTTAAAGTCGTACATTATGCGTGGTATTTGTTTTTTTTACACTGGCGGAAGTGAAAAGCAAGATCATAAGAACACCCTTCACAAAGATTTTCATGACTACGTTTCGATTTTGTTGGTACTAATATCGTAATGAGTCACCATTCGATTTTACAGTAACGTAATTTTTAATATGCTTAAAGTATGTACAGTATAACGTTTCTATTATTACTAAAATATATCTAAATAGTTTTTCACTAAATGAACATGCTAAAATTGAAAAGAAATACTGCCCATCCTTGTTTCACATAATAAAGCAAAAAAGACTTACTATTCTGGATTCATTTTGTACTATAATAGTTTTATAATCACAATAATACTAAAGAAAAGTTTGTAGAATATATTTAAGTTCTTTGTTTCTAATATAGTACAGCGCAAAACACAAAAAAATTATAATATTATACGTAGAATAATGGCCGCCGACACTGAGACACCCACACTGACGTAAGTCAGAAATTCATTATATGGCAGGAGTGCCACTTGGCAAAAATGAATTGCGTTCTGAAATGGCAATATATAAAAATTAAAACACTACATTATTTTTAATATATTGTCATAATAAAATGTAAAATATTTTTTTGTAGTATTACTGAGTTTTACTTAAGTAATAAATATTTTTATTTACGTTACTTTAATTTACGTTTTACTTACGTTATTAATATTTTTATTAATTAGTCATTATTATTATTATTTATCATTAGATTCATAATCGACAGAGAATTTAGGTAATATTTTAAAATAATGTTTTATTATATATTATTTTAATACTTATTGATCTATTATTATTATTCACAGAAGTAAGCGTTATGAGTTTATTTTTTTCTTTCAGCTGTACCAGCAAAAAAATACTGATTGGTAATCTCAAGTCAAAAAAAATTGTAAGGGAAATTCTATTCAGAAAATGGCGCTTTATCTTATACTGCCAACCGCTTATCAATCGGTTGAAATATGCAATATTTGCGCCAAGTAGAGATATAAAAACTTGTGATAAAAAGCAGAATATTTTCGTCGAAAGAAAGTATAAAAACATATGATAATTTTAATATATATCATTTTTAGTAAAAAATATGTTTCCGTAAAAATACTTAATACATAGAATTTATTCAAATAAAAAAACTATATAATAGTGGAATAAGTGGTACAAATAGTATAATTCAATTGTTAAATTTCAAGAATTACTATTTTATATATTATAATCGATTGTGTGACGGTTGCCTTAGGTGGCTGTCACGAAAAGCGAGACATTTAATTTAACATATATATAATATTTAGTACATATGTACATAGTTATTAAGGTATATACATTTAGTTTATTTAAATAGAGAGGGAATTAAATACTTATCTTTAAACTCATCATATTCTAAGAAAGTTTGTGTTTGATGGATTTGAAGTTATGACCAGACAGAACAGAAATAACCATGTCCAAATATTAAAACTATACTGTATCCATTAATAACTTGCTAGGCCCGCAACTTTGTCTACATGGGAAAGTAAATTAGAAGTTTCACCCAATTTAATAATAGTTGACATATACCTATTTTGTTGCACAAAAAAATTATATTAATATAAGTTTTTTATTTACGTATAGTAATAAAATAAACAAATAAACTTAATGTTTACCATAATACAATAGTTAAAACTGTAATGCATTGTATGTAAGAGGGTAGCACGCACAAACAAATTATACTACCATTATATTAGACCTATGTTACAAAAATCCTTGTTTTGGAACCTTCTATACTGATAAATGAATGTCCTCAATTATTATATAGTATTTATTATTTAACATGTTAAATGTCTTGATACTCGCACATAGCTTTCTAAATACGAATTAGACAAGTTGGTGTTTAGTATACACACATCTTTATATATTATTTCTGGATGCGTTTTAATTGCAGCATTGCATTGCATTAAAGATGTGGGAATGGCGGAATAGTGAAGAATAGTTCAAACATCAACACTTTCATTGATAATTGAATGAACAAATTCTATACGTTACCCAATTGATTTGCTAGACATTTACGCGCGCTTTTAGCCAGTCTTAAAAACTCTGTCTTTTAGTAAAAAACAAAGTGTTAATCTAATAAAATGAAGTGCATGTGCGGGGGACCCACTAGTATGTTTATTATCCTAATATTATGTACATATATAGAAAACAAGCTTATTATGAATTAAACATATATATAATTATTGTAAATAATAAAGGTAAAATTATTCAATCAATTAAATTAGGGTCACCCATTTATATTAATTTATTTGTTATATATACATGGTCTAAGTAATATCTAAACATTAAGTGATAAAATATAACCAAAACAATTCATGGTGCACAATCTATATAATTCTGCAAAACTTAAAGTATCATTTCTTGTAAAATACATAGAGGTATTTTCCATATATATAAACTCCTGTCTTTGTAGCCAGCAATGATCTGCAAGAGATTGTAAATGTTATGAACAAATATATGAGAATGTTAGTCATATTCGATTTACTACTTAATCTATGACTAACATTTTTGTGTGTAAGTAGAAACAAATTAACTATCCAAGTCTTTTATTTTTATCCAGCATGAGGGGAAGGCGAAGCAAAGTTCAATTTCTAGCACCATTCTCTGTTGTTCAATTTTCATAGAGACATTACTTATATTTTTACTGGCGTGGTGTTATGTAGTGGAACACTGCACTTTAATCTAATTACAAAACTCAAGACTTGGTATTCAAACTTACATTATTTTCACTATCTCACCGCGCTGCTAAGGTCTTAGTACTTTAATTATATATTCAACATCTATTTATGTCTAAGTGAAGAGCTGGTCATCACTTTTATAATACTATACTATATAGTATATTTGACACAATAACATACACACCTTACTGCCCACCACAGCTAATGAGAGCAACATAAGACTAGGGCCTCTTATTTGAGCAAAAGGCTGGCCCTCGCCTTCTTTATAGACATAGATGCAGCCGTCGTAGCATCCCGCGAATAGCAGCCCTCCACTAGCCCGAAGACACACTGCTCCTTTACCACCTTCATGTGAACCAACATGGGTTCCACTCTGGGAAATAGTAAAATTATTTATCCAAAATTAATTTAATTAAATTATTTTTTATTTATTTACAAATTAATATTTAATTTATAAGAGAATATTTTCTGAAGAGATAAAACAGAGCTAATAAAAAATTATAAAGAAAATTACTTGCAAATATGATTAATAAAATGTCTTTCAATAAGTATAATATTAAACACTATAGGATTTATTATACCCACATATATATTGTTATAAATAAAAATGGAAGCTGAAGAGTTTGTTAGTCTAATCTTCAGAACTTCTGGTTTGAATAAAGAAAATATTTTAATTTTGTATACTTCATTCTACAACAAGCACTTAAAATGCAGGAAAATTTCCAGGCACATACAAATTACATGTAGAAATACATATTCCATTTGGTTCTGGGTAGATCTGAGGTTCATTTTAGTGAATTGGTGGTGAATTCAAAGTAAAAAAGTAAAATTTCAATTTATAAACAAAAAATTAAGTTTTTAAATGAAAAATATATTGCGTTTAGTGTAATGAAAAAAAATATATTTCATCTATTATTTCATTTTAATGTTTTTAAATTTTAGCATAACATCATTGTTAAAATAAGTGATGCCTACTATATGAAAGGGAAATCTCTACTCTAGTATACTTACAGTATAATCAAAAACATGTATTTGATGGCTGCTAGTCCCACAATACACCTTGCCATCTTCATATAGCAGAGTGTACACTGTCATTTTAGGTCCCACTAAAGTCCTCAGCAAGAGGCCAGTTTGTGCATCCTTTATTGTCACATTTTCTGATCTAGCCGCAACCAAGAGAACTTTACGAGGGCCTTCTTTCATGGCCCTTAAAGCAAGAATGTTCTGATCTGAGAATTTCACAGAGCTAACTGGTATTAACATGTTGTTCTGTAAACAATATATTAGAGGAATTAGATAAAGTTTGGAATTGTTTTAAATGGATGGATTTGTAGATCAGCACAGTCATTAGTGTATATTTGATAAATAAATATTATGGGAGTAATGCTTTAAGAAGCCAACATAATTTTAGAAAAATGTTTTTGAGTGTTAAGTGTTAAGTAGACAAGTGCATGTTTAAAAATTTTTTTGTAAGATAATTATTAAAATATGCGTAAATATTATTTAATTACAATAAATAAAAATAGAACAAAAATCAAATTTTAAACCTTACTTACCTTGCATTCAAATTGTAGTACAAATCCAGTTCTTGTACCTACAAATACTGTATCCCAGGCCCTGTCCATTGTTTGTATTGGACTTAAAACATTGCACTCAGGCCCCTTCTCCAAGCTAGTCTGAAAAAAAAATAGGATTGTTGAATGTTGACATATATGTTATATGATACATATAAAAAAATATATTTACCTCTAAATCATAGTAACGTATTCGAGAATCAAGAGAGCCAGTGTATACAGTAGTTCCATGTCTTTCTTTCACGATCGTCAAACACGTGACTGCGAGATTTGAACCCCGCAACGTCGTGATAAGTTGCCCTTCGCTGTTAAAGTAATACACGTTGCCGTCGACACACGCTGCTAAGAAATTGGTTTCCACACACTGCAAACATACATATTTTTTAACATATATATTGGGCATGTAATAATATTTCTAATTAATATTTTACTTTAACTAACCTCTATAGCGAGAACGGCATCAGCATTTCCAGACACCACAAAAGAATCGCATCGCAAATTTTCATCTGCAGAGTAATCATACACTTTGCATTCCTCACTTTGACTTACAGTAGGTAAAGCTTCTTCCATAGACGATTGACTGTTATCTAATATAATTTCTTCACTAATTGGTACAGGTACAGATTCAATAACTTCTTTATCTTCTACAAATTTACCTTCGCAGCTGTCTCCCACTACTATGTCTTCAGATACATCTAACATATCAAGATGTAAGTCATTTACAATTTCTTCCACAAAAGCATCATTGTTTTTGATTGGTGGGTGATCAGATATTTCCTCTGCATTTATATTGTTTTCATTGTCTTTCTCTTCTATATTCGTTCGATTTGGTCTTTTCTGAACTTCATTTGAGTGTATATGTTTCAAAAAATCACTTTGTTCCAGCCTTAGTAATACAACAGAACAATCTTTCATTTGAATATTATTATTGCCAATAGTAGATTTTTCTACATTACTTATGCAAGGACCTTTTTTCCTAGCAACCTGTTTCTTTTGATATTTCGCTTTTACTTTTGTTTGAGGTACTTCTAAGTCATCTAGAGATATAATATCTTCTAACGGCCGATCATCTGTAATTATTTGTTCAATCAACGATATATTTGGTGATTTTGGTTTCCTGCCTTTTCTCCTTCCAATTGACGCAGGGCTTCCTGATTTCACAGACTCATTTCTTGAATTTTTTCGACGACGACCTCTTTTTTGTGTTGTTGGGGATTCACTGATTTGTTCTTGACTAACACTTTCTAATGCTATTTTTTCTAGTTCTTCCACAGGTATGCTTGTGAAATCATCGACTATAGTATCCTCAGTCAAGTCATCCGGTACAATTTCATTTTCTTCATCAAATGGATCAACATTTAACACCGTCATTCCCAATGTTTGCATTGAATTAGTACTCGACTCTTTGCTTTCCATCGAATTGTATAGTTTAAACTTCTCTTGCAATAAAGCTTGGATCTCCAAATCGATTTCTTTCATTCTTTCAAATGCATCATTCGATTTTCTACCTGCTTTATCAGGAACTAATAAATCTGTTTGTATGGCTTTGTGAACAAGTTTCTTCTTGTCAGTCTGGGTCTCTTTTGTTGGACATTTTCGCAAAACTTGTACAGCGATATGTCTTTTCACGATTTGCCGAGAAAATGGCTGTTTTACTTTTTTTATTTTGTCAAGAGGTTTTGGTACTTTGGCAACGTTTGGAGTTGGTGCAGTATTTCTATGAGCATGATGTATGTTTACTTTTCTTGGTTGTTCCGTAAACATATCTATAGTTTTAAGCGTAGTTTTAACGTCCAACTTTGTAGGAGTTTGATTACTATTATTAGAATTATTGTCATTGGGACTAGTTGGTTGACTGGATGTGGAATCTTTTCGCTTCTTAGTAGTATTTCCTTTTTTGGGAGTTTCTTTTCTTTTGACATGTTTTTCTGAATAGTACTTGTCATTAGAAGTGATCTTTATATTATCTTTACATACATTTTTATTTTCTTCTTTAGGAAAATATGAAGTAATTATTGACTTGGTTGTTTCACATTTTTCTGAGGATTTAGAAGGAATCTCTTGCGTTATTGACTCAGTTTGATCTGACTCCAATTTTTTTCTTTTCTCTTTTCGATGTGACGGTCTCTGTTCAATAGATCTTTTACGAGAGTTGGTTGTTGTTACGGATTTCAATGTAGTTGTTAGGTTATCTGTATTTTCATTATTTTTTGTAATATCAATAGGTTCTGAGTTTGTTTTTTCATTTGTATCTTCATGTACACTATTAATATCCTTATCTTGTACTAGCATACTAGAATTAGGGTTTGGTACTTGCACACTTTGTAAGCTATTATTATCTATTGCCTTTTCAGTACTTGTGGTACTTACTGTAACACATGATTTAATAGGCGATTTAGCTGTGTCTTGTAATTGGCTGTCTATAACATGAACCATAATCCTAGAATTTTTATCAGGCGACTGCGGCTCCAATTTTAACTCTTTGTTTGGCGTAAAATTACATACACTATTTGGATTAGGAATTGAAATGTCATCATTTTCTATAAAATCATGGTCAACCGCCACATGATACTGCTGATCTAACTCTGCAAATGGATCATCCTCTTCCAATACTTGCTCTGTATTAGTGTTGAAATAATGTGGTTGTGTGGAAGTTTTATTCACAGTATCTATTAATTCATTCTCAGCAGGTCTGTAAAAATCATTTTCAGATGAAGTACTTACCTCAGCACTATAATTATAGCTTTTACTTCTTGTTCGTCTATAAAAATATGGTTTATTAGATACATCATAGTTCTGTTCATTATTTTCATAAGAAACATTATTCCGGGAAATATCAGTCAGAACTCTTACGTCTTGTGTTTTGTGTTTGTGGTAAATTCTGTAACAGTAAGTTTTGAGAATATTCTTCATAGCTGTTTTGTTTATGTGGTGCATATTGGTTGTAACTGTGAGGTTCATCTTGTTGTGTACATGATAAATCATCCTCGCTTACACTAAGTTTTTGTTCAAATTCTCCTATTTGCAACACTTTACTTAACTCTGCCATCACAATTGGTTTTATATCTTCCAGGAACACAGTATCCTGGGGATCGAGAATACATTGCATTTGTTTCAAAAAAGTGTCTTCATATATTGTATTATTGTCATTTTCCACAAACTCTGCACTTGTACTGCAGAGAGATTTTTCAGCTGTTGATCTTAAGTGTCTATTAAAGCTATTCTGGGATTCGGTTATCAGACTACTAATGGCATATTCAAATTTGTGTGAGGAATTTGGATTGTCCATGAGCTTGTGAATCTTTTCCTTATCCATTTTAAAAAGTTGATGCACAATTTTATTTTTAAATTTAGCACAATTTGCTTTGGCAATGTGCTTTTGTTTTTGATATCTCTTCTTTGGTAGCTCTTGCTGACTATTTGACAAGCATTCACCTGTTTCTGATAACCTTTGACTATCAGCAATCGAGCTACCTTGATTATCATTATAATTCTCAGATGCACTTTGAGGTTCATTGCGGTTTAGCAATCTTCTTCTTACTATATCAACAGTATCATCCACTGATCGGCTAAATGTGCGGGAGTTATCAGTTGTAGACAGTGAGTGAGTAGGATTGCCTCCATAGTGATCAGAAGCTGGTGGCCTATGTCCAGTATAGCTTGTTGATGTTTTGTAAACATCTCCTGAATTTTCTCTATCGAAATTATGGGATTTATTGTGAGGTCTTTCATTAGGCTGTTGTATGTTATTTTCTGGAGCCCAGGGATTTGAGAAGGGAGGATGTCTGTAACTTTCCCTTGGGTGTGTATTAAAATGGCGATGGTCCACATCACCCATACTATTAATATGTATTGAGTTATCATCATAAAATTGATGATTGCTTGTAGCATCTGAAAAAGTATTTCTGTGGTCGTTACCAAACCTGGACTGCTGTAGTAATGGTAACATCTGTCTTTCACCTTGTTGGTGATTTTTATGATATGGTTCAAGATGATCATTATATCTATAGTGTCTGTTAATTCTATATCTGTTTTTTTCTACATTTTCAGATATATTTTGATCTTTATTTTCAGAATGGGGATGGTATGGTGGTCGTAATGACCTTGAAATTGGTGGCGGGAATCTGAAAATAATATAAGACGGGTTTTGTTTATTTAGCAAACTACAAATAAATTTAAATAATTCAAAGTTTGGCAAATAAGTCACTTTTATAAACTATTTGTAATAGTGGAATAAAAAACTTAAAATGTGTAGGTAAGCATTATTGCTCTTTGACATAAATGGACTATGTTTTTTAGGCTTAATTGCTGTAATGATTATGACTTACCTGGGTGAATCTAATAACCTATAGTTCCTCGAGCTTCTAAAATGTAAGTTACTGCTATTTCGAGACTTAAAATGTCTCGGGTTTTCATTGCGCCATCCACCAATTCCAGTATGACCTCTCCGCATCTTGTCAAGTTTACTTCATATTATTCAACATGAGTGAAATTCACTTAAATATATTAGCACGTATTAAATATTTTAAACACTAATATTATTAATAATAACATCAAATTTTATCAGAACAAAACAAACAAATTGGATCAATTCCGTTTTGTACTCTGTATAGATGTTTCAAAACAAACAGATATATTAAAAATTGAAGGCAACTGTCAAAAATAACTATTTACTGTTTTTACTTGTACAAATTCAGAAATGTATATAAATATCTTGAATTAATTTAAAATTTACTAATTTTATAATTTATATTATTCATAATATAATAATTTTATCATATAGTAAAAGCAATCGTTCTCTATGATTACTTTTAGGTTGCTTTTTAATCTGTTTTATAATTTGCGGGAAATTTGAACATCATTTTACGTTCGTAAAATTAGTAGTATCTTTTATGTCTAACTAAAAACGTTTAAAAAATAGGTGTCTTGCAGCTGCGTTGCTAGTGATTTACCGTAGACATTCCTTTTTAAGGATCCGTTTCCAAAACCATCTGGGTTGTTTGAAATAAGGAAATGCGAAAAAACATTAATTTATAAAGTACAAAACTCAATTGTAAACGACATTTTGTATCGTCACTGTCTTTTTTATAATAAACAGTATAAGTAAAATTATTAGCACTTTTAATGTAAAATAGTATTAACACCTTAATTTTTAGGTGCGTTATTTTTAAGTTGAAAAAAAGAAAAAAATCGATATTCATTATTCATTATAAATTAACTAGAGAACAAGAGTATAATTTACATAAATTTTAATTTTAACATTTTTTTTAGTTACTTTAGTTTAGTTTAGTTTAATTTTTACATTTTTTTTGTAATAACTAAAGAAATAACAAATATGCTAAATATATGAAAAATACTATTTATTTAAATAAATTACAAATTATAATTATATTCCAGCAAGAATAGATGTTGGATCTTCAACGCCTGATTTTACTTTACGTAAAAATAGGACAGCTTCACGACCATCAATCAGTCTGTGGTCATAGGATAGAGCTAAGTACATCATTGGCCTTATTTCAACCTGCAAATAAAAAAGTCTTAATGCTGTATAAAACAAAAAATATTTTGTTTGGCATTTATGTTATTCCTCTTATATATTTTTTTTACTTAAAACTTTGTTTTTGCTTTCTAAATAAAATTATAGGACAAGCATAAGCGTTTTGTAACAAGTTCACGATTATACGTCAGTTGGATTTAAATTATATAAAAATTGCGTGTACACGGTTTTTTCTGTGATAAAAGTATAAATTACTAAGTTTTGCATTTTTTACTCATTTTAATTCTTATTTCTATTTAAATATTTTTTAAGTTAAATTTCATAGTTTTAGGTCAAACAGGTAGACTATAAGTTTTAAAATATGTGACGAAATCTATGCCTATTTCTGCTAATAATACATCTCCACTCGGACAGACAGACAGACTATGATTCTATTGGAGCTTAATTTTTTTTTGAAAACAGAACCCTTATAAATATGTTTCTACAACAACTATGTTATAACATCTCACAGTTAATAATGTAACATTTCCCATTTTTTTTTTAACTACAGAAAGATAAACGTACAATACTTAAAACATTAAAAATTTCATCTTAATATTTCTACATATTACTTATAGCTTATAAGTAGCCCGCCATTAGACACATTGTGAGTTGAATGGCTCGACGTCACACTTTTTGTATCAAAGTGGAAAAATGGGATTTTTTTAGCTTCACGCTTTATCCCGCATATTGCTGGGTAGGCAGAGGGAACTACAGGAACCATATGAACCTAGTGTTAAGACACTCCGTTGCTTAGTCCCTGCTTTCTCCGACTCCGCTAAAAAATAAAAAAATGTAATGTAATTTTTTTGTTTTCAAATTTCTTAATTCTAGATCGACAAGAAATATTAATTTAAATCAGGTACATGGCCTTTTTTATTTAAATCAGAATGCGGTAAAAAAGCACAGAAATGAGCACAAGCGCGTTTTTTCTTTTTTTGCACTATTTTGTGAAGTTTGATTTTTTCTGATACGTACTATAGGTAATTGATATTAATAACAAATTATAGGTTGATACTTTTCACACGATCCTGAATACAATACTCTTGAAAGACAAATAAGAGGATGTCGTATTTTTTGTTTTTGAGGTAAAATGACGTACCTACGCATTTTTTTAGCCTCCCAGAGTTCTTCTAACATTGTGGAATATAGAAACAAAAAATATAACTAAAATTATTTACTAAAGTTATATAATATAAACTTACTAAAAATATATAATATAAATTGCCTATTTAAAACTACACTTCGGAGCTCTTGCATATAAATGTAAGGGGCGGGTGCAGTGAGGTGAACTCGGAAATCAAATGGGATTCAGCGGATAGGTTAGAAAACTATTGCGAGGGCGTGCTCAGTGCATTAGTGTGTATTAAATAAGGTTTGTAAGAACCAACCCTCGTCGTAATAAATATATAAAAAAGTTTACATTGTAAAATGGCTATACCTACCTACTTATAAGTTAAATATGGATAGCATATGGGATATACCTAGGTACCTTAAAATCATATGATGCACAGTAGCCTTTTAAAGCTTGGCTTTAAACTTATTGAAACATATCACAAAACAGCTTACGCCAAACTATAGAATATAATCTTTTAATGATACAATTAATGCCTAAATAATTGTATTGCACAGTTATTTGTTTATATTCTTACAATAAAAAAATTGTGTCTGTCAATATACAGATTTAAAAAATAGTGTAGAGAGAGAGAGAGAGAGAGAGAGAGATTTAAAAAAATACTTTAGAAAAAATCTTGTATACTAACTAACACTTAGTTGAATTTATATATCTGGCTATCATACAGAGTATAACAAGAAAATAAAAAAAAAAACAACTCCACAGATAATCCACAATCTAAACAACAATAGTAAAACCCACCTTCCCCTTCACAGCGACGGGTCGTTGCACAATCGCGTGCATGCCCAGTATCGCGGACTGCGGCATGTTGATGATCGGCATCGAGAGCAGCGAGCCGAACACGCCGCCGTTGCTGATCGTGAACGTGCCGCCTTGCATGTCGCCGGGCGTCAGTTTGCCTGGAAAACTTTTATATCAGTCCGAGGACCTTGAATAACGTTAATAATAGTATTTTTAATAAGTTTTTAAGTTTAATTTATTTTTTACTAAAGTAATGATTTGTAAAGCTTAAGTAAATCAACAATCCATATAATTTTAAAATTTATTTCCACTTCAAATAAAACTAGGCATGATTTTTTTTTCAGCTTCACGCTTTATAGCACATAGCAGAAAATGGAAATAGAAAAATCCATCTTCTCCGAATGGGAATCGAACCCACAAACCGTCACGCTTACAAGCAGAAGCGTTCTCATGAAATATTTTAGTATATAATTAATGTAAAAAATAATTTTAAAACATTATTTCTAAGTTTGTGGTAATTTTATAGATAAACAAAAAACATTAATTTATTTAGAAAAAAAATAAATGGCTCGTTTTAAAACTGCAATAGAATTTACAGGGATATTTTGGCGGCTCTGAGAGCAATTAGCCTTACACTGTACCTTTTATTTCATCCGACAGTTTTCCTGCAGTCATGCAGTATTCGTTTTTGTTAGATGGTAAAGCCAATTGATAAAAATATATGCTATATTTAAAAATAACGAACGAATACTATGTTTATACATAATATTTATATCATCTTTTAACTTTGACCTTTGTTTAACTGGTAGGTGCTTTCGAGTTTATTTAACGTAAATTTACTAACTGCCTCCTCCATTCCACATATTATGAAGATATCTAAAATTACCTTTCCTAGCTTTATCCGCGAGTGAAGATATCGATAGTTCAATTTGTGGGAAATCCATGGCTTGAACATTGCGCACTACTGGAGTCACCAAGCCTTTAGGAGTGGCCACTGCTACTGCAATGTCTACATAGTCTCTGTTGGTCGATTATGTTAAATTAATATCATAGTATAATTGAAAAAGTAATAGTAGTATTTTATAGCTTCACTATTTTTCTACATAGCAGGGTAAGCAAAGCAAAGGTGTTAAGACACTCCGCCCCTGCTTTCTTTCTGAGAAATTGAAAACTGCTTATTATTAACATAGCACTTAACCTACCAAAAAAGAAGAAAATATATATTTTTTAATAATCATTCCTATTTTGGTTATAATCAGACATCGTGATGAGGACTCACGGGTATAAGAGAATCTTATGATGTGTTTAAGTTTTTATTAACAAGGAAATTTATATCACGATCAAAATTGAATTCAAATAGGAATGATAAGAATTATTTTCATTTCGAATAACAATGTTTTCCCAGTGGCTACATAGTTATACTATCTAAGATAGAAATAGACTGCTCTTACATTACATCTACTAAACATAAAACGTAAACGAGATTATATCCAATTTACAATAGTAAGTAAAACTTGAAAACTCCAATAAATCTAAAAATGATTCTTAATAACAAAATTATATATTTTTTCCATAACACAAAATAGTAGAACGTATATGGGGGGGTTGTATGGGGATGTCCGGGCGGGGTGAGATAAGCCGCCGTGTAAAAGCTGTGTCCTAGAAGTAATGGCATTACGCGCCCATTACCTGTAAACAATGGTACGTTATAACGCTGTTGATCGCCTGATCCGTGAGAGCATTGGCCGAGCGATACAAAAACTGAGACGTGAAAGATAACTTTTAAACGTATTGTCTGGTGAACATTACACAACAATTTGTTCAGGCTGGCTGTTCCATTTTAGATAGCTTAGTTTCTTAGTCATCTTACGTAGTAAGAGAGACTGACTTTTAGATCAGCGAAAGTGCCAGAGGGAATACTCTATTACTCTATTACTATAAAAACATTTAAAAAAATGTCCTGCTGAGTTTCTTGCGCCGGTTCTTCTCAAGTCTGAGGCATTAACATTAGCGAACCGGTGGTAATGTTTTTGACGTTCAAAAAACGTATGTGTATTCTTATTTCGAATAAAATTATTTGAATTTGACTCCAAAAATTCATACCATGTTCAAAATTCTGTGGATTAAAAAAATACACAAAAAATATTTTGGGGTCTTGGATGTATTTAGACCCAGTCTGAAGATATTAGCACTTATTAAGTTATTTTTAGCTCTGTGAGATTTGATGCTTTTGGTATAAGGCTCGCGCTCCTTCTCGTTATTTGATTTTATTTATTTATGTAAATAAATATACCTACCTTATTATTTTATTCCTGATTATACAAATAATCAGCTACAAAATATTCTTTATAAAGGAAGTTTTGTAGAAACCCGTACTAGAAGTTAATCTTTACTAGAAAAAGATTACCTGTAAAGGATATTTTCATCTATTATAACACCGTTGATGACCGGCTGGTCCATAAGTGCGTTAGCGGACGCTTTTAAAAACGGCGACATAAACGATAGTTTCACTCCATATTTCTTGGTAAATGTTTCTAAGTTTGCTTTTCGGAAAGCCAACAATTTGCTGTCAAAGATTTATTAATAATAAATATAATTAAATTAAAATATATTTTTTGGATAGGTTAGAAAAATAGTAATAATAATGATAAAAAATTGACTTTTACCAAATGTCAACTGAGCACAAACACATTTAATAAAAAAAAAAAACAATGTGTGCTTCAAAGGTTTACTTAGAAAAACTAGCAGCATAGGATATTACTAATTTAAAAAAAAATTATAAAATCAATGCATACCTCATATCGCATTCGTTAAATGTTGTCAACATGGCAGTCGTGTTTTGAGCTTCTTTAAGTCTTTCGGCAATGCGTTTCCGCATTCTATTCATAGGTACGGCTAATTCTGTGCGAGTGCCGCTTATTGTTTTTGTTGGATCGCCAATTTTTTGCGCAGCCTGTTGGTATAACAAGTGAATATTTAAACAATGTTAATAGTGTTGTTACTAGCAACTCAATAAATATATCAATAGGACAATAAATATATCAAATACATTACATACATCTTTAATTAGTAATATATTTAATATGTTATATTTTTAATTAAGGATGAATAATGTATTTGATATATTTATTGTTCTATTCTATGTATGTTGCGTGGATAATAAAATGATAGATATATAGTCTAGGTAAGAAAATATTCTTAAAAAGCGTAAATTAAAAAAAATATATTATATGTACGAAAAAAGTAGAAAATTTTAAACGCATAAGATTTTGTCATTCTTCAAACTAATATGCTTAAAACTAATATTCTTACAAGAGTGGCGGCTGGAGCAGCCTTTTTAACGACAGTTTCAACAGCCGAAGCTTTAGCAGGTGCAGCTGCAGCAGCAGCAGGTGCTGGAGTCGCTGCCGGCTTAGGTGCAGGTGGAGGTGCTGCAGGTGCTGCAGCTGGTGCGGGTGCGGCAGCTTTTGCAGGTGCTACCCCAGTTACATCAACCTATAGTATAAACCATAAAGAAAGCAATTAAACCAAAAGAAAGCAACTTAAGCAAATAGGATAATATCATGGTTCTAGGTGTGATAAACTATATACTATTTACGTATATATACATATATATAATAATAGTGATCTTTGGTTTTTAAATTTAAAATTACGTAGGTATCATATCTCTTATATAAAGTAGGTTAAGTAGAGAGCCAATAATGAAATATTAACAGGCCGGATGATTGACAAGATGACAGAGGTTCGTGAATATGGATACCCTCTAGGATGGCCTCTTTCACAGTGCATATGGTGTTTCTGTGGCCCCAGGGAGGAAGGACGGGAGGGAGACTTAAGATATTAGATGAATATGGCGTTCAGGAGACTAAGTCACAGATAATTTGAAGGCGGTTCTCGTCTCTTGATTGCATGATAAACTTTGGGAACTATTTGTTCAGTGTTAAATGAACAACTGGAAGGAAGGAGGATTGAATAAACACAATTCTCCTTCGTTTCACCTTTTCATGGCGGATCGTCCTATAAGCTCTCCTTCTGCATATAGGCCAATAGATCCACTAATTGAGATAAGCAATTGTAGGGTATACGGCAACTATAATAGAAAGTATCAAAGTAAAGATTGCTACTTGCGAGGAGCTCGTGGAGGCCTTTGAAACAAAGAATTGCTGGGGGCGTTTTTAATAAAAACCAGAAAGGCATTTACCGTAGTAATATGTGAATACTGTAGGGTAAAACCATCCAAATCTCTTGAAACGTGGTTCGTATAGGACTACTATATATAGAGGACTACAAATCAACAGAAGGGCCATGCCCAAGTACGTGACAACTGCACTATTACTACTGCTCGAATGTCGTGTAATTACAGAAATATATGGGGTGCTCTACTCAACGCTCAACCTCGGAGCAAAAGGAGTCAGAAAATATACAATAGGTGAATGGTGTATCCAGACGCGAGTAATTTACCTTGGTGGCCAAAAACTTGACTACAGATAGACTAAACTTATCTATAATTCTTCCAGAGGTAACATATGTGCTCAACAAGGATTAAGATGAAATGTTAGCTTAGGCGGAGGATTTTCACTCCAAGAGGGAAAGGTGACCTTACCAAGGCGAGAATATAGAGAAGGAGAAATCTGATGCACTCCGGCAATCAATGAATCTGACGGATTTCTTAATCCGATAAGTCGTCATCATCATCCAAGCACCCTTAAAAGCACTCTATATTACAGCATATCATACGCTGCGGTTGCATTAACGATACACTAAAGGAATGCATCTACTATTGAACCACCGAGAAAGACGCTCTCGGTCGACTCATTCATCAGGTGGAACACAACATCAGAACGGCTATTTGTTATATAGACGAGGATAGGCATTAAGAGTAGTGCACCAATTGAAACGATTCAAAAACTGTCTCTCGTTAAAATATTAACAAAAAATATAAATACCTGAAAAAGTGCTTGCTGAGATTTCACAGATTCGCCATCTTTTACTAATAATTTGACAATTTTGCCGTTGCCTGGGGACATCACTGGCAAGGCTGTCTTGTCAGTTTCTATTTCTAAGACCACTTCATCTGTTGCAACAGCGTCTCCTTCTTTTTTTATTAATCTATAAATTGTATATAGTATTTACTATGTAGGTTTAATGGTTCATTGGTCGTTCACTGAAAGTCCAATGATTCTGAGGAAATATTCAATTAAAATTGATTTTCCCCATTCAAATACGGATCGCTTCTTAACACGCTAATTGAGAAGTTGGAAGGAAAGTATATTTGTAATAAATATTGAAAAAGTATTTGTTTGTTGAAATGTAGTGAGACAGTAAAATAATATTACTTGAATTAAAACACCTGCATGGAATTATATTTTATTTTTTATTCAGGTTAATTTATTGCAATTTGCCATAAAGCTTTAGTAAAGCTTAAATAATTTCAATTTGACAGATCAAGATCAAATTAATATCAGTCTTCAGAATCCGAGTTTCATTGTATGAGAAAATATCTAGGTACTACATGCGTTTAAAGATATTTATTTCTCAAAAGACAGTACAATCATAAACATGAGAACATTATTAAAAATCTTAACAATTATAAATAATTTAACAAATAGTCTTTATACAAAATACTTATTCACTATAAAAAAAGTTAAAATGTAAACGTATCTAGAGAGGCATAATGATTTGACTAAACACTAAAATAAAAAAGTATATAATATATATAGTACAAATAAAAAGAAAATTAATTATAAATGTGTTTTTTAACTATAAAATTGTTATTATAATGAGGATATTTTTAGTACTATTATTTATAATAATATGAGTATTACTTAGACTTAAAATTATAGTGCGAGCTTACATATCTTATGTCGGTGCGTGATTTTTTATAACTTTTATTTGTATTTATCTGTCTATAGCATAATGTTATAGGAATATTATAACAGTTTTCGTACACGCACGTTAATTTTTTTAAAAAATCTTTTAAATAAAGCCTTTTTAGTGTGTAATTACTATATTGTTATTATTACTGCTCAAAAAAGTTGTTTACTGTAATGAGCTTTTACCGATAAAAAAAAAATTTCAGGTCTGGAACATCTGCTGTGGAACTTTTAGGCTGATAGCCTAATAATAAAAGATATGGAATTGACGTCTTTAGAAAAGTGGTTTAGCAAAACGAGCATCTCTAAGAAAATTCTCAAAGAGCTAAGGGGTTCATAGAAAGTAATCTAAGAGTCAAGAACCAAACAAGATTAGAGTTTACTTATCATTACATAAAACATTATCTATAATAACTACCATCTTTTGCGTCTTTTATGAAGAAGTGTTTTAAAAGCTAATGTAAAAACTTATCTCTACTTTATATTTTTAGCATGTAAAAAAGACACAGATCAGAATATTTAAGGATCAGTTATTAATATTTTTTTAATTACTTACTTAATATCACCGCTGCTGATGGAATCGGGGAACGTGGGTGCTTTGACCTCTTCTATACCGAAATTAATCGTGCTAGTATTAATTTTTTGTCGTCTTAAACACACAATCATGTCACTTCTTAAAATTAACAGGTGGTTGTTGCAGTTATACCTAATTATTAAATTTAACTTTAGTTACGAAATTATTATTTCTCTCTTATTAGATATTTATTCTTTGCAGAAACCATAGAATAGTACGTCGAATGAGAACCAAAATTATTTGTAAGAATATAATTAAATCAGTTACCATCTAGCTTTTAGGTGCGGCGTCCGAAATTGACAGCTTTGAAATGTATTATCTCTCTCATACTGTGAATATCTCCGTAACATTTTACATCCTGAAACCTGTCAATGAGAAAATTGCTACTATTAATTGCAACTATTGCCTTAGAACAACATTAAACAGTCTATCGCTATTTAAATAATATATATAAATTCAACTTACAAATCTCATAAATCTACATCTAAACATATTATATATATACAATGCTTAAATGCACAATTTCTTATTTAAGTATATGACATTTAAGAAGAAGTGTCAAGATCTGACAAAGTAAATTCTTCTTTTTTTATGAAAAAGGTACAGTTTATTTTTAAAGGGTCTGCCTGTCTTTTATTAAATGCCAAAGTATTTTTAAGTAAGTGAAAAAATCGTAATATTTCAACAAATAAACTGATCTACTCACCACGAGATGGCTTTATTATTCGTTTAACTATTCGTACAAAGATGGCGCTTATAATTTTATTATTGTCACTATTACACGCTAGATGTCGCTTAGTTATTTGAAAATATTTAACTTTTTTATCTAAAACAAATATCCATTTAGTACAACATTTGTAACGAATTTTCAGGTATGGAATTAAATTGTTTTATATTTTTTTTTTATTTTAAATGGGTAATGATATTTACTTTGGGTAGATATATATTTCAGTTCGACATTGTGGCTTAGAACAATATAGTTTACTAGTACTGTCAAATAAATTCATGCGTGTATACATTACAACAACCTTGTACCAACAAATTTAAATTTCCAAGTATTTTTTCAATATTATTTTTAAGTATCTACAGGAATGAGCATATCAGAACGCTTAAAACTTTATTGAATATAATTTATTATGAATTTATACCTATTATTCATACAAAAATATTTTTCTATAAACGTTTACGATAGAATATAAGAAAAAAAAATGCGATATGTAGTTAATAATTTTATCATTAATTACTTATCTATAAATATATAAATGTACGAATATTAATATATATAAAATTTATATTAATATATATTAAAGAACATAGAAGTAATAAAACCGCGGTATAATTGTTACATCGTAGCTTTCAAAGTCGTTATGACTTAGGTATAAACGGCAAAGCTCTTTGTGCGGGACGTTAGTGGTGTCCACTCAAGACATCCCTATGTGACCTTCTTATTCTCATCCTGTAGGGTTATCATCAACATAATAACTATTATGAAATGGTTTTTTATAATCCTTTTTCCATGCTTAACGATATAATTTGTATAACGTAGTCTTCACTTTGTTAATGCATGACTTTCAATATGATCTATGAGAAATTCTTAGCATATCGGTGTAGTATTTAAGGAAATATTTATGTTATAATATAAAATATAATAGTAAGCTAAACTTATATAGTTTATATATATTTCATAATATGAAATATTTAGGTTAGTAACGTTATAAAGTATACAACTAAAACAAAAAATAAGTAGGTTTATACTTGAAGAAAACATATAAAAATTTGAGCCCAGTGGGACTCGAACCCGCGCCCTCTTGCCTACCGTATATACTTACTATAAATGTGTGAATATATGTATATAAATTTAAGCGCATGTTATTTGACAACTACGTTTTTTAATTTTTTATTTATATTATTTCAATAATCATAATTATTTATAAATTATTCCTGTTTGTATTAAAAGTAATCGATTTTTGTAAATTCCTTAGAGTCAACCCTAAAGTAATAGCTCCCCTACTAATTTGCTAAGATTCCTGCAACCCGCATCTTTGATTAGGAATCTATATCGGGTGGGTCGCGCTGCGCATTTCCTTACTTGAGCAATTTTGAAATTAATATTAATAATCATAACATACCGTAGTTACATTGCACTGTGCTTAATGGTTTTATTATATTTAATAAAATATAGAATATTACATTGAGTCTAGAACTACTAGCACTAGGCTATAGCGATGTCATCCTTATAATAGGTATATAGCAGCACTTAAGATCATATTGGTAAATGAAAATCTTTTATTGTTCTTATTTGTTGTACAAGTTTCATTTATTTGTAATATGATATGAGAAAATATATTACGTGCATGTATTTATGCTTTAATTTTGCGTAAAAATCAATCTTCCCCGAGTGGGAATCGAACCCACAAACCGTCGGGTTTACAGGTAGAAGCGCCACGGCTATATATAATGTAATATTTAATACATATTATCATTTCCACTATATATGACACCATAGTTTATGCAGGCCTACGCCAGGCTATAACCAGAATTGCCAAGAGTTGCGAAGTCTTAAGTTATTAATACTTCGACATGTTGTTCACATCCTGCAGGCCTGGCTTAGTTGTTCGGGCAAAGTCTTATAATTACTGTTACTTATTATATAAGAGAAAGCAGGTTTGTTTTTATTATTTGAATATTAAAAAAAATGCGTGCATGAAACTTGTGAAAAGCTTTTAAGCGAATTAACAAAAAATGCCTATTTAGGTAATTCACTCAGCTTAGACAGGCAATGTTTTTTATAGCTTTACGCTTTATCCCACACATGGTATATGGACAGGCAGAGGGAACTGCAGGTATCATAGCTTAGACAAAGTTTAGTATTTTATTTCATGATATCCATATTTACCATCGAGATTATTACTGAACCCACCTTCATTGTAAGCAATCAAGCACCTCCTAATTACATATGTTTATGAATAATAAAGTTAATAATATTTTTTTAATTCCAGTTAGACGTTCTTCACTTATTTGGTAATTAGGAAAAAAAATCTCATTATAATAATTAGGCCATCGAAATGTCGAAATGTCTGAAAGCAATGCCAGATTCTTAAAAAGTCTATAAACAAATTCATACCTTTATAAGTGATATTAAAAATAGAAAAAACTATAAATCAATTACTTTATTTATTATATAATAATGTTATAGTTATAACATAGAATATTTCGTTGTATCCGACATAGTAGCAAGTATTGCCGTCTCAGGTAGTAAGTGAGCCACTGTTTCAGCTTAAACGCTTTAACTTGATCAACAACAGCGCCTCTATTATGCTAGTGTTGGGACACCATCTGAAAAATAATTTTCATAATTAAGCAAGGAGTTTAAACATAAATTTCAAAATATTTTTTTATATTACCGTTTTTCAATATTTCTAATTGCTATTCTAAATATATATGACAATTTAATAAAATTATACAAATTGCTTTACTTATGATATATATCAATATATTATTATATATAATTAATCATATTAATCAACATACGAGTGCGTTTTTGGTCAGTAACATAGTTATATATATTTTTAACTGATTGTCCCGCCACTAGACGGTCAATAAGCGTCCGTAGAAGTTAAATACTTTCTTGGAACGTAAGTCCGGTCTTGGCAAGTTGGCAACTTGTCGATTTATTGGACAAATAGTTTGTACAATTTGTGGAGATTTATAGTTTGTCTTCAATTGAATGCGCTAAGCAATATTACAAATTTAGTCTATATCAAAAACTTTGTCTGTATAATCGTTAACAACTTAAGGAATTAGTTTTCTCCAGACTTAGGTAAATTTATATTTAATTGTTATGTTATCTGTGCTAGGCTAGAAAAATATATATAGAATGTGATATACAGATATATATAGAAGATATATATAGAAAGTGATATACATAATAAGTAAGTGCCTATTATTCTATATTATATAGGCATAAGTTAATATTTTTCTTCTCACTTTAACTTGTTTTTATTAAAATATTTTTGAAATTACAAATAAGTAAAGAGAATGTCGTGTTGTAAATATTCCAAATTTGTTAAAATGATATTTCTTATTTGTTTTTATTATTTTTTGAGCTTATCATTTAGCGTGTACAACATAAATAGCAGCAAGTATCTAGATATATCCACACTGCCTAATTGAATTTTTACTCCATAAGTTTTACTATTTATTTTAACTTTTAATAAAAGCATAGAAGTTTCCTCGTAGCTGAAGCGCTAAGCTTAATTGGCTCTTATTGCTTTTTAACTTTTACCTGAAATTCAATATCCTTCAAGTTATAATAGAAAACTATTAGCTATATTTTATTTAAAAATCTTTCACAAGTACCAACGTAACAACACTATTCCATTGTTATATTTTTATTAAGGGGAAGAAAAAACCCTAACTCAAAATTCGCTCAATGATTTGAACGTTGAACGGGCTATAAATTCGTACACGATACGGTCCGCCTATAATCTGTATTCTGCACTCCCCTACCATGTCTCCCTCGTAATACAAAAGCAAAAATATAAAATGGCCACGGCGTCTTGTCTTTATCTTTTCCTTATGTAAATGGTGGTGAATTATTAGAAATTCGATTCGATGAAGTTGAGAACTTTCCCGCCGTCGTCGGCGCCAACAGCTTCGGGCGTTCTTTTCAACTGTATATTTATTTAAATGAATTACTAATTTTTTTGGCTCCTTGTACATAATTATAGTTTATTTTTTTATAAAACATGTTAATTTGTTGTACATAATTTTTGTTTTAATTAGTACAACAGGACAAGTATTACTTTCCCAAATACTAAATATTACGTAATTGAAAATTTATTAATTTTTAAATATTTGTATGATAAGTTACACGTAATTTATAGCACTGAGGATGTCTTCGCTACTTCCGCTACCACAATGGCTCCTGGAGCCGTTTCCGGCGTACACTTGAGAATAGAATGTATTAAGTTTCCTCGTCCTTAATAAATTGTGCAAATCTACAATTTTCAATGTTCATGCGCTAAAATTATGGTTTGCTAGTTATAAGTAAGTAATAACAATAATAATATTGTGTGATTATTCTGTTATTTCAAAATTCAAGCTTAAATTTTTTAAGGAATCAGAATTTTCTGTATTTGATTTAATGACCTACATTGCAATTAATTGACAAATATTAGCTTGAATTAGATAAAACTTCAGGCGAGTCATTTATGCATAGATTTGAGAAAGGATAAAATCCTTTCTGCTCTTATCAGAGTCAGGAGTATTCCTACGACATGCGCTGCGCTACAACGACATCGATATTGTGATACATAGCTCTATATTATTCACTTTATGGATGTTGTATACAATTATATTTATGGTTGCTTTAAGAATGTAAATACAATGGTGTTTTTTTTTTTCAAATTAAAGCATAAGTAGTGTGTAAATGGCGACTTTTTCTAATTAAATAATAACGAGGTTCTCTACTGCAAACTGTATGATGCAGGAGAGACATACAGATCTCGACGTGATACTACTTCAATTCGATCAATTAATTATATGTGCTTCTTCATTGTTTTAATAAATTTGAAATTTACAAGTTATTATTTTTTTATAACAGAATATATGTAATATCTTTTTTATTAAAAGCAAAAATTGATTAAAAAAATATGACATTAGTAATAATTAAAATTAGTAATAATATTTCTTATCTATATATTTCTACGTCAACTTTGACTAAGATGTCGTCTATTGGACACAAACTAATTTGTCTTACAAGCTCTTGATGAAAGGATGTCCATTTACTTAGCATGGGACGATATGGGTCGCCCTAAAGGGAGGTACCAGAATACTACTAATAAGTAATTTATTACTGAAGAAGTTTAATCACTATTTTCAAATGTTTAACTCCAAATGTTAAAACGAACCTTTCTTTGTTAAATTTTAATTATAAACAAAACCTATTTCTTAATTTTTATCAATTTAATTTTATAATAAAATAATTTATAAGCCTTGCCATCTTTTATACTAATTTATATAAATATATATAAATATTATGTATAATAATGTCAGTCAGTTAACTTTATGATACCAACATAGGACAAAATTGGCTCAAGACAACTCTGATTAAGAAATGAGAAATAGGTAAATTTGTTAAACTTTTTGGTTATTTCGTACATAATTGTTCTAAATAAGTTTTTATTTTAATTAGAATATAAGACTTAATTGTACCAACGAAGTATTTAAAATACTTTTTCTTCTCCTCAGTAATTACTAAACACTTAGTTTTATATATATATATACAACGAAAGCTTCTTGGAAGTGAACCCTCAATTCTGCGAGAGGACCCCTCTATTCATAACTGCGTGATGGTACAGTTACGTACAAATATATATCTACGAATATGCCTAACGTCTTGTGTCTCGTAGTCATAGCAGACGAACTAATTTGTTTTACAAGCTCTCTGGATGGACGTTTAAGTACTTGGGACTAGACGAACTGTAATGATAGCAATGGATATGTTTCTGCAAGGTTCAACAGTTTTAGAAATTCAAAATAAATTCTTGAAATATTATGGACTTACGTACATGTACATATCTAAATAAGTTTATTAAATCTATCCATTTAAATACAGAATTTTACATCTCGACATAAAGTTATTGTTTTTTACTATACTTTTATTAATTTACACAGTACACTTACATATTCATAAACATTTAATTTTTTATATTTTATGAGTTTAAAACAAAATGAAAACTTTATGAATTACTAATTTTTTAAAATAATATTTAAGAACGGTTTGTAATTGTCATATAATATGTAAATATCTCTCTATCAATATACATGTATCTGTAAATATATTAAATAAATATATATATTTTTTATTTCTTTTATATATCTTGTTTTTTTTTTATAAGGTCAGTTTCATGGCATAAAAATAGTTTATTAAAGTCTACCTACGTAAGTATTTAAGGTAAGGGTTAGTTACAACTAATTAATTACGATTGTCATGCAAGTAAAAGTGTATTATAATAATTAATATATAGCTTAATTTATTTTATAAATTAAAATAAATATACAAATTCAAAATTTATAATTTATATTACCATGTTTTACTTTATGTATGAAAGCCCGGCTAGCTCAGTCGGTAGAGCATGAGACTCTTAATCTCAGGGTCGTGGGTTCGAGCCCCACGTTGGGCGATAATTTTTTGCTTTTTGTAGACCTTACTCAACATTAATTTTAACGTTATTATAATTATATATTTATATGTTTTTATAACAAAGTTAATTGTATTTAGTTTAATATTATATTTGAGTTTTCTTATTATTGAGGACCGTCATGGCGCAGAGCCCCTGCTTGTCTGTCTCGCAGAGCGTCTGCTTGTAAACGCAGGTTGGTGGGTTCAATTCCCACTTGAGGAAGATGGATTTTTCATTTCAATTTTCTTCGTTAACTAGGCAAGCGCGGCGTTGAGTTCCACCACTAAATACGCAATACCTCAAAATACGGAAGCAGGGCTTAGAGTATCTTGACGCCAAGTTCTCATCCACTCATGCAATGAGTGGACAGACGATAAAAAAATCTTATATGATTATGTAAAATTATTGTTCACTACAAATTTTGTTATAAATAACGTTAGTTGTATTGTATTGTACTTTCATTTTATTTTTATTATAGTATACTTATTTATTAATTAGTAAAGAGAAAGACACCAATTTGTTAGCAAAATTATTTTATAAATAAGTTTTTCCAATTAATGTGAAAAATTGAAATTATACATAGAACATTCACATCAAGTATGTTAATGACTACTATATATAGAAACAAAATGCGTAAGTCTCAGTACGCATTTTGAAATGTTTGTTTTACAAAACATAAACACCGTCATGACACAGTGGAAACGCGTTGGATTATATGAAATTTTATTTAAATTATTACAGTAACTCAAATTATATTAGAGTATCTCAAAAGATTTGTCATATTTACAATTGTAAATATAAGAAACGACAAATTTATTTTGTGAAAATTCTATAAAGCAATTTATATTCAAATTTAAATGAACACAAGAAATTGATTTACCTTACAAATCGATATACATATATAAAATTCCTAAACATGTAATCAGTAATCAGTGTAACACATCAGGCCCGCGACCAAGGGGCGGGGGGCGGCGCTTCCGCAGGAAACACTTCACCGTGCTGTGATTGCACCCCTAATCACATTCACCACCATCAAGACGCGGAAATTTGTCGAGATTGATTACTTACAAGGATCTGTATTAATTATTAATTAATATACTTCTATTTATTTTATTTTTATTGATATATAATCTGTCTTGAAATTACCTAAATTATGATAATTCTTATGTTATTATCAGTAAAATATCGAATTTTAGCTGAGTATGAGTTTTTTGAACATAGCTTATACTCTACGAGAGGTATATGTACATATGTCGGTGGATATTCTTTGAAATGTATTATATATTTTGATAGGTCCTGCCATACATATTAATGATCATGTCTATTGGTACTAAGTAAACAATAAATTTGTATGTACTTATATAAAAATAAAAAAAAAAGCTTCACTCTTTATCCTGCACATAGCAGGCTAGGCAGAGGGAAACGCAATAACTGAATGAACCCGATGTTAAAACACTCTGTTTCCCGTTTTCCATGTTTCGGGGTATCACGTGTTGAGTAGCGCCGCCGCACTTACATAATTTTTAATAATCATATTAATAAATAAATATTATATATTATAATAATAAATAATTCAATGAAAAATAGCAACTAAAATAATAAAGAAGATGGATTTCTTTTAATGTTGCGAATATCATTTTATATAACTAAATTATTTTTGTGGTAATGGAAACAAAATTCATTTTTTTTAATTTATATAAAAAGAACTAATTATTACATTCTAAGCTATGGTCTGAAAACCAAATAAGTATCCACAGTGTCTTTTTTTAGCTTCACGCTATATCCCACATGTTGCAGGGTAGGCAGAGCGAACTGCAGGAACCATACGACTCTAGTGTTAAGACACTCCGTTGCTTAGTCCCTGCTTTCTCGGTCGCCACTTTCCACAATTGTTAAAAAATAAAAATATAAAAAATACCATTCCAAGTGCCTATGCTAGCTCCTTGTTCTAGAAAGTTAATTTAGATCCCAATTTGGTTTAAATTTATGGTTATAAAGATTCACTACCTTTAAAATAGACAAACAGAAAATTACACATTGTTATCTATATATATAATTCTATATATGGCGGATCTGGCTGTAACAATACCTATATTTTATTATTTCAGTGACATAAATAAATTTTAGTTGTAAGTTAAAAGCGGTTAGCTACGCTACTATATTTTCAAACACTTGTTAATTTAACTATGTGAGTTTGTTATTTACATTCCATATCTTTGATAAAACAAAGCACGGTGTTGAATTCGTACATAATATCGTCATATATTCAAAATTGAATTTTTATCTACCCTTGTAAGATTAAATAAGGCTTTGTCTCCTCCTTCTCATCTCATCTGATCCTTGTCATCTTGTCAAATCGGTGCCTTTGTTAAGTTGATATTCACAATATGTGCCGTATTTTTATAATTGCTTACATTTTTATAAAACATATATATACATATTTAATTTAATTTGCGATATATCAAATTACAATACATACCTACTTGTCACACAGTAGATAAATATATGAACAAAAATATGACAAGACTGTTATACTATATATATATATATATATATATATATATATATATATATATATATATATATATATATATATATATATATATATATATATATATATATATATATATATATATATATATATATATATATGCGCTCAAAAATGGATTAACCGTATTAAATGTATTTTTAGCTGCTATATTTTGGTAAGCTTCCCTTAATATTTTTTTATTTAAATTCAATCGGTTCATATATACAAAATTACATAAAATTACATAAAACATTACATAAATAAAAATTACATAAATATTTGCATAATATATCAGACTACATTCCGAGGGTCGCGGGTTTCTAATATACATAATCTATAAAAAGTTTAAAATGTGTACGTTGAATATTTTTACAAAAAAATACGTAGAGCGATTTAAAAAAAAATAAATCTTTTTATTTTTTTTTCAACTTCATCTTTGAATGTACTAGGCCACAGTTAAGTGTAGATGAAATTCAGTTTATAGTTTATTTTAAAGACGGGCACATGTGATGCAGAAACAAAGCAGTCCAAACAAAAAAGGTTAAATGTGAAAAACAATGACATTTCCAACTTAGGTGTAGGTTTTAATTTTAGACTTAGTTTGCTATTCTTAAAAAAAAAACGTTTTATCTCTAGAAAAATAATAATAATAATATAATATATGCCACTAATGGTTTTGTTTGTCCCACACACAAATGTCCACGTAAGTAAGTCGTCTCAGCAGGTCGCCGCCGGTTCAATGGAGACTGGCTCCGATGTATTCACTATACCGTGATGAGGGGACAGATAATTAAATTGAAGTATAATCTGTATAAAATATAACTAACTATTTACGTTAAGCTTGTAGTATATTTCTAAATCATGTGTAATATTTAAGAATTTTCAGAAACATATTCTCTCCAATGAATTTTAAAACCGAAGCCTAATTATTAAGTGAATTTCGACCTAATTATTAATTTAAATCAAGGAAACAATACAAAAATCAAATAAAGTTTTTTGTGTTCCTTGTAATATAAAGGTTCCTTATAAAAAATATCTACTTTTAAAATGTTTCGTTGCTTGGATCATTGGTGCAAAAAGCCAATTTTTTATCGTCCATCGTTCTTTATTTATTGTTTCCTTATGCAGTACTAAGATAAAGACTTGAAAATTAATATATAATATCGACTTGTGAAAGGAAAATTAAAATAATCCAATTCCTTGATATCAAGCTTTCAACTATCACGTGTACAGTCAGTACACATCTCATAGCGTATAGATCACGTAAACTTTTTTATTTACTCTATACTACTAGACAATAATAACTCTATAGGGACAATATTATCATAGGTAAAATATTTCAGTTTCTCATAAATAACGATGATTTATATTAATGTGTGCCTACTGGTGGTTTCTCCCCCAAATTCCTGGCGAGCAGTGGTTTATCAAATTCTGATGTTGAAATCGATCAGCGATGTCTACAGTCCTAAGCTATATCTCTTTTAAAACGTTTTTAATTTAGTTAAAAGATTAAATTTGTTTGTGACATTGTGTGGTTAGATAATTATATTATTAATGACAAAGATTAAAGATAATATAGAAAACTATTACAGGAAACTATTATCGGCTCGGTGTGCATTCACTTTTCTTGAGAAGAGGCAGCGAGAAAATTTTTTATAAGTAAATACAGAATGAATGTACGACAGCTTTCCGAGCTATGAGTGAGCTTTGCGATTTTAGTTTGCTTGAACATTAATATCTTTATAGTAATCTTTGATAGAACAATGAGCTTTGCTTCATACTAAATTTTTAATTTCCAGTTTCCATTGTTTAAGTTTAGTTATAATTATAACTTGGTAACTATAGTACAAATATATTAAACAAAAAAATTGGTACTAATGATCAATAATATACAAATTTTATGTAAGTGTATATTCTGAGTAACAATAATTATACGTGACTTTATAAATCTATTATTATACTTATATAAAGTAAATTCTTTGACATAATATTAAACGCCCTCACTGTTCTTTACCTGTATTTAGATGTATTAATATGTTTACAACTATAAAAAATAAAACTATCTTTTCAGGTTTTTTAAATAACTCTAAATCGTACAATCATTTGAGATCGTTAAATGATCTCAAATTATTCTAAAAGTTATAGAACACTTGAGATTCATTAAATATTCGCTATAAAGCCTCATTAAGCTAAACATTAAGGGAGGATATAAGCTTCTTATCAATGTGGTTAGCACGTACAGTTGTAGCCCTTTCTTTCGCTGTTTGCAAGTGGCTGGCCAGTTTCACTAAATAGTTTTCAATATAATATAACATAATACTCAAATGAATACCAAATTCGTTATTATTTTTCCAGCTTTCTTTAAATATAAGAAATCACGTGTCGACTGGAAAAATTGTTTATTTATGCTATCTTTCCCTTGCCAAGCTTGAGAGCTTTTAGCAAAGTAATTTTAAACTCCTATACGCCTTAGCACTTATCCCAAATATTGAAACTCAGAAAAATGTATATAATTGTTATATGTACATGTATATTTAATATTCCAAAATCCGAACCCCATCGTTTATTCTTACAAGACGCACATCAAACGGATCTCGACAGGGTTTCCATTTCGAGCCCTTGCGAAAGGGTAAAGAAAAAAAAATCCAGAAAGTAAAGACGCAATTACTCCTCGGCCAAAACAATTTTGCTTTTATTTAAATTACTCCGTTCCATATTATATAGTAATAGAGCTTACATTCGTCTGTATATATTTTAAGTGAACTTACGCGAAAGCTTGTTGGGACTTCGCTAAAAGCACGGCCGTATCAAAGAAATGCGTCTAATGAATCTATTGATAGCTGCGCCTATGTGTGTATAGTATTTTTTAAAACACAAACAGCAGTGTGCGTGTGCGTGCAAGAAGGGGAGACGCTAAGAGACGCTTTCTTCGGCCCCTCGTTTCTTATACAGTGACTGAAGATATTTGACGGTTTAAATTTCATAGAAACATTGTTATAATACTACATATTACAATATGAAACAACAATAATTATAGTTGTTATAGAGTCTGAATTATTGTATGGGTAAATATGAATAATTACATATATAATTTGAAGTTATTTGAAAGTTTTAAAATACATTAAAGTTTTAACTTCAATTAAATTGCCAAAATAATGAAGAGATAAGATATTAAATAGTTAGTATAGATTTGATCTACAAAGATTGGATTATATATAGAGATATAGTAAATATTAATTTTTAATTATTAAAGGTCTTGAAAAGATGTCTTGCAGAAGGTCCACAAAAGGACGATAAAGTTCTTCATAAAAAATGACATATACGTATATGTATGTTTATGTCTACTCAATTATCATATTTTAAGTTTTATGTACTAAGAATATGTTTTTCATAGTTTTGAAGTTAATGTTATACTTTCTATATTTCAAGATATTTTCGCTGAGATGGGTTTCTACTTCTCTTTTCAAGCAAAATCATAGCACAAAATGTACACATGTTTACAAAAACATAACGAAAACAATATTTAATATACGTAGCCTAATCAAATATTAAGAACAAGTATTCCATCTACAAATCACCCCTTATTTCGCGTGGGTCCGTCGATCGTCTCAAAGTTGCACACTGTCGCACCGCACTATTCTCGGTACGCACGCACACCGCTAGCCGTGAGGGGCCCTACGCCCTTGCAAAACTCCTCCTTATATTTTCTTTATGTAAAAAAATAATAATAGGAGAAAGGGGATCCCAAAATCGATACTCGAATTGCTGTGCTTACGATTGGTAAACTTTGCATTTTTTTGGCCTAATGCTATATATAAGTATGAGCACTGAGCAGGGATTACGGATGGGCTACGTTTTGCAACATAAATTATGAGTTAACGATGATCAACGATCTTACGTAAATTTCTTGATAAAATTTTCATCTAATACATATTAAAGTGATTTCGGCTGATTTTACGAATGAGGAAAATGTGTTTAATGAATAATAAACACATATAAATTATATCTACCCTTACAGCATATACTTGAATATGAATATATTTATAGAAATATTACATAACCAAAGTATTACTTAAATAATTTTTGCTTAAAAAGGAATTAATTTGAATCAAAGACATTTCTTTTGTGTTGAACATTCCACTTATCGAAAATGGTTTTTTAACATTACGTTTATTGTCTGAATTTAACAGACCTAAGTTACTTTATTAACGTCACATGACGTAATGATTATTAAGAATTGTGTATGACGTATGACATAATATCTTACAAATATTTTCTTTTCATATTTTGACATATTAATTAGTAAACCTTACCTTTACGCATCAAGATGAAGATGCAAATTTCTAATTAATTTTACTTAAGGTCTTCTAATACAGTAGACCATCGGCAAAGCAACAGCTGTGGCAAAGACGAATCCTGTCTGTTAACCATATACAAACTTATACTTTTTTATCACAAAACTATACACTGAAAAAAAAAGCAAAATACAAATAATTATCAGGCATCTCCCAATAAAAACTACACGATACTAACCAAAGCCGTACTCACTATGAAGGATCTGACCGTTGATGACCCAAATAGCGGAATATCAAAAGAACCGGTTGCCTAAACTAGACTTTGTCTTTTCAAAGCTTTGTGAAGTGAGTCCAGATGCCGCGGATGCTGCGTTTGCGTTTCGAACTGGTTTTATACCTTTGTGATCGGTTATGTTTTGATTTATTTGATTTTTAGTACGAGCGTTCACAAAAAGAAGAGGCGCGCTCAACAGGTACCGTCCATATAAAAAGCTTTCCTCTAGCTTTACGAATCACGATCATTTTACATTTACTTGAAGTGATTATTATGATATTAGTAGAATGACTTTGGATAGGAAAATTAAGATTTCTGATAAAATAATCGTATATTTTAGCAATTTTTTCTACTTTTATTCAATATATATTGTAATTTAAATGAATCATGTAACAAAGGAATGAAGTGGGTGCTTTAAAAATCAAAACAAAAATATTTCACAGTAAAAATTTATTCAAATCACAATTCACATATTATATAAAATACATATCAGTTTTTAAACTCTAAGTATATTGAGTAGGCCATTTAAAAAATTCTAAGTACAATATAACTTTTTTGCTGACAGTATCCAGCGATCTTTTTATTCTCGAGTGTCACTTTCGATGTTTGTTCTGTGTTAAAAAGCTAAATGAATATATTTCTGAATAAAGAATTTGCACGTGCAATGCATTACAATATTTTATTTATATTTAAGTCTATTAGAATACCTGTACCTACTTATTTACTCTAATTACTTGTTAGAATATAGAATACACAGATTTTTGCTTTCTCAGAATGTTTTTAAAGTAATAATCATATAATTTATATTGATTTTAAAATTAAATAGACAGTAAATTTATGTTTTTAAAAAACATGTATTAATTTCTTATTAACATAAGCAGATTGAAATACAGAGTTGTGACATTCATATACTGCATACTAATAAGAAAAATTATTTAGAATTTTAATCTATTGAACAAATGTCGTTCACTTTTAAATTAAATAAGCATATCGGAGGAAGAATAGTATTATCGGCTTGAAACAGAATACGTGGACCATCCACGAGGGTGAGGACCGGTCCAGCAGCTGTGTGCTTGCTTGTCATTCTAATGAGACATCAGATTTATTTTTCTATTTTAAAGTTTTATTTAAATTTTTATATATTTTTTTTACTTCATCATTTGAAATTTATGTTTATATTGAAATGAAGTTCTTTTATATACACTTATAATAGTGAAATGATGACAACGAATAATCGAACAAATTAAAAGTCAGATTTTCAGTATGGTAATCAGAATATTGTTAATGTTTCGTCAAAGATATAAAAGGAAAATAAATTATAATATAAGAACACTTAAAATCTACAAAAATACATTAGTTTTGAAGGATAATAAATTAAAAAGTTAAATATTTAAATAAAGTAATTATCCTTGTTGCTATTCCACAAAATTTCTGATCTTAAACATAATTTATTATTAATCATAAATTATGTTTAAGATTATAGAAGAGATTTAGTATATATGACAAAGTGAACGTGTCTTATATGTGTGTGTTATAGTTTAATTCTTACTTATTATGTTTTATTTGATACTATTTTTTCGTAAAAACAATTCCAACGTGAAACAGTACTTAAAGTTGCGTTATACCTAACAGTTGTAGATACAATAATCACTACTAAATCACTCACAAATAAATTCCATCACCATCCTTAAACTTAATGTTACTTAATTTTAAATATATTATGTATACAATAAAAAACCTTAAAATTATATGATCATGCTTGGTCTATCTCAGTAAGTCATATACCAACAAATATTTTAAGTACTAACAATCTTTAAACTTATTACATTTAAGCACAGTTTTTAAAAATTCTATTCCACACCAGGATGCGCTTCAAAATGCGTCAGCAGAGACATAGTGTCGAAAAGTGGTACTTGTAAATTGATAATGCCATCTGTTATCGAGTAGCTATAAACATTTTATTAAGCTACTCGACCAAAGATAGCACTATTGAGCCTATTCTTAAATACATATAATAATTCTAATTAGGTATATAACCAAATAATATTTTTTATGGTAAGTTCACAATTTTTTTATAGTTAAAAAAATTATATTCTTTAATCACCAACGGCAAAAGGCACTTGTATCTCCATTAGAGCGTTTTTAATATCTTTTTTATGTATTTAAATAAATAACAGATCTTATATATAAGCCGAAAAATTCAAGCTATATTTCATTTCATATTATAGTTTTTTTCAGTCATTGCGTTGCGTTTGGGTACAAATTACACTTTCTTAATAATATACCGGACAACATACGAAGATCATTCGGTAAACATATTATCTTTTCTAAGTTCAAGAACAATTTAAGACAAAAATTTCAATTAAAGATAAAAGTTTTTATTTTTTTTTTCAGTTTAAAACTTTGAAGTACGAACTAAAAATAAATGAATAATTTCCATGTTATTAATATAGTATTCTCTTCCCGGTTCTAATTGTGTCAATTGTTAGAAATGGCGGTCAATCTTCCACAGACTAGACAACGCTCCTTTGAAAAACGCAATTTTTCGCGCCAATGAAGCGTTCGGAAGAAAATTACTGAACGGACCTGTCCTAAATAGATACTATATATTTTTTAATTCCGTAGCGTTTGTTCACTTGGAGTAAGGTTGAATTTGGCGTTAAATATTATTTTGTAGTTATATTTTATTTTTGTAGAATTTTAGGCATTATCTGTGCAGCCATGACCTGCTAAACACTAATGTGGTTACCGATCCCTATTAAGGTTAATTTTCGCTTAGTGAACCTTTAGTTCGGCACAGCTTAGATTTTTCTTGTTAAGTTTTATGTTCACATATTTACTCGATTAACACTAAAAAAATCTTTTGGAATATTTTGGATATAAAATACATAGGGTGTTACATATCCGTTCAAATGCTTTAATTTGTATTAAACAATTATTTTGTTGTACCCAGCAATAAATTAGCATTAATAAAAAATTGCATTGTCTGTCCTTATATAAGGTTTTGCGAATTCGCGGGACGTCTGATTTATGTCCGTCTCTTCCGACGTCCGGCATCATTATGCTAATATGGCGGCGTTAAAAGGGTTAGGTTAATTTTTCATTCATACGATATATTGGCGCGTGTTAAAATATCATGTAATTATGTCTATTTTTAAACATTTTTTTAAAATTTTAATGTTATTAATAATTTACAAGTGAGAACTATAAAAATAATGACGATTTAAATACGAATTACATATTGTACCACACACATATAGACTATAATTATCAAAAAATTATAAAACTTGAAAGGGATTTAGAATTTTTATGTGTAGAAACAATCTGAGTAACATTAGTGATAATTAAATAAACATGATAATTCGAAATTAATATCATTTTTATAATGAAATAATGAAGTATGTAACAATTCACTGAAATGTAACAATTATGTAATTATTTTTTATTCAATAATTTTTCTTCATTTTGTTTTTTTAAACTGATTTATTGGTCACTAAATGAATAGTTATACCATATTACAACATACTTTTTCTATTAAATGAATTTTAAATATTAAAATTGAAACAAAATATTTAATGTCTTAATGTATGATAGTTTTATTTATAGTCTACAAAAGACGAAGCATATAAAAATTATAAAAGCAAAAAGGCAACTTTTCACACTTTCTCGCGCACACCACAAAGTGGCGCCGCGACGCCATTGCTGGTTTTTCTTGCCGCCATTAAGCGTTGGAATTCGTTATTTTTCTTTTTATCTTAATTAGTGTTTGATGAGAGTTGAAGAAAAAATACTATAACTACTGTGTTCTTTAGTTTATATGTTACTTTATGAAATATAAAAATATACGTATATATATATATATATATATATATATATATATATATATATATATATATATATATATATATATATATATATATATATATATATATATATATATATATATATATATATATATATATATATATATATATATACGTATATAGCTTTATATAGATAAATAAACTGATTTTTGTAGGATGGTATATTTATTTCCTTATATATTATAATTCGATACAACTGTGATTATATTCACAATATAAGACTGAAAATATTGAGACAGAAGCATACAGAAATCACTTTGCTAGAATTTATATTAGTATGTAATCTATTTATTAGTATTTCAAGTTGCTACCATGATAGTGTTGGTTGTTTTATGTATGTATGGTTGGTTACATTACGTTTTTTTGTATACCTATTATTTTCATTTAAGAAGTGTATGTGTAAACACTTTCCGTATTATAAAATACTTATCTGTGTACTTTTTATCAAACAAAATCACTCAGAAATAGTCAAGCCTGTTTCTAGCGTTATAAGATGAATAGTGTACTAGTATAAGATTGTATATATTGTAATATAAAAGCTACAAAATAGAGTTTCGCCGCAACTGTTTTGACCATCATTAAATAAGATACAGCTACTTTGAGTATAACAATTTTGTACCGAAAACTATATATTATGAGTAAAATTGTGCTAATTTTCAAGAACCGACTTTTAAAGTGATGATTCATGAAACTAACGATTCATTATAAACAGCCAGTGAATATTGATATAGGCCCGAAATTTAATATCAGATATTTCAACCCACACAAAGATAAGTACGAACGAACGAACGAAACTAAACGCACACACTGTTCAAACACAAACACATTGGAGCGTAAGAGGGGTGTCTTTGTTACCCATTAAGGAAGAAGGGCATGAAGACGGGTAGGGGTTGGGGGGTGGCTGTTTTGTATTCAACCCGCTCGGTCGTTTACGATTTCGCGCGGGATACTTGTAGATTTCCATGGCCGTGGCGTTACGTCGTAATGTTTGTGACGATCCGGAATTTCTTTATTAGAGGACGGCTTTATTGTTGGACTTCGGGTTATTCGATTTACGTGAGACTATTTAGTTGAGATCGTCGGAGATCTCGCTTTAATCCTTTCGATGGATATTTTCATTCGGTTGATTTTATTATCGAATGGTTTGCTTTGTTTCTAATAATACATCTAGATATATACTAGCGTCAGACATATGTATATTATGACGTCTATGAAACATTTATATACAGTTTATATTACTTACAATTTTTTTCCTAATTTTATTAAAAGAACCACGTTTATATAGAAATTTATGTAATAAAAACATATAAAATGAAATTGAATAATAATTTACATAATTTTTCGCGAGCATGAAAAGTGGTGAGGGCAAAAAAATGTTAGACGCAAAACGGAGCCTTACAAGAAGACAATTTAATGCAAATCTCTTTCCGCCGCTTTAGCATTCGACCAACAAAATGGCCGAAGGGTCGTCACTTCTAAATACTTTAGTTTACTGCTACTGCTTTAGCAGTTATAAATATTTTGAATTTTTTTAAGTACATAAGTACAATCTTGATAATTAAAAAAAAACCTGGTACATATTTTTTTCTCTAGAAAAACTAAAGAAATAAAGTTATTGTAAATATAAATTAAGTGAGCTACAATTATGAAGTGAACATATATGTTAACTTTTTTGATTATATTTTTAATGTTAATTATGTTCAAAATTATTATATATTGTTTATGTACGACGACGTAGCGACAACCCTACTTAAGTCGGATGTGTTAAAATTATTTTCCTCTGCAGTTTTACTTACGAGCGTGGATTTTTCTTTTCTTCAGCAAATGGAGCTGGAAAGTTTAGGAATGGAAGATTTCTTTATTCGTTTAAATTATTAAAAATCGCATTAACTTATGCTCAGCCACTTCTATTTTTAAAATACTACTTTTATTTAAAAGCGGTTGCGACTTAAAAGATTTTTATTGTTTTAAATACTATTTAAACTATTAAAAAGCTGGTTTGAATTTAAAAGCTTTTTGTGTGTTAATAGTTAATAGTTTCTATGTAAATGCATCTATGCTTAGTAAATTTAATCTTATTTAGTTCTCCTTGTAGTAAATCTAAGCTCCAATACTTAAAATATGTCATTTTTAATAAGTAAGTACGTCTATCTGACAACTAAGGCTAAGACGTAGTTAAAAACTAGTTTTTTACATCTATGCTAACCTGCTACATTTACAAAATGCTTAATCGTGCTGGACACACGATAGACGTGGGTTCTATTCCGAAGAAAAGTTTATTTTAAAATGTTTATATTGATATTAATTTTGATGAAAATAAATATATTGTTTATAATGTAAAACGTAAACAAAATGGCGAAACGTGTAAATGTATTTCAGTATAAAAAATATAAATTTTAATTTGCTTCTGTTATAAAATCATTTTAATGTTTTAGAATAGATTTCAGTGACAAGTACTAGGTATTTGTTACTGAATTGAGTCCAAAAAACGATAATTATATAAGTACTTTCTAATACAATTGTTTTATTTCCTTCATTTAATGCTGCGTCGAGCCTGAGCTGTATAGGTTTAGATATATCTCAGGCTCTAAGTAGCAATAAAGTTAAAATTTAACTTAGTAATTATAAAATCTAAGAATATAATTCAGCGCTTGGATGTTAATGCTTATGTCTTCTATATTACATGAAGAAATCTGGACTAGCTCTAATTTGACTATTTACAATGTTTCTTGAAAATAATTCAGTAAACATTGTGTAATTTAAGCAGTACTTAAGTTATTTAATAGATGTAAAAGACCTACGATGTGACAGAAAGAGGGAAAAAGAGAGAATACTCTGTTCTTTTACCAATATTTGATATTGATGCATTTATTGTAAGTATCTTTGCTTTAATCATTTTAATAATTAAATTACAATCAAACTCTTTCAATGAGCTGTCAAACAAGGTAATATTAAAATAATTTATCACAAAATTTTTGATTTTATGTAAATTTACCGACACTTTACCTACCTAATAAACGTTTTTTGTATGAAAAAATATCACAGTTTAGATTAATTATAATATTCAGAAGCTTGTATTCTTTGACAATAACGTTATTAGGAGAAGAAGAAAATAACCCCATTAGGATATATGTTAGAACGTTATTCTGTACGGATATATATCTCTGTAGGCCAAAGAGGCAATATCTGTAACTAAGCGAACTATGTCTCTTCGCATAATGTACTAAATTCAGAATGAGCGAAAGGCTAAAAAACCAAACTCTATATTAATAAGTAAGCAAACGTGTGAAATAAAGAGAATTTATTTAAATAAACAAACTTTTTTAATAGACTCTAGTGTTATTGTTTATAATGAAATTATCCGATGAACTGTCTAGACGGTGTTCATTATGGTCAGAATATTTTATAATATTCTTATAATTGGCTCTCTTGTCACGTGTCTTGCGACGTCCACGGTAGCTCGAGATTAAAGAAGTAAGCTTGTGTGATGCTGCATACTAAGTATGAGTTCCTACTTTAGTTTAGGGACTTATAGAGCGGTCTAATAAAGTTATTGCTATACCAAGTAATATATTTATATAGGATATTAGTTTCTTGATTTTATGATCTATAGAACCTGCTTCATAATTAAGTAGTAAATAAGGCTAACGAATTCTGAAAATGTATGATATATTTGTATATATTTTATTAATTCATATGTTTTTGCACAGAATATTTTTGTTATTTTACGGTCTAGTTAGAAATAGCCGCATAATGTAGGCTTTGTTAAAATTGTATTTAGAGATATTTTTTATTATATAAGATTAAAGGTAGGCTAAAAATATATCAATATATAGTAAAACACGGTATATTTTAAAGGGAATTGTTATACTTATTAAATTGATTTAAATCAATGTTAAAACAAAGTTGGATATAATTTGATATATGAAGCAGAAATATTTAATTACTATATAACTATATGTCTAAGTAAAATCAATTATCTTTACAATGAAGACGACTGTCGCAACTTATTATTAGAGTCACGCTCTAGGAAACTCTTAAACTACGCGAACAAAACAAACAAACGAACGTTTTCGTCAAACAAAACACGTACAACAGCGATAACCATCTCTTCTAATGAAAAGCACTAGCTAGTTCTGATTGCGACCCCTCTAACAATCTTAAAGTTGAGGAACCCCACTCACACATAGAAAGCGCTCCCCGACCCCACCCCCTAAGGAATGGAAGAAGATATAAACTGTACCAGCGTTGAATGACCTCCCCCGCAGCCCGCCCGTTATAATAAATAGGGGAAGGGAACATCACGCAATGTGCTCTCGAAGTTCTTTAATAACTGGCCACGGTTTCGTGGAGGTGGGGTTGAGGTGGCGCCAAGGAACGAAAGAAGAAACACCCTGTGGGAACCGCAACGAAAACCGGACAGTACGCCCCCGCAAGGAACCTAAAGTGTGGAGACCGTATCGATCTACTCCCTTCCACTTCTTAATACCCACTTTGTAGGATGTCCATTAATTATGCCGGACGGCGTGAAATGGAACCTTTCGACGATTGGACGCTGGGAAATTCGAAAACGTTTTAAGGAAATTAGTTTGTTGTACTGTGCAATTGAGCTATGAGATTTTAAAGTTTGTTATATTTTTTAAACTATGCGCTTTTAGTTCTTATTTGTTTTATTATTTATTTAATGAATTATATAAGTGTTAATTTTACAAATGATCAATAAGTCAAAATAGCATCAAGAAATTATGAAAGCTTTAAAAAATATTTTCAGGTATAATCATTAAAAGTGTTGAGTTTCATGAATTTTCTATAGATACATTTCCAGGGCTTAATAATAAATTTCGACATTTTAAATAGATTATATTTTAAGTAATGGTATCGATATAAAAAAATAATCATAATAGCTATCTATGTCTTCTCAAGTGGTGATTAGCGTGTAGAGTACACACATTAATCAAGTGGCAGTAAGACGAGCGCGCACGAAAGTGTCGCGTTACGCACGCCTATTCTGACTGTAACTTTCTTTTTCATTTAAATAAGAAGACAACTCTTTTTTACTATATAACATTATGAAATTTGACTTTAAGTTTTTTTATGAATTTCATTATAAGGATATTGTGTTAACGTTTTATTTTTTATATGATTTCACTACTAATAAATGTGGTTACTATTTCTATACTAATATTATAAAGCTAAAAATATGTTTGTTTGAACGTGTTTATAAATACTTTCAATTAGATAATCGTGGGTATTTAGAATATATGACGAAACATAAATCATAGGTAGCTATATCCATTTTACTATGTTCTCTCGATATATGATACGATAAAAAGCTACCTTATTGTAAAATTCCAAATATACTTAATTATGTTAATATTTTAATTTAATATTAATAACAAACACATATCGTATACCTGTATAGTTTGAATAACATTTCGTAAGCACTAACCAAAAAACATAACTGTTCAGTGTTATTTACTATTCATTAGGATTATACCGTACACGTGTGATATAGGTATAATCAGAATAAGGCAGTACGATGAGGCACTCAATTTTAGTAGGGCTGGCCTCAGGTGTCAGCTCTTCGACGATAGGGTTGGTTTCACGTAAGTTTCATCACTATTTATTGAGATAATTACGTCAATATATGGTTCCATACGCGTTATACAGTTGTCTATTTTACGGTTGATTTAAAGTAGTTTATCATTATCATAGCTTTTGTGTTAGATATCGAAATTTTATTAATAATAATTTAAGGCTTTTTATATTTTTATATTATGAAAACGCATTCTGTAAAATTTAACATTAAATTTCTGTTTTGAACCCGTCGGTTAAATATATTAATTTCGTTAAAAAAATTTTGCCTTTCACAGGTTTTTTTTTCTTCGTAAAATGTTTATTTATAACAAAATATTAAGCCTGTAACGAAGTAATACGACAGCGTCAATGTCAATCATAGTTTTCTTAAAGACTTACGAGACGGTACGGTAGACATGCCTACTAATAAAACGTACTTAAAATTATATTTTCCTAGATTTAAATATGAAACTACATGGACACAAACATATAGCCATAGATATTTATAAAAACTATCACTACATAATATTTTAAATAATCCGCCAATCAATCAAGCAATCAATCTTCAATCAAAAAATTTCAAAACAAAAAGGTACCCTAAGGCCTTCAAAATACTTATTAATTAGCAACAAATGGTAATAACAAAATCTTAGCATTATTCTATTATATAAGTTACTCTATATAACATAATGTGAAGCTCCTGTAAATCGAGTATAAGATAAGTATCCTTAGAATTGGGCGCCGAGCGGGGCGCGGGGCAAGACACTCGATCAATACCGACCCGACTTTCAAACTGCTTTCACCCTCACGAAAGTCGCCCGCACTCTACCCAAATGGACTCAGATGGATTTCATCTTAGCTGCTATTACTGGTTATATAATTTGTTTTTCTATTTTTAGCATAGACTTGTTTTATATTCTTTCTCAATAAACAACTGGTAGAACTTTATTTTTCTTTAAAATATATCTAAACTACTGATGGTGTTCATATTTCTTACTTTTATGTATACTTCATTATGAATTTATAAAATTAGTTTCAGTTGTAAATCGAATAAATGTCGATTTTGATTTAAACTTAACTTGCTTGTCAAATTCGATGTGACGTTTACACACCACTGTGGTGTCAGTGACTGGTAGCTTCGAAATCATTTCGATCAGCAGCCTGTAACAAAACAATAGAGATCATTACTTATTGAGTACCAAAAAAACACTATTTATAAACGATATAATAAATAAATAAAAAGTTTAACTAAATCTTATATCTTTCCATTCTTTCAAAACGGCCTAAATGTTAAAGTACTACTATAAAATTGCAAAAAAATACTATAAAATTGCAAAAAAAAAAATACTATACTTCAGTGGTTTCATAATACAAATTATAACTATAAAACAAATTAAAGGTTCTAAAATTTTACTTTTAAAAAATGAAAAACGTGGTATAAACAGCTTCATCCGATATATCCACGTCTTCGTCCGCCGTCTTCACGTACGCCTCAACCCACACGCGCGGACATTTGTTTCCCCCCTCGACCGTGTCTTATCGGCTATGTACTGTATAATTTCATTAAGACCCTATGTTAGATGTTGAATAGAGCTTCTTATATGCTGTATATATAAAGCCATATAAGTTCTAAATGGTTTTAATATTCTAAAAGAACCTTTAGAAATAAAGAAATTGATTAATAAAATAATAAAGACATAGGACGGAGTGTCATGACACTAAGCTATTGGCTGAGATAGATAAATGTATCTATATATCTATATTAAATGTAATATAAATGATTTTCCAATAAACAAATCATCAAAGTATAACAAACGTAACTTAAGAATACGTTTAGAACAGACTTGGCTAGATTGTTACAAGAATAATACCATTGTTGATATACTAGTGTCTCCTTTATGGAGAAAACTTGATTTCATAGATTTAACCCTAAAAGATGCTGAGATGTTCCGTGGGAGCGCGAGAAGTAAAGGGTTCCTATGACCCGAGGTCACCGGACTATCGGAGATGAGATTCAATTTCAGACAAAGAAAACGGTTTGCTTCTGCGTTTCTTTCAAAGTATTTAAATAAAACAAATAAATAAGTGACTTATGTAGCTATAAATTATTATTAATATTACAATTATTTCGTATTTGCGTTTACTGTCATTATAAAAATTTTATACTTATTGATGAAATCGTCTTTAAGATAGACGCGTTCGCTAAGTTGTTATTTTAATTAAACAAAACAAAATCCAAAATAACAAGGAAAGATTACATTATTTTCAACATTCTACAATTCAATAAATAAAAATAATAGTATTTTTGGGGATCATGAGAACTGACACTTCACAATAAAAACGAATGACCGTATAGGTCACAGGGTCAGTATGTGACCGCAGGGTCGTGTGTACCTGGTTAGACAGGAAAAGGGTTTTAGTGATCTATCTTCGTTTCAACTTATTGATGTACTTATCAATATAATATACGAAAAAACTGTTAAATTTTAATAACTATTACTATCATTAAAAAAATCGATAATACTTTCATCTTAACTCTACCTTCTCTCTATCTGCCACATTCTTTACTTTATTTATTTCTCTTTATTTCTTATTTTTCCATTATTTCTTAATTTATACTAAATTTTAGTTTGTTTTGATAGTAATTAAACTAGATCTTGTGTCTAGAATGCATGTAACGATCGCAGCGTTCAAAGACAGAAGTTGGACGGTTTGTTAGCTCAGACGACAGTTACAGTAAATAAGAAATTTAGAGCTAACCCATTACGACATACTCGTACATTTTGAAGCAAATTAGACTTAATCGTCGCCTACGAAGTTTTGATATGCCACCACGCCGCGCGATCGATATAAAGTATTAGTGTGATAAGTCTTGACTATTTAGATACTTATATAAAAGCATTATTTGAAGACGATCGTTATGGCGCAAATGCGTAGCGTCTGTCGGTAAACGCGAAGATTGGGTTCGATTCCCACTCGGAGAAGATGATTTTTTTCATTTCCACTTTCTTTGCTTTGGCTACTAGGTAAAGCACGGCGTTGAGATCCGCCACCCAACACGCAATGCCTCGAAACGGCAGACGGCAGGGAACAGAGTCTTAACACTAGGTTCACAAGGTTTTGTCTACCCTGCTATGTGCAGAATAAAGCGTGAGCTAAAAAAAATAATCAAGTCGAGTATCATAATAAAATATACAATTAGCAATTACGACATTATTTTTTATGTAAGAATGTAAATTATTGAATCCGACAGATTTAAGCATACCATTTAATAAAAATTTTGCACGGATCTGATGTACCCAACATCGCAGCGTTACAAATAAAACATCAAAGTCCCTATCGATCCTACATATGTTAAATATAAATTATATAAGGCCAAGGTCAACATTTTCGTTTTTGAATTTGTATTACAACAAAAAGTGGCTAAAAACGTGGTAAAAAAGTGGTAAGGCATAAAATTGAGCTGTCATAGTATCCAACCCACCCTGTCATTGTATATAAGAGAAAAACAGGATATACATTAAAGATAAGTAAACATTTTAATATTATGCATTTGGATTTTTCCACGTTTTAAAAGTTTATATTTTTTCTGACCAAAGTTCACCTAGTGAACTAACAAGAGTACTATCAAATCAGCGTCATACAGTATTTGTTTATTTTAACGTTATATATTCATTATACAGACATTTTGCTTAAATATTTTAAATTGCCTTTACAATTGTACATATATAAAACTCCTCCGTTACTGAGTAACTGACAGACACTGCACAGCTGAAATGACGCAGCGCAAAACTAAAATTTAAATTTAGCCTGAAAAAAAGAGGTTTTACGTTCTATATTCCACGTAAACTAAATTGTGGACTGAAACTGATAGGTGATTTCTAAATATTAAATATTGTAACAATGTTATTTAAACTATTTTAAGGAAATCATATCTTATTATATGTATAATAAAGTCAGTGGTTGCGAACTCCCCGTAGTTTATGAGATAGGGTGCTTTATTCTCTCGGCTAGAGGCACGGTGTAATAAAATCTTACCGTAGACGGACGCATTTATGAATATTGTTTTGGCGCTATAAAAGATAAGATGCGATAAAACACTCTCTTTATATTGCTTCAGCCTAGTATTATAGTAATTTAGAAGAAGATTTATCGGCAAAAAATTGTAGAAAAGAATCAATTACATTGTATTCGTCCAATTATTTTTTTAAAAAAGTGTATTTTAATTATTAGATATTGATTAATTTATTTATAATTTTTTTAGTCAATAAATATTATATTGTTAATATATATTTAAAATATTCTTTTGAATACTTATCAAAAATATAACAAGATTTTTTAATATAAATTTTGATACAAATTGAAATGTTTCAGAAACTAGGTTTATAGAGCTACAATATACTATATAAAAATCTTAAATAAATATTAAAATACAGATTAACATACATTAATTGTCTTTTAAAGTTAAATTACTTGACAGGTTTTATAATTGTAAGCAAATAAGTAATATAACATTCTATATTGTCCTCATTTTAAATACAAGTAATCTAAAATTTGTTACGTAAGTGGAGAGAAATTGAAGTTGACCAAAACCTTTTACATAAGGACCTTGGGACGGAAAAGCAGATTTATATTACGACCCAACTAAGATCATAAAACTATACTGTATCACCGACCCCGAGTATTAATACCAACATTTATCATACCCACCCCGTCTTTGTGTAAGAACCCGCTGCGTTCACCCAAACAACTTCTGACAACGAAAACTATTCAAACACTCGTGGCTAACATCGCAACTTGTACGGCGTCGTTCTTAACTCGCTCGCTCTGACGGTGGCTCTAGAAAATTGGAAAATAATGCTTTTCTAACCAATTATGAGCTTTGGCTACATCAAAATATGGCTTATATTTGGATGCCACTCTTCTATGATTACATTATTAAAAGCCAATGTAAATGAAACTTTATAGTTAAAACAAAAGAGTTTATTTTGTATTAGAACGTGGCGCAGCAATTCGCCGGAAGGGTTGAGTCGTAAGGAAGTTCGACGATTATGTTTAGTCAGCGTTGGTAGTGTAATGGAAAGGAAGTAGGTTCGAGGCCTGTAAGATGCGGTCGCAAGGCGGGCCTGTTTAGTCTTTGACCGTGGGCGGGTTATTTGCTTGCCTCTAAGGTCGACACTGCGGGTTGGATTTAAATTTCGCAAAGAGCGGCTTTGTCCTAAATGTCCTTCTCAGTTGCTTGATGAGGAGCCTCTTTACTCTAAATTGAAGTGCTACGTAAATTGTTTTTGAATTTAACGTTGGCTAAGTCTAAAGAGAGGGTGACAAAGAAATACCTTGAAATTTCGTTTGATTATAAACCGTGTTTGGTTTTAGAAATTTGATATGTTCTGTTTATGTATAATTGAGAATCCTTAAAAGCTTAGAACAAATGAGGCTCTTATGAAATTATGAATTTTATATTATTATTCGTTTACGTAAGAAGATAGCTTTAACATACCTACATGTATATGTACCTATATATTGAATATAATTTCATAAGAAAATGGTATCATTTTGTATCATAATTAAATATGCAACTTTAAATGCTGTCGAAGCTCTTATAACGAATGAAGAGCATATCTTTTTTATATATAAGTTAGTGGTAGTATGGAAGAAATAGAGATATATGGCATTAGTAACTTCGTTTGAATGGTACATATAGTAATTGACAGAGTATTTTCAATTTTTTTGTTCACTCTACTAACTACTGACACCTAATGATTGTTCTGTGAAATTCTTAAGGGTTAAAATTATTTTTAAATGTATTGCACACCTATGTTTTATAGGCTCCAGTTTGTTATAATAAATAACGTTATAATTACACCTCCAGACATACTTAAGCAGTAACTGTAGGCAGCTGTGAGATGAGCTTTTCACAAAGTTGGAAAGTAATAGTTGGCGATACATCAACCACGAGAACCATAATGGCATGCAAGTTGAGAACATTACTCTTGTGTTGGAAACCGCTTTGCAAATAGAAATAATATCTAGCTATGTCTTGGTTGCCTCCTATCTTGAAACTAAACATACGTATATATATTACGAAGCATTTCTTTTATTCCATTTAAATTAGTAAGTAACACATGGTCTATACAAGATTTATAGTTAGTTACTTCATTCGACATTTATTTATAAAATATAATCTAGCCGATATAAAGCGTAATAGGTGATATTAACGCGATAAGTGTGTTTTAATATGAGTTATTTGAATATCCAAGATATATAGAAAGCACTGTGACGTTTCTTTTTCAAAATAATTTAAAACTTTAGTCTCAAATTATGACAAAATATTGTAAAATTTATCGTCCAAATTCTATATTTTAGCTAATAAATAAACATTAAAATCACTTCTATACCACAATAGGATTAGTTGAACAATAGTACATAGATAATTGCGTGTAAATTTTGTTAGGTATAGTCAAGTGAGACGCGCCAACATCGATTTTATTACCGCAGCTTAAATATTTCTATTTAAACACGCAATAGTACATTACCAACAAAACAAGCCGAAACTATACTGATGCGCCGATAACCGCGCTACATGGCGTATCGCATGCAAGTTTTAATGAAAACACCCGACGGACTTACAATACACGGTTATATATATATGTAATATATACATATATATACATTTATATGCGTAACAAAGCGAGAAATGAGGCGAAACTTTGGGACGCCTGAATACGATTACCACAAGATTGCTGTCATTCTTTAGGGTCTCGCTGGAAAGGAAGTTTTGGCTGTCTAATATATATATAAAGAATTCGTAATGATAGTTCTACAAGTGATGTAGTATAAGAAACAGATTTAAGGGCACGTTTTATGGTACCATTATTATTTATGTGGGTCATTAGGTACTTATGTGGTCCGTTTTTTTTCTGTCCAATATTTAACGAACTTACTAATGTGAAGTAAAGACAAAGTGTTCTCTATTTATTCTATGTCATTTTCTGAAACATTTTCTTTAAGTCAAATATTTTTTCCTTCACGCATACTTTGTATAGGGAAAGGAAACCTAGACTCTAACTAAACGCCGCGTTTTTTTCTGTCATGGTTAATAAATGGACATACTTTAAATACTTTTACCACTTAATCTAATATAACCATAATATGAGATTAAGTGGTAAAAGTTTTTACCGTCAGAAGGTATCACTCTGTGCTACCACTGTGAATAAAACGGTAATTTATTTAGTTTTTTAATTAGATGAATACTAAAAAAATTAATCGTATTATTTTTTTTATCTTCATCTTTCTGCTAACGCACTAGGGCACTCGCCACTCACGCGAGCGAAGGTTGTCAGGAGGGCCGCAGTACACTCAAGGAAATTAGGTCATTTGTCCCTTTAGTTCCTACTTGCACAAGATGTGCTTTCAGCGTATTGATTTTCACCCATTGTTTAGTGCCAAGGTCCTTTTTAGGACTCTTAGTCAACCAACAGTGGATAATTTTGTTTTTAGATTTTACGTTCTGTTCGAAGGGATATTTTTTGTTGCATACATTCATAATTTTTATTTTTAAGTAAGCTTCTAACTGATTTTGAAGGTTATCACAATATATTAGATTACATTTAATAATACTAAAGTGGTGCAGTTGTTGTTAAATCTTTTAGGCAGGAAGTACTTTCTTTAAATGTAGTCTTTAGTAGTCAGTCTGGCTTATAAAATTGTGATCTCGAATCTTCGATTGCGTATATACTTTTAAATGTTAGTTCCAGTATATTTACATATTAAAAAATTCTAATATTACTCTAAATTAATATTTTGAAATCACTAATAATAATATTAAAAAGCGTAAAGCTTATTCCAAAATCAATAGTTCCAGAATATTACATAGAATATTTAGTTTATACAAATTCAAACGATCTGAATATTACTTGTTAAACAATATAGGTCTTACCCCCTCGCCCTCTTATCAGTTCACCCCTGCCCGTTTCTCAAAACTGGGGTCTTTTCGACCGCCTTCTAACCCGCCCCCCGCTTATTAGCTCCTACGTCAATCTAACCTGGCTTCATTTGTGTTATATATATTTTGTAAACTTAAATTAGATTTTATGATCATAGAAACCAAGATATATCGTATAATGAATTGTATCCAGTATTATATTTCTTTGATAACTGTTTGAATTTGTGTAATGAACATGTTTGATAACTGAACAATCGATTTTCGCTATTTGATATACAGTTTATAACTTTTTATGTTGTGGTAGTTTAGTTTTAAAAGAAATATCAAAATATCGTTTTACGAAAATTCATAAACATAAATTATTGAAACGCAGTTTGCTACTGAAAATAATGTTTTATGAATAAAATTATAATTAAATATGTAAAATAAAATATTTAAATATGTGTACGTTAAGATTGTTAAGAGAATTATTTTAAATCGAAGAAAACCATATTATACGAGTACATTATTTGTTATTTTAATTTTGTACCTTCACACTTTGTCTTGCATAGATCAAGATAGGCAATACACAGCTGTTTTTAATACATTCCGCTCTCCGCCTGATTTCATATATTACACGAGTGAATGAGTGAGTGAGTGAGTGTCTCCAGTTGCTTTATTAGTCTGGAGAAAAAGAAATATATATTTTTTATACTAAAATACGCCTAATGCTTAGGCATTGCCTACTGCCAAACTCACAATCATGACATTTATAAATGCTTACACTGGTCTTAACATAATTGTTAATTATAATTATTAAATATGAGAAATATTTAGTAAGTCTTCTTAATAGTAAGTACTTAAGTATTAAAAGGTTATAATTTTATAAATTATTTACATAATTTACATACAACGTATACAATTTTTGTACCTATAACCGAAAATCATGTCTCGGTAAACTAGCACTTATAGAAACATGTCTAGACACGCTAATACATTAATACTATATCATTTTTTGGTAAATCTTTAGCTTTACACTATTTTTATATTAAAATGAAAATTAGAACCCTCATGTCACTTTGATGTAAATCTGTCTGTCTGGTAATAGAATCAAAACTATGACCTTTATAAGGTAAATAGCAAAATAACATAAGCGAAAATATCTAGAGCAGAATAGAATAATAACACGCTTAGTTCAACGTTTTGGTGTCACCATCAATCTTGAACTGGCTACAATTAAGTGATCAATTTGGCAAACTCAATAAAACTGTGTTATTGGCAAATATTCACAAATTGCGGGGCATCGTGAGGCAAAACAGTAGTTACGGTCACGTATCTTGTATATTATTTACATGTGAAATATTACTCGAAGTTGGGCGGACGGTAGTTAAGGAGGAGTTGCTGATGAAATATGTCTTCGGGGGTCGAGGGAGGAGAGGGGTAAAATAAGGAGCCTTAAGCTCGGGTGTAGGTCGATGAGAAACTTATTATAAAGGGGTGGATAGTGGAATTAATGTACTTATTTCAGTTAAATTTTCTAATAATATTATTTAGATATATTGTAATGGATGAATATAAACTATAGTCAAATATATTTGGTATGATATTGTCAAAAGAAGCATATATGTTTCAATATATATATTGTGTATAAAAAGAGTATAGAAAAAGAGAAGATACACGAAAAAATACAAAAGAGAAATTTTGGACAAAATACACATATGTAACATACTACTAAAAGCATCTACAAATCATTCAAAGAGTAAGTTATCATGATTTATAATCGATGCATATACTATTTTTTAATGAAAATAATTTTGCTGCAGCTTTAATTACTTTAAGGTGTAACTTACTCGTAATAAATTATATAAATTTGGCAGTCAAAGCTTTAAATTAAGGGCAAGTTTATAAATAGCCGGCTACATTATCAGCTATGGTAGTTAGCCGAAGTCGTTAGCGGTTGAGCAATTTGTCGCGAACTTCTAGCCGGCAAGCCGCATAGCACGCACGCTTCTCTCGAATGCAGCTCTGGTTCACTTCATTACTTGTGGAAAACTTAAGTAAATTTGTATTTGGCCATAATTGAATATAGCTTGGTACGACCATAGACGCCATGTAAGCATAAAGAAAACAGAAACGCCGTGAATCACATAAGTCATAACAGATAACTTAACATTTATTTTTTTTTATATTTAAATATAATTTTTATAAAATTAAATTATTCACTGAATTATTATTACGTTTTCGTTATATGACATGGTGCTATAGTTTGAAAGTAAAAATAACTGAGAAAGATAGTAAAAAAGTATAATCTTTTGTAGTAGGTTAAAAAATTGACTAAGTACGGGAATCAATGCGATTTATTTAATATATTTAATTGAAAAATGAATATATAATATAATCGGCATTGCCAAAATTTTAAACATGAATTCTCTTTGTGTTTACTCTACACTTTTTTCTTACTATAATGGTAACATTATTTCGTAGCTCATAGCGTTATCGAAGCACATTTGAAAGGCATGTGTTTATTTGTACTATAGTTAAGGGTGTAATCCCATTTTTAAAATTTATCTTAAGTATTAAATGAGCTCACAACGCGACGTGTTGCTAAGCCTACGTGTATATTTGACTTAATATTCTTAATAAGGACCGTCGTGGCGCAGAGTCGCAACGTCTGCCTGTAACGCGACGGTTACTGGGTTCGATCCCCAGTCGGAGAAGATGGATTTTTCTATTTCCATTTTCTTCGCTCTGGCATCTAAGGCAAAGCGCGGCGTTGAGTTCCGCCACTCAACACGCAATGCCTCGAAAACGGCGGAAAGTGGGGACGGAGTAAGCAGGGACTAAGTAACGGAGTGTCTTAACACTAGGTTCTTATAGTCCCTGCAGTTCCCTCTGCCTACCCTGCCCTGTGCGGGATAAAGCATGAAGCTGAGAAAATATTCTTTATTTTATGATATTTGAAATAATTTAGAAATACCCTATATAAAAACATATCAGTCTATATTATTCAAATCGACAGCTTATTATGTAACTTAACTTAATCTTTTACGTAAGTAACAGCTATGACATATGATACTCTTTAGTTTACATAATTTTATATCAATTTTGTAAAATCGTAACCGTAACAATGATTTTATTCGTAAATTATACATATCTTGGGTTTGAAACCTAAAACACAAGATATGTACTTGACTGATATGTAGGCTAAACTTAATTTTTACTTTTATTTTAAACTTTTTATTTATTTTTTATTTTAAAATTTTTAATTTAAACTAAAATATTTCAAGAAAACGTGTCTATTATGTATGCAGATTGACAAATATCAAATGCAATGTAAAATTATGTATTGCGCTGACAGATTCAGAAGTTTTGATTTACAAAAACTGCAAAAAGTTGAAATAATAGTTAAAATTTTCCTATAGCGGCTTACCATTTTTCTTTACGTCCATTTAAAGGCAGTTGGTTAGGCAATCGTATACCCTAGAAATATTTACATATAATAACTATGTAGGTATTTAATATAAATATATAACTCATATGTAAAGAATTTAGTTAGACTTTCAAAGCAACGAAACTACAACGTATATTTTAATAGTTTCAGTGTATATAAGACTTTGTATATATTTACATGCTTCCCTTAGCAAAATGTGTACCGTAAACGCCCAAATCTAAGCTTAAAACTTATCACCCGGCTATTCAAACTAAAGGTGTACCCAAAATGTTTACAAAGCATTTGCTTAATAACAGAAACTTCGGGGTTGGGTTGAATTCTCCTAATACCGCGTGTTGATACACGTTATAGTTGTGTGCGTGATACCGCTTCTAAGGTGCGGCTACATGGCTTAATTATTTTGCTATAATTATATTAAAAATATATATAAATAATTATTTTAAATTTTTTTGGGTTGGAGTGAACATATAGCTACAAAACTAGTAGCAGTGACTAAATTTCTATTCAAGTGTAAAATTGTAACTGACTCCATTTGTAAAAAATAAAGATTCTATTACCTCTTAAACTATTTTGCTAATATATCTAAAGACAAGCAATGTTTGATTAGATTTAGTCAAGTAAAAATATTTTATTATCAAATTTTCGGAAAGCAATGCAAACTAAGATCTCGGTTTATGTCTGAAAATATATTGCAGATTTTTATTATAGACGCGATGCTACTACAGATTTACTTACTTTTTAGAGGCTCTACGTTACAAGAGTATATTTATTTATCTTAAAACTATGTTCGTTTATTATAAATTATATTAAATAATGAAGGTCAGTTTCGTCATGTAATCCCAGCTGAGTAATATATATGTGTGGGATGAAAGTAAGGGTTGCCATGGTGACGTATCTTAAAGATCGCCCCCACCCTGTCTCAGTTTTCGCCTTTCTCCTTTGCGCGCGTTTCTTGTCGGGAGGCGTGGACGAGTAGCGTTGGCAAAATAATTTAACGTTTGGATAATATTTGTAATATTAGTTTTATAACTGATGACTGAAGTTTTTATTAACGTATTAAGTAAAGTAAATATTCTTATGAATTAAGTAAAAATAAATAGTACGACAAAAAGTGGTGTTGAAGAAAAAAAATAAATTCAAAAACGTCAAAAAAAATAAAGCATTAATATATATAGCAAAATATTTCATTTATGTTAAGATTTTAGCTAACATCATATATTCACAGCAAAGAAAATGTGATCTTAAGCGCTTTGACCGACTAAAAAAGCCACCACGTATTTGATTATATCATAAATATTAACAACGTGCCGCGATAAATAATTTGTTTAAGCTGCAAGTCTAACGAAACATTGCTTACAATTGTTTTCTCTTTTCCTCAATATAAGAAAACATAAGCTTTTTTTTATTCTTAAAAGCTAATATTTCTTCAAAAGTGTTACGAAAAGCTTAGATTTACAAAAACACTTAAATATGTACGTTTTTATATTACATTTTTTTTATCTTCACGCTTTATCCCGCACATGGCAGGGTAGGCAGAGGGAACTGTAGGGACTGTGGGAACCTAGTGTTAAGACACTCCGTTGCTTAGTCCCTGTTTTCTCCGTCTCCGCTTTATTTTACATATTTGCTAGTAAAACTGAATTTTAAAAGAACTCTTTATAAATTTGCCATTTAAATTCTATCTACACAAAACTATCCAAAGAGTAAACACTAACACTTTTCTGCGTATAGTTTTATAAGCTTAGTGAAATATAGAAATAAATAAAGGAAGAAAGATTCTTCGACTTTTTTCCCCATCCTCCCATGGGTCGGGCGGGTCTAATGGAGTGGCGTGCCGTTCCCACAAGCCATAAAATTGTAAATTAGTGATGAGCCGGCTGGCCCGCGCGACGCTTATCGATTTATTGATAGTTTTAGTTCAACCCTTCATCTAGCGTTTGATGAATTCGGAACTATTATTTACTCGTAGTGAGTAAAGTCAGTCTTGCTGAAGTTATGTTTATTTATGACATATATTAAATACTACTTGTCTTTTGAGTTTAGTTTATAGGGATAGAATAATTAGAAAATTAATTCAAATTTTTCTTCGTTCCAAGGTATATATTTGGAAATAATATATTTTTAGATTAAAGTTAGAATAATTAACTTTTAGGTTTAAGATGACTAAGTACCTTTATAAAATTTATACTATATCAAATTTGGGAGTTTAGCTAGCTCAATTTGAAGATATAAAATTTGTAATACCTATATTTAAAATTGATTTAAAATTAAGTATATATTTAAAAATAATAAGTAATAGGTAGAGTGTTGCTTAATAAATAAATTTATTTACAACACCAATTTAGTGAAAACATAATTTATATACATACATGTTTTTTATAAATTAATGCTTCATTGATTTTATGTTGCAAATTTGCTTTTATATCAAAAGTCATATAATGATACCATTCATATACAAAAATATACATATTTTAATATATATGTATATAACAAGTTATATATATTAATTTAAAATATCACTAACCTTCACATGATTGTAAAATCTTGGTACACAGATCTTGGGTCTTATCGACCCGTCTCGTCACCACCACATTTCTGTATAAACTAACTAACTACTTCCAACAAATTACCAGTAAAGATTTCATAAATATTGATAAGTGTCCAGTTTTATTCCGGTCAAGGAGCTATGCTAATGTCAATTTTTATTGTATGTACCGGTTTTTACCCATCAAATTAGGGGTGAGTAAATTTGATATGACTCCCTATTAGTTTCTATGTGCTTGTGCTAAAGTTTAAATTCATTTGTATTTTATTTTGACGCTTTTTTAAATAACTTGCTTGTTAAAAGGTGCGTGCATACAAAATTTGATGCTGCAGCATCCCCTGTGCTCTTAAGTTGAACTCTTGGTTGACCTGGTCATTTTAACATTGAACTAGTGTCGTGGGATTGACACTGAGATGGGATTCTGTGAGAACGTAACGGAATATAAGGGTTAACAAATAACGTAGGTAAGCGTTTTAATAAAAATATTTTATAATTTGATATTTACAATTAGTTTTTATAATTTCTGCTCGTAATCTTTTAGTAATTGTTGATAATATTAATAAAAAAAATAAACTGTGATTAATTTAAGAATAATGTTCCTGTGCGGGTAGACAATAAAGAATACAATTTTAATATATTTCATATTTTTTAGTTTACCGAATTTATGTAGTAAATAGTTGGAGATATATGAGAAAATATATGCTTTTATATATGAACTTCATTATTAGCAAAAATTCTTTGGTCATTCTTAATAAGTGTAATTATGTTAAAAGTTATATATTATTTTATTTATATAGTCATATATGTTTTAGTACGGATAGACGTATAACATATTTATATATACATGTTACAGGTGAATGAAAAGGAAACAACCTCGAGTCACTCCCTCTACTGTTCGCTTCATTTCCGCTTGCAAATCATCTTCCGTGACGGTCTTATATTGCATCTTTACATCCATATTATATTTATGTTCCATAAAAGCGTAGAAAGCTTTTAAAATAATGATTTGGAGTAATTGTGTAAAATGATATTTGTTCCTACGAGTGATATTCTGTAGTTTTTTTTTTTAGCTTCACGCTTTATTCTGCACATGGCAGGGTAGGAGGGAACCGCAGGAACTGTGGGGACCTAGTGTTAAGACACTCCGTTGCTTTCTCGTCGTCTCTGCTTTCTCGTCGTCTCTGCTTTCTTCGTCCCCGCTTTTCGCCTTTTTCGAGGCATTGCATGTTGAGTGGCGGAACTCAATGCCGCGCTTTGCCTAATTTGCCACAGCGAAGAAAAGGGAAATAGAAAAATCCATCTTCTCCGACTGGGGGTCGAACTCAGAAACCGTCACGTTACAGGCAGACGTTGCGCCTCTGCGCCACGACGGTAATCAACGGTTCTGTAGTTTTATTTCCTAATTCCAGATTTGGCACACGAACTCTGTTCTGTAATTCAAACGAAAAATATTTGAATTTAACTAATCTACATGTAATTCTATATAAGGTACGGTCATACCTTAAATAATAGGTATCCTACAGAAGAATAATATAATATTGAAAACCTTCCACAGCATCTGCCTGTAAACGTAGTTTGTAGATTCGATTCCCACTCGAGGAAGAAAAATTATTTAATTTCTATTTTCTTGGTTCTGGCAACTAGGCAAACGCGACGTTGTGTTCCGCCGCTCAACATGTAATGCCTCGAAAGGTGGAAAGCGGAGAACTTAGTCTCTTAGCATTAGCTAGGCTAATGAGAATTATAATTTTTCTTACATTTACTTACTAATTTATTCTGAAAATATACATTTCTTTAATTATATAATAAAAGGTCATGTATCATTTAGTTTTTAAAAAGATATTCTGATATTTTCTTTAATTATGCATACACCAAAATTATATAGGCGCTCTATTGAACATTCATATTTTAATGCATTTTAGATAGCAAACTCTAAAGATCGAATATGATTCGCCTTGGGCCTAACTGAAATCTGCCTTAGCTAGCCAATTAAACCTACGATGTAATTACCATAACGGTACTTTACTATCGTACCGTGCAAATTACTCCTTGATTTACAATTGATAGACTGATTGCGTTTCTCGTCGTATGGTCTTTATCTATATGAGTATTACAAGAAAAATTACAAATATATTCATATTTTAATTTTTAATGATAAATTAAACATTTTTGCACTTTCAAATTCTGTAATTTGATAAATATTTTAATTTTATTTTATAAGATTATCTAATGTACTATAGTTGTAGGTTTTCTTACTATATTTTCTTTTATAAGTGTCAAATAAAACTAAATTCAACAAAATACACTTGGCTTTTAGTATCCTTGTTCTATCTTATATATTTTTTTATTTTCACATAATTATAAATATAAACACGTTCCACTGCGCTCGACGGATTTTAATGTGCTTTTTAGTAACAAAATGATTGAAAAAGTTTTATAACTATAGTAGTTACATATTATATTAAATTAAAGTCGAATATATCAACTTGAAATTTAATATGAGATTTTTTTACGTTTACCCTCTAAAATGGAAATAGTAGATATCGAGACAAAATGGTAGGATTGACCACGCGTATGGAACACATAGAAGCTATTCATATCAATTACTGTAAGTTTTATTTCAAAGCAATATAAGAATTTCATAAGCTTCAGAATACATTTGTTAATGTGTAAAATATTAATATATAAGTAAGTAATTTAAAATATTAATATATAAGTAAGTAGTAATTTTGAAATAAGTCAATTTGTGGTATATGCATAGAGTACGAACGTACGTAGATAGTTACGTATCTGTGCGTTCCTCAGTCTCTTCTTTATTTTTAATTAAAATTAAAAAAGTAGTAAGCGATTAAAGAATATCTTATACCACGCGCTACTTGTCCCATGCCTAAGGCATATTCAAATAAACACTATATGTGCACACTCGCGTTTTATGCGTAGTTCGGGCTAAGGACCGATTATTTGATGATTAATCACATGCCCATGTCGAACTATATGAGTCTATAAATAGTTTCAACAAAATATAAACGCCTCGAGCTTTACACGTTCTCTACTTGCTATAAAGAAAATATTATATATATTTTTTCATTTTTCTTAAATATAAATCCTGTTCAATCTATTTCAGGTATGGGCTTATAAAAAAATAGGTTCCTCTTCAATTTATAAAGAATCTATTGTCACTAACCACATTCTAAGTATGCGTGTATTTATTTTAAACATTTTTTTTATATATCTACTTATTTATATGTATATCTTTAGATAGTGTAGGTTTCTTGGTATTAAGTTGAATGACACAGGGTGCGTGTTGCGTGGAACGGTGCGTAGGCGACCTCGTTGCTAGTTTAAGCGTAAGAGGGGTCTTAGCTATTTCTGCACGCCCAACGACACATTTTTATCTTACACGTTACTTGCCATTCTGCCAAGCTATGTAACCTTTTAGTGTATTATGAATATACGTAGGTATGTATATTCAGTATAGAATTATCAAAGAAGTGAAAGTACAGAAAAAATGGCATTTGTTTTTTGGTATACTTTGTATATAGAGGGTTTTAAGCAATTTTATGTACTTTACTTGAATTAGTTGTTAATTTGTGTCGAGAAATTGTTAAATAGGACAAAATAAGTATAAACAACCTCCACACTATAAGTCGAACCAGGAGTTTGTCTTATATCGCAGGTGCGCAATTAAGCCGAACTGGTCTAAACTGGTTATAACAAGTTAAGGCCCGGGGGAGGGGGCGGCTAACTGGATTCCTCCTAACTTTCTCCTACTAGATAATGATCTTCGCTACGTGGGTGCCCGAGGGTGGATAGATGGGCGGGTTGCCGGCTTAAGTGTTACATACTGCCTAGGATAAAATGCCCAAAAGCCTAGCGGTTGCGACGATATCTTGCCAGAAAGTCGACTAGCATGATTTACTATTATTGTACTCGTATAGTTTTATCACATAATGCATACTTCAACTGTATGTTGATTTTTTTCGTTTTTGTTGCATAAGGGACGCGTTTTGCCTAAGTTTTCTATAAGAGTGAAAAATCAAAATTACAAAATAATAATAATAAATAATAAAAATATTCTTTATTTCTAAAAAAATATACACCGATTTACCAAAAGCGATTACCATTTATTTACCAAAAGACATTTGAGTTGGAAATGTCCCGCGGCTCCCAATCAAATTTTATTATATTTTTAACAAAATAAGCGTAGCGTATGTGCATGAATATGTGTATGAGTGCGTAATAATTACCTTACTTTTCACGTCAAAATAAGAAACTATTTTTTCTTTCTTCAATTATATAATCTTCTAATTAGTTGCTGTTTTTTTTTAATTTTTTTTTATAGCTTCACGCTTTATCCCGCACATGGCAGGGTAGGCAGAGGGAACTGCAGGAACCATATCAACCTAGTGTAAAGATACTCCGTTGTTTAGTCTCTGCTTTCTCCGTCCCCGCCTTCCGCCATTTTCTAGGCATTGCGTGTTGAGTGGCGGAGTTCAACGCCGCCGAACTGTAATTTAGAATGTTGCTAATATTGAGATTGTAGGTTCATTTTTGTTATTCCCACTTAGGGTTAATGAAGTATTTTCATTTTCTCGCCAGTGATATGAAAGAAAGAGTGCGGTATAATATTGGTAGGGAACAGAGTGTTTTATCACTAGGTTCCCTACGCTTATCCGGTATATGTGTGGTACAGCGTAAGCCTTCAGCATTTATACAGTCGTTGTTATATGTAACACACACATATATATATATATATATATATATATATATATATATATATATATATATATATATATATTTATTTATTTATATATATTTATATATATATATATATATATATATATATATATATATATATATATATATATATATATATATATATATATATATATATATATATATATATATATATATATATATATATATATATATATATAAATATATATATATATATATATATATATATATATATATATATATATATATATATATATATATATATATATATATATATATATATATATATATATATATATATATATATATATATATATATATATATATATATATATATATATATATATATATATATATATATATATATATATATATATATATATATATCCACGCCTCGCTTTCCTCCTTTGCGTGTTGAGTGGCGGAAATCAACGCCGCGCTTTGCCTAGTTTAAGAGAGCAAAGCAAAATGAAATTTGAAAAATCCATTTTCCCCGACTGGGGATCGAACTCAGAAACCGTCACCTTACAGGCAGACGTTGCGCCTCTTCGCCACGACGGTCCTCAAGTGGGAACGGAGAAAGCAACTGAGTGTCTTAACACTAGGTACCCACAGTCCCTGTGGTTCCCTCTGCCTACCCTGCCATGGCAGGCATGGTAGACAGAGGAAACCTAATGGTAATACACTCCTTTCCCTTTAATCAATTAAATTCTTTGTCTTTATTTATTATACATCTAGTTTCTAACGATCATCGTCGCAGAAAAAGCTTGGACTGGACTAGTTTCTAATTATAAAGGGAGTGTAACACTAAAACCATGAAGCATACTAATGGTTTAATATATAATAAATAAACATCAAAGCATTCATAATTTATTATTATAATAGTGTCAGGAAAATAAAAAAGTTATTTTCTATCAGAGCCCCATTCTCTTTTTGCTCGATGATCCTGTCTCGTAACAAACCATAGCTTATACATGCATGCATAGTGTCTAGGCCTATTGGCGTGAGTATTTTTTTCGCTGTAACTTTATAGGTTGTACAGCTATACAGAGGGTGGCGATGGGCATCCGCCTGCACGTGATTAATTGAGCGCTTATCTAATACTTTGCGATGGGGTTGCTTATACAGATATTATGTACTGCAGCCTGTTAGTACTGTAGATAGTTAGCACGTTATGATTACAAGATATAGTGTATTACATCGTTTCAATATATAAAACATATTTTTGGTTATTTAAAATTTGTATTATAAATATATTTATTAAAAAAATAAACATTTACATATATTTTGTTGATATGTTGTATCTTACTTATTTACAATACTATGATAACAATGACTATGTCCTTTCTTTTTTCTTCGAACGTTTGGATATATCGTTGAATAATAGGATATTTAATCGAAAAATACTTAAAATATTAATAGTTTAATATAAAAAAATTGTACCTAAGAGGTGGGTACTTTGGTAGGTAAGTAAAGGTTCCCTAAGAAGTTACTCATACTTTAAAGTTTGCCTAAGACTATTTCGATTTACTTAGGTTTTAGCATTTAGTACTGTTATTTAACAAATCATTGCCATTATTTTTACTATTTTCAATATAAAACAATCATTTCTTTAATGGGGTTGTCATGCAAAAACGCCTTTATCGGTATATTATGACTACATAAATAATTACTTAATTTTTTTATAACTTTATCAAGTGTACTTTCTTCTTGTCTACTTCATTATAAAGATCAACTATTTAAAATCGTCATTTCTAATTCTAATTTTATTCTATGTTTCTATGTGAATAATTGTATATAGGTATAAGAAAATACTCTTATATTATCTTACTCATTTCTTATTTTTTTTCTGGATGCTTTAGCTTAAGAGCTTTTAGAAACTATTTAACTGATTTAGATTCTTAGATGTTTAGATTTTGACCATATGACAAAATAAGTAGTCTATTAAATATTGACCGCCGTGGCGCAGAGGCGCAACGTCTGCCTGTAACGCGACGGTTTCTGGGTTCGATCCCCCAGTAGGGGAAGATTTTTCTATTTCCATTTTCTTCGCTCTGGCAAACTAAGCAAAGCGCGGTGTTGAGTTCCGCCACTCAACAAGCAATGCCTCGAAAAGCGTGACGGAGAAAGCAGAAACTAAGCAACGGAGTGTCTTAACACTAGGTTCATATGGTTCCTGCAGTTCCCTCTGCTTACCCTGCCATGCGTGGGATAAAGGTGAAGCTAAAAAAAAAAAGAAATATTGAGTTGGCCGACGCCATGATGAATTTAGAAAGACGTCACACAACAAAATTTTCATTAAAATTAAACAGGTACTTAAACAGCTAAACATATCTGTTTGAAAAGTGTGTGATAAGATTCCACTAGGGCAAACATACATTTCAACCTGAAAGTTAAATAAAGCTTTCAAATAATAAATAAGCTTTTAAGTAAAGTACACAATAATAAAATTTAAACATATCCAAGACGTTTTTCTTCTGTTAATGACATACTACAAAACTTGTTGAATAAAATAAAAGTGAACATAATTTTATACTTTAAAAAATGCTTGGGCATATTTACACTAAACATCTTGGGTTTAAATAACTAATACATACAAAGGCAATATTCAACTAATTTTTTCAGCTTATATTAATTTCGACTATTATATAGATTCTTTTATTATTAATTGTAATTAATTTTAATGATAATTAATTTATCTAGTAAGTTAGATTAATGTTTGAAAAATGTTTGAGTTACATTCCCTTTCATATAAATATAAATAGTAAAGTATATTTATTAATTATTTATATTAATTTTTTATATAATATAATTTTTTTTTCATATATATATATATATATATATATATATATATATATATATATATATATATATATATATATATATATATATATATATATATATATATATATATATATATATATATATATATATATATATATATATATATATATATATATATATATATATATATATATATATATATTAACAAAAATTAAGCTTAACGATGTCTTAACTAGTTAAAATTTGACAGTAGTGTACAGCGATGTTTGAGAATCTCATTTGCATATCTTCATCAGAAAGGGTGAAGATGATTCAGTCAAATATAAGGGTTGGGGGCGGCCACCCCCTATAATTGCTTCAAGAGCGTCTTCATACCACTTCGGTGACATTCGTTGGAGATAATTCGATTGGGTCCGAATTACCCGTTTTGTTCGTTTTAATGTGAATTTCGTTCGCAATATGCAAAGTAGTCTAATTCTTATTTAATTAATTATGCGCTCTATTTATATTAGGTTACGGTTGTTTTTAAGTTTTCTAGGGGCTATGGCTTAAACGAATAGTGTAATCGAGTAGAGTCAATTTGCTACTCAGAAAGATTATGAATAGAATGTTATTAATTATATCGATATAATATAGAGCATATGTATATTTGTATTTAGATGTACCTATATGTTAACAAATATGACATATCGACTGTATTGACTTATATTATGCTAAGTATTTAAGTATAAGTAATTTAAGTTAAAGTAATAATTGATACAAAATTAATGCTTGTAGATTTTCTAAAGGCAGCAATGAAAACCTGTAGTTTACTTCCAGGTTAATATAAGCCATTTTAATTATTTTTAAATAATTATACTATTATACATTTTACATATAATATGTATTTGTTGAATTTTTTTTTCGTAATTTTTTTATTCTTATAAGATTTATGATTTATATTTCCAAATATGCTACGCCATCTAGCGGGCAGTAGTAGTTACGGAATATTTCACAAAATATGAAATATATTTTTAATTTCATACTCATTACTTATTAATAAGGTAAAATAAAGTTTATTTTGTAACAACTTTTCAATATAAATATAAATATTTATTTATGTTTAAGTTATGATATTAAAATTATTGTAAAAGTTGTAATTAAGAAAAATAATTTATTAAAAGTGTGTAATAATAATTGTACGTTATTACACACCTTACCTTTTAATAAATTATATTTATTCAAACATTTTCATTTATATACGTTTATAATAGGTATTATTAATGTGCATCAAAATACAAGCTTCACTTACTATTCTTGTTAAAACTTTTATTTTATCTACTGAACAATAGATGGCGCTTAATGATAATGCAAACGGAGTTGTGTTTAGTTTAAAATATATTTAATTTTTTTTCCGTGTTTTATTTATTTATAATAGTCCTTGTTAATTGTGATTATTTTTCTAACGCTACAAAGCTTATTAAGTAATAAGCTATAATTAATTGACAAGAAAATAAATGTTGTCTTCAATATCGAAATGTTGTCTTCAATATCGACGAAAATTTGTTGAGCCCTCTTTACAACTGATATTTTGCTTAAATTTTTATATTTCATAAATGATTTATATTAAATTAGAAATTATTAACACTCCCCGGATTATTGTAAGTTATTGTAAACTATAGTAAATTATTGTATACATATATAATACGACATAAGAAAGAAACTAAATTACTGAACGTAATTAGACATAGGTACACTAAACTATTGTAGGTACGCCACACCATAAAAAAAAATCATTAATTAAAACTATTAAATACTCATTAAAGTTTTAGAATAGCACCTTTTTTAAAAGCATGGATTTAGAAAATAATAAATTATTACAAAATTACTTGCATTCGATATGGAGGAAGTTAAAAGCACAAAAGGAAAAAAAATCTCATTAGAAAAATATGTATATTTAAAGACCTTACGTTCGTTTTGATTCAGTTAGTCAATGTCTTAGATATTACTAACAGTTTATGGTTATGAAACGTTAAAAAGGGGAATTATCAACGGAAAGATTAAAAAGGGGAATTATCAACGAAATTTATTTTGTATATACCTATAGCAATGTTTGATTCTGTATGTTGTTTAAAGACTATACTCTATAGGTACATTATTTTAAATCTACAGTAAGAACTTACTAAGTAAATTCTATGCCTACAAAAAATATAAAAAACCATTGCATTTCAGTGGGAAAACAAAGTTTTATATTTATTAAAAAGAGTTCATATTATGATTAAATTACTCATACTACTTCATACTATTACTCACAAAATCTTAAGCTTTACAACTGAATGTAATCTAATTAATAAATATTAGTAATAATATGTAAGAAAAAATTATACGAACAATTAAGAAATGCGAATAGATTATTGTATAATATCTACCTATATTAGCAGGGACTAAGCAACGGAGTGTCTTAACACTACGTTCATATGGTTCCAGTTCCCTCTGCCTAATGTGCAATATGCGGGATAAAGCGTGAAGCAAAAAAAAATAAAGAAAAAAAAAACAAAAAAAAGATATTTCTTATATTATATCCAGTGAGGAAACACTGGCAGTATCTCAGGCATTTTTAATAGTATTTTTCACTAATTTTAAGTATTGTAGTATTAATTTTAAGTATTTGAGGACCATCGTGGCCCAGAGGCGTAGTGTCAGTCTGTAAACGCGACGGGTTGTGAGTTCCATTCCCATTCGGAGAGATGATTTTTCAACTAACTCAAACTCGGCGTTGAGTTACACCACTCAACACGCAATTCCTGTTCCTGTTCCCGCGATTCACGCAGTTCACGCAGTGAAGTGTTATATCGTTTTATTAAGTGTTATATCGTACATACACCTGATAAGATATATAGATTTAGTAACCAATAAATTCATATAAACGTATAAAATATATAGGTACATATAATATATTTATATGTATATATCTTTATACCTATGTATTGCAAGCCACTAACAATGGTAACAGTATTTATATGTTTACATTGTATGCTCATTTGAATGGTGACAATTATAATACAATTTCGTAAAGTACTATATACCTATTTTATTTTAAAAATATGTATAACAAAAGGTTAACTATACAACACATTTTAACTATACAATAGAAGGCCGGTAAAGTTTGTCATAAATTGCAAAAAGGTAACTTTTGACGCTTAATAAAAAATTATTTAAGTTAATCTTATTTTTGTTTATATCAATTTTAAATCATTAAGTCAATATTTAATAAAGTTACAAAAAATAAAAAATAAAAATTCATTGAAACTATAGGTAATAGAGCATAAAATATATGAAATTTCCATTAAACATCTCTAATTTCAAATCAACATCTATACAAAAAAAATTGTTATTGACGAGTGAATTAAGCCGAAATTAATACCAGTCTTCGCCCGCCGTCGGAGGCAACATGGCCGCCACTATCGCCCCCGACCCCCGCACCCACCCCCGCCTATACCGCTCGCTTTTTTGCGAGCGAGAGGGACTTCCACTCTGGAATGCTTTCGTTCTAAAATATTTTCTGCCAATACATTGTTACAATGCATTATCAACTTTAACACCAATTTATAAAGTTAAAAATTCCTTGTGAAATTGCTCGAACATACGTCGTTTCAGAGCCACGGTAGCCATATGAAAAGTGTGAAAAAGCGAAAGAGACGGATAGAGGCTACCGTCTCGGGCGGGGCCCAAGTCGTGAGTCGTTCGTAGCTTAGGCGTCGCTCCACTCGCACGTACGCGTTTTGTTCAAACGCAAAAAGGACAGCGATGTTTTTCGCGTTTTCTTTTTTTATTTGGTCTTTATCTTGTGGGGAGAAAAATTTTGCGTTTGGGGTGGCGATGACCGTGCGTGTAACGTTTAGGGGGTGTCATTATATGTATATGTATATGTACGCGGCATAGCACACTATAGCATAGTATAGTATAGTATAATATAGTATACATAATGAATAGTGGTGTAGAATGTTTAATCACGGTTTTTGGAGTACTTAGCCCCAACGAAATATGAGATAATTATGGCCAAAAATAATTTCACTATTTTGTCGTTGGAAAATTATGAATTGAAATTTTTAATGAAAACCCGATAGCTTTGCTAATGATTATAATGAGTTTGATATTAATTGAAAATTTTCGCTACATTTTAAATTGTGTTTTGGACCGCAACAACAACTAAAAATATGCTAAGTTAATTATAATGATGTATTTTGAATAGGAATATAGTGTGTAAAACTTGATGATTAACTTTTATGTACGCGCTGGTGAATTTTATACGTTATATGTTTTGTTATGGGATTTATATAATGGCGCAATAAGTAATCGTAATAGGCATACATTTATGATTATTTATCATTTCCGGCGTACATGCTAAGGTAGTTCGTAGATATTTTATTTTGCTATCGAAATATTTCACATTAATTACATCAATGACTGGGTACGTACTCAAATTTGCTATGGTACCTATAAAAGTTAAGTTCTTTATTTTTAAAAAATGCTTGAAAATTTCAATAATAAGGGATTTCTAGAATGCCTTATTATGGATAAAATAATAACAAAATATACCCTAAAGGTATAAAAATATGAATAGATACCTAACTAATACATATATTTAATAAATATATCCAATAAAATAACATCGAGAGAGATATACGAATCTAGTGTAGGAAAAATCTAGTCTTTTTGTTTGTTTTTTAACATAAGTCTCGATGTCTAAAAGCTTTTTATCAATTTTTGGTTAATTGAATTACAAACCTTATTTGATTTTAAACGATGTAATGAATTATTTTTAATTTCTTGCTTTGGATACAAGACAAAGCACGACGTTGTGTTCCACCACATGAAATGCCACAAATTAGGTAGACCGTAGGTAACGGAGTGTCTTAGCACTAGGTTCAGTAGATATTAATAAATTAGTTTAATATTTTGTTTTTCAGAGTTAATAATTATACAAAAATTATTAACATTTTCATTTGTTTTATAGAAATAAATGTATACTTTTCTTTATTTATTTATTTTCGTCTAATTTATTCATTTATCTATTTAGATTAGACGATGGTAAAGAAATAACGACAAATGTTTCCATACAAACCTACTTAATACACTGTATGATAGAAACACCCTTGTCCTTCTGTATTAAAATAAAAATATGTATTTTCCCGAGAAAACACACTTTGACACTTAAAGTGACACTTGCAGTAACACTTAATTAACACTTACAGATACACTTTTATGTTATACCTATAAATACATATAATCATCTTGTTTCTTTATTTTTTTAAGCATATTATGTTTGTAGTGATAAGTATTTTTTGTTCTTTATTTAGATTGTACTTCCTTTTTACTCGTCCTCGTTATTAGTTTACTTTCTTTAACCATGTTACGTTTTGGCGAGGCTGATTTTTCTAATGTTTTATATATATATATATATATATATATATATATATATATATATATATATATATATATATATATATATATATATATATATATATATATATATATATATATATATATATATATATATATATATATATATATATATATATATATATATATATATATATATATATATGTATATATATATATATATATATATATATATATATATATATATATATATATATATATATATATATATATATGTATATATATATATATATATATATATATATATATATATATATATATATATATATATATATATATATATATATATATATATATATATATATATATATATATATATAAGTTCAAATCGTGTAACAATATAACGAACTTAGATAAGAATTATATCAAAACTACTATTATTTATTATTATATTAAAATATGTATAAAACCGTCGCGCAGAGGCGTAGCGTCTGCCTGTAAGCGGAGATGGATTCTTCTATTTCTATTTTCTTTGCTTTGGAAACTAGGCAAAGCGCGGCGTTGAGTTCCGCCACTCAACACGCAATGCCTCGAAAAGCTGAGTGTCTTAACACTAGATTCCTATGGTGTCTGCAGTTCCCTCTGCCGTGTTCGGAATAAAGCGTGAAGACATGTGACAAATAATGTATAAAAACAGTTCTTTAAGTAGATATAACATTAATTCTAAAAATAATAGATTTTTTAATATATTCATATTATTATATGACATAATAAATAATACTGTATTATTATATTGTATAAAAAACAAAATGGTTATATGTATTAATTTGAATTGAATTTGATATAATAAAAGTATGAAATATTTTTTTTAATGTATGAATCAATAAAATAAAATAAAAGAATTAATTGTAACGACTAAAACAGTTTTGCTTTCTCTTCTAATACGGTAATACTGTTAGAGTTCTTGATTTTAGCCGAAATATTAAAAAGGATTCCTTCTTATTTTCTTGGCAACACTTACCAATTAAGGCTAATAATTTGCTTGCTTTAATTTGCTTGCTAAATATCGTAATAGATTTAGATTAAAAAGGTATAACATATTCTACGACATCCCATTAGCTATACCTTTTTAAAAAAACCTAGAGTAAGATCAAACATCATATACATCACTTTTCCCACATTTACAATGGCCTCTAAAATATATTTATATATACCTATTATCATTAAAAGAAATATTTATATTTTTCTATAAAACTAAATTGATAAAACGACGGCATATCCTACATTAATTATAACAACGTCTTTTTATTTCTTCTTAATTTTTATTCAAAAAAGTCCAGACGAGGCATGTTATAAAGGGTTATAGGGATTCAGCATCCCTTGTTCCATTTACAATCCTTGAGACAAGTATAGAAGTATCTTTTAATCTCTTACACGCGAGATTTGCAAGATGCGCACCTTTAACCTTTGGGGTCAACCGTGAGAATGATCAAGGGTCAGCTAGACCTGTTCAACGAATATTCATATTTAGTGACCCTTACAAGATAAGGGCAAGATTTTTGACCTTAATAATACATGTGAACAGATTTTTTGAATAACTTTGCATAAATAAGAACGAGTCATGAATGAGCAATATTTTTCTTAACCAGATTTTTATTATATTTGGATTACTTTTTATAAATAAATTAAAAATATATTTATTGTATAATCGAAGTTTACTAATAAATTAATTTAATTATAAAAAATGGCATAATTAACAATTCTAAGACAACTTGATTGAAAAAACATTCTAGTTTGATAATAGCTTCCATATTTAAAACTCATCACATTATTTAATATTTAGTTTTTTTCAGATATTTAAAGTATTTGATTTAGACCTTTTTCGGGAATATAGCTTTTTTAGATATCCACTTGAATAATACAGACCGTTATCGATTCTTATTTGTTATCTTATTATTGACGAAATGTTAACTACTTAATCAAACTCATGTGTTACGTCCCTTATTTGAATTCCATTACATTAGTAAATTGTATATCTTATATTGCAAGATGTAATGTCAAAAGTCTCCGTTCTCTGCTTTCTTAACGGCAGAAGTTATCATTGCAATTATTCTAACTAAAACGGGGAAATTATAATAATTCACTCACTCGCGTAGAGAAATTTTAAAACTTGTACTTTCAACATTATTTTTAACAGAATCTGTGAATCAGTCAAAATTATTTATTATGTTTAAAATATATACAAAAACGTCTTGAGTTAGAAGAAATTGTATAATCGGTATGAAAATATACATTCCAATCGTCAACCCCTTGCTAAGCCGGGTCTTGCATATTTAACAAGACTTCGTGAGAATAAAAATGCATTTGCAATTATAATTAGTGCGACTTTCTTAACCCTTTTGACCTCACCTGTTCTTAGCATGTTTAATTATTAGATTAGCATATTAAAGAATGTCCAGTTTACTTATAAATTATATTATTTGCATCATAAAGAAGCTTCACCCTGATTATACGTATTTGTTTTGGCTTTTCGTCCGCGAAACGTTGTAACGTGAATTTTTGGCTGTTGCGATGCGATGAGAAAAAAAAGAGATAGGCATTAAGTATTGTTGTTGAAGCTTTTGATCTTTTTTAATGTTATATTTCTGTTTGTATTCACACAAGTAAAGGTTAACGGTTTGACGGTTAAACGTTATTCGCGTTTAGAGATATAGTTAGTATATAGAGGTGGCTTAAAGTTTTTAGCAGATTATAAAGATATTAAGTAAATGGACGATGCACCTATGCTTTTTATATATTGTTCAATATAATCGATCACGTGTTTAAAATGTCTATTAAAGTGAGAGAACTCTTATCATGACTTTTACATTAGATGGTGGTCTTTATTATCATTATATCAACATTTATTCTTTACATTCCACTTATGTTTCCGAAAATTCATTTTGCTCCCATATTAAAGTATTTGTAATGTTTTAACCACCAGAGATATGTTTCATCACCAATCGAACCATCTTTCTTAAAGTGAGACGCTGTACCATTGTGCGATTTAAATTGATAAGCCATCTAATATGATTAATGAATAAGATTGCTAAGATATGACCGACAACAAATTAGTTATTATGCAACGATATATTTTTCATCTTTTGTAGGCTACTGTTATAATGATATGGAGTAGAGGGAAGCTTTAATAAAGCTTGAAATTAGTAGAGTAGCTTATTTTATATTTAGTTTTTTTTTAATAAATTTCTTTGTGTTTATTTTTTTATACAGGTATCTATGTGATATTTCTAGTAAATGTTAATTTGCGGGATCAATTTTATTTTGTTATTAACACTGATGAATCGATTTTCTCGTAGATTTATAGCTTTTTGACTATACATTTGATTATCTAACAGTGTTTACCAAGGATTAGAAAAAAATCTCATATTTATGTGAATTAAACGATTTTGTCCAGACAAAATGAGGGATAACCGCTAGTTTGCGTTAATAAATTGGATCGGCAAAACGATTAGTTTGCGATTCCTTTCCACTTGTTTCACACTGACGTAAGTTAATTTATTAGATAATTTGTTTTTGAATTGGATCAGATCGGAACAATCGACATCGCATTGTTTAAATTGATTACGTGTTGTTAAATATGTATTATTCAACCGTTATAAATAAAATATTTTATATAATGGTATGCTTTTGTTATATCCCGACTATACCTAACATGTCTATTTCTAATTTATATACTCCATAAATGTTCCAAGTCAATGTTATTTTCTTATATTATGTTAATTCTTTACTAAAAACAATTTATAAGCAAGCAACAAACTAGTAGAATATGTTTTAAAATTATATTTCAATGAGTACTATTCACTCATTTTTATATGTTGATATTTTGTCATCGATATATGAACTTTTTGAGTTATTTTTGCCTTTCTTCTTCTTTAAGCTTTTGGTTTTACTTATGTAAACCGTCCTATATGTGGGGTATGGTATGATTAATATAATTACTGTAAAATTACATTTTAATATGCCGCAATTTCATTATATACTCTTATTTACATTTATACCTTATATTTTATCAGAGTGTTAGTTTTATGTTAAATGATCAGAAATCTATACATTTATTAAGCTTAACGGTTTACCTCGTAGATGTTTCCCACTTTCTATTCTAATTCGAGATATTGCGTGTTGAATGGCAGAACTTAGCAATACAACTTATTCATGACCGACTAGTGCCTTTTCGTTCGATTATAAATAAAAGTGGTTATGCGACTGAGCTTGCTCTAAGTTAATATGTGAAAATGTAATATTTTATTTTGAGAAAAAATTATATGAAATATAAATATGAATCTTTCTTAATGATGCTATGGCTAACATTGTGTGACCTTAGCTATCGTTTGAAATAATGACATTTTATTAGTAGGTATATTACAGATTTTGATGATAAATCATTTTTGTGCCTCAGACTTTCGTATTTACGAACTTCATCGTTCGTTCGTTCATAGATATAAACACAGACAAACATGCATGCTATCAAGAAATCTCATACATTTCGTATATAATCGACCTCGATCAGCAAACATCGTGTCCCACTGAACTCGGTGCAGACACAAAATGAAGCAACACTTTCCGAACGCTATGATTCTCCATTCAATATTCGGATTTGAAAAAAGGACTTGTAGTGACGTGACCTTGCTTTTCCTCGCTACGTTTTTCGTTTACGCAAGCGCGATAGGGTCTGGATCAATGCCGAAAAACGGGGGTCCCTGCCCCCCGCAAAGTAAGCGGCTCGCGGCTTCTGAAGGGTTAGCTAGGGCCGTTGCTAGGCTACCGAAACTTTTGCTACGCTCGATAATGTACCGAAATATAATTTTCTTTAATGGGCCACCCGTTAGGTATCTTTGTTGGATTTTGGGTAATTAAAGGGATTATGATTTTTGATGTAGGTACTTCGTGTGGGCGTAGAGGTATTTACTTGAATGTGTAATTTTGTTAGATATTATTATATAAAAATATTGCTTTTAGTTGCAAAGACTTAAGTGCTTAGATGAATTTATTTTTACCTTTCTCTATATAATAAGTAAATTGTGTCATCAAAGTTCAAAGAGCATGTGAGTGTAAATTACGAGACATTTTCGCTTTGCTAGTTTGTATTGTAATAAAAGTTTTTTATATAATTTAATTGCACATTTTAATATCAGAATTACGAATTACAATTTTTTTGAGGTTTTAAAATTAAAAGTAATCACTAATTTTTGTAAACCTCAAAAAGTTGTTATCACCACTCTTATCATAAGTACCTTTCAGTTTCTAAATATTATGACACACCTGTAACAAACAAATAAGCTTAAACATTACCTAGCGTGTATCAAAATTATGAAATAGAACAAAATGAGCAAGACATCCTAACTAAGATCAAATGCAGTATAACAACGCATTAATCAAAGACAGTGAAAGCGTGTCCTTGACCTAGCTAATACAAATACCTAGACCGATAGCGAGAGTGGTGTTTGACCCGATGCTGCCATATAATATTATGCTTGTGTTGCGAGCTTAGACGTTACCGCAATGCACAGTGTTTAGGCATGTACGTTGTACATTGTACATAATGTAGGCCTATTTTGCCACTAATATTTGAAATATTGTATTAAACAGTCATAGTATGATCGGTATTGAATGAATATTTAGAACAGGTGCATATGATTTTGATGATAACAACTAAATTGTATACTTTAAGGTTTATATTTATTGTTGGTGGTGGGATTATTGATAAGGAAACGATGGGACTGACCTGTCGCTTAAAAGTCCCTAAATAAAATCAGATTAAAAAAGAAAAACTAAATTGTAACACAGATAGATAAATTTTGGTTTTTATCATAAACAAATGTAAGTAATGAGATAGTAATGCTTTAAAATAATATTTTTTTAAAATGTACAAATTTTAATTATAGGTATTGTTTTATTTATATAGCAATACTAGAATGTATATGAATTATAGGTTTTTATTAACTAAATCTTAGGTACTTAGACTTAGGCGTTTTAATCAGGGTAGTTCTAGCTATCTTATGTTATATAAATAATATATTATATGTGTGCTACAAAAAATATACAATATTAACTATGTATGTTTAATATACAGAATTGACTATTAAATTTAAAACCTTCACTAAAATTGAAAATATATGCATAAAATATAAGTTATTAAAAGCCTATTTAGTAGTTATTGTTGATGCATTTTTAAGCCCATTTTGTATCTAGAGTGGCTTTTAGTTTGTTTTAGCAAAAAATGATGAAACATGTATGTAATAATGATTCTTCGACAAAAGTTAACTTAATAATGTATATAAAATTGTAAATATTTATATTATATACGTATAATGTTAGCAATGTCAAAATAATACAGGCCTTGTTATACTAAAGAAATATTTCAATATATTTATTCAATAAAAAGAAATATATTATATTGTTATATACAAATTAACAAATTATTAAGATTTACTTATAAGATTACTTGATACTATGTAACAAATCCCAAGCCGTAGGTCGCGGTCGAAGGCACAGGCAAGGCTAGGTCAGAGAGAGTATATCGTGTCGGTTGAGTGAATGCATTTAGCACATAGGCTAGTATACAACTACATAAGCTACTATAAGGATGCAACAGGTGGTGTGCCTAAGAAATTGTTGCGCAGAGTCTATATATCTGGGTCGAAATACTACGTCGATTAAAAGCTCGGAAATATCTTACAATATATATTTAAGAAAATAAGTAATTAGAGCGTAATATCTAAAGCTTTTTAAGAAAATTTTAATATATTTTAAATTAAAAATATTAAATATCAGTTCATCACACTAGGTTCATATGGTCCCTGCAGTTCCCTCTGCTAACCCTGTAATATGCGGGATAAAGCGTGAAGCTATAAAACATATCAATCAAGTGCGAGTAGTACTCACATACTGAGGGTAACTATGTATTTATACTAGGTAGTTAGGTATTTCACTAAGGAAAATACTACTTATAAATATTGACAAAGTTATATTTTCAGTACAACATCTGTAAACTGTGTAAGTTTTTAATGGGTTCTGCCTCTGTTAAACTTATTAATTATCATATTTAAAATTTATTTCTTTATATATACTGTAAGTTTTTACTTTTCATTGAATTTCGTATGCCTAAGAAATACCTATATAGCTAATAAGACTATCTAACGACAAACTAAAATTTGCGTTCGTATTCACTCATTTTTATATGAAATGAGCATAAATTTATAATGTTTTTTGGGATGTTTATAAATGTCTAACTTTCAATTTTTTTCCTTTGAATGTACTTTAAGAGATAAGTTATTGAAAAGTAAGTAATATTTGATTGCGTTTGCTTAGAAATTTGGTTTTTACTCATAATCGATAAATAGAAAGTTAGACAGAGAACGTCGTGTTCTATAAGGATTCCGTTTTTTCTTTTTAAAGTACAAAAGTAAAAAATAAATATAGAAGAAAAACTATCTCGAATCAATTGCGTATACCAAATATTGATAATCGTCTTTTTTAAAAAACGAAACCCTTAATAATATATGATAAATAACAATTTTAATCCACAAAATATAAAATATAAATGACCTGACCAATCGTTCAATAAAATAGATTTTGTTATACAAATTTATTAAACCATTAATAAACCAATAGCTTGTTCAAAACGTACAAATCTCACACTATCTTCAGTATATCCTGAGCGTTGACATTCTTGTTTAGTTGGAATAATGTATGAGTTACCGCAAACAACATAATTTGCAACGTGTATTGTAAGCAATGTAGTATCCTAGTGAAAGTGACCTTTATGTGTGACAGTATGTCGAAGTCCAGGGAATTAGCAATTTGACAGTGTACTGGATACAGAGAAAGACTTTGACACGTTATTTAATTAATAATTTACCATTTATCTTTGTTTTAACGTGTGTTTTTTTTATAAAATATATACTTAATTGTTTGTATAGAATTAAATGAAATTACTTTGTGTTTATTCTCGCATGAAAAGAGATGTTGAGTCAAACGTAATCTAGTATTAAGGCACGTTTCCTATTTTTTCTTTATTATACAGTGGGTCGCTTTGTTTTCTAACTGAATAAATCAATCTCGAAAATCAAGCTCATAATCGTCGCCAAATCCAAAAAAAATAATTAAATAGAAATAAGCCCCTAATAGTCGCGTTTTCAGTCAGACATAAGTACTATGACGTTTTATATTATAGAATTCTTATAATTATAATATACTTATAAAATAAAAATAAAAAAATTAGAGTATTTGGTTACTACTCTCTTTGCTTAAGGACTTTAAAGTATATAGATCCAAAAATTTAATTAAAACAAGACAAATGAAACTACTATTTTTCATGCTATCGCTACAAAATAGGAATTCTAGGCTCGGCCAATACGTATTAATAATCACCTAAATCGTAGAATAGGTTCATTTCTAAACAACAACTTATAGTTCAAGTCGATATACATTGCTGCTTACTAAAGATAATATTGAAAATTGCTTTACTGAAACGCGCAGTGTATAACAAACCCTAAGTATTTATCGTGTCTAAACGGTGTGATGGTAATATAAGGTACACAATATAACGGTGAGCTTCATTGACCAATTTCCTGAAGCTAATTGCTGTCATATTACGCTTCGAAAGTTATTAATTATAAGATCCGGTATGGAATAATGCTTGAATTTATGAAAATTATAATAACAAATACACAAATATAAACTTGAATTTTCGCAAATGAGTCTAAATTTTTATTTTCCTTATAAATTATGTTGTAAGTGTTATATTTAAGTGATTTGACTTATTAATAGTTTTTACTTTTATGCTGTCGACTCGGACTCTAAAATAATGTTCTGCCAGTGCCTCGTTAAGGCAAGAAATCTAGTTCAGAGGAGTAAGTGGCATTTAAAATTTACGGCTATAAATCGTAAGTGACGTCTTGATTTTGTCTCTATATACAAAATAATGACTGCAAAATCATTTTATGTACATTAATATACTATATGTACATATTATAATATAGAAATTTGTTGAAAGCTGACTTTTCGTAGGAGAAAGCTATGAATTCTGTTCCAAAATAAAGAGAGTTCCAGAAAAGAGACTAAAACAAGTGTCTTTTACTTTCTCTGCCGTTATTTCAAAATATTTTTTTAGTACTTAATAATTTTCTTTGCGAGTGGAATTTGCAAAAATTTCTCAACAATTTTAAAATAATTTCGATATTTCCAGAAGAACGTTAGGTTTAAGCCACGATAAAGCTTAATTGGCTAGAGTGCTTGGAAGGAATCTAAGAGCTAGTTTCAGTAGCTCCGCTATTTCATATCCAAGTACTCTCAAAATTTTATAAATTTATTAGTAAAGTTCTTCTTACAACTTGTCGTTTTAAAGTCACTATTCAATTATACTATTTTGTGAAGGGTCTGATTTAAAAGTGTACCAGGTACATATATATGTAAAATACATATAATATATTTTTAATAGTTCACATAAGCTACTTAAGCAGCAAAAGAAACAAATTTAACTTATTATAATTTTAATATATTAAGCTATATTTTGGATATATTATATATGTTAGATTTTTTTAAGCGAATATAACCTAGTTGGATGAACTGGCTTAAAAATCAAAATTTATAAGTACACGTAGATCTCATTTAGAAGCAGCTACAGCAAAAGATAAGAATCTGTATGTTATATAGGTCCAGTTTACGTGCAACTCTTGCTACTTCGGTAACTTAAAAAGTTAATTTAACATTGAGTTAAAATTGCAAATAAAGCTAAAAAGTACAAATAGTGTGATTATCGAACCAAGCAAATATCAATATTCGTTCACATACATAAAGATACGTTACGTTACATAACCTAACTGAATATATAGGATTCCGCCCAATATATGAGGATGGGTGTGAAAACGGTCGTTTTCCACCGGCCCCGCTAATATAATTTCCCGATCGTCATCAATCACTCGAGGGACGAGTTAAGTCGACACATGTAAATTTTACGCCCAAATTATACAGACTGACATACTACCGTTAGGCGTATCTTCGATATTTTTTTATATGCGATTTATTTTAAAAAATATTTTTTAGTATAGATTTCTTATCGATATTAATTAACATAGTTATAACAAAGTTGTGGTCATCTGAGCTTTTTCCGAACCAAAGCAGCTTAAAAGCTACCTTTATTAAAAATACCTGTTTAAGACAAAAAGCTTGTTAAAAATTAAAAGTTTCGCAAAAATATCTGTTATATCAATTTATCAGAGGCGGAATGGGTAAATAGCGGTGAGTTATGGGCAAACAATCGAAGGCTGATTTGCCTATCTGAGTCGATCCGGCTTGTTTACTACTCATTAAGCAAAAGATCGCTTGTAATTTATTACAGACGTTTGTTTCGGAAAAGCTCATTAGCCTAAACGGTTGTTTATTTTAATAATATACAATATATATGGAAGAAATACATTTAATAATATTATTTAAAACTACAATTTTGAACTTTATATAATATATGGTTGCTAAATGAAGATTATTTAAATTTCTTTAATTCTAAAATCTACAATAATATAAAAAGGTATTTTAATGTAAACTCTACGGACGGAATGTTTCGTCGACCATTTTTTTTTAACTTGCACTAATTAAGCAAGAGCTTCGTAGGTTCGCCATTTTAGGCAAGTCATACCGCTTAATTTTTACGGCAGAAGAGCTTACTCGTAATTTTTCTCGCGCCATTACTCGCATGTCCGTCATTTCGAAGGCTTTTCGTACGAGACTGTGTATATTCAAAGGGGAGAAAATAAAGGGACATGCAAATCGAGGTATTAATATTAATATGCAGATGCCGACGAATAAACTGCCTAATGTAGCTTTCGTGAGAATTGTTGCGACGCTTGTGAATAAATTTAACATAAAAAAATAATATGTAGGGACGAAGCGAATGTTTTGCCAAAATAATGTTATTATTATATAAGAAAATATCTGCTTATGTGAATTTTAAGACCTTTAGATAAAACATTTTATTATATATTATAACGTAATTTTCCAATATCATATTTAAATTCAGAAAATAAATTTCCTTTCAAATAAAATGGCCGTATATTGAAAGCTAAAACAGTTTCAAGTTGAAACATTTAAGGTGCTTTCCCGCCCATTTAACGCAAGATGCACGCTCCAGATAGTGGAAGCCTAATGGCCGCCGTTAAACACCTCCAATGGCGTCGTTAGGGTTAAAATTAAAAACGATCGTGATGCAGCGTTTTCTTTTTTGCTCCAAAGGGACGGAGGTGAATTTGTTGAAAGAATATTTTGAAGGGACGGCGGTTATGACTCCGGCAGGCGTGGGTGGGTTATTATATTACGTAGGGTGCTGAAGTATAATGAGTCCCCTTTCAAATTTTCCTTTAAATTCGTATTTTCATTACGCCATAATAGCTGAAATTTCGGACAGGCTTTCACTGTGTGCGTTATATGTACCCTGTATATTATGCTTCTAAATCCTATTACTTCATAATTATGAAGCGATCTCGCGTTTGCTCGTTCGTTAAGCACGCGGAACCGTTGAACCGATACAGTTTTTACTTATAAGGTCTTTTATGTCATTTTTATTTTATCTTTTTTGTATGAGAACATTAGTGGAAAATAAATACTTATTGTATTCAATTGTGACTCTTAATATAGGTATTTGAACAAGTTTGAAAAATAAAAATATAATCCTTAGATCTTATCTCTATTTGTTTATAGTTCCTTGCCTAAGTCATACATGCTATTGTTTCTTCTATACACATATATATATATATATATATATATATATATATATATATATATATATATATATATATATATATATATATATATATATATATATATATATATATATATATATATATATATATATATATATATATATATATATATATATATATATTGTTTAGCTACTGTTTTAGCTTTCAATATATGTTTCACTGATATCTTATTTGAATATGTATAATAGAAACATCTAAAAGACGCCTATCCCTTAGGAATTATTTTTAAAATTTCACTCTCTATTTACTAACAATCTAGTCGTTAACCACATTCTGAATTATAATGAATAAAGATGGTTGATATTACTAATTAAAAATATATATATCTTTTGGTTATAGTAATTCATGTTAAGTCTTAGTGACAGTTAAGAAATCAGTGACGGTGCTTAATATTGTAATGTATCAAATAATAGGCGATGGCATCCTGTTTGCCATACATATATAAGGTGTTCCAAATGTATATTTTTTGTGTATATTTTTTGTTTATTCAAATATACGTTGTTAAAAACTTAAAATAGATACATAACTAGATATAATAATGTATCTTTGTTATTAATATTTTTAATGAAAATAAACTTTGAATAAATGTCGGTATAAAACAAAGGCTTTCAGATTAGCCGTTTACATAATCAACTGAAATTTTCGCTTTACAAAGAATTAAGAGTGAAGAGAGGGAGAAATGATTATTAATGGAGTGTTTTGGAAGAATATTTTTTGGCGAGCGGCCTAAGCTTTTAAACTGAGTAAAGCGGGTAATTTAGAGCGTCCCGTCGTCGACTGTTAATTAGTATTTTAATAAAAATTAATAGCCGATTACTTGGCGGGTTTTAGAGGAGAAATCCTAATGGAATTTTTGTAATAATATTCTTTGTTAGGTAATTCTGAAATCAGCTATATGCATTCGGCCTTTAATAGTCTTTGTATACCTAAATATTAAACCAAATGTGAAAAGTGATCTACATTGATATAGAATAAGTGAGACGTAGTGTGTATTTTTTCCTTGTTTCACGTTGTTTCATGGGGTTTTTCTGTAACACTGGGTCGATCGTGTTTCTTATTAACCCTATAAAACACAAACCCTTTTGCGGGCGCGTCCTAGCCGCGTACGATGCCAAAAAAGCCAAAATTCTCACGCGTGAAAGTGTCGCACTTCTTTTACCTTTTTCCAATGGCTATCGACGAACCGCCTTTCGATTTCATTACGGACGTCCGACATTTTTTATTTTTAAATCACGGCGTGCTTCACGCGATCCGCTTTTTTTATTTCCCCACCCGTTTGTCTGTATTTTTTTTTCCACTGGCTCGTTTCTGTTTTTTATGCACACAGCCCGCAAACAATGCCATCGTGGCCACGAATTAACTCGCAGCTTCCCGCCTTTTGGCGTCAATAAAAATATTTTAATTCGCCACCGGCCTGTTAATTAATAATTAATATTTTTCGCCGGCCGCAATTTAATGGCGCCGCTTAACACGTGTTCCGATGCGATTGTTTTTTCGCGAATCGTTTTCATGAATGGAATGATGACGTAATAGGATAATGTCAGTGTCGGCAATTTTACGTTTTTATTGGACAGCGTGTTGTTGGTTTTTTTTTTCGTGTTACGAGCGCTCGCCGGTCAATGGGACGAATGCATCGCGCTTTAATTCTCAATGTCATTATCACTTTCACAATGAGAGCTCATGATTTTAAATATGTTCGCATATAAAATTGTGGAACTTTAAACAGTTTTTTTATACCCGCAATCGTTCGTTTATCGGACATTTTTTGTTGGTGAATTTTAAATGGTCCGCACGAGCTTTTAAAATGCTTTACTACAAACTACGGTATAGTGTTTTGCATAACACGTATGAAGGGTTGTATTGGTTACCTTACCAGTATGTTTGGCTTTTTTTAGCTGAGACTAGTTCTATTCAGTATTGATATGTATTGAATACAATAAATTGGTGTATGGGCCCTATAAAGGGATGAGTTTGACCTCTTTTTTACAAAGTTGACCTTTGACAGGCACGCGTTACATTGTGGCTTAGATGTGACAATAACATACATATATATGAAACGTTGTTTTGAGAAGTTTTATTTCGTTTGTTAAGTTAGATACCTAAATACTAGTTGTTTAAGATATTTATTATAGTTTCCTAATGTTATGCCTTTTTTAAGACCAAAAATTATAAAAAGGTATATTTTCAACGATTATTTATTTATTACTATATAGTTAGATTTTCTTTAAAAAAGCTTCTAAACGTATTCGTTCTTCGAGATTCAAATATTTTTTAGTCTTACTGTGGTAGAGAACAGCCGTAATTTCATTTTATATTTAGCAAGCTCGAGGGACGCTGTACGTACATGCGGAACAAATTGAAGTCTTTGTAGTTAAATATTCTTTTAAAGTTAAAATTGTTAAGAAATTGAACACGAAGAAATGATATATGACGCAAAATCGGTATAACGTAAAGGGTTTTTGTAAAGCTAAGCATTGTAACTTAATAGCTTAAAAAAAATATAAATATTTTAGTTTAAATTGTTTGGGACGGCATATATACATACATACATATATATATATATATATATATATATATATATATATATATATATATATATATATATATATATATATATATATATATATATATATATATATATATATATATATATATATATATATATATATATATATATATATATATATATATATATATATATATATATATATATATATATATATTTCTCTCAATAGTAGAAGCTTGAAAGAAACAAAAAATACTGCGCTTTAATCAAGTACTTAACATTAAAAGAGAATTAAATTATAGTATAATAATTTTTAAAGAAATCCATACGCCAAAGCACCTACATAAATATAATATCTCGATATGTGTCTTTGATATATATGTGTATGTATGTACATACATATTTCTTGTTAAATGCAACCTTTTCCAAGTGCATGGAGATCGTATAGTCAAGAACTCTAGAGAATTGTTGGATGGAAGTAGTTTATACAGATTTTTCCTTATTTCCCCGAGAAGAATTACTGCCCGCCCGTGGCTTAGTTTAATTTATTTCTAGCGGTCTCTTAGTTAACATGGTGATATATTGTAGACTATATATTGGGATACGTAAGTTAACATATTACTTGAGTGTAAGTACTCTTTATATATAAATTGAAACTATATATATTTATACCATTATGTTTAATACATAATAAATGTGCTAATAACTCCTAAATAAGCACAAATTGTCATATGCACATTGAAAAAATTGTGTGATGTCTTTTTATAATAAAAGATTACTTTTTGTCACGTATATAGCATTATCTTTGATTATACAGATAGTAAAAAATGTTTGCTTTTTGTATTATGAGTAAAGGTATTATATAGAACTCTTCTGAAGTGATTAAAGAATAGTCGAATCTACTGAGCGCAGAAAGTTGAATTACTGGCATTATATCCACAGAAATTTAAATAATTAAAATATATTAAAAACATTATATTTATAAGAAGAAATATTTTTAGTATGTACTTATATTTTTTTACTAATGTTCTGTAAATTGTAATGAAACTAAACAATGTATAAGAGGACATAGGCGGATGAACGTAAAATGGAAATTTCTATTCAGATTGCGCTATACACAGGGCTATATATCGCGCGTCATAAGGGCCGTCCTCCCTCAACCACCTTTTACGACGTAAACACGCGTTTTTATTATGTTTTTCAAAGTTTAGGTACATTTTATTTTTAATGTTTTTATTTTATTACTTTCACTAATAGTCATTTTTAGTTTGATTACAGAAAATAACAATTATTTTGCGTAACAATAATTAATTGACACTCAATTCATTTCAATATATGTTCTAATTCAATAAAACAATTCGATTGAGATTGATCGCAATTTTACAATTTGATTATAATATTTAAAAAAATTAAACCTGTATACTACAAAAATAATAAAAGGCCCCAGAAAATATTTAATTTCGCACTTCATAATACAAAAACTTTGACTATCTCCGGCTCGGGTATGCGGGGGAAGCTAGGGACAAATCGCCGCCGCCCGCGGGCTGGCACGCAAAGCCGTTTGCAAGACGCACCCTTCTAATCCCACCCTCATTACATACAGATAGTAAAACCTACCCCTTGCAACGCTTTCAAGTGTGTTTTATGTCTTCCATAAAAACTCCTTTTTTGTACTTTTAGATGTAATATATTTTGTTTACTTTGTAACGCTTGTGAATCATTTTCATTTCATTTAAAATAAAACCTAGGGCTTATTAGTAATATAATCTGGTACAGTTTGTTTTTCGGCATGATTCAAGATTGCATCCCTGTAGAATGTATTTGATTATCTACAATTATAAAATTTTACAAATTTTTGTCAAAAATAATATTTTAAAAGTGTTTTTTAAACTATTTTTATAATAGAATAAAATTTAATACACAAGACTGTTTATCGACATACGTTTGAATAAAGTAACGTGAACCCTTTATAAAAATCCGAAGGTGTTATAGTTGGCAACAAAACTATATAAATTGTACAATATAAAATATTTAGGCACAAAATATTTTTAATATCATAACGATACAACAAAAATTCTATCACAAAAAGTTTAATTTCCCAAGAGCTATCCTTGGCATGAAACTCTAAATTCTGTAAAGGGTGAAGACCACAATTACCGTCCTACAAACGCACCTACCCCCGTCTCCCTGGATTATATAAGGGAGAAGATAGTTAAACCCGGCCTAAACAACCCTGTATAAATTTCGCTCGTCAATAAAGCTTTGTCCCTTGAAATAAAGGATGTTTTTGTTATCTTGAGGATTGGCTAATTTGACAATAACAAAGGGGTTTCCGTTTTGGGAATTGCCCGCCATGATAATCAAGGCTGGTTGGCAGATATAAAAGGAAAAAGGTATAATTTGCAATATAATACAAAGGTCTAACAAATATGGAATGTTGTTACGACGACGTGCGAGATTGAGAGATAAAAAAGATTGTTGTTATATATTATATTATTCGAATGTACAACAATTTGTATTGAGTAGAGAATCATGAGCTTTGTGAAATATGAGTCATTATTAGGGTACTGTATTTCAAAGGGAGAAAAATAGCATCCTTGTTTTTTTACAATACTAATAAGGAGAATATCTCAAAATTGTTACTTAATATATTAAATACAGAAAGTAACTGTTACAAATTTAAATTACAAGTGACGCTTGACCGCAAATTTGGGTTTGTCAAATAAGTAGTATTTTCCTCAGTGTATTATGAAATGCACGTAAAGTTTCTATGTCTTCACGCTTTATCCCGCACATGGCAGGGTAGACAGAGGGAACTGCAGGAACCAAAGCAACCTAGTGTTAAGATACTCCGTTGTTTAGTTCCTATTATTTTTTGTGTGTAATGGTTGTTGGTAATATTGTACAGTTAAATTACTTAAGTAATGTAGTACTAGATGTAACTCAATATATTGTGTATCCAAATTTAATGATTAATTCTATATATCTATATATAAGTATAAGTTTATGATATATTTCGTAAAAACTCCGAAGCGGTCACATTGACGATCAAGGGGCTGAGTGTTATTGGGCAAAATGGTAGCAGAGGAGCGTCTTCCGTAGACTCTGCACTTTAACTGCATTTGCGCTTTTATTTATTTGCTTACGATACTATCGTTACTGTAGTATATTTGATACATTTACAATTTAATACATCTTAAAGGAGATTGAAATAGATATCTAGTATATACATTTTTTTAATAATTGAAGTTTACTAATTAAAGTCATATTTTATTCTAAAATTTAAGATTAATAAATTCATTAAAAATATAACATTTGTAGTAAAATTAATCTAAAATATTAATTATATATAAGCATTCAAATAAAACATCAAAAGTATTTTTAACAGCGTGTCATAATTTTTTAGGCATTATAACTTCAGCGAAAAGGCGACAAAATTGTTGACATCCAGAAAATATATCATGTATTCGGATATATTCGGGAACGGAGAAAACAGGGACTAAGCAACGGAATGTCTTAACATTAGGTTCCAATAGTTTCTCCAGTTCCCTCTGCGTACCCTGCATGTGCGGGATAAAAGCGTGAAGCTAAAAAACATGTAAAATTAATCAAATATTAATTTGTATATTTACAAGTCCAATTTGCCGTAGGCGAATTATTATGGGAATATACAAAACTGGGAAACGTCAACATCAACAACTTCGCCTCAGCTACCGTAATACATATGGGATAGAACGAAATAATTCAAATGATATAAGAATATTTTGCCACAAGGCTTTTTTCTGATAACTTCTTAATTGATAATTAATAATAATTGATATTAATCACGTTTGAACATATATAGGTTGACATACATGATTATTTGCAGGATATCATAATAAGGGGTCAGATTGAATCACTTGAACTAACGTGTACTAGACACCTGACATCTTCGATGCCCCTTACCTTGAAGTTACGCAAAGTGATCGGTTAATTTACTATAGTATATTCAACGTACGTGTAGGTTATTATTGTAAGCCCCAAAGTATATTATATTTCTAGTAACATAATATATCTAGTAATTAAATAGACAAGGAAAATAACTTTCATTAAAACCGTTTTTTATGTGTATTATTTTTTATAATTTATTTTTGGCACAATCTAAAATCTCCATTTTAGAATTAAATACGCATAATAGAATAAATTGATACCAGATTTTTAGATACAACACAACCTTTTGCAGACCACAGCACAAGGCTATCTCAATCAATGCAAATTCAGTTCAATCATTTAAATTTTTCGAAACGATTTACCTTTAGCGTTATAGAAAAGCTTCGCATAACAGTTCAAAAACCCAATGCCTATCCACGCGTCGGGATTAAATAAACAAAGTTTTTGTGAACCCTGCGAGATAAAACATCAAACGGGCCAGGGTTCGCTACATTTGGCTAGATTAACGACGCCGCGCATAAGGGCGGTTACTTTTTGTTATATTAAAGCAAATGATATACATAAAATATATATGTCATTTATAAAAGAACTATAAACAAATAGAAATGATTTTTTATATATTTCTTGAAAAATTAGGACAGACCGATGCAGAAATGTAGAAAAATTGAGTAGGTAACTCCTGACATACTTTGCCTACTTTATTATATCTAGACTACAACGTAAGAAGAGGCTTTTGCAGTTAAACTATAAATACTATCAAAATCCTAGAAGAATCTCCTTCTCTCCCCGTAAGCATATGCGTACCTACATACATATATTCTAATTCCGTTTTTATATCGTTGTCCTCCACACAACCCTAAAACTGGGGCGATTTAAATCTTGTCTCTTTTTCCAGCTATTTTTCTCAAGGGTCGCACGTGCGAGGTGAATTATCACGGGGTGGAGGGTTGGCCTAATTTTTTATACCGGTCGGGCCGAAGAGGTTGGGTTAGGTAAGCACATTATAAGGGTAAGCGTATAAAATGTAACTAGGCTTCGTTGTAAGTAGAACATTTTATTTTAATTATTTTTTTTTAATAAATTATGATTATGTTAGGTATTTTCCTTAAAATATGTAATTATCTAAACTAATATAACGTGATGATTTTTAGAAAATTACGGCAAATATTCGGCAAACTGTCTTAGTGTGGGTACTATTTTGTAGAAATCTTTTTTTCGCTTCACGTTTTATCCTGCACATGGCAGGGTAGGCAGTAGGAGCTGCAGGGACCATAGGAACCTAGTGTTAAGACATTCCGTTGCTCAGCCCCTGCTTTCACCGTCCCTGCTTTCCACCTTTTTCGAGGCATGGCGTGTTGAGTGGCGAAACTCAACGCCGCGCTTTGCCTAGTTTTCAGAGCGAAGAAAAAGGAAATAGAAGAATCTGTCTTCCCCGAGTGGGAATCGTATCTACAAATCGTCGAGTTTACAGGTAGATGCTACACCTCTGCGCCACGACGGTCCTCAAATGTAATATTTCTATGTAAATAAAGATAATAATTGAGTGTGAGAAACCAACATATGACCTTTTGAGATTATGTAGAAATTATCCAACACAAAAAAAATTAACTAGAAATTATAACATTGTAGTTGTAATCAATGGAAATATTAAGATATACAAAGGCATACATTGAAAATATTTGTTATACCTACTTTTTAGTATAAGTACATGATCAAAGCAGTCTAATACGAAAATGATATTACAAAAACCATAAATCTCATCAAAAACACATGGCACGCATCCTATCATAAATTACGAAGATTTAATTAATATAACCGAAGGAAATCTTACCGACGCCATTTTGGATACCCTTATCCCCCGCCCGCCAGATGAATGTGCCTCGACAAATTTAAGACTATATTACAGATAATTAAAAAAAAACTAAAACATGCCTTATATTTACAGATTTAAGATTCATAATACAATATATTTGTAGCAAATTTAAATTTGTCTCTTTACGGTCGGTCCTTTCGTAGGTATAATTAGGGAGGAACCAGCCCTCAGATGAAATTTGGGAGTTTAAATTGATTCAATCGAGGCTGAAGCTCTGGCAGTTTACGTTTTTGGTTAAGTTCGAGTCACGAATAATTGGGCCGACTAGATACTGTTTGTACAAAGAATCAATTGCTGTTGCTTAACTCAGCTGTAAATATTTAGAATTTTGTTACTATAAACTCATTATATAATTTTTATTCTTTCTTGTAAGGGAAACTTTGTGCTTATTCAAATTATTGCTTAAAGTATACTGTTTAATAAGTAAGAACATAAGTAAATAAAAGTTAAGTTATATTTAAAATTTGCTTTTCTCGTGTCTTACAAAATAGGTATAAAAAGCAATTCTTAGAATATACAAATATAATATCTTAAAATCTGCTCGGTAGCTCATAATTAAGCTCCTAATCTACTAAGCTATTACAGAGAAGAGATTGCTTAATGTGCAAAGTGCTTTTTTATTTCAAAGTTTTATAAAATTTTATTATCGTTTGTCTTTAGTTAGTAGGTATATGTGGTATATAATTCATATTAAAATATATATTTTAAAACATATACATATATTTTTCAATTGAAATATATTTTTTTACTTCAAGAAATTATAACTAATATATTATTAGCAATAAGAAAAAATATAGTACTATTTATAAGATTTCCAATGATAATAAAAAGCCAACTTAAAACATTAGAAATCCTAATCACAAATGGCAATTGACATTGGCCGCCCAAATTATGCAAATTAGCTTTAACACTCCATTAAACCACTTAATCGGTAATCAGTTAAACTGGGTTCTAAATCAAAACTAATTAAAATAGAATAATATGTATCTAATAGTTGAATCTAACAGATTTAAGCATGGCGTACTGGTTGGATAAATTATTTAATGCGAAACTCTCGGCTATTTCCCACCGGAACAAAAGCTTGCCTCGGAATTATATATGAGCCGGGCTTAAAGTTTAGAAGCTAACGGTGCAAGTCTAAAAGCTTAGGCGGGGCAGGTCGCAGTCGTAATAGATACGGCATCATATGTTCATTTTGTGAAATTGGTGTAGGTGTGTGATGTAATTTTCATACAATATATTTATTTCACAAACTTACTTTTATTTGCATCATTTGTCTGTGAGTAAACCTTAAAAATGTTATTTTGATGTGCATTTAATTGCCTTGATTCAATTACAATACATTCAAAATTGCTTTATGACGTCTCTTTTAACATTTAAAAAATATATCTCATATTCGGAATAAATATAACTTCATACTTATTTTATTGATAGACTGTGCTTAAGAAAATTATGAAGTATATATAGACAATGTTAACACCAAAATTAGTAAGTTATTCAAAAATTGTGTGCTAAAATTGTATGATTGTAAAAAATTGTATATATTTGTACGTACATATTATGTGTCTTTTGAAAGACGCTTTAAAATACACAGGCTACTTTTAATTATAAAGAAAAGATCAAATCAAAAGTGTCAAAAGCCTGAATTTAAAAACTATTCGGTTTTAAATTAATTTGTTATTAAAATGTAATAGGAATATACAATTATATTCTTTTGTATCAACTTGAAAGTCTATGCTATGTGGTCGTATATCGTCACAACGTAGGGGGAGGGCCGCGATCTGTCAAATTCTAAATAAGCTGCATCTCAGTGCGCTCGGAGGAATTACATAAATAGATACCACAATATACGCTTAGTTTTCTCGAAGTTACATACCAAAATACATATTTCTTTAGGCCGAATGAAATTTTGTTACATTTGTAGAAAATAAAATAAACATTTTCCTTATAAATTTTATTAATTTCATCTTTAAAGACTTTTTTATTTTTAGAAATGAAAAATAAATATAGTACATAAATGTCCATATAGCGCGGCGTTGAGTTCCGCCACTCAACATACAATGAAAAAGGCGGAAAGCGGGGACAGAAAAAAGCAGGGACTAAGCAACGGAGTGTCTTAACACTGGGTTCGTATGGTCCCTGCAGTTCCCTCTGCCTACCCTGCCATGTGTGGGATAAAGCGTGAAGTTATAAAAAAAATTATAAATAAATTAAAAATGTATATATCAGTGTATATTTTTCTAACTTGTATAAAACTCTAATAAGATGAATCAGCTCATTTTTATACGCGGGCATCGTTTAAGTTATATTTTCCGTTTAACAGCAATTTAAAGTAAAATATTAAAACAAAAGCAAAACATAAGGATTAGCGTTGCGAATATATTCTGCTTTCATAAGAATACACTGTAGTGTGAGATCCAGCCGTCAAAATTTTATTTTGTCACTTCCGCATAGAAAATAAAAAATATATATTTTTAATAACCTAAATAAAATTATTGAGTAACCTCATATTGTAAGCAAATGTTTTTATAGCCTTTTTTGTACATATGATTCGTGATATAGTTGACTTATAACTAAACTACTTTAACATTTATTAATAATGTTAATAACAATGGAAGAACTTTTATTCCTTTGCTACTTTATATATAAAAAAACAAAACGAATTTTCCCATAAAATATTTTTTTGTAAAAAAAGGTTTAATAAAAATAAAAACATTATTATACAACGTTCAATGTAATTATTAAAATTGTATTTTATTGTTTAACTTTTGCAGCTGCCCCTTAGTCTATTATGGTAAGCTCCTTCTTCTGAAATGAAATATGTCCAGTATTTATAATATTTTACAATATCTAAGGATAAGCTTGGTGTAAAGCTCGGTTTAAAGTTTAAGGAAGATTAAAATTTTTACATTATTACTGCCACAGGCTGTAGTATTTAACACGGAACAAAGAAGCGTATATTTATATTTTAGTCCTTTATAATTTTAATGATACATAATATAATTTCAGTTCTTTGACCAATTGCATATAAATTTAGCCTATTACCAGTTAATTTGTAATATATTTTAATCGATAAAGAATCTTCTCCAGTTATATAGTATTTACAAATAAAAGATGAAGTAAACGTGCTCTACTTTATTTATATTTAATTAAATAAAATTTACAAATCTTCATATTAATTTTATTTCAAGAAATCCATTGTAAAAATTTTTTTTCAGAATTTTATAACAATTCTAGAGAAAATATTATATAAAGAAGTGAATATATGTAATGTAAATATGATTAAGATCGATAAGTGAAGCTAAATATAAATACATATGATTCTCAGAGAGCCACCTTAAATATTTACGTACATATACGTTATAGACAGACGGCTGACACATATTGATAGTGCGCATTGGATTTGGTATCCTTCGTCATAATCATATTGTATTTAGGCGATTGAATATATAATAATGTTTAATAATAACTAAGATATTGATATAAAATATTAAATCTCAGTTAAGTAGTAATTATTTAAATTTGCTCATACAATCTATGTTTGTTTCGAGTTGGTACTGGCTAATACGTAAAATAAGAACCTTACAAAAGAACTAGCGAGTTGAAATACTAATTAAAAATCAAGGTATATTTAGATTAATGTTGCCATTACTATTAAACAATAACTTCAAATATTTTTGATACATAAGAAACAAAATTTATGTATTTTATAATTAAATTTCTAAGTATATAAATATTTATTCGAAGCAAAATAAAAAGCATAACAATGGGTTACTATAAAGTTTAGTACAGAGTACATCGTTGGAGCTCAGATGTTTCTAGATTACACGGACAGATTAAATTGGATGGTCTACAGGATAAATAGAGCATATTTATTCACGTCTTAACGGAGACTTAACGTTCCCTGCAGTATCCCAGGAAAGATATAAGAGCTTTTTACTAAAGGAAGCTTTAAAATGTATATTACTTATATTAAGCTCAAATATGATGAATGCAAAGGGTTTTTTTTGCGAAAGTTTCTTTTTTTTTTGCTTCACGCTTTATCCCACTCAAGGCAGGGTTGGCAGAGGGAACTGCAGGGACCGTGGGAACCTAGTGTTAAGACACTCCGTTGCTTAGTAGTAGTCATTTAAGATAAGCTTATGGTTTTAATAACAATTAAATATAAAATAGTCAAGGATTGATTGTAACATATATTAATTGTAAATGCAATGTTTTTAAATGGAATGAATGAATGATTTCTGTTATTTACATATTTTAAAATTTGGCTAAGAAAATAGAACGTATTGTCTTCTTTGGTTATTGAAAATTATCCATTCAAGCTTTATTTTTATATAACTTCTTTAAAAAACAAGGGTAAAATATTTAAAATTTTCAAAGTAACGTAAATTAAGTAAGTGAAGTAAGTGTGTGATATTATAAAGATTAGACGTTATTTGTTAGTTACTGTTTATATTTGTACTATTTGTTATTAATTTTTTTTCATTTTAAAATAATTTTGTTAAGTATGTATATATGAATCATATGTACAATTTACTTACAGTACCTTCTATACCTACAATATTTTTTCTCAGAATGAGATAATTTTATAAAGGGAATATTTCTTTCAAGTGTAGATAAATAAATTACAGTAATATTTTTTTATAGTAAAACATCACCACGTCTCATAGGAACCCTCATACATAATTTAGCTTTATCGCTGCGAGCTCAGATGTGCTAGATTACACGAGAATAGATTTAATTGGACGTGGCGTAGTACAAATAAAGGGCATTTATTCATCTTAAACCTTTCTGGCTTTCGCTTAGCCATGCAAACTGCGGCTTTGTGAAAGTATATAGGTATTTAGTTTGTATATTTGCGAATAGAAATAAAAATCTATATAAAGCTATGTTGTATATAATTATTAATATTACTACCAGCGACTTACAACCTCTTAGAAAACGGCCACTCAAGTTTTTAATATTAATTTTTAAATTATGTTGCTCATTTTCAGTTTTGTCGACTTCTACATCGAAAAATATATTAGGTATCTATTCTAAGATTTTTCTAATGTTCTATGAAATATTGATATTACTCCATAGAAATAAATAATAAAAATACATTCATATACAAAGAAAAATGTATATAAACATGTTTAAAGCCAGACAAGCGGCAGGCAGAGCGGGTGAACTAAGCAATCCCGCCTGACAAGTCCATCTGTACAAAAAGCAGCTGCGTAATTGAAACTGTCCTCCGGACTCATTAGACGCCGCGGAACATCCGAGACAGATAGAAAATAAATTGTTTCTGCCCTTTTGTTTCATGTATATACTACATTTCATGCGAACACCTAAGCATATAATAAATTGAATTAGGCTCTCACGACGCAGTGGTATAACTTCGTACTCTATATACAATGTCGTGGGTTCAATACCGAATTAGCGGAAAGAATTTTCTGGGGTTGATTACTACCACGTAATAAGCGATTGTTGAAGCATTGGTGTAAACAGAGGTGAACGATGAAGAGAGTGAGAACGGTGTCCTGACAGTAGTTTCTCTTTGTGTTGCTTGCAAAAATAAAGCAATAGCAGAATTAAAGTGAAAATTGTATTGTCTTGAAAGTAAAGGTATAATATATACAATATATAAGTATATGTCGGCCCTAGGTCAGGGTTTCGTTGTTAGTAGTCCATTTATCATTATAAAATAACAGAGTAATATCAATTGGTTTATTCTCGTAGGATAGTTAATACAGAAGCAAGCAATATATACATAGTTACGTCATTTTATTTCTTTACATTTCTGTTCAAAATTCAAAAATAACATCATAAGGAACTTTATATTACAAATAGGTTTTACTGATTTAAATAATTAAACATTAATTTCAATGCTAATTACTTTCTAACAACAAAATCATAAAAATATATATTGATTTCTGCTCATATATATGACTTTATATATATATATATGCGAACAAAATGTAATTACTTTAGTTATAATAGACGTTTATTTCAAAGTTATAATTAGCATATTACAAGCGGACCCTGACGGAATCTGTCATCGTTCGGATCCCTTTGTTTATTTAGCATTCCTTTTGTCTACGAAAAAGCCTTTCGTAACGGAAATTATCAATTATCCCTCGTTGCCACAATTCATGTCAGACATGTTCATGAAATATATTTAGATTTGAATAAGGTCGGGATCAGAAATTATGGAATATGTGTTCACGTATGGAGTTTAAATGATATATGATTTAGGCTTCCTATTAAAGATTGTAATAATCTATATGACAACTACCGAATTAATTAAGGTATTCTAAGTTATTATATAAATAAAGATGATAAAACATCATACATATGCTAACATATGCTAACTTTATTATAACATAATATCAATAATATAATATTAAAGATCTAAACAGTAATATATTTATTTTGTTAACAAGTTAAAATATATTGTCTTAATTAATAATCGATCGAGGCATGGGGAACTAAGTGTTTTAGCACTAAGTTTCCTCTGCCTCTGTCTTTTTCTCTGTTATAATATTAATAATAATAATAAATAATAAACCCATTTCATATTCGACTTAAAAAAATCCATGCATCTATTCATTACTATCATAAAATAAAATTTAAGCAATCTAAAGTAAAAAAAATATTTCATTTCTATTGATTGAAACTCTTAACTTCTCGAATCAAAGCCTCTTTCAACTTTCTTTCTCCAATCACTTCCTACTCTGTTATAAGAAGGAAAACGTTGTTTTATTTTATAATTTTACAACTGTTGTTATTTTAAGAAACGATTTTATTTCAAACTTTTCTTATTTTAAAGGTCCAATAACTGTGGATTATACCACGGCCGTGCTAACAAATATTATATTACGTAAAATGTCATAAAGTGTAATCTTATTAAACCAGTTATATTTTGGCTGATCGCACAGTTTATGCAGGCTGTATAAAAAAGCTTCGCATTCGTTGTCACAATCGTGTACGTTTATTGAGGTATTATGTGCCACCTCATGGCTGCTTGTAAGGTATAATACAAAGGAAGTAGCGATTTATACTTTTGTACAGGATTTTTGAAGGGGATATTTTTTTTAAGTTAAGACAAAAATTTATTTGTATATATTGTAAGTAGAGTTTGAGTTGTATATATATTTACTTAAGTAAGTAAATATTTTAAAATTCTCTTATATATATGTACATGATATTTTATCAAATAAAATATTTATTGGATCTAAAATTGAGTGTTAGTTATAGACAAATTAAAAAAAAAAGCTTTTTGCTTTACTCCGGTAAATACATGGCAGGCAGAGAGAAATCTTTCCCCAAAATCAATCGTCAGAGCCAGGAACAAATCATTCCTTTGAGTACTGTCTTCTCTTCATTTATTGGGTTTTGGAAGTGTCAATTGAGCTCAATTCACTTTACCAATGTCACGTAAAATGGACTCCGAGTAGTGATAAATTATACCATAAACAAGTAAAACAACCATCAGACGCTGAATTGGATATAAAACTTGATACTAAGTAACTCCGTCCCCACTTTTCGAGGCATTGCGTGTTGAGTGGCGGATATCAATGCCGCGTTTTGCCTAGTTGCCATAGAGAAGACAATTCGAACAGAAAAATCTATGTTCTCCGAGTAGTAATCAAAGCCACAAGCCGTCAAATTTACAGGCTGATATTACACCTCTACGCAAGGGACAGATAAAGCAGGGACGAGGCAACAGAGTGTCTTAACATGAGGCTCTTATGATTCCTGCACTTCCCTCTGCTTATCCTGTCGTGTGTGAATTAAAGCGTGAAGCTTATAAAAAATACTAAGTAAGTTATATTTAAAATATATATTTCCGCTAGCTTTCTGCAATATATACCGAAAGAGTGCCATTTTTGAAGTCAACCTCGTCAAAACGTTGAGGTCGCATATGAACTTTTTCACAAAGACTAGTTAATTTAGCAACACATTTTGTCGGACCTACAAGCACGTAAGTGTTTCACTTTGTCTGCTTTTTTTAATAATTTAATTTTAATATTTCTTTAACGTAGTAACTTAATATCGATTAATTTTTTGCTTATGATAGTGAAAATAATGAAAGATGTACCTATATTTATGTTGAAACTAATCCTAAACGGTGTACGTAAAACCAAAAAAATATAATAATTTCATTACATAATTTCTTTTATTTTAGTTATTCAGTAAAGTGGTCCTCAGGAGAGTCAAGTTAGGGCACATTGAGGTCTCTTAATATATGAGAATAGCACAATATATGCAGTTTAAAATTCACAATTGTTTTGTGCGCCAAATCTTTTAATAAAAATGTGATATTACAAATCTACCTTAAAAATTCCACCTTAAAAATTTTTCACAAATCTTTGATAAATACGAAGAACATTTTTTAACTAAGATATTTAAAAAAAATGAATTCATTACTTCATATATTTTTGTTACTTAATGAGGTTATATGGAAAAGGAGTTTATATATTTTTTTAGAGCCTTACTCTGTATAATATTTTATATCTTATAAAATAGTTATATCTTTAGAGTTGTCAAGTTCGTAGTTAAAATATTTGTTATTTAACTTTAAGCATATCTATTTCGCATATAACATGACATGTTAATGTAGAAGTCAGTGTTATTTATATTAATAGAATTTTAATTTTTGTTTTAATTTTTACGCTAATACAATTATTATTTTAAGTTTTACTTAAAGAGAGTGACGGAAGCGTTTCTATCGTAACAAATGGCAATGGACGTTGACGACAGTGAAAGGCGTTGTTTAGATTTTTAGTTATTTTTAGCGAAATATGGATTTTAAACTTTTAATTATATTTAATGATCATACTCTTAAAACAATTTAGTGCCATAGGGTACGTCGTGACCTGTAAAATTAAAAAGAAATCCCTCGCTCCCAGGAGGTGGAGAGTCACTGAATTTAGACACGTTGTGTCGACGCTTATAATAGGTAAAACATCTGATTTAATATATAACATATTACATAAAACAATTTAATTGTAAGTAAATAAAATAATATAATTGTACGTTTTGTACATAAGCATTATTGCATTGAATTCCAAAAAGTCCGTTTCACATTCTTCTTATATAAAAGTTCGATTACCGAGTACTTCAGCGTACCCATGAGGACCATAAATAACTGCCGTAGCTCCGTATTACCCCGCGTACAGTGGGCAAAGCAACGGTTAAAATATTTTAACGTATTCGCCTTTATGTTATATGTCTTATGGAACACGTAGGTATTGCCAACTGTACGCCGCAAACGACTAAGGCTAGCCCGGAGGGAAGATGAAAGAACACCCCAATATATCTTTTTCCAAGAGCGAATGGTTTGAGATTTTTAATTTTGCGAGTGAAAAGGTTCAAGGGGTACTTAATTTTATGAATTTTCACAAATTCCAACCAATATCACATTTGTGTTAAATAAAAAGGGTTGTGCTTAAATATAATTTATTATAAGACTTATTCGTTTTCTTTGAAATAAAACAAAATTAATTCAAGTACGTAAGTAAAATGTACATACGTATACATATTAATAAAAACAACATTTGTCTTTTACTCATATAGAGAAAGCGGTTACAAATATTTGACGTTTTATATTTGTTTAGACCTCTGATATGTTGACATTAGTACCCTATAATATAATATATCATTGCTTTGTTTTAGTATTTCATTTATAAAAATGTACTTACTTTACTTATTGCTTTTAGTACGATAATGATTACCAATATGGTTTGCATAGAAATTGTATATAAAAATAATTAAAGTCGAATTAAAGCCGAATTCAATATAGTCGATATTGAATTCGTTGAGATGATGTTGGTAAAACTACTCATTATTAATTCATTTCTTTAACTTCCGCCAATATCTAGTTGTATTTTTTTCCGTCCCCACTTTCCGCCTTTTTTGAAGCAATGCGTGTTGAGTGGCGGACCTCAACGCCGCACCTATACTTATTGCCTAGTTTCCAGAGCGAAGAAAATGGAGATAGAAACGGACGGTTTGAGGGTTCGATTCCCGAGTGGGAATTTACAGGCAGACGCTTACGCCTCTGCGCCACGACGGTCCTCAGTGGGGACGGAAAAAACAGGAACTTAACAATGGAGTGTCTTAACACTAGGTTCATATGGTTCCTGCAGTTTCCTCTGCCTACCCTGCCTGACTATTTGTATTTGTGTAATGAAATATATCCAAAATTATCATAAGTTATAGTTGAGTACAGACTGAATTTTTGTAACTTGATTTTTGCTTAACAAGACACTATATGAAAACTTTTTGCTTAAAGATATTCTATGTAAGCGTCCCTCTAAATGCCTACTTCGCAGACCCAACTCAATAGCACGAACACAAGTATACAAAATGGGATGATTATATATTCCTCGTATTTACACTTTTGCCTGAGGAGCCTCAGCAAATAGAACCCTCTTTATTTGGTCTACGTCAACACATTTTAATGAAGTGGGCCTGTAGTACTCCTGATTAATTAACTAAATTATGTTCTTTTTTGTGGGTCTTCGAACTTTTATATACGTACATACAGTAATTATTGTATTATGTTTTGAAGTAGTATGTAGTGTATTACTAAAAGTATATTATTTCTGAGATAAGCTTAATTTAAACTAAGTATAAATAGGATAGCTTATTATTTTAACGGGGTAGACGTTCACGACAAGAAGTGTTTTGATGTTTTTGTTTTAAGAAGAAATGCAATGCTTTAAAATATGGCGAAGAACAGAGTGTCTTGACACTAGATCTCTCCACTAACTAGCAGAGTTACGTCGAGCATAGTATATGTCGAGCTTCTCAGGTTTGAGTAGTTTAACAGGATATAAGTATCGGCTTATAAAATCCAAATCGATATATAGTTTATTATGCTTTCTTTATAATTAACAAAAACAGTAATTGTATTAGAATATCAAAAGTAACAATTAATTGAAATATTTTATAATTATGTCATAGCAAACGCAACGATAATTCGAATGCGACCGGAAACGTTAAATGTCATCTTAAATCTGAGGAATTACAAGGGGTGCGCAATTTAATTAGCAGATTGTGATCGTCAATCACCGCCCTAATGTATGGAGATTGCGTTCGAATGGAATACTATTAAAGACATTTCTATATAGATATATATATATGTAAGTATATATATTAATTGTATAACAGTCTGAGGCGATAATTAACGAATAACGACTACATAGAATATGTAGCCTCTAAAACTTATGAAGAGGTAATATAAAGTATGTCAAATATAGTATATCCTTAATATAAAGTATATGAAATATAGTTTATTAGAATATTTAACTCGCCAGGCCGTTGTGACATAGACGGACATCGAATGATGGTAATTACAAAGATTTTGAGTTCGAATCCAATCGCAATCAATTATTTGCATTTCACCATCAACTTTTTGTTCTATTTGTAAAAATACAATATTTCGAATATTGGAAAGTGCAGAGCGGAGTGTCTCGACAGTAAGCACTCTCTACCTTCTCTGATAAATATGTGTGGATTATTATGTTAAGACTTAAGAGAGAACGTCAATCAAGCGATAGCTTTATTTAGAGATGTCATAAACATATATTAAGTGGTAAAAACTAAATAAAATAATCGTTTTCCTTAATCTACCACAAATACGTGACATGCGTAAAATTAAAAGGGAGATCCAAAATGTTATAGTTAAAAATATAATAAAGTTGTAAGTGTAACATTTTGGAATGTGCTCTTAGGTGTGATTGGTGGCACTAGGAGTGGAAGTACGCGATGGAAGTTGGAACGGTCTTGTGGTCCCGCTCGTAATGAGTTGGGAGCTAAACAGATTATATACTGTGTAGACCTGGCATTATATATTCTTCAAAAACGCTTATTTTGATGAAATTTAACTAAAAAATGTATTTTAGTATAGTTTATATTTTTTGGTACTTGTAATTGCGGTATAATTTGTATTTTGATTGCATTTAAAATAATTGTAAATATTTTATTCTCTTAATGTTAAGACTTATGCTTGCAGTTATGGAGCTGTTTTACGAATACGAATAGGTTGTATATGGTAATAAATAAATAAACCTTTTATTTCTTGCTTCTATATAGCATTCATTTGTTCAAAATTAAATAAATAATATTAATAAATAATAGTGTAACTTGTTAGTAGTGTATGTTACTAAATATTATGTTTGTTAGTTCAATTCAGCTTATTATTCTTACTAAGTTTAAATATTAAATAAAAACAATATTTTTATGTAGACATTGCTAAGATACCAAGAACCCTTTTGGATAAAGGCCCCCTGTTAAGATGTTCTGTAACATTCAGTATATTTAATTTTATATAGTAACGTGTCACTTCTGTTGCGTTCCTCATTTATGTGCGAAGTTAAATTTTGGGTTCGCTCTCGAGACTACTGATATTTATCTGGCCGCGGTCCGACTTTTTTAATATAAATGTTCTTTGTTCCTGACGGGAGAAAGTTTTAATGAAAATTCAAATAAGGACAACTTTTTAGCCTTTCGGTTTTTACATGTTTTTAGAAAGGAATTGTTTTTGTTATTTCAAGGACCACGGGTGAGGTCCTTTGGGTTTATTATACTTGCCTTCATTTTACATGAAATTTTATTTTTTTCTGTAATTTTGAAGCAAATTTCAAGCTATATAGTATATTTACTCCTAATATACATAAAATTAGATTTTAATATACATGATTGAATTTTACACATGATATATAAAATATTTGAATTTATGTACCAGTTTTAGTACAAATAGTTATTTTAAACTTCTAAAGTGTATATATTTAAATTTAATTTACCTAATTGATTAAAATGGTCTCATTCTATAAAGTAGTTAGGTTATAATATAATATAGAACGGAGAATTGAAACTTTCGTAAAATTACCGCTTGCCGCACACTCAAGTAATGTTTCGGTACCGATAGCAAATACACCCTATTGGAATTGCAATCTTGTATGAATAACATTTTTGAATATAAATGAAGTATGAAGAAAAAATTTTTTTCTACAGCATATGAATCTGGGTAAGAAGTGAGAGCCTGATGCTGAAACTCCCTATTCTTTGCTGATATGTAATACATATATAATTTTAAAAAATATATATTTCTTAATATAAATATATATGCATATATTTAAAAAATCATATACACATGCATGTTTAAATATAATTTTAGATAATTTTAAATATATTATGTGAATGTATATGAATGTTCTTATACATTTTATACAATAAAAAATTTATAATATACAAGTATAATCAAATTGGATTCATCTTGTACAAAGTTGGTAGAATAAAACACACCAAGCGGATTCTAGTTGGTATTTTTTATTAGTTTATAAAAGAGAGAAACTTTCTTAAAATCTTACGGAGAGCTTATTGAGAAAGAACTATCTATTTCAGCAATATATTTTTTTTAGTCATGGGGGTATGGGGGTATCACGCAAGATTGCCGGAGCAGGCTGGATGATTGTTGCGGAGTATCGGGATGTTTGGCGCAAACTTGGGGAGGCCTACGTTCAGCAGTGGACAGTGGTTAACTATTTCGTGTTTCACGATAGATTATTTATTACAATTTCTAGTACTAAATAAATAACAATATTTCGTAGTTTTCAGCTAAAAAAATAATTAGTACAAACAAATCAATTCTAATTTACGTATTAAATAAAATAAAGAAGCATTTTTTAAATGTATAGAGCTTTCAATTTTTATATTAACTTAATATGATGACAAATACTCATCTTGTAACTCACTAGATTTTCAAATAGGTATAGAACTTACTACGACACATACACATTACGTAAAAGCTCCGAACATAGCACACATCGTCATATTAACATAGCAAACTAAACTGTCCTCTTGAGCTTTTCTGTGGGCAGTACACCGCATAAGTTGCCTCCACATAAATTATAGCCACCAAAGGATAGCGCTGTCTAACTTTGCACTTTGCTCATATTTTGCGCCTAATGGATATATATGGGCGGTTTTAACTTCGAACGCAACTTTCTAATTGAGTGCGTTACTAGCCTAGCCTATATGAATAACTTTATATTTTAATAGTTTAGAACTGTATGTGTTTTAGCTTAGTTAGTGTATTTGGTATACTAAAAGGTAGAGCAAGCATTTGTTTTGGCTTAACAGATGAATTTCAAGATAATGAAACGCAAAATAGCGTCGTTATTTTCATGCATTAGTTATAATCGAAATGCCTTAAACTCATTGTTAGGGAAGAAATGTTATTTTTAAATATAATTAGTACTTAAATAGTTCTTTTAAATCATTTATGTGACTTTTATCTATCGGTAAACAGTATTAGTTAACACTTGTTCTTATAAGACATATTAATTACAATTTTTCTACCAGAATTCGGATTTCGGAAGTGAAGTTTTGCTTGGCACGAATAGAAATATAGGTATAATAATTTCACATAGCACGTCGCAAAATATAGTCAAAATTATTTTAAAAGCGACACATGTATTGCTTGCTCCATTGAGTGCACGCAATTAATATTTTCAGCTCTACTTCAATGTAACCTCTAAAAGGCATCAAAATAATTTCTAGTTTAAACTGCAAGCACAAATTTTCGGATTCGAAGTGATATTTCAAAATTTTGTTAATTTCTAAATATTAATTTCGCAGTTATTTTGCTGTTTCATGTTAGTATTTAACTTTCACAACTGGTGCTCTGTTAGAATGTTGCCAGTTTCAATTATAGCAATCTCTAAAGCCAAATAATTTTACTTCTGTAATAAAGTGCTTCGTATATAGTTTATCTAGTTTTTATATTGTTATATATGTAAAGTATTAGCAAAGCGATGATGATATTAATGTTTTTCTGCAAAAAATATTAATAAGCAAAACACAAAGAGAATTAAAAACCGTTTACAAAAGGCAACCTTATTTACGCCTTTGAAGCCATCTCCAGATAACCTTTGGGGCAAAAGAAACAATTAAAATTATATAGAAGTTAGTAGGGCTTGAATTTTAATTTATAATATATATATTTACATGTGTGGAAAAGTAAAAATAAACGAACGTAACGATAAATTAGTATATAATAACATATATAACCAATATATATGTAGTAAACAATATATATATATATATATATATATATATATATATATATATATATATATATATATATATATATATATATATATATATATATATATATATATATATATATATATATATATATATATATATATACGTGTGTAAGTGTACAACACAAATACGTATGTAAATGTGTTACAAAAATGATCTAGACACCTTGAAAATATCTAACTGTTACAAAAAAAGTAGGAAGCTGTTGACAATTAAACCAAGTGATATTTTAGGATTTTTTTTTATATCTTACGGCGTTTTTAAAGACTCTTTTTTAAAGACTTGACGTACACTGGTACTCAATTTGTTCTATATCCCTTGGCCTTTGAATAGTAAAGTCTACTTAACATCTATTTTCAATATCTGAAGGGATCAAACCACAGCGGTAATATAACATTTATCCTTCAAGTAAAAAGAAGCAGTAGGACTAAATATGATCTATAAAGTAATCTCGTACTGTGTGTGCAGTACAAGAAGGTAAGAATATTTAAATTTTAGCAACAGCGTATAGGAAACCATTTGGTGGAGTCATTCATAATTATGTAAAATATATATCACATTAGTAACTTATATTTTTATAAGAAAAAAATAATATAAAATATTCTCTCATGGATATATTTCATATCTCGATGCTATTTTATCTAGTACTTTAAAAAACAATATAATAATTTGATTTTCTTAAAAATGGTTGACAGCGCCACCTAACGAAAAAGGCGTGAACCCGTCCGTCCTCGTCGGAAGGGTCCCAGAAACCATCCAGAAACTCGACTATTAATTTCCTAAGGGAACTCTACACCCGCAATCCTCTGTACCAAGTTACGACTTAACAAAATAAAATAATATACATTTTTTATTTTTATATTTTGCTTATTTTATACTAAACTAATTAAAACTTATCAAACTTGTGACATACGACGAGATCTACTCGTCGTATGTCACATCCAGATGGTTAGTGAAATTTTACTTACATTTCGTGAGTTAATAGCTTTAAATTTAATTTTCTACATAAATAAATAAAAAACAATATTTTAACAAATAACCAACGCTTGTGAAATATCACAAGTTACAATATTCAACGTGTTTTTCAATCATATAATCAAATAGTAATTATTCATTAGGCTTCCTCTATATATAATATGGATATTTTTCTACTATATATAAATTTTCTTACATTAAATTAAGATTTATAAAAAAAAATCACAATAAAAACCAAGTGTAAAGCATATATCAAACGACAGCTACCCAGCATCGCTGTCACATAGTACGGAGGGACGGTCCGACTCCGCTTATCTTCACGCGCGCATGACTATCCCATGGTAATGTAATGAAAAATTACGCCCATTTGATACCGCCGTTAGAGGTTTGTTCCATTTTGTTCTACCTCCATTATAAATACCCGGCATTATGTAATCTGATGCGCCAACTTAATTGCCTTGCTGCGGACATTCTTTGCTTTTTAATCGACTTAAAAGGAGTTTTTTATGGTAATAATGAAAGATTGCAATAATAGAATAAAGGACTTATAGGCTCGAGGAATATTGCACAAGAATGATTGGATTGTAAAAAGATTGTTATTTAATGCGATATAATATTAAAGTTTAGTCCTGTCATTTTATTCACAAAATCAAGACGTCTTAGGCAATGTGAGAGTGATATCTATTAATCGAATAAAACTTACTTGCCATATTGAAAATAACTTCCTTCTCAAATTTCATTAATATTCAAATTTCATTATTATGTTGATATTTTAAATTGTCTTTTTATACTTCCATTATACTATATACAAATGTTATAGTTTTTTTTATTTGTTTATTGTTTTTTTCTGTATTTCACCTATCTAGGGACATCTTGAACAGTAAAATTCAAGCTTTTATTTTCGCAGATTATGAAAAAGATATTATATATGTGTGTAATAAGGACATCGTTTTCATGTACACTAAAAATGTTTTCACCAAGACTTCGAATTCGATTGGAATTCGATGCTATATCCATCGTGCTTAGTTATTACTAGCTTTGTATATAAAATTATTATTGCTAATTGTATAGAGATGTTGATTTAAGCTTAAGTATTATTATAATAAAAGTACAACGTGGCACAGTGGTCAATTAGACAGTATTTGAATGTATGGACAATTGTTATGTGTTTGACCTCCTTTATTTCCTATAAAGTTAGGACACAAGATCAAGTTCGGTGCTTAGATCCGCGACCGTTTAAGATAATGGCTAATGGTGTATTTTAATAATAGCTTCTTCCTAATTAGTCCATTAATATAGTAGGTATATGTAAGGAAATTAATTATAGTTTTCAAACTATAGATATTATAGCGTATCGCGACACATTCATTTTTAGCAATTGGCGAGGCCAATTCACACCGTAGTTTTTTTTACCAGTTTTAAGTAATGGACTCAGCCAGGATGTTAAAGTGATTGATTTTAACGTTTTTCTATTGAAATTGTTAGTTTTATTTTAAAATACGCCTGCAGGGTGCTGCCGTAATGAAATGAATGTAGATTGGAGCATTTGTATATTTTTTATTTGATAAGAAATTATATAAAAAATATATATATAGAAAAAAAATATCTACATATATATATATATATATATATATATATATATATATATATATATATATATATATATATATATATATATATATATATATATATATATATATATATATATATATATATATATATATATATATATATATATATATATATATATATATATATATATATATATATATATATATATATATATATATATATATATATATATATAGATATTTTTTTCTATATATATTTTTTTATATAATTTCTATATATATATATATATATATATATATATATATATATATATATATATATATATTTATCTATATATATATATTTATATATATTTCTATATATATATATATATATATATATATATATATTACAATAATTACGAACTGCACGTTTCTTAGTGGTTATATTTTGATATATTACGTTCTTGATATATCAGTATATTTTGAAGTTTTTTTAATATTAAGATTTTTTATAATGAATAGGCAAGCAGTCAACTCAATTACGCATTGTATGAGTCGGTTTTTGGATGCCGACCGCACAATTTAGTTACCGTGAACAGCTGCCTCTAATTTATAGCAAATTTTATAATTGCACAAAATTCACATAAAACACGCCATTTTCAAACCATAATCAATTGTCTATTTATTGCCGTGACATTTAATGCGAATGGAGGGCTTGTAGGAAATATCTAAAAATATGCCTAATTTAACAATTGTGTTATTTTGAAAATAAATTGTTAGTATAATTTGTATGCAATTACAATTATAGAATTTAATGTGTACCTACATGTATAAATGGATAGGATATGATGTAAATACCTATATAAATTTTAAATAAAAGACATATTATTAATAAAAAAAATATTTTGATAATTGTTTTATAAGTTGTAGAAAATTACTTATATACTTAATTTGGCATCAATTCAAAACTAAAATTTAGTTTTCGATTTTATGTGTATAAACGATCTTCTACCAAATGAACTTGAAGTATATACAATGTAAATTGGAAATTTAAAATATTGAATCTAAATAAATTACTAAAGCTGTGAGCGTTTTCATATGTTTTCGTATAATGATTTACAGCGTAATGTTTTCAACAATGACTTAATCCAGCAAGAGCAGTTCGAGTTATGCGTCTTCGACATCAATGTAAGCAGACTACACTCATCCCCTCCTTACTTCACCCCACCTTACACCCTAACTCAAACCATGAGCCATTTTAATGTTCACCGCCTTTACACTCACTTCTCGTCTGTTATTGCCATTCAACTTTAAAAAGGCCAACCCTCATTTTAAATTTTACTCAAATATCAATCTTATTCCATTACATTAGGGGTTTTACCATTTTTTACTAAACAAAAGTTAGTTCCTTATCTAACGTGAGAACAGATAAGAACTTGGGACTTTGGAGAAATATGCGCTCGTCTGTACACGCTGTGCCTAAACGCAGTCGTAATGCAACGTAATACGTATTATTTTTATATAATAGAATTTAGTAGAGATATGTCCAATCCTCCTAGGGATGGAGGCGCAATAATTTAAGCAAAGGGTGGAAAGCGATGGAAAGTTCTTTTTGGAGTTTGTGCGAGTGAGACGTGCGTAGAGGTCGAGAGGGTGCGGGTTAAACGCGCCGCAGGGACGGATTATGTTTTTAAAAATATTAGATCATTTTTTTTGCTTTTTTTTTTGTATAAACTTTGTACAATGTTGGTATTCAAATTGATTGGCTTACGTATTGTTTTATTCATTATCGTTGGTATGATATTTAAGATATTTTTATCAAATTTAAATACTTATAAGATATATAGATACCTATAAGTTGGTATTTATATCAATGATAAAAGCAAATTAAAAAAAAAACAAAATTTATTTAAGAACGTAATATTGGACAGAATCAATTGACATTTAATACGCACACTGTCTGTCAAATATATGCTGTTTATAAGTTATGTGATTTTGATTGTTTTAAAAATGGTTATTAAAATAGCAAATTTTAAGGCTATCTTATTTAATTGAAAATGTGATTAATTTATGTACATTATGTTGTTAGTAAATTGTTATTTTAAAATAAATATATTTGTAATTTAATAACGTCGTGGCGCAGAGGCACAACGTGTGCCTGTAACGCGACGGTTTCTGGGTTCGATCCCCAGTCGGATAAGATGGATTTTTCTATTTCCATTTTCTTCGCTCTGGCAAACTAGGCAAAGCGCGGCGTTGAGTTCCGCCACTCAACACTCAATGCCCTCCTCAAAAGGCGAAAAGCGGGGACGGAGAAAGCAGGGACTAAGCAACGGAGTGTCTTAACACTAGGTTCCCACGGTCCCTACAGTTCCCTCTGCCTACCCTGCCATGTGCGGGATTAAGCGTGAAGCTAATCTAATAACAGTTTTTTTATTATTTATTACTTTGGTGTAGTTTACACTAACATGCTTAAAAGTCTTGTAAAAAATTTTAGGTATTGATTATATTTATATGAAACAGAAGGTATCTTTACGAAATTAACACCACAATATTTAAATTTTATATGCAAATAGTCTATTTATTCATAACAATGAAATAATTTATAAAAAATGTATAGGTATAAGTTGGTTGGTTATTAGTCTTATGTTGACTTTTATTTTTTATATATGATATAATAAATATAAAAAAATATCGTTCGTTATACTTTAATTTTTCATTACAAATGTCATGCCATAATGGTAGCAATAATATATCATAATGGTAACAAGCATATGAAATGTACATCAATATTATAGAAGATATAAATAAATTAAAAATAGTAAAGATGTCTCATTCAAATGTTTTAAACTGGATTTCACGTATTTACAAACTGATTTGATAATTTATTACATTTGTTTTCTTATCATTAACATATTTCAAGAAAAAATAAAAAAAATAGTATTTTTTTTAATTTCGTCCCTGCCACCCATCAACACCCGAATAGGCCGACGCTGCGAACGCTAAAAACTCTCCCTTCACCCCTCTCTCTGATTTTTAAGCCTACTCCCACCCCCTCTAACTCCCGGGTTAGCCAGAGGTACATTTATGCGCAATAAATTTTGACCGCCAGTATCAATTCAAAATGGCGTCACTGCGAACTGAGCCGCCACGCAAAATATCGCTTTTTTGCCATGAAATAAAACGCATAATCCGATGTGTTGACATTCGCAATGTAAAAGAAACGGCCCGGAGTTTTGAACTGAGCGATTTGCGTTAGCAATATTTACTTTTAACACTTTGATTATACGACTTGTTTTCGTATACAGCGAAATGATTGCATAAAAGAAGGCGCCACTTTTGCGGGAGGGCAGAGGGTCAGACAGAGGTAAATAGGGATATTGTCTATTTCTCATTTGTCTTGATAGTGCGGTAATAAAATCCATTGTTCAGACGACCTATGGTGCTTTTGAATTGCACACTACGCCTGGTCGCGAACAAAGACCACCAGATAGAAAGGTTTTGATTAAGACTTGAATTATAAACATTGCTCCTGAGCCTGACGTTATGTTCCCACAACACACGTAATAACTACCTTGGCTAGCAAATCTATGTGGGGAAGATTGCAATTATACTGAAAGTTGCAATAAATGTAATATGTATATAATTTAAATATTTATTATTTATTCTTTATTGAAATATTGCTTTCTATATTTATGTACGCCGGAAGCTGAAATATTAGTTGTAGTTAATCTTCAATTATTTGGTCTTAACCATATCAACATTTTAGTAATCTGTTAAAGGTATTTCATTTAACTATATATTGTAAATGTAGAGATTTTTAATGAAAATTCTCATATCTATGGGGATCATACTATACAAAGATATTTTCAGTTTAACTAAAACTAAAAAATGTAAAGATATTTAAGATAAATCAAAAATGTAGATTACTTAGATTAAATGTATTAAAAATACAACTGTCTATTTAAGAAATTAGCATTATCTCAATATGTAAGTGATGACCATTACGGCACCAATTAAATTTTGGCACCATTTGACATTTGGAAATAATTCTGTCAAAAGAAGAAGAAAAAATTACGTTTCAAAAAAAAGCTTTTTGGTATTGTTTAATTTATTAGACTAAACTCTTTATTATTACTAACTACTAAATATATTTAAGTAGCTTTACTTAAGCGTAATAAAATTTTAATTTAAATTAAATTTTGACCCACACTTAGCCTTTCATAGAGTGCATACAATTTATACCTCTAAACCACTTAAGCGAAGTTAGTAAAAGCAGTCAAAGTAAACTTTCCCCATAGATTGACACTTCTGTTTGTTCGGTAATACGATGTTTCGATATAGCCGTATTTCCGTTTCGATCCGGCAACCCTCATATTTACTCACTCTCGTCAATTTGTGACTTTCTTTGAACCTTTTTTAACGGAAATGGAATAGATTTATTAGTTTTGTCAATTTGTTTTTCATTCATTTAAAATTTTACGAGCCAATGAAATTGTAAATCATTGGTGTGTTGGCAATATTTTATAAAATTTATATACGTGTATTATGTGTACCTATCTGTATCGCAAATTATATAAAAAGTTAGCTTAATATGGATGATTAAAAATTATTAAAATAATTGAATTTTGTTATAAATTTGAATACTAATTAATTTGTCAAAACTCTAGTTTTTAGACTAATTAATGGAATTAACTAGTGTGACATTAAGTGTATATGATTAGTTATAAATAATAAAATAAGTGAACAATTAACGTAAATGGCAATAGAATAGGACTTATTTTAACCAATAATTACTTGGAGAACTTCAGTGGGTTCCTAGAGCTTCTTAATTTAGCGTAAAGCTTTAAAAAGTTTTAAAGTTTTTTAAAATTGTAAATATATCTTTATTCACATGAGGACATTCGTTTTGCGTGCGTAGTTTTCCTTGCTTGGAAATACATTAAGTGTAAAGATGTTTACATACACATTACATATATATTAGGTAGTATGTTACTTGGTGGAGTATCTAGATACCTTTGGGTTAGGCTTTTGTTAAAACATTTCAATATCAAGAGCTAGATTTACTACTTCTATTTGATTCTAAGTCACTGTTCCTAAAATTTATTCATTCAAATTCAATAATAATACCACAGATCACAACATATCTTTGTAATATTTACATATACTTTTACTTTTTTAAATTTAAAACATGTTAATTTTGGTATAAAACCTAAAAGCTTGGTACAAAGGCTAGCTATAACACTTGCTGATTCCACTTAACGATATATGTATGTACCTATATAAAATAGGTACCGTCATTTAACTCGCGGGGGCCAAAAAATCGGAAGGTATTACCGAGTACCTGTCCCCAGTAAAAACAAAGGGTCATCAGTATCGGAAGTGTGAGCCTCATCAAGATAAATAGAAATGTCACGATGATGGATTACAGCTTCAGGCGGACAAAGACTGGTATAATTTAGTCGTTTAACCAATCCCTTGGTGTCCCTTATTATTTAGGTCATAAGGTTCTTTTTCGGCTGTGCTTGTGTTAAAAAATTGCAATAAAATGCCTCTGCTTCTGCAAGGCTACGTTATCTATAGTAAGTAAATAGGACTATGTGTGGGGTTTATTGTTTTTTTTTTTTGGTAAAAGGGTGGATCTATTTGCGTTGGGTAATTGGGTATACAGATTATGTTATATACATATTTAAATTTTGCATTGTTTATGGAATACTCAAAAGAAGTAATTTTTTTAATGATATTTTACATAACAAAATGTGTATAGGTATATGAACTTATTATGAATACTAGTTTCAATTACTTTACTTAATGGGATGAACAAATATTGTATTCGTTGTACGGAGAAAAATGTTTATTTGCATCTACTTAAAGTATTTATAGTCAACCCACCAGTATGTTTATGTATTGTATTAAATAGTGGTTTACCTTCTTCAATGGCACAAGTTGTACTGTAAATAAAATACTACCGGTAGTGTCGTTTCTTCTTGCCAATAGCAGTAGACAGTTTTTTAAGCCTGGAATTTAAAAAGAAGTAAATTAATAAGGTGTTATGGTTATTTTTTATATGTTCTGATACGCAATTATATAATGAAGTTTTATTTATTGAAAGCTATTTATAACAATGTCATCATAACGACAACTTGGTCTTGTATAGTAATCATTTCTATACTGATTACGTTATTTTTTGTTACGTGCCAATTGACTTAGGTGTAAACGTTTGTTTCGCTTTGCATTCGGTTAACTTCAATTTACAGGTATTATATATATTCTATATATATGAATGTAAACTATTATACCCAGTATATTTATGTAATATTGGTATCAAAAAATTGGTTTGGAACCTACCTACGGAAAAAGAAAATGTGTAAAAATAAAGACGAAGTAAACGTTTTACATATTGTTCATACAATCGTAAAATGTAAAGTTAAAAATTCAATTACTCCACTTTAAAGTAAATAGTATATAAAGTCGAGGGTAAACAAAGGAAAATTAGATTTTCTAATTTATTCAAGCCTGCGCAAAGGTTGGAAAACTTTCAGATAAAAAGCTAGTAATTAAGTTTTCAATTCCAGGAGCCTATTAAAACAGTTGTCTGGAGAGAACTAAAAAATAGACAGTAAAAAAAATCGAAATGACTGCGCAAAAACAAAATGGAAGACTGGCTTAGGTATTACTGGGGCGGGATACAAATACGCATGTGCGTGCGGCCGCCCTACGCGACGTGCCGCGGGGAGACGGGCACAGCGGCACTTGGGGCTATGAAGGGAGGGGTTTTTGTAGGTAATGTTCAGTCCATCTTTCTTGAGCATTTCTCTTTGATATTCGAGTAATTTGATGCGGTTTATGATTCCACCCTAAGGCTGTATGTACACGAGTCACGAGTAGGCTGGGGCCCTTTGTGTTTGGAGAATTAATTACGGGGCGTTTTAATTTTCCCTCTGCTTATGTTGTTTCGTATTAGCAGTTCGTTATAAAACATGAGATTTTTGGATTTTGTTTTATGTTTAGGGTTAGCTTTGAAAACAAACGAATTCATAATGAATCGCGTGGCGCGTGGAATGAAAGCAGATATTTTCTACTTTCAAAGAAAGCTTCATTTGAATATCTAATTACCTATGTGTTTTGGGACAACCTAGCATACTAATATGAGTACCAAAGTTTACGTAACGTGTATATTGGAGTAACTGAAAACATATCGGTATTAGACATATTTGAAAAGCAAAATAAATTTACAAACGTTTTTTGCATATTGCTTACACCTTTGTGGCAAAGCAATGTGGTCACATCAATATACCTACATACATACGTACATATATATCTTCACGTTATATCTATAGCGGGGTAAGTGTCACATCAATGTAAGTCAAATAATAAAATAAGAAAATAATTTATTCCAACTATAACAAAATACTGCATAAAATTATAGAAAAAAATCCATACTAAAATATAGCTTGGCGCTCTAAAGCCCAATTATTCACTTTGACGTTGGCCGTAGATAATCATCTGTCATATGACGCTGGGCGGAAAAGCGACCATTTTGTCCTGATCTCTGAATTCTTTTTCCTGCCTATTTTTTTATAGCGTTTTCTATACTTGCCCTGGCCAGTCAGGGTCTACAACAAACGGTTGATGTTGAAGCAAAGGGCAACGACATATTTTGAGTTGGGTCGGTTTGTGCGTAGCATAAGATTCTTTGAGTGACGTTTTTTGTTGTGTACGATATAGAAATAATTATGCTTGACACGTTTTTTTGGCGAGTTGTCATTTCGAACCTTAAAAATAAAACAAAATTCATTTAAGCTAAAATTATGGTTTACTGAAATATGAAAATTATATGTATTAAAGTAGCTTCGTATGCTTGTTCATATGATTATAGTAAAGTAGAGTAAGAATGTAAAAGCTTTTAGAATGTACTGTACTTTTATCCATTCCATTACAAAAAAGCATGAGAAGTTTCTATTTAATTAGCCACAGGTGAAAGCCTTGAGCAAACGTAACAACTCACGGCAAATAGACTAACAGACCTTAGAACAAATGTTATAGAAATGCTAAGAATTTTGACCTAATTGTTACAACAATGATATATAATACTGCATTATATTCATCTGTTTTTATATAATTTTTTAGGCAATAGAAACCGTAGACTCAATGAATCTAGTGTTAAGTCACTCCGTTCGCCGGCTTCCGCTTGTTTCCTACTTTTTTAGCTAAGTAGTCAACGTCACGATTTTGCCAACAAGGCCAGACTTAATAAAAATACATAATTCATTTTCTGCGAGATGGAATCAAATAATATGCCGTCCTTAATTATATATTTTTATTACCAAAATATCTGCTCTATATAATATATATCCTTGTACATAAGTTTTATAAATGTAATAATAACAATGTTTTATCATCTTGAAAGAGTTAAAGCTTAAAGTGCCTTATTATGATGTATATTTTGATTTTCCTTTTATTATTTAGCCATCTTAAGTAAGAGTGGCATAGTGGCCCAGCGACTAACATACAGAAAACCCTATAGGATATATACTGAGATGTAAGAGACATGTAATATCTCGAAATTGTGTGGAAAGTGACAAACGGAATGTCTTAATTTTAAAGTTAACGAAAAAAATTATAATTCAACTCATCATGTTTCATTCGATACCATTTCTAACATTAGCCTAGTTCGAAGACTAATGGACTCTTCACTCAACTATTGTTAGTCTGTACCCACCTTAAGTCAATAAAGAAGCCTATTAGGTTAAGCGTGTATTGTTGCTTTTGTATGTGACTTTAATACAATTTATTTTAAAAGAAGTATTATAAATTATTATTTAACATTTTCTTTTGAATATAAATATAAAATTTATTTTTTTAGCATCAAATTCTAGTTTCAGAGTAGTTTGTGTTATTTTAATAAAACTAATAACTTTAGTAGGTTCCTAATCATTTACCAAACAAGTTCTTCTTTTGCCAACTTAGGTATACCTATTTATTTCGATAACTAATGTTTTTATTAAAATTACTAAATAGAATTTTAATTTTTTTTATTATTTTTACACCGAAATATATATAAGCTATTATTTTTATTAAAAAACGAAAGCGTGTTTGTCACCTAATTTAAGTGCTAAAAAAGAAAATACCTACATATAATAAAACCCAATAGGGTTCTCTGCAAATCCCATTTGCCGACCTTTTATGTAATTCGGAAATTCTAAATAAAATTTTATCACGAAACGAAAAAAATTAGACCACCCACAACCCTTATTCGGGAAAAAAGGGAATATTTCTTTTTGATTACAACAATATAAACTGCGCCTTTCCGTTTGGCCCGTGTCACAAGATTTTACACACAGAGTTTAATGAGATTAATTTCAGTTTTAGTGTGATCAAAGTAGTCAAACAACGTAGTTAAAACGCAGCTTACGACTCGCATTCTGTCTAAAATTAGTAATTGTTACCCTCAACTGGGTATCGAACCTACAAACATCACGGTTACAGTCCCAGTAGTCCAAGCATATATAAATCGATGCTAATATCGATAAGAGCTTATATAACTATAAGTAATTGTGATTAAAAAAGTGATTAAAATCATAGGATATATATATATATATATATATATATATATATATATATATATATATATATATATATATATATATATATATATATATATATATATATATATATATATATATATATATATATATATATATATATATATATATATATATATATATATATATATATATATATATATATATATATATATATATATATATCCTATGATTTTAATCAGTATGCAGAATTTAAAAATTATTAAGATCCTGAAAGGAAATATCTACATACACTAAGAGTACAAATCAAATTGCCATTTAAATTAAACATTAAAAATGTAAAGAAATGCTTAGGTATTTTAATATTTTAACTTGTACCAAACGAAGTAACCCTTTTCCCGAGTACGGCAAATTAAGCAGGGACACCCTCTGCGGCTCCAGGCAAAAATTCAATTACAAACTTCAGGCCCATCCCAAGAGCACGCCTAAAGGGTACGCTTTTTGCCTCTAAATTTTTATGTGGCCCTTCACAAGGCTGTAAATAGGGTGCTTTATGAATATTCCATTTACGTGAAACCAACGGACTAAGCATATGCATTTGTTTTGGTCACGCGTTATATATATTTTCGAGCCCTTCTAAATTATTTATATATTTAGTAACTAACGTAGTTATATATTTATCCTCTCAAAATATTATAAATTTAAATTTGTTCTCTTATATCTTATACTTGTATAGTCATGGTACCAGTACCTAAAGAGGACAAGCTAAGTTCATGTAACAACTTTACTTAGACCTACTCAAGCAAAACAAATACTTAAGATTTTATTAAAATAACGCTGCTTGCTTTCATTATTTCACGAAGTTGTTTAAAAAAAATAATAATATTTAACTAACTAAGTCCATGTTTACTAAGAACCCTAGTTCGTACCTAATTAATTATATCAAGCTTTTGTCGTCTTTTAAGAAACGTCTGTGTTATTTTAAAGGCAAAAACTAAGCACGAATTCATCGTATATCTTTTATATATATATATATATATATATATATATATATATATATATATATATATATATATATATATATATATATATATATATATATATATATATATATATATATATATATATATATATATATATATATATATATATATATATATATATATATATATATATATATATATATATATATATATATATATATATATATATATATAAAAAATTGATTTTAATTACTATCTCCATTTCGCGAGAAGCTTTTATGTAACGAACTTAGAACGAACGGACCGTTTTTTTTAGATAATTTTTTTCTTTATTATATATATATATATATATATATATATATATATATATATATATATATATATATATATATATATATATATATATATATATATATATATATATATATATATATATATATATATATATATATATATATATATATATATATATAAAATTGATTTTAATTACTATCTCCATTTCGCGAGAAGCTTTTATGTAACGAACTTAGAACGAACGAACCGTTTTTTTTAGATTATTTTTTTCTTTATGTACTCGAATATTATTGTTTTATATATGCATTAGGCCATATATTTGTAAGTGTATGAGTGCGTGTAGTTTATTCCTTGTATTTTGTGTTTTTGTACTTGTGCAAGTCTTAAAAAAATACATATAAAATAAAACATTCGAAATCGTCTGAAACATCAAATTTTATTGTGTAAAACATATATTGAAATAAATATTAGAATATATATATATATATATATATATATATATATATATATATATATATATATATATATATATATATATATATATATATATATATATATATATATATATATATATATATATATATATATATATATATATGAATTTTTATAATGTTAAAATTATCAATGAAAACATCTCATATGTCTAACCAAACGCTCTAGCCACATCTATTATTAAACGACATTTTACTATGGAGCTATATTTATAGGCTATCATTATTTATTTTTGATGGAATCACTATAAAGAGATAGGAAACGTTAATTATAATCTAATCTAAGCTTACACAGCTTATTAAAAAAATCTTTAAAATAAACATGGTAAAATATTTTACATGATTCACTAATTATGGCTCGAAAAAAACCTATCTAAATATTTGAAACGCCCGCAAATCACCTAAACTTGCGCAAAAGCCTGCATTTACATAATGACTTCATATTACACTCGGGAGTCGCCGGTTGAATTTTAATGTTGCAATTTTTGTACGCAACGCACTGTTTATACTATCTTTATAAGTAAATATAGCCTGCAGCGTCCGTGCAAATTTAGATGCATGCAAAATTTTACAGTTTACAGTCGATAATTTTGATTTGGCTATAAATTTGATGTACAAAATGTTTCGAGATCATCGTGGTGCCTCATTTCGTCTGTTTGTGAACGTAACGTGAGTTCGGTTCAAGTTTGAAAGAGTGAATTATTGTCATTTTTAGCCTTAGATAAGACGAAATATACTTTTGAGTTTTGTCATTTAACAGTAGCTCACTTAATATCTTGATACTATATTCACGATTTACGTAATTGTGGATATTCAACAGCTATCAAAAAAAGGATTATGAGATATATATATATATATATATATATATATATATATATATATATATATATATATATATATATATATATATATATATATATATATATATATATATATATATATATATATATATATATATATATATATATATATATATATATATATATATATATATATATATATATATATATATATATATATATATATATATATATATATATATATATATATATATATATATATATATATATATATATATATATATATATATATATATGTATATATATATATTAAAAACTGTATACAGTATATGTTCGTTTAATTTTTTTTACTCAATCATATTTCATATTACAAACAATCAACATACCACATAAAAGCAATAACATCAAATATAAAAAAATATAAGCATATAAATGAAAGATTGAAATAAAGTCCAATAGAAAGCCGTTAACGCAGCACGGCGGGATGACTGTATTAAGTAGTCTGAAAGAAAACCGCTGATAAATTGCACCTTTTGTCTCTCATGTTCCCCCATAGACCAATGCTTACGGGTGCACTTCTCATGCATTTTAAATGTATGCAGTTTAACGCTAAATGATTGTTTAAACGTTGAAGGAAATTATATCATGTGCCTATATATATGGGAATAATCTAAAATATTGGTTTTTTGGTTTGACATAAATTTTGTGAAATATGTAATATGTGCATAATATACGAGTATTATAATTTACAAATAATAATTAAACGATAACATCGATGGATAAATATTTAGTTAATTAAGTATTCCGTAGCATAAAAGTTTGAGGGATTCCTTATAGGACGACTTTGTATGCCTTTCGGTTTGTGAAGGTAATTTTTTTAAGACAATGTGGAGATGTCAATATAAAATTAACTGTCTCTTTAAACAGAAAAGCTCAAGCTTTTAAGTCTATATGATAGCAAGATTCTCGAGCTTTTGCTTCATTTTATATGAAATTCCGTGTAATCAAGGTTACATACATGTAGTTAACTTATAGATGAAAATGCCAAAGAATTACGACATTTACAGTAAAAAAAGAAAGATCCAAAAATTTTAAATTTATATGTAGCTATGTCACTTTGACCACCATTAAAAACTTATATTTATAGTTTATTTCATATAAGTATTATTGAAAATGCGGAAATATTTATAATTTTTTTAGTACTTATATAATATTTATATATTATTAATGCCATATAAGTAAAGGTTTGACGATATTTTTAAAAAAAGTATAAGAACTGGTAAGACGTTTAAAATTGATTGCTTTTGATAAACTACAACTAATATTACAATATTTCCAAACAAATACTGTTAATCTAATATTTAATGCAATGTTATTTTTTCAATAACTGAACGAGGAATGAGGTGTATCTAGATATCAATTGAATAGATAGCACAGTATACATGGGAGATAATACAAGTATACTCGGTGGGATAAAGGGTAAATCCCTACGATTTACGTCACGTCGTTAGTCATTACGCATGCCCGCAAAGGCTTTGAAGGTAAAATTACTGGCCCTTGAGGGGAGGTTGGGGTTGGGTAATAAATGACGCTGGCCGTAGGGGAGAAGTTGCCAACTTTTTGTGACAAATTGCTCTGAAAGTGCGTGCGCCTAATTCGTGAGTAGGTGTCGAGATGTTATAAGGACTCTAAATACAGCGTTATAGTATGCATGATAAGAAAAATGAAAAAAAAAAAAAAACGTTTTGTATTATTTCATTCGTATATAGGAAAACAGAACATATTTTTATAAGTTAATATTTATTTATTTATAACTTTTCCATTTAGAATCAATAAGATGATCACATGTGTACGTCAGATAGAGCGAACGGAGGAGTGTTAGAGGAGCCCAAGTCGATAATAAATATCGAAAATTGAGCCCCTCCGAAACCTACACAATCCACGACTTAAAATTAAAGTTACGAGGGTTCCGAGCGCGGCCTGGTGAGTAGAGCCCACAACAAACTTAACCAGGTTTCCCTAAGCCTATTGTGATCACTTCACAAACCTCATTCTAAGTTATGAGCAGTTCATTAATTTCATGCCGTTATATTATTCATGTAATGCTTTACACTATTATTATAGAATTTATTAATAAATTGTTGTTATATATATATATATATATATATATATATATATATATATATATATATATATATATATATATATATATATATATATATATATATATATATATATATATATATATATATATATATATATATATATATATATATATATATATATATATATATATATATATATATATATATATATATATATATATATATATATATATATATATATATATATATATATATATATATATATATATATATATATATATATATATATATACACACATATACATATATTAACTAGTTCTTACGTGCTTTAACAAATGACGTATCGTAATATCGTAGCCTTGCATTACCAAACTTTTGTGTTAGTTTTCCTAATATCTCTTGCCACAAAGCTTAATTCTATAAAAATATTAAACAAACAAAAATTTTACAAATATTTCTAAGAAAATTAAATCTAGATTTAGATACTTATATAACTTTTTTAAATACACATTTAAAGAAACCCATTTCTAGGGCAATATGCACGTAACAAGGGTTACCTAATATAAACAGTGGTTGTAGAAAATGAGAAAATTAATTAAGTGGGGGACAAACACTGGCCAATGAGCGTTCTGTTTGTTTAGGAGCTGAAACGATTTCGGCATACGAATAAAGTCGTATTGCTGTAGGTACGTTACAAGACTCCGACTCGATAAATTGATATAGAAAAAGAAACATAATTTTAAAACGGAATAATCTAAATATATAATTTCTATATGATTTTGAAACATATTGGGCAAGGAAAGTATAACAATTTGTATACTTCTTAATATACCAATATTTAAAGACGTATATAATACTTTACTATGTATTAGAAACAAGAGTAGTAATTAAATTTTCATATCATGAAAAGTACCTTATGTAATGTTTAATTAGAACACCGATATTTCAGCAGAACAGCTTCATTGTTAACCTTTATATCTTTAAATTGTGACGAAACTTAAGTCTTTTTGGGCCTAATAAGGCAAAAATTTTCAATAAGTTAAGTACAAAATTTTGGTATAAATATTTGACTACATTATATAATACACAATATTAAATATACGATATGGGAGATATTCACGTAAACAGCGACCATCAGCACATAAGCACCGTACTTATCAGCAAAAAGTATAAATTCATTAATTCTAACCTCAAAATATAATCCACGCACACATCCCCGCGCCAATTACAAAAGGATCCAAAACCCTCGGCGATGTAAAAATAAAAAAAAATAAACAAAAGTTATTTAAATAAAACCGGCCACCAGCTCTCTGTGTCGCATAAATTGCCTTCATTAATTTCCGGACCCGCGAAATATTGTCTTGAAAGGATAATCAAATACAAAAACAGGGAAATGGCGGTGCGTCATTTCCATACATTTTCCCCGTCCCCCGTTTTTACCCATTTCGTCCCCTTTTCCGGACCCTCCGACCCCTTTATGAGTCTTCCAATTACAATTCAACGGCTGAGCTTAAGGTCGCATTAGAGTGAATGGTAATGGCCGCAATTATTACATATATACACGTAGGTATACGTTTTTAATTAAAATTATATAATATATTCTGTAATTTATTCTAATATGCTTTTCGTGTTGTGACAATGGCTTCTGAGCTTTAAAAGTTAAACATGCATAAGATATATTAATCTTACGTCGAAACTTATGTATTTTAAATCTTTATGTTTTATTGGATTGAGATAGAAAATTAACGGAAAGATTACAATCTGCAAAACACAATTACTTATAGCTGCTATGCTGGATATCGGAAGCGTTAATCAATATCATATATATTTATTAGAGTAGGCAAAAGAAACCTAGTATAAAGCCCGCATTTCCCCTCTTCGCCTAATTTTTGAGACATTGCGTGTTAAGTGGCAAAGCTCTATGATGCGCAACGAAATAAAAATAATTAATTTTTACAAATGAGAATCCACAACCATCTCGTTTACAAATAGAAACCGTTCTACTGCGCCACTATGGCCGAAATACCTATATGTAGTGCGTATGAAACTAAAATTGGTAATAAAAAAACTCTAAAAAGACCTTCAATCACTATATTTCTATGTGTGTATTAAGAATAACAAAGTAAATGAGAATGTGAGTTTCTGTTCTATTTGCACTCGATTCATTCAAAATATAAATGAGCTATTTTTACCTCCCACAAAGGCAACACGGAAACGGGAAATTTAAAAAACGGATAGAAAACTAACGCGCACCTCTCTAATTATAGCGAGGCGTCGAAATCTACCAACTGCCGGGGCGCTCCAAACCTCTCTACTTAAAATTTTGCACCAGCCCTTATAATATCTGTACACAAAACCTCGCTAACTGCTTTCAGCCGAATATGAAAAATAAACCTTATATCTTTAAAAATACACTCTGTTTTTTAAAAATTCACATTTTAAAGACCGGGAAAGTTTTCAACATTGTATTATGATACGTATTTCTAGTATAGGAAAGTCCATTTGATATTAACTAGAACTAAATAAGCCTCTGAGAAAAAGCGCGTTATGTAATAAAAACATTTATTTTGTACGTTTGCGAGTACATGGGTCCTTTTCCCCTTATATACAGTGATTTAGTGCGCCGGAGATCGTTTTGATAAGTCTTTTATATTTAGCTCGGCGAGCGTTATCTTAGTAGAAAATACGAAGTCATACTGTTATTCGTGCAGCTCATGGTGCCTGTTTTTCTTTTGTTTGTCTATTCACTTCTATTATACGTTTTGTGTATGTTTCTCGTTACGTATCTTTGGGTAAATTTTATATATAGTAGCTGTATTATTCTTGCAACAGTTTTAAGAGTTTGTTTTAAAGATTACTAGCAACTTTTTTAACAATTTAAGCTCCCAGATATCAAAATTGAGCGTTATCATTACTTAAAAGCTACAGCGTAATACAATAATACTTAATAAGAATATACATTTATGTATTTAATTCATAACAAAATGCAGCTGTCTTTGATGTAAAATTGCAATACAAAACCTATTGTCATCAATACAATTCAGTAGCGTAACAAAGAAGTTGTTTATCGAGTCGCGATCCAACCCGTTACTTAGCTCGCATTTAGCATTCCGCGTACCTGTGCTTGCAAAATTTAATTCAACGTTGCATGTTAAAAAACCTGTTTCATTTAACCGATATTAATATGGAAAAGAACGGGTTGTACAGTGAATGAGCTGCAAAGTGCTGCAGCGGCTTTCGTTTGCAATATGGATGCTACACGTATATTATGACATTGGAATTTTAACCGGTTTTCTTGTTAGTGCTAAAAATTTGACAAAATGAAATAACAGATTTATTGTTAATAATATTTTTTCTGCAATATAAAACTATGAATATTATAAATTTTTGTTTTTATATATACCTTCGGAACTATTGGGCACACTTGATAGATTATTTATCTTGTATAATAATTAAGTATGAACAGGATTACAGGATTACAGGATATTAATTTTGAAGACAAGCATGCCTGATATACTACCATAATTATGCGGCTAATCTTTTACAAAGAACTTAATACCTTAGTTGCTCAACGTGAAGTTATATATATATATATATATATATATATATATATATATATATATATATATATATATATATATATATATATATATATATATATATATATATATATATATATATATATATATATATATATATATATATAAATATATATATATATATATATATATATATATATATATATATATATATATATATATATATATATATATATATATATATATATATATATATATATATATATATATATATATATATATATATATATATATATATATATATATATATATATATATATATATATATATATATATATATATATATATTATATATACACCGTCGTGGCGCAGAGTCACAACGTGTGCCTGTAACGCGACGGTATCTGGGTTCGATCCCCAGTCGGAGAAGATGGATTTTTCTATTTCCATTTTCTTCGCTCTGGTAACTAGACAAAGCGCGGCGTTGAGTTCCGCCACTCAACACGCAATGCCTCGAAAAAGGCGGAAAGTGGGGACGGAGAAAGCAGGAACTAAGCAACGGAGTGTCTTAACACTAGGTTCAAATGGTTCCTGCAGTTCCCTCTGCCTACCCTGCAATATACGGAATAAAGCGTGAAGCTAGAAAAAAAAATATAGTGTAGGTAAGCTTTACAGTATGAAAAATTTATAATAGTTTATATAGTTTAAGATTGTATAAATGGTTTTGAAATGTATATTTATATATGAGTATGATATTAAATATAAAAAAAATTATCTGGAAGAAACTTCTAAGACATAAGACCGACGACCGACTTTTTGTGCTTCAATATTATTTTGTTTGTCTTTCTTGTAATTTTGCTTTGTAAAATATGTATTATCGATTGGCGAAGAAAAAACTTAGGATACATCATTCGTCATCATCCTCTGTTTCATCGTTTATTTATCACATATAGTTTTACATACTAAATATTATTTTATGTAATATATAATATACTAACCTTTTTGTCTGCTTCACTATAGAATAAATGAATATATTAGGCATAAATGGCGCCTATTTACAGATTTTCTTTTTTATTTGGTGGAAATTAAGGTGTTTAAAGACCTATAACTTCAAGTCCCAAAAAACATCTATGACGTAATATGACAAATACGTATAAAAAACACAGAGAAGAAATAATAATATATAATTAAATCATATTGAAATTCCAATAATATTCGTTACTAAAACTTTTATATTTCTTTACAATAACTTAATATAAATAAAATATGAAACCGAAAATTCATCACACAGTTATTATTACTTTGTACATACAATAACTCTTAGCATAAAACCTCTTCAAGTAACAAAAAACATAATACCATGCCATTTAACTTATACATGGCTATTAAAAAATTAAAACGATCTACAGCAAAAAGAGGGGTTCGCGTCGAGCTCGATCATGCATCGAGCCCGCTGCAAGGTATTTACCTACACTATGTACGATGCAAATCTGAAAACCTGTTTAGCTGTTTTGTACAATTATTGATAAAAGTGTGGTTAATTTTAACTCTTATTTTATATGAAATACAGTTTATTTTCAATAATCGCATTGGTTAAGTTGCTAGATGATCAGTTATTAGTGGGGATGATTTAAATTCGCGGTCGATAAAGTAAGCAATTCCATTCGGTCGATACCTTCGCAAACATGTAGTGCAAAAAGTTTGTTTGATAAAACCCTTGCAAAGCTTACAGTTAACAAGAAAATAACACAAAATAGCCATTATGGATTAAGTGTACAAAAAGCTTCAAATTTTGTCATTTCTCCGGAATAATGTTTAAATTACCTAAGTGACATTTGGCACCGTCAAACTGCAGGCCGGTAAGTAATTTATTTTAATTAGAATTAAGTTTTACATAGAATAGGGTAAAAAGTAGTGTTTTGGCACTAGGTTCTCTATCGAAATCTTCTCTATCTTTCATTTTCCATACGATTTCAGTACGTTGAGTTTCACCAAATAGCAGCATTAGCGTTTGCGTTTTGTTTTACTGTAGGAGGGAATGTAAATAATTTATGAGTATTTAGTCCCCTTTAGTGAAGTTCGAACCTTCTAAAATACTGCTTAGATGAAACGCTTTTCCATTGCGCCACGATGGTCTTAGGTTCAAAGCTAGGATGTTTAATAATTAATAATTATACTTAATATTATGTTTAATAATGAATAATTTTAATATTTTCAAGATATATTGATGTATATAATAATAATATATTTTTTTTTTGTTTACTATTATTTTATTTTATTATACTATATTTAGATTGAATTTCCATCTGATACGCTCTTGCAACTATTACTATTATCTGTGTAATTAAATTAAATTTTCTAATCATATTTTAATTTAAAATATTTAAAAAATTATATATATACCAAAATCTCTTAAGTATTTACTTAAAACTCAACATACATTTTTTCTTATGAAAATGCTATTTTGTTCTCTTTATTTTAATCAAATAAAAACCTATTTGTAATATTATAATTAACTTTCAAATGATTTTATGTGTGATTTTTTAGATATTTTCCGGAAAAACGTCTAAGTTAGCATCATTTTCTCAAAAAAAAATATTGCATTTGAAACATCAATCGAACTAATCATAAATTCGATACCCATGAGCCCCCTACATGATATATTAAACACCTTTTATAATTTTGTTTATTATGAATTTTCAGTAGAATAGAGCTTATAAAAACAAAACTAAATTGTTTTTATGTATTTGTTTTAAAATAGTTAAATTACTTAAAGAATTGCCTAAATTGTACTATGTGTAATAGTAATATAAGTATATATATGTAATTGTAATATAAGAGTGTAAGCTTACCAAAGAGGCATGGTCGTTGTAGCGACAAAGCTCTTACATAAAGAGAAAAAGTAATGATTTGAAACAGATGATACAGAAACTTAACTTAGAGCTTAATAATGAAATATTAATTTAAAAAATATATATTTAGTAGTTTTATATATCTAATCCTAAATTCAGTGCCCACTTTTGGGACTTAAATTATATTTTCGCCTGAAAGTAGACTAAGTGATGCTGCTTACGCTGTTAGCATAGATAACGAATGCTTATACTAAACTCGTTTACTTAAGTTATTTTTATATCATTTTGTCCTACGGAATATTGATTTGGGGCAACTCCTCCGATGTCAATATTAAGATTGCACAAAGAGCAGCGAGCTATTTACAACATAAGAATATTTAATAAAACCGTTTTCTAATGATTACAGCAAAATTCTCTTTCAATAATAATATTTTATTTGCGCGTAAAATTATTTAGAACATTAAAAAAATACTGATTGACACAGAATAAATATAAGAAATAAGGGATCAGATCTTCCAGTTAAAGATTTTAAAGCAAACATTTAAAAAAAATTATATTTTGGAAAAGGATGATACAATAGAGTTGGTGACAACTTCTTCTAACATTTAGATGTAATGATCTAATTAAGTAAAATTTATTTCGATTTAAGGAAAGAAAAAAAAATTATTCCTTATATGTCAGTTATTAGTACGTAAATTGCACAAATTGGCTATTTCAAAACTGATCCGTCGCGTCGATTCGTAACGGAATTTTCCTTAAAGAATTCAAACTAAAATTACTAAAGCACGTACCAAAATATTAAACAATAAAAGTTTCATTGATTTTAAAAATTATAACAATAATTTGTTTAATGAAAGAGAAATTGGCAACTCTATATCATAATAGTTGACATTTGTTACGAAAAGTTCGATGAGAAGGAAGGAAACCACTGCCAAATTGTTTATTTATTTTGGAGCGCGCACGCCATATGGGCAACGGATACGCAAAATAACAACATATCGTACGAGACAATTGTTGTTCAGAACTTTGTACTTTTTAGACTTGACTACACTGTACTGTACGCCCGCCCTGAGGTCCTCACTTATTTATACATACGTAGGCTGTAATATTTTTGTGCCTCTTTTGTTTGTCTGGTTTAACGTTCCTTTCTATTTTCTAAGCAGTAGTTTTGTGTGTAATTTAAATTGGAGTTTGATTATGAGTAAATATAAATATTTATATATATGTATATATGAGTTATTCTGAAATTATGAGAGTTTGACAACGGATTGAATTGCCATGACCATGTTTTCCTTGTCCTGTAAGTAATAATATCTATATAGTAAAATATTTTAAAGACTAAATTGAAACTGATTTGAGTGATCATTATTGCATATCATTTGACGTTACTGCTAGCAAATCATTAATTTTAAAAATTTAACTGTTTTTAGAATTATTTTAAGATATAAAAGTTTTAAGTGTTAAAAACACTTAAACTTTTTCACTTGATAGATTTAGATGACACGAAAATTTAGAATTGCATTTTTTCTAATTCACTACCTTAAATACAACTTTAATTTTTGATTTATTAGCTGTCCAACAAGGAATTGAAAGAATTTTCCGCTTCAAACAAAGTAGTTCTAGAGAATAATTAGCACCTTAAACCAAATAGACACTGTACAAATGAATATTCTCACTAAATAACAAATACATATCTTATTCATTAGAAAAGCGAAATAAAAATATTTCAAACAAATCCGCTTCTGAAGTCATGAAAGAGTCGATAAACAATCCATCAAACTTTTAAGTTTCAAATACAACCTCTTTTGTTTCAGAAATGGCGCGAAACCGATTCATTGACTGGCATCCATTGGGTAAAGGAAAAAAATTGGCGCGTTTCGAAAACGGAACAATAACCTCTAACTCGGCCACGGGCGCTTTGCAAAAAGACAACTCAATATTTGCTACTCGACGCCCGAACATCGATGCAGTAATTCAGCTACGACGTATAAAACTGCATACGCGGGACCCACTGTTGAGTGCACCATTGAAAAGAACAGTAAGAAAGTGATCAGAGTAAATCAATTTTGTGAAATTATATCTTTTAAACACGTGTAAACAGATAATAATTACCATAGCAACGTTTAAAAAGAAATAAGAAGCTTTCAGTCAGCCAGTTACTAAGCGTGTTTATTTAAAGTTGCCAGATAAAAAAAGCTTTTTATTTTTTAATATATTGTCAAACCGTTAATATCTGTTTAGAAAAATTGGATGCGGTTCTCTCTTTCTGTCGTTCCCAAGTTCATAGTACACCGATCGTGTCCAAGTTGTACATCTATACCGATCACTTGCTGTGCATTGATTCTGCCACTTCGGCCGAGTGCGGCGTGAGAGCGTACTATTGATGACGTATAGGCTTTATGTTTATTCTAAGTTTCGAATCGTTTTTATTGTACCATACTAGGAATTCGTGAATGAACTTTTTTTTGGCATATAATTTCTATATTCGACACTCTTGCATAGTAAATATGTACTTAAAGATACATTGATCCATTTACAGCTTTAAATACACTTAAGCTTGTATAAATTTACAAAACGTAGCCGATTCAAATAGCGAAATCTAAATGGCCATAACATTTATATTCATTAATAATGACGCTCAGCTTTGAAATAACATAAAAAACATTTTATTTTGTCAGTATTTTCAAAGTTAGTTACGAGTCAATGCAGTTAACTTAGCTATTTTAAAAATGTGCTTAAAATAAATTTATTGACAGAAACGTTTTTTTTTTAAAGTTTACACGGTTTCTTAAACCAACATTGCCGCCGATACATCGTATTACTGATACCCGGAAGTATCACAAACCTATGCTCAATCAGTAAACAATTCTATTTGGTTTCACCAAAATCGATAAATGTATCGGATGTCTATGGGACTAGATGGAAATTAAAATCTCATATTCGAAACAGCTGCTAAAGATGGATTTTTAACACGACCACTTAAAATGCTAGTGTTTTCTTTCTTTGTTATCAAAACATGCATATTGTTGACAGTTACAAAATATCAACTTTTGGAATATGAACTAAAATAAATTAGGTGCAATTTACCTACAATTATCCATAGTACTGGAAGTAATTTTCTTTTTCGTAAGGCACGTTTTATCTGTGAATATTATTTGGCCTAATTCCATATTACGTTTCTCCTTAAAAATTATAAAACATAAAACAGCGTAACGCGGAAAACAGAATTTTTAAAATTCAAGCGACATTTTTTGCGAAAGGTTAGTAATTATAACAAAAAAGCGTGCTGCGAAACGCCGCCATCTTGAATCCGCGAGGCGTCACAAGCGACCTTTTTGCTAAAAAAAGGCCTAAGTCCGAGTATAATACATACGTATTATGTGGGAGACAGCGGTGATTAAGTAGAGCCTTATTTTTAACGAAAAATATACTTTACCGGGAAGAAACAAAGTTCTTTTTTGTTTGGGGTCAAAATTTGTTGTTTTTTCTATTTTAGCGCACAGGGATCGGCGAGGCACATTTAGCGGTCCCACCCTCGTAGGGAAGAGATTTCTTATATGGTGATATATTATTAATATCTGTGGGGTAAAACTGTGTAATGGAAATGGAACGGTGCTTTATCGCTGGGCCCGATGTCGCAAATAGCATAGATTAAAAATTTTCCTTTTTCCATCGTACCCATTCCATGCATGTTAATGTTCATACAAAGTTTTTTTTTCGTCAATTTATGAGTTTAATATTTGATAAAAATCTAAAAATAGCAGTGCAGTGACATCTGGTTTAAGAAATAGACCCGTAATCTCTTCAAGAAAACTAATATTTAACACAAAACTATTCGCAAATGAACGATAAAATAAAATCTAAGTAAAACACCAGTATTCAGCGTTATTTGAATAACACCTAAGATAATATAATCTAAATAATGAATTATGAAAATGTCCTCAACCCCCTCGGATTTAGTTTTGCGCGCGAAAGATAACATTTTCACAGCCTTGCTTTATGCTAACGTATTCAACGCTTTAAATATTTTACTCTTACTTTTTTTACTTATGCATTCTTTTGTTACATTCGCATTCAAGATAATTACACTCTGTGCTTTACTTAAAATATATGTATGACACATGAGAATTTTGCAACAGATTAAAAATGTTTTTAGGTTTTGTAAAACAAGTATCGAGAAAAATAGTATTAAAACATTCTTATAATAATTTTTAAGTATACTCGGTTTAGCTGTCTTTAACATCACATAAGCAAACTAATAATTTTCAATAGATATAGCAAAAAAGAGGGACAACTTAATCGATTTACTCTATATATAAATTATAATCGTAACATATGCTGTGTAATCGATATATTGTAACTGAAAATTGTAACATATGGCTTATATGATTTAGTACAAACTTAATTAATGACATCGATTCAATAAATATACCATAATGTTATCTTGTCATTTGGAAATTTTAATTTGGAATTGATTTACATTTCTTTGTTTCCATACAAATATCACTTTGGATTTCATCTGTGTGTTTTATAATTATTTCATTACATTATATGAAAATAAACGAATTTGTAATTATATTAGCGTTTTATTTTTTCTCAATATATCTTTCATCATCCAAAACAAAGGCTGTAGCGTAATAGCACAATCTTAATGTAAGCACAATAGTTGTGAATTCAACCGCTATTCGGAGAAATAAGGTTTCAATGATCTTTAATTTTCTTATTATATAACATTCTTGTTATACAACATATAGGTAGGCAGAGGGAACTGCAGGAACCATATGAACCTAGTGTTGCTAAGTCCCTGCTTTCTTCGTCCCCGTTTTCCGCCTTTTTTGAGGTATTGCGTGTTGAGTGGCGGAACTCAACGTCGCGCTTTTGCCTAACATTTTCATCTTTATTAATTCTTCAAACCTTCTTAAAATTTTGAATTTTACTTATTTTTAATATTAGTTCATAGTAACGTTAAAAGAGCATACGAAATATATATATTTGCATTGTCTTTTGAAAGCGAGCTTACAGAATACTAGTGTCTTTACATACTAATTCAGGAGCTTACAGCTTTACTCTCGCAAACAGTTTTTATATAATTTACAAAAGTCTAGGAGTAGAAAATAGTATTCTCAATATAATCTCACTAGCACTATCTGTATTGTAATTTATATTGTTTTAGATTGTTTTAGTTGTTTAATCCTAACTTAATTAAAAATCATAAACTGTTAACTAAGTAATATGTTTAGGTGCGTAATAAAAAATAGTATAATACTTTTAAATATTTATTGACCTACCCGTGTTAGGATTTCAATTAAAATAAACAATAATTACGACTAAGTACTCAAACTGCTTGAGAAGTGAATTAGTTATAAAAAAATGCAAAATGGTCGCAGCCATCGAAAACGTCTGCCAACTTTGTCACGCGTTTGGTATTCCGAATGGCAACAGAACGTCAGTGCCTGGTTGTGAGTTGGATACTCCTTCTAGAAATTTGATTCGGTATTTGCATTTACCTAGTCTGGCAATAAAAAAAGTGTTTTGACAATAAAATCTTTGTAATCTCCAGGATAAATTTGGAAAAAGAAATCGTTATCAAAACTGACTAAATTGCAAATAACAAAACTTATCACATTATAAGTACATACAAGGATATATAGAAAAAAATCATATATTTATAAAACGTTTGTATTTATTCTAAAATGAGCCTTATCACTACGAAACAGAGCTTAAAATATCACATTTCACAAAATGTCCCTTGTCTAGGCGCCTAGATAGGGGTTGACTATTTATATAGGGGTGCTATTCTTTTATCGAAAACGATATATATTTATTTAAGCCCATATCTAGAATGCGATTGGTAGTTTGATATTAGCGAATGAATAATTTATATATGCAAATGAAAATATATAGGTACATTTTATTGTGCGCTTATATTATGTTTTATATGGGTATTTATATAAAACATGCATAGATCAGTTATCTATGCGTGTGTTGATGTATTGATTATTATAGACTAACTTTTCCTTGCGGATTCACTCGCTTGTTTAAATAGCTTATAGGTACAAGAAATATATGTACACGCTAAAATAAATATATATTTACATATTATTAATAATTAAAGTTGAACTTGATAGTAAAAAAAATAAAATAATTAAATCACATTATTTTTTTACACTCTTTTCACTCAATTTTCAGGATATTGCGTGTTAAATAGAGATTCAAAAGAATTAAAATTAAAAAATAACGACTAAAATTTAGCCTACCCACGTGGGCATTGAACCTAATACCAACACAGCGTTTTCAATTAGACATCGTACCATTGCGCCATGAATATTCATAGATCGATAAAATTGATAATATAAACTATAGTTAATTAAATGGACTACCCAAAACAAAAACATAATTTCATGGTACAACCTTCTGAGATTAGCACATTGAACAATATGTACTATAAGGAAATAAATAAATTCTCCTTCATCCTTAGCATCTACTTATTTAAAATAATTTCTTGGGTTTGAATATAACTAAATTAATTTAGGTAATTAGTCTAAATAACTTAATTAATTTACGTAATTAGTCATTTATTTTCTATTAATGTGACAGTTGGAGTTTGTTTTATGTACTAAAATAGCACCATATAGGTAATACTTACCTTATAAGTTTGGAGGAGTATGATCCTTAGTGGATATGGGTTCAAAATCTACTGTAAGAACGTTTGACGGCATAGTTAAGTAGGTACCTTTTTTACTTCTCTTGAACAAAGTTTTATTCTATTTGCAGTTCCTTTGACTTCAATAGTGCTCCATTTAGCTTTGTTTAACAAAGTTACGTAGATGTTTCTAAGTAACTTCAACAGGTTTCTGTTGTAATTATAAGTACCTTTACTTTATCTTACGTTACTTGCCAACTCACAAAGCTATCCAGATTATTATCTATGTAGGTATACTTACATTCTATTATAAAGAACCGTCGTGGCGCAGAAGCGCAATGTGTGCCTGTAACGCGACGGTTACTGGGTTCGATCCCCAGTCGGAGATGATGGATTTTTCTCTTTCTATTTTCTTTGCTCTAGGCAAAGCGCGGCGTTGAGTTCCGCCACTCAACACGCAATGCCTCGAAAAAGGCGGCAAGCAGGGACGGAGAAAGCAGGAACTAAGCAACGGAGTGTCTTAACACTAGGTTCCCACGGTCCCTGCAGTTCTCTCTATTATAGAAATGTATATAAAATTTGTAAACTATTTTAAAGCTCGTTCGTTATTTATAAGTAAGTTATATCAAAAATTGTACACCTTGAAATTTGATCAACGCCAGTAAACAAACAAATTTACTTTATGAAATCAGTAGATCATTAAATTTGTGATGAACATGCGACGCATTAGTACGCCGGAGGCGAGAAATCCACGCCCACCCGAATATTAGGGGCCTATATTGTTTCTGTAAATATGATATTTATACAGTTATATATGCTATTTCTATTTTTTCTTTTTATCTACATATCTTTTCTGCGACACGACTCGCATTTTGACCAGCCATATCAGACTAAGCCTGTCTGGAATTGAACTAGCTGTCATCGTGAAAGTTAAGAAATTATGATTTTTACTATGATAGGTTTTGATTTGTTAATTTTTTGTAACATTTTTTCATAATTCTATAATTATAATTTTTTCTTCATAAAAAATCTATACTATATTTATGAATTTCTATTATAACTTATTTTGTTTAGTATTACAATATAAGTATAACTATACATATTGAAGAAAATAAAATGTAAAATTGCTTTAAAATTACATAAGTATCTATGAATTTATATTTCACGTGGCCTCTACATTGACTTTTATGAACAAGCACTCATAAAATGATCGACGAAACGATCTTGAAATAGTTGCATAGAAAAACATATACAAAAGAAACACATATAAAGCGTGATTAATTGATATTTGTACGAAAAAATCTAGGTAATCATATAAGAACGACAAACGAGTGACGTTTGTCTCCCGTACAGTTTCTCATAGTACAGTAGACAAAGAGCTACTTGCAAACGATGACTAGGTATTTGACAATGTATACTTATTATAAACACCCCTCCTCCCCTTTTAATAATAAGTTACTAATCAAGCCGTCGTCTCTCAATTTAACATACAAAATTGTTACAATTCATTTACAATATGTATCTATACTTACAATAGTTATATCGACGAATGAAAATATTTATGTTTTATTTTATGAGAGGTAGAATCCTTTTTCAAGTGCTATTCACTTACTAAGAATTAAAAACATTTAAATATAGCTACGTTTTAAAATATTACATCCTAAAATAAACAAAAAGGTATTTTTTATATATATTGCCGTTATCCTCTTACTTTTTGTTCACCATGGCATTACAAGTGCTTATAATAACTATACATAAATACGTACCTACATGCATTCATATATACCTATATACAGCTTCACGCTTTATCCCTAGCGGGGTAGTTAGAGAGAACGCAGCGCCAAATGCTGCGGTCCCTGTATACCTCTTTCACCTCGTCCATTGTCAACCTCTTCATACTTGCACTCTAGAGAGTTCTCGTGGTTATTACCTGACCTTCCTCCAGTATTTTTAAAACTGTTTATCGAAAGTCAACAAAGGCCTCCCCTTAATACCTATAGTTTAAGTTAAATCCTAAATAATGAACTATTAGTAAGATGAAGACGAAGAACTACAAACAATATAAAAATTGAAAGTAACATTAAAAATATAATTTTCAAGAACTTAGAACATATTAAATATACACTAATAGGCGGAGTTATCCCTAAAAGTTATTCAAAGTATCGTAAGGATAATTAGCCGTTTATGGGCATTAAATAGCTTCACTGTTTGAACAGCGAAGATATGGTCAAATAAACGAAGTGCATCTATAGGAGTTTTCGCTAACATAATTAAGCAGTTATAGTAAGAGAAAATAGATACATAAAAATATATAATGTAATTTCGCTTACAATGTAAGCGAAAATAATATAATAATAATCTAATTTCGCTTACAATGTAAGCGAAAATAATAATGTAAGCGAAATTAGTACCATTTTCATTATAATAAACATAATATTTGATATATTATTTCTTAATTTTTTTTAAATAAATATACACCTACGTACATATGCGTATAAAAATATAACATATTTATATATTATTAATAATTTAAAATATACATTCAGTACAAATAACTAAAGACTAGTAACATTACGTTGTGGTCTGTATCTGTATACCTAAAGTAAAATAAAAACCTTTAACCTTTGTCAAAGAGTGTCGATGTAAAAGATTTATTTATACATTGTACAAACAAATCTGAAGGACACTTGCATTGCATTTTTAAGGAGCCATTAAAGTTACACTTGGGTCGTAAGTCTGAGCTCTTCTTTCTAAAACGCCATGGGTCCAACACGAACCATGGAATGCTAAGTAGTTTGTTCTCTATAACATATTATGTTTTCACCATAAGTCTTTAATAGGAAATAAATGAAAAAAGAGCTGTAGATACTGGAAATTAACACTTAATTTTACGTATACCAGAAACATGTCTTTAAATTAAAAATATGTAATTTAATTTTGTGATTTTTATTATGAACATTCCAATTAAATCGCTTAATTCCTTTTAACTCTTTTTCTTATTGAATAAATTTATATTACATTTCTAATTGTAAATTAAATAAAATCTAAAAATATTTGAATTTTATAAACGGACAAAGACCATAACAGAGTTGAATAGGATTAGCTAAAAACGGTTTACGCTACCCACTCACAGATGTCACTACTGGGAGTTGGTATTTAGAAAAGATTTTTACTATATACATTTTGTTGTAAGCATTATAATAAATCTACCAAACATTTTATCGTGCATATGCAAGGGTAAGCATATAGAGTAAAGTGAAAAGACACTCCAATATCTACTTTTTATTTTTATACGATACAATGTCATACCAGAGAATGTATTTGCTAGACATTAATATATTTCTCTGTTGTATGTAGGAATCGAATCCTCAACCATCGCGTTACAGCTAAACACATCTGGAATAAAATGGTCTATCAAAAGATATTTTTTTATAAAATATTTTTTTTATTTAATTGTATTTTAAATTATTGGTTCGCTTTGTAAATCATAGATGGCGCAACTGTTCTGCTTAGAAATTATATATATTATATTTATTATTATTATGAATCTAAATAATATGAATAATAAAGTAACAAAAAAGATATTTGTTATTTGAAAGTGATTTTTTAATTTCAGTTTCGTCTCACGTCGTAACTTTGGGAACAAATTGTTTTTGGACGCTATTTTTCAATAGCATATTTCGGCAATCAGAAAAAATATTTAGCTTTAGGTGACATGGTTCTCATGTCATGATTACGAATTCCAAGAATGCTTCTCAAATGTTTTCCAAATTCTCAAATGCTTTCGAGTTGCGTACAAAAAGAAGAGATTATAATTAATAATATAAAATAATTATAGAAATAAACCTATGTTTATTTACGTTTTTAATACATAAAAAGGATATTTTATTACGTAATATTTTATTAAATATTTTGTGTATAGTAAAATTTGAGTAACAGATATTGCATATTTTTAATTAAGTATTTATTAATGATGGTTAATAGTGCATATTCACAATAGATGCGTTTATTATTACATTTCATATTATTGCAATATAAATAATAAAATCAAGATAGAGAAAAGTAGCTCGATATCTACGTATTTAATAGATAAGACGTGAAAATAATTTATTTTTTCAAGTGGGGATTGAACACACAAACACTCTTCCGCTGCGCCAAAGTGGACTTACTTAAACAACAGAAAAATAATTTATTTCTATAATTCTAAAAAAATGATTTATTTTTTTTAGCTTCACGCTTTATCCCGCATATAGCAGGGTAGGCAGAGGGAACTGCAGGTACCATATGAACCTAGTGTTAAGACACTCCGTTGCTTAGTCCCTGCTTTCTCCGTCCCCGCTTTCCGCCTTTTTTTCGAGGCATTGCTTGTTGAGTGGCGAAACTCAACGCTGCGCTTTGTCTAGTTTCCAGAGCGAAGAAAATGGAAATAGAAAAATCCATCTTCCCCGAGTGGGAATCGAATGGATTGATTTCTATAAAAAAAACATCTCGAAAATTTTTTATAGTGTAAATTAAGTAATATGGTGGAAAATGATTGTAATATTTTTTTTTTAACATATTCATTAGGTATATTAAGTAATTAGGCAACTTGTAAAACTTACTATCACTACTACGTATAGTACTAGAACATTAAGTTAATCTTGCTACAGTGCTATCTCACTCATAATTACACGTACTTAGTTCAGGTATTTCAATAAAAAATATAAATACAAAAAATAGCCTCATATAATTTCCTGCATATAGTAAGATGGACAGAGAGTGGTCCCCGAGTGAGAATCGAACCCACAACCGTTTGGTTTACATTCAAAATGATTTCACCACTCAACTACACCTAAGTGTCTCACTGTAGTGGAAACTGAAGAAATGGATAAGGAGACAGAAATATGTGAAGCTACTTGTATAGTTTTATATTTTTTTTACATTTTGAGTGGCGGAACCCAACGCAGCGCTTCTCTTGTTGCCAGAGCGAAGATAATCGAAACGAAATAATCCATCTTCCCCGAGTGGAAACCGAACCCATGAAGCATCACGTTTACAGGCAGTCGCTGAGCCTCTGCTCTACAACGGTCCTCAGTTATAGATGTCTTTTTTTTTAATTTTTACTCATTTCAATATAATAATGATTTATATATTTTAATTTATTATTTAATATTAATATAAACTATAGGAAATACGAGCTTACTTTAGTAGTTCGTGCTTTTAAAATCAAGCATCAATATATTTTGTTTTCTCATTTTTGTTATGATAACAATTTTGTTTATGTCCACCAATGTCCCACCTATTTCATGTCTCTATTAACGTTCATTCAGTAATGTTAATATTTCATTACTTATATCAAGTAGTCAAGAAAACATTTACAAAGTATACAAGAAACAATACTACGTCCATGTCACCTAAGTATAGATACTGCTCTAAAGCTACACCATATGTGAAAAGAGTGCAGGACCCCATCTAATAATTGCATATATACACTACGAGAGCTTTATAAAAGTTTAATGATAATTAATGTCTGCACATCAATACGTCCATTCGTTTGATTAAACAAATCGCTATTTCATTAAGCTCACCGATGTACCAAACAAAAATTATCTAAATGCTTTTAATAGTTGAGCTTCATTCGGTTTTATTTTACCAAAATGCAGTCTCTATTTGGCTGTGAATATATTTTTATATAGAACAATTATGTAAGCCTGTGATTAATCAATGTGAATAGCAACCTGCCCGCTTTATTGCATAGCTCTATTTACTCGGGCCATAGCGGTGACATCTCATTATATACCGTGGCTATATACGCGATCAGCTATCTAGGACGTTTGCACGCAAAAATCTAGTACTAGGTGCTTGCCCCCGGCGGCACACACGCACACCGCCACCCACGGCCGCACACTCGCGCAGTGGATGAGACTGCGTGAGAGAAAAAGACAGGCGCAAAAAACACCCGTTGGTGTGAGGTGCTGCCCCCAAAAAAACCACCAAAAACGCAATCTGCGCAACTTTCCGGCGCAGAATCGTTAACGACTCCCGCTCTCTTTATCGTGCACGCCGTGCCTCCTATATTTCTATTTTTTCTCCGCTGACCATTAGACGTAAGACAATTCGAGTGCTCCACTACATGTTAACTTCTGCCCATCACATAGAGTCGATATTACTTTGCGTTGACATGGCGTATATCTTCAGCGCCCGCCGCCAACGCACACACTCGCACCGGAACAGAAAATAACGATCGCATTTTTGACCGAAAAGGACGGACAGATGGCTGAAAAGAGAAGAAAAAAACGACCATTTTGCTTGGCGCACCTACGACGAGGTGAGCTTTATGTATGCTATCTTTTTTTGAGAAAAAAACCCAACCAAAACAAATGCACGTGGCCGGGTGTTATGACCGACGCGGAAAAAACTCCCGCCGCCGCTAAGAGATGCCGTTGTTAGCGCGCATTTTTTCCAAAGCTTTTAGTTATGAAAAAAATGACGCGGTGGCGCTTCGGTCGCTTAGCTTTGTTGAATATCGCACTAATGAGCCGAGCGTCATTACTGGAAATAATTTAGATTAATTATGCCATTAAACAGATGACGAAAAACAGTAAAACGAACGGCGAACAAAACCAAATAGATTTTGCATGTATTATTTATAACAATCACTTTGTGTACATCATTAAATAAAAAACTTTATTGTCGCTCATTTTGGAATAATGCAGGGCTTAGTGGCATTTAAGTGGTAGAATAGCACAGTAAATATTAGTAAAATATAGATATTGTATACTTTTTTTTAATTTAAAAAGATCGCACGCAGGTTTTTGTATAGCCGCGACTCTAAATATGTTATCACATACTTTTTATATATTTTTTGATACTATTTGTAAATATCGTGTAATACATTATAGTATGAGGTTACGACGCTTCCAATTAATATTAATTAATTTAAATATATAATCATATCAAGTAAGCATATATCTATGTAACTTAGTATATATCAATGTACATATTGCGAGAACTAAAGTAACGATTATTTTGAATTGTTCTTAATTTTATCTTGCTTTAATTATAAAAATATATTCAATTTTTAAGAATTATGTACATATTTTATACATTTACTAGCAATATTTTTTTAAAACATTGGCATTTAATTTATCGCTAAGTGAAGTAAATGTAAAAAAAAAATACTTTTTCTAATATCTTTAACTTCGTAGAAGCTTACTTGTATCTTTGCACGCGTAGGTGATTTAAAATTAAAATATATAAGGGATATAACACGTATTGTATTCTAAGTGCTCAGTGACCATCTAATAAAATAATAGTGTTGGACTAGTAGACCTACTGTTAGTACCTAGTAGTATCAATAGTGGTAAAAAAAAGTGCGTATATGAAATAAATACAAATTCTTTAGCTATTTTTGTTACTATTTACAAAGATCATTTTGATTATCATCAAAAATTATGAAATTACAATGCTTCAATGATTAAAAGTTACTTTAACAATCACCATATACTATAATTCACTGTCTAAGAACTATTAGACATTTAAAATATACAAACACTTTATAAAGCAAATTGAATTAGAATATACTTGCTTTATTTTATAATATAAAATTAAAAAATTCTTTAAAAGAAACCTTTGCTTATGAAAGGTGTTAGGTGACTTAATAAGAGCAGTTAAACCCCACTTCGCAGCCTTAGCTTTTAAGACAACAAGCATTAAGCGAAGCTTTCTGCAAGCACGCTAGTAGCAGCGGTCGCAAATAAAACAACTTTTTAATTTAATAACATTTTTTATTATATAATATTTTAATCTGTTATACTAAATATTGAAGCCTTGGTTGGTTTATTTTTGTTTTATTTTTGTCATGCATTATTAAACTTAACGCTTTATTACGCGTATAGTTGAAGGTGCAACGTGTTAAGACATTCCATTCTCCGTTTTTATTTTCCTTGGTGGGAATTGAACCCACAATCATCGTGCCGCCGCACACACAACAATTTTTTATATAAGGTGAACTTTAACATTCTTAAGCTCAGATAGGGAAAAAGGCCCAAAACGAACTTGCTAATTATTATTCTAATATCATTTCATAACGAAACGCTAATATATACAAATTATAGGTAGGTTCTTTAGTATAGCAATGATTACGAGATATATTTTCATATAACTGCATTCCGTTTACTATTTTCCTGTGAGAGAATGGAATTCTTAACAATTGCAACTAACACATGTCGTTTTTTCTTAATAAAAAATATAAGAATAATGGCTTATTGTTATTGTTGCTTTGACGTTAATTAACTAATGTCCATGCGTAAATATCCTAAGGCCACAACAAATAAAATAGTTGCTTAGGACGGTTAGCAAAAATACACTACTGATTTTTCTTTTATTCAAGAAAAAATGATGGCATGAAAAACAACTTATTTAAAAGCCTATTTTGTGTTTTTTTGAATAAATAAATATTTCAAATTATATATGTTGATGGTTTATTAGTTCATATATATTTCCGGTTGGGATTTGCCAATAATTTTAATTTTTATCACATATTTAAATTTAAAAAATCAGTTGTATAATTTAATAAAATAAATGAATTGATTAAAATATATAAAACTATATAAGTTATATAAGTATATTAAGTTTATGAAGTTTTTGAATGAAGAATATAAGTAATAAGACATTAAATACCAAGCGCGTAGAAAGCGCGTAGGCAAAAAGCATAAGCGTAGCGTAGCACTGGAAGCCAAGAGGAACGGAGATGCTTACACTTTTGTAGAGACCAGCAAGACGTTTATTGGGCGATCTGCATCTGAAATGTGACAAAATAAATTACTATTTGACATAGACATTTATGTTTAATAATGTGTTAAATCTATGTTCGTGATGTAGAAAAAATAATTAAAAGAAATATTATATTTTATATATTTTTTATACATAAGAATATTTTCTAGTTGCACTTATATTACTGTAACAATATAGACGAGTATTAGCGATTTTGGGGAGGATGGAGGATTTTTTGAAATATAATGAAGATAATATTAACGATTTATATATACATATATATATATATATATATATATATATATATATATATATATATATATATATATATATATATATATATATATATATATATATATATATATATATATATATATATATATATATATATATATATATATATATATATATATATATATATATATATATATATATATATATATATATATATATATATATATATATATATATATATATATATATATATATATATATATATATATATATATATATATATATATATATATATATATCGTTGTATGTATATATATACATATATATAAACGTAATAAGTAGGCAATTATATAAAACACTTACTTCTGTAATTTGTTTGCAGTGAAGAACAATTCACTGTATGATCCATGACACGATACGTATCTGTAATCGTTAATAAATCTGATATTAGTATAGTGTCCATAAATCATTTATTTTACTATAATTACATTTTAGTCGGAAGGAATATTTGAATTTAATAAAAAGATAAATATTTAGTATTGTAAGTTATAGTTATTTTGTATGAATTATTAGGTTTACGACATATAGTATCCGACATATAGCAATTCGAGATTGACATTGCCTAAAATTAAAAGCATTACATGTTGAGTAAAGGAACTCAATGCCGCACTTTGTTCTACCTCAGTGGAACAATAATATATTCTCCCAAGCTGGGATCGAACACGCAACCAATACGTTTACCGTCAATCGTTTTACTACATCGAAAAACATTGATTTCCAAAGTAAAAAGATAGAGGTAATCATATATAATTTTAAAAATTTTTTTTAGATATGTATTAAGAAATTACTTCATAACTTAGTCGTTGGATTTATTGAAAATAAATTGTCCATTGTTGAATTTAATCGTACTGAAAAAAAATTTTAAATAAGAATTTATTGTATTCAGATTTTGTTACTTTGCTTTATATATAGTGTCCATAAGTCAGTAAAAAGACATATACTGGGTAAATATCTAGTAATAACTAAATCCAGTTAAATGAGTCATATTAAAGATAAAATAGTTGGGTGTATACTTGAATATATTATTGAAGATGTAAATCCCTTTCCCAGTATTCGATATTCGTAACAAAAGTTCTTAAAGACGCAGATACTTGCGTGGAGTAATTGTTAACACAACTTACTTAGAAATTTATCAGCTGTCCAACAGTATATTTTTCTGTATGTTAGTTCTTGTACCGCAGCTAACACTGAAACCCAAAGAAAAAGAAATTATTAAAATTACGCAAAATTAAAATAAAATAAATAATTTAAATCAAAATTTAATATATATTTCATGTATATATCTAAATTTAGTAAGTATAATAAAAACTATAATAAAAATGATGTGTGGCCTAAACTTAATCTCTTTTGTGGAATGAATATAGAATAAAATAGAATATAGAATAGAATAGAAGAAATATAGAATTAAATTGTTTACAAGAGTATACTTTATATAATCACTAATTATTTTACGCAAAAATGTAATTTTATATTTAATTATTAATCAAAAATAAATAACAACTTAAATTACATAACTTAAGTTTAAACTTATGAACTATACTTAAAGAACAAGAAGGTATTGTATATACTTACTATCTACAATGTATACTAGTTCTTTAATTATTATTATTAATTTATTAAAAATAAATAATATATATTTCTAAACTTATCACATAGTATGCACATAAAAATATAAAGACCGACGGTACCTAATATAAATATGTATATCGTTATAAATTGTATATTACAATACACTTGAGATGTATAAAGAGAATTTCTAAACAATAAAGTTCATAGCTATGATTTATTCTTCTATTATTATCGTCTAGACTATGCTAGACTAATAGTTTAACTTTTTAATTATATTTAGCGAGGTATTTAATTTGGCACTAAAAGTTGATGTATTCGCGTGTAACGAGTTCGCAACAGACGAATAAGACGAAGTTATGAATTAATATGATTCGATATAATTTCCTTATATTTAGACTTGATTACTCGATATTTTAATCTATCATAGATAATTTTGGTTTATTACTTTTTAAGCAATAAAGATAATGATACTGGTTTTACGAATTCTTAAATTATGTTATTTTCAACACGGTTAAAAGAATGTGAATTTTGGGCAGTATTTGGTCTCTCTATTCAATCCAGTGACAAAAATTCATTTGAAAAGCGGAAAAGGGGGAGTCTTTATATTTTCTTTTTGTTTTATGAGGATTTAATTAAAAACCTTTACATAAATCAAAATGCTGGATCAAAATAATTTAAGGTAATTTACGTTTAGTGTTTATACAAAAATTAAACAACATTAAATATATATCTACATACGTTTTTTGAATATTGCACGTAATCTTGATGCAACTGCTTTTAAACCGTGCGATATATTATCAGACAGATAGATTCTACCGCAGTTACTATCCTTCGTGTGTATTCGCGTATTATTTATAAATACAAGAACAAATAGTAACTTGTATATTAGTACAAAATAATTTGTTTTGTATTAAAATTGATATATTTGTTTTAAACGTCACAAACGATTGTAATTTATATCAACTTTATCTAACTAAACATATATTACTAAATATACAATATAGGAGAGTCGTGACGCAGAGGTGTGGCGCCTATTTGTAAACGCGACGGTTGGGTTCGATTCTCACTCGGGAAAAATAGATTTTTCTATTTCCATTGTTTCGTTTTATATACTTAGAAAAAGGTGGCGTGGAGTTCCGCCACTCAACACGCAATGCCTCGAAAAAATGCAGAAAGTAGGGAAGGAGAAAGCAGGAACTAAGCTACGGAGTGTCTTATCACTAGGTTCCTATAGTTACTGCAGTTCCCTTTGCCTACTCTACCATGTGCGGGATAAAATCTAAAATGTGAATATTAATAATAATATAAATACCTACATACACATCTGAGTAAATCATTTTAGTGTAAAGTTATATATTGTAAAGCATTGCTAAATTACATATTCAACGTTCCTTTGCATCAAGCCATGATTTACGATGACTTTAGTCAACTTAAATTTTTTTACCATTATCTTATAAACATATCTTACGTTATGCTAATTTGTTTAAAAATCGTTTTCCTAAAACCCCATCAAATAATTGGCGTTAACTGGATGGAATCCGCAATAAACCGATTTACGTCGCCCTCTTCGTATTCGATTATCCTTCACGTAATGCAAAGAACTGTACGCCCTCCCAGCTGCAAAACACGTAAAATTAATATCGTATTACGAAATCGTTGTCAGCGTCTCGTTCAAGACGTAAATGTGATTAGAATTTCAAGCGTATAATATTCAAAATTCGTATACATCGTGATGAAAATGTAGGGGGACACACAGGGGAACCGACGTTGTGCCCGACAAGTTGGTATAAAGCGTAAATATTGCAGTGTGAGTGTAGTTTTGGATCCGCGAAATGTGGGCGGACGCGGTCTTTCATAGTGCACGTGAAAATTGCAGATTGCAGATAATTGTTGCATTGGGACGAATTTTATCCATCTATCATAATATGCCTATTTATCGGCGCACATTGTAATAGTAATAAGCGAATATTTAAATCGGAATTATTATTTGAGAGTGTAATATATAAAAAGAATATATATACATATAAAATATTTACTATGAAAATACATTTTAAATTTAACAGAGCTAAGCTAGATTTTGAACTACGAGTATATTCTTTGCGTTTTTATAGAAGTGTGCGTTAGGTGGTAATTCCAAGAAATGTTATCCTAAATTTTTGTTAATACGATAAAAAGTCAACCAATACACAATACTACACAATATCGTAAGGCGTTTGATAATTATTATTACAAAATCGTTTGCTATAGAGTTAAATAAATATTTGAATAATAAGCCATATCATAAAAACATTAAAATACGTCCATCCGTATAAATCGTGAGAAACTTTATAAAAGATTACTAGTAGGTATCAAAACATTCCTGAGACAGTTATAAAATTTTCATAAATTTACAAAAATACAATAACTATGAATTAATTCATTTGGGGAGATCAAGAATCCTTTCATAGATCAACCGGTCACCGTGAGATCGGTCAGAGATCGATTCAAATTATAATGTGTCGTAGTTCCCACAATCACGCATGCGCCGACCTTGCCACTACTCTAGCCCTTTGACTTGACCGTTGATCTTTAACTGGTTATAGCAAATATGAGGGTCCTTTTAAATATCTTAAAAATTGTATCAATTTAAATAGATTTATAAGAATTATAAATATTTTTAAATTGGTAAATTAATTAGATCAGCCTGTTGTAAATATTTCAGATTTTAATTTTTATTTAAATAAAATAAAAGAATATATCGTAAAGTTTTATAATACTATATAATTTTGAAGTAGCCGAATATTAGGAAAATTAATTCATCTAAATTTTGAGCGCACACTGTAACGGACTGCTTGAATTCATATGATGGTAGTAGTGAAGGCAGCTCACTTGAGATGCTTCGCATGTGTGAGTTTTGTTTCTGCACACATACACATTTTATTTATAAATATATTTATTCGTTACAAGAAAAGTAATATATGACATATATTGGTAATATTATATATTAGTATTGCTATTTTAATAGCTAATTTAATACCGAAAATATCATAAATTATGGGGATAATTTTAAATTCACAAAGCACGTACTTCGTGTAGATCGATCAAAATTCGATCATAAGGTAAATATCAATTATTTCTTATTTACACTTTGATACGTACAAAAATATTACCATATTTAATTAACTACACAACCACAGTATAACCGCACTAACGTTATAAAAGGATATCTATAAATAACCTAATTTAAAAAAAATATTAATGACTGACATATTTATGTTAATATATTATTAATATTTAATGAAACTCAAATTTTTATTTGTAAAAAATAAATAACACAGATAAATAATAATTCGAGCGCTGACTTCTTTGGTTTCACAAATCTGCCTTTGTGTGTGAGACTAAGCATCTAATCCTATGTGAACTAAACATTATGGCCCGCGGCGTCGTCACGTATAGTAATATAGTATATACATACATTCATATAGACGTTTGTGTGTGTATGTAAGGCAAAGTTAGATCGTCCACACTTTACCGCCGAGCCTCGATAGAAACTGTACAGACGCAGGGTGCTGTGGTAAGATTAGACGAGGGTTTTAGTTATTTTTGCCTATTTATAATAGTAAGAAAATTGAGTTAATTTTGAGTCATTTTTAATTACCAAGTTGAATTTTTAAAATTTAATAATAGTTTTTACATGATCTTTAAATACGAAAATAAAATTTTAATTTCTCTTTAGAATTGATAAATAATTAATCATCGATTTTGATGCTATAAATAATGATTATACGATTAAACGATATTCTGATAAGGCTCTATCAAAGATCATACATAGTATGAGTATGTGTATTTTTCTTTAATTTTTAAATATACATAAACAAAGTAACGTACTATCATTGGACTTATTATGATAAATACTAATATTAGATAAGACTAACATCATTTAATTACCTCACATATATTTGTTATTAGACCATTAAAAACATACAACGTAGCACTCTCGCAGGGTGTACGCTGGTCAGCTCCTAACATCATTAATCTAACTTTCGTGCTACCCTTTATAATAGTTCGGTCCGTTCCCTCGGGCGGGGTGGAGGGTGCAAGTATAAGGGGTGGGGGTGTATTAACATACGAATTTGGCCTGCCTTCTTCTTGGGGGGATGAATTTAAGTTTTGCGCCGTGTATTGATCCGGATGGTTTTAGCTAGTAATCATGGCTTAGCGTTATCCATCATACCTGCCATCTTGTTTTGTTTTTTTATTTTAAAATTATATGTAATTCGATTGAATGCTTTTAATAGCGTATGTGCTATATTGAGTTTAGATAGTTTTTAATAGGTTTTGTTTTGTAAGGTGATAACTTTCTTTGGCCGTATACGCAATCTTTTTACGCTATATTGAATAGTTTATTTAGAGAGAAAAATGCTATACTACATCATGTAACCTATTGTACCTGAATATGTCATATTTATAAATATTTAGACACAGGGCGAAGTGAATGAAAACTATTTTATAAAGTAAGTACAGATGACTGAGCAAGTGAATGATAATTACTTAATATTTTGCCTCTCTCAGGACAATCTCACATAGAACAAGTGGCAGGCCTCATAACTCTTATGGTTCTCAGTATATATAGGTATATGATTTGAACCTAAAACTATCACATATCATATGGTTTTGACTAAGTACTCTACAATAAAGCCAAATATTGCCAATGCAATAACAATGTTAGTACTATGCATAAAAAAAGTAAAATGATATTTTAAAAAAGAAAAAATGATATACGAAAATAAATATGAAGGCAGCCGAGTAACTTGCGGACGGATACACGAGCAAATGACGTCTTGTCGACGGATAAAATTGATTGGATCTCAGTGGAGAGGAAATGATGCAAAAGGACCGCGTCAAGTGGAATGAATTCCGTCCCTGTGTTGCCTCTTTTAATTAATACCAGTAAATATCGCTCATGTTTTGATATTACTTTTGAAAATGTTAATAAAAATAATTACTATTTTTACAGTTTAAGTAGATAAAATAAAAAAATATAACACAGATACAAATAAAATAAAAAAATAACACTAATAAATGTTTCGATACTACTTTTGAAAATGTTAATCAAAATTATTATTATTTTTAAATGTATGTAGAATTTAATTTTTAAATGGCAATAACGTAAAAATTATTAACATGTCAAAATTATTTTTTTATTCATACGGTAAAATAAATTAAAAAACTGTAAATAAGTATTAAGAATCAAACAAGACAAGTCTGAATCGTTGAACACCTCGAATCTTTTGATCTTGTAGAACTCGGTTCATTGGTGTTTGCAGCATCAATGAAGCGAAAGCGTTTGTCACCTTGGTCATATCTATCTATATTAAAATTTATTTTTTCTATTTTAAGTGATAAAAATATACTACGGTATAGGTTACATCATTTTGGATACACTTTTAATGATTGCATTAGATAAACCTGTGTACAGTATTTAAGTAACTAACTGTATAACAGAATTAACGAAGCCTAATATCACTTACATCAAATGATTTTAAAATCACTTTACTTAGCAGATAAACTATTTCGTGTACATTCTAACATTTACTATTCACTCAGTCTCAATTTTAATATAATATATGAAAATCACAAATAACACAACAAACGCATATCTACAGGGGTTCATCATAGTGCAATACAAAGTAACCAGCCGTGGGTCACATAACGTTACACGTACACGTTGCATCTTTTGATCTCAGAACGCTCGGTCCAGTGGATCACTGCACTTCCAATGAAGCGAGAGTTTCTACGGATAGTGATGCAGCGACATTCGTGTGCATATGGTACTAGTACATTTCACAATAGTAATTATACTAAATGTATGCTATTTTTAAATAATTTCTTTATTTTCGTTATCGGTAAATGTTCAGAAAAATGTGATGTACATAGCAGTACACTTTCAGGTTTTCTATGTTTTTGTAGACAAATAAGAATAAGAGATGAGTAGTTACTAATCAATAAGTTAAAGAACTATTGTATTAAAATCTTTAATTCTATATATAATATTTATTTATAAAAACCCATATGTTTTGAACAAAAATAACAAAAAAGTAACAAAGCAAACATATAAACGTATAAAACATAACATGTGTGTGTTTTTAATTTGTGTTTTTAATTTTGTACATAGCTTGCGGTGGTGTTGAAAAAGTTTATAGTATTATCTACTGCTATGTATTACTTCATTACTTTTATTAATGTCTTAAAACACAGTAAAAAAGACATTAAATTTCTATTCACTTATACAAAATATAATTTAAATGAGAATAAAAAAATTAATCTTATTTAATATTTTTCAACTATAAAATAAAAGCTGTAAGAAAATGAGCACATTTCAATAAGCAACCCAAATTCTATGCGTCCTTAGTATTCCCTAGACTACACAAGAAATTGTCGACGGCGTAAATACGATCGTTTCATATAGAGATAATATGTTCAGCCACCCTTATTTAACAGTCCCTCGGATAGGATTAGGATTTGTGAAGAAAATTACGTGACGTCAAGATACATATACCTTTTTAAAGACCTTTTAAATACATATTATAGGAAATATTTACGAAAATATTTGCATTTTGTTTCTTTTAAATAAAATCAAAAGTCAAGTATTTGTTTTATTTTATAACAAATTAAAACTAAAGCAACAACATTTTTATATAGATGCTGTATTATGTACTCAGTCCACCCCCAACCCTTCATCCCTTAGATTACTCCTCTAAGATCATCCGTACGAACTTCCCCTCTTTAATTGTGACTCCCGGATTCATTATTGCCATATCCTTACCCAACCCTTTACTCTTATCTTTAGATCCCTCTGTGTGTGTAAGATTAATATATAATTCGTCGATAAAGTTCTAACGCTGACTAAATTGTATAATTTTAAGAAGTAACAAAGATATATTTCACGATTATGTACAAAACTATAAACCAAAAAAATAAGTATAAGTATTTATTTAGAAACTAGGATAAAAAATGAGGATATTAGGATAAAAAATTGACAAATTATTATTTTTTAATAATGCCTGAGAGAGAATTTTTATCGTGTCAATACTAATGTGTTCCTTCTCCATATTGACCTATAATGACATAAATTATCATACTACATAATTATATTATATAGGCACTATAGTATATTATTTACCTCAACGTCAATACATTTATATATACAGAATTTTTGAAAAAGCACTGTAGTTTTATTTATAGTTAAAACTAAAATTGGACAAAAAATCGAATACCTAAATAGAAATTCTAAAAGAATTTCAACACACGGTTACAATGTGATGATTTAAAGCTACCAAGCCCGCCTTAGACGAGCAAATGTTTGGGTAAAGGTGCGAAATGGTGTTGAATGGCGCGAGGCGCTATGGAATGGCGGCGAAGGCACGCGAGTCATGTGCCGCGTAGCTACCAGGGCTGGCAGAGAGAGATAAGAATTTATGTGGGTATTTCATTTTTGTTTTTGGGCTATTTTTCAACTTACTTCATAATGCCTAAACTGCTGCCGTTTTGGTCATGTTAAATCTCAATGTAGGTCTCAACCTAGGTGTTACAGGTGTGCCCAATCTCATTCTGGTGATTCATGTGACATTACCAAAGAAAATTCTAATTGTTTGTTCTGCAATTGTAAACACTTTGCCACAGATAAAGATTGTCCTGAGTATGCAAGACAGCAATCCATCAAAATTGTTATGTCACAAGAGTGCATCTCATACTTAGAAGCTTCCTCCCGTTTTCCTTCTGCCCAGCGTTCCTATGCAAATATTGCAAAGGAAATGTTCTCTCCTACAATTACCATTAATCCTAAGTTCCAACAAGCCCGGGTTACCCAGAATACAACAACTCCCTCCAAATCATATCGCAAAACAGTGTTCCAAACTCCCCGTCCCAGAGCTCCTCTTGCTAAAGGTTTTGATAGACAAGCTCATCAAGCCTTAATTGGTAACTGTTCCTCATCCCTTCCTAATGGTCATGCTCTCAATCAAGGTGTTGATAATCCAGCAGTTGGCAGAAAAGATCTGTTAGTTGCCTTAACAGAAACTCTTGTGAGTATTATATCCACCTGTGATGAACTTCCCTTACCGTCCAACGTTGCCCAAAACTTACTAACCATCTTTAAAATCCTAAATAATGGCTCCACTGACCTTCCTGCAGTGGAATAGTAGCAGTGTTCGTGCTAAAAAACATGAATTACTGCATATTATTTCTCTGTACGATCCTGTCATTATTGCCCTCTCAGAAACATGGCTCGTGCCTGATTCCCCATTCAGGGTACCAGGTTTTGCCTGTTTGAGGGAGGACAGAAATGACGGGTACGGAGGTAGTGCTATCCTCATCCAGCACTCCTCTCCCTATTCTCGCATTCCTCTCCCATCTCACAGTCAACAGATTAATGCTGTTGCTGTGAGTGCCTTTAATATATCCTTTCTTTCTGTATATATTCCTCATCCTTCCTTTTCTGTTTTCCTTGAGCTTAAGTCTATCATCACTTCGCTTCCTAGTCCAGTGCTGATCCTGGGAGATTTTAACACTCATCACACTATGTGGGGGTGTTATTACTGTGACGGATTCTCTCCTTCGTTGGTGGACTTAATTGATGATGTCGACCTCTGCATCCTCAATGACGGTTCTCCGACTCGTAGGGTCAATCCTAATCAGAATCCCAGATCTGCTGTTGACCTCTCCTTGTCCTCTCCTTCACTTGCCTCCCAGCTATCATGGTCTGTCCTTTCTTCCACACATGGTAGTGATCACTTTCCAATTCTCTTATCCTTAAATAATAGACTCCCTTTTATTAATAGCCCTCACCCGCTCCTTAAATTCAATTTAAAAAAAGGTAATTGGTCTAAGTATGCTGACTCTGTAGATTGCATGTTGAATGATCTTCCGGAGTCCGTTAATCATGAGAATGTCATTGTTTGTTATGACCGGTTTGTCTCTGCCATCTTATCTGCAGCTGACTTAAACATTCCTAAAAAACTCTCCATTCAGAAGCAGATGCCTTCCAATCCCTGGTGGGATCAGGAATGCTCTGATTCTGTCGATCGGCGAACATCTGCTGAGGTGTCATACGCAGCCTGTATGACAATGGAGAAGTATATTGAATACAAACGCAATGATGCAAAATTTAGGAAGTTAATTTGGAAAAAGAAAAAGCTTGGTTGGGTCACCTTCTGCGAGTCCCTTAATCCTCGTACCTCTTCCCATATGGTGTGGGCGAATGTTAAGAGATTTCGCCGGTCGCTCAACATTATGCCTAGTCCAAATTCCAACAATCCATCCATATGGCTTAACAATTTCGCTAACAAATTGGCTCCTCCCTTCGTTCCGTCTTTTGATCTATCCCCAGCTATGCCGATTGAATCCTCAGAAGAAATGGATGCCCCCTTTTCTTTTGAGGAACTCAAAAACATCTTAGCGGATTTAAAAGACACTAGCCCAGGTGAGGACGGTGTCCCTTACTCATTTATCAAGGAGTTAAACGACAAATCTAAGGTTTACTTTTTGGATGTATTAAATAATATTTTTCAATCTGGCAATATTCCTGATTCATGGAAATCCCAAATTATCATTCCTATCCTTAAACCGGGTAAATGTTCCTCTGATCCTTCTTCCTACAGACCCATTGCCCTTGCATCAACGTTATCAAAAACTGCTGAACGACTTTTAAAAAACCGTTTGGAATGGATAGTGGAAAGCAGAAATATCTTAGCTCCCTCTCAGTTTGGATTTAGAAAGGGGCTAAGTACTGCAGATAGTCTCAGCATTTTAACTACAGATATTCGACGAGCTTTTGCCAAAGGAGAGTATTTAGTGGGTGTTTTCCTAGATGTTGCATCGGCATATGATAATGTCCTACTTCCGGTACTCAGGCAGAAATTGCTTAAGCTGAGTATTCCGCCGAGGTTGTCTCATTTCATATGTAATTTGCTAACCGATCGAACGGTATCTGTTAAACATCCGCTTCTTACTGTGCCCCCCAGACACGTCTGGAAAGGCCTTCCTCAGGGTTCAGCTCTTAGTCCTCTGTTGTACAACATCTACACACATGACCTCGAATTATCTGTTAGTAGTTTTTGTAATATCCTTCAGTATGCTGATGACATCGTCCTCTATTACAGCTCAAATTCTGTAGAGGACATCACTTACCACCTAAACACTGCTTTACACTATCTCAACCAGTGGTTGACTGATCATGGTCTCTCGTTGTCCATTTCTAAGTGCCAGGTAGTAGTATTTACCAAAAAAAGAGCTACCCCAAATTTTCAAATTGCTTTTGATGGTATTCCCATTCAGGTCACGGAGAATGTAAGATTTTTAGGCATGATACTCGATAAGCGACTGAATGGAATTGCACACGCTGAATTTCTTAGCAAAAAATGTGAAAAAGGCATTAATGCTTTAAGAGCAGTGTCTGGTGTGTGGTGGGGTGCACACCCTTATACTCAAAAACTTCTGTACGGTGCCCTTATCCGTAGTCATATTGATTATGCTTTATATGTTCTGGACCCCTTTAATAAAGTAGCCACAGAAAAGCTTAATCGGATACAGTACAAATGCCTACGTATTATCTTAGGGGCAATGAAGTCTACTCCCACCAATGCTCTCCAAGTGGAGTGTGTTGACCCACCCCTACCTATCCGTAGACAATACCTTGCAGATAGATTTGTTGGTAAAATGTTACAGCTTTCTTCCCATCCTTTGTGGCCTAAGTTAACTGAGTTAGCTGACCTCATCCCCAGTGATAAACCATTACCATTCTTATTACATAGTTTCCTGAAATTCACCAGATTACCTCATCCTTTGCTACGCCTTTCATCTAATCCATTGTTTTGTACACCGTACAAAGCATTGGTCCATCATCCATCCGTCATAACAGATCTTGGCTTGACCAAGGATGATCCAGGTACCAACACAAAATTCCAAGAGGCTGTATATGAAAATTGGTCAAATCATCTTCACATCTTTACAGATGCATCAAAGCTTTCTAAGGAGAGCTGTGTTGGTGCAGCTTGCTGGATACCAAAATTCAAAATTATTTTACAATTTAAATGCCCTCCCGAATCTTCAGTGTTTACAGGCGAGGCTGTTGCCTTGTTAGAGGCAGTCCTGTTCACGCTCTCCCACAACGTAAAACAGACGGTTATTTTTACTGACTCTCTAAGTTGCTTATTGGCTTTAAAGGGTAACCCGTTTCATAGTAAATTAAGATCTTCAATTGTTTTAAGGATTCGTGAATAATTATACTCGTGTCATCTGAAGGGTTTGGAGGTCACTCTTGTGTGGATTCCAGGTCACTCTGGAATTAGTGGGAATGAATCTGCAGACTCTTGTGCAAAATTAGCAGCCCAATGTGGCACTCTAGACAACTTTTCTAATTCGGCCCAGGATCTGCTGTCTCTTGCTGCTACTCACTTGGATAAGTCCTGGTCCAAACACTGGGATCTATCAAAATCCCAGAAAGGTAAATACTATGCATTTCTCCAACCTGATATACCAAAGCGTCCTTGGTTTTTTTCTCAAAAATTCACTGAACTGAAAGTTATATCCACAATTTGCCGCTTACGCCTCGGACATGCATGTACTCCTGTTCACCTGGCTAAGATCAGGGTCAGGGACCACTCATTGTGTGAATGTGGCTTAGACGACGGTTCTCCTTCTCATATCCTTTTTTCTTGTCCTAAATTAATCCGTCCTTTATATGATGTTCTTCCGCTCAAAGTCCCTCGTCCTCTTAGTGTTCAGTGTTTGTTAATGTTTGTGTTTAGTCCTTTATGTAAATTTTTGTGTAAATATATTAAATATAATAATATTAGAGTATAAGCTAACACCCTTGTAAAATATTATCTATTGCTAACCTAATGTGTTGTATGTATATATTGTAGTTATTTGTTGACTTTGTTATAGGTGAAGGATTTAAAATGGATCTCTTTTAAACATGCATTCCTCTTTTGTGTAATGCTATCTCCTTTTTACCGTACATTCTCCTTCGTGTGTTCTCCATTCAACGTGACATTGGCGAAGTGAATTGTGCTCAACTGGCACGCTCGAAACGCCATAACTAAAGAGAAGAAGAAGAAGAAGAACTTACTTCATAGGTTTTTTAGATAAAAATTAATAATTAATTATTTTTAATATCAATTTTATAACGAAAATATTTTTTTTAAATCATAAGTATCGAAATAATAATTGACAACAGATATATTTTTATTTAAAAAAGATGTTTAGTAAGCTGTATTTTTCCTAAGGTAAACATGTGTGTTGCATTACATTATGTTTACGAAATTATAAAAGCCTTAACGTCACTAGATTTAATTGGCACTTTTGTAAACTAAAATTTAGTTACTTAGTGACTCGGAGGCATTGGCGTAATGTGCTCGAACTACATCAAAGGTCTTAAAATATTCATTTGTTTTCTAAAATACCTTCTTTTCTTCTACAGTTACGATGCCATTTCTAAATGTAAGACTTGAATTTAAATAGAACAAGGCAACCCTACTTGAAACGAATATCTCGCGAGCCTTTCGTAATTGAAAACATAGTGTGTTCCGGCAGTTTTAATCGTCCTTACCTAATGCAACGCCGACAACCGATTTATTTGCATATTATGTTCACATACTCGTACCACTGTTAATACTACAATGTTCTTGATATCTTAGGTTTTAGTCATACTACATAGATATCAATTTCGTATAAACTAACTGGAAAGCTAAATTTAATTTATTTGAAAACCTTTAAAAAGGCTATTATGTAAATTTATATTTAAATAGTTCTTTGAAATCGTATAAAATAACATTTTACACGAGTTAGCGTACATTAGTTTTGAACAACAATGTATGTACCTAGCATGCGCTCAAAAACGGAATAAACAAACTCGTGAAACTTTGCGGGGCTGCTTAGGTAATTGTTAAACCTAGCGTGAGCGCTTTTTGCCGCAACATTACGCCAACTTCTAGTAAAAGTTGGCAACTGCTGGCACTCTAGCGGAACTGGAGCTAGAACTTTCTAGACTATATAGAAACCACAAAGGTATGCCGGCTCGTATCAGCGCATCAACGTTATCTGCTTTTGAATGCAAATGAGTTGGAAAAGTCCGACGAAGTAAGAAACTAGTGCTGACTACCGCTATAGAGTTCTCCATTATGCACGTGCATATTATATTTAGTTTTCAAACTCATTAGAGTTCGTTTCTATATATATATTTCGGAAGTGCTTATGTGTTTTCTTAGTCAGAATAATAATTATAATAAATGTAGGCCATTAACCGTTCCTAATTCCCAATAATCGAAGACATACGATTACGTTATATATTTATACAAAATGACTGTTTTGCATCTATTGTTTTAGGAAAAATTGAAATTTGTGAAGTAGAAAAATAAAGCTTTTTCATAATATTTTATTGAATGAAGTAAATAAAATTAAACTATACTCCTTAAAAAATAATTAAAATAGTTATTACCTACCAACCAAATTACCTAAGATAAGATTGCAAACCGCTGAAATGTACCAAGGTTTCTATGTAAAAGCTGGGCGGATGAAACTCGGATAGTTGCTTTGTGGTGTTGGCAACGCCCACCACAATATTACCTACGGCACTTAAATCATAATATTTCGAAATAAAAAATAAAAAAGTGACTTTGAAATAAATTAGTCACAACTAAATAACGTAATTAACTTTCATATATACATATATATACAAGATTATGCCCATATATTTTGCAACGTATTTTAAATATTTTTAAATGTAATTGTATACATAGTATTTCTATTGTTTATTTTTTTAGATTAAATTTTAAGTTAAGCACAATCCAAAACCTTAAGATTCATTTTCATGTATCGAGTGTATCTTGTCACTTTCCTTAAACTTTGACCTTTTCAATATAGGTCATTTATATTTTTATGTCATTTAAAACAAAAAAGACAAGTACATTACAATTAACATATTTACATAACTTAACAATATTTTTTGTTATAGAATCTTTTTTGTATAATTACTAGCATGTATCAATAATAAGTACTCTACACTCTATAGCGAATATGATAAATATCAGAATTTTTCACCTTTCAGTACAAATGTTCAACTATTCATTTAAACATACTCTGTCGAGTGCGGCAACGTTTATATAAAGACAAATAAAGATGGCATCAAACGTACCTATTTACCTCTACATATGTTGCAATAATATAGAATATGAATTAATAATTTGACAGTAAATAAATGTCACTCTGAAAATGAGACTATTTTAAATTCGAATTTCACTCATATACCTATATGAAATATTAAAATGTGATTAAATTTCATATAAACATAATATATACTTAGAGAAAACATATAAAAATTCAAATTTTTATGTTTTCTTTAAGTATTTTTTCTATCCTCAGTGTGGTATATTTAAAGTCATCGAAGATTAAGATTTATCAATACTCTGTGGAAGATATAATTATTAACTAGTAAAATATATTTCTTTTATCATATATTGTTATATATTTCTAGTATTACCTTAACTTTGCATTGCAGACTTCGCTCACAAATATCCACTCGCTTTGCTGGCCAAAAAGCTAATAAATATTATAAAAATTAATAGTAAATTCAAATAAAGATTTTTTGTGTGGTTGAAAAATAGCAATATATAAAAATTTCTTCCAAAACATCTTGATCTAGGTGCACGCTATCTGAGAAAGTAATTTATAAAGTTGGATAGCGATGGTCTCACGTTATTTACCTTGCCCGCATTATGTACCTTTCGAGCTCCATTTATTCTGTACGTGATTCTGTTTTCAGCTTGTGATACTGATATATTTTATTAAATTAAAAAACAATTAAATGATACTTATAATATATATTTTTGTTATATGTATATACTTATAAAATCGATTAATATATTTTTATACTATTTATACTTTCCTATTTCAAATCACTAAGGAGTTTTTGTTATATTGTTTTATTGACACATATATAAGGATATATAAATATATTGTGTTGTACATTGCATTATTAAGTAAAAGAGTAGCATATGTTTTCAGAGTATATAAGCGAATTTTGAGACTGCTTGTCTATTTTGAGTATTAAAAGAAATTTATAATAATACTTATAAACACAATATTTCTAAGAAATTAATAATATTTATGTGAAGTAAATGATACAATTTACAATTTTTCCTTATAATTAAACGACTCATATATATATATATATATATATATATATATATATATATATATATATATATATATATATATATATATATATATATATATATATATATATATATATATATATATATATATATATATATATATATATATATATATATATATATATAATTGTTATAATGAGTTTACTTACAACACTAATAAATTCATAATTAATACCGAAATGTCGTATTTCTACTTTTGTCAAATTTCTATTTCATCTAATGTAATGCTTAGGTTGAGATGGGCAAAGTAACGATCGCCTTCACCCTATCTCCTCATCTTAATTCGGGGTCGCTGACCCATGGACCCTCGCGATTAATGGCCTAGGGTCGCAAGACTTGCTAATACAGTAAAATTAAGATGACCCTCCATCTGGACCCTTTGTAAAGAATGGCACTGTCTGTAATGGTAATTTCGTAACGAATTTACTATTTGGTATACCCAAGTGGCGAACGAAATGTTTTTAAGTATTTCTCTTAGAGTAATATTAGTAGATCTAGTACACATACGTACATACATGCATACATGCATACCTTCACGATTTATTTCTAGCGGGGTAGTTGGTGTAAAAACAAAAAAATATTTATACACGAATTATTTTACGTTTATAATATTTTGGAAAAATACTTATTTCTGCCGTTTGAAAGATATCTTAAGTATACCTAAGTATCCTGCTTTCTATTGCTTTCTATTTCTTTCTATTGATACATAATGAAATAAACACTTTAATTTGCTTGCAGAAAATACCAGAATGCATGAAAAATACTATTTACCAGCGACGCGCTGGCAGGCTACGGCCATTTGATCAATGTTCTCATATTTGATTTTAGACTATTACTGCATGATGGTGAAAAGATTAGACAGCACAAATGCACAGATTAACTGACCAATCATTTCAAAATGAATATTGAAAATTAGTATTATTTTTATTCAGACCACCAATAATATGTGTAAATGAGTAGATATGTAATTCTTTTTTATAAGATTTTTCTCAGATTTGGCCTCAATTCCAAGTAATAAAATTTTATTACTATTTAATACAGCACATCTCATGACAATATTTTTAAATACTACAAAACTAAACATACGTCGACCAAAGGAAATAATTCTTCAGAATAATAATAAAGATTTTATCAGGTGGAGACACTAATATTTTTGACCTAAAATTCCGAGTAGAATAAATGGTGCCAGACAGGTATAATATTCTAAAGATAACATAGAAAAAGAAATCACTAACATATGAAAATATATTGAAAATAGCTTGTAATACGTAATTTTGCATCGACAGCTAATATTCTATCATATACCTAAAATATAACTACAGGAAACGTATTGTATCTAAATTCATTCACAAATGCAGACGGCACCAGTCCAACGATAATTAAATTTTAAAGTGTACATACCTTTTCATAGCTAGTTGTTATTTGCAAGGGAAACAAAGACCCTCCCTTACTATCAGGTTATTTGCTTTCGTAACTAAAATTAGTTTTCCACGACCCTTCTCAGAATGGAATTAGACAAACCCTACCCGCCTTATGTAGATATATAAGGCGTTGATGGAAATTAATTTTACTTTTAGTTGTCAAATCTAAATTGGTATATATTTATAATTATTTATCTAATTTACTAGTATTGTTGAATTTAAATTCTTTTTTTTAGTTTCACTTAGAAAATAATTTGTATTAGGACACTCCGATTCTACTTTAGTGCGTGTTTTTGAAATATTTCCTCATATTACTTATTATGAACGTCGCGCTTTGTCTTGTCGCGAGAAAATTTTATAAAAATATTAATCCTTCAATTTGAAGGCCTAAAATTGAGTCCACTCTTATATTGAAAAAAAAAGAACAAATGATAACCGTGTGAAAGAGAAAATAGAAAAAACACTGTATCATTCAAAAAAAATTCTAATTTAATACATAATGTTCTCTACAATTATGTAATAATAATGAAGCTCTAAAATTTAAGCACATTGTAACGCAAGGTTCTAAATAGTGTTCATTCTGAGTTGCTAAAACGAAGGCTAGCAATTAAAACTTCTTTGTGCGGCGGTCCAGAGGGTTGGGGAGGTCACTTGACGGAGTCCGTAATTGGAAAAGTTCCTCTGGCGAATAAGCACTGATAAAGGTTACTTGTGTCAAAGTGTGTTCTAGTTGTTATGTTATATATGATGACAATATATATTATATATATAACATTATTTGAACTATCTTCGTACGCCTGTATATATAATAGGGTGATTACTTGACGAAAGAGCAGAGAACTGAGAGAAATTTTCACATAAACCTAATGCAAAAGCAATAATTTTGTTTGATTTTTTATAAAAATAACAAACAATCTATTGAAATAATTTGTAGGGCTAGACTAGCAAATTTTAGAACTTCTGTTTCGAATTCATCGGTTTTTTCTAAGTTGTATATCCCATAAGGTTAACTACTATATGTCTATATGACGTCTAATCAACCTAACAAGGCTCATACAGTAACTTGATATAAATAATTTAAAACTTTTATTTATTTCCATTTGAGCAGGAATGTGGAGTAAAAAATATTTTTTAGCCTCACGTTTCGTACCGCTTATGGCAGGGCAGGCAGAGCAAACTGCAGGAACTGTAGATGCAGTTTTAAGACACTCCGTTCCTTGATTTCCGCCTTTTCAAGGTATTGCGTGTTGAGAAGCGCAACTCAACACCATACTTTGCCGAGATGCCAAAGCAAAGAAAATGTAATGAAAAAATCCATGTTCCCTGAATGGGAACCGAACCCACAAGCCGTTACGTTATCGTTGACCCATTGACGTTTGCGCTACAAAGTTACTATATATAATAACTACATATAATATAATATATTATTTGGCGAATAGACTATAAAGCAATTTTTAATAGATGTGAAACAGATTTCATTCTTATATACAACAATAGCCATTGTACGTGTTGAAACAGAATTGAAGTGGGAGTGTTATTAAACAACCTAAGACAATGCTCACTATTGGCTGTTGAGACAAAGCCGTAGTATTCTATAGGTATTCGTTTTCTTGCCTACAGACTATAGTCCATCTATTGTGAACTCGATAGAAGAACAAAGACTTACAATAGGGCAAGTTTCTTTTATTAACATTATAATAGTGCAGCTTGGCGCCACTTATTTCGATATTTTAATAAAACTTTGATTTTTTTTTTTTTTTTTTTTTTTTTTTTTTTTTTTTTTTTTTTTAGCTTCACGCTTTATCCCGCACATGGCAGGGTAGGCAGAGGGAACTGCAGGGACCGTGGGAACCTAGTGTTAAGACACTCCGTTACTTAGTCCCTGCTTACTCCGTCCCCACTTTCCGCCGTTTTCGAGGCATTGCGTGTTGAGTGGCGGAACTCGACGCCGCGCTTTGCCTTAGATGCCAGAGCGAAGAAAATGGAAATAGAAAAATCCATCTTCCTCGACTGGGGATCGAACCCAGAAACCGTCGCGTTAGCCGCGTTACAGGCGGACGTTGCGCCTCTGCGCCACGACGGTCCTCTTTAAACTTTGATAATTATGCTAAATTTAATTTTAATTTCCAGTATACTATTTGACTAAATGCAACTTAACATATCTATTATTGTAAAATGTGACGAACGATATATATCTATTTGTATAAAATCTATCTGCCTGAAAATGGCTAATTGCAATAGGTATCTAACTAATTTCAAGAAATCCTAAACAATACGTGGATAGTGGATACCTTAATATATAAAATTCCTTTATAATTTCCTAGTTGGATGATATCTAGAATCCAAAAAGATAGTTATAATTTTAGTAGCGTAGTAGTTAAAAATAAGCGAATATTCAAGTGCAGAAATTAAACATTATTATCTTTAAATACAATTAAAAAAAAAATATATATATATATATATATATATATATATATATATATATATATATATATATATATATATATATATATATATATATATATATATATATATATATATATATATATATATATATATATATATATATATATATATATATATATATATATATATATATATATTTTAAAATACAATTAAAAAATTATATATATTTATGTCTTTATGCAAAATGATTAGAAACTATTTAAGATTTTTTATAGCATTCATTGACTTTATACTTGATATTTGTTAAATTCATTATGTTCCAAACAACATATTTCGGCCGATGAGAGAGGCTCGAACAACCTCTTATAATTTGTTATATGAAACAATAATGTAATACTTATTAAATAATTTATACTTTTTATTCAGACCAAATTAGTCACAGCCATGTTAATTAAGATTAAACATAAAACCAAGTGTTTACGTTAACCCATGAAGTAACATACGTCGTGTAAACTTACTAACGATTGTTTAAATTGGCTAGTGTTTAATTTCAGAGTATTTACATAGTAATATTAGAAACAGTATGAAAAACAGTACAAGGGTATTTGCTTTAGGAGAAACGACCAGTACTAATGAAGAGCTCTCCTCACAGATATTTACTTTGATAATTCTGTAATGTACACATTATTTATACACATTTGCGTTTCAGCCACATGTAAGGTTATTTATTTGCGCGTATAAAATTAATGATTACGTCGTAAAATCGAAAATCTTTTACAACATATACAATAATTCGTACATATTAACTACATATAATATAATATAGTAATATTTACAATATGTATTATTATAAAAACGGCATCGAGAAAATTTTTATATTATTATATGTTTGTACTGTGTACTTTGCTATGGTATTTAACATCGCCATTTGGTGCCCATTGCCCTTAAGCAGGACGGCATATATTTATTGCTAAAATGGCTTCTATTGAAGGGATACTGCAAAATTAATTTAAGTAAAACATAGGTTTTTATAATATAAAATATATATAAATCCGGTAAATAGTAAAGTGGTAAATTTGACCTACTACAAGTCATATTTACCGAATATGATTATATTTAACCATACTAACATATACTTAATACAATCTTCTGTTACATAGGTAGCTACGCCTATATAAATACAACTCATCAGAAATTCGCACACGAGAAATTCATTAGAATAAATTTCCCACCCTCGTTAAAGTGAGGTCTGAAACTAGCAAATTAATTATAAAACCCGTCAAAACAAGACCCAAAGTTCAACCCATCTGAGACGCACAAAGCGCCCTTTATTTTGGACAGACCCTACGTTATCGCAAAGTGTACCCCACCATTGATCTTAAGGGTGACTTACCCCCTGTCGGTGGAAAGAAAATCGCGCCACAGTGTGCGTGAGGGCTTGGAAAGATTATGTGGGGTTAGTTTTCGTTTGTCATGCCGTAACGGCTATAATTAGCGAGGGTTTGCAGATTCATGAATTCACAAAATGAAAGGTTATTAAATATTTCGAATTGTATATAAGAGATCATGTATTTTATATTGCTATATAACCAATTTTAGTTATCTTATGAATGTAAAAAAAAACCTTAAATAACTAACAATTTAATTTGTTTTGTTCTTCAGATAGGTAGCTTTTGTATGTACATATTTTAAAAATTTTATATGTTGTCATTGTAAAAGTTTACATTTACATTTACAAACAAAATATAGAACCTTCGAGGCGTGTGCCTGAAAAAAGAAAGTACAACGTCTTTTTTTAAATTGTATATTCTTTTTTCCAGTTCTACGTGTTAGCAGAGTATCCAGAGAACCACCGGGCTAGTATATATATAGTACTTATTTTCTACTAATATTTGAAACATTGAGTTGCGTAAGTTAACGACAGTGGTTTTTTTAACCAGAGCCAGGAACTGAAAATAGTTCGTTGTACTGTGTGAGGATCGAATTCATATATCGTGACTATGTGGCACATCATATAAATATTATGCTAGAGTTCCTTAATACTAGGATTACTCTACCTACACTGGTATAAACGGAATACAGAGTGAATAAAAAAATCCATATCCCTTTGATTATAAGTAAAGAGTTATTTGTACATTCTATAGAGTAGCTACTATATCCCATTCCTTGTCTAAAATAAGGTAAAAAATATGTTACCTATAACTAAAGTATCTGAACTTAGCAATTAATTGCAAATATACAGTTAAAATAAAGAAACTTTAATCTTCTAAATCACCAACTATATATCACAGACAAAATATATTAGAAATGAATTGCTAAGCGAGTCACGAATTCCGTCCGAATGAAAATTGTCCAATATACTGGGCGTCATCTTAGGGAGGGATGGGGTGGGTTTTATTATAGGTCGCGCGGTCTGCGGCGAGTCGGGGGCGCTTCTTATTGCGATTGACGAAAGGGTTGCCATTTTGTATTTCTGATGTTTTTGGATATTCTTTGGTCGATGCGTCAGGATCTTTTTGAATATAACTTTTTACTATTTTAAAGTTTATAGTAACTGAAAAGATATAATATTTCTTTTTTATTTGCTTTTAAGTGTCATATTTTTGTATATGTATTTAGCTTCACGCTTTAACCCGCATATTGCAGGGTAGGCAGAGGGAACTGCAGGAACAATATGAACCTAGTGTTAAGACACTCCGTTGCTTAGTCCCTGCTTTCTCCGTCCCCACTTTCCTCCTTACTTATTTAAGAACTTATTTAAGAACATTTTAGCTTATTTTAACATATACGAATATACAAATAAAGAAATTAAAGCACACTTTGATTGATGTAGTCTTCAAATGTTAGTCATTACATCACTAAGAATTTGGTCTAAATTTGGTATCTATTGAATTTGCATACAGATATGAATTTTGAGACATAAGGTTTGTTATTACTTTTTAATCATTCAATAAACATAATTGTACGCGAAATTTTCTATTAGTGCTTAAATATTCCTTCTTAAACTATACTTTACCCGGTATAACAAAATGTCGCTTCAAAAATTTTTTTTTGTATAACTTAGAAAAAGAAGCTTTACTCGTGTACCATAAGAATGTAAGTAATTTTATATCAACGCAATCAGTGAATTAACAGCCCTATCTAACATCTAGTGCGTATACAAAATTCTCGACCCTCATTCCGACAAGAAATTACACACTTTAATCTTATCATTGGAGTAAAATAGAATATTAAATCGGGCTGTCGCCGGGCGGTCCCGGACCGTACTAAACGCGGGATCACCGAGATAAACACATTCGATTTGACGGGACAAAGAATGTCTTTAATATGTCGTCCTCGCATACTACATTGTGGCGCAATGGGACATGTTTCACTGAGCATGTGGATAGGCAATTCAAATACGGGTAAAAATAATATTTTTATTCATATAATATTTGTTGGGTTAGCTTGAATACAACTTGGCTGGTTGATGATTTAAAAGGTTCGTAATCTCTACATTTTTAAAAATGAAAACATTTGAATATTACAAAATTATTATTTTAAATTTATCGCTTGTTATATTTTACCTAAATAATTTATCTAACATAAAATATTCCTAGGTGTTTTAAAAAACATTTATTGACATGACTTATTAATACTTAATTATCTATTACAGTAAAAAAGTTACAGGATATATTTCAACATGTAAAAGAACAACAAGATTACCAAACTTTAAAAGCTACAAAGGATATAATTTTAGATTTAACGACAAAATATGCAAAGGATGTATTGTAGCTAGGCATCCGCGCCATTATATCACAAAAGCTTTCTAAACATCGTCACAGGGGGATCGCACACAGCCACCGATCCGTATCTTGAGGGTCCACATCGTATATATCTAAGGGGTCTCTCCTTATCCTTTTCCCCCTCACTATGCTACCCCCACGCTCTATAAACAGTACTAAACACTCGTGCAAAATTGTAAAATTTGAACGTTTTTGTCTCTCTCTAACCGGGTGGCGTCAATTTGTTAAGATAACATTGCTAGGGTCCGGTTATTTACGATTGGGGAATTAATTTAAAGGACACTAATTAGAGTTTGGATATTGGACGAATTGTTTGAATGGAATTAGAGATCTAGACAAGCTCTATCTACAAAGCTGTCGGAATATTTGCTTATAACTAGCTGAGGCAATAGTAAGCTAAACTAGAGAAACTAACGCGATTATTGTTCTCAAAAAGTTTACATTCATATTATTAAGTTATTTTTGTAATTTTCATAATTAACAATTATTAATGATTAAAGTCAGTGCATACCTGCTAGGTTCGGTAACTATATTTAATTTTTTCATTTCATAATGAGCAAAGAAACTTCAATTATTAATACAACCGCCACAAACCACGTAAAATAGAAACTTGTGCATAATTAACTCCAAGCGACAGACAGAAGAATTTTTATTTCAAATATGAAATTTTAAATCACTTCTCGATATAGCACTCGATTCGTGAGAATTGATAGATACTTTTGCAAAAAAAATCGATAAGTCAGAAATATTCAATTAAGTGCGAACATTAATATTCTAGCATCGCGGTCGTCAAGTGCCGCTGGGGCATAGTGCATACCCCCCCTCCTACAAAAAGGGGGTGCGGAATGATGGCCGAAATCCACGTTTTTAGGCCTATCAAGCTTTTTAGTATGGCATCCACGTACGCTTTGTGGAAATTTGATGTTTATATATTAACTGTACATGAGTTAGCGCATTTATAGATCTCATGTAATTTAATTATTTATAATTGAATGTTTTAATTTTTTATGATTACGTTCATTTGTTTTGCGTTAACATAAAAACTAATAACATTAAAATTCGACTACAAAAGAATTGGCATATAAATATTATCTAAACACTACCTGCCTATTTGTTTAAGTACCTATGAATGTTTCATAATAAAAAATCATAAATACTTCAGTCAATTGAAATAATAAGAAACCTTATTATATAATATAATTAACAATATATATATATGTATATATATATATATATATATATATATATATATATATATATATATATATATATATATATATATATATATATATATATATATATATATATATATATATATATATATATATATATATATATATATATATATATATATATATATATATATATATATATATATATATATATTACGATATATTTTAACATACAGATGATATTCAGCTGAACTTAATCTACATTGAACTATATCCATAAGCGTACTGACGCGCCACTATTAATCATAGAAAATGACGTAGCATTGTGCGACTCGACTCAAAATTGTGAAAACCTATCCAGTCGCTGGCCGGCGAACTAATAACGCGGTGCGCTCACACTTCGGAAAATACCCGCCGGGGGGTACTGTCCGCAAAAATACTTCTAACCAATACCGCCAATTGTTTGGATGTTTGCCCAATTTGAAGCAGTTAAGAGTGTAAATGGGAATGATGTCTTTGAACGTTATTATTGATTTAATAGATGTTTGTTGTCTTAATTTATACTTCTAATTTTTTGGTCATTGATCAATAAATATAATTTTGATGTATTATTTTGAAAATCTTTATTATTGGTCATGATTTTATGCATAAATAATATATTAAATTATCTATATACAAAGTTTATGTGTAAATTTGTAGGTATGTACAATAATAATATACCATGTGCCTAGAATATTGCACTTACGCATACATATTATATTGAAATACATTATTACAAGTAACATTTGTGATTATAATAAATATATAATTATAGAAACTCAGCGAACATACTTAAAAATAAGCACGCAAGAGTTTCGTAAAATAATGAAATTCTGTGATTTTATACCTATACAAATTTAATAACAAAACCTATATATAATAATCAAATAGATAAACTTTTCATGAATATTTTGATTATACATTTTTATCCTGTATCCCGCACAGAACAGGCCAAACAGATAAAACGTAATGCCTAAAAATATCGTTCTACGCTTTCCGTCTAAAATTGAGGCATTTAATTTTGTAAGATGGAAATCTGCATAAACTTTATTTTGCTAGAGAATATGACTAACAGCCATATTTTTGAACAATAAATTATATTTAACGTATACATTTGATAACAAACTAAATAAGTTATAGAACTAACACGTACACTCGTCATATACAATAGTTTTGTTTACTTCAATATATTTTGACCTTTGAGAGATAAATCTTTGATAAAAAACGGAGAGAACTTTCAAAAAAGTTTTTTTTTTTGGTTTTTTTTGTTGTTTTTTCAACCATACATCATACTGCTTGACGATGACGCAGCGCGTGTGTGTGTACACGCCGCGCCGCTGTGTGCGTTACGCGTGACGTTCTGCAACCGACGTGATATATTGAGAACTGCGCCAAAAATCGCTACTAGTTTATGTAACGTAACATTTCGCGTTTTGTTTTACGGTTGTAAATGTGGTTTCAGCTTAAAGGAAAATAAATGTGTAATACCTTATCTCTTTATTATATGGGTACGACAAGTCTAGAAGGTTTTTTTTTTAATCTGTACAACTACACGTACACACACGTATGACAGATAGTCTTGTTTAAGAAATAAAATTTTACTATTTAATTGTCACTAAACAACATTACTTCATAAAATGAAAAAGATCAGTTATTTGGTGGTTATACGTAGTTCTATAGTAAAAACATACTAAAAAGATTGACTTTTTAAAGCATGTCATATGATGACATGTTGATTTTTAACGCTTTATTAATATTTCTAGTCGTAATCCATTTGACAATCTATAGGATCTCTTCATGCATGTTTAGCACAAAGTGAATGCCCTAAAGCTTTTTAGCGTTAACGTTGTGATGCAAAACGCATTGTCAAATAATCGATGGTGCGAATAAACGCGGAAACAGGCAAAATAAATGCGGCAAAATCGTGCATTCGTTCCACTTCGACTACGATCTCATTTGCGGTTCTCAGAGGAGGAGTACAACGCCTATGTACCTATATTTCCGAATTTTATGCCTACCACGTACTGTACGCGCCCCTCGCTGCGAATGTGTGCGGATAGTTCAACGCGGCCAATTTAAGTGGCAACGTCACTGTGGGACAACTTTACGGCTTTGATACGTGGTTTAAAGGACAGAGGGGATTGTGGGAGATCAGCATATAGTGGCCGATGTCTTAGTGTGGGTGTAGTTAAGCGATAGTGAAGGGGTACACCCCATCGCGTCATCGCTGACTATTGCGCCTGTGTTAGAGAATGAACATATAAAATGCCCACCATGACGATCACTGCGCGGCCATTTTAGTTTTTTCGTCATGATTTTTGCAAGCCACCCCGCCTAATGGCTAATTCCTTAAACATACGCATTCATATTTAGCTTATGTCTTTACGTTTATGTTTATGCTATGGGCTATTACTAAGTATGGTAAAAGAAAAGAAATACACACTAATAGCTTACATAATCGTAATTAGCGTTAACTCGTATTGTAGAATAAGACTGAAGAGAAAGACTGTTAAATATCGTTTTGAATTCAAGTTCATTGAGAATAAACTATATAATATAACAATTTGTCATAAACGTATGACAAATTTGATACTTTGATACAATTGAAATATTTTTTATATCACAGGTTGCTTTAGTTACAACGAAACATTGATTTATAATCTTCTAACATACAAATACAGAACAATGTTATAAAAATGCGATATTTTTTTGCGTAATATATTATATTCAGAAATTATCATACTTAATATTTTCATTGTATTTATAGTAATATTAAAATATTGATTTAAATATTTCAATACTATTTAATAGTTATAATTGCAAAGTATAAAATAGTAGCGCTTTACAAATATTTTATAAACAACATTAAATTGTACTAAATTGCAGATAATAAAGAAAAGACAAGAAACTCTCGATGAAATAACCAATTATACATGAATTGTTTTAAAATTGCCGCGTTACCGCTAAACGGAATGTCGCTTGTCACGATTGACAGTTTTCATTGATATTATTAAAACGTTAGGTTACAATTATTATTTAAAATCATAAAACTCACAATATGTGCTTTGAATGGCGTTACTTTTGTTTTTACATTTAAGTGATGGTTTTTTTTCTATGTAAGTGTAATATCCTTAAAGTTTTAATAAGTATATTTTAATTTTTAATTTTTTTAACTGGAAATTAAAATTTTAACACGTATTAAGACACAAATTTCACATCTTCATAATTTATAACTATAAATAAAAAATATCAACTCACCTATCGAATGTAAAGCATTAATAACAATTTATCCGTCTGAGGAAACATTCACTATTGTAACACTGGTTATTTAGGTTATTTTCGTATACTTAAATTTTTTTTTTTGCAAATTAATTTTAATAACACTGTTGCCTAGGTGTATATCGTTACAGAGTCTGGTACTAAATGTACTATGAATGTATTTAGAAAACATCTTGTGGGTCAACGGTATATCTATTTCTCACATAAATTTGTATTAATTTACATGTGCTTTAATATCAGCTTTGTTGCACGATGCGGAATTATTTAGGGTCAGCTCAGGTGTTAAAGGGTCAAGAAAACTAGTTTAGCAAGGATAGATTTGACTTAATTTTATATTGTGAGGCTGTTATATGTGTTACATATGACTGTTATAAGAGTGACCTAACTAATACTAATCACTCAAATGACATTGTTTTTATTTGTTTTATTATTAGAAAAACTTAAGAAGTGCTATAATAGTACTATTTTTTCCTTTATACATTTGTTTATCACATGTTTTATAGTAAAGTATAGTAGTAGTTTTGTTCTTAGCTATGTTATGCAAAATAAAAATGAGTAGGATAACAGGACGATTAAACATGTGAAATTAAAGTGTAGGTACTTTTATCACTTTTATGTTTACTTAAAATATTGTTTAAAAAAATGAACCAAAGAGGTAATCCACTAAAACACGGCTGTAATGATGCAAGAATTTATTTTCGCAAAATACAAGGCACATCCTTGTTATAAAATGATATAAAGACATTTATTTAGCACGAAGAGCAAAGTTGACCTTTTCTGCCGATTCTGACAGAATATTGACTACGCCTTAGCTGACAAGCTTGACGTACACGAACTCTTCCTTGATTAGATGAGGCCGAAACAGCAGCGGAATCAGAAGAAGCAGCGCTGGCACCTGAATTACCTTCATTAATAATAACCACTGAAGGTCCTTGGTTAACTGCAGGCGCGACAAGCTGTGGGCCATATTCGTATGGAGATACTTCATTTCTTACTGGAGCTGAAACACTTGAAGATGACGAAGAAGAAGAAGAACCAGAACGTCTTTTGTTAATTATAACTAGTTCTTGAGGGGCATTTTGTGTGAAAGAATCTGAAACCGCTGATAACCCCACACCAGAACTAGGGCTATAAGATGATTCAGGTGATGATGAAGAGCTTGACGAAGCAGATGCAGATGAAGGTCCTGAATTATCTTCGTTAATAATAACAACATTTGGTCCTTGATCTCCGTATGGTCCATAACGGCCAGATGGTCCGAAGCCAGCAGCATTGGCACCAGCACCTGCGCCGCCTAGTCCTCCTAGTCCTAAACCGGCACCATTGCCGAGTCCATTGTTGCCGCCAGCTGAGCCTGCGCTTGATGAGCTAGCTGAGCTTGATGAGCTTGAGCCTGATCCTGATCCTCCTTCGTTGATAACGACAACGCTGCCTTGGTTGGCACCACGTCCTGCTCCGTAGCCACCGAGTGAGCCTGGTCCGTATAATCCGTCTGATCCAGCACCGCCGGCGGCGGCTGCGGCTGCGGCAGCGGCGGCTGCTCCTTCAGCGCCATTACCGAGTCCTCCAAGCGAACCGTACTGTCCTAATAGTCCAGAGGCACCCGAGTCCACCACCGAGGCCAGAGCCGTAGCCGAGTCCGTTTGCGCCAGAGTTTCCAGAACCACTGGCGGATGAAGCTGAAGAAGAGGCAGATGAACCTGATGATGATCCACCTTCGTTAAGAACGACAACGTTTGGTCCTTGGTTTCCGTATGGTCCGTAACGGCCAGATGGTCCGTAGCCAGCAGCGTTGGCACCAGCTCCTGCGCCGCCTAGTCCTCCTAGTCCTAAACCGGCACCATTGCCGAGTCCATTGTTGCCGCCAGCTGAGCCTGCGCTTGATGAGCTAGCTGAGCTTGATGAGCTTGAGCCTGATCCTGATCCTCCTTCGTTGATAACGACAACGCCTCCTTGGTTGGCACCACGTCCAGCTCCGTAGCCACCGAGTGAGCCTGGTCCGTATAATCCGTCTGATCCAGCACCGCCGGCGGCGGCTGCGGCTGCGGCAGCGGCGGCTGCTCCTTCAGCGCCATTACCGAGTCCTCCAAGCGAACCGTACTGTCCTAATAGTCCAGAGGCACCACCGAGTCCGGCACCACCGAGGCCAGAGCCGTAGCCGAGTCCGTTTGCGCCAGAGTTTCCAGAACCACTGGCGGATGAAGCTGAAGAAGAGGCAGATGAACCTGATGATGATCCACCTTCGTTAAGAACGACAACGTTTGGTCCTTGGTTTCCGTATGGTCCGTAACGGCCAGATGGTCCGTAGCCAGCAGCGTTGGCACCAGCTCCTGCGCCGCCTAGTCCTCCTAGTCCTAAACCGGCACCATTGCCGAGTCCATTGTTGCCGCCAGCTGAGCCTGCGCTTGATGAGCTAGCTGAGCTTGATGAGCTTGAGCCTGATCCTGATCCTCCTTCGTTGATAACGACAACGCCTCCTTGGTTGGCACCACGTCCAGCTCCGTAGCCACCGAGTGAGCCTGGTCCGTATAATCCGTCTGATCCAGCACCGCCGGCGGCGGCTGCGGCTGCGGCAGCGGCGGCTGCTCCTTCAGCGCCATTACCGAGTCCTCCAAGCGAACCGTACTGTCCTAATAGTCCAGAGGCACCACCGAGTCCAGCACCACCGAGGCCAGAGCCGTAGCCGAGTCCGTTTGCGCCAGAGTTTCCAGAACCACTGGCGGATGAAGCTGAAGAAGAGGCAGATGAACCTGATGATGATCCACCTTCGTTAAGAACGACAACGTTTGGTCCTTGGTTTCCGTATGGTCCGTAACGGCCAGATGGTCCGTAGCCAGCAGCGTTGGCACCAGCTCCTGCGCCGCCTAGTCCTCCTAGTCCTAAACCGGCACCATTGCCTAGTCCATTGTTGCCGCCAGCTGAGCCTGCGCTTGATGAGCTAGCTGAGCTTGATGAGCTTGAGCCTGATCCTCCTTCGTTGATAACGACAACGCCTCCTTGGTTGGCACCACGTCCAGCTCCGTAGCCACCGAGTGAGCCTGGTCCGTATAATCCGTCTGATCCAGCACCGCCGGCGGCGGCTGCGGCTGCGGCAGCGGCGGCTGCTCCTTCAGCGCCATTACCGAGTCCTCCAAGCGAACCGTACTGTCCTAATAGTCCAGAGGCACCACCGAGTCCGGCACCACCGAGGCCAGAGCCGTAGCCGAGTCCGTTTGCGCCAGAGTTTCCAGAACCACTGGCGGATGAAGCTGAAGAAGAGGCAGATGAACCTGATGATGATCCACCTTCGTTAAGAACGACAACGTTTGGTCCTTGGTTTCCGTATGGTCCGTAACGGCCAGATGGTCCGTAGCCAGCAGCGTTGGCACCAGCTCCTGCGCCGCCTAGTCCTCCTAGTCCTAAACCGGCACCATTGCCGAGTCCATTGTTGCCGCCAGCTGAGCCTGCGCTTGATGAGCTAGCTGAGCTTGATGAGCTTGAGCCTGATCCTGATCCTCCTTCGTTGATAACGACAACGCCTCCTTGGTTGGCACCACGTCCTGCTCCGTAGCCACCGAGTGAGCCTGGTCCGTATAATCCGTCTGATCCAGCACCGCCGGCGGCGGCTGCGGCTGCGGCAGCGGCGGCTGCTCCTTCAGCGCCATTACCGAGTCCTCCAAGCGAACCGTACTGTCCTAATAGTCCAGAGGCACCACCGAGTCCGGCACCACCGAGGCCAGAGCCGTAGCCGAGTCCGTTTGCGCCAGAGTTTCCAGAACCACTGGCGGATGAAGCTGAAGAAGAGGCAGATGAACCTGATGATGATCCACCTTCGTTAAGAACGACAACGTTTGGTCCTTGGTTTCCGTATGGTCCGTAACGGCCAGATGGTCCGTAGCCAGCAGCGTTGGCACCAGCTCCTGCGCCGCCTAGTCCTCCTAGTCCTAAACCGGCACCATTGCCGAGTCCATTGTTGCCGCCAGCTGAGCCTGCGCTTGATGAGCTAGCTGAGCTTGATGAGCTTGAGCCTGATCCTGATCCTCCTTCGTTGATAACGACAACGCCTCCTTGGTTGGCACCACGTCCTGCTCCGTAGCCACCGAGTGAGCCTGGTCCGTATAATCCGTCTGATCCAGCACCGCCGGCGGCGGCTGCGGCTGCGGCAGCGGCGGCTGCTCCTTCAGCGCCATTACCGAGTCCTCCAAGCGAACCGTACTGTCCTAATAGTCCAGAGGCACCACCGAGTCCGGCACCACCGAGGCCAGAGCCGTAGCCGAGTCCGTTTGCGCCAGAGTTTCCAGAACCACTGGCGGATGAAGCTGAAGAAGAGGCAGATGAACCTGATGATGATCCACCTTCGTTAAGAACGACAACGTTTGGTCCTTGGTTTCCGTATGGTCCGTAACGGCCAGATGGTCCGTAGCCAGCAGCGTTGGCACCAGCTCCTGCGCCGCCTAGTCCTCCTAGTCCTAAACCGGCACCATTGCCGAGTCCATTGTTGCCGCCAGCTGAGCCTGCGCTTGATGAGCTAGCTGAGCTTGATGAGCTTGAGCCTGATCCTGATCCTCCTTCGTTGATAACGACAACGCCTGCCTTGGTTGGCACCACGTCCTGCTCCGTAGCCACCGAGTGAGCCTGGTCCGTATAATCCGTCTGATCCAGCACCGCCGGCGGCGGCTGCGGCTGCGGCAGCGGCGGCTGCTCCTTCAGCGCCATTACCGAGTCCTCCAAGCGAACCGTACTGTCCTAATAGTCCAGAGGCACCACCGAGTCCGGCACCACCGAGGCCAGAGCCGTAGCCGAGTCCGTTTGCGCCAGAGTTTCCAGAACCACTGGCGGATGAAGCTGAAGAAGAGGCAGATGAACCTGATGATGATCCACCTTCGTTAAGAACGACAACGTTTGGTCCTTGGTTTCCGTATGGTCCGTAACGGCCAGATGGTCCGTAGCCAGCAGCGTTGGCACCAGCTCCTGCGCCGCCTAGTCCTCCTAGTCCTAAACCGGCACCATTGCCGAGTCCATTGTTGCCGCCAGCTGAGCCTGCGCTTGATGAGCTAGCTGAGCTTGATGAGCTTGAGCCTGATCCTGATCCTCCTTCGTTGATAACGACAACGCCTCCTTGGTTGGCACCACGTCCTGCTCCGTAGCCACCGAGTGAGCCTGGTCCGTATAATCCGTCTGATCCAGCACCGCCGGCGGCGGCTGCGGCTGCGGCAGCGGCGGCTGCTCCTTCAGCGCCATTACCGAGTCCTCCAAGCGAACCGTACTGTCCTAATAGTCCAGAGGCACCACCGAGTCCGGCACCACCGAGGCCAGAGCCGTAGCCGAGTCCGTTTGCGCCAGAGTTTCCAGAACCACTGGCGGATGAAGCTGAAGAAGAGGCAGATGAACCTGATGATGATCCACCTTCGTTAAGAACGACAACGTTTGGTCCTTGGTTTCCGTATGGTCCGTAACGGCCAGATGGTCCGTAGCCAGCAGCGTTGGCACCAGCTCCTGCGCCGCCTAGTCCTCCTAGTCCTAAACCGGCACCATTGCCGAGTCCATTGTTGCCGCCAGCTGAGCCTGCGCTTGATGAGCTAGCTGAGCTTGATGAGCTTGAGCCTGATCCTGATCCTCCTTCGTTGATAACGACAACGCCTGCCTTGGTTGGCACCACGTCCTGCTCCGTAGCCACCGAGTGAGCCTGGTCCGTATAATCCGTCTGATCCAGCACCGCCGGCGGCGGCTGCGGCTGCGGCAGCGGCGGCTGCTCCTTCAGCGCCATTACCGAGTCCTCCAAGCGAACCGTACTGTCCTAATAGTCCAGAGGCACCACCGAGTCCGGCACCACCGAGGCCAGAGCCGTAGCCGAGTCCGTTTGCGCCAGAGTTTCCAGAACCACTGGCGGATGAAGCTGAAGAAGAGGCAGATGAACCTGATGATGATCCACCTTCGTTAAGAACGACAACGTTTGGTCCTTGGTTTCCGTATGGTCCGTAACGGCCAGATGGTCCGTAGCCAGCAGCGTTGGCACCAGCTCCTGCGCCGCCTAGTCCTCCTAGTCCTAAACCGGCACCATTGCCGAGTCCATTGTTGCCACCAGCTGAGCCTGCGCTTGATGAGCTAGCTGAGCTTGATGAGCTTGAGCCTGATCCTGATCCTCCTTCGTTGATAACGACAACGCCTCCTTGGTTGGCACCACGTCCTGCTCCGTAGCCACCGAGTGAGCCTGGTCCGTATAATCCGTCTGATCCAGCACCGCCGGCGGCGGCTGCGGCTGCGGCAGCGGCGGCTGCTCCTTCAGCGCCATTACCGAGTCCTCCAAGCGAACCGTACTGTCCTAATAGTCCAGAGGCACCACCGAGTCCGGCACCACCGAGGCCAGAGCCGTAGCCGAGTCCGTTTGCGCCAGAGTTTCCAGAACCACTGGCGGATGAAGCTGAAGAAGAGGCAGATGAACCTGATGATGATCCACCTTCGTTAAGAACGACAACGTTTGGTCCTTGGTTTCCGTATGGTCCGTAACGGCCAGATGGTCCGTAGCCAGCAGCGTTGGCACCAGCTCCTGCGCCGCCTAGTCCTCCTAGTCCTAAACCGGCACCATTGCCGAGTCCATTGTTGCCGCCAGCTGAGCCTGCGCTTGATGAGCTAGCTGAGCTTGATGAGCTTGAGCCTGATCCTGATCCTCCTTCGTTGATAACGACAACGCCTCCTTGGTTGGCACCACGTCCTGCTCCGTAGCCACCGAGTGAGCCTGGTCCGTATAATCCGTCTGATCCAGCACCGCCGGCGGCGGCTGCGGCTGCGGCAGCGGCGGCTGCTCCTTCAGCGCCATTACCGAGTCCTCCAAGCGAACCGTACTGTCCTAATAGTCCAGAGGCACCACCGAGTCCGGCACCACCGAGGCCAGAGCCGTAGCCGAGTCCGTTTGCGCCAGAGTTTCCAGAACCACTGGCGGATGAAGCTGAAGAAGAGGCAGATGAACCTGATGATGATCCACCTTCGTTAAGAACGACAACGTTTGGTCCTTGGTTTCCGTATGGTCCGTAACGGCCAGATGGTCCGTAGCCAGCAGCGTTGGCACCAGCTCCTGCGCCGCCTAGTCCTCCTAGTCCTAAACCGGCACCATTGCCGAGTCCATTGTTGCCGCCAGCTGAGCCTGCGCTTGATGAGCTAGCTGAGCTTGATGAGCTTGAGCCTGATCCTGATCCTCCTTCGTTGATAACGACAACGCCTGCCTTGGTTGGCACCACGTCCTGCTCCGTAGCCACCGAGTGAGCCTGGTCCGTATAATCCGTCTGATCCAGCACCGCCGGCGGCGGCTGCGGCTGCGGCAGCGGCGGCTGCTCCTTCAGCGCCATTACCGAGTCCTCCAAGCGAACCGTACTGTCCTAATAGTCCAGAGGCACCACCGAGTCCGGCACCACCGAGGCCAGAGCCGTAGCCGAGTCCGTTTGCGCCAGAGTTTCCAGAACCACTGGCGGATGAAGCTGAAGAAGAGGCAGATGAACCTGATGATGATCCACCTTCGTTAAGAACGACAACGTTTGGTCCTTGGTTTCCGTATGGTCCGTAACGGCCAGATGGTCCGTAGCCAGCAGCGTTGGCACCAGCTCCTGCGCCGCCTAGTCCTCCTAGTCCTAAACCGGCACCATTGCCGAGTCCATTGTTGCCGCCAGCTGAGCCTGCGCTTGATGAGCTAGCTGAGCTTGATGAGCTTGAGCCTGATCCTGATCCTCCTTCGTTGATAACGACAACGCCTGCTTGGTTGGCACCACGTCCTGCTCCGTAGCCACCGAGTGAGCCTGGTCCGTATAATCCGTCTGATCCAGCACCGCCGGCGGCGGCTGCGGCTGCGGCAGCGGCGGCTGCTCCTTCAGCGCCATTACCGAGTCCTCCAAGCGAACCGTACTGTCCTAATAGTCCAGAGGCACCACCGAGTCCGGCACCACCGAGGCCAGAGCCGTAGCCGAGTCCGTTTGCGCCAGAGTTTCCAGAACCACTGGCGGATGAAGCTGAAGAAGAGGCAGATGAACCTGATGATGATCCACCTTCGTTAAGAACGACAACGTTTGGTCCTTGGTTTCCGTATGGTCCGTAACGGCCAGATGGTCCGTAGCCAGCAGCGTTGGCACCAGCTCCTGCGCCGCCTAGTCCTCCTAGTCCTAAACCGGCACCATTGCCGAGTCCATTGTTGCCGCCAGCTGAGCCTGCGCTTGATGAGCTAGCTGAGCTTGATGAGCTTGAGCCTGATCCTGATCCTCCTTCGTTGATAACGACAACGCCTGCCTTGGTTGGCACCACGTCCTGCTCCGTAGCCACCGAGTGAGCCTGGTCCGTATAATCCGTCTGATCCAGCACCGCCGGCGGCGGCTGCGGCTGCGGCAGCGGCGGCTGCTCCTTCAGCGCCATTACCGAGTCCTCCAAGCGAACCGTACTGTCCTAATAGTCCAGAGGCACCACCGAGTCCGGCACCACCGAGGCCAGAGCCGTAGCCGAGTCCGTTTGCGCCAGAGTTTCCAGAACCACTGGCGGATGAAGCTGAAGAAGAGGCAGATGAACCTGATGATGATCCACCTTCGTTAAGAACGACAACGTTTGGTCCTTGGTTTCCGTATGGTCCGTAACGGCCAGATGGTCCGTAGCCAGCAGCGTTGGCACCAGCTCCTGCGCCGCCTAGTCCTCCTAGTCCTAAACCGGCACCATTGCCGAGTCCATTGTTGCCGCCAGCTGAGCCTGCGCTTGATGAGCTAGCTGAGCTTGATGAGCTTGAGCCTGATCCTGATCCTCCTTCGTTGATAACGACAACGCCTCCTTGGTTGGCACCACGTCCAGCTCCGTAGCCACCGAGTGAGCCTGGTCCGTATAATCCGTCTGATCCAGCACCGCCGGCGGCGGCTGCGGCTGCGGCAGCGGCGGCTGCTCCTTCAGCGCCATTACCGAGTCCTCCAAGCGAACCGTACTGTCCTAATAGTCCAGAGGCACCACCGAGTCCAGCACCACCGAGGCCAGAGCCGTAGCCGAGTCCGTTTGCGCCAGAGTTTCCAGAACCACTGGCGGATGAAGCTGAAGAAGAGGCAGATGAACCTGATGATGATCCACCTTCGTTAAGAACGACAACGTTTGGTCCTTGGTTTCCGTATGGTCCGTAACGGCCAGATGGTCCGTAGCCAGCAGCGTTGGCACCAGCTCCTGCGCCGCCTAGTCCTCCTAGTCCTAAACCGGCACCATTGCCGAGTCCATTGTTGCCGCCAGCTGAGCCTGCGCTTGATGAGCTAGCTGAGCTTGATGAGCTTGAGCCTGATCCTGATCCTCCTTCGTTGATAACGACAACGCCTCCTTGGTTGGCACCACGTCCAGCTCCGTAGCCACCGAGTGAGCCTGGTCCGTATAATCCGTCTGATCCAGCACCGCCGGCGGCGGCTGCGGCTGCGGCAGCGGCGGCTGCTCCTTCAGCGCCATTACCGAGTCCTCCAAGCGAACCGTACTGTCCTAATAGTCCAGAGGCACCACCGAGTCCGGCACCACCGAGGCCAGAGCCGTAGCCGAGTCCGTTTGCGCCAGAGTTTCCAGAACCACTGGCGGATGAAGCTGAAGAAGAGGCAGATGAACCTGATGATGATCCACCTTCGTTAAGAACGACAACGTTTGGTCCTTGGTTTCCGTATGGTCCGTAACGGCCAGATGGTCCGTAGCCAGCAGCGTTGGCACCAGCTCCTGCGCCGCCTAGTCCTCCTAGTCCTAAACCGGCACCATTGCCGAGTCCATTGTTGCCGCCAGCTGAGCCTGCGCTTGATGAGCTAGCTGAGCTTGATGAGCTTGAGCCTGATCCTGATCCTCCTTCGTTGATAACGACAACGCTGCCTTGGTTGGCACCACGTCCTGCTCCGTAGCCACCGAGTGAGCCTGGTCCGTATAATCCGTCTGATCCAGCACCGCCGGCGGCGGCTGCGGCTGCGGCAGCGGCGGCTGCTCCTTCAGCGCCATTACCGAGTCCTCCAAGCGAACCGTACTGTCCTAATAGTCCAGAGGCACCACCGAGTCCGGCACCACCGAGGCCAGAGCCGTAGCCGAGTCCGTTTGCGCCAGAGTTTCCAGAACCACTGGCGGATGAAGCTGAAGAAGAGGCAGATGAACCTGATGATGATCCACCTTCGTTAAGAACGACAACGTTTGGTCCTTGGTTTCCGTATGGTCCGTAACGGCCAGATGGTCCGTAGCCAGCAGCGTTGGCACCAGCTCCTGCGCCGCCTAGTCCTCCTAGTCCTAAACCGGCACCATTGCCGAGTCCATTGTTGCCGCCAGCTGAGCCTGCGCTTGATGAGCTAGCTGAGCTTGATGAGCTTGAGCCTGATCCTGATCCTCCTTCGTTGATAACGACAACGCCTCCTTGGTTGGCACCACGTCCAGCTCCGTAGCCACCGAGTGAGCCTGGTCCGTATAATCCGTCTGATCCAGCACCGCCGGCGGCGGCTGCGGCTGCGGCAGCGGCGGCTGCTCCTTCAGCGCCATTACCGAGTCCTCCAAGCGAACCGTACTGTCCTAATAGTCCAGAGGCACCACCGAGTCCGGCACCACCGAGGCCAGAGCCGTAGCCGAGTCCGTTTGCGCCAGAGTTTCCAGAACCACTGGCGGATGAAGCTGAAGAAGAGGCAGATGAACCTGATGATGATCCACCTTCGTTAAGAACGACAACGTTTGGTCCTTGGTTTCCGTATGGTCCGTAACGGCCAGATGGTCCGTAGCCAGCAGCGTTGGCACCAGCTCCTGCGCCGCCTAGTCCTCCTAGTCCTAAACCGGCACCATTGCCGAGTCCATTGTTGCCGCCAGCTGAGCCTGCGCTTGATGAGCTAGCTGAGCTTGATGAGCTTGAGCCTGATCCTGATCCTCCTTCGTTGATAACGACAACGCTGCCTTGGTTGGCACCACGTCCTGCTCCGTAGCCACCGAGTGAGCCTGGTCCGTATAATCCGTCTGATCCAGCACCGCCGGCGGCGGCTGCGGCTGCGGCAGCGGCGGCTGCTCCTTCAGCGCCATTACCGAGTCCTCCAAGCGAACCGTACTGTCCTAATAGTCCAGAGGCACCACCGAGTCCGGCACCACCGAGGCCAGAGCCGTAGCCGAGTCCGTTTGCGCCAGAGTTTCCAGAACCACTGGCGGATGAAGCTGAAGAAGAGGCAGATGAACCTGATGATGATCCACCTTCGTTAAGAACGACAACGTTTGGTCCTTGGTTTCCGTATGGTCCTGTAACGGCCAGATGGTCCGTAGCCAGCAGCGTTGGCACCAGCTCCTGCGCCGCCTAGTCCTCCTAGTCCTAAACCGGCACCATTGCCGAGTCCATTGTTGCCGCCAGCTGAGCCTGCGCTTGATGAGCTAGCTGAGCTTGATGAGCTTGAGCCTGATCCTGATCCTCCTTCGTTGATAACGACAACGCCTCCTTGGTTGGCACCACGTCCAGCTCCGTAGCCACCGAGTGAGCCTGGTCCGTATAATCCGTCTGATCCAGCACCGCCGGCGGCGGCTGCGGCTGCGGCAGCGGCGGCTGCTCCTTCAGCGCCATTACCGAGTCCTCCAAGCGAACCGTACTGTCCTAATAGTCCAGAGGCACCACCGAGTCCAGCACCACCGAGGCCAGAGCCGTAGCCGAGTCCGTTTGCGCCAGAGTTTCCAGAACCACTGGCGGATGAAGCTGAAGAAGAGGCAGATGAACCTGATGATGATCCACCTTCGTTAAGAACGACAACGTTTGGTCCTTGGTTTCCGTATGGTCCGTAACGGCCAGATGGTCCGTAGCCAGCAGCGTTGGCACCAGCTCCTGCGCCGCCTAGTCCTCCTAGTCCTAAACCGGCACCATTGCCGAGTCCATTGTTGCCGCCAGCTGAGCCTGCGCTTGATGAGCTAGCTGAGCTTGATGAGCTTGAGCCTGATCCTGATCCTCCTTCGTTGATAACGACAACGCTGCCTTGGTTGGCACCACGTCCTGCTCCGTAGCCACCGAGTGAGCCTGGTCCGTATAATCCGTCTGATCCAGCACCGCCGGCGGCGGCTGCGGCTGCGGCAGCGGCGGCTGCTCCTTCAGCGCCATTACCGAGTCCTCCAAGCGAACCGTACTGTCCTAATAGTCCAGAGGCACCACCGAGTCCGGCACCACCGAGGCCAGAGCCGTAGCCGAGTCCGTTTGCGCCAGAGTTTCCAGAACCACTGGCGGATGAAGCTGAAGAAGAGGCAGATGAACCTGATGATGATCCACCTTCGTTAAGAACGACAACGTTTGGTCCTTGGTTTCCGTATGGTCCGTAACGGCCAGATGGTCCGTAGCCAGCAGCGTTGGCACCAGCTCCTGCGCCGCCTAGTCCTCCTAATCCTAAACCGGCACCATTGCCGAGTCCATTGTTGCCGCCAGCTGAGCCTGCGCTTGATGAGCTAGCTGAGCTTGATGAGCTTGAGCCTGATCCTGATCCTCCTTCGTTGATAACGACAACGCCTCCTTGGTTGGCACCACGTCCAGCTCCGTAGCCACCGAGTGAGCCTGGTCCGTATAATCCGTCTGATCCAGCACCGCCGGCGGCGGCTGCGGCTGCGGCAGCGGCGGCTGCTCCTTCAGCGCCATTACCGAGTCCTCCAAGCGAACCGTACTGTCCTAATAGTCCAGAGGCACCACCGAGTCCGGCACCACCGAGGCCAGAGCCGTAGCCGAGTCCGTTTGCGCCAGAGTTTCCAGAACCACTGGCGGATGAAGCTGAAGAAGAGGCAGATGAACCTGATGATGATCCACCTTCGTTAAGAACGACAACGTTTGGTCCTTGGTTTCCAGTATGGTCCGTAACGGCCAGATGGTCCGTAGCCAGCAGCGTTGGCACCAGCTCCTGCGCCGCCTAGTCCTCCTAGTCCTAAACCGGCACCATTGCCGAGTCCATTGTTGCCGCCAGCTGAGCCTGCGCTTGATGAGCTAGCTGAGCTTGATGAGCTTGAGCCTGATCCTGATCCTCCTTCGTTGATAACGACAACGCTGCCTTGGTTGGCACCACGTCCTGCTCCGTAGCCACCGAGTGAGCCTGGTCCGTATAATCCGTCTGATCCAGCACCGCCGGCGGCGGCTGCGGCTGCGGCAGCGGCGGCTGCTCCTTCAGCGCCATTACCGAGTCCTCCAAGCGAACCGTACTGTCCTAATAGTCCAGAGGCACCACCGAGTCCGGCACCACCGAGGCCAGAGCCGTAGCCGAGTCCGTTTGCGCCAGAGTTTCCAGAACCACTGGCGGATGAAGCTGAAGAAGAGGCAGATGAACCTGATGATGATCCACCTTCGTTAAGAACGACAACGTTTGGTCCTTGGTTTCCGTATGGTCCTGTAACGGCCAGATGGTCCGTAGCCAGCAGCGTTGGCACCAGCTCCTGCGCCGCCTAGTCCTCCTAGTCCTAAACCGGCACCATTGCCGAGTCCATTGTTGCCGCCAGCTGAGCCTGCGCTTGATGAGCTAGCTGAGCTTGATGAGCTTGAGCCTGATCCTGATCCTCCTTCGTTGATAACGACAACGCCTCCTTGGTTGGCACCACGTCCTGCTCCGTAGCCACCGAGTGAGCCTGGTCCGTATAATCCGTCTGATCCAGCACCGCCGGCGGCGGCTGCGGCTGCGGCAGCGGCGGCTGCTCCTTCAGCGCCATTACCGAGTCCTCCAAGCGAACCGTACTGTCCTAATAGTCCAGAGGCACCACCGAGTCCAGGCACCACCGAGGCCAGAGCCGTAGCCGAGTCCGTTTGCGCCAGAGTTTCCAGAACCACTGGCGGATGAAGCTGAAGAAGAGGCAGATGAACCTGATGATGATCCACCTTCGTTAAGAACGACAACGTTTGGTCCTTGGTTTCCGTATGGTCCGTAACGGCCAGATGGTCCGTAGCCAGCAGCGTTGGCACCAGCTCCTGCGCCGCCTAGTCCTCCTAGTCCTAAACCGGCACCATTGCCGAGTCCATTGTTGCCGCCAGCTGAGCCTGCGCTTGATGAGCTAGCTGAGCTTGATGAGCTTGAGCCTGATCCTGATCCTCCTTCGTTGATAACGACAACGCTGCCTTGGTTGGCACCACGTCCTGCTCCGTAGCCACCGAGTGAGCCTGGTCCGTATAATCCGTCTGATCCAGCACCGCCGGCGGCGGCTGCGGCTGCGGCTGCGGCAGCGGCGGCTGCTCCTTCAGCGCCATTACCGAGTCCTCCAAGCGAACCGTACTGTCCTAATAGTCCAGAGGCACCACCGAGTCCGGCACCACCGAGGCCAGAGCCGTAGCCGAGTCCGTTTGCGCCAGAGTTTCCAGAACCACTGGCGGATGAAGCTGAAGAAGAGGCAGATGAACCTGATGATGATCCACCTTCGTTAAGAACGACAACGTTTGGTCCTTGGTTTCCGTATGGTCCGTAACGGCCAGATGGTCCGTAGCCAGCAGCGTTGGCACCAGCTCCTGCGCCGCCTAGTCCTCCTAGTCCTAAACCGGCACCATTGCCGAGTCCATTGTTGCCGCCAGCTGAGCCTGCGCTTGATGAGCTAGCTGAGCTTGATGAGCTTGAGCCTGATCCTGATCCTCCTTCGTTGATAACGACAACGCCTCCTTGGTTGGCACCACGTCCAGCTCCGTAGCCACCGAGTGAGCCTGGTCCGTATAATCCGTCTGATCCAGCACCGCCGGCGGCGGCTGCGGCTGCGGCAGCGGCGGCTGCTCCTTCAGCGCCATTACCGAGTCCTCCAAGCGAACCGTACTGTCCTAATAGTCCAGAGGCACCACCGAGTCCAGCACCACCGAAGCCAGAGCCGTAGCCGAGTCCGTTTGCGCCAGAGTTTCCAGAACCACTGGCGGATGAAGCTGAAGAAGAGGCAGATGAACCTGATGATGATCCACCTTCGTTAAGAACGACAACGTTTGGTCCTTGGTTTCCGTATGGTCCGTAACGGCCAGATGGTCCGTAGCCAGCAGCGTTGGCACCAGCTCCTGCGCCGCCTAGTCCTCCTAGTCCTAAACCGGCACCATTGCCGAGTCCATTGTTGCCGCCAGCTGAGCCTGCGCTTGATGAGCTAGCTGAGCTTGATGAGCTTGAGCCTGATCCTGATCCTCCTTCGTTGATAACGACAACGCCTCCTTGGTTGGCACCACGTCCAGCTCCGTAGCCACCGAGTGAGCCTGGTCCGTATAATCCGTCTGATCCAGCACCGCCGGCGGCGGCTGCGGCTGCGGCAGCGGCGGCTGCTCCTTCAGCGCCATTACCGAGTCCTCCAAGCGAACCGTACTGTCCTAATAGTCCAGAGGCACCACCGAGTCCGGCACCACCGAGGCCAGAGCCGTAGCCGAGTCCGTTTGCGCCAGAGTTTCCAGAACCACTGGCGGATGAAGCTGAAGAAGAGGCAGATGAACCTGATGATGATCCACCTTCGTTAAGAACGACAACGTTTGGTCCTTGGTTTCCGTATGGTCCGTAACGGCCAGATGGTCCGTAGCCAGCAGCGTTGGCACCAGCTCCTGCGCCGCCTAGTCCTCCTAATCCTAAACCGGCACCATTGCCGAGTCCATTGTTGCCGCCAGCTGAGCCTGCGCTTGATGAGCTAGCTGAGCTTGATGAGCTTGAGCCTGATCCTGATCCTCCTTCGTTGATAACGACAACGCCTCCTTGGTTGGCACCACGTCCAGCTCCGTAGCCACCGAGTGAGCCTGGTCCGTATAATCCGTCTGATCCAGCACCGCCGGCGGCGGCTGCGGCTGCGGCAGCGGCGGCTGCTCCTTCAGCGCCATTACCGAGTCCTCCAAGCGAACCGTACTGTCCTAATAGTCCAGAGGCACCACCGAGTCCGGCACCACCGAGGCCAGAGCCGTAGCCGAGTCCGTTTGCGCCAGAGTTTCCAGAACCACTGGCGGATGAAGCTGAAGAAGAGGCAGATGAACCTGATGATGATCCACCTTCGTTAAGAACGACAACGTTTGGTCCTTGGTTTCCGTATGGTCCGTAACGGCCAGATGGTCCGTAGCCAGCAGCGTTGGCACCAGCTCCTGCGCCGCCTAGTCCTCCTAGTCCTAAACCGGCACCATTGCCGAGTCCATTGTTGCCGCCAGCTGAGCCTGCGCTTGATGAGCTAGCTGAGCTTGATGAGCTTGAGCCTGATCCTGATCCTCCTTCGTTGATAACGACAACGCCTCCTTGGTTGGCACCACGTCCAGCTCCGTAGCCACCGAGTGAGCCTGGTCCGTATAATCCGTCTGATCCAGCACCGCCGGCGGCGGCTGCGGCTGCGGCAGCGGCGGCTGCTCCTTCAGCGCCATTACCGAGTCCTCCAAGCGAACCGTACTGTCCTAATAGTCCAGAGGCACCACCGAGTCCAGCACCACCGAGGCCAGAGCCGTAGCCGAATCCGTTTGCGCCAGAGTTTCCAGAACCACTGGCGGATGAAGCTGAAGAAGAGGCAGATGAACCTGATGATGATCCACCTTCGTTAAGAACGACAACGTTTGGTCCTTGGTTTCCGTATGGTCCGTAACGGCCAGATGGTCCGTAGCCAGCAGCGTTGGCACCAGCTCCTGCGCCGCCTAGTCCTCCTAGTCCTAAACCGGCACCATTGCCGAGTCCATTGTTGCCGCCAGCTGAGCCTGCGCTTGATGAGCTAGCTGAGCTTGATGAGCTTGAGCCTGATCCTGATCCTCCTTCGTTGATAACGACAACGCTGCCTTGGTTGGCACCACGTCCTGCTCCGTAGCCACCGAGTGAGCCTGGTCCGTATAATCCGTCTGATCCAGCACCGCCGGCAGCGGCTGCGGCTGCGGCAGCGGCGGCTGCTCCTTCAGCGCCATTACCGAGTCCTCCAAGCGAACCGTACTGTCCTGATAGTCCAGAGGCACCACCAAGTCCGGCACCACCGAGGCCAGAGCCGTAGCCGAGTCCGTTTGCGCCAGAGTTTCCAGAACCACTGGCGGATGAAGCTGAAGAAGAGGCAGATGAACCTGATGATGATCCACCTTCGTTAAGAACGACAACGTTTGGTCCTTGGTTTCCGTATGGTCCGTAACGGCCAGATGGTCCGTAGCCAGCAGCGTTGGCACCAGCTCCTGCGCCACCTAGTCCTCCTAGTACTAAACCGGCACCATTGCCGAGTCCATTGTTGCCGCCAGCTGAGCCTGCGCTTGATGAGCTAGCTGAGCTTGATGAGCTTGAGCCTGATCCTGATCCTCCTTCGTTGATAACGACAACGTTGCCTTGGTTGGCACCACTTCCAGCTTCATTGAAGGAACTTGCAGCGCTTGCTGCACTTGGATTGGATTTGCTTGATGCCGGAGTAGCTCCCGGAACCTTTTTTATTACGACATCCTCTTCATATATTCTTTCGTTTCCAAATTTGTCTTTTTTAATGACGATTGTTCTTACTTCGACGTCATCGTTGGCGTCGGTGCTGAATTTTTCGCCACTTCTCGACAATTCCTTTCGTACTGTTGATCTTTCGATTAAATTTCCAGTTTGGTCGACATCAAATTCGTCACTTGTACTTACATTTCTTGTTTGAAATGCGTTCGCATCCGTTAGCATATTCATTAAATCATTATCAAGAGAAGATGCGGATGCAGATACATACTGAAAGAAATACAATTAATTCAATACTGGAAAAATCTTGGTAAGAGGTATGCTAGTCCATAATTGAATTAAAGAAATTTGTATATTGTTAAACCATATAGAAATTTATATAAACAATTAATTTATAGCAGTAAATATAATCTCACCTGCAGTGCACAGCACAAGATCACGAAGGTTGCGACTCTCATTTTGGTTTGAGAGTAGGACCCGAACTGATGCTAAAACCAAATTTTTGGCTGCATTTATACTCAAATTTTGTCTTAAGCTTCGACGTATGTACCTGTGTAAACTTATTTTCTTTGCTTAGTTCAATATTTGCATTTTTCAATTTAAATAATGTGTTTTCATTTTAACAATACCTAAGTTACCTTGCAGTTTGAAACAATACAGTTTAATTGTATATTGATTAAGACATTGTAGTATTGCAGATATTATTTTCTTTATTATACATTTTATAGGTAAGTATAATCTACAAAACAACCATTTTAATTTTAAATTAAAGTATTAGCTTTACACAAATCCCAAACTAAACACATTGTTCCAAGCTTTCCTATGATTTTTCCCTTATATTTTACCATTAACACTATCAGCATTATTAATTACAAATATAATTACTTAATTGTATTTATAATAAATATAAATAAAATTTAAAAATCTACTAAAATTCCCATAAGTGTCGTCTATTTCTAAATATAATAGGTGATAGTTTCAACAACAAAAAATAAAACATTTCCATTGTTGGACATTTGTCCAAAAGCAATAAAATACAATACTTAATACATTTAGTTTATTTCAAATAGGTATGTATATTCTTTAGAAGATTAGTTTAACATACTATGCATACTTATAAAACATCAAATTTTAGATCTTTCAATTTATAATATACTGTGATATTTAGTAATAACTTAATTATAATATACTTAATAATTCACCGTAAAGCGCAATATTAATATATTTCTTTTATTTATTATTTATCTCGAAAAAATACAATATCTAATATAAGTTCAAATATTAAAAACATTGTATAAGAAGCTGAAGCTTTTTTTTACTGATTATTCCGATCATCGTCGATCGTCTCATTTACCCAAGGGTAGTTGGAGAACCTTGTAGTATTACGCGGCGTTGAGTTCCGCTACTCAACACGCAATGCCTCGAAAAAGGCGGAAAGCAGGGACGGAGAAAGCAGGGACAAAGAAACAGAGTGTCTTAGCACTAGGTTCCTGTGGTTCCTGCAGTTCCCTCTGCCTACCCTACCAAGTGCGGGTTAAAGCGTGACGCTATACAAGTATTACCACAGCATTAAATTAATACTAGTATCCACCAGTAACAGAATTATTTGCATTAAAGGCAAGGTGAAATAACAGCATAACTGCAGGAGCACAGTGCAATAGTAGACGTTGTGGTCGGAACGTAGGTATGAGCGACTTAATTCTTCTTAATATGAGCAAAATCAGCATAGGTGGTATTCGTTAGTGGAAAATTATACAAAATGGTACTAGTGAGAATATCTCAACAAAAATGTTTTTATGCCATTTATAAAATTAAGGAATGGAATGAAAAATGGAATATCTAAATTGTAATAAAACAAAAAATTGCTCTATATTATAAAAGTTGGTATTTTTTTAAATATGAAAAGCTAATATTTGGAGCATCTCATCAAGAGAACCAATAAAAGTTCTGAACATAGTGTCCGGCTACGAAAGTCATGGAATGGATTTTAATCGATCAATCCCTTTACTAGTGGGCATTTTTCTTTGACTTTTTGATATAAAATATCAATTATCTATAGCACCTGATATATAACCAGAATAGATAAGTTAAACTAAAAAATAAAATAACTTTAGTTAGAAATTATTTAGAATTAATTTGAATGAAAGGGGATAACAATGCCAATAGTAGCAGAGATCATTAAGTCCAAGCCAACTAAGTTTCGAGCATCTTCAAGTATATGTATATTAATATTTATTTCTCCTGTCTTTAGTCTAATGTTACTCTGGCGACTAAATTATATGATAAAATGATGCAAGCCAAACGTTTCAGAGAAGGTAAAAAAAGCGATGTCAAGTATTGAAGAAGGCATTATTGTGATTTTTTGTTAATACAAATATATAAAATATTCCAAAAAATATTTGTGAAATTTTGAAATTTTCAGGTAAAAAATATTTCTATTAATGAATTCATTAAAATGTTTTTTTTTTTGGGGATTTTGAATTCCATCAGATTAGATCGGAGCATTCGGACAATTTCCATCGGTGAGTTTGAAGAAATAAATTATTTACAGCCCTATTTTTTGAAAAACCAGAAACATCATAGTTTAGTTACGCCAGCAGGTTCTTTTTGCCTATCCTACTGTGCTAACTCACAACCTTCTGCCGTGACGAAGTTAGTAACCACTGAACTAACCAGCCGATCTAATCATCAAGAGTGTACACAATTTCTATTTATTTTTCAACAAATTTAATAGAAAACTGAATTAAAAACAATGGAACGAATATAATTATAATTAAAATGATAGAGATGTCACCATATGTATATTTGTTCATACGCAGTTATCTTAACAAAAGCATAATTTTAATACAATTATTGTACGTATTGTTCTTTATTTACATTATATGATGGTCGACGTGTGTTTGAACAGTTTTATATACATCGGTATATAAGTGACTGATTTTCAAGATTACAATTTTCATTGACGGTTCAAGTTATTCATATCGTACTAAGTTGAGTTATTAAGTTATAGTCCAAGATTTTGTTATTGATCATGTAATGGGTCATTTGGGCAGGTAGTACGTACTTGAACACTGTATAATAATATTTTAGAACTTTTTTCTATATTTCTTATTAGAATATTTAATATATTTCATTCGAATATTTTTTCGTACAATTTCTAAAAAGATTTAATAGATTTAGATTTTACTCAGGTTTCATCTAGGTTTGCGTTTTGGTTCGTTAGTTAATGAACTGCAATCACGACAGATATTCGAGATGCGTGTTTAGTGACGGAACTCTTCTTAGAGAGCGAGCTATTGAAATAATTAATTCTATCGGGTAAAAATCGAACTGACTACCGTTCTGTTTATAGTTAGACTCTGAGCTCTTGTGCATCACGTTACGTAGTTAGTACGTTCCGTAATAATAAAATTTAAAAATTGAGGCTGTAGGCGGAGTTACAGTTATACATCCACAAATATATAACAGTAACTACGACTGTTGCACGTTCAATTCCCACTCGATAAGAATAATTTATTTCATTTCCTCACTCTGGTAACAGAACAAAGTACGGTGGTGAGTTCGCTACGCTAAGTTCCTTACTTCTTAGGTAGAAGCTATTTTTTTATAATAAAACTATCACATCGTTGATAAATTGGAATTTAAGTTTATTTTTAATACACAGTCGTAACTAACGTCCCAGCTTTACTATAGTTGTAGCTATTTTTTTTCTCATCATTGAAAATATTAATAACTTTAATTCTTAATAACTCATTGTGTAGCTGTTTCAAAACCTCAACAACTGCGTTGTCTTCATACTATATTTACATTAGAGATCTCAATGCCTAACTTATAGTTACTATTTGTGCTTAATAATTTTCAACGGTTATACATGATGAATATATCTTTTAAATATAATTGGTTTTAAAATGTAATGTTATCAAAGTAAATTGTTAAATCGATGTGCAGATTTTATTTTCATTTTACATTTGAAAATTTTTTAAAGTAGCAGAAATTAAGTTTACTTAGCTTACGGTTTTTAGTACTTTTTACTTATTACGTGACCCTCATATTTCTGAACTCAAAAGTTAAACATGAAATTCACGAAAAATTGTCAAAATCTATTATATTAACGGCTAAAAATCTACCTACCATTGATCCAAATCTAACGCGTCAGTATTAGGCTACGACAGTTTGTTGTAAAAATATATTAAAATTTAAAGCAACAATTTTATATAGCCTACCGTATTTAAATGTTAAAAAAAAAACTAAAAATAATTGCAAAAAACCACAATTGTCTTAAGTACCTAGAGTAACTTAATCTGCACAATACAGTAGTTTGTAAAGAAACGTGACAACATCAGCGTAATGTCATAATATAGTCTATTGCCTTCCTGAATATAAATAATATCATTTCTGACGTCCCAACAAACGTAACGAAATGAATTTATTATGATTCTTATATAAATACAAATTTTTAAATTATTTCATTATAATAAAATACATGTGAAAACACTGTAAAAAATAAAACTGAAACGGCTGTTTAGCATATATTAAATAACTATGTACTTAAAATTAAAGTTCCCTAATTTGTTGACATTTTATTTCATGCGCCTAGCATAATTTCATAGCAATGGAACTTTTACGTCTATTGCGTTATAGTATTCAACGTTTTAAAATTAATTTTCTTACTTCGATTATATATAAATAATTTAGCTGTTGTTTTGATATAATAATGTGAAAAAAATATTATTAATATATAACAGTCTAAGGTCCATATTGAGATGTAACGTGCTAGTAAGCATTAGTATTAATATTCCAGTCTTTGCAAAATACGTGGCAATAAGTATTTCTGTAGGTAATTGTATTTTATGATAACATTTTAAGTATTATTTTATGTTGATGTGACTATTAAAAAAATACTGTAGACTGAACCTACATATATATAATATACACATATATTAGTAGCGTTACTCCATAGTATTGTAATAAATATACTTAAAAAATGCAGGTCTTTCAATACAAACTTACTCTGATATAACATTTGTAATTATTTCAATGATAATAATGAAGTTATGTTGTAAAACTTAAGTATTTTTTTTTTCTTCATTGAGATACTCAGTGTAACATCCACCTTTATTTATTGTAACCCTTACATTAAAATCACTCTGTTGAAAATACGGAAAATGGTTTATATTTTTAAAGATTTTTTCATTATATCTATAAAATCAATATTATTTGTAAACATTTTCATTTATACGAATTAATTCATATAATTGTTTGTTTATAACAAAAAATATACGTATTAAAACAACAGAGCAGTGCTACAGTTAACAAGTGTGCAGAAATACAAAATTCATGATTATTATAGTATATAAACGTTATATTGGCAAGCAGAGTAGGATGAATGAAGTGGGTGAAAATATAAGGAAAAAGAAAAAATAAGTTTGATATAACATCGTTTATATAGATTTTCAGTTAATTAAGATAATTAAATATGTGATATAAGAGATCTCGGCATCGATAAAAGTACTGCTTGGACATTTTGAAAGTTTTAAGGCTTTCAGAATTGAGTATAGACTGTGTATTATATTGGAAGTGGAAAGTCATGTAAACTATATGAGAGACCTCTGATAATATCAAGACGTTGATGAATATGGACGTGGTGGACGGACGAGGCTTAGGAGACTGCAGCATTTTGCACTGAAGTTTCTCACACTTAAAATATAAATAACGAGTAAAGCGTATATATATCTCATAGTAAGTATACACAAGTGGATAAAGTCAAAGAAATAATAAGGTCATTAGGGCACCCTATAAAGAACAGATGTTTGATTAAGACGTTTCAAGTAGGACTGCAAGAAGTCAGGTGGTTCATTCATTGTTAAATTATGACAATTTTGATGACTTTTTTTATTAACAAAAAGAAAAAATACAAATAACAAATTACCTACACGTTTTTTGTCTATTCTAAAAAAGATACTAGTAATATTTTTAAAAGACATTCATTTTTTGTTCATTAAAATTCTCATTATTTAACAATGAATTTTGAAAAATGACTAATGTATAGTTTTCGTTATTTACAACACTTGGAATACGTAAGACTGCGTACGATCGATGCGGATACGAATTCCATTCCGGAGATTATTTTAGTGTATGGATTTTTATTTTTATTTTTTTTTATTTATTTTTTATTTTTTTTATTATTAAGTTATTGTTTTCATGAAATTTCCTGACTTGTGTTATATTTTCTAAAACTTTACTTATCCGTAACTGTAGAATAAAACACATAATACATACCTATATTCGAAATGGATACAAATTATGTAGAATAAATACAATAGGGTTATATATGTAGATGGAGTAGTACGGGAAGAAATTATTGACAAAAAGTTATTTGGTTATTATACAGTATCATTATTATTCAAATATCTGCAAGAGGATCGTCAAGGCGCAAAGGCGTGGCGTCTGTAAACGCGACAGTTTGTGGGTTCAATTTCCACTCGGAGCAGATGGATTTTTCTATTTCCATTTTAATCTATGCATAGTGCGGCGTTGAGTTCCGTCACTCAACACGAAATGCCTCGAAAAAGGCGAAAAGCACGTAACGGAGAAAGGAGGGACTAAGCATCGGAGTGTCTTAACACTAGGTTGCTATAGTTCCTGCAGTTCCATTTGCCTACCCTGCCATGTGCGGGATAAAGCGTGAAGGTATGAAAATGAAAATGAAATAGGTGCTATTAGAGCAAAATTATATTATACTATAATAAAATGTATGAAAGTGGTGCGCTGTGTACTTGATCTTTATAAAAGCACTAATAAACTCTATAATGAATGACTACATTTTATTTTTTATAAACATTAATACCATTGTCTTTGAAAGTATAGTTTGAGTTTGAAGAACGTCTACAGCCAAATATATAACGACATGCATATTTTCATTCAAAGCCTTGATTTGTTTGATATAAAATTATTATCCTTACTTAACGTGCAAAATGTAAATACAGTACTATATCAGAACATAAATATATGATACTGTATCAGAAATCAGAATATTAATGTAAGTACACGTCACAATCCAGGAATCCCAAGGTTTTATAGCAACGATTGTTTTAGTGGCGAACACGAATTCTGTTAAATTGTAACAAGTACACGTCATACCAACAGAAGTTCCTACTATAGCCGTAGTGCATCATATAATCAAAAGACTCGCGACTTCCTAACCGCAAAGCTTACCTTCAATTGCTATTTCAGCATTTGATGTACTATAATTCAAAGCCATAAGTCCATAATAAAATTAAATTAATTAAGTTGTACAGTTAACTAAAATATATTTTAATATATTATAGTAGTCCATTATCAAAAATTTGTACTTTTATGAACTAGATGGCAACTTTTATAAATGAATGGACCCTGATGTAACAAATTAATATATATATACTTAGCAAGTGTAATGTCAAAGAAAAAAAATAATATTGAATATCTATTTATATGTATATACCTACATAATTTCTTAATACGTTAATTTTTGCATTTCCTCAAAGAATCTTCAATACAGCATCCATTAGTCACTTAATAACCCTTAAACACTTTCCGTAACCATGCAAAGATTTGTCTCAATTCGCCCAATATTTGAAGAGGTCAGTAAATATTGTAACGCCGTTCTTCCCTCATAAAGTAACCCTCAGTGTATCTTAGCTTACGTTAATTAAACGTAGTCTGATTTATTGACAACGAAGACAAAAAAAAGTAATAGTATGTAATTTGAACATCTCTAATAACATAATATAATAAATATTTCATATATAAGTTTTTTTAGTTCCAAATTATAGGTATAATTATAATTAACGTATCGTATGGTGAAGATAATTTTAAAAATATTTCTGGCACTAATTGGATTGAAATATTGAGTCTTAGGCTTAGCATAATAAATAAAAATAACAACAATAATACTTATATATTTAATGAATTAGAATTTAAGCTAATCAATATATAAAATATTAAATATAACTATTACATGCTATTTTAGTAATTAGAATTTTAGCTTTTAAAAGTTGTAAGAAATAAAAGTATATCATTTTAGTACTGTATAGCGTTATTCTTAAATAATAATATTATTTAAATTTCCCTTCCTTCAAAGTGCTATCACGAAACTGGTCTATGTGTGAACTATATGCCGAAGGTAAATGAAACTGTGTGAGTGAATATAGATTGCTCAGCTATTAGCTAAAGGGGCAATCTTAATTCTATTTAACTTTAAAATTAATTAAAAGATCACTACAATATTTGGACGGCGAGGTTGAATGGCGAGGACCGTTGTGGAGCAGAGGCGCGAAGTCTGCCTGTAAGGTGACGATTTCTGGGTTCGATTCTCAGTCTGGGAAGATAGATTTTTCTATATCCGCTTTCTGCCTACCTTCCCATGTGCGGGATAAAGCGTGAAGCTAAAAAAATCAAAAGTATAATAAAATGAGTTAAGTTTGTAAGTATAATGAGATAACTTAACAAGAAGTTAAGTACGCATGGCCTAGTTATTAGAGCACTTAGATTGTTATAAAAAGTTCAATTTTGAATATTTTTTCTAAAAATATATATAATTAGATTATCACATTCTCAGTCGCTAACAGAAATTAACGATATATTGAAAATATAACATTTCTAGATAGTATCGTGTTGAAACGAAACGTTTATTTTTGTCTCACTAACGACAACTTTTCAATTCACTGCTATTTAAATATTTGAAGAATATATGTTTTAATTTGTATGCGAATGTTGATGTAACTAACTTGCCATAATTATTATTAATTTCCATATTTAATATTATTCAATCATATATATTTTTATTATATATATAAACATAACCAACATATACACGTTGAATCCCGTTTAATACTTAGAAGGTTTAAATTATTTTGAGTATTTTTGAGTTTAACAGTAAGTATGTATGTCATAAATAGTATTACACGTCAGTCTATAATAAAAAATTTAATTCTATAATAAATTTGGTGATTGGTGACAATTTTCAAGCTATTTTAGTGTTATTTGCATTTTGAATAATTGTTTAAAATAAAAAGTCTCTCATTCACTAAAAATTCGTCATATATTTGACACAGTACTGCAGGATTGGTTCATTTTAGAGCCAGCGACTCATCCCCACCGTGAAACTGGAACAGCCTTTGAACGAGAACGAACTTCTGAACGAAACAAATTTAGCTTTGATTTACAACCAAAGACAAAACGCGTCTTGATTTCCAACACTCAACACGCTATATATACCAACTTGGCAGAACGTAGGAAAACAAGTTTCTGCTCTGAGAGTCCTTTACCTGTTATTCTATAACCAGGATAAAGTATATAAGTACTTTTAATGTACTTACTTGCTTGAATTAAAACAAGCATATTTACATATATTAAGTCTGAAATGTTTGAACAGCTTCAGTAACGCCCGTGTTTAGGGAGTTTCATGAAAAACACATTAAAATATCTTCTAATAAATCCTTGAAAAGATGACCGTCATGGCACAGAGGCGTAACGTGTGTCTGTAATCGCGACAGTTTGTTGGTTCTATTACCACTCGGGGAAGACGGATCATTTCATTTTCATTTTCTTACCTCTGGAAACTAGGTAAAAGCGCGGCGCTGAATTCCACACACCACGCAATGTCTCCATACAGTGGAAAGCAGGAAACTAAGTGTCTTAACACTAGGTTCCCAAGGTTCCTGTGGTTCCCTCTGGCTACCCTGCTATAAGCGGGATAAATAGTAAATCTATAAATTAGTGACCAAAATCGCAAAGCTAGTAGGTACAAGAGCTTAGAACAATCGGGACAAGCCGGGTCAAAAACTTTGAGTTTAGTTTTTATATTAAAAATAGCCCTTTTTTAATTCAAACATCATATTAAGGAAGTAAGTCATGACAGGTTTATCACCGTCAGAAGAAGTCGCTTTATTATCAATTAATTCTAGATGAGGACAACAGATGTTTGGTTAACGCTTTCTAATATAATCCACGTGATAATGAACTTTATATGCTTTTATATAAAGGTGATAACTGTTTTTATTATTAACGATATTTTGGACATCTATTAGAAGTATTGAATAGTTTTAGATGTAACAGCAGGTCTACCGACAGGCGGTGCTAATTAATTGTCAGTGTTGTGAGTCAATACAACAATGGCCTCAAAGCAAAAAAAAAAACAAAGTTGTTAAAGTTTAAAGTTTTTTTATAATATTTTAAAACTAAACAAGTAAATTATATTCCTAAAACAATATATTTGTGTATAATTATTCTATATTACAAAATTGTATAAATTATCGCTGCTTTGTAAGTCTAACAGTTTGTAGTTACTTACGTAGGTAGATGAGTACTTGGATGTAAAAAAATTACGTTAATTAAAATGAAAAACAGAATGTTTCACTATTTTTAGATATAGTAGATTTTATAACTTGTAATATGTGATAAAATTAATAAAAAAGAAGTTCATTTCATTTTTCAATTAATATGAAAATCCAAGATCTGGAACATTGAGGAATCGTTATGTGAGGCTCAAATACAGAAATGGCGCTTTAACAAAAATATTGTGACATTTTGATATATAATATAAAGGGTTAATGAAGGCCTGTGTAGTAGTGTAGTAAACTTATTGAGCATAATAACATTTTTCCTTATCATGTAGAAAAAAAAGAGTCAAATACTAACATCTTAATGAAAAAGGATCATACAGTCCATGCCAATGAAATTCCGGGCGTCCGTTAGTAATAAATAAAATAGCTGTGGTTAATTTAATTACAAATTCCAACTTAAAATAGATAAAATGGCATTTTATAGGAGATAGGGTGTAAGAAAAGAAAACACTATTTAAAATGAAAGAAAGGTATCAATGTCAACAAGAGGCTATAATGGCCTCTCATGGCCTCATGGAGTAAGCTGTAGGGTGTTCCGATATTTTAATTATTAGGCAATAAATGACTAAAAAAGGAATATTTAGGATATAAACTTACAAATACTAAACGAATATTTATAAATATAATAAATTAACAACTTTATAAGTAAAAAATTAAATAATATAAAATAAATGTATAGTATAATAAAATATTACCAAAATACGCTTATTTTTTTATCTAAAGGTAAGTTAGACACTTTAAACTAAAGCACCAACTCTAAGTTCTATCAATTTTGTTTGACATTGTACATAGTTGGAACTTTGTAACTATCTTAACCTAACAAGATAGTGTTGGCAAACAGTTATACCAGTCTTACATTTGTGCACCTCACCCTGACAAAGTACTTAATTGTAGTTGTAGATCTAGTTTAGTCGACTTGGTAATTGGTGAATGATTTTACTCTATTCAATTATTTTTAAAGATATTTCATAGCGGAACCCAAAGTTATATTACCTTTTTAGATTATTGTCACTTATTTCTTATCATCTGAAATCAAATAAGTGATAACAGACGTCGTTAAGTTACTTTCATCCAAATTCGATGAAGTTGGTATTAATATTAGTGGGAGAAACCAATGCAGCACCTTGCCTTGCTATAAATAGAAAATTGAAAAAATCATTACCCCGAGCTGGAATTAAACCCACAGTCATCCCTTTTACAGTCTGACAATAACTACAACACGTTAAACAAGAAAATATTTAAATATAAAAAAGCCATATCGGTAAAGTCTTATTTCCATAACTATTACTTTAAACGTCTTAGGGTTGTCACCCTTGCGTTAAGAAGCATCCTGTCACTTTCTTGTAATCATAGACCAAGACGGCGCGTGCGCAAACACATTTACAAAGTCTTTTCATAATTTGAAAACGTACCTTATATCTTTAGCAATAATGTACAAAATTGAGGTTTTATGTAATTAAAAAAAATGTTTTATACGCTAAACAATTTTAAACTCTATATCAAAATGTTTTAATTTGAAATTCAAATGCAACATTTAATTATAAGGCAACTCGTTAACATATTTATGGAAATAAGTAACATCCGTTCGTGTGTCCAGCACACGTCTGAGACGTGCATTATGCGCGTGCACATCTGTTTGGATGACCGTTATTTTAAATTTTAAATTGTTTTAACGTACAATTTTGTTTCTAATAAAATAATAATTTTAAGTGTATTATAAATATTATTAATATTACCAATTAATTCGGTTGTTTGTCTATCTCAGGTGAATCTTGAAAATTTATTTCGCAATAATAATTGTAAAAGGTTTTAATTGTACATAGATGTCGCGGGACAATTTAATAGATATTATTTACATATTATGACTTGTATATTTACGTAACTTATATGTTTTCGTGTATGTTCAACATTATTCACACAGTATATTTTTGATAATAAACTGTGATAAAGTTCATAGTCTAATCTCTGTAGTAACACAAATTTATAATATTAACTAGGCCAAGCGCGGCGTTGAGTTCCGCCACTCAACACGCAATGCCTTGTAAAAAGGCGGAAAGCGGGGACGGAGAAAGCAGGGACTAAAGCAACGAAGTGTCTTGGCACTAGGTTCATATGGTTCCTGCAGTTCCCTCTGCCTACCCTGCCATGTGCGGGATAAAGCGTGAAGCTAAAAAAAATACATTTTACATAGTATATGACTGTATCTTTGAACAAAATACTATTTTTTTATCATTGTTTCCATTATTCATGGCGAATCCACGGAATGCTAAACAGTTTCTTTTTTGCTTTATTTACTTTGTTAATGTGCTAACCTCTTTAATATATCAAATATAATCTTTAACAGCAACTTTTAAAGCAATAAGGTCTTTGAAGACAAATTGATTTAAATTACGTTACTTTAGTTTCATGTAATTCATACTTTATTTTTAGGTAATAAAGATGTGATGAATGTTAAAATACTGTATTAGTTGGAAAACTATATGTTTTGAGTAGATTTTTATTTATATATGAGTGTTATTATTTTTAATCACTACGGACATCTTCGTTAGTTCGTAGCTTTTGTATAATAATTTTGTATTGAATTATACATATACGGCTTTTATATTTAGGAATAATTCAGAACTTTTTAGAACTTATTCAGTGCCTATTTGTTTTATATAATTTAATAAATATGTCAAAAACATTTTTTTTTTAAAAATTAAGCTTTTTTAAAAATTATGTTAATAATAATAACAAAATTTTTATGTATATCTTAACTATCATCACCTATATATTATATTTTTTTTTTAATCTGAGATTAATCATAATACATTTTAAGTTTCCGAGATATTTTTGATATGCAGCTTTTTTAGAGGACGGCTGTAAAAATAACTTGATATAATAATTATAATCATGCTCAATGGACTATCCAATTTAGAACCAAGAGTAGAACCTGCTGCTATCTCCGACCTTCCTTCAGCTCCAAGCTGCCTCTAGCTTTATAATAATGGTAGCTATATATTTAGCTATTTTTTATAATTTTAAACGAAAATACTTGCTGTGTAAATTGTCCAAGACGTATACGATTAAACAGAATTTGTTAAATACTTAACGGCGCGTGCGTCGATATGACCGTTAAAAATAAGGCACCGTGCATTACTTCCGAACACAGACACGCACTCAACTTTAAAAATATTAATATTATATATGTATAATGTTTTTATTTAAGATTACTAATAACCAATATAAACTAAAAAACTGACAATATAAACTAAATAATGACCATTTAGCAACAATCACCAGATTAGCAAGTCACAAGACCAAGGAGGTGTCGTGGCGCATAGGCGCAACGTCTGCCTGTAACATGACGGTTTCTGGGTTCGATCCCCAGCCGGAGAAGATGGATTTTTCCATTTTCTTCGCTCTGGCAAACTAGGCAAAGCGCGGCGTTGAGTTCCGCCACTCAACACGCAATGCCTCGAAAAAAGCGGAAAGCGGGGACGGAGAAAGCAAAGACTAAGCAACGGAGTGTCTTAACACTAGGTTCCCAAGATCCCTGCAGTTCCCTCTGCTTAAAAAAAAAGAAATTAGGTATTATATTAATAATTTTAATAATATTTCTAAATATATTATACGTAATAAGTATTACAATACAACAAATTACAATAGTAATTGGTCTAAAGATATAATATAACACGGAATGTACTGCAACGTATGAACCGTAAATTCTAAACGAAATTATATTGTCTGTATAAGTTTTTTTGAATTTCAAATTGACAACTGTTATTTTTGTAGTACGGGATCTACGTGATTCCTATTTCATCACTACTTGTATAAATATCGTGAACATTAATATTATTTATGCTATGAATACTTCCCTGTCCCTATTGTCGTTTTATATTCGAACAACAGTAGTGTTCGCGAAGAAAGCTTACCCTTCAAAATAAACATTTTTTACATTCTCACCTGGATATTGGAATTGACCTTTATGTCTATTTATATAAGGTTCATTTCGATAACCTTATTATTGTACATCTAAATATCATACGCGCATTTTAAATTTCTCGCCGTCGCCTCGTTTATTTAATCTTTTTATAAATATATGCATTTTATTTTAATTTAAATAATATCTTTTTGTTTTATAATTGAATTTGTACCACTTAAGTGACATAAATAGTTAAACTAAAATATAAATTTAACATATACTTATATTTATTTATGTTTGACAAATGTATTTCAAATGTATGAAAAAAAAGCAACCTAAAAATTATGTGGTGGTGGTGGTGGATTGATGGTTTTTAAGTAAACTAGATTTATTTAATATTTATTAAATGAAAAATAACATAATATTTCTTACGATATATAAATTGTTATACAATGTAAAAATTAAAACTGTTTTTTTTTTTTTAAATCCAACTGCCACTAGACAACATTCGTTTATCACAATACAAATTCAACGAAGGGGATCGAAGGGTCTAACGTAACGTCTTTTCGCCCTTAAGACGAGTTCCTTGTCGACCGTCGAATGCGCGGGCCGAGCTCGCTGTGCTTCAAAATTAAATTTAAAAAAAATAATAAAAAATAAAAAAAATACATTCTGTTTTTGGAATTAATCTAGAAAATTTAGTTTTTTTGTATATTTAAAATAATTATATTATTTTGGTGCAATAGTGTAATATGGTGCAAGTGATTTGGTGCATTTAGTGTTAAGTGTTTTGACATTTAACTTTTTTATTGTTGATGTAAGTTTTATTTTGACATTTTCATTTTTATATTTGACATTAGCCAACGTTTTGAATATGTTAACTTGTAATATATAGTATATAAGAACTAAATTCTAATATAATAGAATGTATTATAAATGTGTCGTAAGACTATAGTGGTAGAGTGCAACAGTGTCGAACTGTAATTATGATGTATATGGGTTCGACACTCACTCCAGGTAATAAATTAATTTAATTTTCTAGATTTTGTCAAGACAAAGCTTAGCGTTGAGTTCCGTGACAGAATATGTAAATTTGCGCGGATATTGGCAAACATTATACGTTATATTATTTTATCTAAAACTAAAAACAATTAGGACATTAGTACTTTTAAATTTAAAAGGGTTATAACCATTTAGTTTAGAATCTAAATGAACCACTAAATAACATTTGTTCAATTTGAATTAAGTCTTAGCTCAAAGGAATAGAGTCCTTAATTAAATGATAAATTTTGTAGATAAAGCTCAGAGGTTATCGATATTGAGAGTTGATAAGGTTTTAATATTTTATCAAGAACTAATATTATTTCATATTTTATTTAACAGGTTACAAAAGTGAAAAACTAGGATTTCTAAACAAAATAAAAAAAAAATCAATTGGATGCAGGAAAATATGCTAGTGGAGATCGTTGTTTAGAGGCGATCCGATCAAAAAATAAGGTATGTACGTTGGTCTTTAAGCTAGACTAATAAAAGTATTTAAATGAAGCACGTATTTTTTTTCTACTTTAGCGCATACAAGATATTAAATATATAAGTTATATATAGGCAATAGAATGTAACACTATATTATGAAATTCTGTCCCTCCATGTACTTTTCTCTTATCTTTTGACAGAATTTATTTCAATTTTTTTTTATCGAAATTGATCTAAAATCAAACGCATTTATGGTTTTTGATTGACAGCTACAATGCAATGCAACTCTGGCTTAGTGTAAGCCGGCTACGAATAAAAAAATAAATTAAATAAAAAAACTGAGCTTAGCTTTTCAAGTTCATTTACTAAGTAATATTTTATACCTTGTGAATAATAAAATTGACTTATAGTGGGATTCTGGCTGTTTATTTTAATTTACTATGTATTTTATTTATTAGAATTTAAAACAGGGTTTTTCCCATTGAGGAATTTTGTTATACTTAGTCACATTTCGCCCCTACATTACAATGATAGATACCTACAATTTTACTACTATTCAATAATTTCGCTGACATGTCCTAATAAACTATAATTTATTTACAAAGAATATTACAAAACTGAAAAGAGGAGAGTTGTATTAAATAACGATTGTAGATATAATCTTAAGATATGAAAAAAGATCAGTTGTTCACATGAAATTATATAAGTTACTTGGTATTATTATACATGATTTAAAAAAAGTAATAAATAAACGAACCCCTCTACCTTTGATAAGATGATGTCATTTGGTTTTAAAATTACTTTTTTTTATTTTTAATGAGTTAAGTTTTATTTATATATTAAATTTGATCCCAAAACTACATACACCTTTATTCCATTCTATCTCAAAAAAATTCTACAATTTGTTATTTTCCATTTACTTAATTCATTAAATATTTTTTTTATAATGGCATTAGATGAAATGCCTTAATAATAGGTGTCTCTTGCGCTCAATTAATAGGTTTCAAATCAATTTTTTTTATATATAAAATGTAACCTTATACCAAACGGGGTATGAAAACCGAGAGCTATTTTCTTATTCCAGAGGAAGACATATATGCGAACAACATAAATATAGCGCCATGTAAGCTTATAAGCTGAAGAAATCTCGGTGATTACTGATTATACTATATATTATTTAATTTTATTTATACATAATTATATAATATATATGTTAATATCTTACAGACAGCCTTTGGCTAATATATATACGCGTATATATATTTTCACAATTTTGAAGAAACGCTAACGCTAGATACAGCTGTTAACAATTTAATTGATATATAACAACTGATTATGGGAAACATCGCAAAAAGATTTGAATCTATACTCAATGTGCAACCAAAAGCTATCGTGTACGCACACAGTTTGTCAAGCCTCCACTGTACCTAGAGGGTACGCAACGAATACAAATTAGACGTACTAACGAACGATTGGACGAGTGATGCGTGAACTGTTGATCGCTTTTACTACTATACTGTATGAATAGTCGAATAAGTACAATGAAAACTACTAACGTACTACTCGTAGCGCAGAGGTACTGTGCAAACACGACAGTTCGTAGGTTCGATTCAAAATTTGGGGAGAATAGATTCTTTTTTCATTTTCTACGCTCTGGTAACAAGGCAATTAATAACTACCTTACTCTGGTAACTTTGCCATTCGACACGTAATATCTCGAAAGGAAGAATGTAGAGAACGGAGTGTCTCAACACTAGGTTTCATCTGCTTATAAACCCTTTCGCTTACTACACGATGCGTTGTATCGTAAAAACAATCGTGTAATTTGAGATCCTCTTTAAGAACGTAGACGTAAACCCCTTAATTTACAGTGATTACATTACTTGAAAAGATCTGATATTTCCTAACTAACTGTCAAAAACCTTAGTAAGCCATTTATCCTTCATATCATTTATAATTATACCCTAGTTATATGCTCATTTGGCAAAATCATACTATAGAATAATCTAACATAGAGCTGAATATAGCTTAGCTAACCATCTAGTCAGTTAGTTAAGCGCAATCGTACGTACGTAACGCGTAGCACCAACTTCGAGCCCAATCCACGAAAGCACTGAAACAAAAGGCAACTGTACATAGCATTATTTATAAATACAAATTAAAAAAACCATTAATCGACACCGGCCTTGACACTGAATACCATAACGTTATTACGGCCATTAACCCCGGTCGAATCAATAACTCATTACTCTTTTATTTCGGTTACCGTTTAAAAATAACGTTTTTTCGTCCGCCGGCCTCAATTATCGGGTGAAGGTTGTACGCCAATTATGACGTCACTCGCGCCGCGTAATACGGGTGTTAATGTATTTTTATTTATCGAGTACGTGTGTGCAAGCTTGTTGACTGCATCCGGCATATAGTGAGTTTAATGAAATGATGTCGGTTGAAACGTTGAGAGTTGAGACAATCGATGCATGTTGACACGAGCGGCTCGCGGCTCGCGGCTTGTCGCTGTTAGCAAACTCTACGTAGTACGTATACGGGATTGAATCCATCAAATTTTATACTGTTTAGTTATCAAACAAAACTGGATATATCAGTATATTTAACAATACACCTAATGTACATATTTTTTTTGGTTTACATTAAAATTTTTCATTGTGGGTTTTATACCTAGGGCTATGGTAGGTTAAGAGTCTCGAGATTGGCAGTTTTTGTTTCCCCACTAACAAGACAAATTGGGGCATTATGTTTTGCGACTTACTACGGGATATTTGGGAACTAACATATTCGGGAGGAAATATACATAAATTTTAATTTCTTTTCACCTACGCCTATGTTATTCTTATAGTTTTTCTGTTACAACCACAGCGTGGTAAAATTTCTACTTGTAAGAATTGAAGTAGTTACCATCTCTTATAATCAAATACCTCCAACATTGACACAGCAGTGTAATATACGTCATATTTGTTAATTTGTTTATTTTCTAAATACTAAGATTTAAATTTAAAAAAAAAATGTCATTATATACAGTATAAGTGACAAGATTTATCTGTAGGCATTATAAATTACTAACTGACGTAAGCCTTCAGCGGTCTGCACAAGCCGACATTGTACAGAAACGGTGCAGTTCTACCACGTGATTGAGTTACTTGCCTTACAATTAAGTTAAATCTGTTAGTACATTTGATAAAGAAACAATTTAGAACATTTGTTTAGAGCTTTAATGTTAAAAGTTGTTTTTGACTGTTAGTAGTAGGTTTGATTCTCGATAAAGTAAAATAAATAAAGTCTTAAATCTTATTTATTATTTAAGATTACTTTTTGTTCCAATTTAACTAGAAAACTGTCGTATATAAAAAATGGAACATATTTATTGAGTTCCTGGAGAGTTTTGACATTAGGTCCAATTTCAAACAAAACCTAAACTTTATCATCATTGGTCATTGTAAAAATATACTCTTTAAACATTAGTTTTCATTATAACAGTATTGTTTATACAAGTGTGAAGTTCGCTTATAAATATATATTAATGAACCACGTTGTAAAAGTTAAAAAAATATTGATTTTATATCTTACGTCTTCTATTGTCCATAACTTATCAAAAGGCTCAACTATAAATCAAAATGGAAAAGAAATAAGCTTTAAAGTCACGTTAATGTTAAATTATTAACATATATATTACATATTATATATGTATGTGACCTGTCTCACACATAGTATGGGAAAGAAGTCCCAACTTTAACCTGAATTGGCTAAAAAGTACACTTGATAAAAATGTTTCAATAATTACAAACGACAAGAAAAATTATCAGGAATTGCTAATGAAATAAAAAATGTCCACAAGCTCTACCTACTATTGATCAGTTTATGGTTCCTTAGGAACTATTAACAAAACCAAAAACCTCGTCTTATTTTGTACGCGAGATTAGGATCTCTTTGGTGCAATTATAGCATAGGTGTGAAATTAAAAAAGTTTAAATAAATTAAAAACTAAATAACATATTCAATCTATTGTTTACCTTCATTTTATTAATTCATTATGACCCGATTGATGATTTAACTTTTTAAATCACAAACTAAAATAAAGATCAAATATCTAATTACAAGATAGCAAATTTAAATGCATATTTTCGCCAACAAAGCGATTTGTAATCACGTTCAAAAGGAAAGAACCGCAATCCTCTGGTTCTTTTGAAACTTATTTCGTTACAAAGTATACTTCTACTTATTTTGAGGATTATTAGCCCTTCACTTCCTTTGTTTTTGCGTTTTGTTAAGTTTTTAAGATTCTTTCAAATGATTCATTACACAAGTTTCAGCGGAATATATTTAATTAATAACTAACTTAATATTAAAAGTAAAGCTTTTACATTTTTGAAAAAGATTTTGTAAGAGATTCTAAAGTAATCGATAAAAGATATAGCTTATGTATATTGTTGCATAGATCTAAACGGAATTATACTTGGTCAAGAAACAAAATTTGTTTTATTTTAAAGGAACGACCTGTAAGTATAACTTACAGTAGTTAATAAGTCGCCAGTAGTTTCCTTACACTATTTTAATACATTGATAAAGAAATACGAAAATAATTTAAAAAGCTGTTACTATAGCTGTACTGCAGCTTCACTCTGTTAGCAGGGTAGACCTATTGTTAAGATACCCCATTTTCCGCTTTCCGTCTAAATTGGAGATACTACGTGTCAAAAATGACGACATTCAAAGCCACATTTTATGCACGAAAGCTCACTTGAACCTACAACCACCATGTCCACAGTAAGGTCTTACTCTACTTAGGTAGATGTATACTTTCTATATATGACTATTTAAGTAAAATGTATAATACTAACAATTATTACTAATGATATAAGCAACATATGGAATGTGCAGATCCTATGGTATATAGAACATGGGTGTATACGCCTGTAAATCTGAATTTTACCTTGTGTTGACGACCTACAATCATGAAATTGGTACTGAACCCTAAAACACAAATCCTAGTGCACGAGCCCAATTCTCACTTAATCATAATAATGTTTTAAACTTGATTATTATAGAAAACTCGGTGGTTATCACAGTTATTTTTTTTAAATTGTGCATGTCTTTTAAGAGAATTAGTAGGTCAATTTAATTTTTTTCACAATTCGCTCAAAACCTTCGTATCTCAATAACCGTAAATTTATCTATCCCAATATAAATATATGACATAAACCAAGATTATCGTCGTTAATGCATCTTACAACTACTTTACAACCGGGTATATTTTATAACCAGGTCTTTAAAATAAAAAAACATATAAAAAACTTCAATTCGTTTTCACGCTAACACTGGTCGCATAAACGGACTTTAGGTTTATCCCGACATTATAAGAGCACAATGCTTCGTAGCCCAACACATCAAAAGGACATACCGTGATTCTAAAATAAAATACGCGAGTCTTTGGCATTGGCTAACTAAGTAAATGCTAAGTGCAACAAACAATACAATGCAAAATAAACCCTTTGATGACAAAAGTAAGCTTAAATTGCAATGCCTGTTGATTTTGAGTTACATCATTTTTTCATTTCAAACGTAAAAGTTTTTATCTATCGGTGACATTCAAATCTTATTACAGTTTTCATAATATTACATCTTACTGGCACGTGATAAGGCTTAAATTAGACTGTACCAATCAAATCGCCTAATAAAAAGCCCCATATTCAAAGTTGTTAGAAGAGCGAAAACATTAAAGGTGTGCTAATAAAAAAGAAGTTAGCTCCTTACTTTACGTCGTTACAAGGTGTGAATATGGGCCCGAAGGTGGTACTTTTTGCTTTTATGTTTTATATGCGTCGGTTTGAAAAGTAAAGCCGCTGCAGTATTCTTTTAAGAGCTTGCTTAGTTTAAATTGAGTTAACTTTAATTATAGATTGCACCCACGTAATAATTATATAAAGGTAATGACTGTATGTGAAAATTATAACAATAATTTTGAAACATATTGAAATGGATCTTTCACATAATTTTGCGATTTAACAATATTTTTGTTTATGCATTTAGCTATTAGTTGTATTTTCTTATAATAATAATATGTATATTTGTAATTATTATTAATTTTGTCTTTTAATTTGTCATTATTTAGTTTTAGGTTTTAGAAGGATAGAGATACTGCTTCCACAATGGGGCACTATTCCACTGCGCCGCGGTGATCTCAAAAATGTGATAATATAATTCAATAACTAGCTTTAGCAGGACAAATCAGTTTTGCCAACAATTTTGCAATGACAATCTATTTACAAAAAATAAAAAGCTCATACAATTTTTTAAACAATTTCACTAATATTTATTATTCAATATAAATATATATTCTATATGCCGTGCTGTACACGTGATGGTCGTGGATTCAATACCCAATTGGGGAATAAGTTGTTTTTATTTCCCAGGTATCACGGCGATAAGTGCCGCTACTTAATACGCCATTCGGCCGAAGCCGAGTTCCGAGTACCGAATCTGACCTCCTTGCTTTTAACAAATCCTTTCAAACAACTACATAAGGTTTGGTTTTTTTAAAAAAAAGTACTGAGTGGGAAACTATCCAGTGATAAAATTAAAATTCAAGCAAAATGTAGAAAATAGAGTGTCTAAACACTAAGTTTACTTTGCCTAGTAAATATAGTAGAGTGAAGCTTAAAAATAATATATATGTACCTATATACAGAATAAATCTTATACATTGTCTTGGTAAACATTTTTAGGTGACAACATTAAAATCGCTGCAATCTCAATTTTATACAAAGTACTATCACGAACAAGGTGCTCGTAACTTATCCCATCTCCATCACGAAACCAATCTGTACCGAGTTAGGAAGAATTGCCAATAGGTTTACGACACACTTTGCGTTAAAATTACAAGGGGAAGTTTATAGGCACTTGTCTTTACACGATATTGTGGTTGCAGATGTTGTGTGATGCGCAAATAATTTTGTCTCGACTTGTCTTGGTGTTAATAATGAATAAACAAAATCCGATGATTTTTTATATTTTATTTAAATATTTTTTTGAACTTAGTGTGGATTAACACTTTAAAAATCGTAAAAATATTTTTAAATATAGCATTCTCTCTCGCTAAGTGATTATTCCTTGTAATAATCTTCGGGTAGGATATTTTTACAAATTTATAATTTGTAAAAATATTCTTAAAGAGATGCTTACTACGCAATAAGTTGTGTAAAATCATATAAAAATTCGACGCGGTGTGATGAAGAACGCATGATATGATAGGAGCGCTTGGACGGTTTGCAAGTGGTTCGAGTCAAATCCCGCTGCTATTTTTTCTGTCTTTAGTATGCACTAACACTTCAAAAATCGTAAAATATTTAATCCTACTAGTATTATCAGAGACCTGAAAGTTTGTGGAGAATGAATTTAAATGATTTTTTTGATATATACATTAGATTAATCTAATTTGAAACTTTTCTATGGGCAACAATTTAAGCTAAACGTATGCCATTCAGTTTTCTAATAAATAAATAATCATAAAGTTGAAGCGAGCAGGGCTAATTTTGTTAATTTCATAATGGAAATAAACGCTTTCCGCCCAAATTTGTGACATTGTGAGTTAAGCGGCGAAACGCCTCTTCATACATTCATACGCTGTGTCATACTAATATTACACAACTGTGTTAATATAAAAAAATAAAAAAAATAAAGAATGACTAAGTCAATAACAATTTAAGGATAATAAGTTTTTAAAGGAGGAAAGGACTATTTGTTCTTGAACAAATATCCCTTTCCTCAAAAATATTGATACCATCAATTAGTTCAGTGAAATTTTTAAAACATCCTGAACTATTGCACTTGCTTCTTCGTTTAGATTATTCTATAAATGTTTTATTTAACATTTTTTAGTTATGATTTGTTAATTTGCTTTGTTTGTAGGTTTACAAGACTGTAAATTTCCGAATTTAATCGCCGATTTTGCAGTCCGCGGTCATGTCTTTGACTTTAGGCTACCACGGCTATTAACCAAAAGCAAAAAAAAAAATGTGTAAATAATGGCAAATATTGGGAAGAACTTAACAATCCTTATTAGATAATCGTTTATTATATAGTTACAATCGAGTTCAATAGATAATTCAAATACAATCGATATTTTTTCTTTTGATTGTTTAGTATCTGGTTATCGTTGTGCTGTCTTTTATTAAGCACTAGCTGTTGCCCGCGGCTCCGCTCGCAGTTTTTAAAGGTATAACGCACATTAAATTTTTTAGTGGTATGCTCGAGTTAAAGAATCTTAGTAATTTGTAACATTTACCTATACAGTCTTAAAAATGCTAGGTACTAAATACTAATATTGTGGTTTGGTTTAAGACCAATGTTACTCATTTAAATTATTATAAAAAAGTAATTATTATGACATAGCAGTTTTTGAGTTTTTGTAACCCTGAAGTAAACGATTTTTTTATTATTTTTTTGATTACATTATATTGTGAAATATTTTATATACTTTTTAATAAGATGTATTTCATAATCCGCAAAAACACAGTAAAGTAAGATTTTTTACTATCTATTTATGCAACTGAGGGATGATTCTTCTTGTTATGATTCTTTAAACAGGTAACCATCACAAAACGAAGTGCAGAAAAGCTTAGTAATAACGTAAACAGGTCTATTTTCATCGATTTAGCTTCAAAACTGACGGAGTTTCATAGAAACTTACCCCCTCTATTTAACCCCCCCTTAAGGCAGCATTTCCAAAAATCTTTATTGCGTCATTCTTAATTTCTAACATAATAGCCAAATATTAATTTTAATCGAATAAGCTTCAAAACTGACAGAGTTTCATATAAACTTACCTTCCCTCTTTTATCCCATTAAAGAGCAAATTTCCAAAAAAAACATAGCCTATATGTTAGCGAGAACTAATAGCTATATAACAAAAAAGTTTCATTAATTTTTTCCAGTGGTTCCTGAGATTAGCGTGTGCAAACAGACAAACTTGCTGTTTTATTATAGACCTATATAGATATAGATAACTGTTTTTGAGTTTGTTTTAACCCTGAAGTAAACAATCATGTCTAATACTCGAGCTTTAATACTAATTGCTTGATCTAAAATTAGTTGTTTTGGTCTCTACATCGTTACATAGGAACAAACATACAGACTAACACATTACAGATAAACGCATCCTCGATTGCGTAACGTAGTCGGGTAAGAATTGTACGGTGTTTAAGTAAAAATATTTTCTTACCTAATAAGAATGAAAGAAATACCAAGTGTCTTTATATTTTGCGTAAAATGTATATAAGCTTTTAAATTCATTTTATGACAAAATTTGTTTTTAAACTCAACAAATGTTAAAAAATATATATAAAACAAGTAAATATATATTTCTTCTTTATATTGACAAAGATTTAAATAAAAAGATTCAATATGGATAAGTTTCAGAGCTATATAATTACTATATTAATTTCAATTGATATTCAGTTGATTATATATAACAAATTTAATTAAAATTACATAATATCTTATTAAAAAGAAGTTAAAATTAAGTATATCCTTGTTAATACTAAAATGTTTTCGCGTTGCAATCGATTGCGGATGTCAGTAAAGCGTCCGTCGGAATGCAGTGGGGGAGCTAGGGTGCGTCTAAAAACTACTATTGAGTACAGTACAGACGCGGTTATTTGAAGCTTTCATATGTTATACTATAAACTTTAATAATTAAATTACACTTTTAGGCGATATATAATGAATATTATTCTTTTTTTTATAGCTTCACGCTTTTATCCCGCATATTGCAGGGTAGGCAGAGGGAACTGCAGGCCTGTGGAACCTAGTGTTAAGACACTCCGTTACTTAGTCCCTGCTTTCTCTGTCCCCGCTTCTTTTTTTATTTTATTATTTATTTATCTACTTCGTGTGCTTTCCATACGTGACTTTGTCGAAGTGAACTGAGCTCAACTAGGCCGGAAATGCAGTAATTAAATAACTTAACAGTAGACTAAGAAAACCAATATGAGCTCCTAACGATTTTTCTTAGTAATCATATTTTTTGTCATAAATTTTGTAATACCTTAGAAATAAATTTTGAAAAACTAGTAAGCACTCAAAAAGTTAGGCTAGTTATAAATATAAGAAAATAACCATATGCGTGTCGGATGAGGTAGTGTGAGTGTGAAGCTCTAGAAATTGGCATTTCAACAATTCAAGATTATGCTTTTTGAGATATTTGATTTCTATCCAAATATAAGTTCTTCCAGTAAACATCATGTAGCTTTAAGCTTTTAAAGAAGAAATTATTTTTGATCGTCCCATATATTCCGTTAACACTATGTGACAAAAAAGTTACCTGCACTCTGTAAAGGCATGTAAAAAGATCTCGTAAAATTCAATTACATTCTTACAATTTCAATATGGATTATCTTTTATTATTCTCTAACTGTTATAAATTTTTATAGCTTCACGCTTTATCCCGCACACGGCAGGGTAGGCAGAGGGAACTGCAGGAACCATACGAACCTAGTGTTAAGACACTCCGTTGCTAAGTCCCTGCTTTCTCCGTCCGTTATAAATTTATGGCTTTTTCATTTCATCTCACATTGATATAAAACTACTAAAGATGACTTTTTTATACTGTGACTATATTTTGTATAGTTAATTTTATGAATAATTCATTACATAAAAAAATTATGAATTTATAGTGAATAGTAGTAAAATTACGAATTTATTGACATATTCGTATTATAGGTATAATAGTATTAAACAACTTCTCACAAGTATGTGTTTATTTAGGCATGATTTTATACAGGCTGGTAGAGATCGTTTAAAGCGAAAGATAACCAACCAACCAACTATAAATATTTTTTTATATGTTTTTGTATCTGTGGTGTAAGTGTTTTGTATCTGTGGTGTAAGTGTTATTGTTATTACCTAGTAAAAACTAAAAAAAAAACGAGTTCACGCAATTTTTGTTAATGTAGCATAATCTACTGTACATTAAAATATTTATTATATTTTTTTGTAATAAAAATCGTTCTACTAATGGATAGTTGTAACACTTTAGCAGGTAGTCAAAAAAGATACTTTTCATCGGTACCTTTGATTATGAAAATTTTCACACATTTTACACGAAACTCTAATCTTTTTGAAAATATTGAAATTAATAAAAAGCAGAAAGCGAGGAACAAAGTGTCTTAATACAAGGTTTCCACAGTTCCTGCAGTTCCCTCTGCCTTGCTATGTGCGGGATAAAGCGTGAAAATATACAAAAAAATAATGAAATTTGTAAAAACCCGAAGTTTTGAACCTACCCATTTTTTCTTGATTTTTCAAAGTTATATATAATGACGATGATATTATTGTTTAACAAACAATAATTTTACATTTACATTGTAAGTAGATAAATATACTATTCAATAGAAATTAAGTTTCATTTTGTTCATGGAACCAATCGTTATTGCGCCGAAAACACCTGCGGCCGTTTGGACGAAACAGCGCACTGTATCTGTATGTTTAGATTTAAATATAGTATAGAGGAAAGTAGCATACTAAAGTAGACTTAAAAATCTATAGGTTTTTTACCATATTTACATAATAATTTATATATTTTTTAAAATTTGTGACGTTTTATTTATTTATTTAGCAAAAAGAAATATCTTATTTATCGTCTCTGTTATTGAAATCGAAATTAAAAAATAAATAAATGGCGTCCAAAATATGTAATATTAATAATATTATTTACGTGGTATATTGTATGTGCGCGTTTCTTTTGAATATGAATGGAGGACACGGGAAGGACGATGCGATTTCACGTCACATTAGGCGACAGCGCCCGCGGAATCTTATTTTCGAGCAAATATTTCAGCAATATCATATTTCTTTCATACATTATGCGTTTTTAATTGTTTATTATAAGCTTTATAAGTATAAGTTTACTAGAATTATATTTTTAGCTTTGAATATTGTTTATATAATCAAAATATTAAATTTTGTGTACTGAAATGAGAAAAAAACATCAAGGGCAAATAAATAGGTGTAAATATTATAACTATGTTCGTCCTTTATATAATTACCGCTGCATAATATTATACCTAAGAGTATTTAGTATACAATATTAGCTTTATGCTTTACCCAACATGAAGCAGGGTAGGCAGAGAAACTCATTGTTAAGACACTCCGTCCCCTAATTTCCACTTAATGTTCGAAATATTGTGTATAGAGTTAGCAAAATATCCCTCTGTAATTAAATTAACCATTTTAAAAAAATATGAATGTAAAATGGAAAATAAATTATAAAAATCTGCGATTTGTTTATTTATAACGTAACAGATTATACAAATTGTAAATATTTAAATTAAATTTAACTTAAGCTTCATAATTTATAGGCATTTTATATAGCTAAACATTGTTCTAATTTTTAAATTATACTTGAACTATTATTTTTTTATTGTCAAATTTACATCTATTATTTAATCACATTAACAATATTTAATGATTACATTAAAGCAATATATATAAAGGCCAGTAATAAAATATTGAAATGAAGAAATAAAACAAAAAGCTGCGATCGTTGTCATTTCACACATCCGAAGCTCGTCGCTTCGGCCGCAATCAAGCCTCGAGTAAATTTTAGACGAGGGGAACGGCTTGAAGAAAACAAGGTAACAAGGAACTAGTAACGACCTCTATTATAAATAATGCTTAAACTAAACTGTTCTGAAGACGAATAAGAATCCTTAAATCACAATTTATTTTAATATATTTATATATTTATATTAAAGCAATTTATTTTTATTATATTTATTTATGACGTGATTTTACATGGTTTATCGTCGCAAATGTAAGATAAGAGAGTCTATAAGTAATTAATATCCACATATATAAAGAAAGTTATTATAGCTGAACCTTACTCAAGACGTTAAGATTTTGAATAAGTATGGATTTTGGAAAGCACAGCTTTTTCCATAGTTTCGTTCTTTAATTGTAAGATTTTAATAAAATTACATTAAAAATATTGACAAAAAACTGTTTGTTATCTAATTAGAGTCTAATTAGGATCTAATTATACTAATAATAATTAAATTTCATATATATTTCATAAAATATAAAATTATGAAATGAAGTACTTAGTTTTGGACTCAACTCAATGAACTTCTTATTAATAAACATCTACTTTAGGAACTCATAGCGCCATCTGTTATAATGAGCTTGTAATTATAATAATTATTATAAAATAACATTTTGTAAATATATGTTAATATTTAAAAAAAGAACAATAACTTTCACAATTTCAATTGTAAAATGATAATAGTTTGAATAGTGTAAGTGTTATACAATTTACAACAGCTACGTAACGTACACGGCAATTCGGCGACATGATCAAAACGTCTGTGAAAAACCAATGAAAACGAAAAAGAAATAGCAAACGAAAATGGCCGTTGAATGCCAGGCAAAGTGAACGTTGCACTTTCACGATTAAAAATAAAAAGAATAACACGTTAGAAATGAACCATCGGTTTATAGTATGCATTGACGCGGCGCTAGTGTTGCAATATGCGTTGGTTCTGCTACCCGACACCATGTCATTGTGGCAGCACTTTATTACAAAACAATAAATATTATTGTTTGTTTTTATGCGTTGTTTCAGCTTTTGCTGTGTAAGTAAGTGTACTCTTTAAAGTTGTAGCAATAATTCAATTATAACACTGTTTCTAACCCACTGAAAACAATGCAGTTCATGAAAACAAAGAAAATGTTTTTCTACATTTTTACATACTATGATGTAGTGACCATGATTCTAGCGAGCATCGTATTTTTACTAGTTTCTGCATTTCAGAATAGGTGCTGTTTTGAAATTTTACTCAAAGAAAGTTCGTACACAACAACGTACACATAATAAAAACAGCCAAAATCGTCGATCATGTGATCGGTCGACAGATCGAAACGGGTCAAGCACAACAGGTGAGTTGCGGAGCGCATCAACTAAAAAATAAAATATCGAAATGCGAAAAAATAATAAAAATCGGTAAATATAGTAAATTGAAAAAAGGTATAGTTGCGTCCTTGGCGGTCGCGTGCCGAGCGGGATAGTGTGTCCCGCTCGCGGGGGCGCGCACGTGCACGGCAGGGCGGGCGGGGGCGGGGGCGGGCGGCGGCGGCGAGGACGCCACATCCCGTCGCGGCCCGCGCCGTCCGGCTGCGTTGCCCGTAACCTCCGATTGACCTCATTTTTTTTCTTCAATGTAAATATTCGGCTCGTTTTGCCGCATAGTCTATAAGTGGTATTAAGTTCCTCCGTCGCGTTAATTTTTTTATTTTATGATTTCATCTCGTAGTTACACCCGAAATTTGATTCGGGTGTGTAATACGATAGGAAATACTTATAAGTGATAAGAACTTTAGAAATTTCGGACTGTGTTAACATTTAGAAACTTTTTAAATATAAGTTAATTGGTAAGGTATCGATAGTTCATTGTTGTTTATTTTTTGTGATGATCGTATGTTGGTAAAATTCGGCAAATACAAAGTTTCGTGATTCCTACTTTAGAAGAAAAAGAAGATTCGTACGTACCAACTTAAAGACCAGGTAACTTGTGGCAAAGTAGTCTATTTTGTGTTTATATGATACTATTTAATTTTATTTGTGTAGATTTTAGTTTTTTGTATATAAACATAATAAAGTTCTTTTAGATATATTTTTGCAAACGTTACTTTATGAACTGCTCACTGGCTGTATACAAGATTTCGCAATTTTATAAATATACAATAATAATAATTACTTAATAATGTAAAAAAATAAAATCAATTTTTAAAATACTATCAAAAATTTGCTTGTAAAATTCCTAACCTTTAATATACAAAAGTTATATTTTCTTAATATTAAAAATCATATTATCTGTATATCAATAATAAAATTTTACTTTGACTACAGTAAGAAAAAAAATAAAAAAAAATTAAAATGATAACATTTTGCATGGGATGCCATAAAATGATATTAATAAGTTTTTAATGAATGGCTCATTAAAAGTAACGTAGCGGGTTCATCGACCTTGCGGCCACAGCTGGACTGCGCTCAGATAAAAGAATCATATCAATTTATACCCGCGGTTCCACACGACTTTAATACTCACGTGAAAAATAGCCTTATAAATTCAATTTCATGTTCAAAATATTGCCAACTGAGAATAATCGCGAAAATGTATTTATTGATAAATAATAGCACTTTGTTTTGCGTTATTTGTTATTCATAAGTAGAGCTTTTCTTTTTTTTGTAGCTTGACTGATTTTTTTATTCACTTATAATGTAATTTTATTTTTTGGGTAATTTTTTAATTTTACTTTGTTTTAAAATTTGTAATTTAGACTTTTTTGTTTTCGTTTCGTAAATATTTTTATGCAAACTTAGTCTGAAACTAATTTTAAAGCTAATAGATAATGAACAAATCACTTTATATAAACACAAAATGTCAATCAAGTCATTTTGAAATTTCGTAGAACATTATGAAGTTCAAGTCCAACTTTATCGTTCAGAAATCGCATATCAAATTTATACAACTTTAAAACTCAATTGAGATATAAAATGTTTACATTTATAAAAACCACCAGAATTTACCTATAAAAATACTCTTTCACCAGAGTCCATTATTATGCATAAAATGTGCTTTAAATACGTATCTCTCATTGATATTGTCGGTGCCGATTACGGGATTTTTTGCGAATGATTGAATTTTATTTACAATTAACCCGGCCTCGGCATCGACGAAAGCGAAAGTGACGATTAAATGCCATTTAAAAATAAAACAGTTCGCCGCCATAACATTGAGTGCTGATGATAATTTATATATGTGCAGTAACGTTAATGTGTCAATGGACGACGCAATCGGTTGCATATTAACGCGAGATTAGAGTCAATCGTTCGTACTAATACAGCTCTCAGGAGCACAATGCATAACTCTTGGTGTAAGCTACAAAAGCGTTATTCCTCGTTCACGCGTGTAGGGTGAGTACGGCGTGCATACAAAAGAAAGCGGCAAGGCGTAAGTAAAACGTCTTAGACGTAAGAAGCCGCCCAAACGTAAGGCGCGGAGGGCAGAGCGCGGGCCCGCCTAATTTGTCTTAGGCGGAAAAATCGCGCGGCGATTACAAGTGGCTCGTAACGAAGTCGGGCGGGCGTGGGGGGCGGGCGGGCGCGGTGGGGGCGCCCTGGGTGGCGGCGCGGCCCGCGGACGTTCTCAGTCGTCCGTCTGGAGTCGCGGCGGCCGGCCGGGCCGCGCGGCGCATTACACGTTCCTCGTGCTCTTGTGATTATAAATTTTAATAATACAAAATTCAAAAATCTAAACTAACCGCGTCTAATCGAAAATATTTTTAGGCTAAAATCTCCATCGACCCTCACTTTTTTAAACCCAAACTGTTGGCAGTGGAAAAGTTTTTGCGAAATTTTGAATATTTATGTCGGTTACGTATTTTGTAAAGAGATTAAACGTTTGGCCGTTATTGAGAGTATTTTTATTTAAAATTTATTTTTCTTAAATTACGAGCGACGCCTCGAGTGAGCAATTGATAAGTAACAAGTAATGTTAAGCGTTAAATTAATGTTAAGGATTCATATTAAAAGTCATCAGACTGCCACAAACTTGTAATTAGACTACTAATTATTGGGACTTTAGTGGTTATAAAGACAATACCGGACTTGACTAACTTTAAGTGCTCTACGAAGACTCAAGGACCAAGGAGAAGGTGGTGATTTGTTTAAAAAAATATATATATATAATTTTGTAGACATCTGTTACTATTATGTTATTTTTTATTTTATTTTTTTTGGATTGTATAATAAGATGATTGCTTTTAATTCTGAATGTACAATAGAAAATGTATATTATTATTTCGTAACGTTTATTACGTTACTGTTAAATAAAAATTAGCTAGCCTAAGCGCGACGGAACATTCAAACTCTAAACCGTTTAACGTATTTTCAAGAAAATTTTATTTTTATAATTTTTTAAGTTAATTATTATTTACTATTATATTATTTTTATTTTTTATTATTTGTTTTATAATAAATTATTATTTTTTGTTTTGTTTTTATTGTTTTCCTTTTATACGGTTTTAAGGTAAGTATGTGTTATGTGATCATATACTAAGACTTTATTTTCATCTATTTACTCTACTTTGATTATAGCTTATTATTGGTATACATATTCTGTGTAATAGACTTTTTCTAGCTACCGACGGCAAGTGTAAAGAATGTCCAATGTTAATTTTTTATAACAAATTTATCGCTTACTAATTCAAAAGCTTTACACAATATAAATATTTAAAAAAAATACGTATTCACGCGTAAAGTTTATAGTTTTCGTAACAGGATGCATGTAATGTAGAGTCGATTCTCGTTTAATCTGTAATTAAATATATATTTTTGTATTTTTTATATATCTTGAAGAACATGAATATGTTATAACTATACAGGCTGAAAACACCTATATTAATTTTTTTAATAACAAATTGTTGGTGAAGTACTAACAGATTTATTTTTACAACGTGAACTTAAACATAATTCAGTTCCATAAGTTATCCAGTAACACAAGTAATGCGTCTTTTTGTTTTTGTATGATATTGTAAATGTCAATATAATTTGAATAAAATATAAAAAGTGAAAAAAAAAAAACTGCAAAATTGTTTTCTATATTACGCACAAATAAGATCGTTTACGTTTAGGAATTTCTCTTATTACAAACTACGAGCGTTTTTTAAATAAATCACTTATTTCTGTTTTCCATAGAATAAAGATGAATAATAGGTGCATGCTTATTTAAGCTTATAAATGTGATAGGTAGGTATAAGATAGTTTCTGTAAATATCTAGTGATCAAAGTATATTTGTGTTAATAGTTTAATATTCCTAATAAACTTAAAAAAATAATTACAGCTAGTTACGGTATAATAATTCAAATAAAATTAATTTAGAAAAAAATATATATAAATGTAATTTTTTTATTAGCAATAGCGACATTTTACAAAATCGTTCTTATAAAAATGTATTTACATTAATATTATATTCTAAAACACATCATTATGACAATATCATATTGATTCACGTAAATTCTCTAAGGCGAATTGTATTGTCGAATTCCATCACTTTCCACGCAATATCTCGAAAATTACACAAAAATCCTAAAACAAAAATTCTCAACTACATGATTACAAAAATATCTAAAAAATACTAAATAGACATTTAAAAGAAATATATAATATTACATTTATATTATATATAAGAAGTAATTGCTGTTTATTAAAACTTGTTTAATGTGTTGTCGTTACATTTTTATATTGCCCCGGACTTTCTATAGCAACGAAAACCTGAAAATAAATTACAGCAGCTCTGTATATTAAACTTATTAGAAGTAAGTTATATATATATTGCTAACTTGATGGTAGAATCGGCTGCCGATACAGTGAGCTAATTAAATCGGGGACGTATCTTAGAAATGCATGTCCCGTATGTGTCCTATCGATTTGATTTTATATCCATGAAAATCACTTGTGCCTTAAACTATGCTTTATACATTAAACAATGTTCTAAGGACTATTGGATTTACAAAGTGACAATATTAAGTGTAAATCAACTAATGGCGATTAATTACTCAACATGCGTGGTTATTTTCGACAATTCAACACGCGATCTCTGAATTTAGGCGAAAATTTGTGTACGCGCCGTCGTGATACTAAATTCTTCCTCCATACGCGAGATAACGATTTAACCTGAAAATAAAAACTAATTTTCGTTCAGTACGAATTTTACGTACGTTATTCTTCGTACTAAATCTGAACTACGAGCATAAACTCTAACCGTTTTAAATTTACTTTGTTTTCATCGTGATTATAACGACGCATTTCAGAAAAGTGTCCTCGTATCCAATTAACCTGAAGAAATCGTATTCATAATCGTTAACAGAAGCTAAGAAACCTATTATATATTTAAAAAAATTGTTAGTAAATTATAATAGCAACAACGAGTATTTATTACGTTGCTTTTATTAACTATCAGGCGCTATGAAAAAAGTTTGTAAACATTTATGTAGACAAAAATAAAGAATAATTTCATATATAGTAAGAAAGAAAATATTCTAATAAAAAACGTATGCACATAAAAAAACGTTTCTCTCTATATTAAACTAAAAGAATAAAAGATAAATAAAGCAAGAGGTATTTTCAAGTAAATTTATTTGGCAGCGACATCTCTTAACAAAAAACAAAAATTTAACAATATCGAACACACGGAGTGTTCGTGTTGTATTACATAGATGGCGTTGTAATATTTTAGTACAACATTAATTTCATAGATGGCGCTGTTAATATCGGCTCCTGCGCATCATTATTTTATACATATTATTGTAGAGGTCACTGCGTTAGACATTTTTTTAAAAACCTTGACATTATTATTTCGTCTCAAATACGGTATTGGTAAATATGATAACTAAATTTTTTGCTTGTAAAAGATAAAATATTAAAATATCTTTTAATTATTTAACAAAATAGATAAAATAAAATAATTTCGTTAGCTTACAGAACTAAATTATATTTACACTCGTATAAATCGCATTAATTTCATTGTATATCATAATACCTATAAATAAAATTTCCTTTTTGAATACTATAGGCGTGTAAGTGCGTGGGTGTGTTTCTAAGAAAACAGGTGAACGTGGAAGGCGGAACCAAAGTCCTAAGATTGGGGGCGTTGTCTAATTTTCTAAGATGTGGGCGTACCTACGCTTATCTTAAAGAAAGGGGGTGGAATAGGGCGGTTACATAACTTTATTGGTCGAATGTATTTATTTGAATAAGTTATTAGCAATACGTGTAGTATTGTCGATAAGAAATATAATGGTTTGTATAATTTTATAAAATAAAAGACAACTGGATCTAAGATCACAACTTAACTTAAAATATTTTTCTATTGTTCTATATAAAATAACACAGGTACACTAAGTTCCTACTTATGATAGGTGTGGGTTCAATTTTTAGTACTTGGGCAGTTTTATTAAACATGATAAGGAAACGTAATCTAGATAGAGTAGTCTGGATTAATAAAAGCTCAAACAGTATTTCTTTACCAATGAATGTCACTTGTTTGCTTCATAACAAGTCTCAAAATTAAATTCAATTATTGTTTACTTAAATTAACATAATAAAAATTTTAGCCTTAAATAATTTTAGGATCAATAATTGCTTTTAAGGTATTTTTCATTGGTTCCTATAAATTGGCTCTACAATAGACTTGCATAAAGGCCATAAGTCTTAAAAATTATATTTTGTTACATATTGTTGGAATTTCTATATAAAACTTCATATGGAAATTCGTACCTATCGCAACATTTTATTCATTGCGAAATTGGTTTGCATTGCCGTTATTTTAAACATTTTCATTAAGTTTGTTTAGTCGAAAAGTAGAAAACGGTCTCTCGAAAAATCTTCCCATGTTAAAAAGTTTAAAATTATGTAAAGACGTTAGAATTTCTTAATTATAAATTTGAAAGAGGCCGCAAATCTATCTAATTCAAAATTTTAAGAAGTTAATAAATCCTAGTTCGGGGAAATAAATAATTTTTACTCTCCGTTCTCACTATGCTGAGTTGAGACCACCTGAAGTCGTGTAAAATCTGCAATTAAGTCGGAAAGCTGAAAACGGAGTGTTTTGTCACTACATGATCTGCACTTATTCTACTTTGTACTCTGCACTTAACCGTAGATCGAAAAATGTCAAAATAAAAAAGCAATTAAATATTTTATTAATAGGTAAAATCTAGTTAAGATTTTTTCACCACCGGCCTTGTCCGCATGGTTACATGGAATTAATTAAAATACTGCCTATGATACATGATACATTCTAAAAGATCGATAACATAGCCTTTCTGGAGAAAGGGACGATTCAAAACAATAAATTTTCAATTAGTAGTCGACAGTTTCTGAGATAACGGGGTGCAAACAAAATAACCTTATAATAGTAGCGGGTATATTCAGATTCGTAAAATTAAGTCGTGATTAAACATCACACTTCATCAAGTGAGGGGTAGATACGTATTAAGCGAAAATATACTTAAATAATTTACTGATTTGTTACTACGGTTTTTAGAGTAGGTACCTAAGGAATCAATAATAACGAAGTAATATTGTTTAAAATTAAAGTGTGTTTTGTAGGTAGGAGAAAGTAAAAAATATAAATTTCACACAAAAACTTTCGTAATTATTAAAAAAAAATCTTTTCTTTTTCCTTATAACTCTTAAATAAGTTAATGTAAAAAAGTGTAGTAGTTACCTAACAGAACTTATGTAAAATCTGATAAGTAACATATCATAGTTACCTTCATTTATTTAAGGTTATTTATACATAAATAGATAGGTACAATTCTAAATACATTCAAAATTTTATGCTAATAGTACTTATTAACCTCCGTCTATATCGCATACCGTACCTACCTATCTTAGAACCAAGTGTTATGAAAAGCTTTTAGAAAAATACCCACTAGTTGAACCTACAAACATTGTGTTAACACTTAACACAGTGCCGCTGTGTCACGACGGCTTCTCATATTAAATACTATTTTGTCACGTTGTCTGTACGTAAAATAACTATCTTAAATGCTTAAACAATTAAGGAAGAATTTTTCTCAATCCATATATATCAATTGAAGAAAAAATAAATGATCTAAGGTTTTTTTTTTCATAATACAATATCCAAATAAAACTTCTAACATTTGCATTACAATAGATGTACAAGCCACGCCCACGTCTTGGCCGCCTACTTCCTTGCGCCGCCTTTCTTATGACCCACTTTGCTATTGGACGTTGTATACGACTGAGACATTCGAAACATTGTGAAAACTATTTGGAATATAAAAGAATTTCCGACATCACATTATAAAGAAATTTTATTTTAATTATAGGTATGTTTTTGTTGCTTATATATATTTGAAGGCACCGTAGTGCAGTGGAATAGAGTCTATAAACAAAATAGTTGTTAGGTTCGATTTCACATGAGAATAATTAATTCTTGTTTATCTCGTCTGGTAAAACACTTAATACAATTTACATTGAGTTCCCCCACTTACATAATGTCTCGAATTATCTTAACTTACAATATTAAGAGTAGATTTTTCTGCCTCTCGTGCTATCTGAGTTAAAACTTAAAGCTCCAAACTGAATCAAATTGGTTTTGTTATTTTTTATCATAACCTTTTTAGTTAATGATACCTTCTTACGTACATATATTGAAAAAAAAATCTGAAAGCTTCACTCGTTCTAAGCAAGAGACATATACCTACTAAGTTCTCATTAAAAAAGTTATAAAATATTTAAAATTATATATATTTATTTAAAATTATATCAAGTATAAATTAAAACGATAATAATTGAAAAAATTATTAACTGCTTGTTCAACCCTGCTGTATCTATATTAAATTCATATTTTATAAGATGAATAGTATTTATTACCTATTTAAAAACAAATTACACATAAACCTAGACACATACATAAGCACCGAAGAGTTATGTACCCTATCAGTTTCGGCCACAATCGTGTTTGATCTAAAAGAACAGGCTTTGTTGGCAGGCTATTTTAAGAAAACCTAAGAAAGAAAACCTCTTTGCTCTAAACCTTTTTTAGCCATATAGTATGCCATGTAAAAAAATGACTTGTCAGTTTATCTATTATTTCACTCTGTATCCTGCTATATACGTAACTACCTAGCTACCCACCTTCTACGCATATACGAGTATACGGATGCGGTAGATAAAATCTAGATCTGACCTTTCGAGATATTGTGGAATTCAATCGAATCCGTAGCTTTTGTGTTTATATTGTGACGCTGTGCCGGTGCGCCACGACGGCTTTCTCTCTTCTCCGCTTATTGTGCCTATTATTATTTGTTACCTATCAACTAAATGTAATTTTTTTATATCTTTATTTTTATTATGTATAATATATTATATATTATTATATGTTGTGTGATGTATGTTGACAAGCGTTGCAATTTAAACTTTTTTTACGTGTATATTGAAAAAAATAATTATTATAAATTAGATGTAAATGTAACATATAAATGTTTTCAGATCATCATCAAACTGCGACTGAGTGGCCTCTTCCGTGAAGCCATCCTTTAGGTGAGTGCCTTGATATATTATAAATAATATTCTACTATTCTTTAGGTCGAGAGGACATAATGTATGGGATAGTATATACATTATACTTATAAGTATATGTTTAATTAAATATATATATTTATATTTCTTAAGACACACGGTCGTAAAAGTATCCAAAATTCTGTAAAAATATTTTAAATCGTTTTTTAAAAATGTCAAATGGATATTGCGTTGCAAGTGCTTGTTTATCCTAGCAATGTAGTTGAATAACTTATTGCTGTGAAGAATCTCTTCTAGCTTCTGTATAATATGTTAACAAAGCAACTTGCCTTTTGTTTCTTTATTATGAAACCTACATAAATAATCAGACAATAATTCACTTATGCCAACTGTAAGTAGGTAGATATGTACTATACCTACACGGTATAGTATACCTGTATATGTATATATTTTTGTATATTTACTGAAGTATGTGTATAAAAGAAAGAAAGAATGCTTGATGAAGCTTGAAAGTGTAGATGTAACAACTTCACATACAAAGCGGAGCCAAACTCTTTGAATCACGAATACCTACACTACGTTTCTAAAAAGGGATGAATATAGTAAAAAATATATTTCATAAAACATAAAGGTGACGACCGCGTTCCGTCCCGTAATGATCGCTAAGATTCCAGCCATCGCAGTTCTTAATTTCTGAACTGTTAATGAGATCCACCTTCCCCGTGTCTGCCTACAATAGACGTCATGCGTGAACTCACTTTTTTTTCTAAACCGATTCAAGGACCGAGCCCATTCAACCTTAGCGTTTAAAAAGATGCAGTTTAAGTAATGATTCTACATGGAGGTTCTAGAAAATGAGGTTGCAGCTGTTTTTAATTTTGTTAGTGGGTTATTGTTTGCGTAAACCTAGGCGGGTTCAATTTATCTTAGTGCATAGGTATCCGACTTCTTTTCTTTTGCGTTTTACTTCAGTTTGTGGCCTATTTTGTGCGGGCAATTCAATCTACTTAATCTTTCCCTTCTAATAATAGACTGTTTTGTTTGCCTAGACATCGTGGAAATGAAATTTTTATACGACAAATACTTTTTGTTTACTAGAACAGTTTTTGTTTCATAGGAAAGAAATACTATTTCAGGTTGAAATTTGAAATTTAAACTTAAGGCTGATATTGAAATGTGCTCTAAAAGTACATATTATGTACATATACGTAACTATACAAATACTATACAATTAACGTATCTACGATATAATTGTGCACACTCCATAGACAAGAATTTGAATTTAAAAAACAAAAGAATAGTGAATCTTTTTGGAGTTCTGCACAGCGTTTCCCTACTTATCCATAAAATGTTCAACGTTGGTAAAAGACAATTTTAAAAGGCCCACAAATGCTGAAAGACCGACCAAAGAGGCAGCTCTCCATTAAACGAAGAGGTAGATGCGACTCTGCGATTACCGGCTTAAGATACCGTTTGTAATTACGCGTTAGACTGCGAGGTACCGGTTCCTACGTTGTCGCTGCCTAGTTATGTTTATCCAACTACTTTGTAAATGTGTAATCTCCTTTGATAATAATTCAGAAATTTTTGAAATTTTATGAGAACTTTCAGCTTAATTCTGAAATAAGTGCGTGTACGTGTTCGAGCCATAATGTGATACAGACTGCCGTCATATAAGTTTTATTTTGTAGCTTAAAAGGACATAGTAGGCAGCTAATGGTTGCTTGCACAAGCTACACTTGTGATACTTAATCAAATATGGTGTTGAAAATTCATACATACAAATTTCCTCAAAAAAATTGCTGTATTATTGTATATATATTCATAGATTTATATTAAAAAAATAGCAAATTCTAAGTACTTAGGTATAACTTAGATTACATAACACCATTCAAAGGATTTTTTTTTCTTAAAAACGTCAAAGTTACAATGATATTATGACGGTTATTTTCAACTGGCTTCTGTATGCAATAATTACAGACTTCAACAATTTACGATCATGATTATTTTTTATTAAAAAAGTTAAAAATTGCTATTTTTAATAAATTACGATAATAAATTATAATGAAAAAAATCACATTTACTAAGGCATTGGGAACTTGTTATATTTTTTAAATAAGCTTCTATTATAAAACTCTTTAAATTTATTAATTATTTCCTAGAGATTTAAGTTGTACCGTAATCAAATCTAAGAAGCTAATGGTCCATTACAGCCTGGGAATGGGGAAAATCGATATTTTTCATTTACGTCATATAGCTCTTGAAGTCAGTCTTACGTCATGATGTCTTATTTTAGGATACGACATAATTATATGGTACGTAATTACCTATTATTATAAATAGATCCTTCGACCCTAAATGACGTCACGTATACTATATCGTTTGGTTAGCGGTGTTATGTTATAACTTGAAAACATATAAGGTTGATTTCAAATTAAGTTTAATTTCCATGTTAGTTAACTTAAGTCATAGTGGAGAGGGCTTTAGACAGGGGGAGAGATAGTGTCTACTACCTAGTAAGAATTTATAGCTTAATTTAAATTTAGATTAAAAAAATATTATCTATATATATTTCCATCGATATATTTTTTTCGATTTTCTTATTAGGCATATTGATTTATTTGTATAAGATAATAAAAACCAAAAAATAATTGATTTGTCACATTGATATAAATTATACTAAAAGTTCGCATTTGTGTTCCTAATAGCATATCTATATTTTTTATAATTTTATTACAAAAGACACAAGCATACCAAAGACTTCACAAACACAAAAGGCTAATAATACGCACTAAACTATAGAAATTAACGAACTATTTTAGAAATTCCGCGAAACTTGTATCAAAGACGCTCCTAATTACTGCTACCCCATAATGTAAAAACTTTAGCGCCTTTACACCGCAAGTGACGGAGCGTGAAGTGTGAGCGCCCAAGTTGCCGTGTAAATGTATGTACACTTAATATGAAAATATACGTGATAGAAATAGAAGCGGGACTGCGGTGGTTCTTAGCTGTTACTTTTTTTTTTAATTCCACATGGAACCCTGGTAATAATAAAAAAATGTTTTTAGATAAATTTATAATTGATATTTAAACAATAGAAAGCTTTTTTAGATTAACTCGCTGCTTTAGAAAAATTTGAATTAAAATTTCAAACATAAAAAGGATATGTATAAAACATAGATCTTTTAATATAAAAGAAGTTACTTCTTAAAGTTGTAATAGATTTGTAACAACTCAATGCAGCGTACGCGTTTGTTTTTCGTCCTCATATGTTCTTATTTCTTTTCTGGGTGTCTATTCAATGTACGTCTCGCGAGCGCCTCCGTAGCGGCGTGACTTGTGAAACACTTCTTTATGTAAAAACGCAATGTCACGAGATTTTCACGCCTCGTCAATCTGACGCATTACTTTAAATAGTTGGATTAATTTCTTATAATACTTCAAATAATTGGCATATTTGTATATTTTTTTAATAAACATTAAATTAATGTTAGAAAAATGATAAATTTCCATAAATTATAAATGTTTTATGTTTAAAAATCTGAAACTGAAATCGATATCGATATAACAACAACAAATAAAAAATCAATTTCTTTCATCAATTATTTATAAAGAACAACTTCCTTTCTACAAAACTAATTGAAAAAATTACATTTATTTACTTTATTATATTTTATAATATGTTAATTAATAAGCTTACAATCAACAATGTAATGTAATGATTGAGGCAATGTGCGTGACGGACCGCTATTGGCCGCTTCCGTTTCCTGAAGGCACGCATTGTGCACCTGTATGTATATAAGGATGTTTGAATTTGCATAATTAAGTGTAATCGCGGTGGGTGTGAATATGACATTTGTTTTATATGTAAATTTCTATTACCTTTTATATTTAATAAATAAAAAAATTATGTCAGTGCATTATTTTCCTTTATAAATTACTATTTGTCTATAGTTGCTTGTACTATTTGTTATAGTTTTTCAGGCACAGGTTTAGTTTACTTTGAAAAAATAGTAAATATAATATATTAGTTAAATTGAAACAGTTATCTAAATATAACTAAATCGTTTGATATCAGCTTAATTCTTTATAACTTGTTCGTAATATCCATATAAAATAAATATATACGTACATATATGTATATATTTTTGACAATTTTTTAAAAACATATGGTAATAGAATTAAAGATGTCAATTAAGTCCATGAAAATCTTAATTCTATACGCTTAGTCGTAGCTGACCAGGTGTCGGTGAACGAGTAAAGACAGATGGCGGTGCGCGTGTGGGGTAATTCTTATTATGCAGGAATGCACGGAATGGGGTTGAACTTACACGCGTTGTATGACAATACTCGTTGTAGTTTCTACTTACTATTATTATTTATTATGTCAAATAAGATTGTAAAAGACTATTAACTTGTTTTATTTAGATTAGTAATGTGATTATTTTTTTTCTTAATTGTCGGTTTTTACTAAAGCACTATTTGGTAAGCTTTATAAAACGTTTCCGTGAAGATGGTGGTGTTAAAGAAATATAAATGAAGAAGGATATTTAAATATTTTCTATGTAAATAGGTATATAAAATCGATACTAGTTAATATCGATTTTATATATCAATTATATTCGATTCTTACATATGAAGAAATCACTGAATTTGCAAAAACCATAGCTCTTTAGAGAAAAAAATAATAATAATCGGCAGAAGCTTTAGGGGCGCTGGTCGCGTGGCCAGGTGCGCTCCCCTGTCTCTATAATACTTATTATTACAACTCCTTATTATTTCTTGTTTTAATTGTTCCCTGACTTGCCTTTCACTCCTTTTGTTCCCGTTTAATGGTGTTTATTGTTTTGTATTTTTTTTAAATGCGTGCGCGTGCCGGCTCCGTCTGCAAGACTTTCAAAGGTAATTTAAAATTGCGATTCTCTTTAGAACGAAGCTAAGTGGTCGCTTTAAGTAAAACGTAATTGTTAATTACATTTTCGGTGAAAATTGTTTAAGAATAATGACTCCTTTGCATTTTACGTACCCATATTTATACTCTCGTTCGTAGCTTTAACTTGTTGTTAGATGTAGAAAATTCGTTTCTAACTTATGGATATTTAGAAGACCTTGATATTTTATCTTTACTAGCTATAGTTACGGTATGAATTGTTATATTTATTTTACTTATTTCAAAAATATTGTAATTTAAATAATAATTGTATTACACCATGTATGCATGTACGTCAAGATTTTAGCGCTAAGTTAAATTAGTAACATACCGACAAACCGCAAGCAAGTTTCCTCTATTGACAAGATGGCGTTCCCGCCAACTTGTAATTGATTCTCCAACTCTGTCGAAGATTTATATGTATACGGCCTAGATTCATTAATAGAATATATGTGAACAAGAACTAACTTCTAATAAGAATTATAAAATAAATCATATAGGTATCTAATTATAGTGATATTTCTTTGAAGAACTATTTTATTTATTTTAAATGCAATATTTTTGTAGTTTCAAATTAAAACAGACGCTTATAAAAAGTTAAACGTAATAGTTTCAGCAAGCTTAGTATCTAAAGCTAAACATGAATAACTGACGGCAACATTTAAAAAATAAAAATAAAGCCGTATCGACACAAAGTGTCCAAACAAGAACAGATAACGAATAAATCGACAGAAAAAATATAGTTCATCGCCCTCTCGAGTGCCCGCAACGTGTTCCTGTTTGCCATATCAATAAAATTAAAAACCTCTGAAATATGAGTATGTTGATAGAGAATATTTACTTGGGTGGTAGAGTAGAGATTTTTTTTATATTTTTATTTAGTTTTGCAAATACAATGTTATAAAATATATATATAAAAGATAGATATACATATATATTTTACATTTTTACATAGTATAGTATTTATTTTAATAAAATTAAACGTTGTTTGTAATTGTAATTTTATTTTGAATATGCGTCATGTATGCAACAATTTCCAATTTTTATTTCTATAGCTTAGATAATAGTTTATTTATACACGAAATATGTCGTAAATTTTCCGTTATTACTTGTAGATTACGAGAGATCTTATAGAATTTGTTCTTTAATATATCCTGTTTGTTTACTTGTCATTTCTTAATAACTTTAATATACAAAAATACAAAACTGAAGAGCATATACCTGAAATTAATTATTTTTTAATTACATGGGAATCAAACCCATGATCATAGTGTGCTCACGTTGGTACTCACCACCGTACCATTACGGTCTCGATTATTTATATACCTACTCGACGAGCAAAAACAAAAATATAAAGATGCATTTGCAAATGTCACGAAAGGTGTACCGATTTTACGAAGCGCACGCGCTCAATCTGACATATGCTTGCATCCTAAATTTGAAATATATTTTTTTCTATTGATACCAAAAAAAATTGGAGTCAAGGTGTTTTATCTACACAGATTAAACAGCTTTTGCGAGTTTTTGCTATTTATATTTTTTATTTCGATGCACACGTTTGTTTACTTAATAACTTTCATACCGCAAAATTATTTTTTATCTTGTGACAGATAACCCTTTATCCTAACAGCAGTTGTGATATTTCGGGAATTGTACAAAAAAGCCAAGTTATTCTCTTACAAGTTTTAGTTGTATTTCAAAAAGTAAACGTTAAATATTTGCAGCGATATGTGATACGTACAATTGAATTGACATATTATAATACATTATGCTTAAATTAGATTTTACATATTCTTTGGTAATGCTTAACAATTTACTATTAAAGCCAATTAGTAATGCAATTACCAAGAAAGTTCGTAATAATATTTTTCAAATATTATTATGATTTGAACCTGTTACTTCATTCTTTAAAAGTCACCGTCAATTGGACATGTAGACCGACAAAACTTCTACCATTAAAATATTCCCCTCTCGCCCCAGAAACAAAACTTCTAATGAGCCATTTGTATATTTACAGTGTCTTAAGATGAGGGTAAGACGCTGTAGGGTTCACACGGAACTTTGCGGTTGCATTGTTTACCATTTGCAGCCGTAAAATATTTAAATATATTTTAAACGCCGACAATTTCTTTCATTGGTTCATTTTTAAAAATGCATGAATAATTACTTAATATTTTAAAAGTGAAAGGTTTATCGTGTGGATACGATACGCAGAAGTGACCGAAATTGTGTAAATTTTTATAAAACTGAATTTCAACGGAACGTCATAAGTGAAATTATTTAAATTCGACATACGAATCCCGTTTTTTATAAAGTGCGATGATATATCGGACGTTTAATAATAAGCAAGAAGTTAACGAAGAGGAAAGTTAAAAATATTTCAATCGCTTTCACACAATTTTTTATGTAAATTAACGATTAAAAGGGCTTTTATTTAGTAAATTATCGCAGTATTATATATTTTTTTGACATCTATTTCTATATCATCTATTTCTTACCGCAAGTTTAGCATAACGTTCTGAGTAGAACTCATTGTCATCCGAACTCATTGTCATTTGTAAAAATAAATCATTACCCCAAATCGAGATTGAACCCGAAACTCTCTAAATCTTATTTATAGTCAAATACTGTTAATTCTTCGCCAGAATGGCTCTTTCTTCTTCTTTTAGTTTAAATATAAAATAAGCTTATTATTTTTTTTGTTATTATTTTTTTTTAATTTTCAACAGATAAATATAATATATGTCTAACATCATATCATATATGTATTATAATTAATGCTTTATCTATTGGTAACTAAAAAAACCTTGAGTCCTAACAAACAATCACTATTGTATATATAAATTTAATATTTTTTTGTATGTTTGAAGTACCTACGTATATAAAAGTACCTACTACTCTATATTTTTTTATTTATTGTCAATTTTGTGATCCGCCATTGTTATGAAATGATTATAATTTATAAAGGTAAAATGTGAATGACATGGCTTTAGCGCAGTAGTGCTTTACCCGTATGGAAATTAAGCGTTGATTTCTGTCACTAAACTCACAGTATTTTGAACAAATATAAAGCAGAGAACGGAGTTTCTTAACACTAAGTTCTCTACGTTCAAAAAATTGATAATCACTTAATATATAAACTGTTTTACGTTCCCATGGTTTACCCTTCGCTTCTTTACAGCTATTAAGAAGTGTTTGTTAAGTTGCCGTCTTGAGAATTTAGGGTAAGACGTTAACGTTAGGGTTGACCACTTGGCTTTATTTACATTACCTATATAAGCTGAAAGCGCTACTAAAAGCTATTCCTTAAATAATTCGCTTAAATTATATTTTGATCAGAATCTTTGTTGAATTATAAAATGACAAGATGAATCTAAATGTTATGTTATGTGTTGTGTAATTAAATATTTAAATCTTTTATTACACAAATGATTTTTTCCTTTTAGGTATTATAAAAATAATAGATTATCTTTAAAATATTAAATATTATTTTAAATGATAATACAAATAGAAAACACAATTTGCCGTCTGAAAGAAATCATTGTTATGTGACTATACTTATTTTATCATTTCTATTTAAAGTTTTTCTTAACTTAAGTGACATTTTATTATGTATTTGAAATATATTAAAATAACATTAATATATGAAAATAATGTCGCTATATATTTAATATGAAAATTAAATAAAAAATTAAAAATGAACATAGTATGTACACAATATAAATTACATTACATAGTACATATTTAAAATTGAATAACATATATTTAAATATTTATCCTACTAAACCTAAATTTAACCAAATTGAAGCAACCCTAAAAGCGTTTATCTCAATATTACTTAAGATATCCCTTTATAAGAGATCTCGGCTGAAGTGGCCGATGTTTTTTCACTCAATCGCACGACACTTCGTGTTATAGTTATATTTACTCGTATAATTCGGCTCCATAGTAAATATATACAAACATACTTTTAATTTATTAATAATGATAATATTTTTTAAATTAAATATATATTAAAGGACTATATATATATATATATATATATATATATATATATATATATATATATATATATATATATATATATATATATATATATATATATATATATATATATATATATATATATATATATATATATATATATATATATATATATATATATATATATATATATATATAATATATATATATATATATATATATATATATATATATATATATATATATATATATATATATATATATATATATATATATATATATATATATATATATATATATATATATATATATATATATATGTTGAAAGACTTACTCGATTTAAATTAATAAGATAAATTTAAATCAAGTAAGTGAAAGTGAGATTAGAAATCATTTCCTTTTCCCTGTTAGTTTCTTGCTCCCCACCAGACACCTCTGCTTCATCAATCACCCTATTCATTATTACCACGTTATCACTTTCATCTAGCTTTCTTTCTTTCCTGAGAAAAAAGCATAGTGGATTGAATTTTTAAAGAAATCCTAACATTATTTTAAAACGATTTAACTTTATATATCAATATGTTTTACTAATATATTATAACAATACTAAATGCAGCTGAAAACACTGGTTAATTTCCAGCCTACATTTCAATATAAATATCTAGTGATAGATAATAGAACCGCCTACAGTCCACATCCGCAAAGAGTAGTCATTACTCGCGTAAAAACTGAAGCAAAAATATCCATGACGTCACATTATCAAGATCGCCGTAAAAAAAGGCAAAGCGGAAAAAAGGCACATAATAATAGAAACAAAAACGCCGCGAAAGTTTCACACAGCGGCACATTTTACGCATTATCTAGCACAGGGTACCCCAAACTCCGGCCCGTAGGCCAAATCCGACGTGATCGTTGGTTCCGGCCCGCTTGTACGTTTCAGAAAACTCTTGTTTTAATAATAATAAGCACAATATTTCTAGAATAATCTTAATCTTGTAATTTAAAATATAGTTTATTTTTTATACAATAAATACTACTATTGCTTTGATTTTAAAGAACAACCAAATTATAATATATTTTTTTTAATTTTAGCAGTAACATATGAAAGTAAACAGTTCAACGCGTGAAATTAAAGAAAACAATCAAAAAATAAGCACATATCTAAGTAAATTAGATAAAAAACCCGGTCCCCAGTAATAAAGTCGAGCTATCCCTGATAGCCGACGAGTGAATCGTAGACTATCGCATCGGCAAGACACGCTTTTAATATGGAGGAAGGCTGGAGACAATCCTCTTAATCATGGCACAGACAATGGAAACCGGGCCACGCACATACGGAATGATTAGCCGCTTTGTTGGCGAGTGTACCGCACTTTTGTTACCAACTGTACCCAACTTGCTCGTTCGTATGACGACGGCCCGTGATTGCGAGCCTTTATTAAAAAACGTTATACGCTATGTAAGATCATAAATTTATTGTTGTGCTAATTGTTTGTTATATATACATATATATGTATATAGGTTTTTACATATATTAAACATATATATATAGGCTATGGGGTTGTATTGTGTAATGTTTTGTAGTTCTATGGTAGGTATGGTACGTTTTTGTAATCAGTAGTTGAAATCGATAGATTCTTATATGTTCTTTTTTGTGTTTTCTTTAATTTTATTCTATGGTAGCTCGTTTTCGTTTAGAATTTATTATGTTAATATGTTATGTAGAGTCAATCGTGTATAGTCAACAATAAGAATGAATATTCGTTAATATTAGCTTGATACGGGGCATTTAGAAAATATGATAAGAAACCTAATTTTATTTAATTACTTTTTAATAACTTATAATTCGTCACGAAAACACATTTTCAACCGTGCTGCATAAAATGATTAAGAGATTAATATAACTTACGCGTACATATATATGTACATGTGTCGAGAAAGCTTAAAATAATAAAATATTTCCACTCCAGGAAGAGCTTCAATTTTTTCAAGGTGTCGCAAAAAAATTAAAACGCGTTGCAGCAGCTCTACACGCTCTACACCCTAGAGCCTTGTCTCGGAATCGGATGTCGGATTCGGATCTTACTCTTTCAAAATAAAAAAGAAATCTTCGCACATCGCACACGTCAAAACACACACGACGGTCGCGCATCTAATTAAAAATAAATCGCGTAAAAGACAAAGAGTCGACAGAAGCGAGATTTCGTTTTATTGCGGGGAAAAAAATCATTTCGTTACCATAGGAAAGGAGGAGGCGGGTAAAAAACACAATAAAGAAACAATGTAAACAAGTTAGGGTGTACTTGAGTAGCTCATTACGAGCAGATGCGGCGGCATTAGCCGGCTCGCTCGTTTGTGCGAGCCGGCTTCGCTTGCCACCGCCTGGCCTCGCAAGAGACAGCCTTTGTTTAACCTATTTCGGTTTAGATTACGCTTTCATGTGATGACGCTGCCTTAATTAATTAAAAATAATGACTATTCCACTTTTAATGTACGTATTTTTCGAGGTGGAAATACTATCGAATAGCGTTTCAGACTCTTTGTCATGAATTTCTTGTATTCGTCGAATGGTGAAAAGGTCGGATGAAGAATCATTTTTCTATTTAATGTGAACTGTCCCGAGAGTTTTTTCTATTTTTTTTTCCTACTTTGGGGGTAATCGAATAGTTCGCATTGTTAAGGACATTTATGCTGCGTATAGACAATAATTTTTGTTTAACTTGGCATTGTTTTGCAGCTGATTAGCGACAATGTGAATACTTGAATTTAGACCAATCGATGCACTTTGGAGTCTTGTTTCGGGATTGTTCATTCCATCCCATTTTTCTTTTGTTCTCAATTTGATACTGAACGAGAGGTTTTGTTCTGTCTGAGTGCTATTACAATCGTATTTGTTGTTCACGTATTGCTCTCCAAATGCATAATTAAAAATCCTGTTTTAAAGAATTAGGTATGTTCTCTAATTGAATATTTTAAGACTATTTATTGAACCTTTTCATACTTTTCTAAATGTTTATAATTTTATAAACATTAAATTATTATTAAAAAGTTGACTACCAAATTGGTCTTATAAGTTTAATATTATAACGAAAATTTTGAAATTATTACAATATGAATTTACTAAAACACCGTTGAATTAAAACTAATAAGTTCATCTTGTATATATAATCAAACAATTCAATTTAACAGCATCAATATTCAGCCCTCTTTTCTGAAAAACTAAGTACTGTAACTTTAAAAACGTAAGTATTCAACAACCGGAAACGAATGACCGTAGCATAGCGCACGGGTGTACACCGTACAGTGCGGACGCGATAACGTGGCTGGTTCCGGTTCCTTCGAGTCACGCATCGAGAAGCTCAGTGGTGACCGTGAAATTATTTTATTTTCACAATGTCAGGCGTGTAAAAATGTTAATCGTGCTATTAATAATATTTTTTAAAATATTTTCTATCATATAGCAGTAGTAACAAAGGTAGATTGATTTCTTAGTTGTTTATTTTAAGTAATGTTTACTTAACTATATGTAAATACATATATAAAAAATAGATAGAAGTAGACTCTACTAGATCCAATAATAAGAGTCTAGTGAAGTCTACTAGTCTTCTACTTCAATCAAAATATCTATCCATAAAATTAATAAATTTAATAAAATAAAAGTGTTATTAGGAAAAATAACTTAGTAGTTTTAAGCACTTTATCTTTTTATGTAACCTTTAAAATATTAAAGCAGCAAAACGTCGATACACAAAATTTCGATTTACAATACCAAAATAATACGCGATTATACCGGTTAAGGTTTCTTTAATAATTTGTTAGAATTAAATAACAGAAATTATGTTATTTTAAATAATTACCAAAAACTTAATTAAGTGTTCATAAAGTTAGTCAAATAATAAAGAAATCAAAAACCTGAAACGCTTGCCAATATTTTGTCAACACCAATTACAAAGATCTACCTGTCCCTCCCTGTATCAAACGTTAAAAAACCTAAATAACACGACATAAAACACTCAAAAGCATTTGATTTACAAATTCAAAAGAAAAGTTAAAGTATATAATATGTCATATGACACTACATGCACTTGATATACAAAAGTGTATTGAATTAGCGAGGAAACAAGTGAATCACGTGTCTTACATCACGCTCATACTATATCTCCGCCTAGTTCCGCTCGTGATAGCGTAATTATATGTTTTCCGCTCATCTTTTGTTCAGCTTGTGTACTCACCGTTTCCTGTCTTGTGTGAGATATGGTGTGGTTCAAGGGATTTTTAATTTTGTTTTTACTTAATATATGATTATAACACTTATTGTGTGTATTAGTTAAGAAATATGTAGCTTTTCATACAGATTGTTTATTTCTTTAAGAAAACTGTGTTTTTTAATATTTTTAATTATGACACTGTATAGATTTGTTAGATATACTTGGTTATAAAGAAAATGTTTGGTTATAATATTTTTATCAGATTTGTGTTATTTTAATTTAAACTCCTAAATGATTAAATTCGCATTCCGAATATAACTTGCACCCCATATAAGTATACTGCTTTACGAAAAAGGGTGGCTTATTATTTTATTGGTGACAGCGAATAAGTAACAGATATTATAAAATATTATAAATATTTTATCGGTGTTTATAATTTGAATTTGATTTCTATGTACATAAATAACATTTATGTACGAAATATATGAATATACTTGAAATTAAAATTAGGGAGTGCGTTTAGTTATTGAGAAATTTTTTTAGTGAAAAATGTAAATTGTGCTATGTAGAACTTAGTAATAAACTACTACATGTTATAATTCCCCTTTAATTAGAGATATTGCAAATCAAGGAATAAAATGCGCAACAAAATATTGCGCTTATTTAGGAAATACCTGCAAATAAAATTATTTTACATTTTATGTTTTATAATCATTTAATATATATTATGTTTTTATTATATAACAGTAACATAGTATATAAATACTTTTTTATAATCCAACTGGATGACCAATTAGAAAACCGTCATCAAACGTTTAAGGGCAACACCAAATGTCACGCTCTTCCCGTAACACTCAAGACCAGTGGAACAGATGGCTATGGGAACATTATGCGCTTAAATTGACCTCTAATCCAACCTTATTATAATCGTAAGGGATTCCAATATAAAATGGTTTTGTCAGCCACAAATATCTTTAATACTTATTTCCAAACGAATGAAATTAGTCAGTACAATAGAGGTGTATAGTTTAGTTTGGTATAGCAGAGTTAGAAAGAAGGGTCGTATGCGATTTAGTAGCTATTGATTACAGCATGCAGATTGTGGCACATAGACATAAATAATAATTGTTTAAGAATATAATGGTTGATCTTAACGATATATGAATAAATGACAAACGTACGCACGAGCTATTTAGTTTTATTGTTATTTAAGTTTAAGTTTGAAATATTTTAAACCTAAGAATATTAGTAAGTCTGTATATAAATAATTTATAGGAATCCTAAAAAAATTAATAAATACATGTACACAGATTAAATATAAAATTTACTTGTTAAAATTTAAAAATAAATTGATGAATGTAAATAAAATTTTAATAAAGAGAGCAGGTAAACCTTTCATAATAAACATTGAACCATTTATTTGTGATATACCTAATAAAAAAAATAGGATGACCTACTTCAAAATTTGCACCTTTCGCCAAAGAAAGAGTTCTATTATGTCAGCACCTTGCATCGCATATGGTAGAACCGTAGGGTATCTATGGATCTTTGCATCGACCCGCATAAGATCAAATTTTTTGCTATTCTTGATTATTCGCTATAAGAAATTCAATGATTGTCGGTCGCTTTATATTATTTCTTGAGGCTTTCTTTGTGTAAGTTGTCTACTGTACATGTGATCGTCCAAGGTGTTTTATTTTACGGTGAAATCTGTCAATACTTGTTTTTGGAGAAGAAAAAAATAATTATATATTTTGTTATACTAATTTTTCATTTACAAAATGTAATTTTCTATATAGAAAGTTAAGGTAAGGCCTCAAAATATAGCTACTACAGCTCACTCTCTACCTATTTATAAATAAATAAAAACAAGATATTAAGGAATGACAGTGTAAAGGTAACACCAGGAACACATATTTTTTACTTCCATATATAGGTACATTGATGTGATGAAATTCAAGATCAAAAAAATCTCCAATTTAGTAAATTGATATAAACGTATCATAAACGCATTTACATATATATGTGTATATGTTTCTATAATTTTGTATTCAATTAAAATTCAAACTATTTCAATTCTAAGTTATTGTCTTTACTTTGACTAAGTATAGCTTCGTCGCCCAAGATACTTTCTTCTTATAGTGCTCAAAGTGAAATATACCTACGTAAATTTGCAAGTTTTAGGTAATATAAAAATATTACAAACCCTTTAATTAAACGTGTCCATTTAACGATAATTACAGCATAAAACCTAAGCTATTCTATAGCCGAACATTTCGCAAACTACCAATTGTGAAGACCTGGCATGCTGTAGCTGTAGGGTTGATTCGTCGATTGTACGATAATAATAGAGAAAGGGCTGAGGGTTGCACCTTTCCGTATCGTAATATGTCGCGTGCCTAAGTAAATATCGACGCTTTAAGATAATATTATAACGATTGCGTTTTTAATTGCTAATAATAGTTTTCTCGTTTTTTTTAAAGAATGCTGCTAATAACCTAGTGCTAATGTTTTGATTCATATAGATTTGTAGATGTTGATAAAATTGTTAAGATGATGTTCACTTATCAAGTATTCAATTAGTTAAGCAATCACTGTTTTAATTTGTACTTATATTTTTACTACTAATAGTTTCATATATAAGCAGTCAGCAAGTATTGTGTAACAATAATGGTCAAATTAGTACGAAATTATAACAACGCTTAAATAATAAGAAACTGAATGCTCCAATATATTTGTATTGTGAATATTAACTACCTATTCATGGCTTCACGCTTTAGCCAGCACATGGCAGGGTATGCAGAGGGAACTGCAGAAACCATAGGAACCTAGTGTTAAAACACTCTGTTGCTTAGTTTCTGCTCTGCACCTTTTCAAGGCATTACGTGTTGAGTGGCGGAACTCAACGCCGCGCTTTGTTTTAGTAGTGCCACAACAATATTTTTTTTTAAATAAAATATTCTCTTCATTCAATATGGAAATGTTAGATACATTTAATGAATTGAAATTATCTGAAAAAGTATAGATATGTTATTTTATTAATCAAAATGACATAATATCTATACTTTTTTCAGATACTTTTTTCTGGTTATTTTAAGAGGCTTGTATCGATTTTTTTTTAATTTATGACTACTATTAATTTAAGATTGATTTATACATTTTTATCTTAACTATTCTCTATTATAATTTTTTGGCAGAGCAACAGTGAGCCGTCAATATGCAATTCCACTTAACCGTATCCAAGTCAGGGAAGCGAAACTACGTCAAAAACTTTACTCCAAAATTCTAACTAAAAAGTAAAAAAAAGAAAGTATATTTCTCTATTTTCAAAGTAAAACTACACATTAGTTTTATTATTTTTTCACTAATATCCATAACAATTTCAAAGGCAGTTCCATATATCTTCACATTATGCTAGCTAATGGAATTTACAATTTACACCAAAAATTTACAGTGTACCTACTAATTCGGGTAGTACACACGGGCATAGTAACATAATAAATTTAAGCTTAAAGATGTGCATTAATAATAATTCTCAAACGCATCTGTCCAGAGCAGCGCGTGCGTTTCGCAAAGATGTTTCGCGTATGATGAATGATGAATTCACATATTTAATTTTTGGACTGGTAGCAATCTAGTGGTTATCAAAAGAAATTAATGATATGAATAATGTTAGTTAAGATGTTCCTACAAATATATTACGTTAATCTATAAATATATATAAAAAATATATCTTTTTCATTGTATCAACAATTTTTTTTTATTTTGCTCAAACATTTTAAATTTTATATGTTGTATTCTTCTCTTAATTTTATACATCATTGTATATCGATTTTATATGTTGTATTTTATTTGTTGTATTTATTTAATATATAACATAAAGCTGAATAAATATTTTAATCACGTGGGTGAAGCCACAAGTGATATCTAGTAGGTAAGTAGTACGTGTAAAATGTTCAAAGAAGATACTTTTTTCTTAGATACGCTTCACGCTGCATTCCATACATAGCACAGAAAGTGGAGAACGGAATGTTTTAATTCTAGGTTTCTTCTAACCTAGAATTAAAACATTCCGTTCTCCACTTTCCGCCTTTCGAGACATTACATGTTGAAAGAAACGTAAACGCTCAGTCTTGTTGCTCAAATGTAAAATGAACCTACAACTTTCAATTAGTTAATATTAAAGATAAGAGAATTAATTTTATTTAAAAATATTACTCATATTATCTATATATATAAAAATGAATTGCTGTTCGTTAGTCTCGCTAAAACTCGAGAACGGCTGAACGGATTTATCTTATCTTGGTCTTGAATTATTCGTGGAGGTCTAGGGAAGGTTTAAAAGGTGAGAAAAATTCGAAAAATTGCCGGGAAAACCCTCAAAACAGCATTTTTCTATTTCCCATACAAACGTTTTCTAAATAAAATGGAGAGTCAATTTGTAATTTATTACCGCTGCATAAAGTTCAAATTCGCGTGCGCGTTGGAGGATCAAATATCGCGTTCTGAAACTCAACAGAAGAAAATTGCATAGCCTCAAAATACTTTGTACTGCAATCATAATATTTGACATTAGATTTGACAACCAACTAATATGTCAATCCATCCTGTCGCATTTCAGAGCATGGAAAAAAGTATTACGATATTATATCTATCTTTATGGATACGTGCGCGAGAACTTTCTTTACTTTGGTGATCCTTTGTGATAGTGACATTCCAAGTAATGTGCTTTTTTTTTGTGATAGTGACACTTTACTGCTAAATAAGCGGGAAATTTTCTCACTTTGATTAATTACAATTTACGATGCCGAGGAGAAGACGACCTGACTTAGGTCGTCGTAGTCAATCAAATGTGCGAAGAGCTACCTCACGTGCTAACCGCACTGATGACCAGAGACAGACAGATCAAGAAAATAGTCGTATTGCTATGTCAGAATTGCGTTCTTTAGTGAGTGACAATGTAGGAGATAGGCTTAGAATGCAACGAGTTCGTGCACATTAAACACATCAACAGCAAGCTAGACATAATGAAATTGAGCGAATCCGCAGACGCAGAGCTCCTGTGATTCTTGAACGAGCTGCATTCCACTATGATCCGGCAATTGATTATTGTGCCGACAAATCGGTAACAATTGGGGAAATGAAAACAATTTGTAAATATTGTAAGGCGTTAAAATACACTGGTGAATCTACTGGGTTATGTTGTGCTGAAGGCAAAGTAAAATTGCTACAATTGGTCCCACCACCAGATCCTTTACGCTCTTTAGTCTCTGGGATTGGAAATGATTCTAAACACTTCTTGACCAACATTCAGAAATATAACAACTGTTGCCAGATGACATCATTTGGTGCTACACATATTATACAAGACAATTTTATGTCCACTTTCAAGGTATTATATAAGATTTTTTTTTATATTATTCAAGTTTGTACTAAAATATATATATCTAAAATAATTAATGGACAAATTTTTAAAAATTACAGATACAAGGACAAATTTATCACTTACTGGGAACTCTGTTACCACTACCTGATGCAGATCATCAATTTTTACAAATTTATTTTATGGGCAATTCAGATGCGGAAATTAATAATTGTTGTGCTCACAATCCCACAGTGAAGAGAACCATTGTCCAACAATTACAAATATTTCTTCATCAGAATAACAATTTAGTAAACATGTTCAAAATAGCATTGGATCGGATGCCATCTGATAGCCATAATATTACTATTCGAGCTGACAAAACACCTGCCGGTGAACACACAAGGAGGTTCAATTCACCTACCATTGATGAAGTGGCTGTTGTCATTGTAGGAGAAAATTTACAATCTAGAGATATTGTGCTTCATCGTCGGAATAGTGATTTAAAACGTGTATCTGAAACACACAGGAGTTATGATGCACTACAATATCCTTTGATCTTCTGGCAGGGGGCAGATGGATACATAATAATATTGAACAAGATTAAATAACATTTTTAAATTCAATTCATCTAAGTAACAATGTAAACATTTATAATTCCACTTAACCGTATCCAAGTCAGGGAAGCGAAAATACATCAAAAACTTTACTCCAAAATTCTAACTAAAAAGTAAAAAAAAGAAAGTATATTTCTCTATTTTCAAAGTAAAACTACACATTAGTTTTATTATTTTTTCACTAATATCCATAACAATTTCAAAGGCAGTTCCATATATCTTCACATTATGCTAGCTAATGGAATTTACAATTTACACCAAAAATTTACAGTGTACCTACTAATTCGGGTAGTACACACGGGCATAGTAACATAATAAATTTAAGCTTAAAGATGTGCATTAATAATAATTCTCAAACGCATCTGTCCAGAGCAGCGCGTGCGTTTCGCAAAGATGTTTCGCGTATGATGAATGATGAATTCACATATTTAATTTTTGGACTGGTAGCAATCTAGTGGTTATCAAAAGAAATTAATGATATGAATAATATTAGTTAAGATGTTCCTACAAATATATTACGTTAATCTATAAATATATATAAAAATATATCTTTTTCATTTTATTAACTATTTTTTTTTATTTTGCTCAAATAATGATATGAATAATATTAGTTAAGATGTTCCTACAAATATATTACGTTAATCTATAAATATATATAAAAATATATCTTTTTCATTTTATTAACTATTTTTTTTTATTTTGCTCAAACATTTTAAATTTTATATTTGTTTCGATACATCATTGTATATCGATTTTATATGTTGTATTTTATTTGTTGTATTTATTTAATATATAACATAAAGCTGAATAAATATTTTAACCACGTGGCTGAAGCCACAAGTGATATCTAGTAGGTAAGTAGTACATGTAAAATGTTCAAAGAAGACACTTTTTTCTTAGATATGTTTCACGCTGCATTCCATACATAGCACAGAAAGTGGAGAACGGAATGTTTTAATTCTAGGTTTCCTCTAACCTAGAATTAAAACATTCCGTTCTCCACTTTCCGCCTTTCGAGACATTACATGTTGAAGGAAACGCAAACGCTCAGTCTTGTTACTCAAATGTAAAATGAACCTACAACTTTCAATTAGTTAATATTAAAAATATTACTCATATTATCATAAATATATGTTACACAGTTTTCAATCTACACGATATTGTTAACCAAAAAAATTATCGATTACGACGACTACATAGATTGCTACTCCCCTGTAGTAGCCATCTTATGTGCAGCTGCGCTCGCGCAGGGTCAAAGGTGGCGAGGGGCACAAGTAAGCGTAAGTATGGTGGGCGCTGAGTACACTGTCTATACGATTAGATGTACACAGTAAAACCGTATTTAGAAATAAAATGAAAACAAATTTTATTTATTTTGTATTTTTATGGACAATTTGAAGTTTTTTTGCAAAATAAAAAAAAAAACACACATATATATTTCTCATATAAAAAGTTATGTAACTGAGTATATTGAAGGAAAAGAAATAACTTTCAATAGTTAGGTAATATATGCGGATATCCTAAAAAGCCCCTGAGGGCTTCAACCACCTGGTAATGATTGTCTTAGGCGCCATGCTTTATAACATATGACATTCGATACGCCCACAAAACACATTAATAAACCGGATCAAACAGCATGTGCATTGATGTAATCTTTTAAACACGTGCCTAAGGATAATATTTTATTAAATTCTTACTATACGTTCTTAGGAATAAGATCAAAAATACTTTGCCTTGTTCATAAGAATTTATAGTATCTTATAAAAGGTAATTTGAATTCAAAGGAGTATGGATCTTATATGTTGGAATGTTTAAGGTAAAATATTGTGCTTACACGGTAGCAACAGTAAGGTGCGTAAAATCAGCTGTACAGTCGTTCCGGTGTAGCCTTTTCAATGAATAAATATAAATCTTAAGACGGTGGTTTACAAAGTAACAAGTGATTCAGAAACGTTTAGAATAAACTTACTATAGAATGGAGCCGGTTCTTCATTTTGTTTGCTGAAATAAGAGCCTAAATGCTCAGTTTTAAAGAATATTTTGTATTTTTTTACTGAAAAATTGTGCCTTTAGAGTAAGATAAGTTTTTTTTTGCAAACACCACACCAAAACGATAATAGATAGCGAAACCAGGTGTTTTTGAAGTGATTTTGATAGGTGAAGATTATGTATAGTATACGAGTTGTTATTGTTGTTTTAATATAAAGTTGTATCGATAGTTATGAATATTAATAATATCGACGCTGTAAGAACCACTAAAGTAACATTCAATAATCCACAAACAATAGAGGAAAGTAAATACAAAACGTAAGAGCATTACATTACGCTTAGGAGGGTCGCTTAGGGGCATGTGCGCACGCGCCGCTCGACAATCACAGTAATAATATCTAAAAAATAATAATAAATTCGGGTGAAGAATAAAGAAAATCACCCCCTGCTCCCTTTGCCTTTATCTTGCAAACAGACTTCAAATGTTAAAGATAATAGGGGTGCTCCCCTGCGTACGCGCACCTTTCGCGGGGGTTGCATCTATACCAGTAAGGGGAGAAGTGACGCCGCGTCCAATTTGGCGGTTTATTTCAAATTTCTACAAGGCGTCTTTAACTCTTGAGTGTTTTATTATTTTTCATGATAACTTTAATGCATATATATTATAAGTAATGTATTTTTTATGTTAAAATTTGTTCGATTATGAGTAACATCTGCATACATCATTTACTTAAAAATACGAACGGAGCCGTAGACATGTCATTTATTGAGTTATGATGTATCGAAAACTGAAAAATAAAGGAAAATAAATCGAAAGCCAATTACTGAGATATGAAACAGACGAGCAAAGAATTCAAAAAGCAGAGATGGGCTTTGTCCTGCACCTTTGATTACCTGGCCGGGCCGGACAGGTAGACAATATACGGATAAAAATGAATAAAGGAATAGTTTTGTTTTCATTTCGCTTTATAAACGCGAATGCGATTCTTCTTTTATATATATAATGTTTAGTAACTACGCTTCGTAAAAGATTACGTTTTGTTCTTGACTTTCCTTGCAATAAATATGCGGTAAATGAGTAGCTACTCATTCCCTATTATATTTTGAATAAAAATAATGTATACATTGGAAACTCTTAGAACTTTTAACGATCACAAATATATATTTGTACATAAACTACTTTGCTTGCTTACATTTGTAGAACTAAAAACAACGCAATGCTTCAAAAGTTCAAACGAAGTCTATAGCATTCATCTCGCAACTATTAATTAGTAGTCCCCCGATCGGTCGTAATCAAGCATAAAATTAAACCTTGGCACACGCCAAGTTCCAAACAAAGGTAAGGGTGTGTCCATATCGCGGTACCTTATGGCATAGCAATTTGTTCAAGACATCTGGCTTCACACCTGCCCGCACCCCCCTTACGCGTACTCCATACCGATACGTACTCATAAATACCAAATGTACCCCTAATTTGATATGAACTCTTATAGTTGTTCGGTATAAAGTCGAAAATACAAGCAAAGTGAATGGTATTTTTACAGGCAAGTTACCGGTGTATTATGGTTTTGGCACAAGGTCCATGCCCCTGTCATTCATCGTAACGTGTTCGCTCATTAAAATTCGGAAATGACGAACAGTTTCGAGTCCAATTGTTCTAGGCGCGGTCAAGCGAGACTTTATGACAATAAACGATTCGTATGTTTGCTCATTAGAAGTCGCTAGTTCCGACCGATGATGAAAACTTTTAATTCGTTTCCCGTCTGTAAAAGTAACTGACATCGTTCAATTAGCCACATGTCGTCTATCAAGCGACGTTTGTCCACTAGACGAGCGCGTCAATCTCAATAGGAGTGTTCACAATACAATGACAACGTAAGCGCGCAACGTACGTTCATTCACACGGACATGCACAAGACGCCGTAAGGACGGCGGGTGGGTGTGTGCGTGCCTCATTCAAGACGCAGCTCCTTGCGTCACTTCCGGTGACGTCACAGTCTTAAATGGCCGTGTGAACGGTGCTTTACGATACTTTTTTATATTTTGACAGGTCGCGGTGTAAAGCGATGACGAGATAAGTGAAGGGTTCTCCGACGATTCGATAACGTGTAATTTTGTTTGCGAGTTGAAAAGAAATTTGTTTAGCGTTATAAAGATATGTTAAATATTTTGTAAGTGAAACATCCGTTTTAAAATTGGCATTATAAAAACGTATAGAGTTTCATTACAAGACAATTTGAATTGGAGAAGTTTAAAAAGTCATACATTTAAATATTTTGTTTTGTTATCGAAATGTAACACAGTAATTCATTATAAATAGGCAAAGTAATAAATATTCCAAAGAAACAGCTTCCGCTTGTTCGTAGAAAAAAATCTAATTTGTGAACTCGGGGCAATACACCATAGTATAAGGATGCGGGACTCTATAGATGTGATTTGGGCCAAGTAGCCCATTGTGCAAACTAAGAATAGTTCCTTGGCCCGCATGGTGCAAATAAATATTAATGCAATGAATTGTTACACTCGGTTCTGAAGTTGTTATTCAAATAAGATATTTAAATATTCCACTAGAAATAATAAAACTTCAGGTTTTTAAGACTGAATGACGAAGATTTACTTAGAGATGAGAATTTAATTTATTTTTATGTTATATGTTTATATGTTATAGAGAGCAGGTAGTTTAGTGAAAGAAACTCTAAAAGTGTAATTTTGGATATTCTTAACTTAGATGCAACGCAGTGCAGTTCAAGCAACTTCGTACTGAGGAGGAATCCTGTATATTAGGCACATTACAATATATATTACTTTTGTCTTATTTCCTAGACATTATGTAGTAATTACGGGTAAATAGTAAATTTGAATAAATTCATTCTCCAAAGTGGATATTGAACCCACAATAACCGCGGTTTATAGTGAGGCGCTATGGCGTTATTAATAACAGAAATATACTGTATACTAGGCTTGTCTGGCCTCTTATAGTTTAATGGGCAATTGTATTTTTTTGTAGATACAAGCCTACACTTCAGGTACAAACTGCTTGTTAGTAAATATTTCGATGAACAGTTTACTTTTTATGTTAACTATATAATAGACAATTTTTGTTTTTTATTTGGCTTAGCGTAGAAATTCCTTAATAATAATAATAATAATAACACTTTATTGCACATAAAATAAAAAGAAGAGATACAAATAATTAATCATAATACACAATATGTGCAATGGCGGCCTTATCACTGCAAGTGATCTCTTACAGGCAACCATTTAATATAATACATATTATAAGAGACGGGACGGTGCAAAAAAAAAGCGTTACTCTTACTTTACTTACAAATATATACAAAGACATAAATAGATATAAATAGACATACACATACATATATACATACAGACATACATACATACATACACACATACATGCATACATACATACATACACATATATACATACATATAAATATGTAAATACATGCTTACCTAATTATAAAAATAAGGAATACTGATTAAGGTAGTACTTTTTAAGCTTACGCTTAAATATACCAACTGTCTGAGATTTTCTGATCTCCTCTGGCAGCGCATTCCAGAGTTTCACTGATTTGATAGTGATAGTTCCTTCTGTATTTTTTACTTAAAAAAATCTATTTATTTTATATATGTATGTATATACTATATCAAAGTACGATGGACTGTGAAGTAAAACTAGTTTTACAATAATAAAGCAGGTTAACTTTCATAATAGTTAGTTCTCAAATTCTAAACTGATCGTACGAGCTAATAAATATTTATCAGTTATATATATGTATTAAACACATTTGTAAATATGGTTTATACAGTTTCAAGAAAACAATATAATGACATATACCTAATTGCCTTATAAGGCAATTATAGTAATCCGATTCACAGAAAGTCGAACCAATAAAAGATGAATTAACACATCTGCGTTATAATGTAAGAGGTCTTTTCGTATACTTATAACTATTTATCCTTAACACAACAATAGAGACACGTATTTTGAATGAATGGCGATTTTAAAATATTTTTATGGAAATTTACATTTAAACATTTTTTTTTAATAAAGGCCTAGGCCTTTCTAGTAACGTTTGAACAATTGTGGCTTAGAATTATACAATTCTAAATAAAAATATGGCAATAAGATTAAAGCTTAGCATTAATTTCTGCCAAGGTTTTCTCTGCTAGTTATTAGTAAAAGTAAAAAAAATAGAGACTTTACTTATACGATGCGAGACGTCTTTTTTTCCACAGTTTGGTAATATATTAAATTATTTCTAGGTAATTAAAATAGCTGGTTTTCTTTCAGGATACATGTACATGTGTTTACTTAATTATTCAAATTTTGCATATAATAAATGAGATACGTCTATACTGTAGAGCTTATTAGAATTATGTCATAGTAAATACCTATATGACATAATTGTGACCCTTCAAAATATAAATCAATAAATTAATAGTATTTCTTTTCCCGCTAAGAGTATATATTGCTATTAATACCGTTGCCTCTCAGTAAAGTCACTTATTGTAACGTGATTTCCCTAGAATCATACTTTCCGGTTATTTATAGTTTAATTGTGAAATTTGTTATAAAATCTACATATGTTTAATATTTCAATTTATTATTTGCTTTACATTATTATATCGTTACTCACTGGGGTCTTTTGGATACTGTCAGAGCAATGATAACTAAAAGTTGTTTCACATAAGACGTAACTTAAGTACGAGTTATTTTATAATTTAGCCTATAATAAATATGTCGATAAATGGCCTACGAATTTGAACCTAAGATTGATAATGTTAAGATAAACATACTGGAAGCATTGGAAATTTCGATTATTAAAAATACAATAACAAATTACCCTTACGACAGATGCTTAATAATTTATCTTCACCTCATATAAATCGGCAAAAGTACCGTTTCCGGTCTTTAAGTACTACCAACATTCAAACTGAATGAGGCAATAAAGTATCAATAAACGCCTACTACACCTGGTCACTTGGTCTTTATACAAACCTATGAATGATTACAACGATGTTTACAAGCTTAATGAACAATTTGCCACAGATGCTTGAATTTTTTGATTTCGTATAACATATAAAAAAGAGTTTTATATTGACATGAAATTTGCTAAAATCGAATAATTATGTTACACTTAAGACGACAAATAAGAAAATTATATTTAACAATATGTACTTATTAACAGAAAAAAAAATCTAAGTAAAATGATATAACAAACTTGGATATTACGTGAAGCTATAATAGTGTGTCACATAACAAATATTAGCAAGGACACTCATATGATTTACTACAGTCTACCCACCGTTTTATCTTCAATCAATGAGTAAAAGTATACGGGCACAAGATTGGCTTAGAAAAAACATCGGCGCACGCGCACCCGCCGGGTGGTCCCGCACGTGGCCCCGTATTGATGAATATCGACGTCTTATCGATAAGTGAGGAAGACTTAGGAAAATCGATGTTTTGTCTATTTTAAATAAGCTTTGTTAGAAAACAAGTATGCAATTGTAGTGAATTTGAATTCTCGTTGAAGAAATATTTATTAATGGAAAACAGGATAATTTGTTATTTAGTCTTTTGTGTAGATAATGTAACTAAAGTAAAAAATTACGTAGGAAAATAATGTCTGTAAGAAGTTATTGTAAAAATTTCTTTTTAATATTCGTAATTTGCTATTTTGTGTTAACAGAATATATATATCTATAGGTTTATTATATACAAAAACTTTAACCATAGTAATATTATAGTGTGTTAAGTTGGTATAAATTTGTTTTAGATTTATGTGTATGTAATTTATAAATTAAATTATTATTATTGTTTTGTTACAGATAACTTCAACAGCCGGGGGCATATTTCTCGTTGGATAGGTGTTCAAAATCATATTAATGGTAAGAGATCTTATTACTCTATCAACTATTTAAATTGTAATAAAAAAATCAAAGTAATATCTTTCCAAAATCATTTCTGAATACAGACTCATCGAATCATTTAGAATCTCCCACTTGACCAGTTTCACAAACTAACGCCCGTAATCTACACCGGCTAACTATATTATATATAGGAATATGTATACCATTACACCACCATAAGGCACTATGAACTGGTGCAACGCCGGAATAAAACCGACAGAATTTCGTATACACGTATTTTGTCTGCAGGCTGACAGGGGTGGACATCGCATGAATTTTCAAATAATCAGACGTACGCTGCATCTATGTAATAAAAGAGGGCCGGGTTACTCTGACAATTCAATTTTATAACGATATTTGCACGGAAAAAGGATTGAATTTTTCAAACTATTTTTACTTTTTATAACAACGTCTCTTAATTATTAACGATTATTTTTCATAAAATTTTTACTAGTTCTGTATAATTGAGACGTCTTTTTATTTTTGTTTATTATTTAGATTTTTATTAACTGGTCCAAATAAAAGATAATTGTTTTCACATCTGACAGAAATGAAATAAAAAAATACAATACTTTACTTGAATTCAATAGTAATAATAATATATAATATAACAAGTTATACCTTACTTGCAGCTTAGGCTAGGCTATAGCCTATATTGACACCTAATCCATGGCAAGCTATAGAATTTTTGGCCGTTTAGGAACGATAATTTTCAAACACGTTTGAAATACGATCGTAAAGCTATAAAGCGGAACATTAATCAACAACGCAGTTTTGTATATCGAACGCCAAAAGCGATGTTATCTCCTATCAATGCAAAGCCGTTACGTGAATTCGAAACGGGTGTTTCGTAAAAGGATATATGGATTTTCTTGGACTGAAAATTTTAACATGTAAAAGCTATTGTTTGACGTGATCGTGGCGTGTTTGAGAAGTGTCTGGATATGTACGCGGTTTGGATGTAGATTAATTTTTGCTTGAAAAATGTTGCCAGCTTAGACAAATGATATGAGAATAATAAAATTATGCTTTATATTACTAATACTGATAATATAGTGTTTTTTTTCTGATGTTATGATAGTGCTTTGTATTATTATTATTGACTTTGTATAGACTAGAGATGACTGAAATCCGAAGCGAAATAGAAATACGGTCTGTATTGTGACGAGGTGATAAAAATTATAATCTGCTACACAGCTAGCTATACACTACTACGAAAGGCATTTATAGATAAAAAAATAACGGAGAAATATACCACAGCTCCTTTACGAAACATATCAATTTGTATGAGATTGAACAAAAATATTTACAAAACATAATTTTAGTTAATCAGCGAAATATGATGACGAGCGTGATGAACTTCCAAAAAATTTTTGATTAAAAAAGCCTTTGTTCAAATTTCAACAGTTCGAAGCTTCTATTTTCCATTAAAATGTATATTGCCTGATAATATACTAGTTGCATTTTTTTTTGGTTAAAATATTAGTTATTTTATAAATAACTATAAATTTGACGATATATATGTGTATATTAAAAAAAACATAGTGTCAAAAGCTGTATTTGAACTGTTCTAAATATAAATTAAACTCGAAATTGTTTTTTGCAGTCTATTAGAAAAATTTAAATTTTCCTGACAAACTAAATGCAGGGGAAACTCACTCTATGTCCAACTTTTTCCCGATAAGAGTGACGTATTCATATGAGTTGAACAATCAATGAATAGGTCGAAAAATGCTTTCCACGTAGGTTCGTACATGTATTGTAGGTATACCTACTACGAAGATTGTGTATAAGTACTAATGGTCTTCGTCTAATTTATAGTCCTTCTTAGACACAAAAACGCATCATTTTAAACACGCTGCTATTATTAAAGTAAAATAAAATATTGATTATTTCAATTTATATAATAATAATTTGAACTTTTCTCCAACAAGCCATAACAGAAGGCAATAATATTTTTAAACTAAAATCATTAGGCTTGCAAAGCATACAATTTTATCAGACCTAACTACAGTACATTTTTCATTAGCAAGATAAAATTTTCCTAGATGAAGCAGATGATTTTCATTATAGACAAAAACACATCATATGTAGAGAAAGCTAACCCCCCTTTTAACCCTACCGTAGACAGGTTGAAAAGAGAACCTCTATTGCAATTCAACATTGATGCAATACTTTATCTGCAACGATTGAAATTGCTGGAACTGATAATATACTAAGAAATTATGAATTAAATTTCACCGTAATATATTACGATAATAATTAATCAGTATTTAACGGGTCTATAGTATACCTATAGAAATTTTATAATTTATTTTTGTAAAATAATGCTTCTGGCACACAGCTCCTCGTGATTGCACTAATCAATATAAGTATGTATATAAGCACTCATTCAGACGCTATAATTCCTTTAATAAAAATACAGAGAGCCAGTAAAGGGGGAAGGGGGGCGCAATGGGCTTCGGAAAATTCACCCGGTGAATGGAAAACGCGGCAATAGACAAACAGGCGCTGACCCCGCGCCCCCTACCCCACCTAACGTGCATTTTGAAATAAGGCCCCCAACGGGAGGCATTTTTAACCGATGTTTAAAAGGGATATTATTGACCCTTTGGCGTGAAACTTTTCTTGTTATTGTATGCGCGTATCGATTGAAAAACGCACTTATAAATCATGGGCTATTTATTTATTTTCGTTTGCAAACATGTTTTTGACCAAGAAAAATATTTGAAATTCCTTTTATATATTCTATTTCCGCTGTAACACACCAACGACATGGGCATCAATTAGCAGTGTCACATCCACGCGCGTCCGTAACACTGCCGGCAATTTGTTTAATTTACACAAATACAGTCCGTATTAATTAAATTCAGAGGCCACAATAGCTTGCACAGATTTGACAGACTTATCCAATCTTACCGTTAGCGGGTACGCACGAGGTTGTAAATCTAGTCGACGCGAAATGGCTGACCGACTCCATCCCCCCCAGATCTATGCTATGGCTGCAAAAGTGTGCGCCATAAATTTTATACAAGCTCCGATGTACGGTAAAACTGGCGTTCGTTTGTGTGTGTGCGAAAATTCGTGTTGCCGTAAGAGGAGTGGACATCACCCGCTTCGCTTTGTATTCCTGCCCTAGGAAATGGTATTATACAGGCTGGCTAATCTAAATAAATCGGCAACATTGACGTGAACTTAGTTAGAAGATAATTAAAGACTATGCCGATATATCAGGTGCTAATGTATTTTGTGGTCTGTCGATCTAAGGATAGCAATTAGGGTGGACAGTGACATGTTTAAATTTTGGTTAGAATCAGTGTCGAAATTTATCGCAATATATCGAAACAAACAATGATATGTTGCTAAACTTTTAATATTCTGTATAAGCAACTATAAGTATATAATTCACTTTGTATTTTGGATCAACTCGTCTGATACCGAAAGCGACCGGCTCGAACAAAGCCTGTTTTGTCTTTTTTCTTAGTTGCGAAGTAAACGGCTTCCTTTCATGTAACTTTCCATTCGGTCGGTTCAGGACGCTGAAAGAAGTGTGAACCGGGCCGTGATCGGCGCCAGTCAGGTGTGCTTAACTCGGAGACCGATGGACTTGTCTACTTAGTCTGCTCCTGTCACTAATAATACGCTCTTTTTATTTTACCAACCCGTAGGCTCTGCGGCGCTCCCGACAACGTCCCGGCCAATCAACGTCTACCTATACTAGCATTTGTTCCACCCAAAAATATACATACCTATTACCTACAGTATACAGGTATTTTGTTCGCTTGCAAAAAAAAAACGAAAATATTCTGTATTTTTGGTCGAACAAGGGCTATTAAAAACAGGGTTTGGGGCTAGATGTCACGCAACGTGAAACGCACGCACACAGACGCGCCTTATTAAGGACGTATTGGTTACGCACTTATATTTTACCCGTAAATGTAGCTAAAGAGGAGAATTGTGCACAAAAACGCATCTTCCCCCTTTCCCACCCCAGCGGCCGACGGGCGAACGAATACATTCGACTAGCCCATTTGCAATATCGCATTGTGTGAGTGTCTGTCTATACGAATCTCAGCGCGCGTGTGGACGAGCCCCACACAGGCGTAAGCTTGCTTAGCCTGTGCGTAGTTTTACGTAGCTACGTGTACTGTGTACGCGGTATTGGTTTTCTGTACTGAGCTTTAACAAATTTCAAATTCACAAAATCGTGATTGGTCGGTATTTTGTTTGAACAAGCGGACGCACCGGGAGCAGTATGACCCAAAATACGCTAGATAATTCGTTTAGCCGTAAAATGATGAGTTTTATCTGATTTTGTTTACGCGATGGCGTAATTGCGACGCATTGGTGCGTCTGTGTCGTAGTAACCAAACAAACGGTAATTACTAATTCGCCAAATAATAATATGTTTATAATGAATAGTGCGAAATCTATTAAGTATATACAGTGAACTGGCTACATTACCTATTACTACACAAATCGTAGACCGCAACTTTAATTTTACGCTGTTTAGTGAAAATCTAGCGTTGAGACACTCCGTTCACCGTTTTCTTCTCATAAAGTAGCAACAACCATAGACTTACTACACCGCAATATTTGGAAACAAAAAAAATGTTATTTAATATTATTACAAAACAACGTTAAGCCTTTCCTAAGACATAGACCAATACATAATACATAATTGTACACCATCGACGTGGAACACCTTAAATTCCATCTGTAAACAAATTCGGTGATCATCACAAATTGTCGATAGTAATGAAGTAATTATAAGAGGGGCACACGCGCCAGTAACTATCAATAACCGGAAGACAGACGCTCTAATGGGCACCTAAGAGGCCAAAATATCAATTTCTAGCAAACTATTCGTGCGTGAGACGTCACTCGGTACCCGGAAGTGCGCTACAAAAACTCAAAACTAATCAACTCAAGAAATTGGAACTCGACTAGTTTCTTACCAACATGACGTGGTTAAATTCCACATTAGAATTGGCTTCCTTTAAAGTTCAAGACATTGTTTAATTGGAAAGGGCATTATAGTGATAGATACGTTTACGTTCAAATTTTTAGATTCACAATTAAATGTATCCTCTAAAGGCTTAGGCAGAAGAACTATTCTTCTAATGTCTTCCCAAAAATTAACAATACATTCATAAGAAAATCGCCAAGTCACTTTACACATGGGCACAACGCATAAAGCATATGGTGTTAGGGAAGTGATATCTAATGGTAATATTAATTAATGAAATGCATAACCCCCAAAAATTAATTGGAAATTTTAAAAGGCGAGATAACAATAAACTATTTTTGTGCTACATATAGTTGCCCATCCTTGTTTTAGGTTAGTACACAATTGTACTGTTTAAATTACACAAAAAATATATATAATATAAATGCTGAAATTTTGTAACGGTTTCCTAAATGTAAACTTTGAGATTTCTAATGTCGTACCCGTCAAAACCCTTCAAATGTGTGTCATATTAGAACTTTTTAAATTTCTTAAGATGGCTACAAAAAGTGTAACATTATATCATTTTTAATATGTGTAACCGCATCACAAAAAATATTTGATTAAGATAAAAAAATGATAAACAACGTTTTATCAGAAAACCGTTCTTTCACAAGCAATTAAGCAAAGGAACAGTGGTCACTGACAGATGTGAAGCGACCGGTACTGCGCCCGCTACGGTACGTCACGCGACAGCTTGCCTGGCCGTTGTATCATTATGCTAAAACTAAGGCGGAAAAATTATTATACTAATGTATGTGTTACGTAAATTTGTATTAAGAAACACGTAACCGCTAGTTGCTATGTTAGATTTGTTACTATGTACTTGTTTTACATATTATATGTATATATTTTATATTAACATTTTTTAAATTATTATAACATTTAATTACACATAATTTTCGGAATTTCTCGATTTGTTTAAAGAATCAACGTCAGTGTTATTAAAATAATAAAATAATATTAGAACTTTAAAATGAGCCATAATTGTAAATTAAAATATTTATTTAAATTCTTTAGATATTCCATCAATCCGCGAAATTACATAACACGTGTAACTGCTAACATGCAAGCACGCACATTCAATCCGCTTAGTAGATTCTATCTGTTCGACAAAGAGAATCGTACACTAATCCACTAATACTAATCTGAGAATAGATTAAAGTGTATTTCTAAACTTTGCATAAATAGCTTCTACAATAAGAGTACAAGATCATTAAAACTACCTACGATATATGGTACATTACAATTTATTTTCTATTTCTGATAGGATCATATCAAATTTCAATTTACACCTTGAGGACAAGTTTCAATTAAGTATTATTGTTAATTTTTTTTAAATAAAATAACAATTGCCGTAGATGAGGCGGTCTCATGGGAATATTGGCCTAGTAAAACAATAGGGTTGAGACAAAGCGTGACCTGTTTGCTCTCAAGACTCGCCCGTGAGGCTTAAACAATGGTCCTTACCAAGCCACAAAGGAAATAAAGCTGGAAGAAATCGCGCAAGACAAAACGACCCATCCAGATATAATATTCATGTTTGCTCAAACGCTTTGCAAGGGTTAATTGATACTGTTCTTGAGTTTAAAGTTCTTTCATTTTTTTTCCTTTATGTCTTTTTTTAAAAAGAAGTAGCTACACGTGGTGTTCCCGAGAATAATAGTGAATTAAAAAATATATATTAAATTTGTATTTATTATTTTAAATGTACTTAATTTCATAAAATATGTGCCATAAATTTTGCCAGTTTAATAATAACCGAAATTGTAATTGTTCTTAAAATTTCCTTCCTCAGCCCGTTATTTCCGAAAGCCTTTTTCCTCAACTCATCAATGGGCTGACATCCTGACCATAGTTCTCACAATCAAAAAAAGATTTGTCACTTAAGCTGTAAGTCCGGAAGGAGCGGTTCCCAGGCGGTGGGCAGCAAACGATTATCACCCTTAGTATCGCTTACAACCGCTGGATGACCCTTGAGAGGGAACGATCGGATACTTTTATATTTATATATTTTCCATAAAAAAAATAAAATGACAGCATGAATTCAAACTAAATAAATGTTCAAAAACTGTTTAGGGGCCATTTTAAATGAAGAAAAAATTAGTCTAGCAAATGTGATGATAAAATAAGGTTACTTTTACAAAACTATAGTTTTATCATTATCGTTTTATGTGTAAAATTACACAATATATGATATATAGATTCAAATAATATAAAATATACTAAAACACATATCGATTATCCGAACACTGCGCAGACGCATCGGGCAAGCAGGAAGGAAGTGTAAGGCGAGCGCGTGAGAAGGACGCCAGAGCCGTGAGAATCACTTGCCACTTAGGGTGTGTTTAACTTAATTGTAAATTGATACAATACTCAACAAAAGTTAGTGGTTAAGTAAACCACTATTTCTTGACTAGATATATATTAACTTCTCAAGCATATTCTCTGTGAAACAAATGAAACGTCCTTTTGAAATACGATGTCTATTCAAGATACTGAATGGGTCGCTACGTTATTGTCTTTGCATTAGATTATTTTCTTCTCTTATTTTATTGTTGCTTATACTATGTTATTTTTTATATATAATTTTTTTTTAGCTTTACGCTTTATCCCGCACATGGCAGGGTAGGCAGAGGGAACTGCAGGAAACATTGGAACCTAGTATTATGACACTCCGTTTCTTAGTCCCTGCTTTGTCCGTCCCCACTTTCCGCCTTTTTTTTCGAGGCATTGCGTGTTGAGTGGCGGAACTCAACGCCGCGCTTTGCCTAGTTTCCAGTGCGTAGAAAATGGAAAATAGAAAAATCCATGTTCTCCAACTGGGGATCGAACCCAGAAACCGTCACGTTACAGGCAGACTTTGCGCCTCTGCGCCACGACGGTCCTCTTCTTTATATTTATTTAAGAATATAAAAAATATCTACTACTAAGTCTCACAATTTGTGTTTTTTTTGAAAGGGAAGTAAATATTTTAGTAATTTATTTTGTCGTAGTAATATGCTTCTTGCGTCCGATGAACATTTCAACTTTATAAAGATATCATCTCGTTAGCCGACAATATATCAATTTGATATGAGTCAGACATAACGAGTTCAATAAAAAAAAGATCACCGCCAATCGTTCCGTGCTAAAGATCAGGGTGCGTCGACCTTCAAGTATGGACCAAGATATACGACATCAGCGTAATTTGTTTAAACTTTTCGTGTTTTCTATGGTTTTTAATAAAAACATAGTAACGACTTACCATTTAATCCGCCCATTATTTCTATCTTACCAAGTGCTTGTGAAACCGATAAGAATAGAATGCACTGGCTTCTTGCTGGCGGAAGACACTGGAATACAAAATACTTATATGAAAATTTATAATCATAAAATTAAACTATGAATTCTTACTAAATTATTAACTTGTAACTATATAAATACCTTTATATACAGCATTTTTATATATTTATATATGTTTGGACGCGTGCTCCCATCCCTTGAACCGGATTCACCCAGCGCGACCAACGGAGTCACCGGAAGGAATCAGGGGCTCGGGACAATCTCGGCGTCCGGTGTTGAGCTTCCGGCAAGGCGTGACGTTCCGCTCGGACCTGCGCACGCGTTTGTTAATTAGATGTGTGGTATATGGCACTTGCACCTGTAGATAGCAATGATAAAATTAAAATTATGTTTATAATGATTAGTATTACAATTATATTCCGGAAGTTGTAGGATTTTTTTGCTTCAAATGATTTATCATTGTTTTAGGTTTGGTTTTTAGATGGAATTAAATATATTTAAAAATGTACTCACCTTTTAGTAAAAAAGAATAGTATTTGTGTAATATTTTTTATTTTCAACCACACGGTGGAAAGAAATAATCCTCCCATAGTTAAAAAAACCTTGCAGAATATTTGACAATATTCACAGCAAGTTCTTTTACGAAATGAAGCAAGTGCAACGGTCACCTTCTTTATAAAGGAAGCCAGGATATTTTTGCCACGGCGCATAAGAATGAGCTCCCGCTAAGTTTCAATTAGGAAGACGCGGGAGTGAACGACAAAAATACCTGTATTTATTTACGATGCACACTGTAACTGTTTATTTACAATATTTATAATATAGTATGCTATAATGTATATGTTATATTATAAAACAGTATATATTAAATTTTATATATCTTTAATCCGATTAGTACTGGCGTTACCATTTATAAACAGGCTAACCTGTCTAAGTGTCGAAACTCATTTAGATATTTAGATATTTTTAAAGCAATGTAAATGGAGTTCTTATAGTTTTGTTCTTGTTACCTGTCTATAGTCTATTGTGATCTGACATTCTTGTGGTACAATTTCTGCTTAGGCACTTCTATTTTAAGCCGCTCGTCTATTCGCGAATCGATTCTATTTTATATATCCTTGTTAGTTTTAATTATTTCTAGGTATTTTAGTAGCATCTGAAGACTTAAGTAATAGTGTGTGGGACAACTTCTTTTTGTCAACATGATAGTTTACGGTTCAATTCCTATTTGGGGAAATTATTAAATATTTTCATCTTATCATCTTTAATAATTAAATTACGGAACTGAATTTTATGAATCTTAAATAAATTCCCTTTATATATAAAATTTTAAACTAGATCCTACAAGTAAAGTTTATAGTAATTTTCTTGTTTTTGTACTTCTTTTCTTGTTCTCTGTATAGAAAATTGTAAACTTGCATAATGCATTTAAAGCATTGTTCTTCCTGAGACCCCTTATGCACTGTTTTTCTTTGTCTTGACGAAGAAATTTCCGTTCTAGGAGTAGCTTTTACAATTTTCTTACGAAGACTAAATTACAGGGAAATTCCACCGCGTAAGTGTTTTTACTTTACAATTTATGTCGTAAACAATACAACATATTTTTATTGCAACATATATCACCTAATATTTAAATGAAATAAAAAAAATTGAATATATTAAATATTATGACACGAATCAACGAAACAGGCTGTTTTTAAAATGTCTCGGACGTACTTAATATATATATATATATATATATATATATATATATATATATATATATATATATATATATATATATATATATATATATATATATATATATATATATATATATATATATATATATATATATATATATATATATATATATATATATATATATATATATATATATATATATATATATATATATATATATATATATATATATATATATATATATATATATATATATATATATATATTTGGTTTTCTAACAGAATTATATACTTAGATCCTATACATAATAATTAAAATTAATTTCTAAACATAGTGTATGTAAATATTCGCTTATGCGACGCCTAGTCAGGGCTCATAATTGCTTTCCTTACATAATTATAATTGGCGCGAAAAGTGTGCGCATTAATTATTCATTAATCTACTCACCCCTCATTTGCCTGGCTTGAGATACGCCGGTTAAACAAATAAGTGCGCCACTATTTTTGTCTCAAATTATTGATTTTTCATGATTTTTCGGCTAAATATTGCCTTGAAGACATTATAAATCGTTAATTGCTGTTTTTATATAAGATGAACTAAGTCCTGACAGATCGGAGCTTAATAAGACACTTCATCGATTTATGTCAATCATTGGAAATCTCTATTTCCAAAACAATTTAATCTTCTTACTATAAAGTTCTTTATAGGATTTTGAAGTTTCTAGAAATTTTATACATAATATTGCTACACTATTTAATTTTGTAATCAAAATAGATATTAACGTTGAAGTCGCGAAAATCTAATATACCAATGTCATTAAAGAATTGACGTATCAAGAAGCGTCATAGGTACACTCGTGACTTTAGTTACGTGCAGTGGACGCAAGCTTGTTAAAATTTTTATCACCTGTAAGAGGTTGGAAGGTGTGAAAATAATTCAATTATAACTCGACAGCCACATGAATAAAGATAGGTTTCACTAAGCTATGTTAACATTGAAGTTGAGGACGGAAACACTTGACCACCCCCGCTCTTACCGCCTGGCCCCATGAAAACTGTTTTGTTAGGAACTTAAAAAGAAAAGAAAATCACGCCTCAGCATTTACACTTTTAGAAAAAAGTCTCGAGCCTGTTTTTATATTCAGTGTAAGTAAATGCAAGAGTTACATAAGAAAATTGTACAGCTGTATAACTTTTTTTAATTAAAATTTATCATAATTATTCAAATTGCAACATTCAAACGAATATTTGTTTATACATACTTAATATTTAACTATTAAAAGCGAATAAAATACAAGAAAAGCGTCTATTTAACAGTTTATAAGCAAACTATAAAATTTTAAATGAAATCACAGTAAAACAGCGAACGAAAAACGCGAGACTTTTTAGATCCCGCAAAACGCTTCTATACCTGCTTACTTGCGCAAGCAGCGTAAAGAAGAAAGCTACTAGTACTACAAAGGGCTCTCGAGGTGCGTGAAAGGGCAGACAATGTCATGTATCAAGTTCATGCCGAGGTTAGCCAACTGTGCGACTACACTCGGCAAAAAAGATGTTTTCATTTTACCGCAAAGAACAACTATGCATTTGTAAGAAATATATTTTTGCAATTCTATTTTACATGTTGGCACTACTTTTATCTTATTATGTGTGTGTGTGTGAAAATTAGTTGGTGATAATTATGACTTATGATAACACCTTATATATACATCTGTTATTATTTATTTTACTTTTAAGTATTCGTTTAAATATAAATGTTTTTGCCTATATTTTATCTTACTCTATATAGAATTACGTAATTGTCATAGAAATCTCATTAATAACTATTATTATAATAGCTACAATATTTTTAAATATTTAATATTTAAAATCATTATATATTCAATTTAAAGTATATAATAAAAATGTATACTTATTTATATAAACAATTGTGGTCGACTGTACCCAAAGTTAACTACGTAGAGGCAAGATTCAGAAAGATGAGGCAAACAATACTAGTGCAATACGATATTAAGCAGATTAATTAGAGCGACTCAAAGCCACTTGGGCTTGAGACAATTAAGTGTTATGTTACTTACATTTTTATATTTAAAAGCATTTTGGTAATTTTTTGTTCTAATTCGAAACTCGTTTGCATTTCGTTATAGCTTGTGAATAGAATATCATGTGTTTTCAATTTTTGTTATAAGATGTCAGAATATTTGTAAGGCAAATCTGTTGGTAGTTTTCTCTTGCAAATTTAAGAAAAATGTGCTTTAAATATAATTTATTACAAACTCTTAACTAATATCAAATAACCACATAAGTTAATTTAGAAGCAATCAAACTTATATTGACAAAATGTACAATAAAATTTTTCTATATCAAAAACAAAGCTTTAAGCTACATAGGTACATAGGTATAGTATATCTACTTTTACTGCTAGTGCTCTCACAATCTTTCAGTAATGCGGAGATGCGTAATTAGCGGACTGCGTCTAGATATTAAGACATGCTTAAACGAACCAACGAAGGGAAGTCAACCACAGTCGGATCGGTATATCGGTGTTCGCTATCCCTTTCCCCCATTATTTTTTCTTCCACTAAAGTCTAGGCAGACTTGGGGGGATCTGTCTTACCCCTTTTGGGGGGTACTTGAAACCCTTATCTATTGTAAGTTTGTACAGCGTAGTGGATCGTAGGGGACCCCTTTGCTGATGCATCTTGAGTCGCATGTAGCTGTCGAAATGAAAGATGCACCCGGATTTTTTGAATATTCGTTGATTTTGTTGCATTTTTTTTTTGTATTTTAAACATGTTATTAATTCAAATCAAATTTAACACTAATGTTTGTTAATTTAATTATCAGTTAGTATATTTTTATTACATATTTCTAATAAAGCATAATTTATTAAAACTTTAAATCGTAATTTACATTTTCAAGGAACTTTACTAATGAGTTAATATTGAAATACAAATATAATTTATACTAATCATTACTCCAATCTACACACAAAAATCAGTATATCGTTCAAAAAAAAAAAAAAAACAAAAAACATTATTGATATCAAAAAGCCGGCCATTTATCACGCATTCGCGCATCAACTGCAACCTGCTACTTACGCGTATGCAAGTTGAGGTTATTTTTTTACTTCCCCCTGGCCTGTCTGGTCTCTCATTTCTACCGCCTTCAAAGCCACAACGCCGTGATTAACGTGCCGTTGGACGTAATAGCTTTCTTCGATTTTTTGGTAAACGTTTCTATGATTACCTTAAAGGTCTTTTGAAGAATTTGCTTTTAAAAGGGTTGATACTTTGTTTTGTTGTTTATTTTATTTGTTTTTAATTGTCTCTTTACATAGAGAGACTGATGAGCTGCTTATTTTGTCACAGTGGTAATACGCATAAGATTTTTTTCATATTATACAATATATAATATTAGATATATATTTCAGGAAAAATAGTAAAATTTAAGCTTTTACTAAGTATTTACCACAGAATATAGGAATACAGAATATAGGAGTACTATAATAAATAATAGATGATATACAGCACTACTCTTACAATTGTCATTGTATAAAATATTCACCAAAGCTCAAATCATAAAATCAAATTTACCAATTAACGTCAATAAGTCCGCTATCAGCGAAAACTTACCTTTAGGGGGAGATCACGCAAAAATTGCACTTATAAATCCCGCATAACGCATAAAACGTTAAAACTATGGCGTTCACTTTGAATCATCGATTCTCTGTAATGCCGACTGGAGTCCTATTAAAACAAAAATAAAAAATGTGGGCCCACTACTGAACCCTGTAGCATTCCCACCTTGTAGTTAAGATTGACAGACGGAAGGGTTGAGGTGGGGGCGACAGGGGGTGAATTGAAAGAGAGTGGAAAAATTATACGTGGCAACCAACGCATCTTAACTTCCGAGGCTGCCTTCCGAGCCGCGTTTGTAGGGCGAGTTCGCTTGAAAGACATGTAATCAAAATTTTTGCATATATGCTTTAAATGTTAGTTGCTTTATGTTATATACATAATTATTGTATATTTTGTATAAAAATATATAAAAACTGTACTTCACAAAATTTCCTAATTAACATATGATCACTCGACCATTTGCTTGAATTTTGTAATTAGTTCTATTATTACAATAACGCGAAAATATATTACGTTATATTTCACTACGGATAGCTTAAACAATCTAGCATAACACTAGCACCCGACCTTCCATAGTTATCGATCAAAATACCCTGAATATATAAAAATCTACAAAACTATTTACTTATAAATAACACAATAATTAAAAAAAAAAAACAATTTAATTTTTTTTTACGTAAAAAAAAATATCAACGCGTCTCATCGTCGCAATGTAAAGTCTAAAGCTTAAACCGCTCATCGGATGCCCACCACTATCGTCTTACAGTACAATGCTCGCTAACTCAACTATGTCGCGATTGTTTGTTCCTCTGGCTTCTTTTATCCCCTTCGTTTTTATTAATTAATGTTTCTGAATGATGGACCAGCCGCATTAGCATTTTGTTTTATTTTCAATTCTTACTATATATAATTATAATGTACTTGTAATTTATTTATTTTCATTATTAATATATTATTAAATTTAATATATATTTTAATTTATATAAAAATAAAATATTTATAATAGGTATTAATTATATAAAATATGTCGACTTTAGGAGTTATGTATCAATGAACGGCTGATTAAACTAAAGGTTGCTTAACGAAACACGGTGCACATATCGATGCAATTAAAAAGTAACATAGTTCATGTCAACTCCTTGCATTTTTCTAAGTATGAATTATGTCGCTCGGTGTATTCGTTAAGGGGCGGATCCATTCATTCTTTTTGTCCGCTTGGAGCAGTTAAGGAGGTCCAGAGGAAGGGTGGCCTCCCACCCCCCCTGAACTTGCGACTCGAGAATATTTTTTTTCTCGAGGACGTTGAAAATCGACACACTTGCGGTAGTTTGTTCCGCTCGGCGATGATAGTTCGAGTGACTTGGATTGCGAACGTTGAAAATTTTTGTGTAATTATTTTTTCTTCTCTCATTTTACTTTTCTTTGTTAGTAATTTTTTTTTAATGGAATCTTCTGGCTACATTAATGGACTTTGAAGACGATATTTGTTTGACTCCATTCTATTATGAAAACTACTCTTCTAGAATATAATGATTCAACATAGTTTTATTTTTTATATTATAATTGGAAACTTAATTTCTATATTTAATACAACTTTTGCTAGGCTTACGTAATACTTTTTATTTGATTATTACTGCATTATCAAGTAGGCTAAATTTAGTAACCAAAATATCGATACAACTATTTTTAACTATCGCCATCACTAAGGCAAGAGGTTGTAAGACGGTAATGAACTGAATTCTTTTGAGTCCGCCTCGCGCCTCGCCCACTCAACTCCTTAACGGTGTCTTGAGATGCGCATTTTTATTAGACTGCATAATTATGCAGCAAAAATAACGTTATGATTTCAAACTAGTGGGTGTGAAAAGAGTTTCAGCGACGTTCCGCAATTTTAAGTTACATGTCAAGCATGTTTCATTTTATAAGGTCGCATTGAAGACGTATGAAAGGCTTTTCTGATAGTGCTATACAAATAAATATCTCGGAAAATTAAGAAAGATATAAAATTATTATTAAAAATATTATTAAAGTGCGGCAAAAAATTGTTGAGTAACCAACATATTTCTAATTTAGTACAGATTGTACAATATCTAGAACACTGTCAAAATAAGCTTTACAAGGATCTTGCAGCTCGATAAGCGCTAGGCCGATTGGAGATAATCACAAAACTTTGGTCTTGCAGTGCTTGCTTGGTCGGGTAACTTCGCCTTAATTACTGTATAAGCAATTAAGGAGTCAAAATACTTACGATCAAACTTAGACATGCGAAGTTGTATTTTATTTTCGTGCCATACTATATACGAATAATTAAGCTTTAAATTTATTTATTAGCTAGGTTTGTAGAAAAATTTATAGCTATTAAAGCATATAAGATTACCGTCTCCTTAATTTAATGTGTCCTTTGTAAAGAAGGAGAGTGTCGATGTAAACGGCTCTTAATTTGTCAATTGTGGCGTTGATTTCCGCAACTCTGCACGTCAAAATCTTATCACTTTGATTCTTTCTCTCTTTGTTCATGGGACATACGGCGAGAAGGTCATTTTAAAAAAAATACTATCAATATAATTATTTATTAATTTATTTAAAATTATTAAAGTAAGTTTTTATGGACAAATAGGCAAAATAAATTATATAATTATATTAATATTTTTATAGCTTACAAATAAAAGGAGGACAAGCAAAAAAAAGTTCTAAAATTTCAACAAAATTCTTCAGTATCTTAGAACATTTGCATACATTTCTCGTGTAAGATGCAACAGTTATTCTAATTAAGGCTATCACTAGGGCTTATCTCTTTGAAACTTGTCCAATACACTTACCAACCCTGAAACGATTAAATCAAGATTGTCTTACAAGTTTCCCAGCTTACGACGCTAGACGATTTGTCTTAAGTACTCCCTTTTCTTAATAGTTGTCGTGTTAACTACAGTTTAATAAACGTATCTTTGCTTTGTTGTTGTTGATGCAATGTTAAGTATCTTTTGTTATCTTATCACTATTATATTAGAAATAAGTCAAAAGATATAATTAGATAAAAAATAAAACTCCAATGGTATGAAAATAAAACTATTTGCCCAGATTCATTTTATTTATAATAATCATTGTGAAGACGAAAAATACTATTATTTTTCAATTTTATTCTTAAGAAATGAAAACATAATATTAATTCGATATTCCAATATTTCTTATAACAAATTGGAGTGAATGGTTGCTATAGCGACTCAGCTCAATTAAATTTATATTTATTTTGTAGATTCTTTTTCTACTTGAACAAAGTATCATTCACGAATAAATAATATATATGAGACGAAAATATCAAGGGTGGCTTTTTGATTTATGAAGTATATTTATAAAATAAACAATTTTCCCAAGAAATGTTACATATTTCATAATTATGAAGCGCTAATACTGACTTAAATGCTTTATCGATTTGAAATACTCTTTTTTTATTATAAATACACTTAACACATACTTTTACAATATGTAGGATAAAATATAAATATCACCTGTATTTTTGGTTAGAAAAAAAATGTTGTAATAAAAGTTTCTTTAATAACATGAAATAACTTCGTAAATAAATGAAACAGAAGTGGAAGTGAGAGAGAGAAGACCTCGGTTGACTTTCGTAAACACAGTAGTGAAGATACTGGACGAAGGTCACGTAAAAAGCACGAGGACTCCCCAGAGAGCATGTAAAAAGAAGTTAATGACAATGGACGAGGCGAAAGAGGTATGCAGGGACCGCAATATTTAGCCTTTTGATCTGACAATCCCGGTACAGATAAAGCGTGAAAGTATGTAGATATATACCTATGCAAATAATTTCGTAGAAAATTATATTTTTTGCTCGCTACTAACTGCAATATTCCCAGCTAAAAACTACCTCAGAAATAAACACAATATTAGAGGAGAGTCATATCACTACAATTTCTTATCTCTACCTCATAACGAATAACAGACGCTTGTAAGCAAAAGATAAGCGTTAAAAAACAAACAAACAAAGATCCGGAAATACAATATTTATAATAATCAAGGACGTTATGCATTTGCAGTAACAATTGCATTTAGGTCGCCTCAATGAGTCATTAGCCTCGTTGCGCCATGGCGTCAAACTAAGATGTAGGATGTGCCAAAGGTTAAATCTATCTGAACACATCCTTGCACGCTTCCTGCTTAATTGCGCTAATTGTCATTTGTCGTAACACGCGTTCACATATTGTGTCTATTAAATATTTTTTAAATATGAGAATATCAACGCGTTTCGCTATGAATATTGATAATTTTTAATATTTTTTTTGTAAACGGTGCTTACTTAGAGTAACTTATTTACTAAACATTTATTTAAAAAAAATTCTCATAAATTACTTTGAAGTATTACTAATGATTATGACTATGAACCGAAGATAATTTAGGTCAAAATTTCTGCACAATTTTGAATATGTACATAACTATATTAGAAAGAACTTTTTTTTAGCTTCACGCTTTATCCCGCACACGGCAGGGTAGGCAGTGGGAACTGCAGGGACCTTATGTACCTAGTGTTAAGACAGTCCGTTGTTTAGTCCCTGCTATCTCCGTCCCCGCTTTCCGCCTTTTTCGAGGCATTGCGTGTTGAGTGGCGGAACTCAACGTCGCGCTTTGCCTAGTTGCCAGAGCGAAGAAAATGGAAATAGAAAAATCCATCTTCCCCGTGTGGGAATCGAACCCTCAACCCGCCGCGTTTACAGGTCCTACGGTACGATCGACGTTAGAAAGAACTAATTTATAGAAAATATTATTTGTATCATAAAATATTTGTTTACTTTTAAGTCAGTTGTTTTTAAATTTTATTTCTTTATGTGTACAGTCATAACGCAAAACTAACGCTCGAGAGTGTGAAATGAGTCCGCAAACTAATTGGTAAAGAGGATATATCCTAAATGAGTGATTAAGCAAGACGGACCGACAAACTACTTGTTTGTTTTTTCTGCTGTACGAATTAGATTGTCTTAAAAAAGAAAATATAAATAACTACTTATGTATTTATTTTTTTATTTTAAAAATACTCATCTTATGGATATAAAAAAAGTTTTAATTTATATAAAATTAAATAAATATTTAACACTAAATATTTCTTCTGTGGTAATTAATTTTGTTATAGATTATAGATGCCGACGGTACACGTTTAAACGAGGGTGAGTCTGTTAACTGGATAGATGGATATTACACCTTCCTAAAGAGTAATTTATTTTCATTTTTCCACGTTTTAAATTCAAAATATAGAAAACGGAGAACAAAATGTCATAACACTATATCATCTCTATAACCACCAATATTATAAGAAAATTAAAGAATACACGGTACTAAGAGTAAATTTTATGGCATTGTCTAATTTGAATTTGAGGTGCGCCACCCCACGCGGCACTTTCTAAGTTAAGCTATTTAATAAATACAAACAGTCCCTAGGGTAAACTTTGAAGCCGCTACAACAGTATTTAGTCTGCATCGAACTAACTTCCGTTATTTGACATAATTGATACTTTCGTTGATATTTGCAAATTATAAAAAAATGTAACACCCATTTAACACGCCACAAGACTAAAAACATGGAAAAAAGTATCTTAACACTCTTCTCTCTTCTCTAAGGTAAGGTCTCGTAAGGATCCCTCTAACTATCCTACTATTTGCGGGATAAACCGTTAGGTTAAAATATTAAAATGTCATAAACTTAGAGATTTTCCTCCGAATACAAGGGAATAGACATTCTGAGACCGCACCTTATTTTAGCTAATGGTGGAGATAAAAGTTTAAAACTAAGAAAAAAACCTAGCAAAAAAGCTACCTAGTAATTTTAAATTGAATTATGATCGTGTTACTTGCAATAAAGGAGAAGCCGTGGTGGCGCCGTAGTGCAAAAACTTACTGTTATCGCGATAGTCGTTGGTTGAATTCAGTTATTGAAGGAAAATCAATTATTTTAATTTATCGATCTGAGAATCAACGTGCTGCGTTCAGTTTCACCACTCAACGCGTAATCTCGGGAATTCTGTAGGAGTGTAGAGAAACAAAACGTACTCTTTACCACATTTAGGATAAGTCTAATATGCGATATTAAATTTGATAATTAAATTTGGTATTTAAAAATAACTTAAAAAGAAAAAAGAAGTGAGAATGTGTAATATGCAAATCCCAGTAATAACTATTTTAATCATATAATATGACCATTTTCGATGAAAATACTGAATCTTATGAAGTCTTACTCGCTTTAAATATATAAACTTAGATAAAATATACCAATAAATCTTTTGTCAAATCGCTTTTATGTAGTGAAAATGGACAAAAATAAAGTACTTTGATTTTACCAAATAACTTTTAGATTATATTTAAAAAACCAATTTAAATAATTCATTATTAACTTGTAAGTATACAATAACGTACACACGTGACGTATGAAACGTAGCTTGTACAGTAAACATAAAATATTGCCACAATATCTATTGTTAGACGCTAGACAGGTAGAGTTAATTGTACCGAGGTCACATATATTAAGATTATACTTATAATTGCTTGGGCGACTCATTGGCCAATTTGTCGTTCAATTTGTCGACTTGCGACCACTTCCGGCCGCCATATAAATAAAACGCGCCACTAGGTGTGGCACGTAAATTAATTAGAGCGCCTTTTTTAACATCAACAAGAACTTAACTGGACGCATTACATCTAATTGTGATCGTTTATGTTAATCTTATTTTATTAAGAGTTTATTTAACCTTTGTTTTGAGTAACAAGAAATTAAATCCTTGGTTTTCAATCAATCTAGTTTCAAATTTAAACAATTTAAACCACATATATTATGTGTTACATAATATTAGTTTTCTGAAGGCTGATGGTTCTTTACTCATAAGTGTCAATTTAAGTAGTACTAAATGCAATTGCTTAAATACATTCATATATTTTTGCATCATATTTCTTCCCAAGTTGTAACGACTGACTGTAAAGCAACAAGGCGAGCCAGTGGAGCCTCCAGCATTATTACTAGATATTACACTTATGAACAACCATTAAAACTGCAACGAACTTATCCCGTTACATATGCATGCAGTTCTGAGCCGAGTTTGAAACGGGTCATACATAGCCCCAAAGTCCATGTGACACACGGCCGTTAAAGATAGCTTTAAACTTAAACAATTTCGTGTTAGGTAATAATTTACGTACAATATTAATATATCTTCTTTATTTTATCCAATATTAATTTTCTTATATTATTATTACTTATTAAGTAATAAGTACTAACCTCGTTAATATTTAGTGAGTTTTTATATAAATTTATAGATAACCTCTTAATTAACTTATAAAAAAATATAATATATAGAATTTATAAAGTATTATACAATTCTATCTGACGATAACAATGTGTATCACTATTCTAGAAACACAGACAGACTTTCGTACACTTTGGATGTTAGCCAGGAGTCTTTTTGGCCTTAAGATATCATTTGCAACTTCTGCAATAAAAGCGAATTCCTGAGTTCGAAGCAATTGCATAACCTTCTCGGCTCTACACGTTACAAAATAATACGAATCATAATAATAATTTGTAATTCTAGATTTTCTACAGTGTTAGTTAGTAAACAATTCTACTGCAATAATTTTATTCTTACACCATTAATTTTAGTTTCTACATAATTATTTGACAATACAATGCTACTACAAGTATTTGTGGCTAATGCCACTTTATTAGTATATTTAAAAGTAAACTAATCTGTTTTTTTATCTATCTATATATAACTATTGTCTATTAAGTATATAAATTCGTACGTATAGGTCGTAGGTAGGTAGGTTTTTGTGTCATACACAGGACATAATGTGTCATAAGTAGCTCTGACCTCAATACATTGGTTTATATACAAATAAGCAACGTAATAAAATATAACCCAAAGGTTGAAACGATAATTGTCGATAAATTTTAATAAATATCGGTAAATATCGAACAAATTTATCTGATTTAAATTATAGTTTCTGAGATTAGCGTTGCCTACCAAACTAACACTACACTTTCAATATTAATATTAACATATTCTCATATTACTATAATTAATATAAAGAAAGTGTTATATTGAGTTTTGAATAACATAGTAAATTTATACATAATTTTAATATCTGACTAATATTATAATGAAATCATATTTTAACATTCCTTTAGTCTTATTCATCGAACACAAGCAGTGAATAATCATTTCACGATATTTAGTTTATGGTCTCACCAGAATTTCCTTACTCCTTAGTCAACGTGGCTTACTAACACAACTATACAGCTATTACTTGCTTAAATTAATCGTAATTATACTTACGTTAGTTTATAAAATACCGTTTAAACCCTTTTGTCGTAACGAAAATGATCCTTAAAAGTGTACACAGCGTGCACGTTAAGCGCTCTTGAGTGATCAATTTAACTATTAGGGCTTGGTTCCGCTCCTTGCGGAACTCCTACTCAATTGGACGGCTAACGAGGAAACAATCTTGTACGAGTTGTACGCACACCGCTTGTCGAGCTAGGCAATCTCGGATGGGCCTTGTACATACAGATTACAGATAAACATTCGTTTCATACTAATGTCAGTATGTTCTATATATATATATAGAACATACTGACATTAGTATGAAATATATATATATATATATATATATATATATATATATATATATATATATATATATATATATATATATATATATATATATATATATATATATATATATATATATATATATATATATATATATATATATATATATATATATATATATATATATATATATATATATATATATATATATATATATATATATATAAATTGTCTTTGTAGATGAACATATGGTTATGATTTTCAGTTTGAGATATATTTAAGTCAATTTCTTTAATAAAATAAAAGAGATATATTTGTTTCATTTATCAAAAAATAGAGAAGTTACAATATCAAATTCAATTTTCTAATATGATAAATATGCAAGAAAATATATTTAAAGATCACACTCGTTGGTTCTACATTCAATAACGCCACCTAACGTTAAAAGTAATAATAAGTAAATATCAAAAATAAATCACAAAAAAAAATATTTCGACATTTTTTATTAATACATTCCCTTAGTTCTTGTTATGCTTTAGTGTACAGTAAGAAACCTTATCTTAGGCTCGAATTGTTTACAACGGGCAAAAACAATACAGTTAAAAAAAATATTGTTAGAACTTGTTCCTACTTGTATCGAAGCTAATGTTTGAAAACATTAAGAAAATATTAAAGATTAAGAAAAATATATATTTTTTATAGCTTCACGCTTTATCCCGCACATGGCAGGGTAGGGAGAGAGAGAGAGAGAGAGAGAAAATAAAGAAAAAGATTGCTTGTTAGATTTAAGAACAAAAAAATATTTTTATGTAAACGTCTTTGTTATTAAATTTGTTAAAAAAAGGCCTAGCACTGTAGATAATAATTATCTACGGTACTTAAACTGTATCAAATTACAGTTTAGAGCTAAGTCATTAAAAAATTAAATACAGAACAACAAATGACGCCCCCAAAGTGATAAGTGATGATTAAAGGATATTATGAATTATATTATTATATTAAATTTTTATCACCACATATACGAGTAAATATAATATGTTAACAATAAAATCATTTAAATAAAACACTTAACCAAGAAAAATAACTTTGATTGCTATACAAATATTTATATTAAAATAAACGAAATGTTAAAAACAAATATTGAAAGCAAATGTAATTTTATTTCATTGATATTAAAAATCAGAGTAAAGTGTAGTGAAAAATAAGAACCGCATTTATCACAATTTAAAGCTGCACAACGATATTTTATTTTCGTGTTAATTCACACACTGACTATCTGGGGAAGTGATGACATAAAGGCCGATAAGAAGGGATTATTTACAAGCGCTGGCTGTTTCGTGTTGGTGATTGAAGTTTGACAAACTGTGTTTTGTTGATGTTTAAATAATTGCTAATGAGCCCATAATCTAATTGTGTAAAGAAAAATTTTTAGGTTAAAAATATATAATTAAATAAATATACTTAATTTTATTTTAAAAAATCTAAATTAATTAAAAAATCTAAAAGATATTAAGGAATTTTTGTTTGGAAATAGTTTCTGGTTTCTAATAAGTAAAGATAGCATATTAAGAAAAAAGAATAAAAGGCCATATTTTTTACAGTTTCACGCTTTATCCCGCAAATATATCCCGCATGGTAAGCAGAGGGAACCGCAGGAACCATTTCTAACCGAGTGTAGCAGACTCCGTTCGCTGCTTTCTGCCGTTTTCGAGGCATCGCGTAAAAAGCTATCTATTATATATATATTTTAAAGCATATATGTATATACACAAAAATAATCTCTTCAAATGCAATGTATAGTGTGCATATATACAAAAAATAACATAAAATCCCATACTAGGTATATTTTGCTCAAATTTATTGTGACCTATCCTTTATATTATGTTTGGGAGGAAGAGACAATTTGATAGTCGGTGGAAGGAACTAAGTGCAGTGCAACAGTCAATGAGATGTTGTGACGGTTCGTCTCCGACGCGAGGATGTCTCTATTCAACCAATTGAGCCCGGCCCGTTTATCATTTTCTATTATTTTTATATTAGACAAGGATATTTTTAAACATATTTCTATGATTTTTTGTTTTATTTGACCTTTTATGTTGAGTATTAATAACTATTAATATTATGTACTTTTAATATATATAATATCAGATACATTCTTTACACTTCTCACTTTTTGACACTTAACACGTAATGCCTCGAAACAGAGGAAAGGAGAGAACGGAGTGTCTTAACACTAGGTTCCCAAGGTTTCTGCGGTTCCCTCTGCCTACCTAGCTATAAGAGGGATAAGATATATCAAAGATATAATATCTCTGAAAATCAGTTGCAAAGACAGCTTGTTGTAAATTATTCCACACAAATTATATTAATTTATATATTTTAGTTTATTTTAGTACTAGATTTAGGTTTTAAATTAAGATAATTTAAACACATTCCGAGATAACGGCAGTATAGGAATATTTAACGTTTATTAAATATAACCTATTTAGTACTTATATGCTATCTCGATAAATAAATAAATAAATAAATAAACAGCAATAGAAAATAAGTTTTGAATTCGAACTGAGAGTTCTTAACCTTAAGAATTTAACCGCATTTAACAACACAAACCTTTCAGCTAATTATTAAAAAATGTTGACATCAGATTTTATACTCAAAGAAAAAACGTCAATGTAATTTGTAACGTACGTACATATATTAACAGGCGTTAAATGACGCCTTTTACGGATAAAGAGAATCCTATTATGTGTTAACCCGGTCCCAGAATGAAAAAAAAACGGGCCGATAGCAAGAAACTTTCACGATTTTTTGACATTGACATAGCAATAATTAACTGCTCGTTGAATTGTCGTTAAATAAACAAACCAGACCTCACGCGCCCAAACACAAATAAACAAAATGGCTATCTACAGGAAGCAAAAGGCATTCTACGACTTAAGCAGTAAAATAACTCCCTAATGAATATAAAAAGGACGGAAATATGAATAATATAATTGTGATAAAGCAATATTTTTCTTCTAAACAACAATTCTGTTTCTGTTCTTGATAAGAAACTGGCCAGATGTGTACAGTAATGTACTCACACTCTATATTACAAGCGAATGATTTAACCACACATTTTACACAAATTAATAAGGAAATATGTCTGATTCGTATATAATTTGGTAAAACCCAATATCTTTTACTTTAAGTGCTTAAAATAATACTCTATTGAATTTATTTATTGAATTTAGTTCATTAATCACGAAATTATTAATATCGTTTAGAAATAAATTATAAGATTTAATTTATTTTTATTTTTTAAGATATATTGTGTGGTATTAAGTTTTCACCATCGAGACACTAAATTTCTAAACACTGACTTTTTTTCTGTTTTACGCTTTACCATACATAAAGCAGAGTATACGGAGAAAACCTAGTGTCACGATATTCCGTTCTCCGCTTTCATTTTATGTTTTTTTTTTTGTTAAAAATATTTTAACTACCTAACGTAATGTAGTATTTGTTTTGAAGATATTTTTTCGTCATTTCTTATACAAAACGATTCATCACGTTTTTTCAATTAAAATAAATTCTAAGAATACCTATACTATATATAAGTTTCATACGAACACGTACACAGCAAAACTCTTAAACTTGTGACTTGGACAGTTTTCAATTGTAACGTGATACGTTTATCAGTTTTCTGTTCGGGACAGGCCGGCGTGTGCGATAAGGAGCCATCGTTTCGCAATGTGTTACTCATACATATCATGAATAATTACCTATTTGAAGCTTTTCTATTATATTATTATACAGCAACATACATATTTTCGTACTGTATATGTAGAAGTAACGCAAGCGAAGTAAGAAAAGTAAGATTGTCTTAACACTTGATTTTGATCACTTTAAAAAAGACGCACACTCCGTCTAAATATTCAACCAGTGTCTTTGCTTGATAAGTTTAAAAAAATTAGATTTGATATTTAAAAAAAATCAAGCTTAAATTATGTTTTTCTAAGTTTTCGCGATTATGTACAATTTTTCAATATTAACAATAAATCTAATATATAAACACGTTAACTTCTCGTCGTTTGTTACATGCCAGTTCTGTGGTAACTTATAATTTAAAAGATTTCCTGTACTAGGGAATAACAAGAGAAAACAATTAAATATTTTTTATTTGCTTAATTCCTCTTCGGCAACTTACTTACATTCTACATATCCAGCTAATTTGAGAAGAATAATATATAAGTTTCTTATAAACCCATAATAGCGGATTCCAATTATTAGATATAGTTACAATACGATCGATTTAAAGGAAGAGATGATACATTTAGAATTCTGTCGTACAGTTCATTCTCTTAATTTCAAACTTTCCTTATGATAGGGAAACCACAGTTTTAATACTCGCATCGTCCTAATTACATATATATATTTTATTACGTTTATAAGTTTAAGTACATATATATATATATATATATATATATATATATATATATATATATATATATATATATATATATATATATATATATATATATATATATATATATATATATATATATATATATATATATATATATATATATATATATATATATATATATATATATATATATATATATATATATATATATATTTCGTATATAAGTTTAAACACATTGTTAGCGACCAAAAGAAATTTTCGCCAAAGAACCTGTTGAAAGCGAACAACGTCCAAAAAGATGCTAAAATATTCTTTCTCTTACTATAATGAACGGGTTGGCTATGATTATTTGCTATTGTGCTTTCTTGGTGGCCCTTTGCTTTTCGGCAAAGGCAGTCTACTTGCGAGTAGAACAAACCGACAAACTATAATATCTTTCGATATATATAAATATGTGTATGTAACACACGTTCATAATTACTCTGGGAACAATATGAAAACTTCTTTGCCAAAAAATACTGCTTGAGTAACTACTTTTTCGTATTTTCCTTCGTTAATCATCTATACGTACCCGTTTAGTTATTATGGTAATGAATAATTTTGCATCGTTTCCTCAACGATTTGATATTAATTTTATTAAATTTACGATTATAATAATTACTTGACAAATGTTAATTTATGTCGCTTTGTGTTGTGTTGCGATGTAGTTTCTAAATTATTATATTTTAGAGCAATATAATATATATTAATTTTAATTAATGTACATAATTTAAAAAAAATAATGTCAATGTTTAATATACGTAATAAATGGTAGGCTATACACATTAAATTTCGTTCTTCGTTCGTCGTCCTTAAATTTCGTTTAACGTGTTCTTTCGATAGCTTTGTACCATGAAGTCATAGTTTTTAATATTATTAAATAAAATATATTAAAAAATTAAAAAAAACATATGAAAAACTATATTTTTACAAGTATATATAACATCGCATGTATAATGAACAAAGACTAATTAAGGTCTTTCTAGGTGGTGGTCGCATGACAGCGCAGATATGCTCCACCAATATTGGCCATATGTCACAGCGATACTGGTGTAGATAATGACGACTAATAAGTGCCTGTCTTCCCATATACCGCGATGGGGACGGCAAAAGTCGATGTTGTATACTAAAATTAAAGATAGATATATTGTGTTTAACTAATTATAAAAAAATAGAGATGATTAAGAAATAGAGTAAGATAGTAAGCAAAAAGTAATGCAAAAAATAAATAAACTATTTTATATAAGATACAATTATTAAAAATATTTATAACATTTTATTTGGTATAAGGACATCATACTGATTAAAATTAGACCGGCCTAACATTTAAACTAACAGACTATTTAATAGATATTACGTACATTTAATATTTATGGGAATTGTATTTTTTAACAATAATTGATATTTTTACTCCTTAAATTGTAGCTCACCTACTATCATATAAGAAAAAAAAACATCGTAGCATCAAAACACTGGGCAGCCACTAGACAATTGCATTTATCGATATCGATTAAAGTCGCCGCACGATTCGATCTTATCGCAGTTTTTATTCTCGTGATACCCGCCGATAAGGGAAATGTCCTTTTTCATAGAAGGCCGTAATGGCAGACACGCCAACCGAATCATAACTTATGCATACTGATTGCCGCTTCACCCTTTACTGGACACAACATTCGATAGTCTTTTTAATAACTTTTGTGTTCTGATATAATTTAAGTGTAGAAAATTACGAAAATTATCTACGAGTAAATTTTATCTATATGTGATATCTACACTATGTCATACATATATAGTAATATAATAAGTAAACATATTATAGAAATATTATAATAATTGAGCTGTTTATAAGTAGATATACTATTTTTATCATGAATTATTAAAAGTAACTTAAGCAAAAGTTTTATAGAAAGCAGCTTCATGATTTTTATGGCGAAGTATTTTGCTTTCTAAATTCGAGACAGTACAACATGATTTGTCTGCTGTTATCATTCTTTTGATTGATATTCGATCTTGTTAACACACACGACACAGCGTCTTCAATAAGTTTTTCATAATATATTATGTAAATTTCCTATAACATAATAAGTGTTTTGATATATCTCATAGGACTAAACATCCTTGATCTAATTTTCACTTATGAATGCCTCACAGATATATTCATGCTTAAAGAATTTTTATTTGTCAGCGTTTTAACTTCAGTATCACCTAAAATTACGGTCATCACGCGATAGGTACCATTACACCTATGCATATGCACCCTTATCAGTTGATCTAAAACTTTTAATGACAACCAGTCATTTTAATGTTGCGTTACTTTTGCCTTTAATACATAAACACATGAAGCTTGCAGCATATAATTATTAAAACAATACTAAATTAAATGCTAATACGTATGTAATTCTCGAATATCATTATAAGAATCTTAAAGAAGACAAAAATTGATAAAATTTAATCGAATAAAAAAAAATTAAGAGAATTAGTCGTTAGAATGAGAAAATATGAAAACCTATGTCTTCTTATCTTGTAATGGGATTGTGTTAAATCAATTATACTGGTTTCTGCAGCCATATTTTATAATAACTATACCTAGTCTAGTAATCACAAGACTTACTACTTTAATATTGTACTTGTAAGCACAGTAAATTATATAAAGTAAATAAATTTAGATATTTAAACATCTAACATATAAGTTGTCTTTAAAAAAGGGTTAAGACGATGTTTCACAATATTTTGCGAAAGATGAAAAGAAAAGAAAAAACTTATTTTAAGCCGGCATGCATCTTAACTTATTACATTAACCTAAAATTTGTAATACACATTTTTATTTAATCTGAGGGGATAAAATAAAGTTGAACTTTTCCACCTCTACTAGGCTATGAGAACCCAATGTCGAGACACTCCGTTTCCCATTTTCAATCCAAATTTAAGATATTGGGTTTTGAATTGCGGAACCCAATCCTTTTGTATTGTCAGAGTGTCTAGCTAGGCTATGGGAGTCCAATGTCAAAACAGTTCATTTTCCACTTTCAACCCAAACTTAAGATATTGGGTTTTGAATTGAGGAACCCAATTCGAAATTTTGTTTTACCAGCGTGACTCTCAATTAAACAAAAACAAACGATAATCATTCTTTATCGTAATATTTTCCGTGGGCAACTTTAACGGCCGGCATTTTGATCGTCCGCCTGATATTTCTATGCGAAATACAAACACCTGTTTGTCTTATTAACTCGACATATGGTCGAACTGACCATAAGTCACAAGTAAGAACAATACACAAATGCAAAGGTAATTGCGAGGGTGAAACATTCCCACGCATTCCTACACTTCCATGGGGTGGCAGAGCCATATGCCACACGATAATATCATAGACATAATTTAACTCGATTACTTAAAATAAAATATTGCTATGCTAAAGTTATTTTACATATATAGGTATTGGCATATACTAAGACAGTTATCGTTTAAATAAAAAAAGACAGACGATTTTTTTATTATATCTAAAAAATTTTTTCAGTGACTACAATAATCAAAATTATATTTAAAAAGCTTTAAGGAATTCAAAAATACTGATATCAAAAGCTCAGATAATTATTTTTTTTATGAAAACAAAAAACGTTTATTAAAATCGTTGTATTTTGTTTGAATTGCCATATTCTAAATTACCTACTTTTTAATATGTAAAATCTACATAAATATAATGAAACCTGAAGTATGAACTTCAAAAAATATGTAAAATCAAAGCATATAATAATTTAATAAGTTACTAAGTAGCAAAAGAAAAAAAGTGTCGACTTGACGAGCGTCTCGTGTATTTATTTTACCTTGTAAATATATTAACCATTTTTCCATGGGAATGCGGTAGCGGAAAAGAAACATTTCCGTAAAAATTAGACGACGTCGGGTCACGCCAAATTAAACAGGGGTAGAAATCAGGGATGGGAGTATTAAACGAAATAATATATATTATATTATAGGTATAACTTTATAATAAGTAGTATAATAATAATATCGGGGTAGTTTTTGTAAATATTGTGATTATATTCATATATTTCCTTAATTTAATTTATGGTCATTAATTTATTAAATAGTGAAATTTCAAATAATGAAAATCATAATTTATTTTTTTTCTTATGTATATGTAAGAATATATGCAGGATATTTTTAATATATTTTCTCGAACATCGACTGCAATAAGGGTGGTAACCCCTAGTTGTGCTATATGGAAAATCAACAGGTCGTGTCGGGAGCACATGCCTACACAACTCGTAGAGGTGCTTTTACATTCCGACACGATATTATATAAATAAATATATAAATAAAAAAAAACTACATATTTTTCAAAAAAACATAGTTAATTTATTCGCTATTGTGAAAATAAATATTTATATTGTTTATTTTATTTAGATTTTCGATACATTTTGTGGTGAGTAATGAAACTTAACGCCGTTCTTCTTATAGGATCGAGAAAATTACTTATTTCACCAAGTGGGAATCGAACCCACAGCAGTGCCACTGTAGTAGTGCTCAATTTAAAATTCACATACGATATAATTACAGGTGTTAGTCGGTACATATAAACAGTATCGGAACACCTCGGTCACAGTTTGACAGCGCATTGCTTATTCATGACGCGGTAATTATCGAAATTGTTGTACGATAAAATTACGATATATACGAATAAGTTTTTTTTCATATTCGGTGAGAAAATTTCATTGAGTACTTGAAATTATTATTTTTAAAATGCTTTATTCCATATCTTATATTTAAGAGAAATAACGATAAATATATAAATAAAAATAACTGCCTATAATAAATAATACTTACATTTGAAAGAAAATCTTATAAGCTCTCGCAATTTACTTAAAAAAGCTTAGTCTAAGACCTAGAAAAACATCTAGAATTTGAAAACAAATTTACCTACATGCCTGTTTAGGTATAAAGGTGACCAATACATCGCCATGCACCGTGACCGTCGCAAGCTGGTGGTCACCATCGGAAGTCATCCGCTATTGATAGCATCTCATTGTGCGATATGACCGGATGTTACTAGAGACGCGAGATGTGCTCGTCTCCAATGTACCTACTGGCGATAATATTGTTAGAAATATTAAAAAAAATAACAATATTAAGAAAAACAATTATTTTAGTTACAAAAATACTGTTTTAAAATCTTTTAAAAAGATTGAGCAAACTACATATTAAGTTTAAATTGAGTTTTAGTGTGCCTTTCCATAAAAAAGTTGTAGGTATAATGCAAATCTTTAATATGTATGTAAAATCACCTGTGGCGATAAATAATGTATAAAAAATATTTTAATAAACTATAATAAACATAGTAAACATAATAATAAACATAATAAACATAATAAACTAAAATAAAAATAATAAACATAATAAACTATAATAAATTTTAATAACTATAATAATATAAAATTTACAAATATTAAAGACTCCTTAACTATAACTCAAAATAATTATAGGTAATGTAGTGTAAGTTAAACCTAATTACATACATTTTAATTATAGAAAATATAAAAAGTTGTTTAATTTATTTGCTGAAATACAAGAAATTGTATAAATTGAAAACTTTTAATATTCTCAAATTCTCTCAAGTGGGAAAAAAATAATACAAAAAATTGACATCATTCTAAATATATTCCATAAAAGGAAGAAAAAATCTCATTGCTAAATCCAAGTTTTGCTCAAGAGGTAGAAGCTCTATAGGTATAACCACATAAATGGCACACAAATGTAATCTTTATTTTGAGAACCTTAAGAGCTTATTCGCACACGTATATACGTATTTCTATAAACCACTTACGTTAAAATTTAGCACAAAATATGTGCAGCTTTCATTTAATAAGCAGCTAAAGTCAGCTAAATAAGCGGCGTTTTGGATTAAAGAAAGAATAGGATCATTATGAATTAGTACCGAAATTCTTACAGGAGCTTAATGGAGTTATTTTTTTATTTAGTCTTGTTGGAAAGTAATATGAAAGTACAAGTTGTATGTTAAAAATCGTACCTGTACATCAGCGTCACTTCAGCTACACACTCGAGGGAATTTAATTATTTTCATTTGAGTATATTTTATTATATTTTTTAAGGGAACCTAGTATTCAAAAATTCCAGTCCCAACTTCGACATGCAATGTCTCAATAATAATGCATAAAGTAAAGCTTGCAGAGTTTTAACTCTAACTTCCAGAGGGAACCTAAGCAGAAGCCTACAAAAAGAGAATGATTGTGTTTTTAAAAATCATACTTTTACAAAAATACGCTAATAATTAAGGGTACTAAAGAATAGCAATTTTTTTTCTTATGAAACAACTTCAATTAAAAATGAAAAAATAATGAAAGAGATATGAGTTTTTCAAGCTTTTCTTATCAGAAATGTGCCATTTTTATTCACCTGAAAAAATAAAATAATTAAAATGATGTCGTGTCGTGTTTTAATGGAGTCGTGTGTTAACGCCGCATGTCTCACAGAATTATTTCTGACATTTTTAGATTCATTGTCCTCCATGAATACGGAGTCACGCTCCAAAAGAAATTAATGCGGTTGATACATATGCTCGGCCTTTTGTTATGTTTACAGTACGTATTTTCACATGCTGTTACCGTAACTACCTTTCAAATACCTATTCTACTCTGACATACTTACATAAAGACTATTAAAAACAAACGTCATCCATATAATACGCAAATTAAAACAATAGAGACGCTGTGAGAAATCTTTTGCAGTTTTATTCTAGTATGTCAAAGACTTAATATGTACCATATGTGTGTACACTCTTATGTATTATTTTGACCTACTCTCTTTAATTTGTGCGCGTATCGGTTGCGAGCTTGTAGCATCTAGGTAATTTGCGATCGATTTCTTGATAACTATCTCTATCGAACACGAAAGTCGACAATTTATTATGTATACTTTATGAAATTTTTATAATTCTATAACGGAGATTGTGGAAAGATGTTACTTTTAGTTGTAAATATTTAATAGTAATAATATTTTTGTAGACTTGTATAAAATTTTATCATGTACATATAAATCGTGTAAGTGCGCGACGAGCGTGTAAGGAAGTGCATTAGGCACGACGCACGTCGCAAGCCGCACGAGCAGGTGTGCTGATCGCGCTCCCCTCCCTGTTGCAGAGCGGGCAATGCGGCTCGAGTAGCGCGGTGGGGCCCTGCCCGCCGCCCGTCCGGCCAATTGGGGCCCGCCTCGCCTATGATGTCATCGGAGGAGGAGGCAGACTCACTCGCGCCCTACTCGGATAAGTTACTGAAGAAACAGAAACGCGTCAGACAGCGCGTGGACGCCGGCGAGCCGCGCAATTCTTATTCAACTCTTGCGACGAACGGACTCGCGCCCGCGCGCACCGCACACATGAGTGGCGGACTTTACGGCGCCATCTTCGAGGGTCGCCAACACTTCGGGCTCTTCGGTCCCTGCTACGCGCCGGCCGAGATGCTCAACGAATTATTGGGCCGCACGCCCAGACAAGAGGATGCCGGTGATGACGGCAGCAGTGGCGACTTGCTTCGCGATCGTGTACTTCGTGACATTCTCCAAAGTCGAAAGAAGGAGCTAATGCGGCTATCCCCGGACAATAACAATGTACTTGCAAATAATAATAATGACGAACCTAAACAAGAGAAAAGGTCTCCAGAGCGACCAGTGTCTCGTGATTCCAGGCCGGATCTCGACGATGCCTTGTTAAATTTGGACAGTGCTGGTGATTCCCGAGCTTCGCCACCACCAGCTCCTCCGCCGAACGAGCCGCTGCTCGCTCCTAAATCGGAACCTGAGGATCGTGATAGTGACGCTCAACGTTCATCGCCGCGACCACTTGATGTTAAACGTGCTCGTGTGGAAAATATAGTGTCAACCATGCGTGCTAGCCCAGCACCTCAACAGCCACAAGTGAACGGTTGTAAAAAACGAAAATTATACCACCCGCAGCAACATGATGGGGCAGCAGAACGTTACGGTACAAGCCATGGTAGCAGTGCACAGACAGTGTCAGATGAGTCAGAGGATGACGGTGAGCGACCTCCTATACACCAAAAATTAGTAGAAAAAAATGCTTTAAAAACCCAACTTAGAACTATGCAAGAACAACTTGCAGAGATGCAAGAAAAATATTTGCAGCTGTGCAATAGAATGGGGCAAGAATCAGAAACAATTGATAATGATGGTGCTTCTAGTGATGTAGAACAAAATGACGATCCTATGCCTAAATCAGAACCGTCATCTCCTGTGAAAGAAGTGCCTCCCCCCATACCTATTAGTGCAGCACCCAACATGCTATCTCAAGTTATGAATAAGATGATGAGTGCAAAAATACAAGCTCATTCCGTAGCACATGGACATTTACCACCTGGCTTTAATGGGACGTTGCCTTTAATGCCACATTTACCACCTAGTGATCATATGCACCCACCGCATACACATCAACACCTCAACAACGCAGCTGCTATGTACCTCAACGTAAGTCAAAAATTATTTTTAGAACAAGAAGCGCGAATGAAGGAAGCTAGTGAGCAGCAACAACAAAATAGCCAACAACAAAGACCTCAGTCGAATCAGCATTCACCGCAGCATAGGCAAATGGGTCAAACTCCAAAGCCCCCGTTGTCCTCAGAATTAGCTGAAAGACTGGATGCATTACGAAGCAACTCAGGTTCAGTTGGACCAGTATCGGGCGCAGATCTTGAAGGGTTGGCAGAGGTTCTGAAGAGTGAAATTACAGCGTCTCTAACAAGCCTCATAGACTCAATCGTAACTCGTTTTGTGCACCAGCGTCGTATAATGGGAAAACAATCAGAAGCAGCAGCTGCAGCCGCTGAGCAACTGAATAAAGATTTGATTAGAGCGACTCGGCTGCTTGACAAGTCACCGACTCCAAAGGTGCCCGAACGACCGTCGGGACAAATGCCAGGTAATCCACCCGTCCATCACCCGGGCGCGCCTAATGGTGTCCCATTTATTACAAATAATCCAATGTTTATGAGCCATATGAATGGCCCCCGTGCGCCAGGCGGCGTAGCATTTCCGCTGCACCCCGAGGCGGGCGGACCTGGCCATGGCGCTCACATGCGGCTTCCAACAGGCATGTTTCAGACCCCGCAAAAACCGCTGCAACCGCACTTCGCGCCAATGAATGGGCAATTCGACCGAGAACAGAATCCTGACCCTTCCGAGCCCTTAAGCTTAGTGGTTACACCAAAGAGAAAAAGACAAAAAGTGACCGACACACGTGTCACTCCAAGAACTGTGAGTAGAATTCTTGGTGAGGGAGTCGGGCATTCACCTGAGAGCAAGTTCCCAGAGTCGCCTTCGCCACGACCATTCCTAGGTGGTAATCTGCCAACGTCAGTGGCGATACCAAATCCATCGTTACACGAAAGTCAAGTGTTTTCGCCGTATTCTCCGTTCTTCGGAGCAGGCGGTGGCCTAGCGCGGTCACCTCCAGCGCCAGAGAGAGACTCGCCGCCGCTGCCGAATTCGATGGTGCACTCAGTGCATCACCGCGTGCTGGCCACGCTGTCGCCCGACTACCTACGCCCGCACCACCCCCACGTGCCGCACCACGCAGCCGCACCACACCATCCTCAGCATATGGACGCGCAGGACCCGCACTCAGACTGCAATTCCACCGACTTGCCTTACGACGGGATTCAGCCTACTATATCCTTTTCAATATATCATAAAACGTTTTTAAAACAAATCAAAGTAACTTAATATTAAGTAGTAATATAAATGCATGCCTAATTCCAAGCCAGACATTCAATTCTTAAAGTGGTTGATACAAAACCACGGCCTCATATCTTATTTCTGTAAATGTTTTGTTTAACCTTACGACTGCCACCTACTTCCTACCCAGTAGTAGATATTATCCGACTCTCGAAGCCTTACGAGTGTTGCGGTTTCTACGCTTTACTGTACTTTTCTAACGTCCACCTATACATGAAGGAAATAACCGTAAACTTAATTAAGCGCCTACTTATACAACTGTAACTCGTTATTACAACTTTATTTTTCACGATATTGAACTCTATGATTTATATAAAATATTACATGAAAAGATTACTGGCATTATAAATTTCTATATAACTTATAACTATAAATATAATTTATAATATATAATATCTAGGCATACAATACACAGACACTATAGCTATCTGCTAAGGACGTTATAAGATTAGATGCAAATGGATTAAGAACTTGTGGTGCTTCAATCAGTCTACGTAATACTGGGATATAATCAGATTTACGCAACCTTTTTTCCTCAATCCCGATTCTTAGATTTAAAAAGGCAAGACTTTAAGTCTATTTAATATAATTAACTTTATTACTATATTTTTTTAATATAATTATTTTATTTTATATATATGTCGTCAATTGTACAATATTACAAATATGATCCTTCACTCCTGTGTACTCTTCAACATTGACGCCGATGCACCTACGCAAAGCCAAGCTGATGTTCTTCTGGGTCCGCTACCCGAGCTCCGCTGTCCTCAAGATGTACTTCCCCGACATCAAGTTTAATAAGAACAATACTGCACAACTTGTGAAATGGTTCTCAAACTTCAGGTTAGTACTAATTGTATTAATTAGGTAATATATTAACGTTTCATATATGGTACGGTATATTAAATTAATTTAAATAACATATAAATTTAATTCATTACAATATTAATTCCACAATAAATGTCTTAAGCCTCTTAATAAGATATATGTACTTAGTGTAATCTTATTTAACTACCAAGTAATTTAGGTTTCTACGATTATAAGATTAACTTCTGGATTAAACTACATTCTAAACAATTGGAACACTTAGTGAAACTGTCTCTTTACTAAAACTTCTAAACATAAATATTATGACGTCAAATCCTTTATTATTTGATTACCGTACGCAAAACGAAGGGTTGATGAATTCACTATTTCCTAATAAACAAAACTAACAGAGTTACACCCTTCACAATTTGATCGACGATTTTAACGTCTCCACTATTTTTTTATTGATACAGATTAAAATTAATTATTAATTAAAACTAAAGTATGGAAAATATATATTACTAATATGTATATTTGAAATTAGATATATTCGTCTGTCGTGTGCAAAGCCTGACTTTTAAAGAATTTAAACGAAGAAAATTATAAGTGATATCTAACAATCCCCTCATTTTACAAAAGTAAACTTAGCCTATAATTTGCAAGAACACAGGCGACAAAATAACATAACCTGCCCATTATGATAAACTACTTGTTACAAGAATTGCCTGAAAATTACAGCCTGGTCTTTAAAACACATAGAAAATATGCTTCTTCAATAGCGAAATACTCCCTGAGTATTGATTTATACTCGACTAATTTTCACGTTATCATATCGATAAGGGGCACCTGCCACAGTCAGTGCTTATGTTATCACTTCCCCTTCTTTATATATGTAGCACTGTTCTGAAACGTGTGTAGGTAAACTTTACTATCGAGACAGCCGATATCGATATAAGAGCCAATATGGTATTCTAATTCCCTTATTTTTAATACATTTAATATATACAAGGCTTATTTTTACAGTCAAAAATTGGCAACTACGATTATTTGAGTGGAGAACATAGAATTTTGACACTAGCTTTTCTCTGTCTATTCTGCTATATACGATGAAAACTAAGTTTTATTTCGCAAAACAATCTGAGATTGTAAAAAGTTATTAGGTTACAATCGTTAATGTATTAGCACTTCAATTGTTTAATACATATTGCCTACAATATATGCCATGTGTGTGTGATAGTGATATCTCAAGCCAGCTTTATCTAAGCAGATAATAACTAAACTTGGTAAAAGCTTTGATAAGATATTAAACACTTGCACGCCATGGTACATTGTACATATTTCATGGAATTATTGATTACTCTGAACAATAGTTTTCCTGGTATTACAAGATGTATTTATGTACAAAGTGTAAAACTTAACGTCGACCGCAAGAAAAGGCTAATTAATGTTATCTCAGTTGTTAAGCCACAGTATGTTTATATATAATAAGTTTCGTAATAATTACGTTGTACAAGACAGTGAATAATGAGAAACTTTAACCTCTTTCCTCATTATAGCGAATAAAAGTGTATTAAGATGTTTTAAAAATAAAAGAAAACGATGAAAACACGAAGCCCAACTAGACCCATTTGTATTGTCGCTTAATGGTTGCATTGTGGACGGAAAACGGCCATTTCCTTGCGATAAACATCTGAAAGGAAAACTGAAAGGGTGAGGGTCAGTACACGGAAGGCAATTACAAACTAAGGTGTCCAACAAGAATTGATGTTATTTTAAAATACAGCAATTGTTTCGAAATCGCCATAGTAGTACATATGCCTCATATTAACTCATAATGCAAAAATTTATATTCACAAAATAATCAAATTTATTAAAATTTACAAGGTTTCTTTTTATTCTAGACTTAAAATAAAGTTCTACGTAGCATTTAATAACTTTAATATTAATTAACCTTTCTAAGTCTTATATTGCTTTGAATTTTATTAAGTAATATTTAAAAGATGCAAATATTTTTTTAAATATTATTGACTTGACAAACATCTGAAAGGGTGAGGGTCACTACATGGGGGGCAATTACGTCAAGGTGTCCAAGACGAATTGATGAGGTTTTAAATTTATAGACGATTGTACAGCGCCCTTAATGGAACCGATGACAAGTTTATTTTGGCAGTAAATCTTTGTAGTTCTATCCATAGACATTTTAAACGAATAATCGAATGAATTTAAACCACTGTGGGTATAAGTAGTATTAGTTTAGATATAGCATTTATTTAACTTTACATAATAAATATGAAAACAAATCAAAGAACGTTCTATTTATTATAATTCAAATAACACTTAATGCTAATTTATGTTTTAAGTAAAAAATATTTTTGATTAGGCAGCCATGATTGTGTAGAGGCTTATCGCAGTTTTAATTATAACAACTTTCAAGATTATGTTAATGAGGTATTGTTAACAAAAAAACATACATAAAAATTTAACTTGTTTATTGTACCGTTAAAACTCTTATAACATTAATGGCTACTGATAAAGACTTTTTAATTGTTCACAACAAGTTACTATTATAATGAGAATAGGTTAAATGTTTATTTAAAAAATATAAATTTAGCTAAATATTTTGATTAGACTTCGATATATCTTTTAAATTCAATTAACCTACATTCAAGAATAAAAATTATAAATTTTGATGCCAATTACAAGTTAAGAGGCTAAGATTTTGCTTGTAAAAATCTTTAAAACGTGGTGTAGAGCATACATTGATATTGAAGGGGCAAAGAAGGCGCACAACTGGCCACTTGTTGACGTACTCGCTGTAAGGGCCCTACCGGCGAGAGCTCCTTGTCTTTTAGACGCTTTGTCGCGCGTGGAGGCGCCTTAAGCCGATTTCTCTAGTCTTTTGAGTACTAAACAAACTAAACTCAAAAGTTCTTAAAACTACAATTTTCAATTTGTTATTTATATAAATATGTAAACAAAGATAAATATTTACGCTAAACCAATTATACATAATTAGACGAAAGATCGCAATTAATAAATACTATGACATTTTTCATGGACAAAGTTAACGAAGTTTTCAAAATGAACTCCAGAATCTTCAGAAGCTCCGAGCAAAACAAACATCCTACACTCAAAGTAGATGCAAAGACAAATTCTTTTGGCGCGCGCCTCAAAGAAACGCAGGCTTGCAAACAAAGAGTCACTCGTAGAATTAGCCGACGACGATAGCACTAATTAGCAACGGTGACTCGTTTAAGTTATTTCGCTTAATTAAGTTGCGCAGAAGTGGTCTGCGGCCGGCCCGTCAGAGAAGGCGTAAATTGTTAGAATAGGCAACACTCCAATTAATCTTTACACACATCCAACTAGTCGCATGAGGGGTTGCACTTAGACTAACCGAGCCTCAAACCTTTTAACACGCTGCACACAAACGACGACGCGACGAGCTCGCCCATACACGGTCTCTCACGGCCTCTCACGGGTGTCCTGCATTAAAGCGAAATCTCCTATTATACGATTTAATTACATTTTTAGAATCCGCTTTCATTTAAACCACAATTACCTAACGTAAATCGTGATTCATTCAACCGAACGGCGAATCGCACAAAGTAATAAGTTCACCACTAATTAGAATTACTTATATCAAAAGTGAATATTTTAATTAATTCAACTGAGAATAAAATCTCTCGTATGCAAGGACTCTCACGGTCGGAAACGGAAATGCTACCAACCTTACGTCGCAATTTTGATATGCCTTTTTAACTTACCGTGCTAACTAGCTGCATACACATTTAGTTCAATATTTAATTTTTTTGTAATTTAAAACTTAAGCGCGCAATTTAATATTGAAATTGAAACACTTTAAATTTTATCCAAGTGAAAAGAAAATATAGTATGTCTAAGCTGGGGCTGTTCGCGACTTCCTACTACTGACTTGGCACTACTTGGCGTGTACGAGGTGCGACCTCGCATCTATTGTATGCGCTGCTTCTAAAATTTAATTGGTTACCTAATACTCTACAACTGTGGAGTCTAATTTACGTGTTAACATTTTTAATAAGGCCTGGCGAGGCTAGGGCGCCAAGTGGCCGGCCATTTATATCGCGCCACGCTCATACGAGCACCTCCAGTAATTAATACGACCCTTTCGAGGAAGCTTATGAGTAGTTTTCCTTCTAAAAAGCTGCTAATTACTCGTCACTTGACGCGAGAGCGTCTTATAAAAGAGCGTCGCCTCTAGTATATGAAATGCATTTGTACATCAACATTTAAGTACTCCGACCAGAACATTAGTTCCAAAAGAATGTCTCGCCTCGCCACTAAATTCTGCGTAACGTGTCTTTACTTCCGAATGTTAAGGTTTCCACGCACGCAACGAAGCTCCTAATAGGCACGGGGCGAGGCTGAATATTTACATATCATTGCTATACGAGCTATTATAAAATATTAGCCTTTCGGCGGCCATGTCGTTAATAATATAATTAAAACACGCAAGGCGGGGTACTTATCGCAGTAATCAAGAAATGCGCGATGTGAGGGGCTTGATGCGCCGGTTATCTAGTGGCCTACTTTATTTTTTATGCTAAAATATGAAAATGCACAGTCTATTTTGAGGAACAAAAAATATTTTGCCTTATCTCATACGGTACGAAACGCTTGGGGGTTCAATGTTCATCGCTTGCTTTGGCATAGATACGTACAAATTTCGAGCGAAAATATGTGCTATAAGATGTTAAATGCGAGAAACAAAAAAGGCCTTTTCATATTTTCGTAAAATACAAATTCGAGGTCAAAATTAAGTTTTTCTCAGTAGCATTGTCACTAAAGACAAACTAACAACACACATATGATGAGTAAGGCATCCATCAGCTAATGAAAGCGTAATTAGAAAAGTGGAGGTTTCTTCCGACCGCCTACCTTATCTTGTCTTCGATGGGGCATTTCGTTTTTAATTACCCCAGCCCACACCCCACGAGCCTACTTCATCGAACTAATAAGTGTACACCACGTCTCTTGTTACACTATTAATCATAAAAATTATCTTTTGGAAAATTAATTACACTTTATAACATATTATGGTACAAATATAAAATATTGATTCAAATTACATTATTAACCACTTCCTAAATTAATATTTATGTTGAATTTATTGTTTTTCTTTTTATTTCTTAATATGTCAAATACTATACATTTTGCTATGTTCGTCCAAACCAGGCGCACCTTTGAGCGGTCTCTAAGGAGAGGGCGCGGCGATCTTTCATTAGTCTATGCCTTAAAAACCTTAATACACTTCTAATGACACGACACACGAGTTTTGGGCGGGAACTTGTACGTCACGCGACTTTTATTTTTCTTTTTAATTCAGATAGCTGGCAAGAGATAAGCTAGTAACGAAACTCTTTGTTTAAGAAGTCAATTAAATGTAATATAGTAGCTTAATAACGGCGATATGTAATCAAAAACTATATTTATGCCTTTGAATATAACTTTTTCTTATTTTTATTTATCTTTCTTATGAATAAATTACTGGACAATATATAAATAATAGAGTTAAGTAGGTAAGTGCTTAAGTTAGTAAGCCTTAAGCTTGTGCTAACTTCAGAAAAAGATATGTCAAGATTATTTAAAATTTATTATCTGTTGCTATATTTTTTTTGTGATTGATAGTTAATATGAATTAATTATGTCTTAGGGCGGGGTCAGAGACATTGTTTAGTTATGGCACTTGGATAATTTCCCATGTGTATACAACCTATGCCGCGCCTTTTTACTTTTAACTATAACTGTATCACTTCATTTAAGCATTGTTGTATATTATATTAAAAGAATATCTTAAGCTTAGTTTGCACTAATATGTTTTTACAATACAAATAAAATATGTGGAGATAAACAGTGAGTAATGAAATATCGCCCTGTCAAAGTACAAAAACATATTCTAAATAAAACAAAGACGCATAAAACGTCCAATTAAATTTATAAAATATGTATTATACAGCAATAGGTATATAATTGATTATTTGTCTTTGTGGGTGCCCAGTCACATTGACCCGTCGATGCCTTGTTAAACAAACGAGTGACATAAGATCGTGCAAAGTATTAGAGATCTTTTCTGATTGGTTGGGTTTACTTCATTCCAACGGAGATAAGGTTGCGCCAGCGCTGTACAACTTCCGCTGTTAACGATAGTGGTCAACGAAGACAGAAGGATACGACAAGGACAAAACATTGTAGATAATGATATAAAAAAACCATTATTATTTAGTTCAAAATATTACACTTACATTGGCTCAGTTTTTTTATCTTTTTTCATATGTGCTATGTGGAAATTTCAATTTCAGCTTGATTTTTAAAGGCCGCGATTGCTTTTCACACAATACTAACTTTTTACGGTTCGACTCATTGTGCGGGAATGAAATGATCACCTGTGAATACCTGCAAATACTTATTATAAGTTCAAGTAAAAACTCGTGCCACGGAATCTTAGTAATAAATGGCAATGACAAAAACCCTAGGGAAATAACTTGAGTAAAACTGAAAATGCGATGGCAAGCAGGCGGTTTGACGTAATGACGCCTGGCAACACTAAAGTAATTATTGTTAGACACGTGATCAACACCCTTCATATTAAAACATATTCTCGGATTACTATTCGTCACGATAAACAAATCTATATGACATACGCGCATCTGCCTCGTATTTATTGAACTGATCAACCTTTTTCAAATAATTTTTATTTATTAACGGCCAGTGTTTTTAGATGAATTACACTTTAATAACGCTACAATATTATTAGTTTGTTTAATCTGTTTATTTTCAATATTTGTTATCTGTTTGCAAATGTAATGTTTGCTCGTATTGACTTTGTATATATGATGTTTCAAAGCGGCAGTTTTTTATGAGTTAACAACGGGACGCATCTTTTTTGATTACAGTATACTATTACTGAATAAACGAAGCGAGTGGACGAATAAAAATAAAGAACCGGCTGGTTTTTGAAACTGTCTCAAAACAGTAATTAGCGAACTAATCCTGAAATCAAGTAACCGCGAACGGTCAGCTTTATGCGGCTCTTAAACGCGCGTCTGCTCAACCCTTTTTTTTCAAAATTTTAATACCGAGCATAGTTGGGGTAATAAAATCTCCGCAAGCACTCAAATGAGCTGAACTTTTGAAGCGTGGGGTACAAGACAGAGGCAGGTCAGCGAGGAGGGAGTCATTAGCCAGGCCCGCATTCGCCATCATAGGCGGACTTTAAGCTTTACTTTCAATATGGCTTGCTTATCCCTAATATATTCTATACAAATATTAACAAGTGATCAGATATATAGTGAAGATTTTAGTATTTATTATTCAATTGTTTCTATCCTCATCATATATTTTGACTTTTATATTTTAAAAAGCTTATATAGCTATTATTCACTGTTAAGGATATCTTAAAGTTAATAATTAGTTTTGTGCCAATGTGCCTCAATTTCCTTGTAGGTCACGTGTAATTTTAAATTGGTTGTTATACTTGCTAAGTGACTAAACGAGGTCATTATGTGCCAATTTAGTATTTTCCGTTACAAGATAAGGGAGTTATTCGCGAGAAAGTTGCGTTGAGTATACAGGCATAGATTATTGTCTACAGCCCGCATGTTCGATACACTTACGACATGCTGTTATTCGGTTTTATTATCAACATTTTAAAATAATGTTCTTATCAGTGGGCACAAAATATTTCAACTATTGCTAAGTATTTCATTCTTTATTTATAAAAAAAAAAGATTTTTTGTTATAACATACAGATTATTACAATATAATGTTTCATATTACGTAATATTGCATGACTTAATAATTTTTCCTTTGAACTTTGTCTGAGTGCGGCCCTGTGTCGGACGGCGCAGTCTGAAAAAAAGTTTTTTCACTAACTGAAGCATTAATCCGGCCCGGTATTAGTTTACTCGCTTTTACTCGCGCCTATGTGTGCGCCGTGTGTATGTGTGCACAGCGCCGTGCGACTTTTGCACAGAGAACAAAAATATAGAGGCGGCGCGTTTCCAGCAACTTTACACGTGTTTTATATACGGCCACATTGGTTTTTCTTCAATGTAAAAGCGATTTAATATTTTAATATATCATTAAATATGTCAAATTGAATAACATTTCGCATTCATACTTATTCAAAATATGTAAAATGATAACTATATTTAAGTAATTAATAAACATATATATTATATTCAATATATAAAGCTTAATCGTATCAATACAAATAACCACAGATTAAAATAATTTTCCTACAAAAAAAAATAAAAAAAAAATCCTCTAACACGTTCCTTACTCTACCGTCGACTCATTCTGGCGTGCTCTAGGAAAGCTGGACGGCGTCCACTCTCACAGACACACTGTAGGTAGAGCACAGTATAGTACATGGTTGTATATAGCGTAATACCTCCCCATATCATGAGCCGAGCATCAGGTTTTAATAACCATTGTATTTGGCAACGATCGAAATGAATGTTTGGTGAAGTCACTAGGTAATGTCTGCAAACTATTTTTCAGTTTTCAACTAAATGTTGCTCACCCCTTCTAGTTTATATTACGGTTATGCCTACGTTTAGTTTTATTTGGAGTTTCATTGAATGTATATTGATATGAGAGCAGTTGTTTATTAGGAGTTTATTAAAATGTCGAGTGTTAATGTTGTTGTAGTTAATATTTTGGTAAATAGATCAATTCTCAATTGATAAATGATTATTTCAAAGTAATTTTGATTATGTTTCGTATTAAAATTCGATTAATTTCTTATTATATTTACAACATAAAGAAGAGACGAATTAAAAACACTTTATTTGACTTTACATAATCGCATATGTTACGAGCAGGTTTATACTTAGTTTACATTCCAGAACACACATATATTGCAAGTTTCAACAAGATAATCCAATAGATACTGTTCATTACAATTGTATACAGAACTTTTTACTGTAAACCACAGCATGACGTTACATAGTATTATTTTTAAATTCGAACGGGTATAGAATTATTTTAATTATACGTTAAGTCAGTGATCAGTATGCCATAGGTTCTTGCCCACTTAAAAAAGCTAGCACAGCGCCCGCATTGCAGGCGCACATAAATAAGAAACGGCGTAACTGTCAATACGTCACTTTGGCACAGATAACATTTTAAGAATAGCGGTATTCGGTTAAATTTCTAATTACTGTTAAATAACTTTGCTTGTGGGTTTTACTTTTGTACAAATATGAAGAAAATAATCGTCTTATTATTATAGAAATCGGAAAAAGTGATTGGTTAAGTATCGAAAGTCTCCTTAGTCAATTTAAGAAGTGATAAAACTGTAAAATTACATAATTTTAAATTAGAAATGCTAAATGACTATAAACAATAAATATATTTGCATTATCTTTCTATTTCTTTTAACTTTTTAAAACGTTTTTTATATTCCTTTATTATAATACAACAAAAACACATTTAATATTTCCATAGATAGTGGATTATACAATATACATACAAGTTTGTAGAATTAAACAAAAATATAATAAAATAACGGTTGCAGTGTAAGTTAGAAATCGGGTTTAGGATAATGTAACTCTGTATTCGCACAGAGCGAGTCAACAATGAAGAAAAAGAACAATGAGTGGGTCCCCTCGGAGAAACGTCTTAGGTAAATCAAGAATATACAGACTCTTGAATGTATAGATGTGTCAAGACATGGCATATAAAAATATATATTTTTATAAGTTTATATATTTGTAATATCATATAATATATAACTAAAAATATTTCTTATATTTAATTAATTACGATAAATTTGATAAATTATAACCTATACAGTCTATCTATATATAGGTTAATTAAGTATTGATGAACATTATTAAGAACATCATACTTTATACGTACAATATAAAAAATTACACGTTTGTTAGAGTTTGAGTCATGGTTTGTTTATATTTTGTTTTACAATTAGCAACTTCGTCTGCATAGATCGCATGAGAAATCCCTCTAGTGGCTTGAATTACGTACTACGCGAAGATACACATGTCGTTATTTTTATCATAGATGCTTAACTTTGTTGCAAATTAAACTTTGTTATTACATTAATATAAATTTGTAATATGTTTTATTTTACTTAATAAATAAAAGCAGATATGTTGTTAATGTAATAAAAGATCGGGCCCCTTAACTTCTTAAGTCTATGGTGTTTGGTTCACATGGGAATCGAATGTTCTTGAGGGGAGAGACGCGTCGTAAGACATTAACGCCGAGACTTGGCGAGATTTTTTCTTCCCCTACAATGCGGTCTTGCCAATTTACTACTTAAAGATTCTGAATGAACACGTTTTTAATGAATTAATTTGAATCGCTTAAATTGTTTGTCTTTGGTTTAAGTTTAAGTGGTGTTAATAAACTTCTCAGATATTACTAAATAGACAATATTAACACGGTTACAAATTTAATATGAATCATATATGTATGAAAGAGTTTAGGCGTAATTGAGAACAGAGCGACAAATTATTAAAGCTATTTTATATGGGTTACTAGTGGAGTTTTGGGTTTTGTCTACAACTTTTATTATAATTTTGAAAAAAATTATAACATCTCATACTTATATGAACAAAAATAATGTATAATTATGATTTTTTGTATAATTCTCCTTGTTTTTAATTGCAAGAAAAATTTCTTTCCCGCGAACAATACACTTTAACTTCCCACCAGACTCTAAAGACTTCCTCCAACTTCACATTTTATTTGACTAGATGAATATAAGAAACTTCTGCAAAAAATACCAACTGCCAATGAACAATGACATTGAAGACGCTCGCCTCAGGTAGCAAGATGCGATCTTAAGAAATAAGGAGACAATAGCGCCTGTATTTATACAAAACTGAATTTTATTCCAACATATTTAATAGCGAAAATAACTTGGTGTTAATGATAACTCGCTTGGAATGTTCTATTGTCTGAAAAATCCGCGACACTTGCGCTATTAAATGGCGATGAAATGTAAACCATATCTACACTTAATAAGGCACATATTCATTCAACGAGCGAATTACCAAAATTCGTTAAGTCGAATGCTTACAATAGCAACAGCTGATTCCCACAGTAACGGTTTTTAATTCACATTTTTATTCCAAATGGATGTCAACACGTTCAAGTTGAAAATTGCGAATTTATGTATCGTGGAACAATATTGTTTTAAGTTGATTTAATTTAATAGTACGGTATGTGTAAAATTGTAGTGTATCACGTATTTTGATCGCCATTTATTTGAGCTCGTGTCGTTTCGAAGTTTCTTTTTGAGCCACCTACTTAGCGTACCCGCATATAACAGGCACTAGGCGATACAGGCGAATACGTCTACAGCTTACAAATTACCTTAGAACATGTATTGCTGCCACTTTGCAATTTCACTTTGAGTTTTGAAGGCAATTTTCGAAGTCATAGCACAAAATAAACGGTATATAATTTCTCTTTTCTAAAAGGTATGCTGTAGGTCATTGGTCTCGAACATTTTTTAATAATGTAATATGATATATATGTGGCTAATGAGATCATACAACGTCTGAGCAGCATCTTCTTCTAAGTACCAGAATGTTTATAGCACCATCTGTTGTACTGTTATCGGTAATAGTTTAATATTATTAATGTCAACTAACGACACATGCATATACTTAGGCGTCGTGATATCTCTAATGAATACTACAATTATGTATCAGCGTTACATTTCGTAATGAATTTTATGAACTTTTAATTTTTGATTTCTGTTTCGAATTACATCGCATTTCCGATACATTTCTATACCTTCTTACCTTCCTGAATCAATACTAAACTTATTTTGAAAAACATTGTAACTCCACCCCACCTTAATTAGGAAAAAACGGCTAGGCGTAGTCGAGTACCTAAACATCACAGCGCCTCTCACTAGCTAAAAAGACATCTAATTATTAAGACACTTCATTTACTTACTCAATTAGTAAGGCTGCAATCTCTCGCAGAGTACCAATTAAAAAATAATAGAAACCCCGGCGTGCGAGCGAGATGCTGGAGAGCGCTCGCTCGCGCAAGTGGCTTAGAGATGATCCACGTCGATTGATAGCTCACTATTGAGTGATTTTTACGGTACTCCGCTGTGTTTCCTTTATAGTGGCACATTTGTTTATTCCTCTACTTGCTCTTTTTACGTAGCAGAATTTCCTTTCATCTACGACTTTGTTTGTAAATGCTTACTTAGCAACAACCTAAATTAGAAATTTAAATCTAGACTATAAAACGAGCTAATGTGATATTTCTTTCCACCGAATTCCCGGCGTATCCGAAATGCTAATGCTAAGCTAATTTAAAAGAGAACAATTTGAAACGTAATTTAAATTCGCATGTCGAAATAAAAAGCTGACTTAAACCCTTCATAAAGCAGCAACAATTTTTCCAAAAGTAACGCGTCACTCGACGAGACGCGAAAAACTGAATTAGCCCGTCTGAATGCAAACTCGTAAGTAATTAGCCTCGCGAGACTCTCGATCCGCTCTCCTAAGCGAAGCGAAGCGAAGATAGCGAGATGCGACAAGCGGACTGAGTGAAAATGACTAATCAAATCCTCTCCGCCCTCGACAGCTTTCGAGAGCTTTTTATATTTTCATTGTGCCGTCAAGTGTCACACGGCAGGTGAATTTGCCTACACATAACGCGCTTCAGTTCCGGATGCCTAGCTTCCCTCACGCGCCTATACAATGCTCAAATATGTAGTAATTCAAATGGATTTGTCAATGACATAACGTTACGTGTAAACGATGAAAATCAAAGTTATTTTACGTTAACATATATGTCTAATATTTCATTTATCTTAATATAATTAATTTAACGATTAAATTTATTGTTACAGAGAGTTTTACTACATACAAATGGAGAAGTACGCGAGGCAAGCCATAAGCGAAGGGTTAAAGACGGCGGACGACTTACACGTCGCTGGCGACTCCGAACTTTATCGAGTGCTTAATTTGCACTACAACAGAAATAACCATATCGAAGTAAGTATCTAAGATCAATTGGACCAATTTTTTTTTTTCGTCTCCTTAAACTTAGTCCAACTTCTCTATTAGGATATTGACCAATAAATAACAGAGCATCTTCTCCTTCCAGGTTCCACCAAACTTCCGATACGTGGTTGAACAGACTCTTCGGGAGTTCTTCCGCGCGATCCAAGGCGGAAAGGACGCCGAGCAGAGCTGGAAGAAATCTATTTACAAGGTGATCTCGCGGCTGGACGATCCAGTTCCCGAGTACTTCAAGTCGCCGAACTTCCTCGAACAGCTAGAGTGAACTAAAGACTCGACGCAAAAAACTTTCGGCTAACAAAATTATAAATCCATTGGACGATCGTTTCGCACACCAAAATTTTACGACACTCGCATTTAGGCCTTCAGATTCAAAATTATTAATAAAAAAAAGTTAATTAAATTATTAAAAAATTTGTACGTTGAACGTCGAGCGGCGACAGCGCTCTACTAGGAAATTCATTAGGTTATACGAGTAAGAGAAAATTTAAGTCACCTAGAATTTTATTTCTGCACATATAATATATTTCGCTATATATAATTATTATTATATTATTAAGTATTATCGTAAATGGTTTTTATAGTTATGTATATCTTAAAATCATTTATTGATCTATTATTTAAGGAAAAAATCGATTAATATATTAATTGCTTAAGTTTTGAATGTTATGTTGTTTTTATTTGATTTTTATTTTCCCTGTTTCCTCTTCCTGGACCTTTGGAGCATGTATGTTTCGTTTGTTACAATCCCGTAATGCTTGTGTTTTGGCGCATCGCGTCGCCAACAATTGTCTACCTTTACCTCGTCATAATTATTTTAGGAATAATTAACGTTAACCATAGTAATTAGTACAATAGAGCAGGGTTATTTTTCGATCCACAAACAAAGAATTTAAACGTTATTTTTATACTGATAGCCGGGTATTTGTTCGTGCAGATTTTTCAATAGAATAAATGATTAACAGACACCAAATTCGAAAATTTTTAAACATCTTCAGTTTCGATTATTGTAAACATCCTGAGTTGTATTTCACATATTTCGGCATCGTTCGGCAGACTCTTCAGTTGGTCCGGAACACCGCGGCTCGCCGCACCGGGCATAGGGTTAAGTTTATTGGTTAGATAAATATTATATACCGAATATGCGTGGGCATCGTACAACAACGTGCTAGTGCGGGGCGTACGTTTCTGTCACATGTTTAATTTTCGAAAATATACAATATTCACGAGTTTAGAGACCGTTAAATCTTTTCAATAATATATCTATAATCCTATATAACCACACCGCGTATTCTACTGGCATTCTTTTTCTACTGTCGAGATAATTACGTTAAGGTAGTGACGCGCACGCCCCGCAGGCGGAAGCCTCGTGACGACTCTCTCCTCTAATAGACATCTTCCGGTACCCAAAACAGTCGCAATAGTTGAAGGCAGCAGAAACAATAGACCGAATATTATCAAAACATACCAGTTACTAAATTACAGACAAACCATTTGGCTAGAAGCAAAACACAAACGCACTGGGCCACCTCGTCCGATCAGAAGTGCCTTCAAAAATGTTGATTTTTTACAAAAAATAAATAAGAAATTAATACAAAGGGCCCTCAATAGAACCTTCCGCCCAACTGAAGTCGTCGCGCGGCATCCGCGCACCGCCCTAGCACACGCATTACCGTTCGCCGTATCGAACATACAATATACATACACACATTACTATTATACTATAGAAGAATACTTAGTTTCATTCGTAGATATATGTAGCGCGGCGTATTCGAGGCTTGTCGCCGAACTGCAAGCAGTATAGGATCGTCACTCATCTGGGAGTCCACTGTACAGTTACAGTGGTTGTAAGGGGCTCGTAAGAGTTCGTATTAGATTAACGTTCTGCCGCGAACTCGAGTGCGCCGCATATCTTGATGTATTTGTTATAACGTGTAGAAGCCGGCCGCCATCCCCGCCACGCGGAAACATTTTAAGTTCACATCCTCAGTTACAGGACACCGAGTCAAGTTTCATCGTTTATCGCTTCTTACATAGTCTACACAATAATATAGATAGTTGTACAGAGATGTATAGCGACGTGTATATAAATAACAGTAATTTTAATACAGATGAGATGATAATCGAGTAAAACTATCTTAGTGCTAATGGTATTTACTTAAGGCTCAATAGACAAATGGCAATTGTGAATTGATTTGCGGAATTGTACAGAATGTTAAGCATCTTCAGTTTCGGGTATGGCGCCGCGCGGGGCGGGCGGGCGGCCCTAGCTAAGCAAGTGTAAGCATTTTTCATTTGGGATTACACTTTGTTAACGTTTCATTTGTAACCATTTGAACTATTACAATAATATAAGAGTACCTCAGTTTAGGATGGACCAGGCGTCGACTGGTGTAGAGTAGTGTTCAGGTTAGGTTTGAGAGTGATGACATGATACCTTCAAGACATCGACACATAGAATTATACACGCAGCCTCCCCCCTTTAGAATCACCGGTTTTCAGTTTGGAAATTTTTTTCCTCGACACTGTCAAGTGTTCCACACAGCCAACCCTTCAGAGCAATAGCCCAGGTTACTTTTCCTCATTCACGTTGGTCGTCGGTTTGTAACGCAGTCGCCGCAGGGCTTATTCGAGAACTAGAATCGTTCCATGTTACGTTGAAATTGTATTTTGTTAATGTTATCTGTTTTGTTCTTGCCATTAACCGTGGCGCTTCAGAGCTATGACACGTATACCATCATCTTGTGATTCTCTTATCACATTTTAGAGAAATCAACATTAGTTGTACAATTGACAACGTAAAGCAACTTTGGTATATGCAAAACTGTATACGCTGATTTGACAATAGCTTATAGACGTCCTAGCTCTGAGACGCGACCTCATTTCGGTAAACTTATATAATTCCTTGTATAGTAAGTAATGAGTCCGTTATTCCGATCTCTCCATAGATTTTTTCATAATAACCTCTATTAAGTGCAGGCTACACACACATATTACAATAGAAATGTATTGATTTCCCATCTACAATATTCAACCGACATGCCGTAATTTGCAGATACTTGGAGCCGTTTTTTTGATATATATGTTTCTGGCAAGGTAAGAGTAAACGTGATAAATTATGATGTAATTTATTTTAAGTAATCATTGTGTTGTCCGGATTTTATACTTGAGTGATTTATTGATTCACTGTGCAGCAGCCGCAATAAGACCACAATGGATATATTATTATACGATCAAGCCGATGTTGTTTAATCGATTCTCATATCATTTAAAGTTATCGATTGACATTTTTTTCTAAATTAATGTAAAGACTCAAGTTGTGAACATCGAAATATTAAGTCCACAGTGATCGAGGGGCTAACCCACAGAAAAAGTACAAAATTCGGTGTGACTTTAAAGCTCATGTTTGTAACTATATATGTATTGTAGATTTATAAAAATGTCCTTTTGGCGATTGTCAACTCGATTGTTTCGACATTTTGTATCTAGATGATAGTTTATTTAAGTTTAAAAAAATTGTATCTAATGTTTTTCCTTTACACTTTTAATATTTTTGAATCCGTCTACGAAATGTTTGGAATATCGATGTAAAATGAAATTAATATGTATTTATTTTCAAAATTAATTATAAAAAAAAACAATATATGTATATGAATAATATATTTGGTTTCACGTTTGGGTATTATGGTTCCTAAATTTTGGAAATTGTAGTAGACTCTATTGTGTAGCATTTCATTTTTTGGAATTAGGAAACATTTAGATGTACCAAATAGCTGTATCAATTTTTTCTATACGAAAAAAAGTCAGTAAGAAAAATGCTGAAAATTAGGTAGTCATAAAATAAGTATCATTCGTTTGTAATGTCGTTTAAAAAAAATGTCAAAATTGAGCACGGATGTACTATTAGGATCAAAAACCAATACTGCCGATGCTAATCAGTAAGTATTAAGTAAGGTAGCTTGGACGCTTGATTATTTTAATGTTTACGATCTGTCAAACAAACATAACACAGAGCCCCGGAGTAGAGCGTTGACGATTTTTGTATTAAGAGAGTATTTATCTAGTAGTTACAAAATATCCTTGTGGTCTTCATTCGCAACAGTGGTACACGTTGAGTTCGTATTCACGTGCGTTGGTATGTACCTGTGTTATGTTGTTTATATATTTTTGGTAAGTCGCAATCGGCGGCGTCCTTTCGTATGATATATTTGTAAATTACAGCGGGCGGACGCGGTCACCGGTGATAAAATTAGATACAAAATTAACGAACAAAATTAATTAACTAATTAGTGATGGCACGGCGTACTGTACCCGAATGGCGATGTCGCCTACACCTCGGATAGAGTACGGCGTGTTGCTAAGAAAAACTAAATTGACTAGGGTTTAGGCATTATTTTCGATATCCTCGCATTTCGGCTAAGTGACACGGGGCCGCGTCCGCTTGTTTTCGATATATTTAGTACAAATTTCAAGATGTTAAGGTTAGGAGGCTCAAAGCTTTTCTTTCGAGGCGCCCACGCTGCCCCCCTACTCTCGCGCCGACCATATAAATGAGTCGTGTATAAAATTTTATTCAAAAGAGTATTTTTGTATTGAATATTTCTAAAGTTGGTGTAAAAATCAAAATTTGGTAAATTATAGTGATGACAAAAGCGGGCATTAGGTAAATTTAGAGTGTCATGCGTTTTTTGTATTTAATTTTAAGAATAGTATCGGATATTAAACGTTTAGGAACATTAACCATTTGTAAATAAAAAGTTGACCGTCGCGTGCGCAGGGAAGCAGTGTGGCCGATCAGTTATTATATAGATAAAAAAATATATAAATGACTAAAAAGATGTTTATATGGTTCTGGATGTAAAAAGATAACTTTAAAGGCAATTTTTAAGGTGAAAAGTGAAAAAAAAAAACATTGTAAACGATTCCTTGGTATTTGTCTTAGAATGGCTGCTAGCGGGTCACTATTATAATCTGTGGGCCTCAGACAAAACTACCTAATGATCACAAAACTAACCTAACCTACATTAATTATTACGGTTCTTAATAATACAACGTTAATGTAATGTATCACATTGTCATAATGCTTATAATTTACGAGCGTGTGTCTTTGTCCGTGAATGTTTAGGATCTTAACCACTGTTTGGTGTTTAGGGATAAAATTGAACTTACGTGGAAAACAAAATGTATCTAAATTATAATCTGATGGTCACACGACCTGAAGATTGTTGCAAAATTTGCACTCATCTATTGGAAAACCAATTGGCGATTCTAAAATCTGTTACAAAATTAAATGAAATTTGATGGAATTTAAAAATAAAGTTAGACGTACAGTCATGTCAGCATGGAGACTTGTTGATACCACTGAGGGATGTTTCTTCGTGAATATAACGAGTAATAAAGCTAAGCTTTTATTTGATTATTGTCTTTTATTTATACGCCTGTTAATTTCCTATAAACATTTTTTGAATCTACAATAATAATTTAAAGAAAATCTTGGCTTGCAAGTTTGTTCTTATTACAGCCATTATTGGCTTTCAAATTAATTTGTAACTTTAAAAATCTTTTTTGGAAGTATAAGAAAATTAACATATTAATTAATATATAGTTATATAATATATAGTCATATGTTGAATAAATTCAATTGTAAATAACATAATATATAATATGAAGGCTATTTATTAATTTAAATAAAATATTACATCCACCATTACTTGAAAAAAAAATGTTATCATTTCCTTTTGAAAGATTTTCTGACAAAGTTAAGTTTAACATCATTCAATGTGTCCATAATAAATAATACATAAGTTTTGATTGCCTAAAAATCTTATTTAAAAAAATGTACTAGTAACTCATGAAAAATATGAATTACATAGCAATTTAAATTATTGGCTCTACTTTCTTAATAAGCGGCCTATGTAACTTAGTTACCTTTTATTATAACATTTTATTAATTTGTAAATGTGAAAATCCTTAGACTTCACTTGGTGAAATACGTACTGTTAATAACTAACGTAATATGAATTTCGTTTGCCTATAAATCCAAACACATGGAATCATATCTCGTGAATCTCCCACATATTTCTCCAATTACCACCAGAGCTTAAAAGCTTTTGACGTTAGCTTTTTATTTCTGTTAAAGTTAGCTTTTACTTACAACGTTTTAAACTTAACGTAAATATAAAACATATCAATTATTTAGGAGGAGGACCGCCGTGGCGCAGAGGCGCAACGACTGCCTGTAACGCGACGGTTTCTGGGTTCGATCCCCAGTCGGAGAAGATGGATTTTTCTATTTCTATTCTCTTCGCTCTGGAAAACTAGGCAAAGCGCGTCGTTGAGTTCCGCCACTCAACACGCAATGCCTCAAAAAAGGCGGAAAGCGGAGACGGAGAAAGCAGGGACTAAGCAACGAAGTGTCTTAACACTAGGTTCCCACGGTCCCTGCAGTTCCCTCTGCCTACCCTGCCATGTGCGGGATAAAGCGTGAAGCTAAAAAAAAAAATCAATTATTTCTATAAGGCATCTATAATAAAATGTATGAAAATTGGGATTTACTTTTATATTTTTAATTTTAAAACATTTTGTTCATATCAACATTCCTATTATGTATGAAACTAATAACTTTTCAGTTCAATAAGAGTAAATCTCGAATCTGACGAAAGGAAATCGCCAAAAACTTAAAATAAAAAGATGATTGAGGATTTCCCCGAAACCGGGTCAATTGAATACTTTAGAATTGATTTTTATTTCTTCTACAGATATTGGTATCTACGATCTGTAAATGATCAAGAAATAAGTTTATATAGGTTTAATATTTATTATCTATTATAAATATATAGACAGTTATTTCAATTCATTGTGGTAGCGAGGCAAAGATCTTAAATTGAATTAAGATGTTCTATGCGGTATGGAATTTATTGTAAGTATTGATTTTCTTATACTTCAAAAAAAGAGCACCTGTGCATTTCAACATTCAAAATGCAATATTTTGAAAATACTATAACAGAGTATCCTAACACGAGATTCCCTGAGTTTACCGTACAGCGTGAAGATACAAAATCAAAATAAAATTTTTAATTATCTTAAAAAATATTATAATGTTTAATTTCAACTCACAACTATCAGTCTTACCAGTACACATTCCACATATATCGCCAGGGATTCATATTTAAAGATACCTTCGTAATTTCAAAAGCATATTGAGGCAGAAAGAAAGGACCTAGGTAAGACAATCTGTTCTTTGCTTTCCGATTCTATTCTGGAACGTAAATTCACTTCTTTATCACCAGAAAAAGGAAATGCTAATAATACATAACCAGATCATAGTAGCGTTGATAAATTTTTGTCACTGTAGACGGCTCTAGCGTCTGTCTGTGCGTTTGTTTACGCTAATCTCATGAATGGCCCAACCGATTTAAATATTGTTTTATCATTTTATAGTCGCAGAATTCACTTAATATTTAGTGTTTTATATACATATTTTACACGTAGAATTTTTAATAAAATAACTGTCATTAAAGTAACTGAAACTTCAAATTTACAAAGTTTTCCAACAAAGTTGCGGCCATTATTTTTTTTACATACAATTTATTTATCGAACACCATATTTATACTCATTTTTTTATCTTTCATATACATGTTTGATATAAAAGCGCTTAAATAATATAAAATGTTATGTGTCGGTACTTTAATGTAAAATGTTTATGAGATACCTACTTAAATTGTATATTTTCTATAAACCGTTTGGTTTAACCATATAAATAATTAATGTTGCCATGGTACGATAGAAACAGACATGCACACTATCATTATTAATTCAATATAGAATTTCAATATACTGGTTAGAAAACCAAAAAGTGCGGCGTTGAATTCTACCACTCAATATACATTATCTCAAAAGGCGAAAAGCGGGGCACAGAGTGTCTTTACACAAAATTCTCTTTGAAATTTCTCCTTCTTTAAATTATGCGGACTTTAGTCCACTTCACTTCACTTTAGTGAAGCTAATAAATAATTAAAAACGATGTATTTTATTCAAGTTGAGTTCAGTTAAAATTTATTTAATTTATCAAATAATTTATTAAAAACAAAGGAAAAAAACAAGACTAGCACCCAAGATGAAAAATTAGTCTTAAATTCAATGAACTGTTAAGCAATTAGGGAAAACACCGTAACAAGTGTACCACTTGCTTGGGGTTTGACCCCACGTCGATCTATCCATGCTAATTTTATTCACATTGGTTTCAAGTGTTATGAATATGAAAGTCTACATCTTGAGACGTATAAAATATTAAAATTAAGCCTAATTTGTCTGCTAAGGCCTACAACAGCAGGTTTTCCCTTCATTCGGATCTTGAGAACTAATTGAACAGTGTTCAACAGTCACTTGGGTACGCATAAATAGATATCTCCCTCGATAGATGATATAGGAAATTTGTCAACTCAGCTGACATATTGTGTGATAAATATTAATATCTTCACGATATTAGTCTCGAGATGTGCTTATGACGATGTCGCGGTGGTGTTGGGCTGTGGATGTGTGGTCGCGGTGAGTGAGAGTTTAAAACCCCAATCGGAAAATGTTGAGGTAAGTTTATACTTATACGTTGTAGATATATAGTGCCTCGTACTAGTGATGTAACGAATATTCGCATATTTTTACACATTCGCATTCGCATTCGCAAAAAGTTTTGCGAATATCTTGCGAATATTGAATATCAGAATAATAAAAATTTAGAGAGATAACAACTTAACCTCGTAATCACATTATCAGTCTTCATTATATTTTATGAAACAAATTTTTAATGCAATCGAAACAAACAAAAACAAATTCTCATTCTCTTGTTAGAAGCTTTATCAGTTGTTAATTAGATTTTTAATATTATATAATCATCTCTCTCTCTCTCTCTCTCTCTTCGGTCGGTGCTGTGCTGAGGATTGTGACTTCTCTGCAGCTCACGTACGTAGCATATGATCTCCTTCTATTTGACCCGATTAGTGGCTTGATGGATTGCGGTGTGGCTTATTGGTATCTCTAGGTGTTGGGAAATTTCGTTTGACCATCTTTTTAGGTTGTGTCCCCTCGGCCTGTTATCTTCAACTTTGCCCGTTTTCATGAGCTTTTCCAAGTTATTACTGTTACTTCGTGCTATATGTCCAAAGTATGTGAGGATACGTTTGCAAACAAATGTTGGATAGTCGTTGGGAGTTCACAAGCAATTCTTTTAATATGGAGGCATTTGGGCGGAAACATGTCCATGGGATTATTAGCATGCGTCGCCAACACCACATTTCGAAAACGTCTATTCTTTGTTTGTCAGCCGCTTTTAGTATCCACGACTCCGAGCTATAAAGGAATATGGAAAAAAACTAGTGCGCGAACCAAGCGAAGTTTTGTTAGCTTGGTGATTTTTCTGTCTTTCCATATTTTGCTGAATTGGTTCATGGCTGTATTCACCATGTCTATTCTACGCCTGATTTCAGTTTCACACATACCCTTGTTGCTGGTAACTAAGCAGGTATTGAAATTCAGTAACTTTCTCGTAATCATTAAGGGTAAGGGTTGTCTGCTGGAGAAATTGCAAACAGTCGAAAATCATGACTTTGGTTTACTTTTGTTTATGGTGAGACCGAAATTTGAGCTTGTTTTTTGTAGCCGCTCTAGGATATTATGCATTTAGTTTTCTGATGAAGCAATTATATCATCGGCATATCGCAGATTAGATATTTGAATTCCTCCTACCTTTATACCGCCATCCCATTCATGTAGGGTTTCGTGCATGATAAATTCACCATACATGTTAAATAGAATAGGGGAATGATACAACCTTGGCGTAGACCCTTTTAAAATTTAAAACGATCTGACGTAATGGTGTCGACCTGCACCGATCCATATCCATTCGTATAGATATTCCTAATCAGCTGAATTAGGTGAAGCGGGACGCCAGCTATATCAAGAACCTCCCACAATGTACACCCCCTCACACAGTCAAAAGCCTTTTGGTAGTCGACGAAGCACATTACGACAGAGATGTTGAACTCATAACGTTTGTCTATTATTTGTCTGATATTGACATTCTGCTCCCTAGTGCCCCTTCCTTTCACGAATCCCGCTTGCTCTTGTGGAATTTACTAGTCAAGGAAAGAACGAAGACAGTGGTTTATGATATGTAAGAAGATTTTGCTAGCATGAGATATTAGAGTAATAGTTCTATAATTCCCACAGCCTCTTGCTGAATCCTTTTTGTGGATGAGAGTTATTTTAGAGTGTACCAAATTTCCATATGGTATTACAGATGGTATGAAGATATGGAACTCCTTTATTTCGGAGAGCCTTTAGGACTTCTGATATTTAGTCAGGACCTGGAGATTTGTTGTCTTGTAGTTTTTGGATGGCATTTTCCACTTCTGATCTCATTTGTATGTCCTGTTGACATCTACTATTATTGGATATCTCTTTATGTTTGTCTTGGTATAGGTTCAAACAGTATTCCTTATACCTTTCGTCTACCTTTTCGATAACCGTTATTGGATTACCATTTCTGTCACTGATGACCCTGGCTGATATTTTAAAGGTGCGAGTAACTTGCTTGATATAATAATTTACTTGAACAAAAAAAAACACATTATTTTCTTACAATAAACTATTAATATAATTTTTGACGTGACAACGTCTTAAATTAAGTTGCGGCTCGGAGTCACTTATGAAAAAGTAACGTAACGATGTGTCAACTGTCACCGAACTATGATCGGTCCGCCGCGCGTATCACTTGACACATGTACAATGTTTTAGTAAACAAAATATACTTTCTATAGTTAAAATTTGTGCAATTTATATTATAATTATTATTCATATCAATAAATATTCTACCGAGAAAAAGACGTTGTCACGTAAAATTTCCTCCCGTAAAACCCACTTTACAGGCAACCATTTTTTTTTTCATAAGGGTAATAAGAAAAGACGGAACGGACGTCCAAAGTGCTATCTTACCGTAAACAATTGGCGCCAAATTTAAAAGTTACATCACTACCTCGTACATATGTAGGAGTGTAGTACTACCAGTGTGTACTAATTTTGTGTGAAACATACTTAAAATCCCTTTTTTTATTACTTTTTTTTACTTTGTTTTCTGACAAAAAAAATATACAAATATACAAATTGATAACCTCTTAACAATGTTTACGAAATTTTGCAAAAAAATTGGACTTATTATACTTAAGGGGAAAACCTAAAAATATTAAATTTATATATGTATTTTAGAAAAATCTATTACAAACTTATAATATATAAACCATTATCAATTTATATAAACCATTTATATAAACCATTATCAATTTATATCAGTAGTTCATTTTGTAAAAAAAATTGTGAATAAATATAATATAATATAATAAATTTGTCAACAATATTAAGTATTTTCAGGGCACATGTACTGCTCGCACTTGGGCAATATTTATTGTTTTATACTAATGCCTACTCAAATAAAATAGCAGTGCGTTTTGAATTGAATTGCTATACTATTTTATAACACCAAGTTCGTTATTTACATCATTCTATGGTGTGCAGAAAGACTACTTTTTTGTATAGAAACGACACAATATTTAATAAACGACGTATATATATATATATATATATATATATATATATATATATATATATATATATATATATATATATATATATATATATATATATATATATATATATATATATATATATATATATATATATATATATATATATATATATATACTAGCTGACCCGGCAGACTTCGTACTGCCTCATCGATAAATAAAAAACTAAATCTTTTGTATAAAATGATTTTAAAACAAACAAATCAAATCAAGCAGGAAGTTTTCGATACATCATGTTGCTTACTTAGAAAAAAGAGTTTAAATTTGATATTCACAGACACACACTATTAAAATACAGTCTGTTAATTAATTTAAAGCTTTCTCATTAACTATATTTTTTGTTTTGCTTTGTGGTGAATATATAAACAAAGAAGACGGTTTTCCGACGCGCGAACACGCGACGTATAATTGTCCATGCGCGAAACAGGGAAACTCCAAGTTGATTCCACAAACTTCTAACGACTGTCCTTGCGATTTATTTATGGTCATCGCAAAGGCCAGACGTACTGGAAATTGTAAGCGTTTAAAATCGAATGGTATGTCCGTTGGTATCATCGGTATCCGCGGGATCAAGACATCCTCTCCTTTGTATTTTCCTTTTATGATTGTCGCCTCAATGACGTTATTCATTAGTCTTTTCACAGCCAGTCTTGTTCCATTGCATAGTCGAGGTTGATTAATGTTACGCAGCATGATAACAACTGATCCTACTTTTAAGTGCAAATTGTGAGGTGGTAATCCAGGCAATTCCAGTGAATTTAAAAACTCAGTGGGATATTTGATTACGTCATCCTGGTTCATTACGGTGTCGATATAAGTAGCAGGCAAAATTATCATTCTTCCTACATTATTCACATTGCCATCAGCATTTATAGCATCGCAGAGATGGATGTATTCCTCTGACCGTAGCCGTCGTTGGTTCAAACGGATGTATGTCAATCGTTCAGTCTCAATTTTGACATACATGGCAACTGCACTACTCACTACTGTAGGGTGTCTTTCATGGATCGCAAATGAAAAGATACGCCAAATAGCTTCGTTGCTACTTACATAGCGACCCATCTGGTACTGTGATATTTCATCATTTGCATTGGTTACACCGAAGACAGCCATATCACTACCTTTATTAACATATTTACATATGTACTTTATCGACTTCACAGAATTACAATATTCCACATTGATGTGAGTCTCAAAAGCTTTGGACAATATTGGCGAGTATGGCACAATCCAACGATTATCTACATCAACATTTTGTCCTCTTACCTTCACAACTACCGATCGCCCACTGTCCGCAACTGATCGCCGACGATACAATGGGTATCCATCATTTCCCGTTATGGTTTCAGCAAGCAGGTCTCTTGGGTATCGCTTGGAACACCTACCGTCGACCATACAGGGTGAATTGTAGTTGAAATGTCCGCAAGGTCCATGTATCATGTGTTTGGTAACTACTGCATGCAATTTTGGGTCAACTATTTCATCTGGTATTTCAGCTGAAATAATGGAATCAATCTCATCTGGCCTTATTTTGTCCACTAACCAGACTAAAATGTGCGCATGTGGCAATCCACGCTTTTGCCATTCTACAGAGTACATCCAACAACGGACTCGGCCATACACGCAATGCTTTATTAAGAAATTCATGAGAGATTTTAATTTTTGTTTAAAAACTCTGGCAGTTATGTCATGTCTATCAACTGATGTTTGGCTATGTAGTAATTCCTTCTCGATTTCGGACCATTTTGGGTTACATGTGAATGTAACAAATAAGTCTGGGCGGCCATAATGCCTAACATATGACATAGCATCCTGAGCATATTCATGCATGTGGCGTGGGCTTCCTATATAAGTAGCTGGCAAAATTGTCATTCTTCCTACATTATTCACATTGCCATCAGCATTTATAGCATCGCGGAGATGGATGTATTCCTCTGACCGTAGCCGTCGTTGGTTCAAACGGATGTATGTCAATCGTTCAGTCTCAATTTTGACATACATGTCAACTGCAAACTGATGAAAAAGTCGTTGACACATCAAAATATGATTTACTTCACCTTGACGGATCATGAGTCTGTATGAATAGAAATTCATAGAACTAACTTTTTTGTTGGTTTCAGCACCTGCAATCAAAAATTATAAATGTTTACATTGTTACTTAGATGAATTGAATTTAAAAATGTTATTTAATCTTGTTCAATTCATTTACCTGTTACTTGATTTACCATTTTGATATTAAAATGGTATCCATCTTCCCCCTGCCAGAAGATCAAAGGATATTGTAGTGCATCATAACTCCTGTGTGTTTCAGATACACGTTTTAAATCACTATTCCGACGATGAAGCACAATATCTCTAGATTGTAAATTTTCTCCCACAATGACAACAGCCACTTCATCAATGGTAGGTGAATTGAACCTCCTTGTGTGTTCACCGGCAGGTGTTTTGTCAGCTCGAATAATAATATTATGGCTATCAGATGGCATCCGATCCAATGCTATTTTGAACATGTTTACTAAATTGTTATTCTGATGAAGAAACATTTGTAATTGTTGGACAATGGTTCTCTTCACTGTGGGATTGTGAGCACAACGATTATTAATTTCCGCATCTGAATTGCCCATAAAATAAACTTGTAAAAATTGATGATCTGCATCAGGTAGTGGTAACAGAGTTCCCAGTAAATGATAAATTTGTCCTTGTATCTGTAATTTTTAAAAATGTGTCCATTAATTATTTTCGATATATATATTTTAGTACAAACTTGAATAATATAAAAAAATATTCTTATATAATACCTTGAAAGTGGGCATAAAATTGTCTTGTATAATATGTGTAGCACCAAATGATGTCATCTGGAAACAGTTGTTATATTTCTGAATGTTGGTCAAGAAGTGTTTAGAATCATTTCCAATCCCAGAAACTAAAGAGCGTAAAGGATCTGGTGGTGGGACCAGTTGTGGCAATTTTACTTTGCCTTCAGCACAACATAATCCAGTAGATTCACCAGTGTATTTTAACGCCTTACAATATTTACAAATTGTTTTCATTTCCCCAATTGTTACCGATTTGTCGGCACAATAATCAATTGCCGGATCATAGTGGAATGCAGCTCGTTCAAGAATCACAGGAGCTCTGCGTCTGCGGATTCGCTCAATTTCATTCTGTCTAGCTTGCTGTTGATGTGTTTGATGTGCACGAACTCGTTGCATTCTAAGCCTATCTCCTACATTGTCACTCACTAAAGAACGCAATTCTGACATAGCAATACGACTATTTTCTTGATCTGTCTGTCTCTGGTCATCAGTGCGGTTAGCACGTGAGATAGCTCTTCGCACATTTGATTGACTACGACGACCTAAGTCAGGTCGTCTTCTCCTCGGCATCGTAAATTGTAATTAATCAAAGTGAAAAAATTTACCGCTTATTTAGCAATAAAGTGTCACTACCACAAAAAAAGCACATTACTTGGAATGTCACTATCACAAAGGATCACCAAAGTAAAGAAAGTTCTCGCGCACGTATCCACAAAGATAGATATAATATCGTAATACTTTTTTCCATGCTCTGAAATGCGACAGGATGAATTGACATATTAGTTGGTTGTCAAATCTATTTTCAAATGTATTTTGACACTATGCAATTTTCTTCTGTTGAGTTCCAGAACGCGATATTTGATCCTTCAACGCGCACGCGAATTTGAACTTTATGCAGCGGTAATAAGGTACAAATTGACTCTCTATTTTATTTAGAAAACGTTTGTATGGGAAATAGAAAAATGCTGTTTTGAGGATTTTCCCGGCAATTATTCGAATTTTTCTCACCTTTTAAACCTTCCCTAGACCTCCACGAATAATTCAAGACCAAGATAAGATAAATCCGTTCAGCCGTTCTCGAGTTTTAGCGAGACTAACGAACAGCAATTCATTTTTATATATATAGATATATATATATATATATATATATATATATATATATATATATATATATATATATATATATATATATATATATATATATATATATATATATATATATATATATATATATATATATATATATATATATATATATATATATATATATATATATATATATATATATATATATATATATATATATATATATATATATATATATATATATATATATATATATATATATATATATATATATATATATATATATATATATATATATATATATATATATATATATATATATATATATATATATATATATATATATATATATATATATATATATATATATATATATATATATATATATATATATATATATATATATATATATATATATATATATATATATATATATATATATATATATATATATATATATATATATATATATATATATATATATATATATATATATATATATATATATATATATGTATATGTATATATATATATATATATACATATATATATACTTGGAAACAGAACACTGTGTAGAAACGTTGTTTAGTCTTTTGTCTCTATTATTGATTGCACGTGATATTGCCAATAGCAAATGCAAAGGGTACTGCGTGTTAATACATTATTATTATATACATTATTAGAAAGTGAATTTTTTGAGTCAAAATCAGTTTTGCCTTATTGACAAACCTGAGCGTCTGTTTCCATACCACCTTGTCTTCTGCTCTTCTAAAATCCTTGGTTTTTGGGTTAAATTGAACCCACAAACAACCCACATTGACAAATATTATTCGACTTGTAATATTTATAAATTATGTATGATTAATAAACTTATTTAAATATTGATATTAAAGTCATATGTAGATAATTAATAATAAAAATTTAAACATTATTAAAAAAATTATTGAAGTAAAAGTATATTTTACTTTTACTTCAATAAAGTTTTCAATGTAAATTTTATTGTAAATTTTCAGACAATAAAATATTGAATTGAAAAATAGTATTCCTTGATTTAATTCTAGAATATAACTATTGTGGCTGTGTCCACTGCACTTAGAGACTTTATTAAGGAGCATTTAGAGCAACATATTGTGTGTAATCCTTACCAATTTAAAACATTGTTATCCATAACAGCGCCTCTTACTAAGTTTATTACATTCAAATTCACATCTTTCAAAAGAAAATTTACAAACACTGTTGAATAATCAGATGAACATTAGGGAACATTTGAGAACTTTTTAATTATAAATATTTAGATGACTGTATAAAAATGATTTAACTGTACAAAATATATTTCCTTATTTAAAGTGTACTATAAAACCCTGTACTGGTACTGATCCTTGGTTCATATAAAATTTTATTTTATTATTTTGTATTTTTCTTATATTAATGGACATTTTTCTCTCAATTGATTTAAATTATATTAGCATGATTGAATTATTAAAATACGAAACACAATATTAAATAAAAATAACATAATATAATACTATGATTTATTATACACATACCATATATTTTTGAAAAGATCAATTAATTTCAAAGTAAATTCTTAGGAATAAACTGGAATTAGACCAAAAATTATGATAATATATCTTAATAATAAATTTAGTTTAATTACATAAATTACTTATTTACATTTCCACTTGTTAGCTTATTTCCTTTAAAGCTTTTAGTCCCATATACAGTTACATACACACAAGTTAAGTTTAATAAAATAAACATCAGTTAACTTTTATAACTTTGTTTTTGCAGTTCATCTATATTAAATAACATTAGTTTTATATGAGCTTTGATTGATACGGCTTTATTGCGGAGCTCTTCTGATTTCTCTTCATATGCTTTAATTCTAGCATCTAAGTATTTATTTGCCTCAGGTAAGGTGAATTCTAAGAATACATTTGACCCAATATTAATAATTAATTTTGATGTATCTGTTACAGAAGCTTCCATAAAGAAATTGCATCCTACATTAAGTTGTGTTTTAAAACCATTTGGGTGCATAGTTTTATCAGTGAGAACTTTCAAAGAATGGCGCTGCTGTATGAGATCTGATATTTCGGCATTTATGTGGTGTAATTTTGACTCTAATATACGTAGATCCTCTCTGAGCACATCATTGATGAAGTGGTCATATTTTGCTATTGTTGCATCAATATTTACTTCAGCCATATTAATTCTATACTGCACATAAATATAGTTAAGTATACACTATCCAAAGTGCTTAAACTAGAATTCGTAGCTTTTATTAAAATTTTATAAGTATATAAGCAATTTCTTCTTCTTCTTCTTCTTTTAATTTATGGCGTTTCGAGCGTGCCAGTTGAGCACAATTCACTTCGCCAATGTCACGTTGAATGGAGAACACACAAAGGAGAATGTACGGTAAAAAAGAAAAATATCACACATTAGAGGGATGCATGTTTATAAGAGATCCAGTTTTAATCCTTCACCTATAAACAAGATAAAAAATATATATATATTTACAAAATATACACACGATATTGAGGGTTAGTAACAAATATTAATCTACATGGGTGTTAGTTCATACCTTAATATTATTATACTTAATATATTTACATAAAAATTTACATAAAGGACTAAACACAAACATTAACAAACACTGAACATTGAGAGGACGAGGGACTTTGTTAGGAAGGACATCATACAAGGGACGGATTAATTTGGGGCAGGAAAACAGAATATGGGAAGGAGAACCGTCGTCTAGGCCACATTCACACAGAGAGTGGTCCCTGACCCTGATCTTAGCCAGGTGGACAGGCGTACATGCATGTCCAAGGCGTAAGCGGCAGATTGTAGATATAACTCTCCGTTCAGTCAATTTTTGAGAGAAGAACCAAGGACGCTTTGGAATAACCGGCTGGAGAAATGCATAATATTTACCCTTCTGAGATTTAGATAGATCCCAGTGCTTAGACCAGGACTTAAAAGCAATTTCAAAAATTAGGTTAAATTCAAAATAAAACATGACATTTGACAGATGTCATAAGAAATGTAATATTATATGTTTCGTTTTAAAATTGTTATTAAGAACATGAGTTCTTAAGTGTATGAACATTTTCATATTAAATTACTTGAATTGTTGTTAATTTTTATAATATGTATATCTATATTAATACAAAAATAAAAACTTGGTTATTACAATAATAGACAACGTTACTGAATGCCATCTATTACAATATATTGCTATTAGAACAATAACTGGATCGGTGAAGATTAAAAATAAGAAGAATATTAACTTCAATTCATTTCAATTCATCCATGGTAATTTTTATATAAAGTTTACCTTCAGACTAAAAAATGATTTGTTCTTTAATCTTAGCGTTTATTTTATTAAAATACGTATTGTTCATAATAAAATATTTCCATGACAGCGCCATCTAGCAAATATATCATCAACTATAATATAAATCGTGTACTACTTATTTTAGTTCAATCATATTTCGTTAGAGGGCGCTACAAATTTTATACTTAATTATGTTGTTAACAATATTTCTACTAGATGACGCTAGTAATATTTTTCATTACTTATTATATAATAATTACCCTCAGACCTATATAATAATTATCTATAGTTCTTATTTGAAAGAACATGCGTTACTTAAGTTACTATTATACTAGTCCAATTGATTTATATTATATTCATTTTTCAAATTAAACATTAATGAAATTGAGCCGTTCAAACAATAAATCTCTGCATTATTATAATATTCATATAAATAAAATATGTTTTTAGTATTTTTATTTTGTTTTGTCATATATTTATTATTTGATGTAAGGTAAATAGCAAGTGGAAGATGAAATAAAATATATTAGATTTTTCGGGGTAATTATTGTTGTGCCTTACTAGCGCGTTGTTGCGGGTCACATATTGAGTTCAATCCCAGTGACGAGAATGACTATATTTAAATAATTCTTTTCATTTCTCAGTTGAATTTAGTTTCTATATACTTAAAAATAATAACAAAAAATAAAGAACAAGGCAAGGAAAAAGAAAAGTAAAGGTAATGAAAATCCCATTGAACGATCACGAAAACCGTTTATTTGACAAGAAGTTTATAAATATCAGTTTTATTATTAAATAAAATCCTGAAACCTATTTAACTTAATAATAAATACAACAAATAATTGTATTTTAAAAAATATAACGTAAACTTGTACAGCATACAGGTATAACGATTGAAGTAAGTTATTGGGAATCATAGAAAATAAAAAATACAGCAATATGTTACAGAATATTAAGAACAAATACTCACTGTACCGTCAAAATCACAATGACAGTTTTACTTATTACATTTTGTTTGATAAAATCAGAATTTTAAAAGATATTGAGTTAGGCCACTTTCATTAAAAAAAAAAAACAAACAATAAAATATATATAATATCTGTGCTCCCGTTTATAACGTCATTATACTTAATTACAGCTAAACGATAGCTAAATAAACATTATTGCCTTAATGGAAGGATCAAAAATGTCTCAAACTGAGAAAAGTATATTTTTTAAATAAATATTCATGCTTATAATTACTTCAAAAAATATACTTAATTGTTATCTGTATGTAATGTGGAAATATATATCACACATTTAATAATAATAAGACAAAATTTAGATACCTTCTTGATTTTTTTAATTTAGAATATGGTCAACGTAAAATTAATAAAGGCTTTAGTTTTAGTCTGTGACAGTAAATATTTTTTTTTAATTTTAATATATTATCTGTGAAACAGAACACACTTTTAGAATGAAAATGCTAATTCAACATTTTTGTAACTCTCGCTTTTGTTCGTAATTGGTAGTAAATACCATATTTTAAGCAAATCTATTCTAAATACAAATTTTACAGAGTGTGTTGAATTATATTAGACCATTTTCATTGTAATGGTGCGAGAAGATACTACTAATGTATATTATTAATTGTAATTTATTACTAAATGTGTCATATAGATATATATACATAAATACATAGAACTATGTTAAACATGCAACTCAACAATAGGAAATACAATTAACAGTAATCAGCTGAAAAAAAAAACAACAATAAGTAAACTTATTAAATACAATGACGATATAAAAACAATGTATATTCAAAGTGTTGCCTTAGGTTACAAATTTATTCACAATGATTGTTACTCGCTAATTAAGTGATATATTTATAAATGTATTACATTGCCTTCAATTTTATATTAGAAAATATTATAAATTTTCAAATTTAAATTTATATATTTTAGCGTTGAAAGTTCCAAAAAGGTAGATATATAAAGATCTGTCTATCTTGAAATATAAAGATATATATATATAAAAACTTTTTTTAACAATTTTGAAGGCAATGCAAGTTGGTGTATATGAAAACGACAATGGGTAAAAGGTTTGTGACGTGAGCACCTGGGTAAAGACGAGTTGAATTTTAAAAATGATATTACGTCGGCTTTTAAATTTTATTTAATTTTCTTTAAAACCTGAATATCCAGTCTACATCGAAAAAAGCTATACAATAAATTGTTGGCAAAGGTTTAAAAAGGTTGGTATTAAAAATAATGTGGACTCAAAATTGGACGAAATGATTACTAAGTCATATAATGAATATCACAAAATATGATGTGATGCATTCGATGGGCGGAAGTAGTTAATTCTATAACTATAAATAAAGACTGTGTAGCTTAGTTTACTTATAGTTCTTAAAAATATTAGGATTCATTCGTAATTTACAACTAGAGCTAGATAAGTGAGAAAGTTTCACATGACAAAGTGCTTGAAAAATCAGATTGTTTCTAAAATAAGGCATGCCGCAATATTTTTGCGATTTGTCTCTATATCTGATACATAACAGTATCTGACTGTATGCAGGTTCCATCACCACTTGGGGATAAAATTATTATCTTCAGTTGAAGTGTGATCTTGAGCAGCAGAAAATGGAGTGATATGACACTAGGTCTTCTATATTAATCTGCTAAATATGTAATAAGACGTGAAGCTATTAAAAAGACACAAAATTATAAAAAAAAAATGGTTGCCTGTAAAGTGGGTTCTACGGGCGAAAATTTTACGTGACAACGTCTTTTTCTCGGTAGAATATTTATTGATATGATTAATAATTATAATATAAATTGCACAAATTTTAACTATAGAAAATATATTTTGTTTACTAAAACATTGTACATGTGTCAAGTGATACGCGCGGCGGACCGATCATAGTTCGGTGACAGTTGACACATCGTTACGTTACCGGGCGTTACACTTTTTCATATGTGACTCCGAGCCGCAACCTAATTTAAGACGTTGTCACGTCAAAATAGCAGACAAAATATGTTTTTTAAATTTAATATAACAAAAACCATTTTTATTTATAAATCTATCGCTATATCGTCGGTGTTACATAGATATATTGTTTTATATGTTTATACATACTTTCTTTTTTACAATAAGCGGAAGACAACGCACGCAACATTGTCGTAAAAAAATCATGAAATGGTTTGCGCAGTTGTTAAATTCCAATGCTATTTAAGTAATTTTGCTTTAGGAATCCAAAGATCAAATCGGATGGAATTAAAAGGTTTTTAAACGTCATTTTGATTGAATTTACAGATAATTGTAAATATTATAAGGGAAATATTTCATTTTTCCATTGTTATATTAAACGTGCATCAATAACAACATACGGCAAATTGAGTACATCTCAATGACAAAAAGTACAGTAATCAGTAATTTGAGTTATTGTTATTTACAAAAGGTATTCGCTCAATTTTTTTTTTTGCAAAATGTAAGGTAGGTAGGTAGGTATATTTTAAATATTTGAGAAATTCTCCATTCATTCTCCATTTCTGAGCTACAGTACATTTTAATTTTTCACATGCCTTAATAATAATAACATATTCTTAACATTCCCCAATTATTCATCATATAATATATATAAAAAAATAAACTTAAATTAAAATTCAATACCTTGGCCATATACATGATAATAAGGAGCCTATACAATATGTACACTTACTCTAATACCAATGACATTAACATACATAGGTATATTTAAGATTTAAAAAGGAAATATTTAATATATGCTAGGTATTTAAATTGCAAACTCCCTTTTCATATAAAAATCTGCTATGAGTTTAAAAAAAGTGGAAAAAATTACTGGTTAGACTGGTGTATAGAGTTCCGGTAAATCCAGTATCTATAAGTATAGTAACGGTAAAACTACTAGTAACAGTGTCTTAAAAGGTCCTCTTTACTTTCAGCAATATAGAAAATAGACATTAGACATTGGTATCTGGGTAAAATCCAGACAGTCTTGACATTGTGCGGAGAATTATTTTAAATAAACCACTTAATTTATTCCCGATTTTTGTATTTTTTTATTATTTTTACCTATTAATAATGAAAGGAGTTGGCAATTAATCCTATATATTCGACGACATGTAGAATAATTACTTTTTTTATAATCTAAAATGGAAACGATTAGTTACACCAAGACGGCCGTTACGTAAGGACGACATGATTTGAAAATTTTCATTCCAATTTTTAAAATATTCTAGTAAATACAGCGATAAGAGATTATTTTCGTTTACAAAGTTATCCTAATAATATCACTGGCCGTAAAGTCGGTTTTAAATATTAATTATCGGAATTATCGATATAGCTTTCGTGTTGACTAGCTACTAAAGAGAAAAGTTAGTAAAGTAAATATCAAACTGATTGTTTTAAAATTAAAATAAAATATAAATTAGAAATATTTTTGGTAATATTCTATTAGTGCTCGACTCGGTTCACATAGATACTAACACTGGCAATGACACTCGCTTTAAGTCAGTCATACTAACTTATTATTATACATCAGTTGTCATATTTGTGATTTGCCGAGCCAAGCGTTTTAAACATTTTATACTTTTAAATTGTCTAAAATACTTAGTTGAAACCTTTTTGCAATTCAGTTTGATACAAACCTTTGATAAAAATACAAATAGTGTTTCCATATTGTACATAAAATAAAATAAAAAGTCTGGAAGGCCGATAGACAAAATGAATTGACATTGACATTTCAAATTTTCACTAGTATATGTATATATTGTCTGTGTATGATTAAATGCTCGAAAGCATTTATTTTATCGATTTTTAAACAATTGTAGAAAGTTTTTTACTATCTATATCTTGTGCCTATCGACCAGACTTTAGAATAACACTATTTAAAAAAATTTAGAACATCTTAATATATTTTCACACAATTGAGATCAAATGGACCGAACCATATAATTTAATTAACATTTGAATGATTAGAATTTTTACATGGACGTTATGCCAAAAGGATGGATTACTTCAGTTTTTTTCGGACATCATTTTACTAATAAAAGCGTTTCAAGCCATATATTTTTCGTATGTTTATAAAAGAAAAGCAGAAATCCCCATCCAAACATTTACTAATAATTTAGATCATTGTCAATTGTAAATATAAAGTATTGTAAACTTTGAAAAGTTCTTTCTAAATGTTTTCAAGAAAACTAGCGTCTAGATTTTCTTTAAAAGTAAAATATACTATCACAGCTTTACCAAAAGTGAGACACAAATCTGATGAAACTAAACAAAAAAATCTTAATTAAACATATTGAAATACTTTGTCAAAATCAAGTTACAGATTTGTAATGTCGTAAAAAAGAACTAAATGTTCTTTTTTCATAATAATAAAGTGTGTAATATGTTAATAAAAGATATATTTTTTTAAAATAATGCACCTATATATCTAATATGTTGTAAATGTCAGAGGTGTGGATAGAGCGCGTTGAATCCTATCGAATGTCGCTTAACAACTTGGTTGATATATTAGCTATACTAGATACATTACCGTCAGGGTTGACTAATAATAAAATTACATAAGACACTAAGAAAAACACTTTACTATTAAATTATATTTTAAAAAAATGTATTATATTTATATAAATCAAAATATTATGTAAATCAATATGTATGAACTCTAGGAAACAACAGATAAAATGAAATAAAACAAAAATTACATGTAAATAATATTGAATTTCTTACAAGTCAACGCTCCTACGAATAGACAACCCTGACAAAGCCTACAGGCTAGTTGAATGTAATTCGATTCAATAGGGCGGCGCCGGGCTCGCTCCGCCCGACGCCTGCGCCCGCCATCATAGCCCATATTATCACACCATTAAATGTGCTATAAGCTTAATACAAGTAAAAAGCTCACTAATCTTTTATAAAAAAAAAACCGGTTGAAATCACGCAGAATTTCAGCGCACCTTTATGAAATAAAAAATATTAACAGGTTATTGTGAAAAAAAAAAAGATATAAAAAAGCTCTTTAATAATAATAGTCCTAGAAAAATGTCTACGAAGCTGGATATTTGACAGTTGTACCTCGGTATATAACAAATTTTAAACGAATGTCAATTAGTGGATATCGCAAAATTGTTATTTTGGTACGTATCACAATGGAATTTTTACGACTAAGAAATCACTTGACCAAATTAAGTATTACAATTGTTTTAAAGGAATAAATATTTTCAACATTCTATTAAAGTCAAAAGTAAAATTAAAATACTGAAATCATTTTGGTAATTCGGTAAAGTATCGCAAAGCTACTCTGTATTATTATTTATTAAACATTTATTTAGAAGAAAAATAGTCCTATCCTTATACATACTTAGATACTACTGAAGAATAATTGCCAAAAATAAAAACGGCCTTAAATTATAGCAATAAGGTACTCTTTTCGGTGTCGCCAACACACAACTATACACGACGTTTATACAGATGTAACACTAATGGTTTAAAATCACACTAAAGTGTCTTTCGGCAGCTAACCAGCACTATTAAGCACCATCCCTCGAAGTGGAGGTCGACGGGGGCTCGGCCACGTGCGCCACCTGGAAGCAAATATATAATAATTAAATCCAATATCAATTTTTTTTGACTTCACACTTTATCCCGCACATGGCAGGGCACACAGAGGAAATTGTAGCAACTATAGGAACCTTTTGTTAAGACACTCCATTGCTTGTATCAGCTTTTTCTGTTTCTGCTTTCTACCTATTTCGAGGCATTTTGTGTTGAGCCCCGGAACTCAACGCCGCGCTTTGATTAGTTGCCAGAGCGAAGACAATTGGAAATAGAAAAATCCGTCTTCCTCCAGTGGGAATCGAACCCACGAACAGTCACGTTTACAGGTAGACGCTATATCTCTACGCTACGACGATCCAGTATCATTTTAACTGATATTTCTATCGACACTGCTGTACTTTTATATACGGCGAAATAAACTAAGATAACCTAAAGACAACCTTTAATATTCTCTATATACCGTACTCTGTATATTTTCTAAATAAAGAAACGTGCTCAATCCAATAGTAACGATCTAACAAGAATTTAAAAATTAACAACTTAAACCATAGAAGTAAAGATTAAATAATGCAATTTTTGAAAATTTTAGATCCTCTTTAACATTTTATTTTACTTCATATGGGAGGGGAGTCCCCCATATTTGGCGCCGTAACTTGTTACTTTAAAAAAAAAACGTTGTTACAAAATGTAATCATGCGCGACCTGCACTTAGCTAGCAATATACATAAATAATATTATAGAGTTAGTTTTAACTCATAATCACTCAAGTTCTGACTGCGGCAGTTATATTTGTTATCATAAAAAGTAAACTTCCCGACGGAACCCACACACAACTAGAGTTTTTACACAAAATTCCTTGATTGCTTCGTCTGAATGGCGTATACTACACTCGCTATAGAATGGTATGTTTGACATTTCGATATGAAGCAAAATTTATATCTAGTATTAAATATATATGAATTTTTTGTTTTATATATATATTTGTTTAGTTTTTGTTAATATATAACAATGAATATACAATAAATATGTTAAAATAAATAAATAATTGCATATTTTTCAAAGTAGTATTAAGGCTATATATTTTAAGGTGAAAGGTAACTCGATTTTGTACAATAAGAATTTTATTAAGTGCAATAAATATTGGTTAACTGTCTGCACCAAAGTGCAGCGGTCGTGGTGCGTTATAATTACATATATAATTCTGTTTTTACTTAAACGATCCAACGTCGCGCACAGATCAAAACCTGTCTACCGCTCTCATTATGTTACTTAGTATTAAATAGTTACAACAGTAATTGTGTATACCAAAATAGATTTACTATTTTAAGCATGCATATATAAGTAAGTGTTAAAAAATCAAAGAATACCAAGTTAAAAATAACAGTTTTTAGAAAAGATATGTTTATGTAAATTATTATATAAAATATTATGTTATAGGTATCATATTAAAATATTTAAATATGTACATACATATATACATATATATTATATTAAAATATGTTCCCTTGTATGTTAGATGTGACATTAAATTACCAGACAGACAAGAACTGGCAGAAAAGAACTATGCAATAAGTCTATCGGTAGATTTTTTCTTATATTTTAAACTAGCCAACAGCATCTCTACTAAAATATTTATAATTAAGAATTGTGTATAAAAAATTACATTTTAAATGCTCGAAGTAACTGTCGAGTGACCGCGACTATAGTGGGTTATCCAAACGATCAACGTGATGTTATTCAGTTCGCAATCTTCCTTCGTAATTGGACTATCAAACATGATATCATTCTTTTTTAATCGGATCAATTATTCTTCTTCTTCAGATTGATAATGTTCCTTATATTCATGTTATTCACTTTATAATTAATGCATGTTTACACTATACATGAAGAATAACAATAAATTATTTAGATAATGTTACAAAATAAATAATTGAATAAATTATCCATAGTAATTTGTGAATAATGTTTTTTTTTAAATATTTTTTTTTTGTGAATAAATTAACCCAATAAATCACTCTATCAATCAATCAACAGATCGTATCAGGCTAAGATAACCGTAATCTTATATCGGTCATAGGGCCAATGTACTGTAGCAGCAGCAAGCACCACAACAACCGGATTACGATTAAATAAAAAGCATGTTTGAAGGTTGCCACATTGTTGCGATGCGCCGACTGGATCGCACTCGGCCGATTAGACCGGAATATTTTTTTTTAAGAAACACCTAAATTATTTGTTTTGTTTATTATGCCGAAAAATTAATGTCATTTTTATACTAAAACTTGGTAAGACATAAGAAATATATATTTTTTAATTAAATTGTGAGTATATATCACAGGCCAGTGGTAAAGCGTCTGGCTGTAAACGCGATGGACGTGAATTCGATCTCTATTTGGGGGAAAGATTTAAATTAATTTCCCCGTTGTAAAATGATAAATCGCGGCGTTTAGTTCCGCCATAAAACACTATTGTACAAATATAATTTCTCTTATACGTATATTTCTCTGTAAATATTCTTTTATGAAAATAAATTTATAATTTTTAAAACAATATAAATGTGGAAAACTTATTTTAGTTATTTATTCATTTTCTTCACTAAGTAATGTCCCTTTTTTTTTTTTTTGTTTTTATGCTCATCCCTCTGACATGGAGATCAGAGATCTTTTATAGCTGTTGTATTTTTTTATTTAATTTGTTGGAAGGGTTTCTAATGACTAGAATTTAACAATGATTATAAACTATTTTTCAATGACTAACACATATTTCTCAATTAAGCTATATTATCACAATTAATATTTACACAGTAAGATAACATAATTTAAGAACGTTGTAGCCTACCCATTCATATGACTTGACAAATTTATGATACATAATTACAAATTTTCATTCCAAACTTATTTCCGAGCATTTCCTATTATTATTATGCCTATCAAGCATTTCCGAAACTGTCAACTTTAGGGCGTTCGTCCGGATTCCATTCGCTGACAAGTTACACACCAAATTGTTCAGCGAATGTATCCGAGACGACAAGAGTCCAGGCGCCCCGAAGGATTCACTGCTAAAAGACTGCAGGCATATCCGCGCGCTCCCTCCTTTCCAACCTACGTTTGATACCACCAAAAACCGGAGCTTATCATAATTTTGGTTGTGACAAACGATAATTTTGTCACCAAACTGTAGGTGGAAGGATATCTGGTCCGTGCCAAGAGAGCCAGCCGGATTTGCCCGCGACTGCTGAAATATCCTCAGTTCCACAAACGGCCCCCGCCAGGGCGCCTCGATCACCATGGTTCCAGTCACCCCAATGACCTGGGCCACAATGTCCGTGGCGCCCCTAGCAATATGCGACGCTGGCCCTGGCCAGAGCATCCCATTTGCGCCGAACTGGGCAGTCTGCGCTGAACGCGTTGTGATCAACGCGTTCAAGTTTGGCGCCCACGCAGTTGCAGCACGACGGAGATGCACCGCCAGACCAGCCCTCGCACTTCGCCCTTACGTGGGGTCCCCCACAGTGGCTGCACTTGGGGGCGGTTTCTTTGCAGAACCGCCTACCGTGACTGTAACCTAGGCAGAGGGAACACTGCACGAGTGGGGAAAAGTCTTCCACTCTGATTCTTTGTAAATCTATGTGCAGTGCCCCTGCCCCAATCACACGGTTCCACACCCCGGGGGACACCCTCATGACGACATGAGCCGTCTGTGGGTTCCTAGCCCTGTGGCGAAATTTTATTTCAGCTCGGAAATCTTTTTGAGGGATGTCGGCAAGGAGACCTCGATTCTGTTTCCTCAGGGCACCCAGTATGTCTTCATCTGAGTTGTAGCTGAAGACGTCCCTGAGGATCAGAAGAGGATCCTTGTTTGTCATGTCCTCGAACGCCAAACGATCGCCCGCCGTCTTAAGTCTGTCCTTAAGTTTTTGCCTCTCCTCCTCAGAGCTGCACCCCAGTACAATCTTCTGATCTTTGACTTTCCTGACTTTCTCCACCTTGACCCATCCTTCCTTGGCGTCGACCGCTTCCCTAATCTGGACGAGCACATCTTCTGCAGCATCGCAGACGTTGCTCGAGGAGACCACAACCGAGTGCCACTGGCTGAGGGCTAGGCCTTTTGGTTTCGCCAGCTGCCACACTCGCATATGTGGTCTTCTCGAGCAACTCCTTCTTTCCTTCTAATAAAGCTCTAAGCTGTTCCATGTTTTCCTCGTTCCTCTTCATTAACACCTTGTGCTCGTCCATTTTCCGAAGCCACTCCCCTTGCAACGAAGTAAGTTGGTGCCCGGTATCCTGTTCTAACTTATCTTTGTTGTTACCCTGTGCCTCTGCCTCCTCCACCAGCGGGTAGAGGCGTTCTATGGCTTTGGTGACCTCGGTCTTAATGTCAGACCTCAAGTTACGCGAGTTGCCAAGATGTAGTAAGTAATGTCCCTTTTAAAGCTATTTTCTCTTGAAATCATAGCTAATCTGTTCAGAGTTGGGTCTATTTTGAAAATAAAAGAAAAAGGTTTTGAAGGAAAGGTTTTTAGTAAAATTTCTTTTATTAAAAAAGTAATAAATAAAAGCTGTCGTTACGTAGCAGTTAATTATAAATATAAATATTACAAGCTTTGCAACTTCACACTATAATACAAATCGACATATAATTACAATCATCAATATTTATGTTTAAAATCACTAAGTTTTTCTAATATTTATTAGGTGATTATATAGAAACGCAATGGAGCTGTTGTCGTTACGTGAATCTGTCTTGCTTGAGGTGCATTCATGTGAAAAACTTGAAACATTATACCTTAATGAGGAACGTTTGTTCTTTTTATCTATTGTATTTTAAAATTGTATCATAATTTATTTAGAAAAAGTTGCTAATCTGCAAAAGATAAATAAAAGGAAAAAAAAGTCATATCTGTTAAAATTATTATACTATATACTACAAAATAATTGTCTGTACTGCTAGAACTGTCACATTTACATACTAATAGTATCATTTTTAGTTGACACTTAACTACTAACTAGGATACTAGGCAGGATAAATATATAATGTTGAGATACTCTGTTCCGCACTTTCCGTCTCATTTTAAGACATTGTTGTTTGGCGGAACTCAACGCCGCGCTTTGTCTAGTCAGCGAGGTCGTTGTCCGAAAGCGCAGAATTAATATATTTGGTACAAGAATCGAACCCTCATCATAACAAGTTCAGTCAGACACTTCCCAAAAGATACACTGATAACAACAATCTGTGATAAATATCTACTTAGTACCTATATGTCTTCTTGTTTAAAGGTTTATATAACGAACAAACTAAATATACTTATTGTATTTCTAAATGACAAGAAATAAAAAAATAACAACTATGACTAAATCAAGGTGGCATAGCGACTGAGACTATACGATGGTTTTGAGTTGGATTTCTAATGATTATTAGTTAAGCAGCAAAGTGAGATGTGGCGTACTTAACAGTTACGCCACATCTCAAAAATAAGGTGGAAAGTGGAAAGTGAAACAACTTAATTGATACGCATAATATATATTAACATATAGTAATTATCATACGTAATCTACTTATATACATGTATAAAAGGGGTTTTGGTTAACAATGGACCAGAAAAGTAGCACACTGAAATAGCCGTTTCGAACATTTCGTCAGTAAATTGGCGTATAATATTTCATTAAATCATTTTCTTTTTTGACAACTGAGATAATAAGGTAACGTAGGCGGCTGTCGAAGAATGGTGTAAGATAATTTTTTTCCCCGTGTGTCGTAAAAAGGACACATGACATGACCGTCCGAAAATGTTAAAGCTAAACTTGTTTTGTTGACTTGCAGCCTCAAGCATAATGAATCTCAATAAACACGAGTCTGGTACGTAAATATATTATTTATATTTTAAATAAACCTCTTTAATTTAATACCGCATACATTTTTGGAGAGCCGACGTTTCGAACACTCTTTTCCGAGTATGGATCAAGAGTATCGCATGTATGAACATAAAGTAAGGCGCTACCTAACTGCGCCAGGCCGGTGTCATTTTACGTAATTTCATACTTCTCAATTGGCATTATTGATAACTCAAGAATTACAGCTTACGGCTATAGCCTCTGTAGTGGCCGAACTTGCCAAAAGCTTGCTTGTGTTTGAGCAAACAAAAATAAACGAGTGTGTGGCTCCAGTGTATGAAAGACGAGACCGAGACGTGGTACAAAAAGGCTCAAGATCACACAGCGGGCAATGGAGGGAGCTATGCTTGGTATTTCCCTACGTGATACAATCAGACATATAGACATAAATAAAATAAAATTAAGACATAAAATACGTTCACATCCGTTTAGCTATAGAAGAAACCGACATTAATCAGATAAGGTGACAATGGACTTGGAGAGAACCGATGGTGGAGAGGCTGTCGTGTGATGGTTAAAAGTCGGAAGAAGCTATAGTGGGTAGACTCTCTAACCAGTTAGAGTGACGATGTGAAAATGATTCCGTAGCAGCAGTTGGATAGTAGCATCTTGTCACGGAAAGACCAAGTATGAAAAAAATATTTGTACTCCAAAATAGATAAGAAACAATATTGGAAAATACGAAAATATTGTATCTGATAGTGTGTGATGTCATCATTAATAAATCATCAATCAGTCATTGTATCACAAAGAGTTCAGTTCAGTTCTTTAGTCGTGACGTTTCGAGCGTGCCAAAATTCAAAATTAATAATAATTACAGGTATTTGTTGCCGTCACACCTTGAGGCATAAACCAGGGACCTGAATACGAATAATAATTTAGTATGTAAAAAATAATAATAATGAATAAGTAGCTCCTAACTTTACACAGTAGGATAGGAAAGGGCCACAGCCAAATATATATATATATATATATATATATATATATATATATATATATATATATATATATATATATATATATATATATATATATATATATATATATATATATATATATATATATATATATATATATATATATATATATATATATATATATTCATATTCAATAAAAACACATAATATAACCAACATAACAAACAATCATTGAAAATGCCATAAATGACATTACAATTTATAGCTCCCTTTGTGCTGGAAGACATTGAGTGCAAAACTTTTTAACACTGTGCTTTACGATCGCACATCAATATTGTAATGCAATGAGATATACTTATATTATGTTACACTGCGTTTGCTAACTCACAAATGTGGTAGAAGTATGTACATTAAAAAATATATATTATTATAATATTAAAACTTATTTTAAAAATGCAATCGTTTGGTAAATGTCTTTTAATCGTATATTAATAATTTAAAAAATAACTTTAACAATTCTAGATTAACATATATAAATATGTTGATGTACGCGCATAATAAACATACATATAATACTATGCATGTGTTACTTAACTTTATACTATAGTAATACATATAGTGTAAACAATTAGCTTAGATATAGTCCTAGTTCTGAGTAACAATTAATTAAAAATGTAGAGATAACAGTTTCTTATGACCATTATTAATTACTAATAGCACTATAATTAATATTGATAATAAGAATGATTAAAATATTTTTTTAAGTAAAAAAGGGTTCACAGAAGAACAGACAAAAACACTATAGTGTTGTAATAAAAAAAAAGTAAAATCGAAACTTATAGGAAATGTATAAATGAGATCAAATAGCAATTTTGTTTCTGTACCAAGTACTTACACTTGGACAGTTTGCATTTATGCGTAGTAACTATTGCTCCGTCTCGATCTTCTCATTGCGAATGTAGATTACCTTGTATTTCCTTCAATTTACAGAAATCGTCAAATGTAGACCATATTTTTTGAGAAGTACCTTTAGCATTAGAAGCTACCTTGAAGCCTTTAAGGTATTGGCGTAAATTGGCAGCTGGTCAGCGTAAAGGATAATTTTCTTACAGTATATCTATTATGTGAAAACGATTGCAACCATTGTCTCACAATGTTTCTCAATAATTTCCAATAACATTCGTGTTATTGAAAGTTATTATAAAATATGAGTAGACATGTTTCCAGTTTTCTCTCATAGTAATATTAGAACATGTTTATCATATTGAACGAATCGTTTTATAATATTTAAGTTAGCACTTCGTCTATATTAAACGGTGGAATGTTTGTAATAATACACAATATATTGTAATTGTTCATTAATTTACAGCTCGTCTATTAATTGATATAATTTGTCTTTTGTAACATTTTGTAGTCATTTATAATTATTTAGTATTTATTTATATTAGTAGTTGTTTTCTTGAATGTCATATACACGAAAAACATTATCCTAGATACCTACTTCTATCTATATTGAAAGTCGTTATATTAAAAAAATATAACATTTTATTTATTCCAAAACAAGGACTGAAGCTCTTTCGTCGATTAGCCTTTTCTACTACTTATTTAAAAAAGAATATTTTATCTTAATTTTTTTATATTGTAAATTCAGATGAATTATGATAAGAAAATTGCTTAGCATTCTATGGATTCACCGTGCGGGTGCCGGGCCCATCGCGTTGTAGGAAGAGGAGCTCCGATCAGCGCTTGGGACTTGCGACCCAAGTGTAGGTTTAAACTGTCCGAGCCCTTCTCACTACCTAACCAAATTTTAAACGATTCTACCAAAGCCGCCTTTGAAGTGTGTCCTAGAAATGAATTTATAATAGTTCTAGACAGGCCGAGATCATTTAGTAAACTTTGAGATTTTGCTGTTATACCTCTCGCTCCTACTTCAACCATAAAATTAAATAAAACATAATTAATAGATATTAATACAGAAATAATTAAATTAATACAAGCGATAATATTAGAATGTAATAAAATTTCGCCAAAAATATTTTTCTAACTAGCATATATATTTATATGCTACAACAAGCTTAAAAAGGCATAATCGTGGGATACTTAAGAGTGTGAGCAGCGCTAAATTTCGAGACATTGTATGTTGAGTTGTGAAATGCCTTGCTTGTTTGCATCGAACCCGTCATCATCCATTACGCCACTGCGCCACGATAGATATCATTTAAAATGCACACTCATGTTAAACAGAGTAAAATTTTTAAAAGAAATGCGATCAGGATGCGCTGTATATACTCGTTTACCCAGCGACTGTCAGTGATTTGTTACAATTAATTTTATCAAACGAACCAGTTTATTATATATGTACCTATTTCATTTCATCAGATAAGAGCCAATTTGCCGTGGAGCAGCTTACTACTTTTTACAATTCTCTTTCAATGAATTCAAAGTTCTTTTTGAAACATGAATTATTTATAAGGACGACTAAATTATGGATATTTAGTTAATCAATGTATAACTTACAATACAGAACACGAACGTAGCATCCGTGTCCAGAATATTCTAAGATCTCATTTCTAATAAATTATGAACTAAATCTAGCATAAAATGTCTACTCCGGTTTAACGGCCGGCTTAGTTCGAGGCTTAGCCGATCGTAAAACTTATTCGCAAAGTGCCAATCACACCGCGATGGTTCGTAAAAACCATGAAATAAACCACTTAAATTAACTTGTTAGTGTAAATTATGATAGCACTGTGCTATCATAATCATCATCTCTGAATTTAGCTGAAATTTAATTTGGCGAGGCTATATCGGCGGTATTGCATAGTTTAATCATGAAAACGTCGGGTAATACGCAAGTTATACGAAGTCGCATAAAACTGGCTCATAAACGCTGCATCCACTTACTTTTATTACTACCAACTGCCTTCAGCAAATGTTTCGTTGAAAATCAGCTACATATATAATAACATCATACTGCACGGAACTTGACGTTATTAGAATTCGTGGAGTTATTGCTGCACAGAAACTTGCCAATGTATGTATATTGTAGGTCACAAGAAATGTAGGTGGGTAACGCTGAGCTTTTTGTAATAAAGCGTAATAAAAAAAATTATTTTAAGACTAGTAAAAAGCACTTAAAAACACATTTACAAAAAGAACTAACTTGTGTGACTATTATTAGACTACAAGTTATTACAAATTACAGATTTCACATATATATGTGAATCATCTGATCATAATTATAATCTCACCAAAATCTCATAATAATATTTTTTGTTTTATTCGTTCTTAGTTTTATAGCAGTGGCATATTGCCTTATTGTAAAAGCGAAGATTGTGGATTCGTTTTGCATTTGTGTTGTGTTTCAACACTCACAACTCTATGCCTCAGTAATTGGGCAGAAAGTGGAAAACGGAGTGTTTTAACACTAAGTTTCTTCTACCTACCCTACTATATGCTACAGCTACACTACACTATGGACTATTCAGCACAAATATTTTTTCGATTCAAATGAATAGTTTCTTAGATTTTTTTCTACTACCACTACTACACCACATACTTTGTCCGCGCCTTATTATTATTTTTTTCGATATTGTTGTGATTTCTTTATAAATCCTCTGTTTAATTTTGCACACACTATCAATAATATAATACTAATACAGAATAAGATTATAGAATAATATTCATATAGATTTCATACTAGAATACCTAATAATATTTGAATGTTTTGTACTTTTAACATGTGTAAACATCGATTTTTATTAAAAGTTTTATTAAGAATGTCCCAAATATTTAATTCAAGGCGGGTGGTAATCAATCGCAATCTTAAATCGATTCATCAATTAAGACACGTTTCTTATAACTTGTCTTAATCGATGAAGGAAAAGATAGAGGCAGAATATAGTAAAATCTTTAAATAATTTGCTGAAGATCTAAATAAAAAAATAAGTGCTAGAACTTTTGAAAGCGATTTAACAACAAAACTTATGGCCGGTATATTAAATTTATATAGAAAATTGTTCAATCTTCAATTCCATCGTTAAGATGCAATGACAAACAATAATATATATTTGTGAAAGCAAGAGAAACCTCTTATCCAAATTTTTATAAGGCCAATTGCACACTGGGTACCTAAATTATTGCAATTTTTGTTATTTATGTATTTAATAAAAAAGCAATTGAAAATTGTGCAAAAACACATATGTGCGTCCCTGTAACGTTACATTGGTCATAACAAGTATACATATTGTTAAAGCTGGGGGCCCAAAGGGCCCCTTATTTGTAGACATATATGATTTTACTGTGTATAGGTAAATGTTTTTATTTTATATAAGTAAATAATCATACTCAATTGTACGAGAAAATTACAATGTTAAAAATTAATTTAGTTACATATATATTTCCATTGAAAATTGAATTGCATATAGTTTATAAGCATAAGCCAATGGCCTAACCACTGTGTATGCTTAAGATGCATTATCCTTATTAGAGATAGTTGATAAAAGTTATTTAGAAAGAAATGTAAACAGTATTATGAAAATTAATATATTTAAGAAACAGCGTTACTCTACTCTTGCATAAAAAACAGGTGAAGAGGACATTGTACGAATTTACTCTCCGTTTTTCTCCCAAGTCCAAAATATTGCATATATTGCATATTATATTGCATATGATAAAGTAATTATTGGAGATTTCGTTAATATACAAATATATACGCACAGAAAGTTTAAAAGTTTTCCACTTAAAATCAAAGTGAAATAGAACATTAATTTGTATATTCGAAAAGAAATTAAAATGTATTTTAAACAAATTCAATTATATTATTTCAAGACATTATGGGAACAATAATAATAACAAAAATATTCTATCTAATACTCATATTTGTGAAGTAAGTTTTCAAACAGTATGAGGAAAATTCGTTGTGAAATTATTTCAGATGCAGAACAAAGAAATCTATTTTCGACATTCAATAAAACGCATATTTTATGATTTGAGAATGACTTCCTCAATCAAAATATATCGATATTAGTTTGCTACAGAATTAGATTATTAGTTGAGAAGTGAACATATTTTTCGTTTAATGTGTAATTTAGATAAGTATATGACACAGTTATAGTGATAGAAATGGTCTATATACATAGATTATGTGGATTTAGCGGCATAATCTGTTATTCGCAGTTATAAGGATGTGGAAAGGATTAAACAAACAAAGACTCTACGATAGGTCATCAGTAAGGCTACGAAACCGACATCGCGTGTCCACTGAGTACTAATACACGCTAGCGTTACAGGGCTTAATCTAGTGTGCGTGTCGATTTACTGGGGCCCCTTTTTCTTGATTTTCTTGCCTCCACAAACGTACAATTTAATGGAGATCTCTTAGTTTTATAAAAAAATTAAACATATAAGATAATCACATTAAATAAATTCATAATTTGGTTTATTTACTTTGTATTATAGTATAGTAAGCTAAAGTAAGCTTTTAAGCTAGCAGTAAACTTTTTAAATTTTATTTTCACAATAACTCGTTTCTGATGATTCTTAACATATATTTCTAAATAAGCAAATGTTATTTTTATAGGCTTATAATTAACTATTAGTATAATGTAAGAAGATAGTTTATTACCAATTTAGAAAGATTATAAATATTTTAGTTTTTCATCTTTGGAACTCTTTTAAATAATATTTGTAACATTTCTAAACAAATATTTTTAGTATAATCTTATGGATCACATTACTACGATATTGGTTACTCTAATGTGTTTAATGCTTTTAAATCATATGATTAGTTGTAATAGGCTCACATCTACGATTAAAAAAGTGCACGTGAGAATGAAACCTGACACAAATAAACTATATAACAGAGTTTGCGAGCTTTGTAAAGCGATTGTAGAAAAAGTAATAAGCTCGAGGTAACGAATGTGCGTGACAACGCGAAACCCTGCACAGATAAAGAGGATTTTTAATCGGTCTGACAACTAATTAGAATATATAATTTAAGCTTTGCGTGTATGATGCTACCATATCAATGACATATCCGTGCAATCACCTGTATAAATCCAGAAAAATGATTAAAAAATTTGATTTTCATTCAAATCTTAATAATCAAACAAATTAATAAGCTTTCCGTTTAAAAAACATTATAAGTGCTTTTACTAAAACAATATTACAACCAATCCATTACAAAAATTGCAACATTACAAGTCAGTCAAAAGACAAGCACGCGAAGCAATAAACATTATTTATATATTTTTATAACAAAAAATATCTCTTGACAATCACAAAAAACACTTCGAGTTATTTATAGGCACTATAGTGACGACCTACCTAGGTATTCTTCAAACATAGACATTTAGTAAATATTGCCACTTTCTAATATATATTAACACCATTGGCTTTTTTAAACATTAAATAGTTTATCTTTACGAGCACGTCAGCGTTGAATAGTGTAATGCATAAAATATCTTTATTTGTAATATTTTTATCGCACATAATACGATTGCAGTATAAATTTAGGTACGTTGTAATTATAATGCTGCTAAACGGATTAAAGCTTATATAATATCGTAACGTATTTATATAGGTTATGAGTATCAATTTACTATTGTCCATAATAAGATTATATTATAAATTAAATAAAAGTTATGTTATAATACAATTTGTTAGAATGTTTTCAATCAAATACAGTAAGGAAAATGTTTTCAATCAAATACAATAATGAAAATGTATTATTATAACCTACTTTGATGTTCTCATTGAAAATTAAAAACTAATAATTTTATTTATATTTTGTTTTCAAGAGTCGGCACCCATAATATTTTCAGGCCATAACATCCTACAAAAACATTTTCTCTTTGCTAACCGTTCAAATTTAATAAGTTATATATATCATTTTGCTTTACTAAGTCATAATTCTGGTACTTTGAAAAAAATCTTATATGTTTTATTTATATATTAATTAAGGAATAAGCATATGCATATTTTATTATAGTATTTTGTAACACAAACAAGTAAATACTTGTTTGCATATAAATAAAAAGTATTTATAATTAATTAATTAATTTAATATATTATATGTCCGATCTAGTCTAGGAAGATTTTAAATTAAATAGCGTAAATGTATATACTGATGATATTATATACTTATATTTCAACATCAGCACATTTTCATGTCATATAAAACTATTATATTCACGAGGCCCCTTTTATTGATTTACATTATCTTAGTTTTTATTCTTCGTTAAAGTTGCATAGGCGGTTTAAATGTAGTATTGTGTATAATTAATGATTTTTTGGATTACTATATTTTTCTATTATACTAAGTAACAAATAATAATCCCAGGTGAAAAAACTAAATTATTTACGAGGCCCCCATATTTTGATTTTATATAAAATCGTGACAATTTTGTTTACTTCATAGTATGATATATAAAACAGTACATTTTGCATAATATATTGAGATTATATTTAGTATTTATAAAATCATTTAGGCAAAAAATAGTTTAATTATTTATAAAGAAAAAATGATTGATGATGTTATTTATATACCTCAATTCACTTAACTTTTTTAACTTTATTTATTAGTAACTTTATTTATTATATTAGTAAAATTTGAACTAAAATTTAATATATTAGTGTTTCGTAGACTTTCACCTGTAAATTTACGCACTTACTTTCAAATATATATTAAAAACAATAAGTACTTAGTTATATTTTTCATAGAAACCATTAACAACACAAAAGTAACTATACTAAAGTGTGTATAACGCTTTATGCTTTACACGTTACACAGACACACGATACGTCTCGTCTTTGTAACAGCAATTAGCTAGGGTTACTATAAATATTGTCCCTAACAGAGACTTTTTTTACTTCTCTACTTACCAACGTATATTGTTTTAAGGAAATCGGCAGCTAAAAATAGGATTATATATGTTGAATTAATGTTATATATATTATGCCACGATCTATATATGTAGCATTCAATTTGAAGGTATATAATCAACATTGTTCACATAAAATCAAATACATATAATTAACAGCAAATATATCTATATTAGATATTTAGGTAAATTACCAACATAACTTTACTGAACCGATTATTATTTATTATTTTAATGATTAAATAACTTTAATTAATTAAACAATTTGTATAATCATTACTCATATAGTAATATATTATTTTAGTACTTACCCGTCGGTTGTACTTCTTAAAACACTTATAAATAAAATTGAAAATATACACAGCTTTTAAGCTTCAGATTCAGCCGGATGTTAGCCGGCAAACATGATTTAAATCAACTGAACGACTACGCCTTAAAGGTGCAGTCACACCGTTTAACGTAAATGAGCTATTAAATATGCAAAAATAAGGACAATTATGATTTTTAATTATATTTAGGTCAATTGTGTATGCCACAATTGACAATTTTTATTATAGACTTTTTGTACCAAAAATGCGTATTTTGACATTTACGTCGTTTATGTCATTTAGTCCACAATATTCTAGCGAAGTATAAGCGCTAATTAAGTTAATTTTTTTTTATATAAATGGTATGTATTTGCTAAGTTTACTTAGATTGACACAGATTAAACGTTATCAATATATAATGCCGATTTTTTTTAATTTTTACCTTATTTAAGAATTTTAAATCTGTCCCTCCCGTAAAACACATCAAGTCGTATACTAAAGTTGTTTTGAAAACATACGCGTAGACGCAGTGAAGCGTGCGTGATTTTTGAGTAAACATACAGTGCACAAGTCTTAACAAAGAAACAATTTGTCAGTAGCAAACAGCGAAAGGATAACCCCATGCATAATGCAACGGCTGTTGGAATGTAAAATTCTTCAGTTTTATTTTATTAGAGCGTTTAGGCGGCTTCCAAGAGGCACAGGTTCGAGTCCCTGTACGTTGAATTTTTTAACGCTCCTAAATATTTTTACTTCTTTAGTGCGTGAATGATATTTGAAAATATATTATAACAATTCGTAGATCTTAGATATCTTAGCTTTTTAGACATCGTCCAAGTGTATGTGATTATTAATTTTTATGATAATTTAACGTGTTATACGTGAAGCTATTATTAATTGCATATATATGGAATGTATACTAATAATATAAGGCTGAAGAGTTGGCTTTTTAACAGTAATGTTATGAACTACAAGAATGAATAAAAATATATGTTATGGATAGTTTAATTCCGGAAAACTGTATAATATCACATCTATATACTAGCTGATAGTACGTATGTGTCATAATTATATACAGCTGTGAGCTTAGCTATTCTACTAGACCACGAAGGACTAAACTAGATCTATCCTACCCAACGGATGTTAGAAACGGAAAGCTTGAAATTTATTTTAAAAAATCGAACACGAAAGAATGTGATCACGAACCACTTTAAAAGCACGCCAATTAAGCTATACGTTCACATCCCGCCACGATGAATATTTTTATATGGTTGTAACAACTTTTTGCTGTTACCTCTTTAGCGAGATTAATTTAACAGTTTATTGTGTTTTTGCCTGAAAAATGCGATGCTATCGATTTCAAGTAACGACATTTGTCATATTTTATTACTAAATATTAACATAATGTAACTTTTAACTTATCTGAACGTAGTCCTGTGTATTATTTTACCTTTTTTTTATTTTCGTACAGTAATTTAATCCCATATTATATGTTAACAACTCAATTTCAGATAAATTTTATCCTAAACCTGTTCTTAAAGATATTGAAAGTGTGAAAGGACAATGGCTACTGTCAATCTCATGGACACAACTTTATAAAGTGAGGAATTTTGATAAAACAATATTTAACTTAACAAAATTTGCAATTTTAGAGATATTTACACATATTAGTCCGTCTTAGCGCAGAGCGTAACGTCCACCTGTAAACGCGACGGTTCGTGGGTTAAATTCCCACACGGGGAAGATGGGTTTTTCTATTTCCATTTTCTTCGCTCTGGAAACTAGGCAAATCGCAATGTTGATTTCCGCCATTCAACACGGAAATACTTTGAAAAAGGCGAAAAGCAGGGACGGAGAAAGCAAGGACTAAGCATCGGAGTGTTTTAACATTAGGTTCCTATGGTTACTGCAGTTTCCTCTGCCTACTCTGCCTGGATAAAGCGTGAAGACATAAAAAAATATGTTTTATTTTATTATATTATGATGAATTATTTCTTTGATGTGAATTGACTCTAACTTCTTTGAATATACCTTTATCCTACTATCCATATCCATCACGTCGACAAACAAGTTTTTTTTTCTAATAAAAAATATATCAAAGCTAATAATTACTAATAAATATAACAAAAACAACTTGTTACTTGCTATTACTATGCGAAGTAACGACGACGTTCCAGTAACTCAATCACACTCGAATTAACTCGATGTTCATTCTCATCGTTCCCATTTCGTTCAACGCATAATTAGATTTACATTCAAAGAGGACGAGATCATGTATGTTTAACGGTCGTATATTTTTATGATCTAAACATATCACACGTAGAGCATAATATATACATTTGAACTGAATATGCATAGATTTATTAGTAAGCTTAAGTAATTTTTAAATGGAAACTAAATTTATTCTATATATTAATATTTTAATTATTTCAGGTTCGTTAAAGAAAATAAATACGTTACAATAATATAGGCATAATTCCTCTTCTTCAATAAATAGCTGATTTTGTATTAGGCAGTGACGCTGTTCCATCTACCTGTAAATACGATAAGGTTAAGGTTTTTAGTTCCTACGAACAAAGAACTAGTAGCATTTCCTTGCAAGGCAAGTCAAGATAAGAATACAGACGAAAAATAGGGAAAAGAAATATACTAAATTATTTCTGCTTATATAGACGAAATTATCCAGAAGTGATAAAAATCTGATCGTTATATTTATGTGATGCCACCCACCATAAAATACATATCGTACATTTTATACGCATAGTTAGTACAACATTACTTTTAATTTCCATCAATTAACTATTTACAAAGAATAGTTCAATCCATATAAGTGTAGTTACATACTTAATTAGAACAATTTAAGAAATAATTTAAATTGAATTCATAGATCTTGTGGCACTTAACCTATAATAATACATAATTGTTGCACATTTCATACATTGTATCTAAGTTATGGATGAAATTCATATATTAAATGATTTTTAACATCGTTTTTATATTCCCTACAAACAACCGTCTAACAATAAAAAAGCACAAAAGGGATTTACTCATCGATGCATAAGAAATCCAGAGTTGTTTTATACAATAAATTAACTTTTACCACCCAAGTGTTGGGTGTACAGTTTTTGAGTTTATTACAAGTGGGGCATTTACGACCGGACATACATACGTGAAGTATATTTTGAGACGTTTAAAATATTGTCCCCCGATCGTAAATCATACACAATAGTGCTAGTTGTAACTTAATTATGTTAGGGCGAATGGATGAAAGGGCTTTCGAAGCGACGCGCGACGGGAGAAACTTGGTATTCATGACGTGATGGCATAAACCAAGTTTTACGATCCGATAACATTTTTTTATCTTTGTCACGAAATATTTTATACGGAGAGAAAGATTTTTAAGTCATGCTTGTTTTTTTCTAATTAATGAGTTTTAATTGAAATTGGATCGTTTGGTTTTTAATTTTGATCGATTTAATTTGGTAGCTTTTTTCGTTTAATGTTCCATGTTGGATGCTGTATAGTTTTTTGATAACTTTTACTTATTAAGCGATTTGATTTTATTGGTCACTCAGTTTGTGATATTAATATTTTATGTCTTGATCAAGGAAAATCAAGGAAGAAGGTAGAAGGGTCTTCGATATTATATTTGGCCTTAAAAGAATATAGATACAAATAAAACGAAATGCACACATATGAAAAACCGTAGTCGTAGTTGGAATAAGCTTTAAATAAGCGCTTTCAAATTATTCATTTTAACAACTAAGTCATAAAAATAAACATTGAAATCATTCTTTATCGCACTTATGAAATCATAAGCTTAACGAATCCCGACACCAATTCACATACATACATCGTCATAAACTAGAGAACATAAAACCTAGGTGAGTTCGTGTAATAGGGCATTGAAAGGAAACATTGTACATTTTATCGTCGACTTTAATAGAGTCTTAACACCCGTGTCTCGGCAAAGCCGCGTCCGTTAAAAATAAATAAGAGTTTCAAAATTGTGAATTAGCTGAGACGCCATAAAGCATACACTGTGTTCCTTTGACGTGATTGACAGCTGTGACTGCGCTCGTAAACGTGAGAACCGTTTAAGATCAGCCTAAACGTCTATGAGCTTCCAGGTACTTTGGATAGTTGTTTATATTTTTGTATTAAATATCAAGGTCAAATTTTGTTTTCTTCTGCTACATACATCGTACGCCTAATGCAGAGTAACCGTAGATTATAGTTATATTTTAAATAACAAGAACAGTACGCAATATGAGAAGGAAGAAGGTAAAGCACATGCGGTGAGGTGAGTTTAGGACAACAGTTTAAGTTACTAGATATTTGAAACGTTTCTTTTTCGGGTAATCCCCAGACTGTTGTATGAATTTTATTCCGAAAACATTAAATATTGTTCTTATGATTGTTAATATGTGAACTTGTTCTCCTAGCAATACTTTACTAATTCTGTAACAGCATTTTACAGAATGGATCTGAAATCTACAATTCTACTTTTTGTCATTGAATTGAATTCAAATTACAAACGAAACAAATGAAGCTGCTTTTTGATGGCCAAAATTTGAAATTATTTTAATTTCTCCATTATGGTATGACAAACCTAAAATATTCCGTTCTCCGCATTCGAAAATGCAGAGTATTTTGACAATTAAGTCTCTTTGCATATATCCAAATTTGAATAAAACATATTAAATAGAGGTAGTATAACAGCAAATTCAAGGAAACAAAGCCACGGGCGGAAACTAGTCCATATTATTAAAATAGACGTAGAATAAGAAGTGTGTCTAGATGTAATAAATATTAAATATACTTTTCAAAAGGAAAAAGGTTGTAATTAATATAAGTTATTCACAAATGTGCCTTTTTTATGTATGCATTCAGAACAATGTAAGGACGATATTCTGAAGGTTAATTGGAATATCTTGGAATTATTAACGGGTAACATTGCTATTTAAACACAAGCGGCTGAAATCCTATTTAGTAGAATTTTTTCTACTTCCCAGAGAATAAAATATAACTACCTCTTATCTATGTACGTGAAGATCTTTAAGACTGCAAATGAATTTTAAGGTGGCTTTTACTAATAGACTGAGTTAAAAAATATAACTTTAATACAAAATACACTTAATACAACAAAATCATCATAAGTTTCTCGAGCTCAGTATATTTTTCTAGACCAAAAGCTTAATATTAATAGAAAATTTTCCTTTGCAGTATAAAACACACTTTATTGCATTACATAAATAGAAATAAATCAGATATTAGATATTAAAAAATGTTATACAAATTAAGTAAAACGGTAAAGGTGGTTTTTTTTTTTCTTAAAAATATACAATAATATTATATTTACGTATGTACATATATCAAATTCAACCTGTCCTGTTACAATATTAACATTTCATTTATTTACTTAATTAGGATTATTTATGAGTTTCTAATAGGCTGATGGCCTGCCAGCAACACCTCATACTGTATCAGCTTGTACCTGTTGCTAGGTCTATGTTTGGAGTTAGTCAAAAGAGACATACATATGATAATATAACTTATTATATATTTAATTCTAATTTTTTATAGTTATACTAATACCATTATACATATGTGTCTGGTACACGCAAAAGAATGAAAAAAAATTCGACCCATTTTGTATGAAATTTAAGTAATTGAAAATACCCTAACTGAAAGTAAAGAGTAGTATAGGTTAAGATTACGTGATGAATTTCATTTAGATTTCAAGACAAGCATAAACTTAACTAATTAGTGAATATTTAATCAGAATATTTAATATTAATTTAAATTTGATATTTACAGGCGGTTATGAGAAGATATTGTTGACAGAGAGAGAAAGAGAGAGAGAGGGAGAGAGATAGTGAGAGAGACGGAGAGCAAAGTCCTATGGTTGTTACTTTTTTTTCATCTACGGAACCCTAAAAACAATGTAAAAGTAAAAAAAGAAGTTAATAAGTTAAATAAAGAAACGCTATTTGCTTGTATTACGCACCGAAGGCAAATGCAACATTGTAGCATTGTGTTTGACCGTACAAGGTATTTGGTCGATAGTATTATTTTTTCATGGCATATTACAAAGCTTGTGCTGCGTACAGAAACAAATGTCATACGTAAGTGCACTTTATTGACCCCATTCAAAGTAGCTTCTATGTAGCAATAATTGGTTGTTTCCACTTAGAATTTGCAGAATGAGAACTCTTAGCCATGTAAAGTATACACTAGCAGTATAAAGGATAACATTAGCGAACATATGTCAAATTAAAAATTACATTTTCGTTTTAATTCACGTCTTGTTATGTGGGTATTATTTCACCGAGTTCGAGACGTTGCCTATTAATTAAAAGAAGAACTCGAAATAAAATAAAAATATTTTAATATCCCGTGTGAAAAGTCACAACTATCCTGCGTACAATCAAATGCGAGCCCACTGCGCTACGGTGATATCAAAAATGAGGTTGAATAACGAAATAAAGTACAGATTTATATTTACTCTGTACAGATATATTTTTTTGCGATAAATTCTTAATTTTTAATTACTTAAGAATTGTATTGTAGGTTTTTTCGTAAAATTTTCATTGCATTGATTTAGTACTCACGAGAAATAGCCTGTACGTTTTGATTACGCGACGGTTTTCTAACTGTATGTTAAAAAATGTATCGTATCTTTCCCAATCAATACCATCCATTTTCTAATAGAGTCACAACTTTCACAAACGCCTTTCAACGCTAAGTATTTTATTATTAAAATTTAAATGTATAACAAATGGTAGTAAATGTACAATAAGATCTAGTATAACACTCGATTATTGTCAAAAAATATTCCAAGATTTTGCAAGGTTGTTCAAGTTCTAAGGTTCCAAAAATATACAATACCAAAGCTTACGCGAGTAATACAGTTAAAGAGATTATTTTAAATAATATATATAGTTTATAAACAGCTTTAATTGAAAAGTATTATGTGAGGGGTAAAGCCGTGTCGCCTTTAGATATCGATATTGTTAAGTAAAATCTTGTAGTCGTTAACTATGTACTTTATGTTGACTTCGTATAATTTAATGCAATTTTACGGTTAATGCAACTCTTCGATATGAACCTAAGTATGGGATTCGAAGAATATTAAATGAGATACTAAGTAAAACTGATATACAAGAAACAGTATTTTATTCTGATTCCATACGAATAAATGTTTAATAATCAGTTTAGTTTTAAGTTAGATAAGAATTAGAAGTTGATTATAAATTAAAAGGGCATGGATAAATTGAAAGTTTTTAGTATTATTTAAAATCATTTAAATATATTATTATGTAAAAATATATGGAATCAAATTTATTTTAGACCTATTTATGGCTTAATGTTTGACATGAAAGCTTATATACCAGGTACTAAGATGAATTCTTACAATTGTTGACTATAAAATGCTAAACATATATTATTCTTCTTTGTTACCCTATATATATATATATATATATATATATATATATATATATATATATATATATATATATATAACAAAATGGAAGTAGAAAAGTCCATCTTCCCCGAGTGGGAATCGAACCCTCAAACCGTCGCGTTTACAGACAGACTATATATATATATATATATATATATATATATATATATATATATATATATATATATATATATATATATATATATATATATATATATATATATATATATATATATATATATATATATATATATATATATATATATATATATATATATATATATATATATATATATATATATATATATATATATATATATATATATATATATATATATATATATATATATATATATATATATATATAACAAAATGGAAGTAGAAAAGTCCATCTTCCCCGAGTGGGAATCGAACCCTCAAACCGTCGCGTTTACAGACAGACGCTTACACCTCTGTGCCACTGTCATTTGTAGATATTTATGCGGTAATGTTCTTTCTTTCTTATAAAAATTAATAAAAGCTTGTCAACACAAACAGAATTGATTTATACCTTACTCAAGGTACGAAAAAGTTAAAAATGTCCATATCGAAATATAAACTATTTTAACAGTCTGCAAATATATATATAAAAATATATTGCCAATTTATAAATGAGCTTTGTTAGCGCGGAATGTTTACGAAAAATAGCTACTGGTAAGTTTTTATCGTTTAAAGCTCGATCTTGAGCTTCACATCCGCTGGTGAATTACCCACTTTATTAGTACATATGTATAATAAATAAAATAATTAACACGATATATTTCTTCATAAAAAACATTACTGGGATATTTTTAGTGAAAAAATAATTTATATATTAATTTGAGCCAATGAGACAATACTTCAGGAAGTTTTATAATTGGCCTTTATTTAAAATAAAAAAAAAAAAGAGAAAATGGCGAACAACAATAATCCAATCCCAATGGTCTTTTAATTAATTAACTGTACAGAATTTTAGTCAGAAAAAATATATGAGTTATTTATCTGTCAAGAAAAATTAATTAATTTAATTAAAATGGATAAATTATACTTTTATTATTAATAGTAATAACTTTAATTAAAATTAAGCTATTTAATTTTATTATCTCTGTAATCTCTAAATATATGGCACATGATGATATGAGCCATTGTCACTTTTGTATTATAATTAAGATTATTATTGTATGACACATTAATATTAATTCTTCTATTCTCCAAAACTTTTCACCTAAGACCTTACAGAGCATGGTGATCTTTCAATAAGTCAGTGAAGCTTAATGTAGAAGAAACCCTAAGAAACCCTGAGTACAACATATATATATAAATATATAGATGGTTTTCTATACTCAGAATCTATTCAAGATACTCCATTCTCCATCCAAACACTATAAATTACCACTTATCCTAATTTCGCCGCCCTGAACTTACCAAATCAGGAAACTAAATAATTAGGTAAGCCTAAGATATACCTACAGGTACATATGCAAACCACACATTCAAAGATTAGATATCGTTTCTCAGGCTACAATTTTTCAAAATAACTGCAACCTTCCATCAATCTAAATATGGGTTAAACAGCTGAATGCTCGTGTCATTGTAATTATTGTATGCGATCAGAGAGCTCCGTGCAATCGTGAATCCCACGAGATTTATGTGAGAAGCAATAAATTAAGTTTTTATACCCCGCTGGCCGAAAATGTATGGATTCTTTGTTTTATTTCTGTATTGATTTGAAAATTAAAAAATAATTATGTTATTTTTACACATCATTTGTTTTTAGGTTGTTTATTTCAACATAATAGATAAATATAATTTTTTTAAATATTCAATTCAATATCACCATTATATATTTTTGTGGAAGTTACTTTTGGTACCGTTTTAACGAAGTAGAGAAGGCAAATTGTCGAAAAATCGAGCCCATGTTCGAACTGAAATAATTCAATTGACTTTTCATTAAGCACTACAGCCGATTTGATTTGTTTTAAAAACATTTTCGCATGCATTGTCTTAAAAATTCTGTTTTTTAACAAAAAAATATTTAAAATATTACCATACCTAAAAAGCATCAAGTTAATAAAACGAAGCGCATTTGCGCTCGCAGGCCACTAGTATTTATTAAAAATCCTTAATTACAATTATATAGACTACTAATCTAAATACTGATAAAAACTTAATTAATATTTACTGCTGATATAATGTTATTTATAGTATATTGTAAGTATGTAACAATTATAAAAAATATATATTATTACACTCCGTCGTGGCGTAGCGCACAGTGTACGACTCTGAACGCGACGGTTGTGTTTCGTCGTGTTTTCACTAAAGGAGATAAAATTATTTCGTTTTCTTCAAAGAGTGGACTTAAATTCCATCACTTAAAACTCAATGTCAAAAGTTAGGAACAGAGTGTCTTAACACTAGGTTCAATTCGTGAAAAAAAATCAGTGACAAGACATTTGTTGAATGTATTTGATCGTTAAATAGTTTCTTTATTTTAGACTTTAGTTTAGTAAAGTAAAGTAACTTTTTTAGTTTTAAGTCGCGGAGTGTGTAGGTTTCAGAGAGGCTCAATTCGATATTTATTATCAAATTGGGCTCCGTTCGCTCTATCTGACGTACACATGTGATCATTTTATTGATTCTAAGTGGAAAATAAATAAATAAAATAAATATAACGCTTGAAACGCTTTCACATTTAAATATATTGAAATATTCATATGAAAAGAACGTTCTCTAAATTCCATTTTCATTCTTTATGTATCCATCTTTTTCCTTGAGTGTTAAGCGACGTACTAAACAGCGCGCTTTCTTTTTACCGCGAGTGATATTAATTACATTAATTGAACCGAATAAAAAATATAATAGTTATTATTTATAACAAAATTTTACGCAATATTAACATAATATAATTAAAAAATAGCAGATTAAGCAAATTAACTTTTGCTTCCATCTATTTTTATGAACTATCGCTAAGAGAATTGGAATACGAGTAAAAAAGCTCAGCCACACAATAAGTAGAAATGGAATATCGATAAGTGAATCGATTTAATAAATTACTTAATAACTGCTTAAAGCGCTATGAATGCGCCGGGGAGGTATAAGCCATCAATAAAACGCAGTTTTTATCCACATCGAAATGAGATAAAGCTCGTAGATACAACTTATAAATATATCAATGTCATAATATTATGAGTTTTTCTAAATTAGTATTTTTTTGTTCGTAATTAATTTATAATTTATATATTTAAATATACAAATGTCCTTGTTATTAATAATTATATTGTTGTTTAAAAGCATATCAAATAATAAAAGTGTTAATGTTTTTGAGATCTGCATTTCGATGGTAGATTTGGTACCATAAATTTAGTTTAGTTAAAGTAGAGTAAAAGTTTCACTCGCTACCTAAAAAGCCCTTTTAAAATGCGCATTGCTTGCGTTAACGCGCAGCTTAAAGGGCTTATATTTTAGTTGCCAGTTTCAGGTGCTTTTTGAGCTTTTGCTCTCTCTTTGATAATATAGATCACGGAATGTTCAAACGTTTCTTCTCTTTCTATAATTTGTCTTAATATAATTTGTCTCACACTATAACTCGATATGTTTTAAGCGTAACTCAGGGTTGATACATGAATACATACAACGGCTCTAGCAATAGAATTTTATATATTTTCCAAAAATATTTTTGTCGTAGTGTGAAATAACACTTTAAAATACATTATAACTGAACATTTTATTAATTTTTTTTTAAATTTTCTTGCCAGAAACATTTTTTTCTCTTTCTTTTTAAAAGCGACTTCGGTTTATAGTAAAGACCCTAGGTAGCCGGAATACACTTTGGCTATGACTTCGTTCTTCGTTTTCCGATGGACACTAAGTGTTGAATGGCGAAACGCAAAGCTTTTTCTTGCATAAACAGAATAAAAAAAAACATTACCCTGAGTGGACGTCGAACCTGCAACCGACGTGTTAACAGTCTGAAGAATTTCAAGTATAAAAATATCACGAACAAAGAATGGCCAATCTTTCAATATTTGATAACATAATAACTTCAGCTGTCATAAATTGCAAATTTAAATAGAAACAAAGGCTGGCAATTATTACTTCTTTTGAAGATATTTAAGCAAATTAACATAACTATGACTATTAAAAGAGTTAAAATATAATTGAATTAATAATGATAATTTTACAACATTGTTTTTGTTTGGTTTTTATAATAGTTAGTTTATAGTTAAATCTTATGTAACTTTAATTCGTTTATTTACATAATAAGTGTGTAGGTGAAATATCTAATTACTATTAAGTTCTAAGACTTAATACATCGTCACTGTGTTGCCATTTAAAAAGTTAATAGCTGTACTAATTTACAGGAGAGTGCCAATATATTTAAAGTTACAAATAATTACTGAAGTTCTTAAGAAAAAATAATAAATTACATGTAACAGTGTATTATTGACAATTATTTTAACAATAGTTTAAAAAAACATCATCTCTGAAAATCGAGACATCGTTAAATCGACATACATACGTCAAATAAGTTATCTACGCTATCAATGTATAAATCTTTAAAAAACTTAGCAAGTCCACATAAAATTCGGCTAAAATTGCAAACACATACGCCCTAATTAAACATTTTACTTAATTATTTAAAAAAATTGTGTTAAACTTACGCTAGGCACATACCATTTCACATAAAACGCGTATGAATTAAAAATGTACGTAACATACATTTCTAGTTTAACTCCGATTAATAATAAACAAAACAATGTGACTCTAAAGCACTTCAAGGATTTCATCAGCTATTCTATTGTTAATTTAAGAGGGTAATTAAACTTGTCACCTGAGTTTACCGCATGACATTTCGGTGGACGTCGCGTCGCGTTGGCGCAGGCGGGCTTGTGTCGTAAATTTTAAGCATACGCCACTTTTTATGACACTTCTAGGTATTAAGCACTAATAATATATAAGATTTTCCGCCTAACTTTAATATGTTTTTGACAATATGTAATTTTTTAACTGTTACTCTGTGTTTTTATTTTATGTGCCTATATTTATATTTATATTTTTTATAGCTTCACGCTTTTATCCCGCATATAGCAGGGTAGGCAGAGGGAACTGCAGGAACCATATGAACCTAGTGTTAAGACACTCCGTTGCTTAGTCCCTGCTTTTTCCGTCCCCGCTTTCCGCCTTACTCGAGGCATTGCGTTTTGAGTGGCGCAACTCAACGCCGCGCTTTGCCTAGATAGTTGCTTATATTTATTATCTAGAAAACCCAAAACCTTTTTAAATAGTAAGCCGAAAGATAAATCGAGAGAGATCAAAACTCATATGGCTTGACGAAAGCTATTGAGCTTAAATTGGCTGGAAAAAATATAAAAAAGCTATGAATACATCAAGTAATGTCATGAAAAAGTATTTTGGACAAGGCCACACAAGGATGACCCGCGACTAAGCGTCTTTAATGATGATGATAATATTTACTAACTAAACAATATTTTATATAAATTTACACATTTAGACATCACTTAACATAAGTTGGCTACCCTACTTAACATTTGTTATAAAAATTTTAAACATTTTATTCAAAACGTATACGTTAAGTTCACAAAATTATAAGTTGCATTAGTTATAGTTTGTTGTCAAATTTATGTCAAAAATCACAATAAGTAAAAAAGATGACATGTCAAATATTTATTATGCGTAAGTTGTATTTTTAAATTGAGTTTAAATGTAAGCTGCCACACAGATAAATTCAAACAGCCTGACAATATTTTATGGTTTACTTTAGTTAGGTTTTACGAGCGCAGACGGGCACTAGAGTGTCTGTCTAGATTTTAATACTCCAATAGTTCTAAGATAAAGCAATAAACGTTCCGTTTTGAAGATAGGTTTAAGTACTTTGCATAAATTTTGTTTCTATTTTTTATGGAGAGCTACATATTTCTTTATTTATGTATTTTGTATTAAAAAATATCCGTTTGAGATTATGTTTATCTTGTACAATTTATATTATTAATCTATAGTTTATACTAATATAATAATAATTACTTATTTTGTTCATGATTCACTGTGTAGATAAATAAGTCTAATTAATTTAATATTACTAATCGTCCGTCGAGGACCGTCGTGGCGCAAAGTATCTGCCTGTAAACGCGACGGTTTGAGGGTTCGATTCCCACTCGGAGAAGATGGATTTTTCTATTTCCATTTTCTTCGCTCTGGAAACTAGGCAAAGCGCGGCGTTGAGTTCCGCCACTCAACACGCAATGCCTCGAGTAAGGCGGAAAGCGGGGACGGAGAAAGCAAGAACCAAGCAACGGAGTGTCTTAACACTAGGTTCATATGGTTCCTGCAGTGCCCTCTGCCTACCCTGCTATATGCGGGATAAAAGCGTGAAGCTATAAAAAAAAAATAATTTAAATAAAATTTTTCGTTGTATTTACATTATTATAATTTAGATAATTTATACCTTGCTATTCAATCATTCCAGGGATATTAATTTCTAAATAAAAATATAACTTTTCAAATGACTCTCTTTTGCTATATCTTATTTAAACCAGAAAATACTACTATATATCATATTATATATAAATAATATGTAAAATAGTCTATCTATATGTATAATAAATACAAGCAGTATTACTGATTTAGTTTTGAATATTTTATCAATCATCTAAGTAGCTTAATCTGGTGCGTTCACCAAACTCAAGATTTGTAGCCACAAGCGAAAAAGCGATAAAACAAAATCCGGTTTTTAGACGGTGTTACACAAAGAAAGTTGCGCAGCGCCACAGCGCCGCAGCTGCCAGCTAATGTCAACAGTGACGTTTACGCGCGAAAAGTTTTACGACTGTAGACGCATCAAAGGAACAGTGTTTTAAATTTTGTTTATCGATAATTTTATAATACATTTTTGTTTATATCGTATCATATATTTTTTTATTAATGCAGGGTAGGTAGAGGGAACTGCAGGAACCATATGAAATTAGTTGTAGGATACTCCGTTGCTCTGTCCCTGCTTTCTTCTTCCCCGCTTCCCGCATTTTTCTAGGCATTGCGTGTTGAGTTGTGGAACTCAACGCCTCGCCTTGCCTAGTTTCCAGAGCGAAAAAAAATGAAAATAGAAAAATCCATCTTTCCCGAGTGGGAATCGAACCCTCAAACCGTCGCGTTTACAGGCAGACGCTTACGCCTCTGCGCCACGTTTGTCCCCATTATTAAACATGTAATGTTATGGTGTTATTTTTGTTAGTACATATAAAAAATATAGTAAAAAATAATTATATATTTAGTTTTAATAATAAATCTTGCAACATCAAACGATTATAATAAGTATAAATAAAACATATAATTTAGTGTAAGACGTAAGTTTTTGATTTCATTACCAAGAAACTTAAGCTAAGTAATATTGACATTTATCCGACGTGTTAAATTTATCCTATATTGGGTACAACACTAGAAGGTTCTTTTTACGATCGTCTGGTTTCGTAGCCGAGTTCCATTTTTTAAATGGGTCTTTACTCTTTACTTGTCAGTCATTGGATCAAAAATTATTTTATACGATAAAGCACCTAATTTGCCATATTTTCTTTTATATATGTATTTCTCTATGAATAATAATATACATTAAATATTTAAATATAAATTAAATATTTTTTTATTGAGTATAATTTTTATTTACCAAATTATTTATGAATATCTATTTATGTTTATCATGAAAAAAGAAGATTTAATTTAAATCTTTAAATTAATATAAATTAAAATAAAATAATTAAATTAAGTTCAAAATCGATATAATAACCTAAGCCTAAACCTAACCCAATATAAAAACTTAATAACACTCTTGCATTTCACGAGATATTATAATTTGTTACCATAATCAAAATCGATACTGAATGCAACGAAAATTGCACTAATTGCAAACGTCATTGATTAAAAAGTACATAAAATAAGATTAAAACCGAGTTAGCTTTAAAGAAATGAATATAGAAGGAAAATTTTCAATTCCATGAGTCAGTATAATTTACGAGTAGCGCGCACTAAAACTTTTTGTTGCGAAAGCGAAACTATAAAACTTATAAAGCCTCCATCCCTTTCTGAGTTTACGAGCGTGAAAACGTGTGATATAGGTATAGCGTACATACAGTCTTATATATTTTCTCGAATATATCTGTTGACTAAAGGAAATAACTATTCAAAATAATGTCAAAAAAATAATGAAATACTAGAAATTTGATTTTTTTAGTTTTAATAGTTTTATATTCTAATAAGTGTAATTTAATGTGCACATAAAATCATAATCATAAATCAGGGTAGACTGTGCAGAATAAATTAATAAAAATTAAAAATAAATAAATGTTAAATATACAAATTGTCAATGTTCATTTATATCTCTTTTTTTATTTAAAAGATGGTGTAAGTCGAAGAATTAATGATATTATTCTATGGAGTTTGTATTTTGCAGTATGTCACAACTGGCTTTAGATGGTCTAAGTATTATTACCGGAGAAACAATTTCGTTGATTGACGTAAGTTTTTGATTTCATAAAAATGAAGCTTAAGCTCAGTTATATTAATATTTATCCGATATGTTAATTTTTTTCAGCAGGCAGAGGGAACTACAGGAACTATAGAAACCTAGTATTAAGACACTCCCTTTGCTTAGTCCCTGCTTTCTCCGTCCCCACTTTCCACCTTTTTTTCAAGGCATTGCGTGTTGAGTAGCGGAACTCAACGCCGCGCTTTGCCTAGTTGCCAGAGCGAAGAAAATGAAAATAGAAAAATCCATCTTCGAGAATCGGGAATCTCAGTCGGGAATCGAACCCAGAAACTGTCGCGTTACAGGCAGACGTTGCGCCTCTTCGCCACGATGCTTCTCTAAATTTCTCTGTATTGGTTAATTTTAGGATCATCTGGCTTCGTAGCCGAGTTTTATTTTGCCTTCTAAATCTATTTCAGATAATTTAAGTATTATTACCAGAAAAATACTTTCGTTGATTGACATAAGCCTATGCTTGAGCGACATAACCTATCGCATACCATAAAGAGGTAGGTACCAATAAATGGTGAACTGGTTTTAGCTTGGTGAAGTTTCCAAAAAAAAATAAAGTAAAAAAAATTAACAAGTTTGGTGAATAGAAAGAATTTTTAATAATATAACATAAAGTAAGTTATTATATAGAGATTCGTATACAAAAGAAATCATATAGGATTATTTTATAAACTGTCCATCTGTGAAGAGATTTTAGTTTAGCAACAAACGAAAATACTGAGCAATGAAGCAAGAACTAAGATAATAAATATATATAGGAAATATTACATTATTATATATTTATAAGTATATTTATAACGTATACATATATATAATATTATGTAAATTGAAACATAAATAAAAACAATAATCGCCGTCCTAATGTGCATTTAGTAGAAAACGAACGATGACATTACGGAAACAACGGCAGCGCCACTAAACTGTTTCAGTGATAACAATAAAGCTGCATGTGCAGAGTATAAAGCTCATTCCGTCAAGTTATTAGCAATAAAATAGAGCAAACAATACCAAACACCTTTATACTTGAGTTGGCTGAGTGGCTATAGCAGCAAGTTATGGCGTTTGACGATATAATAATATTAAAGCATGGTTGAAATATGTAGAGTTTTTAGAATTGATGCCTTAGGAAAGAAATACTCGCTGAAGTCTATTTCAAGAGTATCATTGTCACTTATAAGAATTATTAAATTATAATTTTTTGGAAGTATTAAAAAAAAAGAGAAAGTCTCGCTGAGTTTCTTGCGCCGGTTCTTCTCAGGTCTGAGGCGAACTTTAGCGAACTGGTGGTAAATTAAATTATTTGACGGTCAAAAAATGAAGCAAAAACTTTCACTTAGATGGATATTTACTTCTTTTGAAGGACAAAGGGGTTATTTCAACTATGACCGGAAGAGTATATTGTTATCACTTGGTCTTATTACGATTTGAGACGAAGAATAAAAATAATGAATGATTGGAGATAGTGAGCGAGAGATTGTTATGCCTCTTAAAACCCTTTAAAGTCCTAATAACAAACAAAATTTGTTTAAACAAAAATATTTTATTAATATATTAGTAATAGTTTAGTTTAAAAAGAAAAACATCTATAAAAAATATTTTTAAAGCTGTACGTCATTACCGGAGATGTTTTTAAGTGTTAATTGGCAATACACTTTTACATATGAATAAAGTTTAATGTACTTGTCGTACCGTCATTGTACGCAAATATACATTTCAATTGTTATTGCAGGTTCTGCAGCTATTTTACTTTATGGTACATGCTGCTAGTGTGCTACTTGTCGTCGAAGGTCTTGCTCAGAAATGGGTTCATCACTAATGCTGGAGCTCAACACCAAACTGTACGGGCATAAAGTGTTTGTAATATTTGTAGTAATGTATCAAATAATTAGATGAAAATAGTTCGTCATTTTTGGATAAATATTCTCTATTCATGACAAACCCAGGTTATCATTATTTTAGAATAGTATCAAACAAGAGAGCTTTCGCTTTGGCAACTAGGCAAAACGCAGCGTTGAGTTCCGCCACTCAACGCGCAATGCCTCGAAAAAGTAGAAAGCGGGGTACGAAGAGTTTCAGCGCTAGATTTCCACGGTTCCTTCGGTTCCCTCTGCCTACCATGCTATATGTGGGATAAAGTGTTAAGATATAGAATCGAATCACCATGTTGTTGACAAGTATTTTGTGGATGTCTTCAGCTGGTAAAAAATGAATTAGTATGAATATTTTATGTCTATCATGTATTGTATATTACATGTAGTGTTAGGACACTACGTTCCTCACTTTACGTACAGTTAGTACGTTTCGTTTAAATGCAGAACTTAACACCGCGCTTTGCCTCGTTGTCAGAAAAAATAATTCTTTCCCCTGATGTGATAGAATTCATAACCTTTTGCATTTAAAACAAGACGCCGCTGCGCTATGACAACGTCATTATAAGCTTATATATAAATGATGAAGTTGCACTTAAATTAAAGAGAACAAGTTCTACTTGCCTTTACCGTTAAGCTTTTTAAGCATAAACAACTATCAAGAATATAGTTTGGTTACTTTTTAATTAGTATAAGAACATCGTATGTTATAAATAGAAATTACCATAATATGTTCAACCTCGTAGCTCTGAAGCACTGTCCTCATTAGACAAGGAGTCTACACTGCGCATATTTAACACTCAAGCATGTTTTGTATGCCTATACATTTACAAAGTATAAAATGTTTAGTACATTATTTAAAAAACGCTGAAAAGATTCTATTGTATATAATATTTATATTTATAGTATAGAAGCTTTATATTCTCTGACGTAAAAATATACACATATACCTATAATACGATTTTATTTGAAAAATATATCTCGTCGCAGTTCGTAGAACAATATTGTGATTTATATGTACATCATAAAGTGATTTACGTACTAGACATATTATATAGAATAACCAGCTTAGACAAAATAAAAAAAATTTGCTTAGCAAAATAAACTTGTGTGTATGTATGTATATTATATTGCATATGTTAGCAAAATTCAATATTATCACTGTATCGTAGCAACACGAGTGACCAGTTCGCAGAAAATTAGCAATGACTCCGGGGCATCTCAGCCTTCATTATCTGCCTGCCGTCCTACCGTCAATATCTCGAGAGCTCTCAGACGCTAGAAACCCCTCGGAATTCTAAACAGCGCACCATTTGCTGACTCTTCACTAGTACTAGTACTAGTGGGAATATTCTCATTTATACTATCGAATTATGTTAAATTTTTAATTAAAAAAAATATATATTTATTAATAACTGATCCGCATCATTGTCTAAGTGTTAGAGTAAATTTGAGGATTTAATCACTTCTATAAAACAGTTATTTTGTAGCAGTTTCATGATAAAGAAATTAAACTTAATATTTTAATTTCTTTTCACCGTTTTCGAGGCATTGCGTGTTGAGTGGCGGAACTCAACGCCGCGCTTTGCCTTAGATGCCAGAGCGAAGAATGTGGAAATAGAAAAATCCATTTTCTCCGACTGGGGATCGAACTCAGTAACCGTCGCGTTACAGGCAGACGTTGCGCCTCTGCGCCACGACGGTCTATTATATATATTTTTATTTTATGTATCATATATAATTAATCGCACAAATTTTTAATCTTATTAAACATCAACTTACAGAGATGTGTCAAAAGCTTGTCTTTTCTGGAAATATTAGAATATTTTTCAACAAATTTATTTATTTGCTTATGTGTATTATGTTTTACAAAATAACTTCATACACGCTTTCAATATTAAGCTTGCCCATTTTTATAAGTTACGTTCCGTTGACAATCGAGTAGATTGTAAAATACGTTATATAATTACACGAGTCTAATTGACACTGGACTTGTTTATAAAATTACTCCATTTTATACTACCCAGCAAGGTGTTATAAATTTGTTAAGATAAACAACAGAAATAAATAATAAAATAAACATATTCAAACTTTTTATATCATAGATCTTATAACTTATTATTATGTTTAAATTATATGTAATTTTTTTCGTCGTGTATCTATGTATGTTTTTAAATTAATCTTAAAAAGTTTGTTTCAACAGCCAGCAGCTATAAAACATAAGACACTTGAATGATGTATCGATTATTGCAATCGACATTAATTTCTCGAGACAGCGTTTACATTAGTTTTTTTTTAATTCTTTTTCACTTTAGAAGACAATGGTAAGAAATCATATGACAAGCATATGCAGATGCTATAATTTATGATTCTTAATAACGTGTAAATGTAATATTTTTAAATATAAATTAAAAATATAAACTAAGTTCAAGATGCGTAAATTTATTCTTATAAAAGCGGCCGTAAATTAGAATCAAACCGTCATATTTTTCATGGATATTAGCATATTATTATTGCATCCTAAGCAACTAATTATGTAGAATTTGCTACGCTCGTATACCTCTCTATATTATTAGTTACCTTAAAAAAACTACTTAATAGTTAAAAGGAGAAGTGTATCATATGTCAACTCATTCATAGAGTCATTTCAGTTCTTTATGTTTGGCTAAATGTATGAAAAGATTCCTGTTAAAAACCAAGTAAATTTAAAATAGTTAAAATATTATTATTTAAGAAGAAATTTGTAAATTTTTTACATCTTTTACTACTAGAAATTGTTTCAGCATCCACTTATATTATCAATGTAATCATAATGAAATCGCCAGATACTTTTTAAAAATAGACTTATTTTCCAGTCTTATTTTATTATCAATGGCGTTAAGATTGACAATTAACTTGTGTTAATTATAAATAGTATACACTATTTAAAAACTAGAAACAACAGACAACAAAAAAAACTTAAACTTTGATTTCTTTACAAACGTAACTTGAGAAGTCACATCTTAAACTTACCTGTCGCGGCGCCTCGTGTCGCTACAAATGCGCGGGCGGCGGAGAGTGGTGTCCCGCTAGTGGAAGCGGAAACAAGTGAGGCGGGTATTCTGGCGCCAGAACGTATCTTGGTGAACAGCAATACGACCTCTTCCTCGCCTGCTCCAGCAGAGAGCAGAGAGACCTCTCGTATAGCTGCCACTGGCGTACCACCCACTGCGCTGTGGAGTTTAAGGTGCTTTTAATATAGTGTTTATCTTAAATTTTGGAGGAATTATTTAAATATTCGCCCTTATATAGTTATTATTAAGTAATTTCGAAATTTTCAGACAGCAGTAATATCGATATATCGATAAATTATTTATATTGATATTCGCAATGCGTTATAATTATATAGAAATAATCTTTCTATTGTAATTAATTGAGTTAGTTACGTATGTATTATGAATTGAAGTATTTTAATATACATACATACATACTTCATACTTTGTCCCTAGCACTCTAGTCAGAGACAACGGAGAGCTATACGCTGCGGTTCCTGCATGCCTTTTTCACCTAGTCCACTGTCATTAGCCTCTTCATACCAGTTCCCCGGGGAGTCCTGACGCTTCGTCTAGTATCTTACGGTACTGTGTTTTCGAAAGTCAATCGAAGTATACCAAAAATTCAAATTTAAACACAGAATGTAGTTCTCGTAAATAAGTAAAAGCAAAGTAAAATAAAATAAATAGTAAATTGTTATGAATGAATGCTATTAAAAAGGATTTTTTCTCATTGGGCTCATTCAAAATTCTATACGGACTAACTGCTGAACATAAATTACATAAAAATCAACCGAACGGACTAATATCGAGTGCGATTACTAAGGAAACGTGTAATTCAATACAAAATAATCAAAACGTGGTTTAATGTGGGTGTAATTACTGATTTTCTTTTTGCCCATAAATTTGGGACGTAATCATGGTATAAACGAATGATTACATTAAACACAGCTCGTAAATAAAGAACTCGTGGATAATAAGGATATCGGCATAATTTATGCACGATCGGGACCTAATAATGGCGTGGCTGATTCGTGCCTCAAGTCAGGTGTCAATTTATTGCCAGCGCAAGTTGGAAGCGATCTGGTGAAATATTTATGTATGTTTTTGAATTTATTGAAATATATAAGATTAATATTATTAATAAGTTTTTTTTTTATTTTGGACCGTTAAAATCTTGTTCAAATTATAAATTATATCAATTCCAGTTGATTATTTTAGCTTTTAGTTTTTTTTGTATTAAAAGAGTTTATTTATATGTATATATATAAATAAAAATATTATAATTGGTAATTCTTTAAATATATGTCACTTTTGCTATAATAAAGCAGTAGAAAATAAGAATGTACAGAACATTAAATATTTCTACAAAAATACATGCAAAGTATGTAAAAACAAAATACGAGCTTATGGCTTTTTGATTTTTGTCTATTTGGACAGATTTGAATAAACCTTTTTTACTGTACTATGAGGCGAAGTCTAGGCGGGATTAAGGCTTTAATTTATTTTCAAAACCGACAAACTTTAAGCATTACTATAGTTACATGTACCGCGATAAGAAAAGATCTAACGAGATAATGACTTTACATTGATATAAAAATAAAAAATCTGGATCATACAAAACATAATGTCCAACTAAACTATACGAGAGGAAAAATAAACTAAAATAGTTAGAAGAAATAGAAAATAGGATAAGAATGCTCTGTATTGGGAATTTGGACTCCTTGAGAATTCGACTACAATAAATTCATATTTAAAAATTGGGTATATCAATAAAATTTACGTTAACGTAGTTTTATCTCTCTAGTTTTAATACATTAGAACACATGTGTATATGTAATAGAGTGTCATAGTCATTAATTATTTATCTCTGGTAATTTTTTATAGTCCAAAAAAAATATAAGCTGTAAAATATAAAACGTACAATTGTTTAATCTACTTAGCTGCATAAGATAAAACTAGGATAATCTATTTTCTGAGGTAGTAATTGCTTTATTGCTTCCAGAGCAGAGAAATTAAAATTATACATTTAGTATGTGTGAGTATACCGAGTGGGAATCGAACTCCAATAACCATTTAATCAACAACTGCATCTTCAAATACTATAATTTTTATAAAGCTTAGTTTTCTAGCTACATCAGAACAAAACAATAGTAAACAGGACGCTCTATTTCCAAAAGCGGCGTATTGCTATAATATTATCAACAAGCGAGGAAGTGCGCTCATAAAGTCCCAAGTGACCAGCTACATTGTCGTCGGACATATTTAAATCTTAATACATATAAAAGACACGTAGTATCACTTGTAATATCACTGTAGGTACAACATAATTTCTACTCTACGTCTATACAAATAGAATTAAATGTTGTATATAGAATTATGTGATTATATGTTCTTTTTGTTTGGATCAGTTGTGGGCGCGTGTTGTCACTGATTTAGCTAAAGTTATAACCGATACAAGCCACTAGCCGCATTATTGGCTCTGTATAGACATTTGTACAATGTACATCGCTTTATTTTGAGCTGCTAAGTATTTTATTTTGGTGAAATCCTTCCACTTTCAGAGTAAATAGATTCTTAAAGATAATCCTTTTCATTTTTTTTTCGTCAATGGAAAATCTAAGTGTATACGTTGATACTTGCTGCCGAAAATTCTACTTGGACATTACATTTATTTAGATTTATAGGATGTAGGTGTTAAGTATTATTACTTTTATATAAAGGCTATATAATTTTCTATCATTTTTCACTTCACGAATCATATTAGCTAACTAAAATATTACAATTTTGAATAATATAATGTAAGTTATTTAAATACAAATTTTCATTAATTTTAAATATTAACAAGTTAAAATTTTATTACAATAAGTAGCGTTGTTTTTCACAGCCTAATAAACAATATAGAGAAAAAAAAACACAAAAATTCAAAGATCATAAATAACTAAACAGAAGCACAAAACCGAAGTTGATTCAATCTTTTTGTTATTGCAACATAAATTTAAAATTTGCATTCTTGCTCAAGCCGTCACGAAGATCGCTTATAATGATGTATGGAATAATAAAAATCTCTCCGAGCGTAAACCAGTGATTATCTGCTATTTTATATGAAACTAATATGCTATAATAAAATGGTAAAGGCAATGCGAAATGATTTCGTGCTCTTTTTTAAAATAGCCGTGGCTTGTAAACAGTCAGTATTTGTTATACATGAATTTAGACAATTTTTGAAATAGAATTTTTATTATTTATGTATTTTAATATCACAGCCATATTTTTGACATGTGATGTTTTAATAGTCTTAATAACAATTCTAGTATAAATAGTTATAGCACGATTATTAGCCATTGTTTTGGATCACGATAATTGATTCCGAGGCAATAATTTCTTTTGCTCTATTAAAAATAAAAAATAATTCAATAATAATGTAAAAAAATCCGGTAAATTGCAGCAACTGCAAGTGAAATCATAGCCAAGTCAGAGCTTTTGCCCCTTTAGTTTTAAAGACAGAAGTCACGAACTCACACTATATGGGGTAAGCTAAGAATATTTCAAATTTCCAATACCTAAAATATTATTTATCTTTACGTTAAACAAAGTATGGAAACGTACATAGTCTCTATGATAATTTTAAAATAGGGTGGTCTTTCCTCATGAGCCTAATATTAAAATTATTGTAAGCGAACACATTATAAGATGATTAATTAAAAAAATTAACGTGTCAGTAATTAAGAAAATATACAACCAAAGGTACTCAACGGAATCACTGAAGCATATTCCATTATAAAGTTTTTGCACAGCAATTAAAATCATGATAAATTATGGGTTTGAAATTATGTTTAACAAAAAGATTTGTAATAGATAAAAGAAATTATTATAAGTATTTGTGTGGTACCAATAAGTAATTAATGAACTATGTATAATGAATTTCTTTGACATTCTCGCTTTATCTCGCTCACTGTAGGGTAGGCAAAGGGAACCACAGGAACCGTGGAAACTGAATGTTAACACACCCGCTTTTCGCCTTACGAGGTTTTGCTATAGTGAAGAAAATGGAAATGATATTTTATTCATCCTTCTTTAGCGGGAATCGAACCCACAGACCGTCGCGTTTACGGGTAGATTGGGTATACTTTTTATACTATGATCGAGGTTAAATTCCACTGTCTCTTAATTTCGAAATGAGTGAAAAATGATAAAAATTTATGTTAGACAAAATATATTGTAGCATAAAAATATAATTTATAAAAAAGCGTTTCTTTACGAATCTTTTGTAGATTGTTCGATACAACGTAATTATGAAGAATATTTTTCTTTATAGCTTCCCGCTTTTATCCCGCACATGGCAGGGCAGGCAGAAGGAACTGCAGGAACCATGGAACCTAGTGTTAAGACACTCCGTTGCTTAGTCCCTGCTTTCTCCGTCCCCGCTTTCCGTTTCGAGGTATTGCGTGTTAAGTGGCAGAACTCAACGCCGCGTTTTGCCTAGTTTTCTAGAGCGAAGAAAATGGAAATAGAAAATCCATCTTCCCCGAGTGGAGATTGAACCCACAAACCGTCGCGTTTACAGGCAGACGCTTACGCCTCTGCGCTACGACGGTCCTCATTCTTATTCTAGTATTTTATTCTAGGATTTAATAAAATCGTATTTTATATATAAATTTTCCTATATATTATTAAAATTGATTGTATGTAATGTGGAACTTATCATATGTGAGCAGACTCTTTTCCAATTTCTCACAGATCGCGTAAATTAAACACAATATCCACTTCTCATAACTGAAATTTATAATCCAAACCCACTAGCAACACAAATTTTAACTTTTTATAAACACCAACTAGTATGTTAGTTCATTCTGTTTATACATAAAAAAATTATAATTCTTTTTTCTATTAAGTAATTGTTACACATATGCGTTATAAAGACAAGTTTATTTAAGAAAATGATATCGTTTAAAATCGTTTTAGCTTCGCAAGCGACGTTATTTGTAAGTAGTGATGTAACGAATATCGTTTTTAACATTCGCGAATACTAATGCGAATATGTGCTAGCGACATTCGCGAATGCGAATGCGAATATTAAGCATATAAAAATTTGAACGCAACGGGACTTGAAACCGCGGTTCGAATCAAAATTGTTGGTTTATAGTTTATTGTAAGAGAATAGAATCGATCGCGACGAATGCGAGATATTTTATTTTTCTTCCTGATTTCTTTGTCATGATTTCTGTAAGTTTTTGCTATCAATATCTCAAAATATATAATTGAAATACACACCTGAACACAACATCTTTTTTTGTTACAAAGATAATCAAAATGTATAATTTATTTATTTATTTATTTATTTATTTATGTACCACAGAAAATTACAGAAAATTATATAAATGAAAAATGTGTACAAAGGGATAACTTATCTCTAACAAGAGATCTCTTCCAGAACCCCTGGATCTAGTGGAGATTATTTGTAATAAATATTTTTGGTGTAGGTACAATATCAATTAGTTTTATATTATAAAATTCAAGTAGACTTGACGATAAATGAATATGTTACACACTAAATATAAATAAATATACCATTATCCAATACATATATATATATACACATATACACACATACACACACATATATACATACACACATACATACATATATACATATACATACATATAAAATAAAATAAACTTAAGTGGAAAGAAAGTGTTGCTTAACTCTGATTTTAAACGATCTAATTGTAATATTATTATGGAAAATATTATCTGGAAGAGAATTCCATAGGCGAGCGGCAACAACGGAAAACGAATTACCATAAGAAGTAGTATTAAAAAATGGTACCTCAAGAGTTTTCGATGCCACACATGCGCGCACTGGTCTTTCACGAGCAGAACAAAATAGAAAACGCTCATGTAGGTAACCAGGGCTATCATGGTTTAATATATTAAAAAGACGCGATAATATGTGCAAGTTCCGGCGAAGTCGGATAGGAAGCCACTTTAACTGACGTCGATATTGAGAAATGTGATCAAATTTGCGCAGACCGTAAATGAAACGAATGCACAAATTTTGAAGTCTATCTAGTTTGTCAAGTAGCTCTTCATTCGCATCAAGATAGCAAACATCAGCGTAGTCCAGGATAGGAAGAAGAAGGGATTGTGCAAGTAAAATTTTTGTTTTGAAAGGAAGGAAATTCTGCAAACGTTTAAGAGAATGCAGAGAGAAATGGACACGTTTACTGACTTCGTTAATCTGAGCTCTCCATGATAAATTGCAATCTATGACTAACCCCAAATTAGTAGCTTGGTCACTATATGCAATTTGAGTTCCATCATAGACAATTGATGGTACAATGTCCCAGTTAATTTTGCTACGTAACTGTCTGGTACCTATTATCATTGCCTTCGACTTCAAGGGATTAACAAGAAGCCCAAAAGATGCAGCCCAGTTCTTAATTTTTAAAAGATCATAATTGATATCATGTACGGTCGTACACAGATCCGATAAGGTGGCGTGTCTATAAAGCTGTAAATCGTCTGCATAGAGATGGTAGTGAGAAGAAATAACTTTGGTAATTTCATTAATGAAGATTGAAAACAGAAGAGGGGAAAGTACGCCGCCTTGCGGAACGCCAGCAGAAAGATCAGCCCAGTCCGAGGAAGCCTCAGCAGACTTTACCATCTGCCGACGACCACGAAGATAAGATTGGAACCAATCAATCACAGGCTGAGCAAAGTTAAGTGAGCGAAGGATACCAAGCAATATAATTTTCCCAATTGGCAATCGAACCTATAAATCATCGCGTTTACAGACAGACTGTGCTTCTGCGCCACGACAGTCCTCATTAGGCATAGACATTCAATGCCAAGAGAAAAAACAAGTTATAAGATCTAAGTCATGACCATACTAAAATTCATTAATTTCCGACCAGTAGTTTTTGTGAGATCTGCGCACAAATTAACAAACATACTCTACCGTTCAGAGAGGTTTTTAAACTTTTATTTCTCATACAATGACCGATCCAATGAATCATTTATTTAAGCTTTTGTACATACTCTTCTATTGAATTTGTAACATATCATATTTTGTTCACAATAAAAAATGTATAATAAAATCTTTATTTTTATAGATTTTTCACATCTTTATGTAAAAATATATATCTATTGCACTTTTATCTTTAATATATTATGTTTAGCATTATCATATTTTAGTATATTATATGTGTCGGTAGATGTATTTTTTGAGAAAAATTTACTCATCCTCGATAAAATATATATAAAAGACCTTATTTACATATATGTAGCAATTGCAATATATATATGATATAGTAAAGAAATATAATATATCTTCAATTCTCGAATACAATTATGGTGAATATTATAATGAATGAAATCTAATATCTTGGTTAGCTAAAAATGAAAAGTTGTCACGGTCACAGTGGAACTTGTCTTGCTAAATGCATTAAAAGGACAGGCTAATGAACACATAAAAATAACGGCAATTTGAGAAAAACATTGCTATCTGTCATTTGTGAATATGTATATTATATTTTGTACACATTACTTTTTTCCGTCTATATACTATGTAAGATCAGTTCTACATAAATTTATATATATATATACGATTTTAACATATCTATAAGAAGCAAAAGGTTTTTTTTAACATTAAAGAGCTATATAATAAAGAGTGATGAGATGTCGTAAGAACTTTTAGTAGTGCGGACTATTGCAAAACTGTCACAACACAAGGTCATACTGTCATAACTGTCACTATTGTAAAAATACTTGTGGTCATTAAAATACATGCACGTAGCTATGCCATAACATGGCGTTAATAGTGAGCTTATATAGACATACTGTATCGTTTACGGCAAATGACCAAAATATGAGAAAATGTTAAAAAATGCCAATAAAACATTAACAAGTGTAGATTATTTTACATTCTGTTAATTAAACCATGTTAAATATTGTGCGTTAATGAAGACGCTTGCTGCCTTTCAATTACTGAACTTCATTTGCTTTTTATTTGTTTGTAAAAACTTTTATGTGCTAGATGTTGCTATGAGATTAAGATATGCTTTGCTGTTAAGTTGTTGAACGCAAGTAATTTTTATTGAGATTTAGAATTTTTTCATTCCTCTAACCATATATTATCACTATTACTTTGACTTAGTTAAACTATTTAAATATTTTACAACAGTACCAAGATTTTTAAACATTTTAGGGATTCATCTTAGCTCGTACTTACGAAATGTTTCCATACGTATGGTAAGAAAAATTTTGAAAACTATACATTTTTAAAGTAATTGTTTTTTTACTTTAGGCTATAATAAAGAACATTTTGAACCCGCTTGGGTGTGTCCCATGTCTTGCTTTGTCCACATGAGAGACCGCCTTAGTAAAACTGTAATGTTACCCTATTCCTATAGGTATTCTTTCTTGAATATTTCTATCTAGGGCCTATGCACCTTTTTAATAAACCTTAATAGACTCCTCTCAAATCTCCTCCATAATTTATCCTTTAACATCACTTTTGTCACTTTGTTATGATATGATGCATATAGTAATTAAATTTTATAATCAACTCGAAATCACACTGTTAGGTGCATAATTATTCAAAATTTCGTTTTAGATAGCATTTACGTTTTCAAAAGAATTTCTATGCAAAATTTGTATCTCTTATTACAAGCACAACTCAAAAAACAACCAGTTAAAATTTTCAAATGGCAAAATCTCGTTTTAGTGAGAATATAGGTTCCAAAAAGAGCCCCTTTTTTAATTTTCATAGATAATGTATGATAATGTAAAATTAGAAACTCTAAACACTTGTAGTAACGAAATATCGCTTTTAAAGTATCAATCCCCACTGCAAAAAAAAGCAGGAACTAAGCAACGGAGTGTCTTAACACTAGGTTCATATGGTTCCCGCAGTTCCCTCTGCCTACCCTGCAATACGTGAAGCGTGAAAAGCGTGAAGCTAAGAAAAAATGTACCAATTCCAAAATCTACCCCTTAAGGACAGATGTTCGTAAAATGCCGTCTTAATGAGCACCTACGTCCTAAAAGAATTCTCATATAAAATTTGAAATTCTTTTTGGAATTTCTGAGATTTCAAGATAAGACTTTTTACTTGTGTATTTATAGATAATTGTTTTTAGTACAATTTCATTTAGAAATATTATTTTTTTAATTTTCAACTGACCTTAACACAGCATGCGGCATTGAGTTAGCCAGTGAATTACCTTAAAACTAGGTTATTTCTGCCGTCTGATAAAATATTATTAAATTAGCAGAAAGAGAGTATAAAGGAATGATGTTAATGTTAAATATATATAGAGTGCATTAACAATAAATTCTTTCTTCTATGAGTTGATTATACTATTTAAAGTTTTACGCCTATTGGTCAAAATCATAGAACAATTTTCTTAAAAATAAAATAAAAATCAAGTAAAGTTCTAATCAATGTCAAAATATTTTTATTTTAAAATTAGCAACAATATTAATCTATAAAAGATTTAAATATGATTTTCTTGAATAATAAAAGAACTTAACTGTACCATTCAAGTTACAACTTCTCAATTATAAATAATATGTAATGAATTTTGACACTAATGTTCATTAAGATAAAAAAAAGAGTTCTTATATTATATTTATACGTTTGAATAATAACAGTACAGTGTTTGTCGTATAAAATGTAAGAGAACAGAGATGTGATTGTTTCTTTATCAAGGTGCGATAAGTGGGTATCGACAGGACGAAGTAATTTACATAAACAATGACCCTTGTAGACATTTAAATGACTACTTTATTGTACAAAGTTACATAAATTTAATTTATAATCTCAATACTTCTATATCTTGAAATTAAATAAAGAATTTATGTAGGAAATGTAATTAAAAATATTATATAAAAAAGGATTATATTAAAAGAGCCATTAATTTTTACGTAACAGTGTGTTATTTAAGGCGAGCAATTGATATAATAACTCAAAAAATATATATAAAATTGAACCCGTGACCTTTGGAATCCGTCCAAGCGCTCTGACTACTAAGCCATATGTTCTTAGAGCTGCGTTGAATTTTAATATGGTTTCTTTAAGTATTTTTTTTTTATAGCTTCACGCTTTGTCCCGCACATGGCAGGGTAGGCAGAGGGAACTGCAGGAACCATACGAACCTAGTGTTAACACACTCCGTTGCTTAATCCCTGCTTTTATTTTCCGTCCCCGCTTTCCGCCTTTTTCGAGGCATTGCGTGTTGAGTGGCGGAACTCAACGCCGCGCTTTGCCTAAGTTAAGTATTTTTCTTATCGTTAGTGTGGATTAACACTTCAAAAATCATAACAATAGTACATATGTACGTTAACTGTTTTCAACTGTCCTGTTACAAGTCCACTGTCAAGTGTATATTAATTACACATATGTATATAATATTATATAATTATAAAAGAATTATTAATACAAGTGTGTTCTGCTAAGTGCTTCTTTTCTGCTAAGTGCGGTATATAGCGTAAAATAAAAAAAGCAACAACATTTGTAGGTAAGTTTTTTTGCAGTTAACAGTATTAACATTTCCAACCGCACTGGGTCATTACAATAATGACTGATCAATTATATAAACCAGAAACATAGTAATAATTAATGTACATAGTATATATATTCACATATTAGGTTTATTACACATATACGTGTAGCAGAGGAACATAGAGAATGGTGATTTAGTGTCAAGATTTTACTTTCTCTGATCAACGGCCAAGTCATTGAATCGTTGCCACTATTATAATCGCTTGCCCAAGTGAGGAAATGAAACAATTCCTTCCCCCATTGAGAAGATTGAACCTAAAACCATTGTTTTTACTGTCAGAAGTTGTACCACTCCGCTACGATGATGCTCATAAATTTTAACTCTCTAAATTGTAATGTCTTTGTTCGTATACCAGAAGTGGCATGATTCCCTAATAATAATAAAGAATTTATTTATAAATTACACAGGTTAAGAACAATCTATTAATAAAGGAGCCAATGCAACCTATACTTTGGATCACATCCAATAGTCCAGTCTAATGATTCAGATAATTGAACTTCTTTATATAAGATATATAGTAGCAGTAGTACAATTCATACAATTTATGCTAAGGCACTATATGTTACATATATTTTTTTAGAATTCTTGATTGAGATTCTTGATTTCATGAAATTCACATGAAATTTTGAAAATGTTAAATTTTTATATTTTTTGAAAATGTTCGATGTTCACGTTCGACAAGTTTTGCTTAGGAGCTATATTATTATTTCTTTAATCTGTATAGTACAGTTTAATATCAGTTTGATTTAACACAAAATGCTAAAGTGGTAGACTGCAAATTTAAGAAACCTTAACATATTAAAATCAACCAGTGTATAGAATTAGGTTCGAATGCGCAGCGTTCTAATTATAGTTTTTTTTTAATTCTTTTTTTATCCTCAGTGAGGATTAACACTTTAAAAATCACAAAAATATTAGGCTATATGTCATTATAAACAAAATACTTTTTGTATTTTGATGAGTTAAGTTTTTTCTTTTATTTTTTAGCTTCACGCTTTATACCGCACATAGCAGGGTAGGCAGAGGGAACTGCAGGGACCGTGGGAACCTAGTGTTAAGACACTCCGTTGCTTAGTCCCTGCTTTTTCCGTCTCCACTTTCCGCCTTTTTCGAGACATTGCGTGTTGAGTGGCGGAATTCAACGCCTCGCTTTGCCTAGTATGAAAGAGCGAAGAAAATGGAAATAGAATAATCCATCCTTCTCCGACTGGGGATCGAACCCAGAAACCGTCGCGTTACAGGCAGACGTTGCGCCTTTGCGCCACGACGGTCCTCATGAGTTAAGTTTTATTTATATTCCATCCTTAAATTTTTTTTTTTTATTTAGTTTACTAAACCAAACATGTACTGTGATTTTATAATGACATACTATGCATAGACTGAAATTATCAAGTAAATTTGCCCGAATTAAAAAGTGAAAATATAACTCAAATAAATATCATATTAACAAAAGAATATTTTAAAATAAATAAAGTTATTATTGCTTAACTTTTTACAGTTTAACAGTGTGGTTTTCTAATTAACTGATTGTCACAAAGTAATATTTTTTTTTATTTTTCTTTAACTAATACTAAGTATACCGTAAACTAATACTTCTTTAGCTTCAAGCTGTGTCCCGAATATAGTATTGTGGGCAGAGGAAACGATAGGCTCAAAGAAACTTGTGTTAAGACACTCTGTTCCTCTCTAAACAACTATAATTTAATTAGAAATTAACGAAAATCCAAAAACTATATATTTTCTAATTTCTAGTATTATTTTCTAATGATTAATTAACATTATCTAGTACTTATATATTCAATATATTACGTAGAATTAAAAAGAATAAATGTTTTTTACTAAACTACCAAGTTTGATCTAAAAGTACGCACATAAATATTCTACACATCTACTAACGGCCCGCATTTAAATCGTTTTTGTTTACTAAATTGGAAACGTAATAAATACCATGTCATGACTGGTAAAACACAACGGTGCTTCGGCTTAACTGCATATTATAGAGGCAAGCTGTAAATAAGCTTAAAATGTATTTAACAACTGTCATTAGATTTTAAAATGATGCAAAATATTAGAATTAACATAAAATTTAAGTAATTCCATCAAAACACATCAAATTTATATTATTATATACTGATAATCAATATTTCTTATATACTTCCACTAAATTATGTACGTAATTAAAATAACGAAAGTGAGTAAGGTTCAAATTTTAAAGTTTTTAAAATCGAAAATTAAATACATTTTTAAAAGTAAAATGAACACATATTCGCGAGAGAAGCGAGACAAATCACACAAAAAAATTGTAAACAAATATACATACATACATAGCTTCACGCTTTTTCCAAGCGGGTTAGTCAGAACATGTAAGTATAACTTTAAATCAGAACATTTACTTCATAGTCAGTTAAAAATTTTAATTAATCTAGGCATTTTTTAGGCAAGTAAGGTTGACGATAAGCCGCAACGATAATATGTTGCTCTGGAGGTGGATCCTAACCTATTATTTGTATAAATTTTGCTACTATTTTTTTAGATATCCACAATATGTTTATATTTTGGATCATTTCTAAGTAAAAATGCTTTATTTAACATCATAATTCAGTATTGCGTTATGATACGTCGTCAAATGATAGTATCTTTGGTTGAATATGCTCCCCTTTTATAATGTCTATGTGATTTTATTATAGTTTGAATTTGATATCACTATTTAATAAGATCTCTAGTATAGAAAATATATACAGTAGAAACTCTATTAACCGGACTAATTCTTGTTGTAAGGCATTCGGAAAATTGATAATCCGGGTAATTGAATGTACATACATTTGAATGAAATCGGGTAATCGAATTATGACCAATGGTATATATTAACTAAAATCAATGTTTATTTGATTGAAAATGTCTAATAACTTAAGCGCGGGCTACAGCGTGTATATTTAGTTCAATTAGCCTGTGGTCCGGATAATCACGAATCCGTATAACCGAGGGCCAAATAATAGAGTTTCTACTGTACATATATATGAATACGTCATACAAAATATGGGAAGATTTGCACCTAGTATTTCTAGATATTTAGTATTTTTGATAATATTTTATAGAGCAATACTCACAACTACTCCATTATACTGCTATACAAACAGAAGCATCATATTCTTACTTATTTATGATTTAAAAGGTAAATCATGTTTAGGATGACATAAATCTTTCATCTTTTGTAATTTGGCAAAGTCAACATTCATACATCCAAGAATAAAATACACTTTTAGCTATAAATACCATTATATATAACGTCAATATATATTTATTATCAAAACACGTGGAGTCGAGCTAGAATATTTGCTGAAGTGATTAGATTAAAACAAAGTTTATTAGTGCATATATAAATTGCAAGTTGTAACAAGGTCGCGTTGAACGATCCAGAGGCTCAGTTCAGACAGGTCATACGTAATCACAATACAAATGCTTGGACTGCAATGCAATAATCAATGTATAGCGCATAGGTCCGACAGCTATATTCTATTTATTTATTAAATTATACCAAATAAGTTGTCGATTCCAATGTCTTTAGTATATTTAAATGAAGCCTATTTGAATATTTGTAATCGGTCTATTGTATTTTTTCTATTTTATCGGCTTATTAATATGTATGTTTTTCAATTCAAGATCTTTATGGCATAATTAACTGAGAATAATCAAGGCTTTTTAATAGCTTTTACATTTTTCCTGCATTTCTCTCGTCACTGCAAGACCTAACAAGTGGGCATGACAATAACTTCAAAGAAAATCTAACACGTATAATTACTAACTACGTTTAAAGTTCTCAGTGCGCTATTTTAATATCACTATTTAGCAAGAGATCCATTTTCTTACTTGTATATATTTACGAGTAAATAAAAGTAATAACCCATGATAAACAAAAATATATAAACAAAATAACTTTTATACAACTGTCAGTTCATTCAAATATATTTTGCACATTTCAATCTTACACACTTGGTGCATTGCCGACGGAACGCACACCTCCACGTGTACTGACGGTCAAGGCCGCTCGATGATACGAGATATATATTATATGTAACTAGATGTCATTGCTATATGACTTCTGAATGCCAGATTCGTTTCTTTACTATGTTATAGTGTGCATTTAGTATATGTATTGGCATATATTTTTAAATAATAGAAGAAATTTGCAAACAATAACAATTAAAAAGTATAATTACAATTAGAAAGTATGTCTGATTACAAATTAACTAAAAATCCTCATTGTAGGAATATTTTAATTATTATTCCTACAATGAGGATTTTTAGTTAATTTATATTGAGGACCGTCGTGGCGCAGAGGCGCAACGTCTGCCTGTAACGCGACGGTTACTGGGTTCGATCCCCAGTCGGAGAAGATGGATTTTTCTATTTCCATTTTCTTCGCTCTGGCATCTAAGGCAAAGCGCGGCGTTGAGTTCCGCCACTCAACACGCAATGCCTCGAAAACGGCGGAAAGTGGGGACGGAGTAAGCAGGGACTAAGTAACGGAGTGTCTTAACACTAGGTTCTTATGGTTCCTGCAGTTCCCTCTGCCTACCCTGCCCTGTGAAAAAAAAAAATAAAATAAAATATATAAACGACCGATATAAATATGAATAAATGTATAATCTAGAATATTGTCGAGTTGTATTTAATATGAAGTGGATCACTTATAAACATTGTTCAATTGTGTATAGTCTCTTTTTTATGCTCCTTTGTATGTTCTCCATTCGACGTTACATTGGCAAAGTGAATTGTGTTCTTCTAGCAAGAAAAAGAAGTAATGCTTTATAAGCAGTCTTACCTATTAATTGGAATCATAGAAGTACAAAATATCATATTGAAAATACTAACAGAATGTCAATTAGCAAGTTAGATAACTAAACTCATTATTTCAATCAATTTATGCAGCTTTATGATTTGAAAAGCACATATAATAACCTAAATACACTACACAGTAAAAGAAGAAAAATATTAAAATTATTTTTTAGCAAAAAAAGATTAATTTAAATTTAATTTCTTTTATATTTTCGTAAAAAATATTGCTCGACCTTGTTCAAGTGTCTATCTTCTTTAATAACTACCACATATATATTAAAAGCGTATAATTCACGATGCCACCAATAATCTTTGCAATAATGCAACTAAAGTGACACGTGACTAATTTGTGCAAATCTTTACAAAGCAATGCAATTAGATTACACGTCACGGAATATTAGCTCTAAAGTAGAGCATACAGTAAAGGCCTCCCATTTGTACAGTATTTTTACTAATAAAATGAAAAAATGAGCGATCAATTGCTACTACACTAGTACCAGTTTGATGATTGTAGGTGTTTGACCTAAATCAGTGACCTACTGAAAGACTTTGACCTATTGAAAGTACGACTTAAAAAAGGGCATATTTCAATTTGTCGGTAACGAATCGCAGATATAATGCATTCTATAATAGTTTTTTTTTCTGTAACATCATTATAAGTTATTACTCTTCAGATATGTTTCTTACTACGTTTAAAGTTTTTATTTCTTGAAAAAAAAAATGATAATTTAAACTATGTCAATGGGAAATGCATGAGAAAAAATTGTATGACCTAACGAATTTCACATAGTATGCGGCAAAAAAAAGCATAAAAGCTCAAGCTCGCTCGCATTGACACAGTTTAATTTTCTATGCTCCTAGGAATTGAATTTACCTTGAAACTAGGAACTAGGAAATGGTTTTGATTCTCACGTTTATAAGGAAAATGGTCTTGACAAACAGACAGAGCGATGGACAAGAAAATGAGCATTTTTTTCTTATTAACGGAACTCAAAAGGACCGTCGTGGCGCAGAGGCGTAAGCGTCTGCCTGTAAACACGACGGTTTTTGGGTTCGATTCCCACTCGGGGAAGATGGATTTTCTATTTCCGTTTTCTTCGCTTCGCTTCACTCAACATGCAATGCCTCGAAAAAGGCGGAGAGTGGGGACGGAGAAAGCACAAAGCAACGGAGTGCTTAACTAGGTTCATATGGTTCCTGCAGTTCTCTAACCTACCCTGCAATATGTGGGATAAAGCGTGAAGCTAAAAAAAACGTAAAGATTTAAATGTTTTCAAGTGTTTATTTTTTTATAAATCATGCAATATCATGGTAATTTTATCATTATTCTTAATTTATTTAGTAGACAACGAATGCTTAATGCTTATATATATTTTCTCTTTATTATCCACAATTTTGGTAAATTATACATAAAAAAGTACACTCAATCGATCAATGATGGCCTCATAGTTATAACATTAACGATAGAAATGAACCAGGAACTTAGTGTGTAAATGATTATAAAACAATTACGACTATATTGTATTTATATTGTACTCAATACATGACAATAAACTGGAGCACTAATGGAATCATCACATTATATTATCTGCGTCATACGACTCCTGATAATATATAAGACATTTATAACTTTTTATAGCTTCACTTTTTAACGCACATTGCAGGGTAGGCAGAGGAAAACCATCAGAAACTTAATACACTTCTCTGCCCAATTTCTCCCTTTCAAAGGGCACAGCGAGATAAGTAGCGGAGCTCAACGCCGCGAATTACATATTTATAGGGATTTAATAAAATATTCAAATTATATTCTCGTAAAAGAGGATCGAAAGTGATGTGTTATGACAAGATGATTTATATTATCATTTTGTTTTCGTTTTCAATATTTGTTTTCTTATGCTTGTATGTTTTGAAAAGTCGTCTTTTGTATCTATATATAAATATAGAATAAAGTTTACACCACAGCTTTACTTAGTATTAAAGTAAGATTATATGTGAGTTACTCATGATCTAACAAGATTTTCGCTCTTTACACTGGAAATAGTATAACAGGGTAGACGGTGAGTACACATTTAGTTTCTCGCTTTTTGCCTAATCTTATCAGATTCCAGATTAAAAAGACGAAAATGACTGATTTTTCCGTGTGATCTTAAGGTTTTAAGTATACATTCTGACGCTGTCTCAAGGCAACGTGATTCTCAATAATACTTATTGTTTTTTTATTTAACACAAGGCAAACTTGTTTTATAGAATTTTACTTCAAGTTTAAAGTTCTCAAAGTTTATGACTTTGTTCAAACGAAAAATACAACGACAATGTACTTCTACTGATGCATACTTGTACTAAAAGTGTATTTGGTAATCATAAAATAAATAATGAGGACCTTCACGGCGAAGAGGCATAGCGTCTGCTTATAAAAACATCAAGGTTTGTGGGTTCGATTCTCACAAGAAGAGAAGTATTTTCATTTTCTTTGCACGAGTAACGAGGCAAAAATCATGACGTTGAGTACCGCTACTCAACTCACGATGCCTCGAAAGGCGGAAAGCGAGGAACGGAGTGTTTTTAGGACACTCTGTTCCTCGAAGACACTATCTTAACACTAAATTCCTTAAACCCACAGTCCGCCTGCCCTGCAATGCAGGAAACAGTGTGAAGCATAAAAAAATAAACGATAGAATGAAAAAAATAAAACAAGATTAGTTACCAAGACGGCAGGTTAATAAAAAAACCAAAAAGAAATCCGTAGCTGCAGGCCAATTATATTTAGACGCAACAAAATGAGTAAAGTAACGCGAGCACCATTGCACGTCGTCAGTCAGTAGGCCAACAAACGGCAACTATGTTAGGCGACCTTGACTTTAGTCACAATATGAGCGAGGCAGACAAGGATACTGTTACATAAGGAAAGATTACAGTACAACGGTGACTCAGTGAAACACTATAGTCGTTACAATGTTGTCGATGTATGGAAGTTAATAAGAACTATTCTTTCGACGATTAATGCAATAAAATATTAAGTATGTATAATTAAATAAAATATTGATTTAAAAGTAAAGATTTTAAGTGAAGTTAATTTTAAAGATCTTTTTAAAAGATAACTTTTTATCACAGAATTCGCGCAGGTTAGTGTACGAGAGTGGCACAATAAATATAAATAATAGTTATAGTTGCCATGATACACTGTACAAGCAAAGGAAAAGCTAATATATTAGCTTAGTATTCTATTTTGTTTATTTATTCATTGAATTTGTCAGAATGAACAGTACATAAACCCATTTGTTTTATAAATTATTGTAAGTATAAAAATATTGATTAATAAAATAAAATGTGTTCTATTTGGGATAATCAAGTCGCGGCGACGTAATTATTATTACGGAACCCTAAGCGCGCAAGTGCGTTTCAAACTTGACCGATTCTTATTTTGGCGTTAATTTAAAATGGTCACTAATGTCTAGTTTTACTTTTAATCTAACCTAGAAATAGGACTTGAATATCCAAAGTGCATTATACTTCTGGAGGTCACCTAAACATTTATCTTTATATAAATATATGTTTCCAGCAACAGGTGGTTCAGATAAACGGCGGTTACACAAAATGTCATTACTTATGCAAAATGCAGAGTATTTTGAATTATTTTTCCATTATAGTACAGACAAGAATGCTAGGCCTGTTTTACAATTCATAGTTGTATCTTTGTGCGTAGGTGTTAACATGATACGATATTTAAATACAAACAACACATATAGAAATTGGAATTTATCGCAATTAATTTTTTTTATACTACTGATTCGAACTGAAATAGTATTTTTGGGGTACATTTTTTGAGGAAGGCAGCCTACTTAGAGGTTTCAGATTAAAATAAACAATAAAATACCAAGTATATTATACTATTGCAAAGGTTAAAATGTTTCAAAGTAATTGAAATATTAATTAAACCATATTGTAAATAAAATGTAGGGCAGGATCTATATAATTGATACACATCAACCTGGAAGTGTCTTTTTAATTCGGATTCTTAATTGTACTACGATATTTATTTTAATTTACATCAAGTTAATCGTTTCGATGTAACCCAGTAGCTGCTAAATATGTTATGAATTTTGAGTCATAACGTGTACTTATTTCCATAATAGCTAATATTAACAGACAATCGGTTCGAAACTGACACGTGCAATGTACTGATCTATAATACTTCAGTTTTGAGTACACTTTACTAATGTAAATAATGCAATACTTCACACTATTACAGTATATAAGACAAGTGTCTATAAAAATTCATTAATATATGTCTTAGAAGAGCGTATTTCTTTTATTTTTAACCAAAAGTTTATATTCAAAATAAATTTGTATACTACGTGAGTATATTAAAACTGTTATTTTAAAAAAATAGTAGGAATTAATTATTATTATTTCTTGATTTGTACAAAATATTACCATAAACACGAATACACTATAGAAAAAGAGAGAAAATAAAAAAATTATACAAAGGACCATCTCATCATGGTTAAAAGGTTATTTAGAAGAGATAGTCTCTTCTAAATAACAGGGAAATTATATAGCGAAAAGACGAATTAGTGATAACATTTTCATAACATACATGTAGTATATTAATTATGTTTTATTAAATATATATATATATATATATACATATATATATATATATTTATATATATATATATATATATATATATATATATATATATATATATATATATATATATATATATATATATATATATATATATATATATATATATATATATATATATATATATATATATATATATATATATATATATATATATATATATATATATATATATATATATATATATATATATATATATATATATATATATATATATATATATATATATATATATATATATATATATATATATATATATATATATATATATATATATATATATATATATATATATATATTATATACAAATAAATTTATCTCATAATAATTTAATAAATGCTCATCTCATTACCAGCTAAAGCATGATTTCGATGTAATTAAAAGCATCATTGTATGATGGCCTTGTCGTTGATTAATGATTACTTTTTCCACGTGTAACGGCCGTATAACAATATCAAAATGTATAAAAGTAATACATAAGAAATGTATAATACAATTAACATTGTGTATAAAATGAAAAACATTGTGTGGTGGCTTTGCCATTGATTGATATCTAATTATAAATGTTTATTTAGATCACGTGTTGTATACAATTGTATAAGAAGATAAAAAATAAATTTTAATTACAACTAATATCACATATATTATCAATATATTTGAAGTTTTATATTTTTATATTTTTTCTCTCTTGGAGCTAAGGAAATTCTATATAAAGGGCTCATTTGTAGCAATTAAATAGTAACTAACCATTTTTTAAATATAGATAAAAAAAAACAAAAAAATCTTACTACACGCTTAGTAATCGCATGCCAATCTTTGCCATCTTTCATTAAAAAAAGGTACAGGTTGAACTTTATAAAAAAGCTTTTATCGTTGTGTATCTTGTTATAACTTTTAGACTAATTCCTTCTTGCAATAAATATAGTATAGATAACATAAATATAGACGCCCGTTATTTAAAAGTTAGATTATTCATGACAATTATAACGTATTATAATTTATACTTCATAAAATCAAATCATGTCATTGTACTTGTTAAACATTGCTTTAGTAAAGAAATATTTAGTTCTCAGTTTTGTCGTCGAATACCATTTTATGAGTATCAGATATCAACGTTAAGCTTGATCTTACTAGAGCGGGGAAATAGACGTATTTAGTCTTTATTATTCTCTAAAATTTGTATCGATAACACAACTATCGCGTTTAATTTCAGAAGCTACTCCACCCACGACAAAGAATTTGACCTAACCTAACTAAATTTATCATATGAATAGTGCTGCAACAAATTTGTCGACCAGTTAAAAGCTCTTAAAAGTTTGTTAACAGTCTCAGAAGTAAATACCGGCTTAAAACTGGATTATACTAACAAATTGTAGTGATTTTCATAAATTATATGGCATTATATGGTTATTTAAGGTTCTTTTGCTTTTAATCGACATAAAAAAATAAACATATATATTTTTAATAATTTTAGTTAACATTGATCGATTGGGCAGACACTTTAATGTTAAAAATTAAATGTCAAAACAAAAGTATAAAATTTGCACGAACACCATTTGTGACCCACTTTATTGTAACTGACCTTGACCCGACTCAACATATTCAGAAAGCAAGAAGAAACGTTCTACGAGCTTTGCGACACAGTTATGAACGGATACAGCAACGATGTCGATACAAGATCTACAGATACGGCAGCGTGCACTTATCAAGGCGTTAAGCAAAAACGGTGGCCATTTTTTTGTCTTCGTGTGTTTACTATATGTAACGTGGTAGCTTGTGGTAGGCTACGAAGAAATTGTAATAAGCTTAAAGCTGAAGTATTGAGACTTGTATGCATTTATGACTTCTACTAATACAACCTTTTCTAAAACGATAGATTTTAACCTTTTATTTACTAACTTACTCAATAACTTATTTATTGTTTAGTCGTTACGAGTTAGTCGAAGTCGTAAAGACACAAATTTATTAATTTTAAAGTCAGTCATCATCGTGTATGATATTTAATTCACGATGACTTTAATATAGTTCCGCCCTATTCTTATTATTCTAATTCTGTATCCAGCGATTAGCAATGTTTTATTCCAGCATCTGCGAGTGTACTTAAACAACTTTGCCCTACAGCCAGTGCCCTTGCATAGTCTCTTACTAACAACCAGTTAAAGTAGAAATATCGGCGTATAGCAAAACATTGATTATCGCTGGTACTATACAAAAGTACATATAATAATAAAAATCTTGTAGAATTATAGGTCATACATACATATTCAAGTGATCAGAATCGTAATTTATAGCTTCATGTTTTATCCCGCATATTGCAGGGTAGGCAGAGGGAACTGCAGGAACCATTTGAACCTAGTGTTAAGACACTTCGTTGCTTAGTTTCTGCTTTCTCCGTCCCCACTTTCCGCCTTTTTCGAGGCATTGCGTGTTGAGTAGCGGAACTCAACGCCGCGTTTTGCCTTGTTGCCAGGGCAAAGAAAATGGAAATAGAAAAATCCATCTTCCCCGAGTGGGAATCGAACCCTCAAACCATCGTGTTTACTCTCCTGTGTTTACTCTCTGCGCCTCGACGGTCCTCCGTAATTTATAGTTTAAACGTAATTAAGATTCAACACTAGCAGCTGGTAAATTAGCCTTAAAAGTATTTCATTAAATGACGTTCACGCGATATAACCGTAAGAAAACCGTTACAAAGAGTTGTAGTTTAGATAATGTAAAAGAAATAATACGTTTTAATTATAATTAAGTCAGTTTAGTACTAGTAATTAGTAAGTTCATAAGTAATGAGCTAATTGAGAATTATTAAAATCTTTGACCACTTAACATAAAAAGCTCAGAAAGCTTAAAATAAGTATGTGTTATATTTAAATTCTATACTCTTTATTCAAAACACTTGTTTCTGTATACGTTATGCACTAATTAAACTTGTCTTTAAAATTTAATATGCTGATGAGAAATAAATATTTAACCCGTTTGACTTTAAATATACTTATGGCACTCTGTCGTCTAACATGGCAATGACTTTCGCCATATGCAATTGAATTCAAGTACAAAAATGCAGTGAATATATGAGCCTAACTTGAATTCACGACGTCGAGCGTTCTTAATTTTTGAAGCTTTTAAAATATACTAAAGCTTAATAATGTAAAAGCATTAAAAGTTATGAATTTTATTATAAGGGAATATTACTAACTAAATATCATATTGATTCACAAAAGCAATACGAACGCTTGTTATAAAAATAAATTAAAATAAAAAAACATAATTATTTGTTAGTAATAGGTCATTTGTAAAGTAATAGTCAAAACTTTGTAAATAAAAAATACTCTATGAGATCCACAACTCCATTCATTCAAGCTTTTGAATATTGTAAAGGCCTCGACACAAGTGCAACATTGCAAGCTATTAGTTCAAATATTTTGATACGTTGCACTGAGGGGCAACAAACTGTAACAGTGTTGCGCGGCCTTGATCTTGAGTTTCACCATTCAAGCTACGTAGTAACGAAACGAAAAGGAAACGTTTAAGGTACATTAAATAATTATAGCGAACAGGTAGCAAGTATGCAACATCGCTTATTACACGCGAGCTTGAAAGTTAACGTAAAAAGGCCATACGTTATAAAAGCGGTTCTGAAGTCAAAGTCAAATTATTTTTTTTTTAGCTTTACGTTTTTATCCTGCACATGGCAGGATTGGCAGAGTATACTGCAGAAACCATAAGAACCTAGTGTAGAGACACTCCGTTGCTTAGTCCCTGCTCTCTCTATCCTCACTATCCGCCTTTTTTCGAGGTATTGCGTGTTTAGTGGTGGAACTCAACGCCGCGCATTGCCTAGTTTCCAGAGCGAAAAAAATGGAAATATAAAAATCTATCTTCCTCGAATGGGAACCGAACCAAGAACGTCGCGTTACAGGCAAATGGTGCGCTTCTGTGCCACGACAGCCATCATGGTGGTGGCTCATATATATGTATAATAGCAATCAATAATCAAGTCTAATTCGTAGTTCTACATAGTACAGTTATAAAATAAACAAAATCATTGCAGTCATTAAAGGAAAAAATATATTGCTAAAATCTCATTTTTATTGATATAATAATCAAATTTAGCTGTTTTAGTGCAATTTACATGTAAATTTATACAAACCTTATAAACGGTGTGCACTGTCGGTTCCAAACCAATAAATAATTTACTTTATTGCCGTTACTTCGTAACAAGAATGTATTACGGAATGATATAAAAAGGAGCGTACTCTTCCACATAGGACTCTAGTAATTCTGAAGTACGCATATTAGACTTAGATAGTGTTCTTGATAATTAATTTTCAAAACAATTTAATTGAAAATCTTTGATAAAAAATTTAAATCCTAGTAGATTTAATACATGTTTGAAATACATTAAAAAATTTTGACTTAACTTTGTAGTATGCGTGTATTACTTCGTTGATTTAATAAATAAAAGATTATCGTTAATTTAAACGGATTAAAACAAATCAGTATTGATTGCGTGATTCCATCACTTGAATTGAATTATTGAAGATAGATAAATTAAAATATGGCGTATTATATTTTTAATATTATGACACTTAAAGAAAAAACTGATAAAAAAATTAAAACAAATATATTAGATTAAAACAAAAATGCTCATTAAAAGATTAACCACATAATTAATTCACAAAAGTATATATCTTATTTATATATCACATTCAATGTTGATTTTATATGTAATTATAATTGTAAAGAGAACTATAACGAACAGGTAGCAGTATAGTCGGTATACAGCCTCGAGAGGTCAACGGTTGCTTACAATGTAACGCGTGTAAGGCTGTGCGTACACTACACTAAGAAACCGCATTTTGCGACATCAAAGAAAATGTAATACGATATTCCCCATTTAACATTGTGCCATACAAAGATGTAAACGACGGCCAAAATTATATGAATAGAAGGCTAAATGAACAAGCGCCTTTTATAATGTCGAGGATAATGCATAAAATTCACACATCTTTTGAGACGTGCACTCACTTATTAAAAGACAAAAACAAAAATTGTGAGCATTGAGAGATTTTATCGACGTTTATCGTTCAATCGACCGTTTGTCTCACCGACGAGATATCGGTGCATATTTTAATTATGGTGCAACTGCATTTTGGATTTATAAATATATATACACAGCGACTTTGTTTTTGTGTACTTAAAGCTATGAAATTTAAAAAAAATCAGTGTATTTTTTTCCCGAGAAATTGTTACTTGGTGTTAACATAAGATGTTAGCAAGAAGCGATTCTTCGAAACCCAAGGCACCTAGTTGCGTATTGCATTTCCGTTTTATATGCTCAGTATTTTTCTCATATATATATATATATATATATATATATATATATATATATATATATATATATATATATATATATATATATATATATATATATATATATATATATATATATATACATATATATATATATATATATATATATATATATATATATATATATATATATATATATATATATATATATATATATATATATATATATATATATATATATATATATATATATATATATATATATATATATATATATAAGCAACAATTTATTTAGGTACATTATTTATGTTCTTGTTATAGCAATTGAAAACAAATTACATGTATAAAGTAATAACAGACTTAGTCGCCATAGCCAGGCCTTACCTTTACCTTACTTACATTTTATCTGCCCTTGAAACTGTGAACGTATCTATTTATGTTTCTTACGACATTTCTGGTTGTAACTTTTCTCGATTTATATCATAGTTAATATTGTTATACGTACTTCTTATATGTATATATAAAATGTGATAGAAAATAGAAATAGTGTCTTAACACTAGAATCTCTCTGTAAAGCTCACTAAAGCTTAATCGCTATAAGCTTTACGAGTGTAAAGCTTATATCGCAACAAAAAAAAATATTTTCTTAGTTTTATTTAAAACGTGCATATGCCATTTAGAACTGAGATTTCAAATATTAAATCTATATAAAATCAAGAGACACACTCCTTATTAAAAGATAAAAATTAATATATTTTTTTGTATGACTGTCTGTGGGCCATCTTGCGGAAATTCTGAAAAGTTTTTATGAAACTTTCACAGGAAAGGTGCAACACAAGCTACTTTTTATATATAAATTATGGCGGTATCGGAATTTACGTTTAAATTCCCCGTTGGCGAATATCTTTAGCTCAAATTAAATATTGCATACAATATTTTTCATAATTTGTCCTAAAAGAGTGATTCGAAAGACGGAAGTAGTAGTGCAAAGCATAATATACTTGAGTAAATTCGAGAATCTGTCTTTCAAGTGAAGCCCCGAGCAAATCGCTAGTACATACTATTAAAGTTTGATAACTCAATATCATTGATATAATATCTTTACATTTACTAACTTAATAATTGTAAATAACAATCTTCAATGACCCTCTCTACCCTTTACAATGAAATAACAACTTCTTTTCTTTCGGTTATTCCTTAAGTTTACAAATAGCGCCACGAAATAAAACGTTAAGAAATTAGATGTCTGTTATAAGAGTAATAAAAAAAATTCTGAAAATTACCAAAATATTAACATAAGTAAAATATTTCTAGGAAAATAATATATAAATAATCAGCGTTGAGTTCCGCCACTTAACATGCAATGCCTCGAAAAAGCCGAAAAGTGGGGACGAAGAAAACAGAGAATAAGCAACAGAGTGTCTTAACACTAGGTTCGTATGGTTCCTGCAGTTCCCTCTGCCTACCCTGCAATATGTGGGATAAAGCGTGAGGGCGTAGCGGGATTTGAAACTGCGCCTTTTGAAAGCGAAAGATCATTGCTTATAACGAAAGTAAATTTTAAAATACTTCTGGCCAGTATAAGCCTGACCAGTGTCCTTAAGCTGCGCTGCCAGATGCCAGGTGTACGTCGTCACGACTATTGAAAGAAAGCAGAACAATGCATGCTTATTGTCCGAAAAATTTTGTACGCCTTAATATTCGACGTAATAGCCTGGTATATAATTTCGTGAAAGCTTTATTGAAAGCTTAACTTAAACTACGTTTAAGAAGTACAAATAATAATTTTTATAGTTTTTAGTAAATTAAAATAATTTTAATATAATTAATTATTTTTATTAAATATTATTTTTTTTTCTATAGATAATCTATACCGTTTGTATACTGATATTTTAAATAACTCTATACTAAACATATTTGAGGACGAAGTTTGATTCTCAAAACTATAATTCAAGGTTCCATTCCTACTAGGAGAAATAGTTGTACCTATATAAATTATTTTAATTTCTCCGCTTTGGCACAGACGACGCGGTGTTGAGTTCCGCCACTCAACACCTAATGTGGCTTGACTTGACAAAGCGTTGTGTTTACTTCCGTCAACACGTTATATCCTGATTTTCTAAAGTTATATTTTTTTTATTCATTATAGACATATAATTTATTAACATTACAGACACTTGTTCGTGCGGCCCAAGTGTGTGTTTGACCCTTGATTCTAACCTTTTTAACTCGTAATTATTTTGTTTTCAATTGATATTAATTATAATAATGTTGACAAAATATAAATATTGACAAAAACCTTTAACCTCTATATACAAGTCAGTTTTTTTTATAGTGTTTACCTAGAACTAAGGTTATGAATAAGCGAGTTCATATACTATAAGTAAAAAGTTTAAAGAAGTTTTTGATATTAGGTTCTTCCTTGCTTATGTTACTGCGGTGTGATAAAATGTGCAGATGAAAGAAAACTTTGACCGACACTAAGTTAGTACACAGTACTCTATTGTGAAGGTGTTCGACAATAACCCGTTTCGGTTGACTTGTATACTTTTTAAAGTCATATTGATTATTCAATACTTCTACAATGTAAATATTGCTTTAAGTGATTAATTAGAGTATGAACTATATATATATATATATATATAAATATATTTAAACATATAACTTTTATAGGCAATATATACGCATTCGTGGCGCTGAGGCGTAGTGTCTACCTGTAAACACGGCGGTTTGTGGGTTCGATTCCCATTTGAGGAAGATGGATTTTTCTATTTTCATTTTCTTCGCTCTGGAAACTAGGCAAAGCGTTTTTTCCCAATTATGGCAACTTTGCAAACCCAGCCACTCAATATAAAATACCTCGAAACGCGAAAGTTTCTGTGATCACCTCTGCCTACCCTGGTACAAGCGGGGTAAAGTAGTAAAGTATAGCCATATATATAGAAATCGTCTTACATAAATAATGATACAAAATTTCCGTCTTTGTTTAACTAGCGTATATTTTCATAACACTAAAAGTTCAAGATATATTTCCTATAAATATAACATTAAATACATAAATCTATGCAGTAAAAGACATTATTAACTTACAATATAAAAGCGTGATATAACAAGTACGTAAGTAGGTACATAATTAAATATTTATGAAACCAGTTATCAGCATCGACATTGTATGGAGGTGAAGATATGACATATTTACAGATAAATCATAATTGCTTAATTGATTCAATGCTCGATCAAAAAACAAAACGGTTTGATGAGATTTTTTAATATGTTATATATTTTTTTAAAAATCGATAGTTGCTTTTAATTTTTCTAGGTTTTTCGTGAAAACATAAAATTAATTGTTTTTTACCATACTAAATGAAATATAAGTGTTTGTCACCATTTTGAATTCTTGAATAATTATGTACGATCAAATTTCGCTAAAAATATAACTCTACTTTTTAAAAATATTAAGAAATTAAATGGAAAGATGTAAGATAAAGGGATTTAGTACAAGTAAAGATGAATACGTATATGCCATACGTGAAAAAGCGTGTTGCTGTCGAAAACAGGATTGCTCTGTCTTCATTGACGCGACGACGGTACGTCACTATAGCTGCATAATGCACATATGGCAGTGCACATTGCACAGTGGAGAACCAAATAAAACGTGAAAATGTTAGCAGTATTATTTATTGTAGTTTTAAATTAAAATACATGTTATTAATTAATAATTATGATTTAAATTTTGTTATAAGTGGTTCGAACTAAATTAAGTTATTATGATTTCAATTTAAATTATTTTACTTATAATTTTAACATTATTATTTTTTTGCAATATTAATAAATATATTATGTTTTGTAATTGAAAAAAATTGAAATAGTGGCAACATTGAAAATTTCACGTAATCAAATTGAGATGTTTCTATTTTAGAGAGAATTTGGTCCCCTAACTTCAAATAAAATAACAACAAGTCAAATTAATATTGTCCAAGTGATTACGTGTTGATGAACTGGTTATTATGTGGTATGGTTGGTATGGTTATTATATGTTAAAATATAATATAGAATATTAGCTGTTAAAACAATGTAATACTGATCTGTAGCTATTCCCTAATTTCCTATTAGTGGCAACACTGTCTTTTCTTTCTGCCTGCTTTCATTTAGACTTTTGTTTGTCACTTACCTGATACTGTGCTCGTTTCTAATCATTAAAATAATTGTGCTAAAACCTTTTCATTTGATTATATTTTAAAATAACCTAATAATTATTGTACTGCCATCACGAGGTTTACGTTCAAAAATATTTCAACTTTATCTTTTTTTATACTTAACTACAATAATCTATTAGGTAAAAGGTGTTTTCTTCGTAAAAACTAAACGTATTAGAAGCGACACTTAAACAAAGCAAAATAAGGTAGCGCTTAAAATAATTAAAAAACTTTATAATTACTGAGCTCGTAAAGTCAGCACCTATTCTAGAGCTAATAAAAGAAGTTTTCCTTTAAAAATAAAGTTTTCGCTCGCTTCGAAATTCGATGGCCGTAAAAGATATTCTACTTTACGATCTACTTAGCGAAGGCGTGACTTATTCTAGTACTTTTTTGCAATACTACCACTAATATTATCACTACCACATAACGGGTTAGTGGGGAAAATAGTGTCAAGACACTCCAGTCTCAGTATTCAGTCACAAACGATTCGTCGTGTGGAGAGTAAAGAAATTAAAATCCCCACGCTTTGTCTTTCTAGGGAGAGTTAAATAAATATTTAGTTTTTAATTCACGTTTCTTGTTTTGCAAGGTGTTTCTTATGTTTAGTAAAAGGATTATAATATTGCTCATTGGCTTATTAAATTTAAAAACGTAATAGGATTGTGACGTAAAAATAATAATACAACAATTAAAGTATTTAGGCTAGATAGCTGGTATAGAGTACATGACGAAATTGAAAGATCATGCCTGACGAGCCCTGGGAGAGGTCTACGTCCTGAAGTGGAATGCTCGAGGCTTTTATAATAAACCGATGAGTATTTAATTAATATTTATATAAATACATTAACATATAATGTGTTACAAACATATATCATTTATATCGGTATCAACAAAATCAATAACGCTAAATAGTGCCTATATCTAGTTAAATAGTGCACTGGACTACACGCTCTTGTAGGGCGTCACAAAACTTGAAACCTTGCGGTTATTCCTACCATATTATTTATCTCCTTGCGTAATGTTCTGGCCAGAGACAACTTACGTGGTAAATAATTAGCATATCCTATCTCTTAATTATAACTTATGGAAATAACTGATTCATATAAAACATATTTTACTAGCTTTTTGTCGAAATTTCTTGTGTATTTTTTTTATTAGCTTCACGCTGTATCCCGCACATGCTAACCATACTAACCTAGTGTTAAGACACTCCGTTTCATAGTCCCTGCTTTCTCCGTCCCCGCTTTCCTCCTTTTTCGAGGCATTGCGTGTTGAGTGGCGGAACTCAACGCCGCGCTTTTTCTAGTTTGCCAGAGCGAAGAAAATGGAAATAGAAAAATCCATCTTCCTCGACTGGGGATCGAAACCAGAAACCGTCGCGTTACAGGCAGACGTTGCGCCTATGCGCCATGCTATTTTGATTATTAATAAAAAAGAAATATTTAATAAAAAAAAAAACAACATTTTACGTTAATTACTACAATTAATAAGAAAACACAATATTTAAATAAGTGAATTCAAATAATTCACTTGTCAATCATTGCGTGCGTCGTCGCGTGCTAAGATTCCAATGCCGCATATTATTTACACTTAGAAAAATATAAAAATTTATTTATTACACGCAAAAAAGAAGGACTGATAGATGCGTTACAAAGTTTTCTCTGCCTACATTATTTAGCTTATATATATATATATATATATATATATATATATATATATATATATATATATATATATATATATATATATATATATATATATATAAGCAACAATTTATTTAGGTACATTATTTATGTTCTTGTTATAGCAATTGAAAACAAATTACATGTATAAAGTAATAACAGACTTAGTCGCCATAGCCAGGCCTTACCTTTACCTTACTTACATTTTATCTGCCCTTGAAACTGTGAACGTATCTATTTATGTTTCTTACGACATTTCTGGTTGTAACTTTTCTCGATTTATATCATAGTTAATATTGTTATACGTACTTCTTATATGTATATATAAAATGTGATAGAAAATAGAAATAGTGTCTTAACACTAGAATCTCTCTGTAAAGCTCACTAAAGCTTAATCGCTATAAGCTTTACGAGTGTAAAGCTTATATCGCAACAAAAAAAAATATTTTCTTAGTTTTATTTAAAACGTGCATATGCCATTTAGAACTGAGATTTCAAATATTAAATCTATATAAAATCAAGAGACACACTCCTTATTAAAAGATAAAAATTAATATATTTTTTTGTATGACTGTCTGTGGGCCATCTTGCGGAAATTCTGAAAAGTTTTTATGAAACTTTCACAGGAAAGGTGCAACACAAGCTACTTTTTATATATAAATTATGGCGGTATCGGAATTTACGTTTAAATTCCCCGTTGGCGAATATCTTTAGCTCAAATTAAATATTGCATACAATATTTTTCATAATTTGTCCTAAAAGAGTGATTCGAAAGACGGAAGTAGTAGTGCAAAGCATAATATACTTGAGTAAATTCGAGAATCTGTCTTTCAAGTGAAGCCCCGAGCAAATCGCTAGTACATACTATTAAAGTTTGATAACTCAATATCATTGATATAATATCTTTACATTTACTAACTTAATAATTGTAAATAACAATCTTCAATGACCCTCTCTACCCTTTACAATGAAATAACAACTTCTTTTCTTTCGGTTATTCCTTAAGTTTACAAATAGCGCCACGAAATAAAACGTTAAGAAATTAGATGTCTGTTATAAGAGTAATAAAAAAAATTCTGAAAATAACCAAAATATTTACATAAGTAAAATATTTCTAGGAAAATAATATAAAAATAATCGGCGTTGAGTTCCGCCACTTAACTTGCAATGCCTCGAAAAAGCCGAAAAGTGGGGACGAAGAAAACAGAGAATAAGCAACGGAGTGTCTTAACACTAGGTTCGTATGATTCCTGCAGTTCCCTCTGCCTACCCTGCAATATGTGGGATAAAGCGTGAAAGCGTAGCGGGATTTGAAACTGCGCCTTTTGAAAGCGAAAGATCATTGCTTATAACGAAAGTAAATTTGAAAATACTTCTGGCCAGTATATGCCTGACCAGTGTCCTTAAGCTGCACTACCAGATGCCAGGTGTACGTCGTCACGACTATTGAAAGAAAGCAGAACAATGCATGCTTATTGCCCGAAAAATTTTGTACGCCTTCATATTCAACGTAATAGCCTGGTATATAATTTCGTGAAAGCTTTATTGAAAGCTTAACTTAAACTACTTTTAAGAAGTACAAAAATTAAATGAAATTTAATTTTTAGTTTTTAGTAAATTAAAATTTAAAATAATTAATTATTTTTATTAAATATTTTTTTTTTCGATAGATAATCGTTTGTATACTGTTATTTTAAATAACTCTATACTAAACATATTTGTGGACGAAGTTTGATTCTCAAAACTATAATTCAAGGTTCCATTCCTACTTGGAGAAATAGTTTATTTATTTATTTATTTGAACATCAACAAACAGAACACTAACATTCACAGGTAATAAAATGTTGTAACAATATTTCTTAGTGACTACTTTTTTACAGGTGTTACATAATACCATCATTGTATATAAATTATTTTAATTTCTCCGCTTTGGCAGAGACGACGCGGTGTTGAGTTCCGCCACTCAACACTCAATGTTTCTTGACTTGACAAAACACTGTGTTTGCTTCTTCAACACGTAATATCCTAATTAAGTTGTATTTTTTCTATTTATTATAGACATATAATTAACTAACATTACAGACACTTGTTCGTGCGGCCCAAGTGTGTGTTTGACCCTTGATTCTAACCTTTTTAACTCGTAATTATTTTGTTTTCAATTGATATTAATTATAATAATGTTGACAAAATATAAATATTGACAAAAACCTTTAACCTCTATATGCAAGTCAGTTTTTTTTTTATAGTTTTTATCGTGAACTAAGGTTATGAATAAGCGAGTTCATATACTATAAGTAAAAAGTTTAAAGAAGTTTTTGATATTAGGTTCTTTCTTGCTTATGTTACTGCGGTGTGATAAAACATGCGGATAAAAGAAAACTTTGACCGACACTAAGTTAGTACACAGTACACTATTGTGAAGGTGTTCGACAATAACCCGTTTCGGTTGACTTGTATACTTTTTAAAGTCATATTGATTATTCAATACTTCTACAATGTGAATATTGCTTTAAGTGATTAATTAGAGTATGAACCTTATATATATAAATATATTTAAACATATAACTTTTATAGGCAATATATAAGCATTCGTGGCGCTGAGGCGTAGTGTCTACCTGTAAACACGGCGGTTTGTGGGTTCGATTCCCATTTGGGGAAGATAAATTTTTGTATTTTCATTTTCTTCGCCCTGGAAAATAGGCAAAGCACATTGTTTTTTCCCAATTGTGGCAACTTTGCAAACCCAGCCACTCAATATAAAATACCTCGAAACGCGAAAGTTTCTGTAATCACCTCTGCCTACCCTGGTACAAGCGGTAACCCGTAGTAGTAGTAAAGTATAGCCATATATATAGAAATCGTCTTACATAAATAATGATACAAAATTTCCGTCTTTGTTTAACTAGCGTATAACACTAAAAGTTCAAGATACATTTCCTATAAATATAACATTAAATATATAAATCTAAGCAGTAAAATACATTATTAACTTACAATATGAAAGCGTGATATAACAAGTACGTAAGTAGGTACATAATTAAATATTTATGAAACCAGTTATCAGCATCGACACTGTATGGAGGTGAAGATATGACATATTTACAGATAAATCATAATTTCTTAATTGATTCAATACTCGACCAAAAAACAAAACGGTTTGATGAGATTTTTTAATATATTATATTTTTTGTTTAAAATCGATAGTTGCTTTTAATTTTTCTAGATTTTTCGTGAAAACATAAAATTAATTAATTGATAATTATTATCAATAATTATTATTAATTACTATTAAGAAATTAAATGGAAAGATGTAAGATAAAGAGATTTAGTACAAGTAAAGATGAATACGTATATGCCATACGTGAAAAGGCGTGTTGCTGTCGAAAACAGGATTGCTCTGTCTTCATTGACGCGACGACGGTACGTCTCTATAGCTGCATAATGCACATATGGCAGTGCACAATGAACAGTGGAGAATTAAATAAAACGTGGAAATGTTAGCAGTATTACTTATTGTAGTTTTAAATTAAAATACATGTTATTAATTATTAATTATGATTTAAAATTTGTTATAAGTGGTTCGAACTAAATTAAGTTATTATGATTTCAATTTAAATTATTTTAAGTACTTATAATTTTAACATTATTATTTTTTTGCAATATTAATAAATATGTAAGGATATGTATAAATATGTGAGGACCGTCGTGGCGCAGAGGCGCAACGTCTGCCTGTAACGCGACGGTTATTGGGTTCGATCCCCAGTCGGAGAAGATGGATTTTTCTATTTCCATTTTCTTCGCTCTGGCAAACTAGGCAAAGCGCGGCGTTGAGTTCCGCCACTCAACACGCCATGCCTCGAAAAACGGCGGAAAGCGGGGACGGAGAAAGCAGGGACTAAGCAACGGAGTGTCTTAACACTAGGTTCCCACGGTCCCTGCAGTTCCCTCTGCCTACCCTGCCTTGTGCGGGATAAAAGCGTGAAGTTAAAAATAAAAAAAAAAAAAATGTTTTGTAATTGAAAAAAATTGAAATAGTGGCAACATTGAAAATTTCACGTAATCAAATTGAGATGTTTCTATTTTAGAGAGAATTTGGTCCCCTAACTTAGCTCCAAATAAAATAACAACAACACAAATTACTATTGTCCAAGTGATTACGTGTTGATGAACTCGTTATTATGTGGTATGGTTGGTATGGTTATTATATGTTAAAATATAATATAGAATATTAGCTGTTGTAACAATGTAATACTGATCTGTAGCTATTCCTTAATTTCCTATTAGTGGCAACACTGTTCTTTCTTTCTGCCTGCTTTCATTTAGACTTTTGTTTGTCACTTGCCACTGATACTGTGCTCGTTTCTAATCATTAAAGTAATTGTGCTAAAACCTTTTCATTTGATTATATTTTAAAATAACCTAATAATTATTGTACTGCAAAGCACGAGGTTTACGTTCAAAAATATTTCAACTTTATCTTTTTTTATACTTAACTACAATAATCTATTAGGTTAAAGGTGTTTTCTTCGTAAAAACTAAACGTATTAGAAGCGACACTTAAACAAAGCAAAATAAGGTAGCGCTTAAAATAATTAAAAAACTTTATAATTACTGAGCTCGTAAAGTCAGCACCTATTCTAGAGCTAATAAAAGAAGTTTTCCTTTAAAAATAAAGTTTTCGCTCGATTCGAAATTCGATGGCCGTAAAAGATATTCTACTTTACGATCTACTTAGCAAAGGCGTGACTTATTCTAGTACTTTTTTGCAATACTACCACTAATATTATCACTACCACATAACGGGTAAGTGGGGAAAATAGTGTCAAGACACTCCAGTCTCAGTATTCAGTGAGAAACGATTCGTCGTGTGGAGAGTAAAGAAATTAAAATCCCCACGCTTTGTCTTTCTAGGGAGACTTAAATAATTATTTAGTTTTTAATTCACGTTTCTTGTTTTACAAGGTGTTTCTTATGTTTAGTAAAAGGATTATAATATTGCTCATTGGCTTATTAAATTTAAAAACGTAATAGGATTGTGACGTAAAAATAATAATACAACAATTAAAGTATTTAAGCTAGATAGCTGGTATAGAGTATATGACGAAATTGAAAGATCATGCCTGACGAGCCCTGGGAGAGGTCTACGTCCTGAAGTGGAATGCTCGAGGCTTTTATAATAAACCGATGAGTAGATATTTAATTAATATTTATATAAATACATTAACATATAATATGTTACGAACATATATCATTTATATTGGTATGAACAAAATCAATAACGCTAAATAGTGCCTATATCTAGTTAAATAGTGCACTGGACTACACGCTCTTGTAGGGCGTCACAAAACTTGAAACCTTGCGGTTATTCCTACCATATTATTTATCTCCTTGCGTAATGTTCTGGCCAGAGACAACTTACGTGGTAAATAATTAGCATATCCTATCTCTTAATTATAACCTATGGAAATAACTGATTCATATAAAACGTATTTTACTAGCTTTTTGTCGAAATTTCTCGTGTATTTTTTTTATTAGCTTCACGCTGTATCCCGCACATGCTAACCATACTAACCTAGTGTTAAGACACTCCGTTTTATAGTCCCTGCTTTCTCCGTCCCCGCTTTCCTCCTTTTTCGAGGCATTGCGTGTTGAGTGGCGGAACTCAACGCCGCGCTTTGTCTAGTTTGTCAGAGCGAAGAAAATGGAAATAGAAAAATCCATCTTCCTCGACTGGGGATCGAACCCAGAAACCGTCGCGTTACAGGCAGACGTTGCGCCTATGCGCCATGCTATTTTGATTATTAATAAAAAAGAAATATTTAATAAAAAAAAAACAACATTTTACGTTAATTACTACAATTAATAAGAAAACACAATATTTAAATAAGTGAATTCAAATAATTCACTTGTCAATCATTGCGTGCGTCGTCGCGTGCTAAGATTCCAATGCCGCATATTGTGTACACTTAGAAAAATATAAAAAATTGTTTATTCCACGCAAAAAAGAAGGACTGATAGATGCGTTACAAAGTTTTCTCTGCTTATATCATTTAGCTTATATTATTTAAAATTTATAAATGTAGGTATAAATAGATTAACTAGTCATTAATTGCCGAAAATATATTTTTCATGGCTACATGATGATAAATAAGAATTGTTATGACTTATATGCTTGGACTGCATATGCAAATATAGTCATTTTACTTGAAAAATGTAACATTATTTAAAACATTTTACGATAAATATACTATTTAATAACTGTCTTTTGTTCAATGTACCATTTGTTCCTGAAATAAGATAAAATATTAGCATTAAACTATAAAAGAACCATCGTGGGTGCAGCGTCTGCCTCTAAACGCGACGGTTTGTGGGTTCAATTTCCACTAGGGGAAGATGGATTTTTCATTTCCAAATTTCATTGCTCAGGTAAGTAAGCAACCGCGGCGTTGAGTCATTCTACTTGCCACGAAAAGGCGGAAAGTAAGGAACAGAACGACTTAACACTAGGTTCCCAAGGTTCCTACGTTTCTCTCTGCCTACTCTGCTATGATTTTATTTCGCATAAAAACGTGATAAAAATATAAAATAAATATAGACATACAGATGTAAAAACAAGATTACAATCAAATTACAGCGAACATCGTTTAATGTTTAAAGCTTATTCTTACTGAATAGACAAACCGGTATCTAAGATGTTAACAAAACATTTACATTGCAAATCAATTAATGTTGCACCTGTATAATTATTTAATAATCAGTGTTGTATTTAATAGGGTTTTGCTATGCATCGATTTATACGGGCCTCGTGCAATTTGAAAGTTAACCTAATATTTTTATCATAATTACATTTGTAGTCATCACTGTTTATATTCATAATTAAGCCATGCAAAGATGTAATTAAGTAAGATAATCAATCAATTATAATAAAATATGGCGACAACAATTTGCTTGTACATTTTGACTTATAGTGGCAACAGATAATATATTTTTTTAATTTAAGTATTTAAATAAAGTAATAAGTTAATCATTCATGAAACTATGTGAGCATTTTTTAATCTGTACATACATATTTTGATCATAACTCGTATGAGACTTCTCCTATTCCACGAATTAACACAACTGCAACATTGTAACTAAAGCGAACTAAACAAAACAAAATCCCTCGTATTATAAACCGCTTACAACTTTACCAACTTTCATAAACTGGTCTCTCAGTGTAAATTTGAACTGGTATGATGAATTTTAGCGCCTCAAGAGTCACGATCGTATTGTTGTCGGTTAATTGTCCAGACTCTCTTAAACTGCGAAGTCAGCACTAAACACCAAGTTTATTAGAACCTATCCGAGACACTCGTAAAGTAGTATTTATGACGTTTTCAGCGCAATATGTTCAAGCACTAATTGGGACTATATACAACAGTGTGGAAATAGTAAAAATTCCACCGGTAATTGTAAATTTTACGACTTTATTCTTAAAGAGATGTATAATGACTGCAGTCTGAGAGCCCATTAGCTTTTCTCTGTGTATAGTTCTATTTTAAATGTTTTATCGATAACGCGGATACTTTAGTATACTATACTAGTTTAAAATTAAGATATATCTACATATACATATATGGTCTTGTTTTAGTTTTTATAATAACGCTGTATTCTAATTTTAAACTTGAAATCAAACCAATACTTATCGCACTCCATAAATTGACAATGAAAACTATCACAACATAAAAAAGAACTTAACAACACGATATATCATAGACGCAAACAGTTGCAAAGCAATATTTTTCACACGCCGCACAGTACCTTTCATGTAGATTGTGGTTTTTCAATAGGCGCATCTGTCAAGGAAGACGTATAGCGCATTACATACAACTCCCGAGAACATTATTACACATATTCCATAAACTAGTGGGCCATAAAATCGCACATATGTTTACCAGAGCGAGGTGTGCAGCCTTAAAAGCATTGGTAATGTAACAAAACGTCTGAACCGAAATTGCTCATAAAAGTCCAACGTTTTCCAACTAAAGCCATGAAACTGGAACGCCGGTGGAATTTACAATGGTCCACATTTAATGTTCATGACATTCACCTTAGTTTAATTAAAGTGCTCTAGAATATTTGGACACTAAGCTCACTACCTACAGTATAACTGCTATACTAATGTTTATGTTGAAGCGGATATACTCATGACAAATGCAACGACATTTGAGTTTCAAAAATAATTTAATAAATATGTATATAATCATCAATTGAAATTTTCTTGCTTAGATGATTAAAGTTTGAATCCTTGAAAACTTATTTTCCACTATTTTACTATGTTATTGTCAAATTTGTAACAAATATTATTATTATATGAAAATTTTTGGCAAATTGAAAAAATGAAAAAAAATAGAGAAAGTGTGAGACTTTCTTGATTTTCTTGCGCCGGTTCTTCTCAGGTCTGAGGCATTAACATAAGAGAACTGGTGTAAAATTAAATAAATTATTTCACGTTAAAAAAATAAACCATATAATTTTTTATTTAGATAAAAAATATTTAATTTAGACTTTGCATTATTAATTTAAGCGTTTTAATATAAAATACTGAAAAAAAACACAAGAAACTATGTACACACGATAATGATATACGATAGTATCATTTACTAAAGCATCTTGCTAAAGACAAGCGCTAGTCATCTCTACTACAAAAGCAAACATACAATATCTAATTAATATAAGTTTATTTCAAGTATTTACAAATTTGGAATTTAATGCATCAAAAATAATCACGAATTTTTTTTAGCTTCACGCTTTATCCCGCATATTGCAGGGTAGACAGAGGGCACTGCAGGAACCGTATGAACCTAGTGTTAAGACACTACGGAAAGTGGTGACGGAGAAAGCAAGAACTAATCACCTATTGGACAGTATAAAAAATCTATAATATCAAAATAATCAACTACAATAATTATAAACATTGCTTACAATGTAACGTCTTCGTGTCTTTGACATTCTTGCTTTAGAGCTATTTGGCGTACCTCCAAATAATTTAGATACACATCATATATAGACTGTTTGACAATATCATTGATTATATAAACATTACTACTTAAAAAAAATGTTGAGGACCGTCGTGGCGCAGAGGCGCAACGTCTGCCTGTAACGCGACGGCTACTGAGTTCGATTCCCAGTCGGGGAAGATGGATTTTTCTATTTCCATTTCTTCGCTCTGGCATCTAAGGCAAAGCGCGGCGTTGAGTTCCGCCACTCAACACGCAATGCCTCGAAAACGGCGGAAAGTGGCGACGAAGTAAGCAGGGACTAAGTAACGGAGTGTCTTAACACTAGGTTCGTATGGTTCCTGCAGTTCCCTCTGACTACCCTGCTATATGCGGGATAAAAGCGTGAAGCTAAAAAAAAAAAAGATACACTGATTGATATTTTTTATGTCATAATTCTATTTTTTTTAAAATCTAAACAGAATCTAAATCGCGTTTTTCTTGGTCTTTACAAATCTTCAGATAGGGAACAAATATTATTTTATAAAACAACATTTAAAACTCCGTTAAGTATTGTAATTTTTAATATAAAGAATATAATAAACTAAACCAAGAGCAAGTATGATAGTAAAATTAAATTACAGCAACCTGCAAGCAGTTTCATAAAAACATCTATTTAATAGTATTTCTCCTGTCACATCTATTTCCTAGCTAGATATATAGAAAATATAGAAATAAATCACATATATATGCAGTGTGATGAAAATATATTTTTTTGACATCGATTTTAGTAGAAACTGGGCCTCCACTCTAAAAAGTTCTTTAGAAGAGAAGTCCTTTATAGCTTTCTTATTTCAAAAAACATAAAGTTATAATAAACATTTAAAACATGCAATTGACAAAGATTTTTGTAGATTTTAAGCTCTTGATATAATTATTAGTAAAATATGTCAAAGATAACGATAAGTTATCTAAAGTTGTATACATAGCTTTTGACTTGTGTTTTGCTTTATTTGGTCCATACATTAGTAATTAATTTAAATCAACGTTATAATAAGTAATATATAGTATATTTTAGTAACAATATATACATACACCTATATTATTTCCGTTTATATATATTATGAAAAATATTGCACAAAATCTCGAATGCTAGTTGTTTCAAAATAACTTACCTGTATGTAAAAATAACAGAAAAGTTAATCAATAAGTTTAAAACGCAGCCGTAGCTTACGCAGAGTTACGATCCAACGTAAAACCTTATAAGTTATAACTGAATGCGTCCCATTTTTATGATCTTGAATGGAATTCATTTAGTGGATGCGTTTGCTGAAAATCAACATTAATTTTGCTTCTGCGGTGTTTTCAAAGTAATATTTATTGGTAAAATGTTTTATAAAAATAACCTGGTATAAAATAAATGAATTTATGAAAAATATAAAAGAATATAAATATTGCTAACTAATAACCAAGTATATATATACATAAACTTTCAATGAGAAACAGAATATTGAACTACTTATTTAATAAAGTCTGAATTGAATAAGATAAATTTAGATATTTAAAAAAATAATAATGAAGTAATATAAGAAATGTAATATCTATATTAATAATATTAATGTAATTTCAATATAGTTTCTTTATCCGGATATCAGCAATCTGAACTAAGATCCTCGAAGGAGCGTTTCAATCTACGAGAAGCAATAAAAATATGCTATGCTCCAAACATAAAACTCACAACGACATTGAATTCCTGAAAAAGATTATATCTCACTCTTTACAGGCGGGTCGGAGCGGGACAAAAGGCTCGGTAATAAAACTTTTGATAGGATAGAAGATTCCGCGGAATCGTGTATAGTCTGCTTTTACTGGCAAAGGTCCGTGTATCGTCTCAGTTTTATGTTAGTTCTAAAATTTTAAAGATTTTATCCCTCCCTTTTATGAGGAAATGGGTAACGGTGGTAGCTTGCATTTTTTACCATTTCTCGTTATTATTTAAAATTGATAGACATTTTACTGTACATCTTGTCGTAAGATACCAAGCTTCAATTTATAATAATAATGAATTATTTTTATTTTTGTTCTTGTAATACAAACACACGTACGCGACGTTAAGTTTCGCATCTTAGCACGTAACGTCTCAAACTCGAGAAGAAAGCAGAGATCGTAGAAGAGCTAGTAGATAAAGAATTATCTAGAGGCACATCCCATATCTTGCACGTCCCTGCTTTCCGCCTTTTTCGAGGCATTGGACATTGAGCGGAACTCAACGCTGCGCTTTGCCTAGTTTTCAGAGCGAAGAAAATGCAAATTAAAAATATCACTGTGCGAGTATCTTAACAGTGGGTTCCTATGGTTCTTACAATTCCACCTACCTACCCTGCCACGTGCGGAATAAAGCGTGAAAAATTTTCATATTTGTCTATATATGACATATAAAACACAACTGCCCCAAACAAAACAATAATCACAGCAAAAGTTTGTTAACTGATTGTTTTCCGAAACGCGGTCAATTTGTGGCGACTTCCTAAACTATCCGTCTGCCCAAACAATATCATTAAAACACCTGCCAACCGAAACTTAGTTTTACCACGTTCAGTTAAAGTCTAATTTAATTTGTGCAGTGAAGTTGAGGGAAACTCGCACGGATGGCCACGAAAATTGGCATAAAAGAGAACTGCAATCTCAAAGTTACTTAACAAACGTTCTAAACACGAAACAATAACTTTGCCGCAACTAGTTGTATCCACAAGTACTCACATACATACATATATTCAAATATTTTACTATAGACATATTCTTGCAAGCATGCTTTTGTAATATTTCACATGGTAAATGTAATACATATATTTTTCTTATAAAGCACAAGATTATTTTCAAGCACATTAATATGTTAAAATGTCATTGCTTTATGTCCATTGTAGCGAAATGGAAATTTATAAAAAAATTGATGTTTCAATAATACAATTTCCAATCGTAAACGCAATAGATTGATGATCAAATATATATTTTACTACTGGAATAGAAAAAAAATTGGCGTAAAGTTTCGCCACTTATTTATTTATTTATTTATTTATTTATTTATTTATTTTCCACTTAGAATCAATAAGATGATCACTTGTGTACGTCAGAGCGAACGGAGGAGTGTCAAAGGAGCCCAATTTGATAGTAAATATCGAATTGAGCCCCTCTGAAACCTACACACTCCATGACTTAAAACTAAGGTTACGAGGGTTCCAAGCGCGGCCTGGTGAGAAGAGCCCACAACAAACTCAGCCAGGTTTCCCTAAACCTATTGTGATCACTTCACAAACGTCACTCGAACTTATGAGCAATTCATTAATTCCATGCCGTTTTATCATCAATGTAATCCTTTACACTATAATAGGATTTAGTAATTAATTGCCGTTTAACATAGATTTTAAATTTATTTAACGAGAGATCAAATACTTCTTTCGGCAGTTTATTGTAGAAACGGACACAATTACATGGGAAGGAGTTGCCTATTTTATGGAGCCTAGTGGTGGGCATAACAAGTTTATACTTATTCCTCGTATTAACATTGTGAACATCACAATTTAATCTAAATTTATCAATATTTTTATGAATATATATTAAATTCTCGAATATATATTGACTGTGAAGAGTCATGATTTTAAATTTTTTAAATTTATCCCTAAGGGAATCTCTGGGCCTCATGTTATAGATTGCTCGAACAGCCCGTTTCTGAAGAACAAATATAGTATCAATATCAGCAGCATTACCCCATAATAGTATACCATATGACATAATGCTGTGGAAGTAACTAAAATAAACTAGTCTAGCGGTATTGACGTCGGTTAAGTAGCGGATCTTTTTGATCGCATACGCGGCTGAGCTAAGTCTGTTCGACAAATCGTTCACATGAGGGCCCCACTGAAGTTTTGAATCTAAAGTAATGCCCAGAAAAACTGTAGTATTTACTAAATCTAGTTCCCCATCGCCAATTTTTACAATAGTTTTGGCACATTTAACATTCGGGAGTGTGAATTTAATACACTTCGTTTTCTTCTCATTTAACAGTAAATTATTGACATTAAACCATTTGACAATATTTGAGAGAGTATTGTTCACATTGTCAATTTCATCATGTCCTCTATTTATTTTAAAAATCAAAGATGTATCATCTGCAAATAATACTATCCCATGTTTGTCCTTTACAAGTGAAGGCTTGAATTCTAGCGGAATGCGGAGAACGGAGTGTCTTAGCATTTGTTAGTCTAGCCTACTGTGTAAGGGTTAAACTTTGAAAATAGTTTTAATATGCAATATGAACTCACTCAACACACATTTATTCCTATATTTCTTTTAGTAACAATTTTACGCTTTACACAAACTAAATTCTCTTAATTATATTTTGTTTAAATTTGTGTGTCAAAAGAACTTTACACCTTCATTAAAGAGTAATTAAAATAACCAATGACACGAACATGTTGAAAAGTTGGATTAATTGAAATTGAATTTTCAGTTAAACGGTTTCACGTTTGATTATTTACGAGATACTCAGCTGGAAGAGAACGCAATACACAAATAACTTTAAGCTACAAAAATATAAATATTATTATGTATGAGATATAAATGTCTAAATATGTAAGCATGTAATATATGTTGACATAGCATCCATTATTATTAAATTATTATCAGCAGTATCATAAAATTAAAAAAATTAAGTCAATTATTGTATTTTTTTTGCTAAAGAAATAGCTTACACTTAGTTTTCCGCAAATAGAATGGTAGATATAGAGAAGACCTAGTGTTAAGACACTCCATTCCTTACAATTGTCTTTTAAGTTAGTAAAAAAAAAATAAAATTATACAACAGTTAATGTTATATTATGTACAAATATGTCAAAATCGTATTACAACAATTAGAAAATCATAAGTGTAAGTGGAAGAAATTAAAAAGTTTACGACTTGTTTTTGACGATGGTAATAACATAAGGCTGCTAAGAAGTTGTGCGGATCAATTATTTTATATCGTGCTTAATTCCTTATATGTTTGTGAACGATGTTGAAAAAATATGCACTTCACTTTCATAATTGTAATTTCGGTGGGCCCGGCACCCGCACGGTAAATACGTAGAGTGATTTGATTTTTTCGCATATTAAAATGACATGATGATAAAACGAAGGAATGCCGCTGGAATGACTGGTAGAAAGACAGCTGTATGTTGGGATGATATTCAAGGCCAACTGCTTAGCAAGCCATTTTTGGTAAACGTTAATTGGTAAAAGTCCAAACAAGAAAAGCATCCTCGGTATAATCTAGGTTTGAGATTACAGTAAGATCTCAAATTATACGAATAGTAGATAATTCATATATTTTTAATTTGATATAATTTAATTTATACTATTTAGGCACAAATAATATGAAATTTGAAAGTACAGGATACCAAATTTGTTATTTAATAAAACAAGTATATGGTTTAGTATACGGTTCACTTTGTTTACAAAGTTGAGTCAGTGTTTCTTTTTGCCACCCACCTTATAAGTCATATTTTAAGATATACATTCAATGCTTTAATATAAATATATCAAAATATAATCTAATTTACTATACAATAATAACTATTTTCACAATAATTCAAAATTTTTATTAAATATATTATAAAAATTATAAATAATAAAATAATATAAAAAATATTTAATGTTTAAAAAAATAATTAGAAATGTTAATAATAATTGATTAAGTTATCAGAAGAGACGGTTAGTATCTGAAAAGCGTCCTTCTAGAAATTCTATGTCGATAGATATACACCAATTCAATGCGTTTGACACAAATTAATGAGTCCAGGCCGGTCCGGCGGGGGATTTATAAATGAGACACTGACCGCGATTAAGCGAGCTCCTTTCAATTGTTTAGTCTCAGCAATTGTAATAAACGTGTAGATTAATGTATATTAGGACCTTCGTAGAGCAGAGGCGAAGAGACTGCCTGTTAACGAGACGGTATATAGGTTCTATACCTACTCGAGATAGATGGATAATTTTATTTTTATTTTCTGCTCTCTGGTAAATAGGGCTCGAAGACGAAAAACGGGGAACAGAGTGTTTTTAACACTAAGTTCCTTTTGCCTAGCTTGCTCTGAGCGGGAGAAGGGGTGAAGCCTAAAGTAAAAAGTACTTTAATCGACGAAAAGTGAGGAATTGAGTGTCTCTAGGTTCAAAGCTATTTATTTCAGTCATTAAATTTTTCATACAATCTTTCTTATTGTTTCTCCTCAAAACCAAATGCAAACAATGTATGATAAATTAATGCACTCACTTATTAATAATAATAACAAATAATAGTGCAGTTCAAGTGGACGAGGCCGCGAGTCTCTAGTGCAAATATTAACATATAAGGCAGATATAATGTCATTGTGATATAATGATAGAAGTCCATCGTGGTTCAAAAGGAAACATTGACTGCAAGCGCGATGGCTGTGGGATCCCTAATCGATAGAAATAAATTATTAGAAATGTCAAATATAATTGCAAGCCTTTAAAGACTAACGTTTGTTTCTACTATTTAAATATCAACGATTGTAATCGCGTGCAGGAGTTGATGCCATTTAATTCTTTATCTATTCTTGACATAGTAACGAAATTAGGTTTAGGATTTCTATTATTCTGTCTAGGATTTTAATTTTATATAATATTTTTTATAATATAATGCATATAATATTATTATATAATATAAAACAATACAATGTATGTGTGTAACAATATAATATATAGTATATATTTGTGAGGACCGCCGAGGCGCAGAGGCGCAACGTCTGTCGGTAACGCGACGCTTTCTGGGTTCGATTCCCAGTCGGGGAAGATAGATTTTTTATTTCCATTTTCTTCCCTCTGGCAACTAGGCAAAGCGCGGCGTTGAGTTCTGCCACTCAACTCGCAATGCCTCGAAAAGGTGGAAAGCGGGGACGGACGAACGGACAGACGGACGGACGCAGGGGCTAAGCAAAGGAGTATCTTTACACTAGGTTCTTATGGTTCGTACAGTTCCCTCTGCCTACTCTGCCATGTGGATAATAAATCATGAAACTAAAAAAAATATAAGTATAATATATTATTCATATTTATATTAATATTATGTGTTTTAGGTTATGTTTTGTGAAGTAGTACCTACAGTATTTAATGAAAACAAAAATTTTTCGATTAACTTTTTTGTTAGATTATTCTTAGCAAGGATCTTTGGAAAGCGGAAATTGCGGAGACATTAGCAACGTAATAATTTAGTTACATATACCATATTATTAGAATTTCAACTCATTATGTTAAAGTAGGCATGGCTTAGTGGTCAGAGCGCTTGATCAGTTTCCGTTTCTATAATCCAAACACTTTCTAGAAACATTTTCTCAAAAAAAAAAATTCTTTAACTTCTTTTTATTATTAATAATTTTTGATTTTATTAATATATTTTAAAAATAATAAACAATCTAATTATCTAAAACTTTTATATTAGTTCTAGTAGTTTTTTAATATGTAGATAATGCCTTCAGGGTGGACAAGTAAGTGAATGGCTCGCAAATCACTTCTGTTTTCCGATTAGCACACAGGAAATTCTTTCAATGAGACTTATCTAGACACACCTCTACATGTCCACGTATTCATAGTATTCATTTTTTTTATTCAATTCTGCAATTACATTAATTGGAACACCGTGGTTACAAGTGTCAACTATAGTATTTAATTAGTTGCTAGTAGGTACTATCCAAGGAAATATTTTTTTTCCGCTTAGGTAAGGTTTAAGGCGATTAAGAATTTTGTTACTTAATACTAAAAATTTGACGAAATTTGGAAATCGGAAATGCTTACAAAATGCGAAATCCGTATACAAAACAAACGCTATGATTAAGTAATATTTAATATAGTAAAATATTGATCTCAAAGCCACATTATCAATGTAATTAACATTAAAATTCAATTAAATTGCAAAGTAGAATGCCAAGAGATGTGATGGCATTTTACCACTAATTTATTAAATTGTTTGTATTAATTGCTTTTTATGAGATATACTAAATGATGCTTCTACTAAGAACTGACACTTTATAAAGTAATAAATATTTTAAAAACTATTACTTCCTCACAATAGTAAATTCAATAAAATATAAAGCTTTAGTATCGATTTATCGATCCATTTGAGTCGAGAAAACCACATTGTTGCATATTTTACGACAAAATAATGTGACGCGGACAAATAGGAAGAAAATAACTGCAACATAACATAATATAATTTTTATTATATTTGTGATATTTGTTATTTCTTTTATTCAAAAAGTTAAAGTTATGTATATAAAATAGACCGGACTGACCGTAATGCATTTCTACCGATGAATATAGGCCCGATCCTGGAGTAGACCATATTTAAGTCTTATGGACGTGTCCCAATTAGGATACAAGTGATGAGGAAGCAAGGAAGACCTGGAAACTGGAGCTGGTTTCACTAAGTGGCTGTAACCTAACAATGGCCAACTAAAGCCACCAGCGACTGAGGCAGCAGCTCAGAAATCAGTAGGCATCAAGTTTTTAGGCAATCTCTTAGGCATGTCTCGGAGAGCAAGTGACCCAAAGTGTTTTGTATAATAATATATAATAAATCGAAACCAACATATATCTAATTTTTATTATGAAGATTTATTTTTATTATGAAGGGGAGCGCGAGGTCTAACTGGAGTAAGAATAAGGAACAAGTATTCGTAAATCTGTGAATTATTTAAGCAGGGCAACATAAAAAAAAATAAACGTGACGTAATTAATCCTTTACCCTTTAATTTAGCCTTGATATGTAGACTATCCAACATAAAACAATTTGACACAAACGATCGAAGATATTAAGACTATATAAGACTTTCTAAGATTGGCGCGTTCAAAGCCTTCAGTTTTATAATTATACAACTACTAATAGGCCTTATTTTATATACTTGCAGGTTATTTTTAGATTCATAACCTCCAATTTAAACAAGGAAAACTTTTGTCTTCTGCTATTGCAAAACATGAAAGACTTTTCCTTCACAAATAGAAATAGCAATAGCATTTTATGATGAGTACAATAAGTATGAAACGTTTGCAAAAAGATCATAAAGTGTCTCAACTTATACAGAACTTCTCGGAACACCTACATTGTGGACATAAAATTAGTCACAGCAAAATAAGCAATGGAAGAGTTTTACCCTTCAAGCTATTAAACAGCTGCAGTCGTAAAATATTAGCCGTTCCTTTCTGCTGTACACATGCTAGTGATAGTGTGATAAGGACGAGATACATCGCTACATTGTTAAGGAGTACTTCATTGGTTATATCGAAATAGGATAGCTATGATGGTTTTACGCTAAAATTTTACTCCTATCAAATGTTTTAAATGAATATAAAGATATGATTAAAAGAAAATAGATAAGTACATGTTACATTACGTTGATAATATACAACTCATTTGTATCTCTAGTGTTTAAGAGAGCTTGTAAAAGCAAAGTTTGAAAATCACAGCCATATTAACACAATTACAAAAGTATGATACCGTATTAATTTTTATATTCCTCAATTATGTAGAGAACAACGATTATTTGAAAAAGTTTTAAAGATTTTATACATGGATACAAGATATTAATTAGCAAGTAGACCGTAGTAACCAAATAGTCACGATAGTTGTTTTTGTAAATTTAGCTTCGTTGTCAACTAAATTATACTACAACTAAGCACGGACGCTAAGCAACGAAGCTCGAAACGAGAGAGTGAATCATTTTCATTTTTACCGCTCTCAAGATAGAATCTCTGAGCGGAAAAGGTGAAAAGCGGAGAACGGAAATTATATACTAGGTTCCCTCCTCCCTCCTATCTTACTATATTCAGTATACAGATTGATATTCGGGATGTATAAGATATATTGCTATATAAAAAAAACTTTTAACTAATATATAAGTAAACGGCCTAATTTCAATAATTTTGGCAAGTAATTTTCGTTTTTACACCAACATGGCAATAATTACACTGTTTTATATTCAATCCCCTTTAAAATGATACCCCAGCAATAACATAGCCCTTCATGTAAGGCTTTAAGCCGATTATCTCTGGTAATACGAACAAATGCCGACAATTCGTTTAACCGCATACAACACGAATGTCTTGCGTCTAACATAATAACTATACAGATTTTGGCAAAGTTAGACAAATACTTTATTTATAACATGTAAAACTGTAATATCAAAATGTCATTAGACTGTTAACGTGGGTTGTGGGTTCTATTACCTTTGGGGAGTATGAATCATTTTCGTTTTTACGCTTTCGTAGATAAAATGCGGTGTTAAATTCCGCCATCAATATGGGATGAAAACTGTGCGGAAAGTGTAAAACGGTTTAACATATTTTACATTGAAAATTTTATTGGGAAACTAGTTTATATACTACAGTCATCGTTTAGGTTAAAGATTAGTTATGTTTTGAATTCATCCAACATAGTACTTATAATTTTTTTACAAGTAAAGCAAGCCGTATTACCATTAATAATAGTTGTTTAGGAGGTTGAGCAGTGGTAGAAGTAAGTGATTTTCTATTTTGAACTGGGTTTGACACTTGGTATGTTATATATGTCATTGAACACACTGTCAGTGGACATACTTTTCAAATTATTAATACATTCTCTTAACGTCCTTGTGATATTTTTACGCTAAAAATTCAATTATCTAACTCCTGACCGACGATAAGATATGTTACGCCAAAATTGAAAGCGTATTGTTTTGTATTAATCTATTGTTTGTGTTATAAAGTGTTAAATGATAAATATCAACAAATTGTTCTAATTAAAAAAAACATACAACACCATACAACATTTTCAACAAAAACCAAAGCGAGCATTATGTCGTAGTAGATATGCATAAATAATACATATTAGCAAAAGAAGTACTTATATTAGTAACAATATGTTTTATGTATTCAATCTAATCGTCTTGTCTCGTAAACGTGACGATTGTGGGTTCAGTTTCAATTAGGGGGAATAAATATTTTTTATTTCTCTGGCTCTGGTAAATAGTCAAAATGGAGTCAAAGCACGAGATTGAGATCGTAATAACACGAAAATTCTGAAGAAAGGAATACTTCTCTCTGCCTGCCCTACTATACAAATAGAGTAAAAAAATGATATTTAAAATTAATGAATATAGTAAGAACATAGTAAAAATGCAAACAATATTGCTCGATACTAAATCCAATTAGCATTACATAATTTATAAGATGACATCTATTAGATTACCGATGACGGACCAATAAACTAAATTGTATCTGCTTGGTCGAACACGCTGTAAGTAGGTGACTAGACCTTCGTCGGGCTTCAGCTTGGGCTCGTCTATGAAGTGAATTTGAATATTTGATGTTCAAATTCACATCATAGATGAGCCCAAGCTGAAGCTGTTCCTTATGTTTTTTATGTGTTTTTCTGTAGTTTAAAAACTACTTAGATTTTAGATTAAAAAATAGGTTTATTCCTTAAAGGATCAAGTCCGACGGCGTCATACTGAAAACTCTATAGAATGATTGTCGGTAAACTAATTGCTCTTCCTGCTTTGGTAAACGTCGGACGAGTGGTTCTCAATACCGTTATTGCCCGAAATGCATTTGGATGCACTTGCATGCAGTTGCATTACACGCATTGGGAAATAGCGCAATTTAACATTATGTTTTCTTTGTTTTATATTTTTGTTTTCAATTCTCATGACAACTAAAAAGTTTAAAATTTTATCATTATATAGATCGAAAATTTTGGATTAAATTAAATAAACTTCGTTTATTTAATTTAATCCAAAAGTTTTCGATCGATATAAGAATTAAATAAACTTCGTTTGAGTCCCGTTTGTGATACAACGCAGTACATCCCTATGTGCATCCTTATCTTTTTAAATATTATTAATAAAAGATGTTTTTTTTTAGCTTCACGCCTTATCCCGCATATTGCAGGGTAAAGAGAGGAAACTGCAGGAACCATATGAACTTCTGTTAAGATCCTCCGTTCCTTAGTCCCTGCTTTTTTTCTTATTGGGTTTATATCTTTACGTATGGAATAAAGGCGTATTAATTTATAAGCGTTTTCATTTTGTTATTTACCTTGTATCATTAGCCTCTCAATATACCTGTTCAATTAAGATGCGAGATTTTTTATTTCTTGTAACAAGATACTCCAAGCTACACCGCAATGTAGATAGAGTGGTAAGTGGCACGAAATAAAAGATACCGTTGAATAATCTTAATATTAGTCTAGTTATTTTATGTCGTTAGTGTGATGAATTCATAAATGGGACAATTTTAACTGTTTAAGTAATACAAGGCAGGGACTAGGCAACGGAGTGTTTTAACACTACGTTTCCAAGGTCCCTGCAGTTTCCTCTGCCTACCCTTCCATGTGGATAAAGAGTGAAGCTAAAAAAAAAGTAATACAAACAAAGGAAAATTGTCTAAATATATTATAGACATGGTCTTATTATATAAATTTTAGCTTTTGTTTGTAGTGTTACTTTATTTAAAGTTATATTTTGTGTTTATTAATGCTAAAAAATGTTTTATTTTTTTATATATACCTATATAAGGTAAAAATAATCTTATTAAAAGTTATGAAAATATCCTTCACGTCACTTTAACACAATGACAATTACAAGGTGCGCTTCGAAGGGACTCGTCGTACATAACGTAAGCTGAGTATATATATAACAACCAATAGAAAGGTGATAAAGCCCACACATTTTACTATATGTAACAAAAAATATATATTATATATATTTTTTGCTTTACGACCGGAGACCACCTAACAACTACTGCTATTTCACTACTTTTATGTCACCCAGACCTCCCTAGAAGTGTTATAGCATGGAGATTACTACAAAGTATTGTTTTAATGGTGTAACAATTCTATGCACGATGAATGCGGGTAATCAGTTTTGTGGTTTGGAAAACGAAGTTATTTTATAATTTTATATCTATGAGAGTTATATACAGAGTGTGGATGTAACCGCGACCTTAATTTAAAGTATAATGTAAAATAGCCTTTACACTATACTTTAAATTAAGGTCGCCAACTTGATAAAATTATAAAACTAGCAATATTTTCAAAAATAAAAAAATATTTATTTAAAACAAAGTTATTAATTAAATTATTGTTCAAAATAAAACGCCATTTGTCAAGTATGACGCAAGCGTACATTATCCTGATGAGGTGGGAAAGAGATATATCTCTTTCTCTTTCGGTTATTTATTTGAATGAAAAATAACAGATTGAAAACGTTTAATAGTAGTTTTGTAGTACGACATCTTTGCGTCATTTGTATTTAATCATAACTACTTCACGCGTTACACAACACGTACAACTATGTGATTATTAGAAGAGCTGGTATTTTTAATATTATTATAGAAACAAAAGTTATATTATTAAGTAATAAATTAATCCCAAAAGCACCTTTCGTTTTATCTTCTCTGAATTCCACTCTCCCTATTAAAGAGCAGTAAGCAGTGGGCTGTACCTACAGGTATAACATAATTACAGATGCTTATTGCTTTTCTTCGAATACACATATAAAATACAATTTACCTACACATTATTGGCCTCTTTTACAGCAGACGCCATTACGTGGATTCCGCAGCATTTTTACAATGTATAATTATATATTATAAATCGTAAACGACTTAGTTATGGCCAGTGGAAATATACGCTAGGGGTCGAACTGCTGCAAATTTTAAACACAAGGTTATAAAATCTGCTTTTATTCTGATGTGATATTTTTGATTGGACTGCGCTTTTGGTATATATTCCAATTAAGTAAATTTGACAAAAATACTTTTGAGGCAAAAATATATCAGAAACGTAAGTTATGAAAAATTTTTAGTCGTTTCATTTCGAAATCTTACATATTAAAGTGTTTCTTTTTTTTTACTTAGAGGGTCTAAGGCATAACACATATACGAATTACTTACTAACTTATTATAAAAATATTGTGAACCACTTACCCATAAGTTCCCCGAAGATGAATAAAACACAGTCCGTTGACAGTCGCACTGCATAGCACAGCATGTCTATAATATGGCGTCCACACAAAAAACACTTGTAAAACTATGTATCATTCGCAAAATAACTTGATCGACGATGATAGTACACCACTTATATTATTAATTTCGCTCAGCATTTTCCTACAAAAAAGAAAAGAAATCACTAAAATAAATTTATACGGAACACTCGCACAGGCACTTGCAACTGTCACTTTACTGACAAAATTTCGAATTTCCCCTCGTCCGGTCACTGCAAAGTGGAAATCACTACTGGTTAGTGTTTTCTGATTTCGCCGAGTACCGTTTCTTTTATCGGCTTGTAAGCAATATTGTTGCGTGTGACATTGTATTAAGTGTATTATGTTGTTATGACAGTACAGTACAGTGGACGAATTACTTACAAGGCACTACAATCTAAGTTATTAATGTAATGCTAGGCATTAAGCGTATTATAAATGTGGCGTGTGTCAAATGCTTCAGAAATTCTATTCAACGTTCATATGTATCTAACTGTACTACACAATGCTATAGTTAATAATTTTAAAAAATTATTTTGTACGTAAAATATATTACTAAAGCAATTATTTCTTATATTTTATTTATAAATAAACCTACAGTTAATATTTTTAATATCATATTTAGGGGATATTTTCTTTATAAAATGAATTAAGCTTTATGCTGCTTTAATTCTAACGTTATTTAATACTAAGCGAACTTTCATAATATGAAGATAAGCTAACTATATTTCGACCAAATTTGGCGATACTTGGCTAATGGCGATTTGCCTGCGTTATCAATACAAGATAATGATATTGAATAATTCACAATGAAAATGTAGGGCTTTAGAATCGTATCGTTAGAATTCTAAATATTTATATAAGTTTCGTTATTACGACGTTATGTATGTAGGTACGTGTGTACATATTGTAACTAATAGATAAAGAGTAATGTTACTCTTTTTCTGAAATATAAGGTACAATGATATATGTGAAAAGTGAAGAGGGAAGTATGCAGATATTTTACTTTATTAGTTTTATAAACTTTTGACGCTAAAAATAAAATTTCGTTTTAAATATAGAGATTAAAAATTGTGTATTATATATGTATGTATATATATATATATATATATATATATATATATATATATATATATATATATATATATATATATATATATATATATATATATATATATATATATATATATATATATATATATATATATATATATATATATATATATATATATATATATATATGACTATCACGGTAATATTAATTGAAATATTGTTTACGGCATTTTAGAGACTGTCACGTAACTTCAGATTTTTATAAACTTCCTAATCTCTCGTTGCAATATCGTTTTCTTGTTTCTTTCATATATTTGGAGTGTAAGGCCCTCTCCAAAACCGTACGTTACAATAAGTAATTATTTTAACTAAGTCACTAACGTTTATTTTAGTTTTAATAAAGAATTTCCGGTGGGCCCTAAAATTTCCAGTATAATAGAAACAAAAAGGGTTAGCAACTTAAAAGAATTTAATATATTAAATTTGTATATAAAAACAACCTTGGTAACGTAGCTTTTTATTTGTTTGTATATCCCGACTCTATAGCGTCTTAACTAATAATAAACTTATCTATAATTGTTTTTCGTAAAACTTGAAGGCCCTAATACAGTACTTTTGCTTGACAATGTGCCACATGTCATCAATTTTCTAATTAAATAATGACCTCTCTCAAAAACTTGTCATCAAAATCAGTGTTACACAAAAAAAATTAAAATTTTCGATTCGCTGGTCGCATGTAACTAATGACATATTAAAGATGATTCTCTGTAGACATCGGTGGAACCTTTGAAACTTCAACTTGTGCCGATTAAGTAGCAATATCTTTTAAGCATGGTTTGTAAATTTCGCTTCGGATTAGGACACGCTTATTGCTCACGGCTAAGTTGTCGCTTTGTATTTTTAATTTCTTGTATCGAATTACGCGATATTTTGATTTCAGATGACTTAGATTGTTAATCTTTTAAATTGTAATAAATTTAAGATATAAATAAATATGCTTATCTTTATTTTATTTTTGCGCTAAATTTAACTCTACAAATGACTTTGCACGTTTAAGAACTTGAAATGGCACATTTATCCTATTCTAAGCACTATTGTAAGATAATCTAGTGTATTTTCTATAATGCATGTGTTGCATGTGATTGTGTGTGTGTTTGTGCATGTATGCAATAATTTGCATGTTATTGAACAACTATATTACTGTATTAAAGTCCGTACTGGCGAGTCGAGTTCCGCAGTTCGTGACCATCAAAGATGTTTAAATTGTGCTTCCTCGCGTACTCGTTGATAATCATCTTTCCTGTGGACAAATGCATATTGGTTTATGAACATTCGCATTGCATTATTTTATATTTCAAATATAAATTGTAACTTTAAATGCAGTTTATAGAAATATAAATACATGTGATGACGAAAGTCTCTTCTAATTAACCGTTACGTAATACCTTTAAAATCTTATATAAACAATATGGTTTTTTTATAATAAATACTATATAATATGTATATAATATTATGTAAAAGAATTTTAAATAAAACAATTTAAACTGATTATAGGCGTATATTATTTTTTCTGGAGATACGACGTTTCGAACACTTTGCTATAGTCTGTGGTAAACTCCTATCCGAAAAATTTTACGCGAATCATAATTTAAATTGTTTTATTTAAAATATATAAAAAATCTTCTCAAGTAAAATTAGTTTGTATTATAAAAAATATATATATTTATTCACTTTATATTTCTTCATCAAACAGTTCCGAAAGGTTTGGTTAAGACAAAGTTGAGTTTTGTACAATGGTAATAATTATTAATAATGTTTCAAAATGTTAATACGTGCTAGCGTTACCTTTTGTATATACAGTTAAATGTAACTTTTTGTGATTATTTAGCATATTTTTTTAATCTTAAAGCTTTAGGATTTCTTAAAGCTTTATTTGTATGTCATATATTATTTAGTTTACCTTAGAAGGCTTTTTTTTTTACATTAATTTTTACCTAATTTCAAGTTTAATATTATAGTAGCAAATAATAGTAAAAAAATATTTTATTTTAATATTATAGTTTATTGTTTATTATATGGATATGTAATCCGGTATTGATCGGGTATGCGCGTAAAGGCGGGATAACGCAGTATTATGGTTTACTGGTTTCAAATTTTCACGTACATTATGGCTTCTCTTGGCTTACCTTATTGGCTTGTCGAAAAAATGGTTGAGAGTTTTAACATAGCTTTTTCAAACTGATGTTATATGTGATATATATATATATATATATATATATATATATATATATATATATATATATATATATATATATATATATATATATATATATATATATATATATATATATATATATATATATATATATATATATATATATATATATATATATATATATATATATATATATATATATATATATATATATATATATAGCTTATTCACTTTAGTTATTTAGTTTATTAGTTAAAGAAAACGTAAAATTTGGAATGGTTCGCAAAAAGGCGCGGTTTCAAATTTTTTTATCCTCAATGTGGATTAACACTTTGAAAATCATAAAAAATAATAAGTCTATTCACAGGACCTTGGAAGGCCTTGTTTATCACTAAATACATTTAAACATTTCATTTACAGTAACTTGATGTGCTTATTATGTAAATATTTTTAGTCTTTCTTTTTAATTTTTCTTCTTTATACTGGGACATAAAGACAGGTAAATAATTCAATTTGTTTAGTAATATCTTCTATATATCCGTTTTTCATTCATCTCATTTTTAATTATCTTAAAAGTCCTACACCTCTTTGCAATACCTAATGTTAGTAAGTAAAATGGCATTAATTTCTATTATTATTATTTAGTGAGTGAAAATCACAATTTACTTGAAAAACCTTTAGCAAAAATAAACTATTTTTGATTCGATCATTAAACAAAATATAAAAAAACAATAAAAATTAACCAATTAAAACAACATTTAACACAAAGCTGTTTCTCTTTAACGAAATATTTATGTTTATGACGAAAACGATATGCAAGTGTACCAAGAAATGCGGCATATTTGCTCACGAAGACGCGTGGGCCATTTATAGCCTAGACTATAAAATAATTTAATAAACATTTTTACTGCTGGTAATTTTATGGTCAAACTAGCTTTCGGTTTGCATGACATTTAGTATGTTTCGTATAAATATATAAGTATATATGTTATATTTGATAACGTTTCAACATAGCGTAATATATAGTGCTTTAATTAATAAGTTAATTTTGACGTTTGGAACAAAAAATTACCATAAATCAAATATGTGTAACTATTATATACCTGTAATATGAACATGAGATAAAATTTATTATTTTTACAAATTATTTACATTTATTTATATTAAAGCTATTTCTAAAATTAAGAAAAAGCTCGTAAGTAAATTAAAAAGTTTAAAGAGGCTTTTTGGTATAGAAAATATTAATTATTCGCACAATTTTTTTAAAAACACTATTTATTAACAACTTATTTGACAAATGAGCTTACTTAGTAAAAATAAGACACAAAAACTAGCCAACTTGTAGATTTAGCCGCCTTTTCATATAAAACTTGTATAGATAGCATATCAAATTGCAAACAACAAAACAAGTTTACTACAAAATTATATCATATATTTTCTAGTATATCTATGTATTTTATATTTATTTATATAAGTATATGACAATTAACTTGTATGTATGTATTTTTTTACTTAGGTTCTTTATATTTTCATTTATCCTTTACATTGCAAGTTATCTAGCTACATACAGTTTTATCTTACTTTCACAGGTCTTTTTGAAGAAATCTCTTACAAAGATAAACCCACCCTTCCTAACTATATGTCTTTAAGACTATGTACTTTTTTATTATAATGTAATAAAGAATATATTACATTTTTAATTATAAACATTTTCTAATGATTTAAAAGATTATTCCCGTTGATGCCGTTGCGTGTAGACACGCGTGAAAAATCGTTTCATCGCTTTGTGTTACATACTATAATTACCACAATCAGACTAAATGGCTGCTAATAACCGCTGACAGCTAATAACAAGTGATTTTTTTTATTTCAAGCGCGTGAACAAGCAACACTGTGAGTTTTTTTCTGATTTTTAATTACTGTTCAATATTCATCATTAAGTTGACGCCATGGTGGCGGAGTTACTGACGTTATATGCAATAATTGTAGGTTTTCTGGAATCGCGAAGAACTCGAATAAAGTTACTTCGTTACCAATGCATTGCCGTGAATGCTGGGAAAACTGAGTGATTTAAATAAAATCGTACTTCCGAGTAAAGATAAAATATTGAGTTTACAATTATACATATACATTTGCGAGAGTCAGTACCACAGGGGCACGAATTAATGTAATATACATAATGTAAGGGTTTTTAATATAAAAATATATATATATAAAAAAAAAACATTTAAATCTGAACGTTTTTGATTAGAATAGTAGATATTTTCAATAAAATACTTAAAGACATTTTTATTTTATTATCTATAAATTACTAATTTGAATTTCAGTATATAACAAATATTCATAGATTTTTACAAGTGTTCTTAATGAAAACGAAAATATTGTATTAAAAGTATTAGAAATACTATAATTTATTTACTGTTTTAAATCTTGCTTTAAAATATATACATATAAATAATTGAAAAAAAAATTAATAAATATATTTTTGATAGACATTAAAAAAATAAAAGTTATTTTTCTTTAAATTGTACATATCCTATTTGAAGCAAGCATCCTTCGGCATAACGAATAGTGATAAAATTAAAACATAAGTATTTACAATTATAGTTCAACATAAATATAATTCACTTATTATAACTAATAATAACAAAATAATATTGAAAACTAAATTTAGAAATCGTATGAGCATCATATCGCGCGATATTGCCGAAATGCATTTCCGGTGCAATGTCATCGTCCAAAGTATTAAGTTACACATTAATCCCGTCTAAGGAAGTTTTACTTCAAAAAATTTTTACTATTAGATATTTATTATACTGTAGTTAGAAAATATTAGGATTTTTTATTAAATATGTTAATATGTGAAAATATATGAACGTTTTAAAATAAAATAGAACAAAAATTAACGTAGGTAACAGGAAGTGACTTTCATCATCTGCATGTCGTGATCTATTTATATGATATTTTATACTCTTGATATAAATTCATTAAAATATTATTTAAGTATGTATATTTCTATAGAACGTACATTTATATATAACAATTGTGACATAGACAATTTATTAGAGAGCAATAAAAATATAAGTATATAAAAGAATTCGCTTGGGCTTATACGAAATATTTATAATGAGGTGGTGTTTTTATTATATTTAAATAAATGTAATAATAATTATATATTTAATAAAATAATTAATTAAATTAGTTTTAACAATTTTTTTTTTTGAAAAATAGAAGTAGGTAGAATTTTTTGATTAATATTTTTCAAGACATTTATTTAGATATATGTTTTAGATAACTAAACAAACTGAAATATTCTTAACGTAAAGTAAAAAAAAATCTGCGTACATTTATTAAAAATTAAAAACATCTTTAATTGCAATACTTACTCGTATACTATATAAAAAAGCTGGCATTTTTGCACCAACTTTTATCGTTTAATTGTTACCAAGGAATCAGTTGTAAGAAAACACATACATATATAAATATTAAAATGTAATGCGTGAGTAAACTAGAACATCACCTCATTAGTGTAAATGAAGGAATAATTCGCATTGTTCGCATTAGCGCAATTGAAATCAAGTTCTTAGTAGGAATTTTTAAGAAGAAACTTTAAGTGGTCGGTCGGCTTGAATGAGACCGATGATCAATTTTCTCTTTAAAACGTTTTAAAAGCTTACCTTCGTCTATTTTCCGGGAAGCTTCCTCCAGATCGCTGCCAGCATAGTTGAGGATTACGAGCACCAGAGGCATCATCTCCCAGGAATAGTGAAACTTTTCTAATAGCTTATGACAATTTTCCACTAACGACTCTAGTGACACCGCTGTAAAGAAAAAAAAAGATGATTTTAGATTTATGTTTATACATTTCAGTCCAAAAATATGGACGTGTCATACATTTTCTTAATAAGAAATTAATTAATTCTAGTTATTTTTTGGACATAGCAAAGTATAGTACTTTGTCTCCACTTGTCATAAGAAATGAAGTTCTGTCTTTAATTTTGTTTTTATACTCGTATCTTCATATATCGCTAAGTGCAACATTCTGAGAGCAAAATAATAAAGCTATTTTTCTCCTTTATGCTAATTCTTAATACAATACTCTACATGCCATAACTCTAAAAGAACAGAACGAATTAACTAATCTGTTATAAATTATTACATGTTGGCTCAGTGGTTATTCTCAGTGATTTTATTTCGATAGTCCACAAATATAAGACTTTTTTTAGAAAGAAAAACATCGAGTGCTATATTTTTAAGAAAACTGTTTTTTTTTAGCTTCACGCTTTATCCCGCACATGGTAGGTTAGGCATGGAAGGAACTGCAGGAACCATACGAACCTAGTGTTAAAACACTCCGTTGCTTAGTTCCTGCTTTTCTTCGTCCCCACTTTCCGCTTTACTGTTATTTTTTTTTAGCTTCACGTTTTATCCCGCACATGGCAGGGTAGGCAGAGGTAACTGCAGAGACCGTGGGAACCTAGTGTTAAGACACTCCGTTGCTTAGTCCCTGTCCCGTCCCCACTTTTCGCCTTTTTCGAGGCATTGCGTGTTGAGCGGCGGAACTCAACGCCGCGCTTTGCCTAGTTTTCCAGAGCGAAGAAAATGGAAATAGAAAAATCGATCTTCTCCGACTGGGGATCGAACCCAGAAACCACCTGCGCCACGACGGTCTCCCTTCAAAACGTATAAATCTTTCGCCTTTTATTGTTATTTTGTTTATTCATATCAAAATTAACACCCTAGTCACTACCTACATATAAAAAATTGCTTAATATGAAGGCATGTTATAGTACATTAAGTTTAGATTACAGTACCTAGAATTGATTAATCACTTATCATTCTAAGAAAGTACTTAAAAAGTTTAAGTTGCTACGTTTGTATATAAACAAGTCAGTCAATAAAATGTCGGCTGCTTTGTAATAAAAATCTTTCGACGCTTCATCTAAATATTTATTTTGTTTATTTCTTTCAACGCAGTGTTGCATTTAATATTTATTATAAAATATTTTATAAGCACACTAAGAATTGTCAGCCAGTACATATTATAACGTGAACTATTTTGTTTTATTTGGAAGAACATGGACTATATAATATGTCATAAATCTCCGATCTCCGCTTTCTGTACGAAATACAGAGTTCATGTGAATTATGAGTTGCGAAACTTAACACCGCATTTTACCAAGATAACGATTATATACAAAATATAGCGCCTTCTAATTCTTTAAATTCAACAAGGTTATTAAAGATTTCATAAAAATGAAAAATACATATGTATTATTGCTTTTATCTTATCTTTTATTTTATTTTAAGTTTATGTACCTACCTATCGACCTGTCAGGCACAGGAAAACAGTGTCTGAATGTAAACGCGATAGTTGTAGGTTAGATTAAATGAACTATTTTGAAAGTGTTAATCCACTAAGGACCACAGTGCAAGGATTTTAACATGCGCCTCGTGGAGCGCTTTATACATTTCCGCTAACCAAGCTATATTTTTACTTTAAGATTCATTAATCCATACTAAAGATAGTAAAGTACTTAACAAACAATATTAGTAAATGAATAATTTCATTAAAAGATCTTTTCTTTCGTTTCAACGCGACTATAATAATATTGAAACGGTTGTTCTTTAAGTAACTACAAAGTAACTACAGGAAATGACGAATATGTATAAAATAAACCACAATTAATATATAAGGTAAATACAAAGTAGATATTGATCTATTTTCTATTTTTACGACCTCTGCGATTACTTGAAGTTACGGGTACGCTTAATTGTCGGTGTGTCTATATACAGAAATATGCGGGTAGTAGGGTAGGTGGATAGTATACACTATTATTATTTATGAACTAGTGACCTGCTCACGGCTTCGCTCGTTAGAAATGCACCATTATTTTTCAATAAGCTGAATTAATTACGTTCTAAATTAATCGTAATTCATTGATTTTTCCTAAAATATACATATATTAAATATAAAACTCCTCCTCCTTTTGAATTTATCATTAATAAAAACAATATTATTAGCCTTATCTAAAAATATATCTAATAAAAATATATATTATTTGCATAGATCTGTACACTATCATTTCTGAAGCAACAAATGAACTAGAATTTCAGATTTTTCTATATTTTTATGGGAAATACAACGCAAAAGAAAGTTCGGGTCACCTGATAGTAAGTGATCACCGACGACGGCCTTTAAGGTGAAGGTAGACGCGCTTTTTAAGGTATCTACGTAGTATCAATGGAAACACTGCTGCAAGTAGGCAATTCCACAGTAATATTTTAGCCAATTTTTTTTTTCTTTTTTAGCTTCACGCAAAATCCCGCGCATGGCAGGGTAGGCAGAGGGAACTGCAGGAACCATATGAACCTAGTGTCAAGACACTCCGTTGCTTTAGTCCGTGCTTTCTCCGTCCCCGGAGTTAATTTTTGTTAAAATAATATGTGAAACACATAAACGCTTGTTAGTAATCGAAGTATACCTAATTTGAATGTGTGTTTTTGTACTATTGTGTAAAGTAAAAACTGTACGAGTACTTTACCTATATTTAGTATTTATCAGCTATCAATCTAATTTGATACTCAATGTTTTAATTTGTTCATGAAAATATCAGAACTAACTCCATTTCTTATATTGATTTTAGAGGTTTATTTCTTGTATATTTTATTTATTAAGTTACATTCTACATAAAAAATTCGACTAAGCAATTGAGCAAAGGGTAACCAATCTATATCTACAGCTACAGCAATCAAATTACCTATAGTACTGTACAGGTTATAAAGCAAAAGTCGCAATGCGCCACTTCCCCCGTTTCTGTTCGTTTTACTACTGGCTTTAATGTTCATCTAGGGTTAGACTTGCTGAAAGATTCCTTAATACATTTAGTTTAAATAAGTAAAATATTGAAATATATTTCTCTAATAATATATGACGTATTTTTACACTTTATTAAGTAGCGGAAACCGACCTTACAACTTGTTTAGATAATCTGATAAAAAAATTAAAATAGATATTTAGATACCTACAATATTTTCCATAAAAATATTAAATTAGCGAATTTATTATAATAAACGTAGAATGTCTCATAGTATTTTTTTAGCTTCACGCTTTATCCCGCACGTAGCGGGATGGGCAGAGATAGAGCGAGGGTACCTAGTGTTGAGACACTCCGTTCCCACTTTCTACCTTTCGAGGCATGTTAAGTGACAAAACTCTACTTAACTTGTCAAAAATATGAAAATTGTTGATTCTCCCCTAATAGTCAGACGTTGCGCCTCTGCGCCACGACGGTCTTTATATATATAAAGCAAAATATAAAGCAAATATAAGTATATACTAACCTTTTTGAAGAACTATTAATAATATAAAAATAAAGAAACAAATATATAGTAAATATGCTAAACGTTAATGTGTCCTTCAATTTTTTTTATACTAAATATTTTGTAAATGGAAAAAGTGGTAAAGCTTTACAAACGAGCTGAACAAGTAGTTAAGCTAAGTAAGGCCGTTTAAGAAATTATAAAGACGCGGTCGTAATAACAAAGAAAGTCTACTCACTAGATAAAGATAAAAGTTATTGAAAAATAAACATATTTTAATTTTACTCTGCACAAATTTTTCTTTGATTTCTCCTAGTTTTCTATATAGTTATACAAAAACTTTGGTAAAACACCGACAACGCTAGGTGTTTTTCGCGTTTACGACTTCCGCCATGACGTTATTTTGCTAAGCTGCTTACTGAAACACATTTTAGATCGAAACCTTATCAAATATTTACGGCGTCTACAACAACAGTTTCTAGCACATCTATTATAAAATTATCTATCGTTGCAGATTTTAAAATAAACAGCTAAATAGTAAATTGTACCTAAATCAAATTTGTTACAGTAAAAAAAACCTTAAAAACTATTTTATTCTCTTATTGCTGGATATTTCGATGTTCATATCTTCTTGTTTCAAATAAAATTCACGACCTGCATAAGCCGTCCGGTTCATTTTGTAAATAATTATTAATATAAAAACATTTTTACGTTATAACAATTAGAACACAAGTCTACAGATTGAGAGAAAGTATAGCTAATTTTAACGTAAAGAGACTCGAACCTACGCCTCTTTGACACCGGGAGGTGCGTATTCAAGATCCCTTCTTTTTTAAATGATATATAACATTAAAAGTACCAAAACATTTCCCTACACTGACAAATCAAACACTTTTAACATACAAATTTAGTGTGGACACGCCATTACACAAGGTATAATAAAACTTGAGTGATACTAAACTATGATGGACTTTAGAACTAAAGACATTCGAGTTTGGCGTTTGAAGACTATAATTTTATGCCTTGTAAGCTGACGGTCTCAGCGACATGAGAAGGATGCCATTGACAGTAAATTATATGACATCCGTACATAAAATTGTCACCCAGCACATCTATTTAAGTGTAATTCTTTGTACTTAGGAGTGAACTTACGCCACTAACAGCCAATAGTGTAAGAGCTTTATTGTTAGCTTACAATAGCTATTGTCGCTTTAAAGTTTTACAAGTAGTTGTATATTTTTGAAGCGTTTATTTAAGTATTTACGGTTTAAGTATTAGAATTTAAGAATTTAGAAATATTGTTTTATTTTATTAGGTACCTTAATAAGAGGGAAAGCCTTAACTTTTTGTAAATATTAATAAATATTTAGATTTTTTGATTACTTTTGTATGAGGTTGTGTTATACAGTATAATTATTTTGTACCTAATAGTCTAAGGTAACTGAATAAGTTGAATAAAGAGTTCTCTTTGACTACCCCGCTAGGGATAAAGCGTGAAGACATATATGTACGTATGTATGTAAGTTTTTGATTGATTGATTGATCAATATGAAACAATAATTGGCAATTAAATAATAAATTTCAAAGTACAAATCCAATTTATTTCTTGCAATATAAATCATAAATTATTTGCTACGGAAATTAAATTTCGTAAACTAGCCACTAATTCTTATTAGTATATTTGGTAACAGAGTTCTTATAACCAACTTAACATTTTTTTTAAATATATCTTTCAAGTTCAGTTAGTTCAGGGTTAAGTTGTTAATGGTTCAGAAGGAAAATGTGATAGCAATTTATATGGCTTTATATTTTTTTCAGCTTCAAGCTTTTCTCCGCTCATAGCAAGGTAGGCAAATGGAACCGTAAGAACTGCAGGTGGGTACCTAATGTTAAGACACTTTGCTACCTGCTTTTCACCTTTTAAAGAACTGCGCTTTGAATTGGCGGAATTCAAACTGGCACGCTAAAGGAAAATGGAAATGTAACCCACACCCCACAGTGAGAACTCAATTCATAAGCCCCCAGTTACCGTAAGACGCTGAGTTCCAGCGCCACGACGGTCCCCAATTTACTAGTACAGTAGAATATAAAACATTTTATTTCTTAGAGTATTCGGTAAAACATATTCAACACTTATCTACATAATTGTCCTTTGAATAATAGACTAAAATTGTAGGATGTAATTAAAATTATAGAAGGAAGTATTTTCCTTAAAAAAAATCGCAAGTAACCTATAAGAATATTCCTGACCGGGAGAAGGCATGTTTAAAAGCAAGACAATAGGCATTGTTCGTTTGGTCTACAAAGATGGCGGATACGTTGTTTAGTCTATGTTTAACACATTTAACGTTATGTACGCTATTAAATAGCCCATAATGATGGTAGCATTAGTTTCTGAGGTCGGTGGCTTAGAGTATCTGGTCATATAACACTTATAGGTAAGTTCTAATATACTTTCATATTTTGCAGAACGTTTTACAAAATGTTTATAGGCAGCTAGCTAAGTGATCGAAAATCGTTTTAATTTAAGATATAGCTTGAAAAGAAAGGATGAATTTGTATTAACAGTTTTAATCTAAAGTTATTATTTATAAGTTCAGCATGAAGTAATATTTGTCCTTTCTTTTTATCTCATCACACTTTCGAAAATTTTGTTCACGATATAACTCTTATCATTAATTATTATTTGAAAAATGTAATAATATATAAAGACAAATGAAATAAAAAAACAACATTAAAATGATGTAGCGATCATTTCAACATAAATCTTTAATAGCTATTCGAACAGGCCTTGTACTTTAGTACGTACTACGTACCTACAATAAGGCAAGTACATATTATATCGTTGCATAGGTAGATGAAAAATCAAAATAATAACTATCTAAACAGTAATAAATCAGCATTGCTTAGACGCGCCCGAAAACGTAATAAAACGTGGCGTAACGTTCACCGTTATAACTTTATAAGCGGGGCATCTGGCCAATGAGTAAGCGCGGACACGCCTACAGCGCACGCGATTGGCTGCCCACTTTGACTATAGAGCCGCTTTTTTTCTCTAACGCCTACGTAAGCTCACGTTTTTTCCGCTTAACGCTGAAATACGTTTGGAATATTAATGTGAAGACGTTGCCTGTAATTTTTTATTAATGAAATTGGGATTTGTTTCTATAATATTTCTAAGCCAAAATTTTTTACTTTATTATTGTTTTAAAGTAGGCATAAGCCTGAAAAAAATATGAATTGCTTATATGACTTTTATAAATATATATTACTTAATGATGATCTTGTCACATTTTTCAATAATACATTTAAATTATTAGCTAGCGAGTAATAAAAGGATAAACAATAAGATTTTATGTATGTCTTAAATAAGTAACATTCAAGTAAATGACAACAATTACCTACATACGTAAATACTGATTATTATTTTAAAACAACCAATGAGAATACGTTTGTTCATATATAATTTTATTATGGAGAATATATTTATAGCATATACCTACCTACCTACCTACCTACTATAGTGACACTATATATAAAATAACAATTTATACCTAATTATTATTGTAATTATTATTATATATAATATATATATATATATATATATATATATATATATATATATATATATATATATATATATATATATATATATATATATATATATATATATATATATATATATATATATATATATATATATATATATATATATATATATATATATATATATATATGTATATATATATATATATATATATATATATATATATATATATATATATATATATGTATATATATATATATATATATATATATATATATATATATATATATATATATATATATATATATATATATATATATATATATATATATACATATATATATATATATAAAGCCATTTAACGATGTACTAATGAGTATCACATTTAGCATGCATGTGCAAGTTTTTTTATTACTGTTTCCCTAGTCATGGGTTGCAAGTACATCAGTCTCCTGCAAAGTGAAAAAAATACATACACAAAGACCTATAACATTAGGTGGGTTCCTACTTAGAGGTAGGTGGACTACTAGTAGGTGGTTCATTAATATTAAATATATATTATAGAAAAATACAGAATTGAAGCTACTACCCCCAAATATTCAGTTTTTTTTTATAAAAAAAAGTATTGCATATTCTAAAAGAAGAGATTTATGTATGTAAAGTTGCTTGAGTAATGAGCATTAAGAAAGAGTCGTTTGGTGTGGTTTAACTCAAAAAAATTTGGTTTAACTAAAATAATATTTAAAAAATATACATTTGTTTTCCTCACTAAAATTTTAACGCCTTTAGAAAATCTAACTAATTCACACGTACGATTTTAATAAGTTACATCGAATATAAGTAATTAATACTTATAAATAAAGCTAAAAAGCTCTAAAGACGTTATAACTAAGTAGTTATAACAAGTATATATATACCTAATAATTTCTATTTCGCTTAAATATCTTAAGCGCTTGGACAACAGTGAAGAGGTTTCGAATTCCTATAATTTTTTTTTATAAATTTCTAAACACATATATAATTTAACAGATATAGAATTTTTCTAAGTATATCATCACTTCTTTATATCATATTTGTGGAAACGTTTCAATTGCGGACATTTTGTGAGTTGGACATCGCGAGGACATTGCGAGTTTTTCACCTAGAACTTTACTTGTGGTACCGTATTAAAGATCTCGAAAAGTCTTACATGAATAGTTCATTAAACTGTTTTATAAATAATAAATTATTAAACAAATTCTACGCGTTAGCATTCTATCTATTAACAAAGAAAGAATTCCTGAAGACCTTTACCATCCCTAAAAATTGATAAACTAAAAAACGAACGAACGTGCACGGTAGCCCATTAGTAAGCATAAAAGTATTTCCCTGACCTGTTACAGGTAGATAAAAGAAATAGTTCCTCTATATAGAGTTATATGAGCCGACATCTTTTTTTCTAATATCTAAGTCATCATTATATATCTAGACGAACACACGTCGTACGTACATATGTGGATACCATGCGAACTATTGTTAAGGCATTTTATAGACGATTGCTCTCATCGCAATAGCCTTATCAGAGTAAATCAGCTAATTGCGTAACAGAAACTAGGCAATAATACTAAAACTAAATATGATACTGTAATAAACGAGATACAATACGCATTTGAGTTGTATATCGAGAGATCGAAACGATACGTCGAGATATTCCTTTATGTTTCTTTCTCATTGTAAACGTGAAGTTTACGTTGTAAACTTGTATTGGGGTTATTAAATTACATAGAATTATGTTTTCCAGGAACATTATACAAGTACTAAAATAATAATAGCTTCAATATCTGTATGTTGTCAAATAAATATGTAGTTTTATCTATTTTTCACTCATATTTTCTATAATTATTGCATATAATACTAAACAAAAAGCGATTACATATTTGTTATCTACTTTCTTAATAATATATCTCACATGTAATTCATACTTCTTCATCTCATTACAAAAACTTTCCGACGCTTTCGATTTGAATTTCTTAGATATAGGTACATATTGCTTAGTAAAAGTTTTAAGCCCACCGTAATAATAATAATACTTTACTGCAGGAAAAAAAATACACATTATTTTACAAAAAGTTCTCTATTATAATGATAATGGACGAAAGGTGACCTATTGTTCTCCTCGTGCTTCAATAATTTTAATGTTCAAAAGTTTTATGTTAAGAAAAGTTTATGTCCGGACCATCTTAAAACAGCTATTCTAAATATACCTAAGTAAGCAAAATAATAAATTAAAATTAATTCAGAAAAACTTAACTAAAGTAGGTGGTAATAAATATTAAGAAATAAACAAAACAAAACTTTGTTTTGTATTTTTCAATAGTTAAAATTTCTCTTATTTCTTGCTCCAATTCAAAGAAAAGCTTCACGCTTTATCCCGCACAAGGCAGGGTAGGCAGAGGGAACTGCAGGGACCGTGGGAAATGAAAGGGGAAAAGCAGGGACTAAGCAACGGAGTGTTAAGACACTCCGTTGCTTAGTCCCTGCTTTCTCCATCCCCGTCAAAGAAATTCAAAATTATTTTATTAATAAAATGATTTTTTTTTTTTTCACTTTAAGACAATTTAAAAAAAATTAAGCAAATGACGCTACTTTATCAAATAATGTTTAGGTGCTTAATGTTTTTTAGTTGGTCATATTGGCGTGCAATGGCGACTTTATCGCTGAAAGCGATAGCTTACAAGCAACTCTTATAGTTAATATTGGATCTAGAGCATTTTTTATAAAGATATAAAATTTGTACGTAACGGAACTCAATCTTGTACCTATTGGAAAACGTCCATTTGTTACATGCGCTTGATTTATTTATTGTTAGTATGACTTTTTTAATTAACATTTAATTTAAGTTTTAAAGAATCTCGCAACCAAAGAGATTAGTGTAATTAGAGTTCAAAAAAATTTGACTAGTTTTTTTTCTTAGTACTCTAATTACAATAATAAATGTTAGGTACACACCGAAATAAAAGATGTACTTTAATGACAAGCAATTTGTTTTTAGACAAAAACTATTTATTAAATATATGAATCACTTTAAGTGCAAAATGTAGGTAAAATAATATGATTTATGCACATAAATACCTAAGTCAATAAATCTTTACCGCTGCATACATTGTACGTACAATTAACGAGAGAATTATGGGGGTCATGAAAAGCCCATAAATCCGCCATAACGCCGCAAGGACGATTGTTAATAACCATAGGATACGACGCAGTAAATCTAGCTAGAAACTTCTAAGACATGTTAAACTATCGGAAAAATAGCTTAAAAGATAGGTATTAAATAAATTGCACATTCAATAAGTAAAAGATGCATTGCGTCCGGTACAGTAAAGTTCTTCGGATACGCCTGTTGAGTAAAATCAGTTCGTCAAAGTCACGTTCTACTGGAGAAAAACAAAGTTAGACAAAAAACAATCAGTATTTAAAATAGTTGTAATGTTGAAAAATGAGTAACTTTTTTATTTTTGCACGGTGCTATATATGACCCAGTTTTAGAATTTATTATACTTATCCTTAAGATTACTTGAAGTAGCTATTGGCAACTATAAACTAATTTCCTTTACGAAATAATTAAAATCATTATGGTAGATCGTTTAACATATTATTTTAATAGAATATTTACGAAATTTTGCTGTACCTATCTATGGAAACAGATAGTCTGTACATGTCAGCATATTTTGTTATTATGTATACTTCTCTATTTCTTCTAATATTCTTCATTATTCAAATAGCAAGGATCAGTGAACCAAGTACCTTCCAAAACTCTCCGTTCTCCGCTTTTCACTAAAAAATCGAATTCGAATTATTTTTTCTTACGAGACCAACAAAAAGAATACAATAAATTCTCCTGAGTTAGTATAAAACTCGTAAAAGTCGTATTTAACATTAAAATTCAGTTATTAAAATTATTAACGTATTTTCAAAGATTTAATCGGAACATTTGCATGCATTTTTCACGTTATCTAAGATTTTTAAACGTGTTAATAGATCATTAGTATAAGGTCATAACAATTTGTCTCTTCAGGTTTCCCATACTTAAAATTCAATTGCATTGCAAGTAAGAATCTCAATGCCACTTAAATAATGTCATGGTGCACGTTGGTGCACCATGACATTTAATTTAAATATTAAAATTAAATTAAGATAATTAAATTTAATATTTTTATATTATTATTATAATTATTATTAAATATAATAATTTATTTGTCTGTAATTATTATAAAAATATTGAATAGAATTACAGTATGTTTTGCATAGATATGTAACATTTTTATTCACAATTATTATAATCGATTAATTAAATTAACTAGCTTTAATAATATAAATTTATATCAAAAACGATTAATTATTAATAATTATTTAAAATATTACTTAAAACATATTTATACTAAATTATTAGTATTATTTTGATTATAAAATAATTACTACTATGGTAATCGTATGGCACTGGCATATACGAGTATACACATAAAAAATTTCAATATCAATTAATCGATTATTGTTATAGCAAACAATTAGACTCAAATAAACGTTGATATCGATAAAATAAATGATGAATGCGCCATTTCTCACGTCCGGTCCATAGATATGGGGCATAAGGGGCCTTTCAAACAACGCATGTCGGCTAATGCCAACATTACGTACATTGTCCGAAATACGTGACTTGGGCTGCGGTTAAGAGGAAGTGCGATAACACTATATGGTCCCATTGTGGACGGGAAATCGTATTTCAGTTTCGAAGAAGCATTTCTAATTTTCTTTATAAATTTATAGCTATGTGCAACTGGTTGCTAGTTATAGGTATTTTAATGTAAAGTTCGCTAAAAAGATTTTATTATATCAACGAATAATAAAAAAAAATAAAATTAGGTTTTATAATTGAATTATATATTACATATATGTTATTTATGAAAGATACTAAATGGACTACGTATTAGCATTTTCTAGTAAAATGATAAGCAACTTTGTAAAGAGAGCTGTAAAATAGGCGTGACTTGAAATCAAAATGGCGTCGGCTATTAAGCAAACAGTTAACTTTATATTCGTTTTCAGTCACGGTACTATAATAACATAAATATTTATTATGGCATAAAAAATAATTAAGTGTCTCCAGTGTTTGTTATTATATTTAAATTTAGTAGTTTCTGTACTTTTTCATAGGTAAAATAATGTTCAACATTATCTACATAATTTTTAAATTATATAGGTACATGTAACAAATATCCTAATAAATAATTATAATCTATGCGTTTTATAAAAGTCTATACATATGTTTATATGATCAATTGTTTTATATATAAACATATTTAAAATAAATATATAAGCCGCGAAACAAAATTATATTTAAATACTAATATATATGCATACCATTATGTAAAATTGGCAAAGTTACACAAGCTGTGAAGTACCTAGGTGAGTAGACCTCGTTTCAACATGCACATTATGTGCAAGCTATTTGCTGGGAATCATTAATAATTGTCAGTACAACGCCCCGCCCATTGCGCAGATACATTGAACCAACTGCAATAAAACGCCAGGGGAAATCAAACCTTAATAACGAGACAAAAGCTTATAAACTAACTAACTATCAAATGCGGCGTTCACGAAGCCGCCACGCCTCGGCGAAGAAATGATAAATGTACAGATAATGACGGCACTCGTGTTTTCGAAAATTATCCTTAATAATAGAGACAACTTAAATCTAAATATAGAAACGAATAATTTCAAAGGTATCGAATTTAATATATTCTTTTTGAGGCGACGTAAACAATAATTATGCTGAAATAAGACCTAGAGCCGCCATTATTTTAATGCTCGGCTACTTTTATCTTGAAATCACGTTTTGTAATTATATTTCGTTTGAATTTTAAATGTTTACTGAGTTACAGTGTACGGATACATTGGAGTGGAGCTAAATTAGTTACCGGTATGTAACCTGTGTGAATCAAAAAATGAAGAAAATATGGGTAAGTTCAGCACAAAAAGGAATGAAGCAAAATTATATGATTATGTTCGATTCAAATTACATCTTAGTGTTGGACTGTTACCTGTAGGCTTTACAGCAAGTTCTTCTCTGACTACCCCGCTAGGGATAAATTACATAATTAAAAGGGTCTTTTGCCCAACATATATGAAGCTATTTGAATTTGTGCTTTCCATCTGCATGTTATTTTTACACTCGAAGTAAAATTTGCCTTCGCCAATGTTATACACGAACCTAGTAATTATAAACCATTTATTATACATGCCGATGTATATCACAAAATTTAAAATCGTACTGCTATAATTTAAAAAAAGAATTGACTAAGATGTTCGCTTTTTCATGAAAAGAAGTAAAAATCCAATATAAATCCGTTCTTTTACTTAAGACGTTTTTGCTTGACATTTTTTTTTTACTTCAAAAATACAGGAGATATTTTTTTTTATAGCTTCACGCTTTATCCCGCACATGGCAGGGTAGGCAGAGGGAACTACAGGAACCATACGAACCTAGTGTTAAGACACTCCGTTGCTTAGTCCCTGCTTTTTAGGAGATATAGAGATATATATTTTTTTGTAATGATATGTTGTATGTAAAATGGTTCATAGCATAATAGCTACAATATTATTACTTAAGTTTGTTGCCAAAAAAAGTCTTTTATATGTTTGTTTAAACAAAACATAACAAAAGCTAGCTATATAGGGTGAGTTTCATAAAATTCAGATAAAGTTAAGTTTGAGTTAAACCTGCGGAGTTGATGAGGCGAATAAAAACTTTTTATTGCAGCTATGAAAGCGGTAGCGGAGATCCCCTACTATTGCAGCTTCCTACTATATTATAGAAATATTATCATCATAATCATCATATCAGCCGTAGGTCGTCCACTGCTGAACATAGGCCTCCCCCAGGAACCTCCAGTGCGCCCTGTCTAACGCTATTCGCATCCAGTGGCTGTCTGCAACCCGACCGTCCGTCCACCTGGTAGGAGGCCGTCATAGAAATATTATCGATTTACATTTAAATTGCAATCAAAGCAAATGAAAGCTTCGAAAGCTTGTTACCTATTTGAAATATATATATTAAAAAATAAAATTACATTTTCTACAAAAGGATTTTCTCTAATTTTATTTTATTTTTATTACCATTATATTAGCTTTTCCTCAAGCTGGTTATAAAATTATATAGGTATATTTTCTCGTTTATTCGAGTTGCCTTAGTATCTTTCTATTGTGGTTTACTGTATGCATACGGCACGTAACTGTTTTAGTTTGCCAACAAACGGTTTCGTTTGGAGGATCAAACTTTTATTACGTTATCTGGGAAGATATGAAAATAACATAATATTAAATTGGTAAATAATATTAAGAGTATTCTTTGGAGCTTATTTAACTGCATTATATTTATATGTATGACTTTCTTAAAATATTATTTCCACACTATAAAAACTACTTCTAGAATTCATGTAAAAAGAAGCGTGAGTTTTAAACCAAATTTATGAAAAATATTTTGCCTCCCATATGTTTTTGCCGCTTTTTTAAAAAAGTATTCTATGTTAATAAACATTATTAAATATATGAGATAAGCCTAGTGTTATATTGTTAGACGAAAGATGATATTCTGACAGAGATTTGCCATACACTTGTGTCTAATGGCAACATTGTCATTGAAGTAGCGATTTTTCCCATACTTGAGCAAGAAAGGATGAGGGAAAGTAACAATTAATAAGAAAAAGGAAATTAAGCCTCAACATTAACTAATTATAACATTATTAATAATATTATAATTAATGACGATAATAAGAAAAAATAAATTAAAACTTAAAAGAGAACAGATTAAGTTATAATTTAGAATGTTATTTTGAAAAAAAAAAAGAAAAAGTCCTAAAAAATACATATATTTTTGGGATATCGGGTGATTTTTGTGACTTTAGGTGCATATATAAACAAATATTTGCCAAAATATATAAAAACATGATATATTGATATAAACAAATCATTTACCGGTTACAATATCTATGTCTTAAATTTATATAACATTCACAGCAGAAACTCTTCAATTTATTTATAATATTATGCACTATAAAATGCTTTTACGCGATACTTAAATTTATGTTAAGGTTTAAAGTTTACGCTTCATCGAATTAAAGTGAAAATTAAATATGACAAGATGTATATTATGAGACTTTTGTGTGTATATTATGGTTAGGAATAAGATTCGATTAATGTTTTGCAACTTAAAAAGATACTTATAAATATTAAATAAGTAATTAATGTATGCAGTTATTTGTCTTGGACGATGGTTGGGTGTTGGGACATAAAATGGAGCCTACCTTGTCTAAAAGCGTGTAAAGTCTACATTTGAAAAGATATTGAATAGATTTAGTTTACACTATAGGCTATTTGTTTATAAAAAGCCACTTTTAATAATTAAATCGTTAGAAAATCCATGACATACATATTAAGGCTAACTGACAATGACGATTCAATTTTAAAATACAATTAATCAATTTTATTTATATTAGTTGAACAATTATTGTAAACGTCTTTTAAATATTATCATTCAGTCAGCTATATTCATATGTAAGTCGTATAAAAGTTTGATTTCCGTCTGTCCGTCTCTTCAAATTATTTTCTCAAACTTGTAAGGGAGTATCAAATTAAAATTAATGTTAACAAAATCTTGTACTCGATATCTCGAACAAAATTGAATTTCTATGTTAATGCAATAAAAGCTTAAGTTGGCGCATTAAATTATATATAATCATAAGGGAGTTTTGGCCTAAAGTTACAAATCGGCAGTAAGTTAGAATTTATTGTACATAGGATAAAATCCGAAAATTTACAGATATATCTCGAAAAATAAAATTTATATTTTAACTACATATAAATATATGTATGTTACATATATCTATGTATATGTAAACCAGATCATACAAGATGAGTGCATACAACCGTAAATTTAAATTTGTCACATTTTGTAACTTGTATACTTCGTTGACGTACAATCATTAAAATATAGCTACGGAACCCTCAACGCTCGAGTACCTCTCGCACTTGAACGATATTTAACATATGTATAAAAATATTACCATACAATGAGCGGGTTGTAAAGCTATTACATAAGTAGGGTACACCTATATTTAACCTCAGGTTAATAAAGTACATGCCTCAAAGGCAATTATTTACTAAATTATCTTTCACATGTAAAAGATTATCATTAAGCCTCTTTGAGGTCTCTAACTAGAAAGTTCGTAAATAAAATAACTACTTACATATTAAAATTTAGTACTAATATTATAATTTGCGTTTGCATCTGCCTTTTAGTTCAGAGCAGTCTAAAATATATTTATATTTTTTTGGGTTTGGTATCAACAGGCAAAACTAATGCATAGCTTTTATAGATTTATATAGCTTCCCTTATTAAATAGATCAATAATGGTACAGTGGCACAGTGTCGGACTGTAAACACGTCTGTTGTAGGTTCAATTCCCACTTGAATAAATAAACTCACCACTCACAGGTCACCACAGTCTACCCTGTTATATGAGGGACAGTGTGAAGCTGTTTATAACCAATTGTTTCTAGGGCTAACTTGTTCAACCAAACTTTTCTTTTTGTAATGCAATTACTAATTATAAATATTTATCAATTTAATATTTTCCGTTGAAGGTACGAGAATAAAATGTTTCGTCACTGGGATATCTTTACTTAAACTGCTACGATAGTTAAAATATATAGACTACGGGAAACAAGCACAATTTTTAGTTTAATCAAATATATAAATCAAAGTCAAATCATTTGCTTAATCCAGTGCACAAAAAGTATAATTGCTAGTACTTTATTTTGTATTATTTTTTTATCTTCTCGCTGTATTCCGGATATGGCAAAGTAGGCAGAGGAAACCGTAGACAGAGAACCTAGTGTTAAATACTATTTTTACTATTTTACTATTATTCGAGTAGCGCAACTTAACACCACGCTTTGACTTGTAGCTTGTAGAGCGAAGAAAATGTAACTAATTCATTCTCCTCGAACGGAACTCGAACGCACAAATCGTCGCGTTTACAGGATACTGTATCTCCATTCTACGACAGCACTCTTGTTCCGATTACTAAATACGTACACTTTATTTATATGACTTCTGACGAACAATTAAACAATTTAATTCATTTATACGGAATGGCATATTTATGTTTCATAAATATTTAAATGGCATGTGTGCCTCATTATTTTACTATTATTAAATATGTACAATTAAAACAAATTATTTAATCATAGGTAACATATTTATTGTGAACTAGACGTGTTTTACGATCCAATAGCATTCAAGATTTAACTCCGATTATATTGGCTATGTATGTTTATTTTTATTTAACCATTGCTTTGTGGTTTCATTTAGTTTAAAATTGTATAAATTAAACAAATATTTGCTTCTTTCTTGTCTTTTCAGAAGAATAATTGTATTAAGCACCGTTATTCAATAATGGTTGACTTAGATTGACAAGGAATTAAGTAACATTTTCCATAAAATCAATTCAATCATGAGTGACTTGCCATATATAAGATTGGCTTTGCTTTTGTAGATACTCATTACTAACCCATTATTAATGATGCAAATGATGTCTTATTATTTTAAAAGATCCAGGAATCCAATAGTATTAAAAGCTTTAGGCAATTGTTACTAAATATTAAGTTACAAACACTATCTTTTATTATTACGATTTTGAATCTTTTTTAACAATAGTGTTGCAAAATGTTATTAATCTGTTAACATGAATTTATTTATCATAAGGGTCACTCTTTTAGGGATAAACCCGCCTATTGTACTGTACCAAGTATTATTAATATCTATGTACGTTACCTTGGTGTACAATAACACGCATAAGCGATGGAATGTTCGTAGTACGACAATAAAGCGTCATCATATGATTTCTTCTTCAGATTGTACTATAATGGTTCTTTAAACATACAATTCTATTATTTTCTCTAGTGCAATGGAGAACAATAGTTAGTCTAGGACTAGATAATACACACAATAAGCGCGCGCTCAATGACTAGTATTTACAAACACGGTACGAGGATGTCGCAAAGCATCAATGTGTTATGATTTGTACAAACGATGATGTAAGAAATTACCTAATCTACACATTCTTGTTTTTTATTTAATAATTTTTACAGAAATATTGTATAAATATTTGAAGAAAATGTAAATCGTTGGAAATTATAAACATTATAATTTTCGTTAATCACTTGTTACGTATAAATGGACTTGATTCAACGTGTATTTTTACTCTTTATATCTCAAAATATGTAAATTTTATGTGTTAGAAATATTATGGTAGAAATATAAGGATATAAAAAAGGCTTTTTGCTGTGAAACAAGTAATATCCATCATACTTGTATATGCTTCAGGTTCGGCCACAACCTACGACACTGTTGGCCGTCACCAGCCTTTCCATATGACAATGTATCATCACATCTTGCCTTTTTACATTATTTTTATAACTACATGGAACATAAAATAAAATATAGATTTTTATTCATTTTTTTATAGCTTTATGCAACTAAAGGAAAAAATATTTTAAATATAACTTAGAAATCAAATAAATTATTACATATAACTACTTTGTTTACCAACTTTGTATTACAGGAAATAGTGTATAGTTATTTTATAGTAAAATAAAATGTATACCATTAATTATTTAGCTAATAACTTAGTCGTAAATGTGGCTCATTGCGATTACAATTTTAATACCGCTTCGTTATATATTCACAACAAAACAATAAAATTTTAATTAAAACCAATACTTGTGTTGAAACTATATTCCCTTTTGGACTTGAAATGCTAAAGTTGTAATGCTTAAGTTATTATACGTAATAAGTGTTTAATTTATCTTCACTTTGTGATACCTGCTGAGGATTGCCTATTATACCGAAACAATATAAAATACTACTACTTTTTGGAAAAGAAACTTAAATACTTTATTATATTAAACAAAAATTTTATTATATATGTATATATTTGCCATTATGTTTTTGTATTATAAGTGTCTTAACATCACCTTATACATATTTAGTTTTGTAAAAATATTCAATGTACACACACATTTTACATTGAGCTCTGCCACTCAACGCATATACTAGAATAAGAGCCGAAACCGAAGAATGAAATATCTCGCCTACTAGGTTCCGTCTGTCATCCCTATTATAAGCATGATTAAGCTAAAAAAAAAAAACTGTTTTATGACAAGGGCCTCTATATTAATCCCGTGGACTTAAATGCAATATCTTTTTCAAAATAAAGACAAGAAAAGTATATATATTATTATATAGTATATATATTATTTTTATTATAAAGTATATATATTATTTTCCTTTCCTTTTAATTCGGGTAGGGAGAACTAGCAACAATGTAATAAAGACGGGAAATAAAAAAAACTGAATAGTAATTCGTATTTGTAGCTATATAGTTGTAGCCGTAATACGCTTAACGATTATCTTCTAAATGTGACAATAATACTACTGCGTGAGTTGTAAATAGTAACACCTACGTATTACACTTGGTATTTATTTATGAAGAGAGTATTTGACTGTGGGCTTATGTAGAACTTTGAATTACGCAAGGGAAAACCGTTCTTTATATTAAAATAAAAAGGTTACACTCCAATAAACTTATAAGAATGTTGAATTATAATTTAGTATATCTAATCACGATATTTAATATTTTTACATACATGATGATTATTCAGAAGCAAACATTATTCACAAATTACATTTCCTTTTGCTTTCATTTACATGTTTTAGCAGTTGTAATTTTAATTGAATAATCACTTCCCTCGTGATTATGATGAGAACAGATGAATATTTTTATGATTTTCAAAATATTAATTTGCACTGAGGACAGGAAAAATGCTTAAGGAAAACATATAAGCTTTTGAACGCAGCGGAATTTGAACCCGCATCCGCAAGCGCTCTGACCACTAAGTAGATGTGAGTAGATCAATTTCTGGTATGGTTATAATTTTTAGGCCAGTCCGCACTATTCCTAAATAAAATTAATTTTATTTTGGCGATAATAAAATTAAAAAAAACTTATAGTTTTTATACATCGTCTATGGTAGTTAGTTGACGTTACCCATGTAACTCGATACACGTTAGGAACTAAATGAAAATATGTTACAAGATAGCGTTCTACTCATAGCTGTAGGTAATCTTCACTTGTCCTGTTTACAAACGTTTCACATTGCACGCAACATTTTAGTTGCACATCAATGCGTTGCACAAACACTATTTCCTATAATAAAATCATAGGATATAAGATATCCTTAAGTAAGAGTTGAAAAAATAAAAAGTGTACAAACTTATTTATTTATTTATTGCGCGCTTTATATATATATATATATATATATATATATATATATATATATATATATATATATATATATATATATATATATATATATATATATATATATATATATATATATATATATATATATATATATATATATATATATATATATATATATATATATATATATATATATATATATATATATATATATATATATATATATTTGTGTGTGTGTGTGTATGTCTGTGAGTGCGTGTATAGAGTTCCGTAAGATTTTGTTTATCTGTATGTCGTCGTCACTACAGGCATTGATTACACTACGGATTACATATAATAATCAGTAAAAATGAATCATAAAACTTTGTATATTTTAATGCATTGATATTTTCTTGCGCTTGCCTGTAAAGTGGGTTGCCTATGAATAATTCGAGGTTAACGAACATCAAAAATATTATTTGTAAATGGTAAAAGTGTCTCACGTTTTGTTTTGGAGAACACAGTGTCAATTATACTGGAAGGTCACGTAAGAAACACGAGGTAGCCTGACACTATTGCTATTAACTAAATTGTCTATTTCATTATGACCTCAGCTAGGGTTACAATATGAACCTAAAAATCTTTTAGAGCCTAAAAACGTCCTACTAGGACTATAAATGACATAAAGTTTCTATCTCTAAACCTAAACCTAAGTTTAAATCGAAAATTGAATGTGTAAAATTATTATCATAAGTAATAGACATTTATCAATTGGCAGTTAATTTTTGTTTAACATAAGTTTACTCTTAAAAGACCTACATTATTTATGTATTACAATTGTTTCGTTCATTAATCGCCCACAGCTCTATTTGAGCTTACATTGTAATCTCTATACTAAAATCTACAATATGTGTGAATTAAATCCGTTTTATGAATATTTCTTGTAGGGTTTTTATATGAAAAGTAATATTTATGTCATTTTCATGAATTTGTTTCTAATTACATATAAATAATTTGTCCATTTTCTGTAATACGCTAAATTTGAGGCTGCATGACCTTGAGGACCGTCGTGGCGCAGAGGCGTAAGCGTCTGCCTGTAAACGCGACGGTTTGAGGTTTCGATTCCCTCTCGGGGAAGATGGATTTTTCTATTTCCATTTTCTTCGCTCTGGCAACTAGGCAAGGCGCGGCGTTGAGTTCCGCCACTCAACACGCAATGCCTCGAAAATGGCGGAAAGTGGGGACAGAGAAAGCTACGGAGTATCTTAACACTAGGTTCAAATGGTTCCTGCAGTTTTAAAAACAATGTGTGTGTTGAGTGGCGAACCTCAGTGACGTTTTGTCTTATTACTTAACTAAATAAACAACAATAATCATTTAATTGAGCCGAAATCAAACCTATAAATGTCGCGTTAGAGTCAGATTCTCTTCCACTGTGCCATGACGGACTTTATTACGATATTTTATATCATATGTTGATATATATTTAACATCATATATATTTTACATTTTTCGTCTAATAGCATAAATAACATTCTTTATACAAGTAATTAATGCACATAAACTAAAGATACAAAGAAAATATACTACTACTCGTAATCGCTATATTAAAAGTATTTCAAGATCTATACTAAAAAAGTTCTATAACAAAATCTAGATTTAATGCATAGCTTTAAATGCATATCGTTTAATCTTTCACGACCCACCGCATTGTAGAATAAGAATTCATAGCACACTCCGTATTCCTACTAAATCGGCCACTATTACGATCAAAACGATTCTGCGAAACTTTTCGATGCGTAGCAACGTCTTGAACACCTGTGTAGTTCAAATGAGTTACTATGATGAATATATTATTACTTCCAGATACTTCTTCCGATATATTAAGTATTTCTATTATTTTTCACACGCCGAGTGGTATATAAGGCAGATTTATAATTAGTATGTTAGAGTGAATATGATAACATCGTTGGTTTTCGGTGTGATATAAATATATATAAAAAAAAAAAAAAAAAACAAATAAATTTTATTAGTAGGTATTCACGTGATTGTAAATATTCGTATAGTTTAAGCAGGCAAAGCCGCAGGCAGTTATGTACATATTTAATAGAACATCTCTATTAATAATCTAAACGTTTTTTGAGCCAAAAGGTGGTTTCAACTATAAAAAAGTAGTATTTTACATATGGGAAACAAGTACTTGTTCTGCACGCAATTAATTTACATAGCTATACATTGTGTGTATGCAAGATGAGCCGTAAAAATATTAAAAACAAATGTATACAATACCCAAAAATAATTATAATCCATAATAGAAGCGACAATTGATTCTGTGAACGCATAAGTTAACGCGAATTCGACACCGGATGCAAATATAACATACGGACGGACGATCATATACATATTTATAATATAATTCAAAAACAATACTTCAATTACCCTCAGGGACTCTGATATAGTATGCAAGGATGTGTTCGCTCCATTTGTTAGAACTACTCGCGGTAAGAATTTAAATTAATTATAATAATCCAGCTCCTATATCTCTGGCACCCGCACACATAAACGACAATTAGCGTTTAATTGTCCGTTATAACAGTTTAACTACAGTTACATTCATACTTATTTAATGTCAGTAAAATATCAACCACTTCGTACACGGCTGTGAAACATCTGTATAAAATTATTCTTTTTTTTTTTCAGTGTAAATTTGTATGCACTATAAATAGAATAAATACGAAAGATTAATAATGAGAAATATTTTAAAATGTTATAAATTTACTTACATATATGAAATGAACGCTAGTTTCGGATTCAATTCCGTATAAGGGAAATTAAGATGAATTGCGGTGTTAAGTTGCGCCAACCAGCACTTAATGTGACAACTCCGTACGAAAAATGCAAAATGAAATTTGGTTGTAAAATTATAAAATCGAAGAAGTGTTTTTTTTTATATTTTTTATTATTGTACCATGAACAATTGCTAATAAATTATTTAAAAACCATCACATTTAGCCATTACGGCTTTAAACGATATCGTTCGACATACCATGCATCAAAAACTTAATTACTTAATTGTAACTTAATTAAGAGGACTGTCAAGCAATATTATACTCTATATCAATGACTTAAAGTACAGATAACAAACTACACGATTGTCAAGAGAAAGAGATGAGAACGTAAGAAACGAAAGAGACGAGACGAGAAAGGAGTATATGTAGCTACTATGGTAACATTTTATTATACAAATTAATAAAACATTTCGTTTGACCACACCGAAGCACGTTGCGCTGAGGTCAAAGAAATTCGAGCCTTCTTAAGGTGGTCTACACGGCGAGGACACAGGTTTAGGATATTTTTGTGTAAACATATAGTTGTTGCCTTCTTTTTTATATATTGTTTTAGGAATAAAACATATCTTTTTATTTATTTTCATACATTTTAGCATAATAATTAACATAATATAATTTAAAAACATTATTAAATTGTATTTAATAAAATTTATTTTAAATATAAAAATATCATTTTCTTCTAATTTGCACAAAAAGCTATAGATATTCTTGAATATAAATTTTAAAATATGTACATCCAAAAAGATAATCAACCGGTGAGATAAATATACAGGCTGTGAGAAACCTCCTCACGATATAGGGCTTCTCAAGCTACTTACAATTATACTATCTGTATCTGATTGTTGATCCAAAAGCTAAGGGATAACCTATTAAGGTTACGGCGTTTAGTTTGAAAAGTTGAAATAAATATACTTCTTTTATATTAAGGTACATATAATTAATGTTATATGTATATATTTATAATTTTTATTTGGTTTATTTATATATTAAATTTTGATTATTAATAAAAAAATACTAATCTATATTATTACGCTAAATTAATATAAATATTTGTAAAAATTTTATTAAATTGCAACATTAAGATATGTGATCCTTATTTCATAGAACACCATAAGTCATTTGTATAAAGCATATAAGAATGTCGCCTAGCTTAGATCGTATTTGGCTCAGTGGTCAAAACACTGGGACAGTTTCCAAAAGGCGCGGCTTCAAATTCTGCCGCGTTCATTTTCATACCTTATCAGAAAATATGATTCATATTATGACATTTAATAGCGTTGTACTACGAAGTATCTATGACATTTAAATCACGTATCCCTTTTATCGATAACATTAAATGGGCCGGCAATTTTTTTGCTTGAACAATTTTTATTCGACACATACTTTACGAGCGCATACAATATTTTACGACTCGCGGCTGTATTGCAAGCAGTCGCATCGTTTTTATAATGCTTTAATTTCACCGCCAGAAAACCATAAAAATATGCAAATACCACATAAAAGTTGTGGGGCAAGAGTAAAATACAATAATCGGTATAGGAAGATAGATGGGTTATATAGTTCGCGTGTACACTGACTTAGCTTTTGTATCTTTTTCAACACGTTATCACTATATAAATTATAATATTTCTTATCATAATTGCATCTTATCTGCATTGTATTACAATGAAGTCAAGTTTGTTTAGGATTTTAATAATTCTATCAATGAGTAAGCAAAAATATGAATTATATACAAAACGTATTATTATTTAATAAAGTAGCTTTACGCTGTAAGTGGAGGACCTAGTATTAAGACACTTCATTCTCCACTTTCCAGACATTGTGTGTAGAGTGCCTTTACCTACTTTAAAAATTCTTAATACCCCTGAGCGAGAATCGAACCCACGGTCGTAAAGTAATTGATAAGTGTATTATCTCATTTTATAATAAAATATCCAATTGGCAACAGATAAGAAATATTCTCATTGAATTATAACTATTATTATCGCAAACAGTCAGTAACACAATATACACGAGTACAAAAGATAAATAAAGTTATGCTTCCTTTAGTTAACATTTGCTGAACTAATAATATATCAATCTAGTTTGTTTACCAGATTTATTGTGGATCTTTGATTTTAGAAATTCTATTCTAATATCTAAATTATTTAAAAGTAAAATGTTAATTATAAAAATATAAGTGCTTCAGAATATGAACCTGTTCCAATGGATATGTATATTCCAATTAAGCACTCTGGTTAATTAACATTACATACTCGATTCGTGTCGTTAAAATTTCCACATGCTTCAACTTTTGTTGTAGACGCTTTTATAAAATAACAAAAGTAATCTGTTGAAAGGTGTTCCCAAGAATTATCGTGAATCCGGAAGAAGATATGTTACATGCTATTTAAATTGATTAAGAATATTTTACTAAGACGCTATCTTGGCTCAGTGAAATTTGATTATAAACGGTTATAGCTTCCATGTATTCCATAAATTAATTATATTCAACTCCTTGCTCTGGCAAAGCGCAGCTTTTAGTTCCGCTAGTTACTAAAAATATCTCAGAATTCAAATAAAATATGAAATAGAGGAGAACAGTAAGTTATAACTAGTTATTCTCTGCCTACTTAAAAAAGAAAAAAGCTAAGCTTGCCATCCATAAAGCCATCAAAGCTTACTAAAAAGCAATATTTTTATGCATCACTATAAGTAAAACCGTCAAGTTCCACAAATAAGAAAAACAATATTTACACAGCAATTAATCAGAAGATTTACATAGTAGTATTTAATCTTTATATTTCATAATATACGTAATGTACACACAATAAAAACTTGATTGCGAATAGGACTTAACCAAACATCTCTACAACTAGTTCAAGGATAGTCATCAATGATAACTCTAGGCATGTTTTAATCCATTGCGGCATTTCATCTCAACGCAAAGCCAGTATATCATTGTCAACGGAAAATGAATTACAAACATTTCTAAAATGTACTTGCCATTCAATATACAATTATACTGATTGAAAGTTAGGGTCGTACAGTACTTTAGTATCTCGTAGCGCTATTTTAAAGAGGTCACAGATGATACTGTTTTACAAAATCATCAGTCATATTGGTAGAAATAGATTACGAAGCTTACAGTGAATTGAGTAAAAACTATTTATTTTGATAATGTGATAATTAAAATCTTGGTGATGGGTTTCGGTTTGAGGTCCATCTAAAGTATGTCTCACGAATGGGTTATATATCAATCTGTTAGACCTTTTTCGGCATACGATTTCTTGAATATAAAAAGCTATACTTTGAATCCATCATATAGCAAAGTAAGTTAGAGTTAAGAGACTCTATTCCCCACAGATTCGTCCCAAAGCATATAATTTGTCGTCTATGAGTGAGAATTGAACCTACAACAACCTGGTTTACAGTTAGACGCTACACAGCTGCGCCACGACTAACTAAAACCATAATGCAAGCAAAATGCACAACATACCAAATAATTCTCTTTGCCCATTTTATTTAAAAAAAAATGGTGTCTTTAAATGCACATGCTATAAATTTATATTATTTCTGAGTAAAATTTAATCAATTTTTTTGTATATGTTTTGATACATTCTATAAATTATTATTTATTTTCTATAACTTGTCAATAAATAAAGATTTAGAATAATTTCAAAACAATATTTGACAAAATTTGGTGACATTATTTATATTAGCACATTGAGCAATCATAGGCTACAACATATCCAAGAAGAGACGTAATTTAGTTATTAGCATCAAAGACAGACTGACACGTACTGTTGATGAGCAAAACGTTCAAGAACGATTTAACGAAGCTGATTTATTCACACTTCAATTGGATGTAAATTGGCACAATTATTGCTAAATAAAAGCATTTGTTACTATAAGACCTAATAGAGTAATAGACCTAATATAATATGAGAATAGTTCAAACTATATCAAAATAAAAATATAGGTCAACAACTTAAATATATTCTAAATTATATATATATATATATATATATATATATATATATATATATATATATATATATATATATATATATATATATATATATATATATATATATATATATATATATATATATATATATATATATATATATATATATATATATATATATATATATATATATATATATATATATATATATATATATATATATATATATATATATATATATATATATATATATCCATATTCTTAGAATTAGTTTTAGATTGTCTCAACTGCATGGGGATTTGTCTGCACGCACTACAATTACCGCACTGACCCAGTCACCAGTAACCTATTTGAGGCGAAATTGAGTTTGTCGAATTCCATCAAAATTCGATTTCTACTCTTGCATTGTAAAGTAGCCTTGCGCCGTCGCAGCTGTGTTAAAAGCGTAACGAAGCGAAATATCATTTCTAGGATCTAATATAATGAACCTCGTTTTGTGGTGTACGGACTAATCATAGACATGTTGTTGTGATTGTTTCAAAGAAGAATTCAGAAGGGTAAGTAAGTTTTGGCAATTAATACTATAGAGTAAAAATAAGTTATTTATTTTTACTACAGGTTACAAACAAAAGATTTTCAGCGTTACTTTGGAATTTAATATGCCAAAATCTGCGAATATTAAGTTGAAATAAAACTAATGATTTAAGAAACTGTAAGAGATATTGAAATATTTATGAATATTTTTCAGATCACCTGGCAGGGCAGTTGCAATTTTTGCTAAAATCTTATAATCATAAAGCCTTCATGGAGCAGCGGTACAGCGCCAGCTTATGAACGACAGTTATTGGTTAGATTTTTACTAGGAGTGAATTATTTTATTTCCTCGAACTGGTAAAATAATAAAGTTGAGTTACACCACTTATCACGTAATATCTCAAAATAGGAAGGAAAGTTAATAATAGAGTGTTACAGGCTTTTTCTATTATGACTTTCTCATTCTATTAACATTCTAGAAATTTAAAGCATTTAACACTGATAAAACTGACCAGTATTAAATGAAAACTAATATTCCTGAAAAACTAACTGACCAGGAAATAGTTTAGAATTAATTTGTATGCGTTAAGAAGAAGCGTTTCCTAAAAGATCTTTGCCAGTCTAGAACTATCATCATTCAAATTTGGTTAGGTATAGAACAGCTTGGACGATTGATGTGAGCACATGCACATTTCAAAGGGGCGCCTAAAACCTACACTTAAGTCACAAGTACCGCTAACATTACACTGCTCCGAACTCTTCTCCTCCTAATCCTTGCCGAAATAGTGTTTTATGTAGCTACGTGATAATGTTACTTATCAATATATTTATTTTTTCAGCAAGCAACATTTACATGGTTTTGGATATAATTTCATAATGTACAATTTTGTTGAAGATTTACCAAAAATTACGAATTTAGACCTTGTATAAATTTTGAACACTCACATGATGCAGGACTTTCATTTATTATTTGTATTTTGTAATTATCCGCTCTAACTTTGTTCCAAGTTTTAGCTCTGGGTGACTCTTTCTTACTAGAACACTATATTCAAAGCTTTAATATCAACGATCTGTCGATATTATTGGGGTGTGACGAGCGATATTAAGATTAATTTAAATAATATTTACATTACAAAGTAGGTTATCTAAATGCATAAAACACTTCTAGTGTAGGCCTAAATCAGGTCACTTTTCGATTCTGTGATCTGACAAAATAATGTAGTATAAAATTATAAATGTTTTTACTATAAATATATATTTTGAAATAAATAAATCCAATTTGATTCTCTCTGCCTACCCTGCTATGTGTATGATTAAACATGAAGTTATAAAAAAAATCACATGCTAGAATTATACGCTTCCTGATATATTTACAAATAGGTATATCTCGATTTTCTGTAATAAAATCAATTAAGACAAATTTAAACACTTGGAGAGCAGATGAGAAATAAGGATATTTCTTATCAAAGATCGGAGTCCCATAATGACTACTGCGTTTTAGAAATTATATCAGCAATTTCACTGTCAGAAGTATAAAAAAAATGATCAGATGATTGAAATAGTTAATTTAAATACATAAATTATGATCAATTATAGTACTCACAACAAAGGTCGTGGATATTTAACTATACCACTGTTGGCTGTCGAGTTCACGAAACAAATTCAAGGTCGATGTGCCTTTTTTTCTAAGTAACACCTTAAATTGTCGCTTAAATGTACTAAACTGTGAAACTACATTTATTAAGAATTTATTTTAAAAAAGTTATTTATAGTATAAAATTAATAAAATCTTTTACATCCACTTTAAATGCAAAGTTTATGTGTAAAAAGAACCACTCTTTCTTGAGATTTTGTTTTTTTTCTGTTACAATTATTAATATAATCATTCAAAAAAAAAAATATTTTCAAGTATCTATGGCCAATCTAAATATCTATATACATAACATATTAAATATTGAATAGAAAAGTTACAAGTTACGACGAATCTAAATATTTGAATGAGCTGTATGTAACGTAGAACAAAAATTAAAGAAAAGTAATAAAGTCATCATTTTTAATCAATCAATAATTGTGTTATAGTGTCACAGGTAGTTTACTGTAGTTCATAATCACCGTGTCCCGTACTAATTCCGAATGGACTATAAAAAAATTAATTAGTATACGTTATCGCAGTTATGAGTTAATGTTGCAAATTAACTTACTCTTAGAAACCACTTAATTAAACATAGCCTAGAACACTTAATTAAAATGTTTAAAACGCCTTAGAAAACGATTTTCTTCTTTTATTATAAAAAAAATTATTAATTCAAAGCCGCTTATTTCAATTTGTAATGATCACAGTTTACTCATTTTTTTAAACAATTCAATTCATAAAATACGATTCATTCAGTACGTTAAAACATAGGCTTGGTTTGAGTAGTAAGAGCATTGATTCGTTTTACAATTTAATAATATCTCTAACATATATTTTTTATATATTTCTAAATTTTCATATATTTCTTGTATTAGTTTTTCGTTAATTTACTTTACACCTTACTTAAGGTAGTAAGTGATAAGATAAGAAACTACTTCCACACTCTTAACTCCACATCAAATATTGTTATTCATAAAATCATTGGAGACCGTTCTGGCACAACTTTTGCCTATAAAATGTGACAATGGTTGTGGCTTAATTTCATCAATCAGTAAGACCAAGCGGCTTTGAATAAAAATCTTCAAAGTTCTTAGTTCTCAGTTCTCTTCTCTCAGCACTAGTTTACCTCGGCCTTGTTATAACCGAGACAACACAAACTTTAAATAAATTGATATAATATTATTCCGCTTATCTCATATATGACAAGCTTTCAAAACATCGCAAGCGTAGTAATACTGTTACCTGGCCTGTAACGACCCATTCCCCGAAAGCCCCAAGTTATGGCCGCACAAAACGTCAGACGAATCATCAATGTTTAAATCGTAATATATTGAAGAATTTCGCAATTATCATATTTCATACTTATTTACGACGTCTAGGCGTTCAACTGACATCGATCCAGTGCGATCCCGAGTCGTAAAACTTATAAACCCGGCAATAAATGTTTGTTTTATTTCTTATGTATAATTAATACATAGGTACATTTCAGGTTTGCGTTTTTATTTTTTAGATTTACGTTGATTTTACGATCGTCTGGAGGACGGTGAGGATTCGACGTAGACATACCTAGGAACAAACTTCGAAATATAACTTCCACACCGACATGTCAGAGTGACGTTTACTGCTCTAGAGAGTGGCGGCGATGAATTTAATGTTTTAAAACAACGTACAAAGGAGAAGTTTGCCGGTGCTAAAATAAAAACTTTATTGTAGATACGAGTCATTTGTGTCTCACACTGCTCTAAAAGTTTGCTAACTCGCATAATTGCAACTGGCTGCAGTAACTTCCATAGATAAGTGCATGAAAATAATTATAATAGTGGTAATTAAAATCTCATATTTCATATGATTAATATGAATTTTATTATAAAATTTAAACAAATATATAAAAAAGGAACCGTTTTCCTTAAATTTTAATAGATAGACTAACGTTTTCTTATCCAACACAGACAAAAAGACTATAAAACTGCTGCCATATGGTTATGACATAGTACAAAAAATGATTTATACGTACAAAACAGAGCTTTCAGCATTTCAGATTTATGATAGAACAAAATATAACCATCACTTGTTCACGTTGCAATGTGACATGCCTATTATTGTCTAGCTGTCTATTGCACGACACGATGTCCTTTTTACACTAAAAAATCAAACTAATTTGATATACAAACGTATAGTGTAGTGTGGATAAAGCTTTAGGGTTTTTAAAAGCTTTCTCCTTTATTTGAACTTTTTTAAAAGTTAGCAAAATACATAGTTACTAAAAAAATGTTTTTGAAATTCAACAATAGGTACATTGATAGAAATAAATTGTGAACTCTACTCGATAGTAAAACTAAATTGTAATAATTTATATATTTTAATATTATTTTTATCTATAATTACAATCCAACCTATCCTTATACAATTTTAATATGTTCAAAATAAAAAAAAAACATTGCAATATGTATTCATTTCTTACTTCTTCGAAAACGAAGCCTATTATTATTTTCTTAATTATCACACACTATACTTACGCAGTGATATCGCCCAAACCCTTTTAGCCGGATGAGTATTATCCTGCCACTCGTAAAATCCATTTATGGCCCATAAACCCAAGTGGAAATACACATCCACCGAGTCCACTGTCCAGGGATATCAAATTTTTCCGCATTATAATCCTTAAGTCAAGAACGATAAGATTACAGCTTTTGTTCAAATAAACATAACTATATATGTATGTAGTTGGCATACTTGTTGCATTTTTATAACCAATATACTTCGGTTTGATTTGCAACTTCTGTACGCGAAATGGATGTATTTTTGCTATTTGTACGCCTAAGTTGTAAATTATACATTTATAGGCTGTAAATGCAACCTTTTTTAAATTCTATGATATAAATAGTAATAGTATTCATTGTGTATTTCGGGCAGTAGCTTTAGCGGGCAAGGTCACTGCTATATAAGCTTGCTGCGCTAAATTCCTGCTTCATATAAGTTTAAGCTTTAAAACATGCTTATACATGTAGATTGAAGCTTCTATATAAATAATTATGTTGTGTTGTGTTAACAAGACAAAGCTTATTTAATTATTTTGTATGATAAAACAATATATGTTTATATTACATTTGAAGTCGACATAAATGTATATATATATATATATATATATATATATATATATATATGTATATATATATATATATATATATATATATATATATATATATATATATATATATATATATATATATATATATATATATATATATATATATATATATATATATATATATATATATATATATATATATATATATATATATATATATATATATATATATATATATATATATATATATATATATATATATATATATATATATATATATATATATATATATATATATATATATATATATATATATATATATATATATATATATATATATATATATATATATATATATATATTTGCGCTCGCTTCTTTTTGTGTTAGGTGCACCGCTAGAAATATATTAAAGAAAAGTAATAAAAAATTTAATATAAATCTACCAATAATATGTTTATTTAATATATATCTTAGAGGTTATCATTAGGTACACTAAAATGATCAAAAATATATTAAAATGTCATAAATAATGAGTTGCAAGGTGTACATTTTTACGAGTCACATACTTAAAAGGTACCTATAGAGGGGTAGGTAATTTTGTGTAATTACATCATTTGATAAAAGTTTATTTCTTAATTGTTTATAATGGAAATAAAGTATTATTTTAAGGATATTTAGAGTCATCATAATAACTATTTTCAATTGTATAGAAATTTTACGAATTCCTACTGCCTCTTGGTTTACATCGGTATGACATGGTCGATGTCAATCAGCAAGCAGCTTATAATTTTTACGACCTATTAGTATAGTAGGTAGTATTTTTTTATTTTATTTTATTAGCTTTATCCCGCTAGCAGGATAGTCGGAGGGAACCACAGGAAGTATTAGAACCCCGCTATCTGCCTTTCGAGACATTACGTGTTGAGAGGCGGAACTCTCCGCCGCACATTGCATAGTGGCCAGAGCGAAGAAAAAGGAAATAAATAACAAATTCTCCTCGAGCTAGAATCACGCAATCCTTCACATTGGAGAAGTAACTATAATGTATATTGACAGATTATAAATTAGAAATATCTTTTTTTAGAAAAGTTCTTCCTTTGTTCCTTTGAATTAAAAACATATTATTAGAGAAGACAAAATCAAACAGCCAAACGTAGCAATTCTGTACATATTAAAAGTCACGACTTTTTATTTATGAAACGTATATCTTTGCACGTCTACACATTGTTGTTTTTTATATAATAAAACGTATACAGTGACAATTGAGTGATAAGAATTACATGAAATAATATACACATTAAAAACATTAAGCTTACCGTACTTGTTATGTATATCAGACAATCACTTAGAAAAGTCAACTTAATGAACGATTAACCACATTCTATTTTATTTTGTATTAAGGCACAAGAAATAACCATATTTAACATGTTATTATTCCACGTAAGGTATGTAATTATAATAAAAATCATCAAATTATTATTGTTGTCAATTAGTGTAACCGTTTTACACACGTCCAATATACATGCATATGATTATATTTTTGATTATTTTCGAGATTTATTAAAAATAACTTTTTATTTATATACTACTTAGAATTTGTATGTACATACACTAATCCTATATATTTTTAGCAAGGCAGATTTAGAGAGCCTAGTGTTAAAACTCTCCGTTTGCTATTTTTAGCCAAGGCTTAAAAACATTGTGGATTACTGAAACCACAATGTCCTGCAGGTCAAGTGCGAATCCGAAAGAGGAAATCGAATCAGTTGTGGGGCTATGTCATGATGACTTATTAGTTGCTAGATTACTATTATATATCTATGTCAAACGGTCATAAGCACAAAATAAATATTTGATAATAATTATGTTATATTAAAAAAAAACAATAAACGTGCGACCTATTTCCATACAAAGCCACAAATATAATGAATATGTGTAAAATGTAACAAGTGCTCTTCAAATGATGTCGACAATGTCCGTAGTGGCAATAAAAACTACCTCTCCAAAACAAATTTCAATATTAATAATATTAATGACACTTAAAAGGAATTGTAGAATTGTAAAGGTTGATTAGTTAGTATTAGAAATGTTTTTTATTTATCGATAACAAGTTGGTAAAAGTTTTTAAATATAGCGGCCTCATTAATTTACTGGCGACTGTCCACTATTCCATTCGAAGTGAATATATATATATATATATATATATATATATATATATATATATATATATATATATATATATATATATATATATATATATATATATATATATATATATATATATATATATATATATATATATATATATATATATATATATATATATATATATATATATATATATATATATATATATATATATATATATATATATATATATATATATATATATATATATATATATATATATATATATATATATATATATATATATATATACATAGGTATATTGTTTTATCATAGAAAAAAATTAAATAATGTTTACTAGAATACTTTACTAAGAAAATTCAGAAAAGGCAACCCTGACAGACTTTTCTTTTACGACTTTGCTACTTGTCATTAAACCTTACTCATTCGACTGGGAGGGTTGACATTTTAAAGTTAGTATAAGACAATATATATATATATATATATATATATATATATATATATATATATATATATATATATATATATATATATATATATATATATATATATATATATATATATATATATATATATATATATATATATATATATATATATATATATATATATATGTATATATATATATATATATATATATATATATATATATATATATATATATATATATATATATATATATATATATATATATAACATGTATTAAAGGCGTGTTAAAAATTTATACATATATAACAAACTAACAAACTTAACTAACTTTTTTTGATATTGTCATAGGATGGCATTATATAAAAAAACCCCTTTCAACACATCAGAATCTATATTAAATACGAAACAAAGTTTATATGTTGCAAAATATATATAGTCAACCCTAAGGCAGATCGTACATTTTATGTGCGACCGTATTTCGGGCAGTAGCTTTAGCGGGCAAGGTCACTGCTATATAAGCTTGCTGCGCTAAATTCCTGCTTCATATAAGTTTAAGCTTTAAAACATGCTTATACATGTAGATTGAAGTTTCTATATAAATAATTATGTTGTGTTGTGTTTATAGGACAAACATTATTTAATTTTTTTCTATGATAAAACAATATACCTATGTATATATATATATATATATATATATATATATATATATATATATATATATATATATATATATATATATATATATATATATATATATATATATATATATATATATATATATATATATATATATATATATATATATATATATAATATATATATATATATATATATATATATATATATATATATATATATATATATATATATATATATATATATATATATATATATATATATATATATATATATATATATATATATATATATATATATATATATATATACATAGGTATATTGTTTTATCATAGAAAAAAATTAAATAATGTTTGTCCTATAAACACAACACAACATAATTATTTATATAGAAAGCTTCAATCTACATGTATAAGCATGTTTTAAAGCTTAAACTTATATGAAGCAGGAATTTAGCGCAGCAAGCTTATATAGCAGTGACCTTGCCCGCTAAAGCTACTGCCCGAAATACGGTCGCACATAAAATGTACGATCTGCCTTAGGGTTGACTTCTATATAAATTTTGCATCATACAAACTTTGTGTCGTAATAAATTTAGATTCTGATGTGTCGAAAGGGATTTTTTTTATATAATGCCATCCTATGACAATATTAAAAAAAGTTAGTTAAGTTTGTTATGTATGTATAAATTTTTAACACACCTTTAATGAAATGGTAAAAATAATCTAAATAATGATTTTGATACATACATATTTTACTCTAGTTAACGTATAACTACATGTTATATGTTTTATGTGATATATATATATATATATATATATATATATATATATATATATATATATATATATATATATATATATATATATATATATATATATATATATATATATATATATATATATATATATATATATATATATATATATATATATATATATATATATATATATATATATTGTCTTATACTAACTTTAAAATGTCAACCCTCCTAGTCGAATGAGTAAGGTTTAATGACAAGTAGCAAAGTCGTAAAACAAAAGTCTGTCAGGGTTGCCTTTTCTGAATTTTCTTACTGAAAGTAAGTATTCTAGTAAAGTGCCCAAGTACTAATAGTTTTTGTCGTATTTTTTAAATGGTTTAAAATAAAATTATTTTTAACCATTTATCAATGAAATTTTTTACAATACATAAAATTCAATACACAAATCTACTTTTCTTGGATCAACAAAAACTGACTAAAATAATTATCTATACAAATTTAATAGGCATAAGCAAATTAAAAAAACATGTTCTTGGGTTTTTATTTCATAAGTCGCCTCTCACACATTTTGTATGGCAAATAATAATAAAATAATATACATATATAATAATTATATACATAGAGTGATAACGTTTCTTCTTGTTCTGGCATACTTAATCCTAACACGTTTTTTTATGGTACTATCTTTTTGTTTTTATATAATTCTTGTAAATATTTAAGAAAATCCGTCACAGCCAACCATGGTTGTGCTAGATCCCAACAAAACACTATTCAGAGTTTCGGAACCAGGATGAGGAGCAGCATTTTATTTACCTTCACATCACTTTCCTATCAAAAACTTATACCGTTTCATCCGCTTTATGTAGCTACTTAAACTTCTAGCAAATTCCACCTTATAACTCTGTATCGAAGCTTTCTATATAGAACAAAATCACGAAAAGCTTTGACTTATAAGTTTTGTTAATTAAAAATATATATCGAACGGAGTGAAATCCTGAAATGTCACAAATTGATCGTCTTCACTTACATTTTTTATAGCTTCACGCTGATCCCGCATATAACAAGAGAGACCGAGGGAAAGAGTGTATATTTTTTTTAATTTGAATTGTACAATACTTTTGGTCCGTATATTCTTTTTAACTATTACTTTTAACAATCATTCTATATTCATACCATCATTCATAGTGTTTAAATTATATAGAAAACCAGTATAAAAATTGTCATAAGAACCTATTATACCTATTTTTTTTTCATTACATTATACTTAGAATTTCGGACATAATCAAAGCGAATATTTCATAGTCACACTTACAAAGTTTTTGTCATTATCTGTATATATTGAAGAAATTACATATACATAGAAGATATATTCAATAATTAATGTATAAAATAATTAATTCTTCCCAAGCGAAAATAGGACCTACAACTTGCACTTGTCAGACTTAGTGTCTCTGCCGTCGTGGCGACAACCTCAGGTAAATTTTATATTAAAAAAAAATTACACAAAATTTGATTGTTACTTTTTTCCTTTTTTTGTCAATCCTCTCTTATTTCTCTGCGCCTAATGAAGGACGGGGGTCCTTCATTAACTAACTTCATTAGTAACTTAATATAAGTAAATTGTTTCGTCCTTTTTTTTGAATTTTCGAGTTAGGGGGCTTTTTCTGAACTTTGCTGCCTTCTCGCATGTCATTTCATCATATACTTATTGTGTTAGGTTATTCTATATTATATTTCATGGCTTTCGGTGGAGCACAGTAATATTGACGGAACCTTAATGAAATAATAAAAAAAAGTGGGGAACGGATGGCCTTAGCACTAGGTTCCTTCGACCTCGCTATATGCTGGATATATAAAATTATATTTTACAGCTTTAATTGACGTTATAAAATTATATAATATATATTATTTAATATGATTAGAATCTATATTTATTATACAGTATTCTAAAATTCCTTCTTAAATTATAACTTTAAGAATGCATTTTAAAATAAAAATTTTAACTTTTTAGAAGGTTTGAGGCATGGTTCATGGTTTCTCTCACACTCTCTACATTCTACATAACTGTCAAATAGAGATAAAAAAAATTACAACTATATTCATAATAATTAATCCAAGTAATAACGAAAGTCAGTAGTACCATATAATTAACTTGAAGTTTAAAAAACAATTACTTTGTTAAAGATGGTATCAATACAACGTTAATATATGGGTGTAATAAATACAAAAGTTTGTGTTATGTATGTAACAATTGTTTCAGAACTTTTTAATTGTTACCTTTAATGTTATTTTTTATTTATCCTTTTTTAGAATTGAAAATGGTTTAAATGCTTGGGAAAAAGTTAGTACTTAAATGTACGTATTTATATATTACTAGATGTTGCCCGCGGCAACGCTCACGGTGTTTAAATGTATTGCGTTATATTTTTAGTGGTATGTCCGAGTTAAAGTATCTTAGTAATTCGTAACATTTACCAACACAGTCTTATATTACTAGGTACTAAATACTAATAGTGTGGTTTGGTTTGGACCAACGTTACTTATTTAAATTATAATGAAAAAGGAATTATTATGTTTTATTTTATTTTTTAATAAGGTATAATTCGCTACAACACAATAAAATACTATTTTGACTGTCTTTTTATGCAACTGAGTGGTGATTCTTCTCGTTATTATTCTTAAAACAGGTAACTGTCACAAAACGAAGGGCAGAAAAGCTTAGTATTCACGGAAAGAGCTTTAATTTTCATCGATTTAGCTTCAAAATAGACAGAGTTTCATAGAAACTTATCCTAACTTTTTCACCCCCGTTAAGACAGAATTTCCAAAAATCTTCATTACATCATTCTTACCCCCTTCCTCCTTTTATCTCCTTAAAGAGCGAATTTGCAAAGCAAAGATAGCCTATATGTTAGCGAGGACTAATAGCTATATAACAAAAAAGTTTCATCACAATCCGTCCAGTGGTTCCTGAGATTAACGTGTGCAAACATACAAACAGATATTTTTTTTTCGCATTCTTACTCTTAACAAATTAAACAAATTCAGTACAAATTCAGTACAAATTCTTTTTAATTTCACTAGTCTTTAAAAACTTTTTACTCGATTTTTATATATAAATAATGAAAAAAAAAACAAAACAGTAGCATACATTGAGAATCAAATGTAGTGCTTATAACATTAAATGTGTGGATATAATAGAAAAAGAATGAAAGAAAGATGAATACAGTGAAGATGCTATCTCTTCGGAGGATATGCAGATAGTCAGTGGAGCTGACCTAATCTACAACAAAGAGATATATAGATTTAATGACAGTGGACGAGGCGAAAGAGCTATGCAGGGACCCCAGTGTAGGCGCTCCATTCTCTCTGACTACCCTGCTAGGAATAAAGCTTGAAGTTATGTATGTGTAACATTAAATATAATTAGTTTATGATATTTTTAGTATCATTTTACTGCTACTTTTCCAGGTCCTACGCATCACAAGCTTATCAAGAAGACATAAAAGAACGGAACCTTTTCATTTAGTGCAATGGCAGCATATAAAATACTTACTAATGATAAACATACTTTTTCTTAGGTAAGTAGGTAATGTAAATTTTTTTAAGGATTTAAGACTTTACTATAGAAAAATTATAGCTGCAAAAATAGTCCTGTGTTATAAGTAGTCTTGTACTTACGTTTAAAATAGAATAGAATTGGAAATCGATATTCAGAAAATTAAGAGAACCAATAAGTATTAGTACCGCAATTCGTATCAACCAATAATAAATGGAAATTATTCTGTATGGAGAGTATGCAATAATAAATATGTATGTTTGTTCATTGCACGTATCACATTTGAACCCGCATATACCTAAATGGGTATGCGAAGAGTGAAATGTGTATACAGGTAAATAGGTGTATATTTTAATTATAAAAAAACAATAAGTGAAATAGGATTTTGTATAGAATAAGACGTAGCTTAGTTTACTCTGCGAATAAAATTGATATATAATTGAATTTTAGTGAGTTAACTGTACTATGTTTTTTTCATTTTATTAAATTTACATTTGGTAAACTCTGCAGGAATCGTGCTATACGGACATTGCGCCACGAATGTTGAAAGATCTAGAGCCAAAATACTTAATTCTCCGTTTTCCGCCCAAGTTTTAGACGTGTAACGCTCATTTTCTCTTGTAATATATATACTTAATACATTCCTCCGAGTAAAGACGAACCAAAGAACCAAAGCGTTAATACATCATACAAATTATTATGGACCGTAGAGGACCGTCGTGGCGCAGAGGCGTAGCGGCTGCCTGTAAACACGACGGTTTGTGTGTTCGATTCCTACTCGGAGAAGATGGATTTTTCTATTTCCATTTTCTTCGTTCTGGAAACAAGGCAACGCGCGGCGTTGAGTTCCGCCACTCGACACGCAATGCCTCGAAAACGGCGGAAAACGGGGACGGAGAAAGCAGCGACTAAGCAACGGAGTGTCTTAACATTAGGTTACACTGTTGACGGGTATTCGATATTTTATATTAAATAACAATGAAACATGTTACTTTGAGATATAAATAATAAGTAGAAATGTAACATTTTATAATCCAGGGAAAAAGTACATTTTATACATACGTATATACATATGTACATGCGTGCGTTACCACTGACTCTTGCTTCACGTATCGTTTTAACTGTTCTCTCATCACTCATTCTCTCTACACACTAAACCACTTGAGCACGTTTATTTACCGTTTATTATGTTACTGTTAGTAATACGCCTTAATTCATTTCGAGTCTTCCATTTCTACTCGACATGATTCCCAGGTATACCACCTCACTCATTTGTTCTAATATCTATCCGTTTACAAAAACCTTGCACTCCGTCGTTCCTTTATTTCTTTTAAATATTGTCTTACTCACATTGTCTTTATTTTTCATTTTCATAACAATATATCGTCCTAAAAACTGGTTAAATTCTAGATATTTTTCTATGCTTTCTTCAGTAGAAATAATTCACTAAATACCAGTCCACTAGAACATTTGTGGATATTGTATGCTTAGTCAGAAGGCAGTCTATGTTAACAAAGGCCGAGACCAAGCCGGAGAAGAAGATACATATAATAAGGTACTTCCTCTAATATATATAATTTCTTTATAACTAACTACCTTTAACTACGGTTTCGTCCACGTGATCAACTAGAAAAGGTTTTTTTGAATTCCTGTCTGCAAGTATGGTAGATTACAATTTTAGGACAAGAATTAACAGTTCCTAAGATTAACGCAATCAACCAAACAAACTCTTCAACATAATAGATAGATTGACAATGTCGATAAAGAGTTAACTGATTTTATCTATATTGTAATTAAATTATTTACATATATAAAAACAAAATAAGCTAACAAGTTACGTTTATAAGGAACGCAAGTACAAAAACCACACACCAATAACTACAAAAAAGTTTGTAGTCCAAAGTAAACAGCTACATTTTTGGGGATATGCGACCACCCTATGTTATTTACGTGACGCTATAGGCTTAGTATTTTATTTCCCCCTCCTATTCACAATAAAGGACCCACCCCTAAACGGCGATAACGGTCTCAAGGAGGGAGCAAGACAGCAAGATTATATATATAAGTATTTCAATGAGAAATTTGTAAAAACTTTAGAGTGAACTCTACATATGAATACACCTATGCTTGGATACAAAGAAAATTATATCAGAAATAAGTTCGTACATTTAGTAGGAACCATCTATTCTGTCAATTTGACGTAATGAAGATAAATAATTTATATACTTTCTAATGTTTATTGTAAAAAATAAATATCGACTATAAGGATCTGGTGGATCTGCTTAAACAAGCACGTCTTCGGTCTTCAATTTTTACTTTGAGAAGCGAAATGTACCGAATTTTTATAATTTAAAACAAAATTATTGATATAAGTGATTTTAATCGCAAACTTTTAATATATATTATAAGTAAATAGTACTTTACTAATAAGTGTTATTTGAACAAAACTTAATGTAATATTTGTTGCTTTTACTTGGATATAATCATTAACAATATTAGTAACATAAGTTCTAAAATTAATATAAGCATAGTAACTTTATAATAATAATAACGGGATAATAATAACGGGGACGGAGAAACCAGGGGCTAAGCAACGGAGTGTCTTAACACAAGGTTCAAGGTTATAAATTATATGATTTAAAAAAATATATTTTCATATAGAAATACAAAATAATCAATAAATATACGAATTATTAATAATTTTAGGCCAAATATATAAAGTAGCATTCATTGTAAGTTGTATATATAAAATAATAACTAAATGCAAGTCTTATCTGTTCACCTTCTTGACACGCTTATCGCAATGATTATTACTTACGTATCTATACAAAGTTTTCGCGGTGTCGTGTCGTGTTGCCTAGCAACATTTAATTTGTACCGAGTGTATATAATAGTATGGCAAGTACATAAGTACGTTGGCTTTTTTATTATATATCTTTCGCTTCTTTTATTATATAAACATGGCAAGTACTCTCTCTTAAAACATTATGACTTCAATTTTTGCCTAAAGACCTAGTTATACTTAGCTCTAGTTAGACCTAGTTATATTTTTTTTATTTTAAAAGTGATATTAATAATATAAACTATTATTTTGGATATCCATTGATAATTTGGAAATCCTATGATACATCAAAGTGAAGTCGTTTTTTTTATGACATTCAAATTTTATTTATTTTAGTAAGATTCAATTATTATATCTCGCTTTTTTGTTTTTATAATAGACAATTGTTTAATGGATAAGATCATTAAAATTGAAATTTAGTCTTTTGAGCCGTCTTTGATCCTTTAAAGTTTTCTATATGGTTTATTGATTTCGAGTAGCAGAACTCACCGTTGCGCTTTGCGAAAATTCACCAAAGTCGGAAAATAAACAATAAGAGAAAATTACTAAAATTAAAAACAGGCTATTGTTTAAGTTGAACAAATTCAGCGGCGCCTAAACTTTGGAGGTAGAATAAAACTATTTAAGTATATCTGTCTATGATACTTTTTAAAAAAAATAATAATACGTAAAGCAAAGATGACAAACGTCATAAATTGTTTTACAACATGAGTACCTACACATGCACTTATCTCAGAAGAAATAATAATTGAAGGTCAAAATGTAGTTAGTTATCTTTTGCATTATTAATTAATATTAATTGAATATATTACAAAGTGCGTTTTCTCCTTTTTTATTAAAAAATTGTTGCGAAACTTCAAATCTACTATTAAATATGCAACATGTTTGACTAATATGGTTTATTAAGTTAAAGGACTTTTTCTACTATTTAAATATTTTTTAAAATGTTTTTAAACTACCTAGCCTTATTTAAATAGATCATAAAAATATACACGCGTGTTATATGATTATAATTAAATAAATAAATATATGTGTGTTTGTATTTTTAATACAAATACAAATGTACCGACCGACGGATCGTAATTATGAGGCCTATCATTATCTACATCATATTACCTACATTTTTCCCGCCAAAATCCTTTCTTTTTCTCTATAAAAATTTAACATATTTGAAAAATGGTATTTTGCGTTCAGAAATAGCGAAATATGAATTAGATTTACCGTTTGCATTTTTTACAAAATGTAAACGGTAATTTCTTTGATAACAGATTTAATTGTCATAATCACTTATAAATCTCTCGAAGATATTATTATATATAGTTTTTATATTGTATTGGCTATTTACTCTACTGTGTCAATAGTTGAAATCTTAACACAATTAACTTGTATTATGTAATTAATTAAAGCAACACAAGAATAATCGATTCTTGTATAATTATTGTAACGCATAAATTGATTTACCTACAATTATTTTTAGCAAGAAATAAATATTAATATTTACAAATAAATTACATTCAAAGTCAAAAAGTTGACAACAAAATAACGTTTGCATATTGTAATTTTGTCGCGTCGTTCCCATCTGTCAAACGGATACATTGATATTAAGGTAAGGCGGCTAAAAATTGATTTACTTCGACACTAGGTTACCTAGATTTTTAAATAACAACTCTCGCTTTTAGAAAAGCCTATTTTTAAATATATTTTTCTTATACATATATATTTATAATTTTTTATCTGTTACGATATCAGTATTAATAAGATTACAAATTACAATAACTAAATGTTATTTTTTAAATAAGTATTTTAGTTAGATTATTTTTAATTAACTTAATTGTTCATTAGAGAATTTTTAAATAGAAAAAAAGTATATTTATAGGCATTTGGTATTAATATTTTTTTTAACGGACTAATAAGTAATAAGCGAAGATATAATGTAACTGTAGCGTAGAGATAGTGTAATGAAATACATAGATACGACTCAGTTATTAAAAGTTATTCAATAATTTCAAGTAAATATATTCTATTCGTTTTTAATAAAATTAATTTTATTTAATAATCCAACAAATAAAAATCCAATTTTTATTTGAGTTTTAGAGTAATATATCCTATAAAGTCTAATATTCTCTATTATAAATTATAGACGTAACACTGTATCTATTTTGATTTAATTGTAGAAGTATAAAATATATTATGTAAATATAGTGTCACTCATTACCTGCATTATGTTTCAATGTCATTCAACAAGAGATAATTCGCAATCGGCTATCGTTCTTATTATACACTCTTTAACTCTGATAACGAAGTGCGTACATAAATTACTATCAAAATATTGGGCCTACCTCAATTTTATATTTCGTACGAATATTATGTCAAAAGATAATAAACTTTGCGCGAATTTATCTTAAAAACACGATGACATTGTAAGCAAAGATCACTGACACGCTTCGACAATGTAACTCTGTATCACTGTATACGTTATCAACATGTATCTTATCATTGTAAAGATTGCACTAACCGGGCTGTTGTGGCGGCAGCAGGGGCGGCATGGCCGGCTGCGGGGGCGCTGACGGCGGCGGCGGCGCATACGGCGACACCCCCGGCGAGCCCGGGATGGAGTCACAGCTGGGGGAGCCCAACGAGCGCGACGGTGCTGGAGGGATCACGGGACTTCGAGGTGCTTTCACCAACGGCGGCTCAGGGCGGTCCAACTCTACTCCCGGAGCCTGGGAGCCTGACTCTATCGCGCGTGCTCTTGCTTCGTCTTGTGCCTGAGCTCGTCTCAAAGCGGTCTGGAGCGCCATAACGCGTTGCCTGTCAGCTGTGAGGCGGCACTTCTCGCAGGTGCAGTACCGATACTTGCAGTACCGCTTGTGGCCCTTGAGCTCTATCTTAAGGCGATGGTTGCGGCAGCGGGCGCAGTTGGGCGGGGCCCGGGGCACAGCCGAGCTGGAGGCGCCGGGCTCTGAGCGCTCCTCGCAGTCGTCGGGCGTGCGGCGCCTCCACGAGCTCACGGAGACCATGGCGGCGCAAAACAGACGCACACGCAGCGCGACGCGCGGTCACGATGCGACTGATGCCCCGCCGCCGGCTGCACTGCCCCGCCCCGCCGCCTCCCCGCCCCCCCGCGACACTGCATTTATTGCTGTGCATGTTGCAAGTATGCATACGCTCTGGGTAGGAAATGTTGGATGTGGCAAAATGAATTCTCTACTAATTGTTTAATGGATAAATGTTATTTATTATATCACATTTTTTTATCAAATTCAATCTTTATTATATTTTATGTTATTTATAATATAAAATTGCTTTATATAGTTTCTTAATTTTTATCAAAAATTTGTTGTAAAATTAATGGTAAATTATAAAAAAAATTCTTCTACAATAGTATAATATATAACAACAATAGTATAATATAAAAATTATATAAATAATGGCTAGTACCGTATAGTAAAATTAAAATTTGAATTGTAAATCAGATAATTAAGCAACAACTGTACTTTGCATAACATGATAAAAATATTAAATAAGCCTACTAATTTATTATTCGTACAGTCTGTATATATAAATATATGTAACATATATATGTTAATAAAAATCAATGATTGACTTGATTAAAAATTCATATGATATGTATAAACGAAATAAAATTGATTGTGTATTAGTACAAATTATAATAAAAGTATTAAATAAAACAAGCGAACTTTAAGTTAGCTTAAATACTATATTAAAAATATTATTTTCCAATTACATAATTTAAAAGTATAATATGAATTGAAATTAAATTAAATAAAATTTCGCACAACAAATCTTACACAGCAACAAATGCGCCGCCTATGCGTGACTGCATTCATCCGTTCGCATGCAACACAACACTTGCAACTCTCGTCTTTACTCTACATATGCGTGTGTGTGTGCATCTAATGTTATTGTGTGCGTGAAATGATTCGCGTGTTGTTACGTCACTGAATTTTGATATATTTTTATAGTGAAATTAAAAAAAAAACAGCATCATACTAACTTTCTTCTAACCGCTTAGTAGATTAACCAGAGGATATATAGGGTCGAGGAAATTTTGTTCTTTTCTTATTTAATCAGTTCAAAACACTATCTACACTTTTTAAAGCTGTAAAATATATGGTTGTTACATTTTTGTTTATTTCAATTACCAAGCTTTAAATTTTCATTAAGTACCGCTCTATGTGTAATAACGTTAAAACGTAGCAAAATTAGATATGCAACGTCTTGCCTGAAAAAATTAAGGTTCCACTTAAAGTGTCCTTTATGCTAGATCGCTAATACTTCTTCACCTAATAAATAAGAATATCTGAAACAGAGTAAAAATCAAAGGTAATCTTTATATATTTTTTACACACATATATATATATATATACATATATATATATATATATATATATATATATATATATATATATATATATATATATATATATATATATATATATATATATATATATATATATATATATATATATATATATATATATATATATATATATATATATATATATATATATATATATATATATGTATATATATATATATATATATATATATATATATATATATATATATATATATATATATATATATATATATATATATATATATATATATATATATATATATATATATATATATATATATATATATATATTAATGTAAATTATACTACTAATTTCGTGGCCTAAAAATATATTATAATGTAGAATTGATAATGATGATGTAAGATCATTTAATAAAATTTGGCAACTATATAACCACTCTACCAATCTCTGAAAATACTATTTTATTGACAATGCAAACGATATAACCTAAAAGTTTTAATTTACAGTTTAACGTTTCCAAGATCACATCGCAGATGATCCTCGACTCAATGAAAAGTGTTAAAAGTGTTTGCTAGGACATCAAGAAACATTGAAAATTGATTTTACATTAACAAAATCTTGTGATCGTTACGAAATTTTAAAAAATATAAATATTACATAGTGATATGCTAGGGTGTTGCGTAAAAGGATATTGTATAAATAAGATTGTTGCAGGTACGATTCTTGTTCGGGGGACTATTTTCATGTAATGTAAGATTGAATTGATTTTTTTTCTTAATACATTAAGTAATGCATCTTTTTATTGACATTTTATTTTATTATATGGACAAAATAAGCGGTGAAGTGTTGACGTGAATGGGAGCAATCGCCAAATAACTTACAATAATCTCGTTGACGTAAGAACTGAATCAAAAACTTGGATGTAAATCAAGACACGAACGTTTAATAAGAAAGTTTTATTTTTGCATATATTTTAAATAAACGAACTTATTTGTATATATGACGGAGAGTCGCTGTACTAAATTATATTGACTTAAATTTAATACTTATAATATATATAATAATATAGTTAGCAGGAACAATAATGTAACGTGCGATTATAAAAAATATTTGAATTAAAGATTTGTAGTCACATTCTCTTCTCTCTTCTATTCTTAACCATAAAGGCTGCCGTTGTTTAAGTAATATACTTAAATATTTAAAAAATCAAGTGATATAATTATTCAGTAAGTGTGTTTAAGAAATTTAAGTGGAAGTTAAAATAAACAAATGGTACAGAAGTAGGTAATATCATTATCATTCAAAATGAAATAATTCCGCAACGACATCAAGAATTAGAGCATAGAATAATTAACATGCAATTTATTTAGCGTTAACTATAAAAGTGTACATTGTAGGCATGTAAGAAAATGTAAAAAGAGGTTTATATGCGTGTGATGGATAGATATAATTGTTTATTATTTTTAAGATTTTTAAAAGCAATCCACTCTAAGGATAGAAAAAATACTCAAAGTAAACTAAAACATAGTATATGTTTTTTTAAGTGATTGTTTTTAAATAATTTAACAACATTTAACATATAATGTTATATAAAATTTTATATTTTATATATAAGTAATATTCGTGGGGCAGCTTTAATTGTAATAGCTTCAATAGAGCTTTTTAATTTCTCTTAAGAATTGTTTTCATAAAAAACACCTGCTAAAAACAAAAAGTTTAATGAACTCCTTTAGAAATTTTCGATATATATAAGTCAATTTGACTGTATAAATTCTTTTAGAGCAATAAATATGAAAATATTTACTTCATTTCATTTTATTTTATTCTTATATAACATTTTCTTATGGTATAAAAGTGCAGTACAAGTATTAAATTAATCTACATATTAATATGTGAAGAAAAATCTTTGGACCCCTTTCTACCAAAATTGAGCCTGATGCTTTCTCTCTCTTTCTCTCTCTCTCTGCCTAGCCTTATGCCATTTCACTTGGGGTCGGCTCTCCTCGTCATTCTTCGCCAGGTTGGTCTATCTTGGATGATAGAGGCATTAAGTTGGTCTTTCTTTAGATCCTTGTTTATAACAGATATCCAAGTTAAAAAGTGTCTCCCTTTGCTTGTCCGGTATCTAAGCTCAGGAATTGTCTTGTCATATGGTATTCAGGTCTTCTCATTACGTGGCCGTACCACCTCAGACGCGCTTCGATTCGCGCTGAAGAAATCAGAGCAGTAAGAAATTTAGCACATTTATAGCTTATGTATAGGAGAACTGCAGAACGTTAATATTTTTAACTAAAGACTTGCTTATAAAGTACGTTTTATTATTAAATAAAATACACACTATCATAAGTTTAACAATATAACTTTACTTATATAGGGTAACACATACGTTGCCATGGCAACGCGTATTTTATGCGTCAACGAGTCCTCTTGCACTAAAAAAAATATCGCTACATGTCTCATGGCAACATGTAAAAGAAAAAATCATAATTAAAAATTAAAGCGAAATATGGTCTAAAGTAGCTTTTTACTATAAATAATATAAAATAATTGTTTCCCTTTTATTATATTATTTCTTAAATATAACAAGAACCGTGTGACGTTTAAAAGCCACTCAAAACTAAGTAAAGTGGAACGCATTTTCTGATTTAACTTTATTCGAACGCATTTTTAGATGCTACTAGAACGCAACTTTCCTTTTACTAGAAAACATATTCACATTTTACCTGTATTTCGCTTCGATAATTAAAATTCTTAGTTTAAAATTATTAAATAATTATAAATTCACTCTACTGTATTGTTACACTAAATATAAACATTTTTATGGTATAGAGAAGAAACTAATGAGCAATCAATGGGTTCACATGCGGGTATCGGGCTCATGGTATTGTAGGAAAAGGAGCTTAAAGCAACAACTTGCAAGCTAAGGATAAGTTTGAAAGTTTAATGATTCAATGGCGAAAATAGAAATTATTCTTACGTTTTCGTTACTTACTTATTAGGTTTTTCTGCTTATAACTAATTTGTCAAGATCTCTGTGAAATAGCCAAAGGAAGCGGATTTAGCTATATTTAAAGTTTTTGATATGCTGAATTCGAACTCAAAGTCATCACTTTACGGCTTTAATTATAGTAGCAAAAGCATCATACAAATTTCTGCGCAAAATTGAATTCATAACTTTCGCCGTCGCAGTCCTTACTCCTTATTCCGTACCTGTCATATCGGTAGTTTTCATTCAAATTGCTTTATTGTTGTTTTAATACAACTGTATAAACTCTTACTCTCTCTTGCTGCTTACAGCTTAGCATAATATAATTTGTATTTATTACACATAATACAAATCTTCCTCATCCATCAAAAAATAAGCGCCATAATTTCAAAATGATTACAAAAATTTATTCCATTAAAATAGGAAATTTACTCAAGAAACTTACAAGTTAAATTAAAATGAAATTCATTTCATTATAGGTACTTTAAAACTTTCGCGTCGACCAAAGAGGTTTTATTCAAAGTTTACGAGTTCTAGCACAGTAATAAAATCGCTGCGTGCGCATCTGAAACCTTTTTAATGTAACTTTCAATATTCAAGTAACTATTACTCACAACAAGTCTATCACCTTTTTACGGTGTATACTGTATAGTTTAGTTTATATATAGAAAACAATTATATATTTATATATGTATATAATACGTACGTGATACCCAAACGTGAACATATGCCTATTATAAAGCTTAACTTAGGACTTATAAGGTAATAAATCTAAAAATTTAAATAAAATATACTTACCAAATTTTTGCTCTAAAACACCAATGTGATAATGTGTATCGAACCCCTAACGATTGAATAGAGTCCGTTGTTATTCTACTGACTTGCGTCACAACGGCCTTACTCTTATTCTGTATAAGGTTGATTTACTTTTTTATTATTACAATACTTCCTAAGTAAAACGTTTGTAGAAAAAAAAAAACATTTTATTGTTGACAAAACTTCAAACACAAAAAAATAAAAAATAATAATTACATTTACAATTCAAAAATTACTTTATTAATTAATACAAATTAAAAAAAAAGAATATATCAATATTTTAACTACCTCATAGTTTTATCGTTAAAATAACTCCAACATATTACTACACTATAACAATTTAAAATATTCCAAAGGAATTTATATGGAATAAAAGATAAAAGTGCGTAATTAGTGAAAAATAAAAATAAGGCAAGATGAAGTAGATTAACATAATTAAAATAAATTAATATATGTACCGTTATTTATACAGAACTGTCTAAAGAGATGCTAGAAATAGTTACTGTTACAATTAGGCTTAGCTTTTTATGATGGTGTGTAGATGTCCTTCGTGGTGCAACGCAGAACTAGTCTAACTGCATAAAACATTAAAAGGTTGCACGTTCATATCCCTTTTATAGAGTAAATTTTCATATGATATTACTTTATAATATTTCTTTCGTAAAAACCTTGGATTAATTAATTTTTCGATAAAACAAGTATTTCTGTAATTGTAGATTCCCGAAGCAATGCTTTTATTTTATTTTTTTGTTGTGGTAGTGTTGTGATCTGCTAGCCGCATAAATGTGTGTCTTTAAATTAAGAGACAAATCTACCACATTGCCTGCTAAATGCAACAGATAGGGTAATCATTTTCTTTATGTATTATAAAAAATTGGATATAAGAGAACGTGAGTTTTAAATAAAAATGTGAACATAAATTGGTTCTATTCACTAAATAATAAAGGGAAATTTCAATAAACAATAATACTCAAAAAGATAGATGTGATATGTGCTGCATTCACAAAATTTCTTTTTAGCGCACAAGGCAGGGTAGGCAGAGGGAACTATAGGAACCCAGTGTTAAGACACTCCGTTGCTTACACAACTTGCTTACACTATTTCATATTTTGTATTGTGCAGTACCCAACTGCTGCGTTGCAAATTACGTTATGCAAAACTCATGCTATCAATTAACCAGAACAAAATGAAACGCATAAGTAATCGGTTACTGTCAAAAATAAATTTAATTAATAGATTTAGCTAATTTTAACATAAATAGGGAGCCTAAATCGGTAGAGATCAAAACAGAGTGTACCGCTTGCACGATAGATTACCATCGCCTGTTAGGTGGTTCTAATGAACTAGACGTTATGCTTCGCTGATGACAATTACGGATTAGCTCATTTGTACTGTAAGCTTTATAGCTTTTACTGAGCTAATAGCTATTAGCTTTGCTTGAACTTTAAGAAATATCACAATAAAGTAGAGTAAAAAGTATAGGTTGAAAAGTAAGTAATTAAATGTTTCCAATGTACAGTAACTTAATATTTTAGCTTTATAATTAGTTTAGTAACTTGATAATTGAAAATAAAATTTTCACTTTTATAAAAAGCAATCATAATCAAATTGAAAAATATGTTTCATTAAAGCTTGAAATAAGCACCAAGATCAATTTCATTTTTTTTAATTTTCACTAAAGACTTTGTTTCATCTCGTTCATAACAGAAGAGTACTTCAGTTATTTTTGCAATCAGGAATGTCCCTCCAGCTCACTATAGTATAAACTAACTAACTTAGATAGGTCCCAGTTATATAGTTTCAGTCATACAAGTCTATAATAATCAATTATAATCCTCTCATTTATTAAATAACGGCACTCACAGATCAAACGAGATATGATGAGAAATATATATAAGGATCGGACAACTTTTTCGTGGACATACCTACATATATTTTTAATTTTACTTTTGTAGTAATATTTTAACACTTATCGAGGACCACATGCGATTCGAGACACCGCTTATTTAAGACAATCTCTACATTTTATTGCCTAAAAAAAACATAATTTTCCATTTACGTTTCAATGAAATCGAAAGGTTTTGTCTTTTGAGCAAGTATTGTTAAAAAAAAGCATATAATCATTTAACTGGCTTAATAAACTTCTACCAAGTATGGTACGTAAAACATATTTTGTGATCGGAACCAGTCGTTAATGGTTAACGTCTTGAAGTAAAAAGCATAAGTATTTTAAATTACGCCATATAGACATTGTAAACTTTTTATTTTAGAGAAATCAGAAAATAACATAGCTAAATGTTTAATTGGAATTGGCTAGGAATATATTTCTTAATAATCTCAACAGTTCTCGATAACTCAATGCTATGCTTAGACTCTAATTTTTCCTTCTTATTTATAAGTAAGATAAACTGAAAAATATAACCCCTCTTTTCTAACGGCTGCGTTTTAAATCAATAAGTGTAGTTCCAATGTAAAAATATTATAAAATTTGAAACACCACACAAAACTGTTACGATGCCAGTGTATCTATTTGTTTAATTTATGTAAGAACAGACTTCATTTGTTAAATCAACGCCTAAGAGAACTGCTAAGGTTGAGTTCTCAATTCCCCGCGATGAAGGCATTATAGTGGTTATCAATATCCTTCAACGTCTCAAGCGAGCAAGAGAGAATTTCCATTGGATTTTAGAGGGTAGTATCGGGAGGTTATGAGTGAACTCATTTGTATGTTCAAGAGTAGCTGTAATATTGTAATAGTAGTTATGATCATCACTTGTTTTTCTTTCACAATGTCGGTCTGTTCGTTTTCAAGCATTTAAAAGGATTAAGAAATATGACGTAAATGTAACGCATTACTGAAATATAAAGTTGTGAAATACGTATATAATACGTATATAGTTTCCTGGACCACTTTCTTGGTATATATTTAGATAAAAATATTAAAATAGACGCAATGTGTAACGACTCGCCAGTGTCTTAAAACTGTATGTTAAAATCTTAAGGTGCATTTTAAAGTAAAATATAACATTATTTTAAAGTTGCAGGTTCACATCCCGTTTTTTATATATAAAATCCTTACATATTTAACTTAAGTATTCCAGTACAATTTCCCAGTTTCTACAACTTGTCTTTACTAATATATAACTATCGTAACATATTATTACGAGTTCGGCTAACCAATCGCGTTTTTACTACGCAATTTGTTAAACGTTTTACGTTCCAGACGTATTCGAGTTTATAGCTTACCCTTACGATTTTAATGTTTTTACTGCCTATTACCGGACTGGAAGCTTTAATAAATACATATAAATCATAACGAAATATATTATTAAAATTTTCATATTAATAGTATAGCAAGTATAGAAAGTATTAAAAGATTATTCCTAAAGGAGGTGCAGTTGTATTAAATAAGAATAAAAATATTTTTTAAAAAGTTTTAATAGAAATTAAACACATAATAAACTATTTTTTTGTTTAATAATATTATTAGTCATATTCTGACGTTCTTTGTGACTTAATAAAAATATTATATATTAGCCTAGTGTTTTCAATGCGATAGCAAAATTCACCTGTTGGTTTTGGTTTTCTTAGAATAGGAATGTACAGAGGTACCATAGAGTACCTAAAACATATTATATTCTGTTTTTCAATTGACAGATACAGACAATATGGGTTTGATATTTTTAAATTATTCTTATTTCAAAATTTTTATTACTTTGAAGAGTTAAATCTACTCATTACCACTGTGAACAGTCCTAACTCCATTTTAATATACGAAAAAAAAAATACTTCTTGGCGCAAAATTTAGGATAACAGATAATATATTCAAAAAGAACATGGCTTCTTTTAATGTCAATAAGTAGGGTCATTCAGATTATTTAGACTATTTAATAAATAAATCTTTAATGTAACCGAAAGTCACATTATTAACCAATTATATAGCCTATATGGGTGCGAAGTTTATTGTCATCCAGTCGTCAAATAAAAAGTTTTGAAGAATGCTGACAGCAAAACAATTTTAACGCCGTCGCATCTCAGTTGGTATGTGCCGGTTGTATTTGTTAGTTTTTGTGCAAATATGACTAAGAGCATGCCAATGTAAAAATGAAAATACAAATGAGAGCATAGTCCATTACACTATCTGTGATTTGAAGCTTTTTTGTCCGACATGCGAGTAACAAAGGAAATAAGAGTTGTTTATTTTCAAATTATTTTTACTTGTAAAAAAAAAATTAGTGTTAAGACACTCCGTTCCCAGCTTTCCGCCTTTCGAGGCATTATGTATTGAGTGACGGAACTCAACGCCGCGTTTTACTTAGTTGCCAGAGCAAAGAAAATTGAAATGATGAGAAAATTGAAAGATCCATCTTTCCCAAGTGGAAATTGAACCCACAAACCATCGTCCTCATTAGCCGTAATTTTGCACAAAAATGTCAATTATATCAACCCTACAAGAAGCTACAATAACTTTGCAAGGTTCTACGGATAATAACCGACGCGAAACTCAACAGTTGCTCCGTAGACAGCATTTTATTCCACACAGCAATATCATCGTAATAAACATCGATAGTGAATAATAAACTTGCCTAATACATTTTTCTATTATATTGACTTTAAACTGGAACACTATCTATTACTATAACTGAAAACACTAGTGCTATATATGGTAAGTACGTACAATATTTTTGTATGTAAATTACATTCACTGTAATTTTTGTCATTTATTCAGATATCAGCTTTAAATATTTGTAAGGTTTAACTTGATATTATTTTTATATTTTTGACTTCTTAAATTGTGAGAAGAAATAGGTACATATATTTTGTATAGTGTACAATTAAATTTTAGACTATGATGGCGCACAAGCTACCAAAACTAAATTTAGTATATTCTAAATTTATCTAATTAAACATATTAACTTATTTCATAAAATCTCTCACTTATAATATATACTTAGTATTTCAACTTATATAAATAATTTCAAATAATATAACTAAAAAAATTTTTGATTTAACAATGTCATTATAAAAAAATAGCTGCAAATTCCTAATTCCCATACAACTTACGATTGCTACTATGTAGTAAATAAGACACCTAGAAAATTACATGCTTACTATACCTAGATGCTTGTTTGAAGCTAGCTACGAGTATAATTTGAAAGGTAGAGGTACGCAAATTGATAATTTCACTACATATACATAGCTAATCATGGCAACACCGTTATTAAAGATGGCGGAATTGGCCTGCAGTGCAATCATTTCGTGTTTTATCCAGTTATTTCATAGGTATTCGATATAAAATTATTGTGTACGAAGAATCAAGCTCAGACGTAAACCAATGGCGAATTGATTACAGCACGAATGCATGAGCCGCCTTTGTCTGTTATTTACATCGCCGCTGTAATAGCAGCTGACGTGAACGTACAGCATGAAATAAACTGTATATGTACTTATATATTGATTTATGAGGATTATGAGTGATTTTATTACTTCATTTGTTATAATACGTATATTGTTAATGGTATATAAGTATTATCTTTTTTTTTGTTTTTTTTATGTTTTCACGCTTTATGCCGTCATGGCAGGGTAGGCAGAGTAAACTGCAGGAATCATAGGAACCTAGTGTCAAGACACTCCGTTGCTTAGTCCCTGCTTTCTCCATCCTCGCTTTCCGCTTTTTTCGAGGCATTTGGTATTTAGTGGTGTAACTCACCGCCGCGCTTTGCCTATTCGCCAGAGCTAAGAAAATGGAAATAGAAAAATCTATCTTCCTCAAGTGGGAATAGAACCCACAAACCATCACGTTTACAGGTAGACATTTACGCCTCTGTGCCACGATGGTCCTCAACCCACAATCCCCGGCTTAAAACGCCTTATCCATTAGGCGGCAGGGGCAAGTATTTTCTGGTATTTATAGAATAATGCCCTAAGATTTCTTAGTATGATAATACAAAGGTCACTAGATAAGTTCTGCAATACATTCGTTTTATTAATGGAGGGTAGTTGAAAATATTTTTATCATAAGCCTTAGCAATTGTCCTCACAGTTCATATGTTACAAGTTGACACAATTCCTTTGCTCAGTTAAATAAAAAAAAAATTAAATTAAAAATGACAAGTTGCGAGTTGTAATGCGCTACAACTTTTTGCGTAAATTGTCCATAGATGAGTGTGTGTCTGAAATGAAAACAGTTTTGGGAGAAAAGTGTCCTCATCGTACAAGAGTTTACGGATGGTATCTTGAGTTTGAACGTGGTAACTTTAACGTCAATGACGCAGCAAGATCAGGACGTCCCGTAGATGCCACTAGCTCTGAAAACGTGGCAAAAGTGGAAAAATTGTTAAAGGAAGACCGACGTATTACGTAATACAAGAGTCAAGTGGTGTAAAAAAATGCTGCAAATGTATGAAAATGGTACTTCAAACAACATCAATAATATTGTTACCGGTGATGAAACATGGTTATATTATTTTGATTTACCATCGAAAAACAAATATAAAGTTTGGCTCTTTGAAAATGAACAAACTCCAGTGCATCGCTGTATTTTTTACAAGGCGGGGTATTTTGGAACGGGTGGTACTGGAAAGTCAGCGCACTGTAACGGCATCCTGGTACATTAATGAAGGTTTGCCTAAAGTTTTTCAAAGGCTTCAAGAAATTCGACCAAAGTCAAGAATGAGCAAGCATGTCAAGATGCGCCCGCGCATCGGGCACGCGATACTGTCAAATTTTTGAATAGCAGTGGTGTTAGAGTGCTGGATCATCCTGCGTACAACCCAGACCTAGCGCCCTGTGACTTTGCTCTTTTCCTAATCATTAAGGATCAGCTGAAAGGCAGGAAGTTTCAAACAGAGGTGGAGCTTTTGAGCGCTTGGGACCAAGCATGTTCAGAACTATCAGAAAATAAGTGGAAGGATATTTTTAATGATTGGTTTTTACGCATGACAAAGTGTATAAACTGTAATGGAAATTATTTCGAAAGAGTGTAAAAAATAAAGCTGTATTGCAGAACTTATCTAGTGACCTTTGTATAATTTCAACTTTCAGTTTTGAAGTTAAATTCCGAATAAAGAAGATTAGCCGGTAATCCAGTATCTAGTGACGATACTTCGTTATTCGCTTTCTTGTTGAGTAGCGTAACTCAACGCTGCGCTTTGCCTTAAAATAGTGAAATACGTCAAACAGGATTGAACCCAAGATCATCGTTTATCGAATTTTGATAGGCAAAGAAGTACTTTACTAACATTACTTCATAGCTAAAGTCAGATAGCTAGCAATGAGTTTCTTATGCCGATTCTTCTCAGTCAACCTTGTACTTATTCTAACTTAGGATAAAACTTTTTATACTTGTATTTATTTGTATATATATTTTACAATATAATATTTTCTTATTTTAAATTTGAAAATAAACTAAATCTACAAATAAGCAGACAACTGTATACAATATACCTATACATGACACAAGATTTCCGCTTCCCATATTCACTTACCAAGTAAGCCTGCATACTAAAAAATTACAAAAACTTTAATGCGATATAACTTTATAACTGTGTATAAAATATATAACAAATAACAGTACATAAAATAATATTATTTGCTTGTATTAAAAATTTCAGTTCCACTGTAAATGTCAATATGGGCCGTACAAAAAGCTAGAAACACCAGTTTTTTCTTCACATAATCCAATTAAATTAAATATCACTTAGTAATTACTTACTTATTTTATTAATTATAATACTTTTATTGTACTCAGTGATGACTGAAACGACGAAGTATATTGAAATAGCAACTTCCTTTCGAAATAAATTATGATTTTTTTACTGCTTTGGAAATATTAATTGGAAAGAAACAGGTACGAGGTTATGATTTTTTTTTGTGCAAAGGAAAGAAGAACGGTATCGTGGCATAGGTTCAAGTTAATAACTAGGAACTAGATTGTATTGTGAAAGAATGTTATAAATATTTATTAAAACATATCCGTTTCTCATTATAATAAAATAAAGAGCGGCGTTGAGTTACACTATGAACTTATATGGTTTTAAACCACTAAAATAGTTCAGTTTAAAGTATTTTTCACTATTTTTCAAAGACATGTACGCTAGAGATAGACAGTGTGTTCAGTAATTGAACTTTTAATATCATTTTTAAATATAATTGCTGGTCAACATGCAATTCAGATTTGATCAGAATAAAAACTGTAATTACATGTTTGTTCACAATGTTCACTTTGTGAAGGTTTTATGGTTTAGTGAAATAAATAAAAAAAAACTAATTTCACTAAAAAACAAAATTTCACTAAAAAACAAAATTTCACTAAAAAACACGAGATTTTTAGTGAAATTATACATCTCGTGTTTTTTAGTGAAATTATACATCTTATTTTATATCAGTGCTTCAGTCTCTATCTTGGAAAATTAAAAAAAGATTTCAGTACTTACTAAACCACATAAGCCTAACCTAATTAAAAAATGACAATCTTAAATTTTAGTTATAATTGTTTTTTTTGTTCATTGGTGTAGCTTGTATTTTATAAACATACAAAATATAGTAGCATTTTATAAACATCTCAATCGTCATTTATATTATATATTTTGGATATTAGCAGTACTAGTTTTACATAATATTTAAAATTAAGCTAAAAAAACACGATTTACCTTATAAAATATTTAAAAACAACATGTAATACATTCATTAAAGTAACTCAAATGTAAAATAAGTTATAACAAATATTTATTACCCTGTGATTTATTAATTTTTTAATAGTAAGCACAATACGAGTTTTATTATCTATAATTATTAGTTTTCGATGTAACGGCGGTAAGAACGGTTTCTATTTTCAATAATATTTAATTTTACGACTCGAACGGAACCCTATCTAAAAGCTATAAAATGTAACGAGCTTGACCTTTGTTTCTCGCATTAAACATACCATACAATTCATTAATGGCAGTAGTCACCGTGGAAAAGGGCTGAGATGGAAAACAAAAGGAATATTTGGTTGCGTGAGCACCGCAGAAGAATTAATAGGCCAAGAAGAAGGTATATCAGAAAAGAAACTGTTATTAGGACAGTTTTTACAAAAACATTGAGGGAATATCTGCAAAATTGCTCATTTGCGGGCGTTTCGAAGATTTTTGATCGTAATTTCGGATATAAGCATAGGTAAAGAAAAGTTAAATTAAAGTTAATATAATTAATGAATTTCATTTATTATAAAATTTATTCTCAATTCCAATTAAAAAAATTGTATCATCTTATAATATAAAAAAAATAACAACACTCTAATTAAAAGTAAACAATGAATATGTCGTTTAGAACTTGAACCTTCAACTATTGCAGGAAATTATGTTGTTTAGACGTATTTATCTTTCAAAATGTCGGCGTAAATGCATATACTACTGCTTACATAAGTAGCTATTAAATATTTTACACCGCGTCAATCTTACCTATAATTACATTTGTTTATATTTTGTTAAATATTTAAAAGGAAGAAGATTACTGAGTTATGCATTTAATGTGTATTTATTTTTACTTTGACTGCCTACTTCGTAAAATGAAACTAATTTTTTTTTAGCTCCACGCTTTATCCCGCATATTGCAGGGTAGGCACAGGGAACTGCAGGACTCCGTTGCTTAGTCCCTGCTTTTTCCGTCCCCACTTTCCGTCCGTCACCGCCGTAACTAACATAGGAGTACGAGGGCCAAACTGAAAGTTTTTAGAACTGGCAACTTAAAAGCATTATTAAAAAAATAAGTTTAAATTTTGAAAATAGAACTCTTTATTTTTATATAATAATATTGAGTATACATTTCATTCACTTGTCATTTGTTTTACGATTTGGCGGCAAATTAAAAATTGTCTGTGCACGTCAGAATGAATTTAAGCCGAGAAAATTTTCGTGCAATGATTTTTTATGACTTTCGATGTCATATAAGTCAACAAGAAAGTTATGATAGACTTCGATTGGCTTTTCACGATGAAACCCCATCTCAGTGCCACAGTTTACAACTGGTTTAATGAATTCAAACGTGGTCGAACTAATCTCACCGATGATTTGCGTGAGAGGACAGGCCTTCTACAGCGACGACTGAAGATAATATCAGTGTTGTGCGGCGTATGATAGAGACTGCCAAAAGAGTGACCTATCAGCAGATTCGGACAAGTCTAGGCATAGGTATGAGTCAAGTGAACAAAATCCTCCATGAACATTTAGCGGTCAGGAAGCTTTGTGCCCGCTGGATACCGCATAATTTGACCGAGACTCAAAAACTCCGCCGTGTTGAATTGTGCCGAGAAATGATCCAAAAATTTAACGGAGGTGACTCCAATGTTGTGTTCGACATACTAACGGGTGACGAAAGCTGGATTTACTGTTATGATCCGGAAACCAAAAGACAGTCTGCTCAGTGGGTGTTTCCTTCCGAAGAGTTGCCAACTAAAGTGAAGAGAGGTCGAAGTGTTGGAAAAAAGATGGTGGCCTCGTTCTTCGGAAAGATAGGTCATTATGCGACAGTTGTCTTAGAGGATCAGAAAACAGTCAATGCAGAGTGGTACACTAACAACTGTTTGCCACTTGTCTTGGAAAAAGTTCGAGAGAAACGACCTAGCAGCAGGATCCTCCTTCATCACGACAATGCCTCGTCACACACCGCCAGGCAAACGATCGACTATTTGGCGACCTTAGACGTGGAATTACTGGGTCACCCGCCGTATAGCCCCGACCTCGCACCCTGCGATTTTTATTTATTCCCGAAAATAAAAGAAAAACTTCGAGGAAAACATTTTATGGACGCCGAAGAAGCAGTGGCTGCGTTTCAAAACGCCGTTGAAGAGACCCCTAAGGCCGAGTGGGCAAGGTGCTTTTCTCAATGGTTCCATCGAATGCAGCGATGTATTTATGTAAATGGACGCTATTTTGAAAAGTTATAATAAAACTAATAACTTGCTAGAATGCTTAGTTTTTGATTTTCTAAGAACTTTCAGTTTGACCCTCGTATAACTAACTTAGGAGAATAAATACAACAAGTTCTTAGTGGACGCAGCATCTCTAACCGTAGGTACTTTAAGTTAACAGCGACACTATTATTACGATGATTAGGTTGTATTATACTCATGTTATATGTACGTATGGTGTAATGAAATATATTGGAAAAAATCATAGCGACGCAGATTAAGTATCTCAACACCTCATCATTGAGTGTGACAATCCATCAATGAAAATATGGTACTATATAGTTAACTACATACGCCACTTAAATATAAAGAGTAGTGTCTCTCATAAATTTATCTCTCTCATGATTAAAATATTTATTTGAGTATTTTTCTTAATTAAGTTCAACCATTTTCACTACTTTCTATTTTTTATGAAATCTTTATTTATCCTTCGGAATTTGAATTAAGATAAGGTAGATATATACTTTGTCTTATAAATAAAAAAGCTGTTATCTACATTTATGTTATTAAATATAAAGCAAAATAGTAACTACGATACTGGTTCAATTAGAAGAAATATTTTGTCACCGATAGTCCATGTATTGGAAAAAGAAGCCTATGGGCTATATTGCATTACGTCAATTACTTCAATACTCTCTTGACATGTGTCCAAACAGAGTAACCTCAGGGTTCGGGTGTTCAGTCATTTATATCATATAAATTATATGTCATATGTCACAACTGTTTGTCATTTCAATTCTACCACGGCGTTGAAGTCACAGATACAACGCTTATATAATTATAAGTTTTAAATACTTAAAACTTTACAGATTGATTCAAATAGCCATAATTGCTGCTATGTTTGGATGTATTTTCTATTTTTTGCAATACATTTGGTTCAAAAACCTTGCAAACCCACTGGTGGTCACGATGGAATCGTCTACATATCCAATATCAAATATACAATTTCCTGCCGTTACACTGTGCAATGTTAATAGAATAAGTAAGAAGTTACTTAAGAATTATGTGAGACAACAGTAAGTTTTATTTTTTTAAGCTTTAAGCTTTATACCGCACATGGCAGGGTAGGCAGGCAGAGGGAATTGCATTAACCACAGGAACCTAGTGTTAAGATACTTCGTTGTTTCGTCCCTGCTTTCTCCGTCCGCGCTTTCCGCTTTTTCCGAGGCATCGCGTGTTGAGTGTCAGAACACAACGCCACGCTTTGCCTAGATGCCAGAGCGAAGAATGAAGAAAGGGAAAGGAAATAAAAAATCAATCTTCCTCGGGTGGGAATCGAACCCACAAACAGTCGTTGCAGGCAGACGCTACGCCTCTGCACCACGACGGTTGTCCAAAGTAATGGCTCAGATCAAAAAAAAACCGGTTCTAGAAACTCAGAGGAATATATAATTTTAATTTTATTTATAACTTTCGAAAAAAACTTTTTTTTCACATTTCTTTAAATTGTAATTTGTAATCAAATGTAGAATCAACAGCTTCACCATTTAAGAGTACTTTGGCTTTTATAATATTCATGTTCTAAAAATGGCAATGGTTTTTTTATATTTAATTTTGGTTTTAGTATATTATTAGTACTAAACCAATGTATTAATTTCGAAAGGACATTGTTAACATCGTCAAATATATTTTATTGTCTTTCATTTGAAAAATTTATGAGGTATCAGCAAACAATACTATCTCCGTGATCCATACAACTAAATATGGTAAGTCATTTATGTATATTAAAAAAAGAAAAGGACCAAGAAGAGGCTCTTGTGGAACTCCCATACTGATACCATTGTAACAAGCCTACAAGGATTTCGACGTAGCTCAATAAAAAATAATTGCTTAATTTACTAAGCGCTGACGGTTTCCAAAAGGCACAGATATGTTCTTCTACGTAAAACTTTTGTAGGCTTGTAAATTATTAACATTATTTAATATTTTGTAGCTACAAAGAGCTGGCCCGGAATAATGAATCTTTACACGAAGTAGAAATGTTCTGTCTACAATTGGTCAGACTACTGGATTTTTCATATAATAAAACTATGCAGTTACATCCACTGTTACTATCTTTCGCGAAATATCTTGGTGACAGCAATAATATAACAAAAATAATGAAAAAAGTAAGTTGATCTTACAATTCAACAGCTATTTCTAGATAATTTATAAAAATATATACATTAAATTTTCCTAAATTAATACATCTAGAGTTGACAAGGAAGAAGAAGAAGCCAGTGCCACTCTGTTTACCTCAGCTCCCTCGACTGGGATCGAACCCATATCCCTCGTTTTTACAATCAAACGCCAGCGAGGGCAACATTGGTCTCAAATAAAGTACATTTTGTTTAAATCCTTAAAAATTACGTTCAAATTAGGTTTGATATGTATAACAGTCATGTTCCTAAATTGAAATATTCATTAAATAAAAAGCTTGCTTAAATAAATTATACAGCAACTCTATGACAGATATTAATAGGTTGAAATTGTTAAAGCAATAGCCAAGGGCTTTTAGCTTTAAAGCGATGCGTATAAACAATGGGTCATTGGCAAGATCGAATATGAGAAATCGACAAGTTCTACTTAGAAATTAATAGTGGATTTATTTTATATCTTCCCTTGAGGCTTAAAAATTAAAGTTAGTTAAAGTATAGTGTTTGATTTAAATTGTGAAGTTATTATTAGTGGCATATTAAACATAAATTATTATTTTATAGGCCAAAATATATAAAAAAGATATGTTCATCGGTTTTTTTTACAGTAAAAATGATGTAGGCTATGCACTAAATAATTTGGTAAGTCTCATCAATCTTCTTATTAATTTTGGGGTATTGATCGATCGATTGGGTTTTCAAAAAAATACTATGATAGAAAGTTAACGGGCAGCGTTTATTTCCGCCAATTTCTATACAATATCTTGAAATCGACCGAAAAGAAAAAAAAAATTTTGACACAAAATTCTCTGTCCCTGCCTTAACTATACAGCGTGAAGCTGAAATATAAGAAAAATAATATTTACACTTGTATACTCTTTCAGCTATCGCCACCATGTAACGAAATGCTAATAAGGTGTTCCTGGTCAGGTGAAATAGTGAATTGTGACAAAATATTTTCAGTGCATCGCACGGCGCATGGTCATTGTTGTGTGTTCAATCTTGTTCTACGCTACGACTCTAATGGCAGGCAAGGAAACATAACTACTTCTTCTTATTTAGATCCTACAAAATGTAACAAGTGAATAGCGTCAAGTTCCACCACTAAACGCGCAGTGCCTAGAATAAAAAAAGGCTAAAAGCGAAAGACTTAACACTAGATTCCCATAGTTCCTGAGGTTCCCTCTGCCTACTCGGCTATGTGTGAGATAAAAAAGGGAGTAGTATAAAATGAAAAACATTTTCTGTCTTACTAGGATAGCCTCTGTCTGTAGCAGTTAATCTTGGACAGGACAAATTATTACTGACACAATGAATATTGTGAATATAATGTCTTCAATTCGGGTCAAAAAACAACGCTCGGTTCTCTCTGTGTATGAGAATGATATAATATTAAATAGTGGCTAGTTTTTATAAATACCTTACGTAGTAGATCATGTTTTGAATAGAAAAAAATATATTTACTATTGTACTAAATTTAACGAAAGATTTTTTTTTTTTTTAGCTTCACGCTTTATCCCGCACATGGCAGGGTAGGCAGAGGGAACTGCAGGAACTATTAGAACCTAGTGTTAAGACACCCCGTTACTTAGTCCCTGCTTACTCCGTCCCCACTTTCCGCCGTTTTCGAGGCATTGCGTGTTGAGTGGCGGAACTCAACGCCGCGCTTTGCCTTAGTTGCCAGAGTGAAGAAAATGGAAATAGAAAAATCCATCTTCCCCGACTGGGGATCGAACCCAGAAACCGTCGCGTTAGCCGCGTTGCGCCACGACGGTCCTCTTAACAAAAGATCTGGTCTAATTTCTCATTACCCCAGTAAAGATTTACAATACCTATAACTAGCTTCACACTGTGATCTGCTTGTTAAGCTATGGACTTTTGTCTTACTATTCCAAAAATTGTACAAAACATTTCACCGTTTAGGAACCGAACCTTCTACCATCATCTGAATAAACGGAAACTTCCCAAGTACTCACTAAAATCTCTCACTCTCAGATTATTTGTATATATAACAGAAGCACGTTCTAGTACAAATATTTATTTATTCATATTATTATATAATTTCGCTTGTTTAGACTGGACACAACTATTTACACAGTGAAGCGACAACACAATCCAGGACAATTGCACGGACTTAATGTAATATTAGACCCTATGGTCGATGATTACACGTATACGTTGTACAATATGGTAGGGCTTGAAGTGAGTATTACTGCCGAGGTAAGGTAAACCCTGAGATATAGTGTATGGTATTTACATAGAGCTATTAGGTACTAGGTATGTTTGTGATCCTGGAGATGGAGATGATGTCACAATTCTATTCCTATCCTATTGTATTCTATCCAGACATGATCTGTATTAAAAACAGTATTATATATATATATATATATATATATATATATATATATATATATATATATATATATATATATATATATATATATATATATATATATATATATATATATATATATATATATATATATATATATATATATATATATATATATATATATATATATATATATATATATATATATATATATATATATATATATATATATATATATATATATATATATATATATATATATATATATATATATATATATATATATATATATATATATATATATATATATATATATATATATATATATATATATATATATATATATATATATATATATATATATATATATATATATATATATATATATATATATATATATATATATATATATATATATATATATATATATATATATATATATATATATATATATAAAATATCTTCAAAATATATACTAAATTATAATAGAATTTTGAAAACACCTGATAATAGAACAATAATAGCTGGTTGGTCGTCAGATCAGTTTTAATTTAGCAAAAAAAGTAAGCATTTAAATATAATTTGCTTCCATCGTGTTAATGTGAGATAGCAATGCAATCCTACATTGCAATGATGAGGTGGATCTGCATTTTAATAAGTTATTTTCACTGTCTTTTCAAATAGACAAAGCACAGAATTTCCACTCAGATTTTACCAGAGACTGGTAAACGAACTTCTTAACACTAGGTTTTATTTGTATACCTTCTGTAATTTGCAAACGCAACGGATAATAAATAAAAAATAAATAATATATTTACTTTACTGTTAATTACAGGTACTAATATTTGATCCTACTCACTACGCTGATCCGAATGGAGGTCGTGTTATACAGCGTATTGTGCAGCCAAACCAAGCGGCTTTTTTTGAAATCAAAAGTATCAAACAAGTTGCTACTGCAGAAGTTCGCAAATATCCACCGAAAACGGTTTATTTTTATCTATTTAATGTATACTTAAATAAGTTATCGTCTTACCTTAAGCGTTTTGTTAGACAAAAATTATTCCGCCAAAGTACACTAAAAGATGTGTGTTTTGTGTTGTGAAAAGAATTCTCGCGCAAAATGGAGAACATAGTGTCTTAACACTAAATCTTTTATTCCTGTTATATGTAGAACATACGCGTGCGTGAAGCTGAAAAAAAGATATATATAGATATGTTAATGACCAGACCACAGTGTAAAGCAATTTCCTTATATGGTAATTTTAGTCTTGTTACATTTTACTTAAGTAGATAATTCGCATTCTGCAAATATCAATGTTGCAATCGACGATTAGAAACTGGCCAACTGAACAGGTAATTGGTACAAATTAAACTATTAAGTAGCTTGTTATCTATACATATATGTATATGAGAGGCGAATTTTAGTTCGTTGGGTAGATTTAGAAAACATTCGGGTTGGTACAACACTGTGCCTAATAAGAAATTTTTCTCTTATTTATTTGAATGTAAAAATATAAAATGAAATTATTTATATAGTTTTTTATTTTAACTGACTATACCAAGAACGCTTACATTTTTTCCGTGTTGAACTCAACGCTGCGTTTTGTCTAGTTTCCAGAGCGAAGAAAATGAAAATGGAATGGAACCACCAACCGTCGCGTTTACAAATAGACGCTACGCCTCTGCGCCTAGACGTACTGACATATAATAAATACAATGGCTAACTATTGGTGACAGCATATAAAAATATTACAGGAAATTTTTATTTTTCAGCGACAATGCTTTTTTCACGATGAAATGAAGGACAAATTCAATGAACTATACTCATATAGCACTTGCATTGTCAAATGTCGCGCCAGAACAGTTGAATCTCTTTGTAAATGTACACCATATTTCTTTCCTAAATCGTTTAATCAGGGTCCCGTTTGCACGTTAGACGATTTAAAGTGCTTAAATAAATATAGAGGTATTTTATAATTATTTGCTTATATGAATTTACTATTACGTTGTACTCAATTTTTTAGTTTCTTTCATAGCGGGCTTTTCGAGACATCGCGTATTAAGAGGCAGAACTCAACGCCGCGTTTTTGCCTAGTTTCCAGAGCGAAGATAATGAAAAAAAATCCACCTTCCTCGAGTGGGAATCGAACCTACAAACCGTCACGTTTGCAGGCATACGCTCAACACGCCTTTTAGGACGACATTATCCTGTATATTAAGCAAAATTTATTTAAACCTTTGAAATTACTTAACTATTTATAATTGTCTTTTTTAGTTATATTTTCCTACATAAATAAAACAAATTGTAAACAAAATCTTGCACTAGTCAGTCAGTCAATAGTCAATTAGATTAGGCATAGATGAAACCTAGATATCGTATGCCTTATAATCTAATAAATATTCTGAAATCTTAAAACATAATCAAGATACTATTTTTAAAAATTTCAGAAAAGCTATTTTACTTATATCCAAAAGGCGCAGTGAGTACTGATGGCTTAGAGACAGAGCTCGAAGATTCCCTGTACTGTGACGAATGCTTGCCTGATTGTGAACTAACTCAACACTTTACCAAACATTCTAAAATACCAGTGTCAAACGCAATTAACAAAAACAAAGAGTTCATCACACATTTTCTGTAAGTATTTTAACATAAAATAATTATTATAATAGATAAATGTAAATTAAAGTTTCTGAGAAATAATGTCATTCAAATTCAAATGCATTGCTTTTGAAAGTTGATTATTTCTTTATAAATTATTATAATTTATACACATATAACAACTTAAAATCACATCACCGCTTACAGAGTTTTCATTGGTATTATATATGCATGTATGTATACATTAAAAATATTTTTATTTTATAGTAATGGATTAAATATAACTGATAAATGCATATTAAGCATTTATCAAGCCTCCACCAACGGCGTTTTGAACCGTCTCGACACTGTTTATTACTGGTTCGAGATTGTGAGTAAGTATATATAGTATACTTACTTCGATAATTACTTTTTTTGTGTTTTTTATTATTATTAAATTTTTAGATTCCCGATAAATAGATAAACATATGACCTATTCTCACATAACAGACTACCTAGAATCTGTCAGAGAGGGACGGAGAGTATGCCTTTGAAATGTTAAATAATTTCTTCTATTAATATAAGTAAATTTTTTTTTATGATTATTTTCTTTTTTAACTTTACGCTTTATCCCACATATAGTAGGGTAAGCACCTTTAGAACTTAGGATTAAGACACTCCGTTCAGTATTTTCTGTTACCAGAGCGAAGAAAATGTAAATGAAAAATCTATCAACCCCGAATGGGAATTGAACCACAAACCGTCGCGTTCGCAGACAGGCGCTGCGCCTCTGCCCCACGGCAGTCCTAAATAAATATAATGTGAATATCTATGTGTAAAATTTATATTATTACATAAATTTTACACAAATTTATATTATTATTTATACAAACAAGAATTTTATAAGCGTATAATATAATCTCGACTTATTTCTGTTTTTTTTTTTCAATTTTAAAATATTATTTGGACTCTTACAGGTAACATCGGTGGATTTTGTAGCATTCTGGTTGGATTCTCTTTAGTCAATATAATTGAGTTTTTATATTATTTTTTCATACGTTTTATAATAAATTTGTTTCGGTTCTATAACGAATACAATTAAATTATAATAATTTTCGTCATCACACATCTCTTTTCGTTTATCTTTTTTTTTGTTTGTTAATTCTGTATATTAAAATGAAAGCCTTGTAATGTAATATATATTTAAAAAATAAAAACCTAATAAAAATGTAAGACATTTAAAAATTGCAATTAATGTAATATTGTAATTTAATCAGTATGTTTATATACGTACTAAATAAATTATTAATTAACAATCTAATTATAATATTCAATTTTATTCAATATCTTGCCACACAAACTTATATATTAAATAAATAAAACAGGCTGTGAAAAGCAAATGTGTAGCCAAAAATATTTTTATGACATCAACATTTAGATAAACATAAGCCTATTATTACGCTTTTTAAATTTCGTAGTTCTCATGCCCTTCCAAGTGTGGAAACTTTTGAGGGAACGGAAATTTTCCAACTACGCTCACAGATTATATATTACATTAATTGTAATTAATATTTTTATTTCTCATTTGGACATTGATATAAAATAAATAATATATCTTTTTAAGATTTCTATCAAAAATAATAAGTATAATGGATTGTATTCTTGTATTTAATCTATGTCAAGTAATCCATAATTTTAATGTGCATTTACGAAGCAATATTGAAATGACATCAAAACAATATATTTGTTTTAAAGGAATGCAAAATTGAACTAAATATACAATTAGACGTGTTTCATAACAATTGAAACATATTTTACAATGAATTTCATAAATATTAATATATATACTTACTTATACTATATAGTTATATAATGCAATAGCAAACGTCGCCAAATAATTCTACTAATAACTATTTCCGAGAATGCGCAACATTTATTTGGACCTGTCAAAAAGACTGTGGCACTGGCAATATTGGACAAAGGTTTGGAGTCGCAATATCTGTTTATTCTCTAAAATGTCTGCAAATTCGCCACCTGGGAAGAGCGACGGTAATTTATATACCATTTAGATCAAATATATTTAAATGGTAAATTCAACAATCCAATAATAATATTATATTATAGGTGATGAAACTCACGATAATGCAGTCCCGCCAAATCCGATTGAGAATTTAGGTTCAAGAATTCGCGACTTAGATGTTGACTCTATCAGACGATATTTAGCGCAAAAACTTGGATTTTATGACCCATCGGAAGTAGATGGAGAGGTAGAAAAAGTTCTAGATGAAGTTAACTTAAATGGTGTTGTCAAATGGCTGAAAAGTGAACGATGCCAGTACGTTATAACTCTATCTGGAGCTGGTATATCTACATGTAAGTGATCAATTAACTATAAAAATTATATCTAGTATATAATCATGCGATTGTACAATTATTTTTAATTTAAGATCAAAAAGTTACTGTATCTATTATTTTAATTAAATATTGTCTAAATTGAATTTTTATTTGTTGTTAATATTTTGATATATATTTTACAATTTTAGAAAAAATATTTTTATTCAATTCATGGCTATTTACTTAAGGCCTGTTTTTGGCTTGATTTTTTTTAAATTATTATATTTTGATATAAATTTATAAACTTTTCATTATTTAGTATATAATGTTTTTTTAATATCAAATGCATTTTAATTACATTAACAATATTGTTTTAAAAAAATATGTTAATCATTTACAGCTGCTGGCATTCCAGATTTTAGAAGTCCCGAAACAGGGTTATACCACAACTTGCAAAAATACAACTTGCCGGAACCTCAGGCTATTTTTGAAATCAACTTTTTCAGACAAAATCCAAAACCTTTCTTCACTCTAGCTAAAGAGCTGTTTCCAGGACGCTTTAAGCCAACCGTCTCTCATTATTTTATCAGAATGTTACATGAGAAAGGTAAATTTTAATAATTTATTCTAATACTCAATGTATTTTAGTGTTTAGGGTGAATTTGAACAATGTCTCGGCAAGTTCTACTTATTTGGGTTATTTCCTCACTTAGAATGATAAATAAATGTCTACTACGAATAATATATTTTAATAAGGAGTAATATGATATTAGTAATAGATAAGAATAACATTCCTAATAAAAACTTATCTCTTCATATTTTTTAATAAATTGTCTCATATCAATTAAACAACTTTAATTAAATTCACAATATATCTATATATAATTTTATATATTTTGTGTACAATTTAACCAACAGGTATCTTACTGCGTCATTATACACAAAATATTGATACTTTGGAAAGAGGTGCAGGAATACCAGAAGACAAAATTGTCGAAGCTCATGGAACATTTTATACATCCCATTGCTTGGAATGCCGTAAACAATACTCTTTGGAATTTATAAAAGGTATCATATGAGAAAACACATTTTTAACTTTTACTTAATGAATTCCATAAATATTAAATATAAAAAAATATAAACAAAAATTAACTGTATTTTTGTACATTATTCTAGTATACAATCAATAATGTATTTAAATTTAAAAATAGGATAAGCTGAAGTTAAAATATAAATGAAATTGAATACAAACTATATATTTTTCAGAAAAAATATTCTCGGATCAAATACCAATATGTACTGACTGTCCGGGTGTTGTCAAACCTGACATTGTCTTCTTTGGAGAGAGCCTGCCAGAGAGATTCCAACAATGTCTCCAAGAAGACTTTCAGAAATGCGACATGCTTATTATTATGGGATCTTCTCTTGAAGTACAGCCTTTTGCATCTTTGGTTGATATGTAAGTTACTCTATATATGTAGTTACTGTAAAAAATATAAAAAATATTATTTATTAATATTGACGTATTTGACTTGTGTTAAACTGAAAGCATTGTATACAAATGGCAGGTGAATTAATCAGAAATAAACATTAAAATTCAAATCAATCCGGAATAATATTAAAGTAAATAAGTAGTGCCAAGGCACATTCTGGGGTGACTTAACCATCATAGTACAGCCAACGTCAAATAATTAGAGACACTCAGGGTATTCAAATAAATAGATGCACCTTTAAGGACACATAATACATACTGCTTCTAAATCTATATATAAATAACTTCCAAAAACCAAAAATCTATCAATTTTAAAAGATATAGAACTGTCAGCAACCATATTGCTTAATTTGCAATTACCTTTTCGAATGAAACATCAACTCCGAAAATAAAAGAAATTATTAATACTAAACTAATGTCGTGGTGCTGAGGCGTAGCGTCTTCCTGTAAACGCGACTGTTTGTGGGTTCGATTCCCACTCGGTGAAGATGGATTTTTTTATTTCCATTTTCTTCGCTCTGAAAACTATGCAAAGCGTGACGTTGAGTTCCACCACTCAACATGCAATGCCTCGAAAATGGCGGAAAGCGGGGACGAGAAAGCAGGGACTAAGCAACGGATTGTCTTAATCAGGTTCCACGGTTCCTGCAGTTCCCTCTGCCTGCCTTGCCGTGTGCAGAATAAAATAAAAAAAATTAAAACCACACACTCGTTGCAGGGTACCAGAATGGTGTCCTCGTCTCCTCATAAACCGTGAGAAGGCGGGCATGCGCTCCTCCATACTGCGTCTGTGGGGCCTCATGAGCGGCGGCCTGCAGCTCGACGAGGAGTCCTTCCGGGATGTGGCCTGGCTGGGCGACTGTGATGATGGGTGCCTGGAACTAGCTGATAGACTCGGATGGGGGGTGAGTAGGAATTTAGGTAGTTTATTATTACTAAGTTAACATCAAGTATAAAGCTAACTGTGAATTTAATAAGTTTAATAATTAAATAATAATTTATTAAAAATGGTAATTATAAATAAAGATTATGGAATTATTTATGTCAACATTCCTCACCTTCTGCCCAGTTTTAAAATGTCTCAAAAATTAGACTGAGGGACTATTCCTGTCTTTCCTGTGTAGAATGCCAAAAAATTTAAGAACATCCATAATTGATTCCAATAAGGAATTGTTACTTTGTTATGACAATCAATTAAATCTATTCCTATCTAATTATTTTTTTTTAATAAAAATTGTACAACTTTACAAAAATTATAATATATATTATTATTAACTCCAGGATGAACTACGGGCCCTAGTAGCAAGAGAACATGAAAGATTAGAGCGTCAAGGAGCTTTTAAGTCACCCTATGCACCCACAGCGGCTGAACCTGTTGCAGGACAAAGCTCACCTGAACCCAAACTATGAAAAGTAAAGCTTTTGCATTCCTTTACTTTAGATTTAGCTTAAATCTCTTTGACATATTGATTTTAATTATAGTTTTGTTGTTTGAAAATATATGATGTATTTATTAGTATTGTGTGGAGGATTTTGTCTGATTTCCAAGTGGCTTGATTTTTTTTCATAGATTTATATAAAATATTTATTTTTACTATGTTTTTTATATTACATACATACACAATTACATATTAAAACACAAAGTACATATTCAAATAGTAAACTCTGTAATGTTAGTTTATATAATAGATATTTATAGTTTACACTAATATTAAAATTGGCCTAAAATCTATATATGTATAGTCAGGTAACATAGCCTTTATCCAAGAAGATATTATATTCACTATGCTGTTTTTATTTTAATAATCATGTATATTTAATAAAGCACTAAGAATATTAAGACATATTATTAAGCCATTTGGGAAAAAGATTAATGTCATGTGAAATAAATCTATTTTTACAAAAAAAAAATCGTTTATGTGACAATGTTATGCATATATACATATTATTTAAATAGATTTATCAAAATTATGTAATTTAACTTTTTATATCTAGTAGTTCTATATATTAGCATATTTTATTAAAATTTTTTAGTTCCTTTCCTAATGTTTTTCAACTACATTTTCAATAAATGTATAATAATTAGAAATAATTCCACTAAATAAATTTTCAATATATTTTTAAAAATTTACTGCTTAAATAGATGTTATTTGTAGTTTGTCATCAACATAATGTTCAGTAATTATTTAATAGTTAATATTTATTTGTCTCGATTTTAAGTCTCCTATAGAATTAAAATTATAAAATAATGAATAAAATCTAGTCAAAAGCTTAAGTGGCTTGGAACTTATTTTCATTTAATTGCACACACTTAGAGAAGCGAGTTTTTAACTTAGAATTTTACTTTTGGTACCGTTTTAAAGAATTTAGAAATATAAATTAATTCATAGAAAATATATTAATCAAATTCTCAAAACATCTGTTGTTTACCAAAAATAGATTTTTAACTTTACAATCCCTAAAAAGTGATAAAGTAATGAAAACAAAGAGTTTAAAATTATTACTATATTAATTATTATCTGATATGTTACAAAATAAACAGATTATATATTGAATTTTTCTGTGTATTTTCTATAGGAGACTTGTATTGTATGATGGAAGTAAAGCAATAAATTAATTAAGTTGACATGAGTAAAAATTTAGAATATATTTCACCTATTATATTTTACCTTGTAATGAATTAAATGTGATTTATTTATAATTGTGTTACTTACTATTGTGAAAAATAAATATATATAATTGTATGGACTCAGTTTTGTAAAATAAATTTTCTTCATGAAGTCACAATATAAATACTGTTTTGAGAAATAGAATTTAGAGCTTCCTTATCTCAAGTGTGTAACAATGTTTATATGAGAATTGCAATTATTTTACAACTACAAACATGAAGACATAAACATTAAACATATTATTTTGATATTTATTAAGTATTACTATAAAAAATATTAACTTAGCTATCACTGCTTGAAATATTTTACAAAACTTTGTATAGACGTATAAAAAACAATAATGCTATTTTTAATATTGACGATATGTAAAACTTTAATAAAATTGACTTAATTTGATCGCAAACTTTTCTTAATATTACATACATATGACTAAAACAAGTAATTACAATGTAAAATAGGCAATTACTTAACTAAGTGCTTCATTTAAATCGTATGTTAATTCAATGAAATCCCTAAATATATATATATATATATATATATATATATATATATATATATATATATATATATATATATATATATATATATATATATATATATATATATATATATATATATATATATATATATATATATATATATATATATATATAAATAACATATTAAATTGAATCTTGTACTTATACTATGACATATATGATATCATATTATCTAAAATGATTACTAATATTTTGATATTAGCAGTCAGTACAATTAAATATTAAATTTCAAACACACTGTAGTAAAAAAATCTCATATAAAATAATTTAAAAGGAAAATGTTATTTTCAATTTCATGAACAGTTTTCACTCTAATAATTTATTTCTCTTTTTAGTAATTAATTATGATAAATAATTATGATTATTTCAGGTACTTATCACTATTAGAAATTAACTTTTTGTTATTTTATGTACTTGCAACATTTTATATGCAATGGATTAAAATTTTCATGTCATAATACCTTTCTGCAATGTATATAGTATAAACGATTGTTAGTATATAATATATATCATTTTCCCAATAATTTGTTGTCAGTCAGTCATGTTCCACTATCTTGCAAGCTGGTTAATACCCAGTGGAGAAAAGAGTGACGTCACTATTTAAAGGTTTTGAAAGCTTTTAAATTTTTTTAACAGCTATTCTAAAGGAAAATTTATTTTGATTAACATGTTAACAATATATTATGTTTTTACTGTATATAAAATCAAAACTAAAAGTTAGCTAAAATCCTTGAGTATTGGTGACATTGTAATTTTATTAATAATTACAAATTTTGAATGCATTTTAGTAAACATAGCTTTAGAAAATTTTAGTGTAAGGGTTTAAATGTATGTATTATTTATTTTCTATACTTAAATGGGTTAAATTTAGTGCTAAATGTGCTTATTTGGTTGACATTTTGAATAAAATATTTTGCCTCATCTGTTTTTTTTGTAATCTATACTTTTACTGTTTTTCGTTTATTTTTTGGTTAATTTTATCATTTACTTTATTATGTTGTCTAACGATAGTGCCTAGCAATATTGATTAACTTTGTACAAATAAGTAAAAAGAGTAATTTAATGTTGTTTTAGCTTCCTGTTTTATTGTTTAGCAAGTCTACCTCCCCCTTAAAGTTTGGCAACGCACTTGTAACAGGGCTTATTCCAGTGCTAAAGTGACTATTTACCATAAGGTGTCCCGAACGCTCGCTAGCCTTGTCTTTCCCATTTAAAAGTCGACATAGACAATCTAGTGTAAATACGCTCTTTTCACACAGAAAGTATACATTACTAATTGTTGTGAGTATGCATCAAACAAATACTTACAATGTAACAAAAGAGAGTATATAAATAAATAATCCAAATTACAAATCGAAACAAATTATCATAAAATGACAAATCATTTATAAGAGTACATGTGTACATACAGACACACACACACACATCTGTATGTGTGTGCGTGCCCATTTGTGCCCAAATTTTAGCAATTAGATTTTTTAATTAACATAAGTAATTTATATTGAAACTATCCCTTTAAATAATTATAATAATATAGGTTGTTACAAATTTCAGTAAATAATAATAAAAAATTCAATAATAACTGCATTCGTTAGAAACTGTGTCGCAGCTATTACCACACATTATAAGCATCGTTTCATACTGTACTAATATTAGCGTACAAATAATTATTAAGACATTTTAATGAAATAGAAAAATAACTATATAATTAGAATAACGATTAAAAAATAATGTTTCTATGTGCGGAGAAATGTGTATCTGCGAACGTAGGTATGTAAATATGTGGTGTGTATTTCAACACATGCTTGTGAGATGGTCTTATTTTGATCAAAATTTTATTTTAACGAATCAATTACCTCGATTTTACATTGAAATGAATAAGTTGCCCGTTAATTATATGAGTCCCCGAGTACCCTCACTGTACATATATTGAAATCTAGAAAGTAGTAACACGTCTCGGATAGCGACATCAGATTGACCATACTTCTTATTCTAACAAAATCTAAACTATTACGTTTTAAGCATATAATAATATACAATTGAGTATAAAATAAATAGAATAAAATAAAAGCGAAATAATTCACATTTTAATTTTAATTTACAAATCACATACATTTACATACAATTTTCTTACATTTTAAGTATTTATAAGTTATAACTAAAAGTGTAAAAATAGTGTTTATTAATGCCTGTAGTTTTTAATTCTCACAAATAATTAGATTTACAAAAACTTAAATTAATTTGAAGATTAATTTTAACTATCAGGAGTTTCAATTCCAGTATAAAGCTTTATTAATTATTAGTAATAATAATAACACTTATTATTACATGAAGGGTTAGTTTCATCCATTGTTAAAGTCCCAGATAGAAAAATATATTTCTTGTGTAGCAGATAAACAACAAATATCTAGAAGATAAAGACCTATTTAAACTATCAGCCTTTATCTAATAGACGTTATTAACTACCAGATTACTATCTAAAACTTTATCAATAGCCATTGAAATCGGCCCTAATTATAAAAGCTACATGTAATACATTCTAATCTGTTAGTTAATGTAGTTAGTTAATTTATTCACTTGAATTGACTATATAGTATATTAAAATTAATCCACTCACTAATATGATATTTAAGTGTTGTCATAGAACATAATAGCAAAATTGAATTCCACTGTTGCTTAAATTAATGAAGTTTTTATTTTAAATTTTAAAAGTACAGCCATAAGATGCAGCAATTCAGAACTTCTTTATTATTAAAAAACTACTTTTTTTATTAAAATTGTTTACAATAATACAGCAATTCACTACATTTACTTTCATTGTATATTTTTAAAATATTTTACAAAGTATTACTGACTGTTCAAAGAGATTATTGTCAAACATTTACTTATTCCTTAGCATCGGTAATACCCTCAGTGCCAATAGCAAACATAGCCTCTGTTTCAGGTAAACAGGGGCTATCATATATTTTACACACTCTATTATCACCCCGTCCCTTTCTTAGGTACAATCTTGTGGTAGAAGCATGAGCTATGATGTGCCCACCGATGGGTTTCTTGGTATCAGCATTAAAAACACCCACTGAGTCCACTTGTGCTACGACTTGGTTTGTTATTATTACTGCTACACCAAACTGGAAAAGGTTATATAAGTAATCTTAGATACTATTTTAAAAAGACTGTAATATCCAATTCTTTTTACATAAGTCACATTTCAGCTCATTTAAAATAAACTACACTTTAATTTTTTTTTTTTGTGATTTTATAAACGTTTTAGTAAAGAAATCCAAATATAATAAATAACAACAAAAAAATCACATTACATAATATATATATTTCGTAAACTTAATCAACAATAAAAGTAAAATTAATATCTTTTCATATACCTCGTCAGCCAGTCTCAAAAGCATTCTCATAAATCTACCGAGGTGCAGTTGTCTTGAATTGAGCTCTCCTCTACCAGAGTAGTCGGTTCTGTATAGTGCTGTTGCACTATCCACTATTAACAAAGAGTACCTAGAAAATATATACTTTTGTAATAAAATGTGTAAAAGCTTCTTTGTCTAAGTAAATATTTAAAAGAAAAAAACAAGAAAAATGTAATTTTAAATATATTTTAAGCATAATAAGTTATTTGATATTTGCGATTATTATACATTTTAAATAAAATAATTTAAACGGATTTATCGCTTATATTGATATTTTTTGTCAAACCCGACGTTTCTTGAGACCAGTTAAATGTAATATTCCCTTGCAGTGTGCGGGTATACAAGCTTGATTGTGACTGTGGCTTATCTTACAGTGGCCAGACAAAGAGGAGCATCGGTATTAGGGTGAAAGAGCACATCTCAGATATCAAGAATGAGCGTGTATTAAAGCACAGTGTGTGAGCACTCCTTGAACAAGCCTAACCATTACATCAGGTTTGATAAACCTCATATACTCGCTAGGGAAAATAAATATATTCCTAGAATGATCCGCGAGGCTATTGAAATACAAAAATATCCTAATTTCAATAGAGAAGACGGTTGGAAGCTTTCTACCACTTGGGATCCACTCGAGGCAACTCCGAAACCGTTGGCGGTAGTTTGATATAATAATTATATCAAATGACAGAAGAATGCCACCTCAGTCTACCCGTGACCACGGACTACTGCAAAGTGTTCGAAACGTCGGGTTTCACAAAAATCAATATACGCGATAAATCTGTTTAAATTGTTTTATTTAAAATATATATTAAGCATTATATGTTATAACATACCAAATTTTTAGCTCCAGTATATTGCAGCACAAGTTTAAAATATATATAAGAATTATTTATTATCACTCAGTATTTCTAGAAATGTATCTATTAAACATTACTTTTTTATTTTATATAATATACACACCTTTTGTATTCAAACATAGAGGTTTACATTGAATATAGAATAATTAAGTGTTGACTATTGATACAACAAATTTTTCTCACCAAAATGTATAATCAATTCAAACTTCGAATGAAATTACAAAGATATACTTCACAAATACAAACAAATAAGTAATAAAACAAAGACTGGATTCTATTAATAATAGGTTTGCTTATCACTCCATAAGATGCATAAAAAATAAAATATACAAGTACATTCTTACCGAGATTCAGCCATCATGGCACAGGCCTGTACCAGCAGTTGTGTTTGATGGTCAGTATTATAAGCTCTGGCATAAGCCACATTGTCCAGAACTGCTGCTCCTTCCATACCATACCTTTGGGCTACAGCTAATAGTCTCTCTGGACGGAATGTGCCTTCAGTGTCAATGTACATACATTTGCCTTCTCCACCCGATTGTTCTATTGGTAGCTGAAATATTTAATTTCTATTTAAAATACATACATGTAGCATGGCAGCAAGAGAAAATTGTCTTCGTAACTTTCAGTACTTAGTGTGGATTTAGACAGTGTTAACAAATTCTTGCAATTTAATAATAGTGGAAACGTCATTTGTGTGCATCTGTTCTTGCTGCAGGAAAATGTGAGCTTTAAGTTCCTTTTATATTTTTTATAATAATTAACAGCCAAACAATTAAAAGGGTTACAGCTTCAGGGGGTGCAGATATATTGCCAACTTTGATGTGGAAGAAGATGCCTACCTACGTAACACCCCAGTGGCGTAGCTAGGGGGTGGCGAGAGGGGCGGTCGCCCTAGGGCACAAGCAAGGGGGGCACCAAATTTGAAAATAGTTTATTTTTTATTTTTTTGAATGATGAATAATGAAGTTAAAAGAAAAATCAAAATTTAAATTAAATTACTTAAGAAAAATATCTAATTTTAAACTTTTGTGCTAAAAATGTTGTTAAATAATATCAATATGCTAAAACAAAAATATTACTATACAATACACTAATTCGTAGTATTTTGGAATACGGTAGTGTTGTTTGGCGCCCTCACTATGCCAATCATATTTTGCGACTAGAATGTGTGCAAAAACGTTTCCTATGGCATCTATCCCATTCGGCTCGCTTACATAAAACCATTAAATCGTACAAAAGTCGTTTGCTTCATTTTAATATGGTCTCTCTATCAGAACGCCGAAATGTTATCGATGCGATGTTTGTTTATAAGATTTTTAATGATAAAATTGACTGTCCTTGTCTGTTGGGCTCTCTTAATTTAAGAGTACCCGTAAGAATTCCTCGTTACCCGATTACCCCTCTGTGTCCACCACGAAGTAGAACTGTTTTAGGGTCCAATTCACCTTATTCAAGATTATGTAACATAGTTAATAGATGCAGTAATAACATTGACTTACACTATGATTCCCGATTAAATTTTTATAAAACTATACAAAATTGTTTAAAAGAATAATTATGTTGTCTCTTTTGTTAACATGTTTTAATTTATTTAATTATGATTTTCATTGTTGCTATAGATTTTATTTGTAAACTTTTTTATCTTTCTTGTGAACTTTGTACTTTTTAAAGTTGTAAAAAAAAAATGTTTCTATAGTTTTTTTTTAAAAAAAGAGACTTATTTAAATTTGTGTGCAAGCGGAGTTTACCTTTAAGTAGTTGTTGCACTGTACCCTAGATTATAAATACCTATTTTACATTGTATTGCTGTAAACAATTGTTGGTAAACCTATTAAAATGAATAAATAAATAAACATTAAAAATAGTAAGCCTCACGAATTTTAATAACACAATATTCAAGCCTTTCATTCTCAAAACATATACACAGTCCGGAGTCATCCCTTCCCTAATAGGAACACTTTTGTGACGTAAAAGCTCTATAATTTGAGTCAATAAAAATTTTAAACTCCGACTTTAGACATACAAACATTAATTCAAAAAAAGTGCGTATATTTGCTAAAATCTTACGATTCCCTTTAAGATATTCTTTTTTAAACGTATTTTTGTTTAGAACAACACTATTTGTGAAATAATATAGAATTATAAAAATTGGCAATAACGTTTTAGCTTCACGCTTTATCCCGCACATGGCAGGATAGGCAGAGGGAACTGCAGAGACCGTGGGAACCTAGTGTTAAGACACTCCGTTGCTTAGTCCCTGCAACGTACAATTTAATCCAGGGGTGATCAACACGGCGCCCGAGGGCCACAAATGGCCCTCGAAGCATTTTGGAATTTATAAATATACGTAAAAATTGTGTTAAAATAGCACATTTGTTAATTTTTTGGCCTGTAAGCAAAAATAAATTTAGAAGGGGCCCGCGACTCAAATATTACTTTATTTTTTTGGCTTGCCACTTAAAAAAACAAAATCTTAAAAATAAAGTTTGGAAAATATTAACCCATCTGAAAGAAACTTAATTAAAATCTTAAAAAAATATCGGAAAATTGGTCTGGTATTTTTGCACCAAAAAATTGCAACTATTATTAAAGTATCATCATTTTCCCCCTCCGGCGGAGGGGACCATTGTAGCCTTATACAAAGAAAAATTAAATGAAAATTATTGTATTTAGCCCCTAGAAGCTACGAAAAGACCGCATTTAATAAAAAAAAATAATCTTTCCTTGAAATGGTAATATAATACCAGAGGAGCTAATTTCTTTCAGGTGGAAAAAAGATGAATGTCCTTTTCCATAATAGAACTAAGAATTCATCAATAACTATAATTATTACCAAAGAATTAAGGGTACTCAAGGTATGCAAGTAAGAGTACCTACACACACACAAAACACAGCACACTTATAGAGCAGGATAGTCAATATTGCACTAAACTTGATATTTTAATAGTTGGTCAAGTTGTTTGTCAAATAAAATAAAATGCTTTTTGATTGAAATGTATTAATTTTTTTTAAATAACAATTTAGGTAAAAAAAACTTGAGTATCTTTATACCTATTTTATTTGTATATATTATTTGTTCTTACTAACCATATATTCCTCTACTTATACTCTGGATATTTCAAAAAATATATCAAAATACTTATATATGTATTGTTTATTATAAACAAAACATAAAAGTTCTTTAATTTTAAAAACAAATCAATTGTGCTCTTTGTTCAAATCTAAACAGCACTTTTATATTTTAATATTGTTTTCTCTGTAATACTTTTAATTTTATTTCATTCATTTGAATTTACCATATGTGTAGTTACAACATTTTTATATAAATAATAAATAAAATGAAAATTGATAAAGGCAATCGTTACCTGACATGTTACCGCAAGTGTGTGGCACAATTGTGTTTTTCCAGTTCGAAATTCCCCAAAAATCTCCGTAATTGAACCAGTTTCTATACCTCCACCAAGAAGTCTGTCTAACTCTTTAGAACCAGTTGTCAGCTGGATTATCTCAGCTCTAAAACATATTTAAAAATATTGGCAAACAAACATAATAATCATATGGCATACTATTAGTAGTACAGGCACAGTACATTACATTATTAATCAAACAATAAAACTAAATATTTCATGTGAGTTTTCAAAATTACATTTGTTGTGTTAAAATTTATAATAATTTTGTATTCAAGCAGTTTTTAGTAAGCTAGCCATTTATGCTGTTTAACTCATGAACCTTTTCTGATGAAATTCTGTAGCAGTAGTAAATCCCATTGGTACTAGTTTAGAAGCCTCTGACAATATTTTATCAGCTTTAGCTTCGGAAATTCCTTTGATGGTTATTAACCATTTTTTTGGTGCATATGCTACAGATTCTACAGTATGGTACCCAGCTTCTTCCAGTTTCTTTATATCACCTGATGTTATGCCATTGCCCTTAAAATATTAATAATATTTACAATTCATAACAAATATACAAGTATAAAGTATTATAAAATATAATAACAATATGATCTCACTTCTAGTTTACTAATCAGCTGAGGTCCGCATTCATCGAGGTCTTCATCGATGGTAGCAGTTGTTGCAGTTGCAGTAGCACTCATTTCATGAAGTTTATATAAAATTCATTTAATAATAGTCGAGAAAATTATATTTATATATAAAATATTATTGCAGCTTAAACTGTTGAAGTGATTTAACTTAAATTATTCATTTATTTTTAAAATGTTATAGAAGGTGTCAAACAATATTGAATATTGTCAAACTTTCCCTCGTTTCTCATCTTAAATGTTGTAGATAAAGATAAATCTGATAACGATTAATCGAAAGATCGATTACACGGATATAAGTATCTTATATTTAAAATTTAATTTAAAATTATTTATTAAATAGGAAATAAATAAAATAAGATATAATAAATAATTAAAATTAAATATATTCTATGTAACTTTTTTATATTCTTCCGCAACTCGCTGCCATATAGCAGTTCTGATTTCCCGTTGAAATTGAAGATATTTTAGTTTCACTCTGTTAAGGGGTAATTTGCATGTCTTGTCGTTTGGCTTTGGTGATCTTGACTGTAGCATGAATATCTGTTCCTTCGTTTGTTGCTTCCTACAACCACTTAATAAAGGAAATTATTGGTAGACTTGTCTTTGGAATTCTGATGCTTACTCCAATATGATATGCAAGATTTGATTGTCTCATTACAAAGAAAAGTCTGCCATAGATATGTAGTTTAAGGTAATTCGTAGAGGATTAGATGAATTGATGCCTCTCCGTTTAGTATTTTCTGAGATCATATTTTTTTGTTGCACGACTTCCAGTCATGCAACAAGACTTATTCTTCATAAATCCCCTTTATCGTCGGAGAAAGCAGCGATAGAGTAGCAAATAGTGACTGCTTCGGTATTTGACTAGGAAATTTGGCTCGGTCTTGAACTTTTCCATCTTTCAGCAACCTCCTCTAAAGCTCCTGCCACTTTTGCTATTATAGATATATATTTATTTCGAAATCATTGCCACTAATAACCGAAAAGTAAGTGGCTACAACATTGGTAGAACTCTGGGGAAAACCGTAGAAGTCGAGTACTTCAATATTAGTTCTATGCTCTTGTAGACACAGATGCCTTTCGGATGCAGTTAGCAGGATACCTGTGTATTTCTTGCATAGTTTCTTTTGCTGCGAATTGGGTTTGACCAGCTATTTCTTGGCGTCAAACATAATCATGTTGAATGAGTTTATGTTATTTAACATATCTCTTCAAGTCTTGGGCTGTGAGAATGAGCTATTTGATGTACAGTCTCTACTCGATTAGGTCAAGAAAACCTGCGACAGCAGCACATTTTCTCGTTAATGTTGTTAGATAGAGTTTGTAAATAATGTATAAGTGATTTATGTTTCGATATTCTTTGATTTTCATAGTATAAATAATTAGTAATAGTTACTCATATTTTAAGTGTATTTTTTTAATAATTTCAAATAATCGATATACGATGACAGATTGACTGTTGAATCGGTACCGGAAAGTTTTCTAATTTCATTATTATTTGATTCCACCTATTCGAGGCAAATAAATTAATAATATATATAAAAATATCTGAAAAGTGTATTCAACAAATTTACGATAGTTTAACGAGTGATTTTTTGTTATCAATACTTTAATTTTGTAACCATGGGTGATATATCATTACAAATCCGTGACAAAGTTTTTCAAGTTAAAAAGGAAATTTTATGTGAATATAGTGACTATTTTCGTGCAATGTTTAGCGGTAATTATGTAGAAAATCAACTTAATCTGATATCCATTGATGTAAGTTGCTTGACAAACGATATAATACTTAAATATTATAAAAAATTCTATCTTTTTTATTTGATTCAAACTAGATATTAATAGGTATTTGAATTTATTAGATCTTTTTCTTCTAGATGTTAGACCCCAACACAATGAATATTATTTTACAATATATGAATGTGGGCTTAATAGATCTCAGTGAATATTCTCTAGCTACCATTGGTGATATAGCAGTTGCAGCAAATTTTCTTCAAGTAACAGAGTTAATTAAGCAGATTGAGTATGTATTAGAGATACAACTGAGTGAATCTAACTGGATGGAAATAATGGCCATAGCTGAGAACTGCTCCTATTCTAAATTAGAGCAATATTCAGCTGCATATGGACTTTATTCTTATAAGTTTATGAAACCTGAATTTGTTCCTTCTCTTCACAAACTTACATGGTATTTATCACACCCTTATATAGATGCTCAAAGAGAATTGGATGTGTTCATGTTTGGTTTCAAATGGATCTTAAATAATGAAACCGGAGCTGATGCACTTTTAATTATCCTTGGATGTTTAGATTTTAAAAGAGTTATTAATCATGATTTAGAAGAAATAAAAAAAGCTACATCTGAATTTGTAAACAGCTTAGCATCAAAAGTTTTAGATTGCATGTATGATCTGTCTAATAATGGAATTACAAATAAGTGAGACAGTTTTAGATAACAAGAGAAAAGAACTGTGTGAAAAATTTACTGAGAGAGTTTGGTCAGAAACCAAAAGCATAGTAAAAGATAGTAAGATCCGTCTATTAAAATATACTCCGGTTGTGCCAATGTGGGTAATTAAAAACTCTAAGCCAGAATTATTACCACATTATATGTATATGTATGATAATGATAAAGGGTTTGAGCAATGGCTAGAAGTATCAGAAAAGAATTTATGGGGTTGGAGTGTTATTTCTTGGGGATTGACTAAACTAGTTATTGTATGTGGAGAACATGGAAGAGGTACAGGTATATTCATGAAAGATGTCAAAGTTTATGATACTTTAAAACAGGAGTGGACAAGGCATGGAGTAGATTTGCCTCCTCGAAGACATGCTGGTTTAGCTGTTGTTGGAGACTCACTGTATATTGTTGGAGGAGTAGGTGGGTTTAGGTCAGTGCCTTGCACATGACATATAATTTTTTGTATTGTTTTTTTTTTTAACATTAAAAGAACATTGATTACCTTTATTTATATTTATATTATACCATTACAGGGTAGTACTGGAAACAGCTATAGTGTATGATTTAAAACAAAGAACATTCAGGAAAATAGCTAAATTGCCAGATGCAATTCAAAATCCAGCTGTGTGCGCCCATAAAGATATGGTCTATGCTGCTGGACAAAAAAATATATTCCGTTATGAAGACTCTGGTGCCACTGATTGTTGGAGAAATGTAGTGGGAACAGAAATAAGAATGAGTTGTATTAGATCTTTCAAAGACTATATATATTGTATACAAGGATATTTTAGTCACCTCTATAGATTTAGACCAGATGTAGATCACAAGCTGGAATTAGTTACTTATTTTTCAAGTCTTCCAGCTACTTTATGTAATATTGGTAAGGCTTGTTTTGCATTATTAATAAGTATGTACAAGCTTGTACAGGTGTATGAAGTATATATAACAATATTATATAGTTATATATACTTCATATACCTGTACAAGCTTCTTGGAATAGTGAAATATTTATAATGTCATCTCTTGTTCAGGGGTCAGGTCTTCTAAGAGCCAGCATGAAACTCAACGCAGCTGTTGAGTATGTAGTTGTCTTTGTAATATCAATGCTACAATTTTTATTTTTGTTATTAATATATAGAACAATAGTTATACTATATGTAATAAAAAGGACAATAAGTCAAATATATTAGGTGTTATTTGAGTAAAAATTAAATAAATATTTGTTTTCAGGTAATGATCTATTAGTGTTCACTAGAACAGTGTGCGGACAGTCCGACATTTTGGCAGTTGAACAATTTAATGATGATTTCAAAGAAAAGAAGCCAGTTGTGCTTTTCAAGCAATCCAATACTTCATTGAGAGTAAATGATGTAGCCGGCTCCTGCACTTTAGTAATGACTTTACCTCCAGTATGTAGGGAACTTTCTCAGTATCATTATAAATATTTAACAAGATATACAGAATCAAATTAAGCATGTTGTATTATTGATGTGATAATAATTTTAACTATTTTTTCTTACAAATGTTATTTATGTATAGGCATTAGTAAGAAATTCTAAAATATACACAATAAAATTGGTTGTAACTGAAAACTTTATAATTTAAGATTATTTTTAAATCCTGTGCTGTAAATTACATATATATGTAAAAGGTAAGAAAGTAATTAAAGCAATATGTTATTAATGTACATTTATTTCGAAGTTCATTTACAAACATACTAATTTGTTTATTAGTGTACATACATTTGTACAAAACGATAAAATATGTTGAATTGTTAATATGTTATGTTTTTGATAGCATTACATGCAGTTCAGAGACTAGCAGTCAACAAACAATATATAAAATCTTTCCGTTTCATATTAATACAGAATAATATTTTATGTCATCTAATTATATTTTTTATTTAATGTTGGTTAACCTAATGCAATTTAAAAATTACATAAAAAGACAGCAGGGTATGAACCCAGTTCCCATAAACTGTATATATTACTGAGAGAAACATTATTTACAATATATAAAACTTAAACAGCAAAAGCGAATATTAATCTCTTATGAACATTAAGGCCACTTGTCATCTCTATATATTTAAAGCACCATGTTAAATGTGTGAACTTAGTCTTATTTTGAAATTTGTACAATTGTTTTTGTATGTTTCTCACTTAAACTTTTACTATTTATTGTTTGTATTGTTTTTGAACGTATCATTATCATCGTTTGAACTATTAAAACTGGCAGCTTATCTCAAAGTACAATCTTAAATATAAGAGCTCCGATGCATTGTCTAAAACCATTATAATTGACATTTAGTACAGTAGTAACGTCATTGGACACTAAAATCAGAAAAGGGCCTATTTTTGATTATGTGACAATGATTTCCATTAAGATCTGCTATCGCACAAACAAATATAATCCTATGTCAATATAACATTTGGCAATTGTATATTATGTGTATGGAAGCACTACTATTAAGATTTATATTATATAAAATATTTAAATTCATTATATTAATAGAAAAATACCACGATATTTTAACACTTCTTGTGACGACCTTAAAACATAATATATTTTAAAGTTATTTATTATTATTGTGCCATTTATTTTAAAACTTAAAAAGAAAATGGTAAACATGTCCAAAATTAAAAATACTATTAAATAGGCCTTTTAGAATTTTAAGGCACATTTACCGTTCATCCCAGAAAACATATAATCTGTGGTTATACATATTTAGATAAAAAATAAATAGTTGTATTTTTTTTGAAACATTTTACGTCCATCCCCCTGTCAGTTTGTGGAATAATTCTTCGTCGAGCGTTTGATTTGCGTCTTTAGATCTCATCGATAAGAAGATGTAGCCTCCAATAAATTCATGGACCACTTTGCAGTCAGCGGACTGCACTGAGAATATAATGTTGCCTTCTTCGAATTGTACCATCATGTGTTTTATTTCCCAGTTTACATTCCATGCCTGGAAATGTAGATTTAATATCAAATAAAAATAAATAATTTATCAATTGTTTACAGTAATAACTAAGAGATGTGAATAGTTTAAAAGGTATTGTTATTACTATTAGTATATCACTGATACAGTTTAGGTTTAATTTGATTATAAGAAAACATATTTCTTAATTATTTTCATTTTCAATACAAGATAAAGTTATGAAAATATATGTTTATTTATGATTTTTACACGACATGACAATAACAATACATACCTTCATAGTACTATAACGCCATGTTTTAATATGATCTCCGGTGTTGGGGTCTAGTCGCATGATGCGGTTGTTGGCGATGCTAATAATTTCATCTTTACGGTGTCCCATAAAGCGTACTACGAATAACGTCTGCCCATAGTCCGGTAGGTTCTGCCATGTTTTTATGTATTGGAGCTTAGCTTCTAGTAATGGAAGGTCTTTGACGTTGGCGTGACTTTCTAGCACTCGTTGGGTGAACTAAAATTATTTTTGATATAAATTATAACAGCTTTAAATACAGATACTGTTGGAAAGTATTAGATGTTGATTGAAAAGAATTATGAAGAGACGTTTTGTGTTTTAAAGGTTATTACTTAAATAATAATTTCTCACATGGCAACACACACAAATGCTCACTCCAATCTGTTTCAAAAGTGTCATTATTAAAAATTAATAACTGTTTTTACATTTATTATAATATATCATTTTTTTTATGACCATTTTAAAAAAAAATGTCCTGCTAAGTTTCTTGTGCTAGTTCTTCTCAGTTCTGAGGCATTCACTTTAGTGAACCGGTGGTACCGTTTCTGACGTTCAAAAAACGAATCTTGTATTTATTTTGGATAAAATTATTTGAATTTGAATCGTTGGAGACAATATACTTTTTTATCTAAAAAGACTAGTAAAACGAGATGTTCGACATTTATCTAGAGCCTGCGTACCTTCCCCTTGAGCTTCTTGAGGAAGCGCGGCGCGAGGTAGTTGTCGGGCTGCAGGTGGTCGAGGTGCGGCAGGCTGTGCTGGCGCAGCGCGGCGGCGGGCTGCGGGCGCTGCAGCGCGAGCAGCGCGCGCACTCCGGCCGCCTCCGCGCCGAAGGCTGCGTCCGCTAGCGAGCGCCCGCGCGCGCCCAGCCGGCACGCCGCCACCCACTGCGCGTACGCGTCCTCCTGCGGCGACCGCGACAACAACAATCAGACTTCTTTATTTGTTTTTTTTATTTGTTTTTATTCGTTTCTTTTATTTGTTTTTTTTTTTAATTTTAATTAACAATTTTATTTTATCGTTATTCTTTAAAATCCCAAATACTTATAGAATTTAATTCTATTTCATTTTTTATGTTTTTACGCTTTATCCTGCGCATGGTAGTATAAGCAGAGGGAACTGCAGGAACTATAGGAACCAAGTATTATGACACTCCGTTGCGTGTCGTGCCGTCGCTTTTACAGGTAGACGCTACTCGTCTGCGCCACGACGGTAGTTTTATATGTTTCTACATTTATTAAAAAAAGGTTCGCTTGTACTGAAATAAAAATATAAGTATATGTATTCATGAAAATGAAAAAATAATATATTAAAAACGACTTACATCTTCACATTTAAGCCACATCTCATGCATAGTGTCCTCAGAAGGCACTTCCAGCTTAATACCGTATCTACCAGACGCAGGGTGTGCATCCGGGGTCACCTGCGAAAGAAATAGTAACTTATTATAATTTGTACTATAGCGATTATATTACAAAATATGTGTATCACCCATATTTAAACAACTTTATTATATACAAATTAAGATTGTCACCAACAGACATTCTAATGCTTAATAATGAATAAAAAAATTCGATCAAATAAAAGTATACTATTAAGAATTTTTATAGTTTATTACTAATATTATTTCAAAGATTGCATATTGAGTGACGAAATTCAACGCAGCGCTTACCTAGTTGCTAGAGCAATAAAATGGAAATAAAGTAATCCATCATCTTCGAGTGGGAATTGAACCCACAAACTGTCGCGTTTATAGCAATAATATCACCCAATAATACATACCTCGGCCCCTCTCAGCTCCACAGGCGTAAGAAGGCGGGTCGCCTTTGGCGGCGGCTTCCTGCGAGGAGTGTATACGCAGCACTCCATCGCGACACGACACCCAGCCACGTTTGTACGCGCGGAGGGTGAAACGTTGACGACTGCAAGAGAATTTACAGATTATAGAACAATGTACTAACTGGCACTTATAAACTTGGTAAAATTATATTACAAGTAATATTTTAAAAATAAAAATATGTTTTTTTTTTTAAACAAAATAATTAAATAAATTATTGTTCAAAAATAAAACGCTATTTGTCAAGTATGACGCAAACGTACACTATCCTGTGGGGACGGGACAGAGATATATCTCTTTCTCATTCGGTTATTTTTTTCAATGGAAGATTGACAACGTATAATAGTATTATTGTAGTAGATCTTCATTCGTATTTAATGATGACTATCTCACGCGTTACACAGCACGTATAAATATCGTGAAAAGGGAAAAATGATCCTGTGCCTAAACTATTGATCATTGTTTTTTTTTTTTGTATATGGCCTTAAAATATTTTATCTTATAGGTAGTTTTGACAAAGGCCGCGTTGTCAGATATATGATATATATACAGGATATATTGTGTGACAATTGTAATGCTGTAAACTAGAGTTGATTGCGAGTTTGAATTCACTTATGTATTGAGATAAAAAACATGATTAGAGTAACGTTTCTTTAGCTTTGACGGAAAATGGAATATCAATGAGTTATTTTGGTAAGGCATATATCGCTAACTTCGCTTGTTCTTATATAAGTGGCAAAGGTGCAGAAAGAACTCTCCGCCATTTTAATTATAATTTCTACAGGTGTTTTCATATACTGATTACATACATACAATTTTAATATATTACACATGTACATATAAATTGTTATATACTGAATACTTAAAAACAACATACACTTACTTTCTTACTGATTTTATACTTGCAAAGTTATATCGCACAATTATTGAAGAAAAGTCTAAGCTATACACTAAATGGGACGTGTTCAAATTCAAAATATAAAAGGCTTGGAAGGCAAGTTTCTATCCAATAGTTACAATATTAGTAATTATGCTTACTTAAAGTCCAATTGCTCTTATTTGTTTATATCCTAAATAATTAATCAGTAATATTGTGTTCAATTTTATATTTAGTTTCTAATGTGGCAAATTAAGTTCGGAATTTTCTTATCGATTTAAAAATGCATTAATATACGCATTAATTAATTAAAATACCAGTTAACATCGTGTAAAAGGTTTAAAGTGAGAATGAAATAAAAGTGGAATAAACTAAACTTAAAAATGAAGCCTACATTACTACTGGTTTACTAAATTTATTGCCACAGACAAGTGGAATTGTTTTTTATTGGTAACTTACACTTTTTAATTATTTATTAGTGACAAGGATAACTTTGAAACAGCATTAGGCACTTCAAAAAAATATGTACATAATACAACTTTAGTGTTAATAACATTGCGTCCAAATTTGAAATTAAATTAATATTTAAATTATCAAATAGATGTTAAAAGGATTTCAAAGAAAAAAAAAATAATTTGGTTCCATGCTTTGTATGGGATTAAACAAAAGTCAGAAACTGAGTCTTACGAGATCATACAGTTATCGCTGTGACACATCCTTTGCGCGTCCCCGAGAAATAGAATATAAATAAATAAATATAACAGCACTATAATTATAATATCACAATAACAATAATATATTTGTAAGAAACATAGGTGAAGGTTGCGATCATTGGACCGGCTCTTTGATTGGACCACCCATTTTTTTCAAAAACTATACATGTCACAACAAGTTTAATACGTTGCTAGGCAACAGTACCGAACCCCTTGCCTACCCACCGAACCTCTGTGCGCTCGCGAAACGTGGTAAGGAGTGAGGTCTGTACTTGTGTTAATGGTGACCGTGATACAATAACCGAGCCATGAACAAACTTGTGTAAGTCACATTGTTTTAATTAATGTTTAATGATTGTGTTACATCCAAATAGCAAATTTATCTGCGCTTACACACACTACTAAGCTTTTAACTTAATTTTACACGTTTTTTAATAATTGCTTTCGTTCTGTTTATATGCCTAGTTGCCATCAATGGACCTGAATGGTGACGCTATCATTGGACCGGTCCAATCAAAGAAACTTATATCAACGTTATTAAATAATGAGTTTTATATTGTAAATTGAATATTTTGGTATTGGTTGTAGATAGATATCCACCTTTTAGTTGTCATTGGATTATATTTATATACTCCAGAATGTCGGCAGAGGGAAAGAATAGGAAATATTATTGTTAAATGACGAAATAGTATTGGTTACTAGTAAGAAACTAACTATAGAATTTTTTTTAAAAAAATATTAGATTAAATGAAGCAAGTCGAACGTATGGCGTCCCAAAAGCTATATTAAAAAGACAATTAGATAAGAAAAATAAAAAAAGGCGAAGAAATTCAAATAGTGGAATCAAAAGTAGATCTTGCGGAGGCTTTAGAAACTAAATTTAGCAATCACGTTGTTGAAATGGAGAATTATTTTTTTTATATTACTCCTAAAGTTGTCAGAGTGCTTGCCTCCAATTAGCTAAGATAAATGAAATTAAACATCGTTTTAATAGAACCAAAGAAGTTCCTGGTAAATAGTACTGTGCATACATGATGCACCATCCAGATATAAGTTTTCGTCAACTAAGAGCATATATGTATGAGCAGTACAACTGGATTTAATAAGAAAAATTTGAATAAAAAAAGTAATTCTTATTTTCTGTTTCATTTGAGTCACCTTCATTGGACCATTAATACAAATGTTTCAAAGTCCAATCATAGCAACTTAGTGGTCCATTGAAGGCGACGGTGGTCCAAAGAAAGCAACTTGTAATTGAAAAGTTATATTAGAATAGCTCTAAAGCCTCTCAACTTCCATTGCCAATAATTTATATATCATTAATTTACATAAAAAAGCATCACATTTCATTAATTGTCTTAAGTTGTAGGTAATATTTCATGAGATATGATGTCACAAAGTTAAGTGGTCCAATGATAGCAACCTTCCCCTATATATTTTTTACGCTTTAACGCAGAGGGAACGGCAGGAACCATATGAACCTAGTGTTAAGACACTCCGTTGCTTAGTTCCTGCCTTCAACGTCGCCGCTTTCCGCCTTTTTCGAGGCATTGCGGAACTCAACTCCCCGCTTTGCATTGTTTCCAGAGCGAAGAAACGTATATAATATATGCCAATAAAACATTATATAATTAAACAATGATATACTAAAAAAAATATTTTCATTTACAAACGATACATAAAAAAACACATTAGTAATATAAGTACGACTAACCCTCTATACTTCAAGTAGCCAGCAAGTTCCGGTACGTGGGTGATGTCAGGGCGGGCGGGCGGTCCTCCTTCCAACTGCACCTGCAGCTCGCTGAGCGCTGCGTCGATCTCGTCCTCGGGCGCGGCTGCGGCTGCTGAACCGTCGTTGGCGTCTATTCCGCCACCCGCTAGAGTTTGCAGTTCGATTTGTAGCTGCGAATTTAATATTTTGTTATTATAATAAGGTGTAAGTAATAAAATAAAATGTTATTAATGTGACTATTTCCAAAATTTTTTGTAGTTCGTCCATATTCGAGATTTTTCATGTTGAGTCTTCTTCAGTGGAGAAATAAATTTTTTTTTTTTTTCAAAATAAAGACTCCATTACCATTGTGTTTACAAGCTCATGATAACCCACCGTGTCATTATGGTTTCCTCAAAGTAAATCAATAACGACATGATTAAATAAGGTGGTCACATAGAGTACCTATGTGATAATAAGCTAGCAATCTAATTATTTGGTTCTATAAAATTATTATAAACATGTTATCAGTTAGTGTCTCCATAAAGCCCATAAAAATAAAATGTAGTCCATATAAATAAAGTCCACAAAGATAAACAATATCTTACTTGTAGAGCAGCAAAAAGCAGCATCTCTTCCTCAGTGCAATGCACCTCTTGGTTCAGTATTTGCCAACGAGCTTGTTGGTATAGTTGGTTCAATCTCGGCGCGTCCTGAGCCCTTGGAGTCAGGTCGAAGAAGGAATAGAATTTGAAGCGTAGTTGCAATGTGTCCCATTCGCGTACGTATTGCTCCATGACTGAGAGAGATGAATCCAGCCAACTAAGAAATAAGGTTTTTATTAGGACATTGGAAATATTGTTAATATAAGGTTAACGTTATTTTTTTTTTTCTTTACACTGTGGAAAAAGTAGGAACTGCATTTTGGAAATAATCAACAATAATTTATATCAATAATTACAATAGAATGCTCTATCTATTATATTACTTTTAACTTATATTATATAAAACAATTTCCACCAAACAAAACTCTAAATATCGAGTTACTAACTTATGACGTAACCTATTATTAATACTCATAGCCTTATATTGGAATTAACATCATACCCAACATTCATCCTAGCGCGTTCCATTAAAGATTTTGGCGTCAATAGTGACTCTCGAGACTGGCTGTCTGGTTCGAGAGGTGAATCTGCCAATGAGAGTTCCGCTAGAGAGTCTAAGGCATCCATAGACGCTGCCCTCGGCGGGGTCCCGCAGTAACCCCCGTCACTTGAGCCGTCGCTTTGTGTACTGTAGATGTGGCCCCCGTAGCGTCGGAGCGTGCCATTCTGAAAGGGTTAATGTAATGTTACAGATAATGTCACATCTGGCAAATTATTCTAAAGAAGAATAAATTCGTTTATCATTGTTATTTATATTGTAGTTAGTAGAAAAGCCTAGAAACTTCTTTACTGCAAATATTCACTTAAATTAATTCAAAAGTGAAATTTGAGGCAGAAATCCTCGGCAGAATCCTCGTGACGCAGAGAGTCTTCTTGTAAAACGCGACGGTTTGTGGATTCGATTCCCACTCGAAGAAGATGTATTTTACTATTTCCATTTTCTTCACTCTGGTAACTAGGCAAACCGCGGCGTTGAGTTCAGCTACTTAACACACAATGCCTCGAAAAAGGCGAAAAGCAAGGACGGAGAAAACACGGACGAAACAACAAGTGTCTTAACACTAGGTTCCTATGGTTCCTGTAGTTCCCTCTGGATAACCCGCCATGTGCAGGATAAAGAGTGAAGCTATAATAAACATTACCTGTTGTGAAGCAACTGGTGTAGCGGATAACGAACGGGGTGGCGGCGGCGTCGCAGGACACGCTAGGGATCTGTCCAAGCTATTCGAAGAGCCTCTTGTTGCTGCTATAAATGTATTTGTGTCCGGCGCTTGGATGGACTTCACTTTCTTCGCCTCTTTTAAATTTTGGTAGTTCTGTTTTAGGTGGGAGGGTTCGAGAGGATAGCACAGTGATAATTCTTCTGGATGCCGTATACCTAAAATTATAACAAGGTAAATAAATTCAAATGATGCTATTGAATTTAATTAGCAATTTTAAATATTATTATTTCTCAAAAGTAAATGTTTCTCTAATTCCTAAATTTTGGCTATTACTTTAGCTATAAAGCTTACCAAGACTTTTACAAAGTTGTACTACAGCGCTGAATGTATCGATCGAAAAGTCAATTTTGCAATCAATGTATCTTAGGTCTGGCAACTGAATTCGAATAGGTTTGTGCATCGGTGTGAAATGTAGGGCAGCGTCTGCATGGACTCCGTACTGGTCTAGGGTGTGCTTTGGCCGGGAAAGCCATTTATTTCTTGTTGGCCACCATAGTGCGTGGTCCGACCAGTCCTTTTTGAAATCTGAAAAGTAAATAAAAATATATATTATGAAATAAACTTAGCATACTCGCGATTAATAAAATAAACAAGATATATTCATTTTAAATTAAAGAACCTAAGATGGATTTTTAAGAATTAAAATTTTATTAATAAATATTTCCACGTCATTGGATCTCCAATGACGTGGAAATAAAACGAAAATATCATTATCCGGTCTCGATACTACAGCTTGCCAACGAAAAATAAAGTAGAAAGTGAGCATTAGCGTGTCGTCATCGTTAAACTGGACGATTAGGTTGACGTATGTTTAAAAAGTAAATTAATCAATATTTTTAGTACAAACTTTCTAAGTATAACAAAAAAAATATACTTAATAAATAATATAATATTAGTATGTTATTACGACATATGATTAACATGGTGGTGTGTCAATTTGGTCGATTCATGAGTCATACTTATAAGTCATAACGTAAATCCTATATGACGGCAACCGTAACATAACATTTTTATAATAATATCATATAACTCATAATCAAATTCTACCAAAAAATATAAGCTTTAAATATTTTCTTCGTACTTCAAATATCTTGTACATCCAAAATTTTATTAAAATAAAATATTAACTATTTATTTATTAAGAACAAGAGTATATACAATTATGTACAAGTCATAATCAAGTTATATTGGAGAAAATATAGTTGCTTATATTATTATTTATTACTTAATATAAGCTTAAAGACAAAGTAATAATACTTTAGGACTTGTTATTCATACAAATGTTTTATTACAAACATACATACAACACGTGAACTTTAGAACGACGTATACAAATATGATTCACATATCTTTGAGAAAATATCGTCAAAAGTTTAAGTCCCAATGTATATACTTTTGACATTTCCATTATTTATTAAGTTAATTTCCTTTCTTTGCTGACTAAACTGAGCCGTGTGAGTCATAGCGCATTGAACTACAATCTTTAGGTAGGTATAAGCGTAATCACTTCGTCGTAAAATCTCAAATGGATTCTGATTTATTGTACGCCCTAGATACTTTGTCTTATAGAGACGACAAAGTGAAGAATGTAAACATTCAGGCCGCTTTAAAGCTTAAGATAAATCCTAACCATGCGTCCGTAGATAACAATAGATAGTTCTTAATAATTTCCCTTCATTATTTGTTTCTAAGTCTCCATATGTATGTTTTAGTATGTAATTCAACAAGATATGTGTCTAGTGGTAGAAGAGTGCTTTGACTTAGTTCCTTTGTGTAAGGACTTGTCATTAATGCTTTTATTTTCTCACTGATGTTGATATTATAGGTAGATGCTTTATGCAGTTAAAGAAGACTCTTTATTTTGTCTGTAAATGGTGGATAATTATAGGTGTGCCTAGGCATAAGACTATGAAAAGACAAATAGTACTTTATAACATAAAAATCTATTTTAACTACGTGGCTTTATCTTATAGCTCTTAAGCTATATAAAAGTTATTTCATAAAGTTTTTCTAGTTATAATTGGAAGATAGTACGCTTAATAGTACTATGTATTACAACATAAACTAAAACAGTAAAATTTATAGTTAGTCGTAAAACATTGTGCTACGGCTACGTGAACTTTATTACATATTTACTAAAATAGCGTTCCAGTTTGTTGTCCTTTAGCATCTCAAGTTAACACTTTGACAGATCCCGTTATGTATTTTTCACATATATTTAGTAAAATATTGTATTTTCAAGGTATTATTAAATTTTCGTATTTTTAAAATTATCTATGAACTCAAATCATTTTCTCATTACAAATCGATATTGGAAATCACATTTTGTCGTTACCACGTTGTGCATTTATTTAACTTAGCTAAAAATAAATATTTTGGCAAACTAAGTGAAGACTAAAGGGAAGTTTTACCTACACTTTTAACTGATATTTCAAAATATTTGCTATACTAAGTTGTTTATGACTACGTACTTAAACATCAAAAATATCATAAAACTCGTCATTTATCCATCTAGTCATATTTGATTTATGAACTAAAATTATATATCTCAGAAAGAACCTTCAAGTTATACTAGCTGTATCGATTCTACTAAAATAACAAGAATCGCCTGAAAAACAGCTAACATTTTATTTCCATTTACCTCATCTTACATGAGTAGACTATTTATAGATTTGATTACTAGGTGACGAGATGCGACAGTCATCTGACCTTAGAGATCAATAATAGATTATCATTAATCACACAGGCTTCTATCTTGTAAGGAACTGTTTGCTTTAACATTGTAGCAGAAGTGTTTATGTAGGTACCTATCTAATATTGTAAAGATACTGTAGAGAATGAAAGCAGGTAAACCCTATCGTTACTTCAAGTTTCGCGCATATTATCAGAGATAGTGTGTTCAATGGCGAAAAGCAATGCGAGTGGGAATCGACCCCATAATTGTCCCATTTAATATAATACAACATACTGCTGCATCATGGCAGTTTCGTATACAATTATTTTAAATATTTCCTCAATACCTACTTCGTTAACTTCCTGGTGCTAATGTATCGTAATAACAAACACGCTAACGAAGCGCATTAGTAACCTTACCTCGGTGCAAGAATAGCAAATTTGTACTTTCCACGTCGACACTTGTCAAAGAACAGGCTACCATATTTGTCTCGTCAATAGCCATGTATCCACTATATCTACTTTACTGTTATATATGCGTGAATTAGAATTTCTAATTCCTACATGGACTTAACTTTCACCTTAGTTTTATGTTTACAGTCTATTTTATTAGTAAATTATTGCAGTATCACGTAGGTATGCTAAGTACGTCATTACAATTACGTTTATTTCTCTTCAATAATGGTGGTTTAGTTGAAAAACTATTCACTTACAAAGAATAAACGTCAAACAATACACACACACACACACACACACAGACATTATTATTAAATAGCTAACATATACATATATCATACATATAAGTAATGTCAAATATAATATTTATACAAACCATATGAAATATAAAGACAACGATAATAATATACAACGTATAAAGAGATGTGAAACGCACAATAGTCTTCACTATCCTCAGTACTCGACAAAGTATTTTAATTAGCTTACGTAATTGTCGTTGGCTTAGGATTAATTAATTATTCCAATCGTTTAGGTATTCCTTAAGCGGCTACGCTACCGATATATTAAGTTCACCGTAGCATTACTTTGAATACTGATTGAGAATTATTACAATTTAAAAATACTTCATAAATATCTCCTAGGTACTCCTATATGTTAATGATATTAAGTAGCTGTGATATGAGGATGGACATACACATATTAAAAATTTATAAAGGCTCTTGCAACGTTTCTTGCAATTCAGATACGCGAGTCTAAAAATCAAGCAATATTATAATATGCACTTGACTTCTTAAAATAGACGCTTAGCAACTCGACATTGGATAGCGAGTGAATTCTTCGAAAGCGTCCGATCTTTTGCAATTTATGATTACATCCACATTATTTACAGCGGTCAATAACATTAATTCATCTCTCTTAATGTTTCCTTCCGAGAAATTTACTGGCACTGATGATACAACCGTTTAAAAGGAAGCGTGATCTTTTATATATATAAAAACGTTAAGTGAATGATTTACCTAGAGATCTACGCACAGTGGACGTCAGTGGATGAGCACAACCTGGGTTCATATAATTTGCAAATTGTGAGAAAAAGGCTTGAGGTTTAATATGAGGCATTGTAGCTTGCCAGGACAGAAACAGTGAATTTGAAAATTAAACTCTTATTAAAAAATGCATGTGTATAAATATATCTATATGTATAATAATAACTTGAAATATACATGTATATGGATTTTAACAAATATTACAAAATTTATCATATCGGACAAGGTAACGTCAACAACAAACGGGCTCATTATAACGCGTTTCATCACCACAGGTGGTTAATTAGAATACAGTTTATGACGGCATCATTTCGGTTTACTAATTAGATAGATAGTGTCCAGGTCATCGACGCTGCCATGTATGATGTAGAGCAAAGGTTTATTTCTGTATATATGCGCGAGCGCCGCCGTCTCGACAGAATATTTCAATAATATCTAGACAATAAATAATTTATGTCGAGCCTACTGACATATCAACACATATAGGAAGTTATAATAAGATTAATAGCAATTTTATATACATTAATTGCATATACTTAGTATAACAAGTTTTAAAATCCATACAAGCATTAGGTTCCTAAGTAGGAAATAGATAAGGAAAACAACAAATATCTGTGTTTTTGATAATTTGGTATATTTAAATATTAATACGTGGTCATAGTAATGCGTCTGAAATAGAAATATAAATTTTATGTGCGTCTTTTAAACTACTACTTAGAAACAATAGTCCACAGATATATACAATAATAGTTTCTTAAATGCTTTTGTTTTCATTTTATAGCATTGATGTATGTGTACTGACCTATATATATATATATATATATATATATATATATATATATATATATATATATATATATATATATATATATATATATATATATATATATATATATGTATATATATATATATATATATATATATATATATATATATATATATATATATATATATATATATATATATATATATATATATATATATATATATATATATATATATATATATATATATATATATATATATATATATATATATATATATATATATATATATATATATATATATATATATATATATATATATATATATATATATATATATATATATATATATATATATATATATATATATATATATATATATATATATATATAAGGTAAAAGCACCAATGGTGGACAGTGTACCAAAAGACGACACTTTCAACAATTAAGTTCAATATTAAGAATATTTTTACTTGCATGTCAGAATTATTAGTACCAGAAAATGGTTGCTTCATCTGTTAATCAAATAGCACAACCATAACAACGGTCTTTTGCTTAAAAAGTTAAAATAGCATCAATTATTGCGAGCAATGTGGCGAAGTCACACGTCTTTAGCCATTTCTTGTGAGTTTAGCTAAGGACGCCGCAGCGGTACAAGTGATTTAAATAAATTTTATAAAGATATTGCTTTGTTATTTGTTATGTTTTGTATTGATATTTATATTTTCTAAACATTAGAACAATTCATTATTTGTTCCGATATTATTTTTCTAAAAAATCATAGGTGTCTACTATTGGTACCGAAAATAGTCAGAATACCCTAAAGATGACATGCAGGTCTACTTTTGGTGCAGTAACGAAACCTATTCTCTTAAGCGTAGGTTTATGCAATTATCAACACTATTTTCAACAATAAAAGTACCTACTGTTAAAATTGTGACAATAATAAAACACTCCAATAGTAAACAGGGTGTCAACTTTTGGGATATGTTTTTTGGTGGTCGGATTTTTCAAGATGCCACCTATAAAAGGCCAGAAGTTCAAAATCAAATGAACTGGAACATGACTAAAATTTTATTCTTATAAAACTTTTGATACTTAGTCAAGGATTTCAGTTAATGCTAATAAAAAGAATTTTATAATATTCAGTTATGTCATTTTAAGCTTATTTTAATATATATTTGATGATTGTTATATTCAAGCTTGCGTGTCAACTATTGGTACAAATAAGTGTCCACTATTGGTGTTTTGATTTTTGAATGTGTCATCTTTAGGGTCATTTAACTTAATCAATAAAAATGGAATTTTTGTTTTAATTTACGTTGATTCGGTGGGTTTTTAGTTTAAAATATACTTTTGTATTAACCAAGGTGTAATTATTTTTTTGTTTCTTTTGTATTTCTTTTCCAATAAAAAAATATTTTTGTTTAAATCTTGTGTCATCCTTAAAGTGTCTACCATTGGTGCTTTTACTTTATATATATATATATATATATATATATATATATATATATATATATATATATATATATATATATATATATATATATATATATATATATATATATATATATATATATATATATATATATCCTTTTTTTAAGGCATTGCGTGTTGAGTGGTGGTTTTCCAGAGCGAAGAAAATGGAAATAGAAAAATCATTCTTCTCCGAATGGGGATCGAACCCAGAAACCGTGGCGTACAGGCACACGTTGCGCCTCTGCGCCACGACGGTCCTCAATATAATATTAAATAAGAAAATAAAAATTTTATAAAATTTTGTTATTTTATTTGACGAAGGGTATGATGAAACTGTTAAAAAACATATAAAAGAGAAAATCATTATTTAAATTACATAACGACAAAGAAAGAATTGAACTAAGTGTAATAATTCATAGAACGTGCATAGATTACGAAACGAGTCTCGCCCAAGTCAACATTTACAAATATTATTACACACCGTTCATGCTTTCATTGTTGTTCCTATAAGAATAGTAGCAGGCAGTAGATAAAAATACATTTGGCCTATTTTAAACTCCGCACTGAAGGTAATTCAACGGATGTTGTCGCAATAAATTAAAGTAGGTCGCACCACCATAATATTACACATTATTTATAATGGTAAACTTCTTGAAACGTGTTTTAAGAAATTTACTGTTTGTATTTAATAATATAATAAATTTATATATAGCATTTATGAGTTGTTGTGAAAAAATATATAACATTTGATGATAAAGTTACTAATCTTTAACAAATTTACTTTTTATCAGACACGATAGGCAGATGGAACCTAGTGACAACACACTCCGTTCTTCACCAGAGCGGGGACATGACGTAAATCAAGGACTTTTGCGTTTCCGTTCAGACATTGCTCTCAAAGTTGTGTAAGTATAATTTATTATACTTACAATTATTAAAAAAAATAGAAATTTTAAAGATAGGTATTATAGTATTGTTAAATAAATACATAAACTATGATTAGTACCAAAGCATAAATGCCAAAGACAATATTCTCATATTCACATGTCTTCATAGAATATGATCTACAAAATTACTAAAGTTTAAACAAAGTTCAGTGTAAAGAGTTAACAATGTTTTGTTAACCAGACTGCTCAAACAATTAAACATTACAAGGTAAGTTAGGCTCACTGCTTATATAGAGGGCTCAGCGTGTATGCACCGTAAATTATAAGACGGGCAAAGTAATCAATCCGGACCGTTATCTGCTGGAGTAAATAAATCTAAGTGACTCGTAAAACAAATAGATGGAAAACAAGCGTACCGTTCATGGGTCTTGGTTTTGTAGATTTAGATTTACATTACTCACCAGTCACCAGTAGTTTCTACAAGACAGTTGACATGGCTACTTATAAACACTGTTTTTGTACAACAAATGGAACAACATGGTTACGTTTCGTTTTTATTAAATACTTGCGAGAATATATCATACACATATCTGTCTTGTAACTAAACAATCTGTCTTATAAATCACTATGTACTCCCAAAAAAAATAGACTGTACATACATATTTTTTTTTATCTTTTTATGAAAAAGCAACCGTTGCTTGGCCATGCTGTTTTATGTTTTCGCCGACTTGACGGAACTCAATATCACACGTTGTTTACAGTTGCCAGTTATCCGATAATTAAGTTTTATGTCTATATTTCTCATTACGTTACTTTTTTTTGAGATAAATTAATCTTGAGATCTTGAAATTGAACGTTAAAAGAGTCAGTTAGACACAAAAGGCACGTGGCGGCAATGTTTTTGATCTCTTCGCTTATAGGTGAGCTTCGTGGTATAATTTGTTGTGCTCGTAGATTTGATTAAGATTATCTACATGACACTTAAATATGGTATCTAACCCTTTGACATAGAGTTCAACTTAAATACCCAAAATTTATATAGATTTCAGAGGGATTCCGTTGTTTATTTACTACTGGGCTCTACTGTAAGTTGAGAGGTGAAACGAACAAATATTTTCTCAAAGGTATTAATAGCGACCCAAAATATAGAGGAACGATTACAGTATAAATTAAAGAAAGTAAAAAAGCAAGAAAGATTGTTTAATTTCTTTGTTAGAAGAGCTTAAATAAGGTCACTTCGTTTAACTTAAAAAAATTGGTTTATTGAAAAGGCTATTAGAAAAGGCGGCAAGAATGAGATGTAAAGAAAAAAAGCAATATCATCGTTTGATTCGAAGTAAAGTAGACTTTGCAGATAAAGGCATTGCATATATTTAAAAAAAGGACAAGTACCTATTTTGCCGCATATTTAGATTGTACCGTCCGTAATAAATTTGTCAAAAAATCCTTAAAAATGTTAACGTCGCTATATTTTATATACGATCTATAACATTTTAATAAGTCTTAAAAATTTAGAGTGCGTCGCGTAAACTATTAACATGTAAATGATAGAAAAATCGCTCAAAATCATCTCTACACACGTTGCCTTATTTATCCTGTACGACATAAGTTGCATAAACATATAAAAAATATCTTGCCCATATTAGAGGCTTGTGTAACAAAACAAAAGCGTACAATTCTGAACAGCTGTCCATATACGATGAGAGGTATTGGTGACATAAGCGTCAAGTGGGCGCACGATCTACGCCCACTGCTTCCGTCTGGAGGCGGACTACCACCTTATAGATAAATAATTAAATGTTTTGAAATTATTGTAAATTTACTATACTTCTGCTGTGATTTATGATATTATGAATGATAACATTCTCTATTGCACTAGCATAAATGGGTAAAATTTTAAAGTGTGAAGCTATTGTGAAGTGATCACAATAGGTTTAGGGAAACCTGGTTGAGTTTGTTGTGGGCTCTTCTCACCAGGCTGCGCTAAGAACCCTCGTAACTGTAGTTTTAAGTCGTCGAATGTACGATTTCGGAGGGTCTCAATTCGATATTTATTATCGAATTGGGCTCCTCTGACACTCCTCCGTTCGCTCTATCTGACGTACACATGTGATCATCTTATTGATTCTAAGTGAAAAAGAAATTAATAAATTAATAAAACATTACTAGCAGTTTAGTAGCTACACGAAGATGGATTTATCTTAAAGGTGCTTAAACCCTTGAAGAAGTTGGAAGATCTTTTCGAGTTACTTTGTTTTAAGTAAAGATCTCCACTTAAAAACGTATAATTTTCTGCTATGTTACTAAATTCGAACTTACTTTTAAGACTAACCAAAACCCAAAATTAACACTTACTTTTAAGACTAACCAAAACCCAAAATTAACACTTTCTTTTAAACATCAACACTTTCTACTAATATTTACCTATTTATTCAACAGAAGACAAGATTTATCATAATTATTACAAGTATTTATAAAAAATTTAGCAGTATATAATATAATAGTCGATGTTAATTATGTCTAAGTCAACTAATTTAAGTATAATCATCATCATTATGTATTAATTGTGGAAGCATTTTAATTGCGGACACTTAAGAAAGACGAGTTTTTGACCTAGAATTTTACTTTAGGTACCGTTTTAAAGATCTCGAAAAGGTAGATTGGTGAAAAATTTAGTCGATATTTTAAAGTTCTATTGATAATTGATTAAACAAATTCTATACGTTAGCCAATTGGATTTCCTTAACATTGACATTGACTTGACATTTGCGCGTGTTTTTCTCAGCTTCGAAAATTCTGTCTTTTAACAAAAAAGTTTTCTTACTTAGAGTTTACCATCCTTAAAAATTGTTAAGCCAATAAAACGAAGCGCATGTGCAAAATTAGTGGGTTCCAGCCCACTAATTTTGTTTAATAACAAAGTGTTTTATTCAAGATTTTGTTCTCGTTATCGGAATATCGTATTTTTTTTATCGTTATTGAAATTCGTTCTCGTAAAATAGCAGTTAAAAAAATAATAAAGAATTATTCACAAAAAGTTTAACTGAACGATAACCTTTATTAATCATTATAATACATAACATGTTAAGTGGAACACATACATACATAAATATTCGCATTAGTCATTGTTGCATTTAGATAACGTAACCTTTAGCCGGCCTCGGCTATTATCTATAATGTCGTCAATGCAACGGCAGGACGAACTATATATTTTTCCTTATATGGTTAAATCAATAACAGTTAGCTTAGTTTGGAAAATGACGCAATATAACTAGGTGGTTATAAATGTTTGAGTTAATAACTTTATGTTCATATATTTATCGCTGGATTTTTTCTAAAGTACTTACGTAAAATCTATTTATAACAACCAATCATTTATAATTGTTCTTTCTTAGAAATAAACTCAGTGTATTATGAGAGAAACAGTATAAATAACAATCTATATATACATCTTATTTATAATTTTAGATAGAATTCTTCAGATACTTGTAGAAACCTAATTTTAAGCGTGGGTCCTGTAAAATTGCAACGAAAATGGTAATTTTTAAGTATAGTAGTATATCGCGAGTACCTTTTTTAAAATAAAAATGTTGTAGTTATTGTTTATGTAAGTTACTTCTAAGGTTGGCTGGTTTTACTTAATATACAAAACAATATTATTGTTATAAATCACGTTGAAGAAAGTTAGTTATTTAAAAGAAAAAATAAATCATAAGACGATGTGTTATATTCGTACTACCACGCCGCACAGATAAAGATCAAAGGCAGTAAATGTAGGGCGCTCGAGTTCATTAGGACTGTACAAAGGAGATTCTATAAAGCGAAGATTAAGACTAGATTGGCTAGTTGCGCAAATTGTTATTTTCAAATCGGGTATATGGGCTTCAGCGCCTAAGGACGTGGGCGTGGTAAGTGAAATGTTTTGAAATGTACAATGTACTGTAAAGTTACAAATTATCCTTTTAATTAATGCATTGGCAAAAAAAGAAATTAATAAAATAGACTTTTTTATTATTAACAAAATAAAAATTTTAGATTTATTTTGTAAAATTCTCTGACAAGAATGACCTTAGTAATTATAAAATTATAGACCAGTATAAGTAATCATTGCAATGATTACAATGATTACTAGGTATATAGAAATATCATGATTTATCATGATTTTACTACATAGAAAAAAGCTTTAGTTTTTTCTTGACATTAAATAATACTCATATATTATGAATATTATTTATTAATTGTGTCTAGGATAATTTAATAAACGTAAAATTTAAAAAACTTACAACAAAGTTATTAGTGTGAATAGAAATGTATGTACAACTGGTAACAAGTTAATGTTCCACAAATAAAATATTTAATCACGCACTCATTTATTATCTTTACACACGATCTTAAAGAGATTCACTGATAATTTAAAAATAATATAAAAAACAAATGTATTTCTAAGCTATTAACATTTATGTTTATTAACCTAATTATTATGAAAAAAAGTGTCGACTCGTTGTTCTTACTTTTTTTTAGCTTCACTCTTTATCCCGCATATTGCAGGGTAGGCAAAGGGGACTGCAGGAACCATATAAATCTAGTGTTAAGACACTCCGTTGCTTAGTCCCTGCTTTCTCCGTCCCCGCTTTCCGCCTTTTTCGAGGCATTGCGTGTTGAGTGGCAGAATTCAACGCCGCGCTTTGCCTAGTTTCCAGAGCGAAGAAAACGGCAAATAGAAAAATCCATTTTCTCCGAGTGGGAATCGAACCCTCAAACCGTCGCGTTTACAGGCAGACGCTTACGCCTCTGCGCCAAGACGGTCCTCAACTTGTTTTTCGTTTCAATCTAATATAAATTTAGATAATTATGAAATTAAAATTACCAAAGGCATAATACATAGATTATAAAAAGTAAAAATAACTAAAACACGCATAGTGCCAACAACAAAGTCATGTGTTTCGTAATTTCCCATTACGAATCGTAGAACAATTGGACACGTGGACGAATGTTGTAACGGTAAAACATATTATTTTACTCATTTCTATAAATAACAGGAAACTCGTCTGAAATAACAGGATGAATGTCATTACTCAAAACATAATGATTTTTGTATGTGAAGATAACATACGTCGCGTCGGTATCAAAGAAATATAATGAGGGAACTTAAAACAAATATTTTTGGCCACTTATTTCTTATATGTAGGTAGACTATATATTTTTTTTTCTAAGAAGTAATGTATACTATAATGAAAACCAGCGTGTCCGTATATTTACATGTTTTAATATGCAATAAATAGTAAAATAATAGCAATAAATACTAAAATAGGATATTATATAAATTTACAAAACAAATACTGTATGAAACATACAAAATAATATCTTACAAATTGTGATAATAGAACGATTGATAAGATTATACAAAGAAATTCATAATATAATATTTTTTGTAAACAGTTGGTATATAGTTATAATAATGGCATTTAACATTTTTATTTATAGCACATACCCATAAATAATTTGAAATCATTTAAAACGCCCAAAGAATTTAATAAAAGGGTCGCGCAGAGGGCAGTCACTGAATTTATTCATTAAACCGATACAGCTGTATGTAGTAACTTGAAACCAATTTTAAAAATCTTGAAACTAATTAAATGATCGTTTGATTAAGTTACACTTGCTCAATTCTTATTTGAATTTAAGATTAATAAACTATGAAGCAATAACATTTGCAAGAACTCGTTTTTTTTATACTTATTTTTTATAAAATATAAAAGTAATTTGTATAAATGTTGTGTAGAAATCGTTTAAATATAGCGAATATTATGTATATATCCAACAGCGTTGTAATAAAACCGACCACATCTCCTATAAGTACTTATTTTATTACACCCTCATAGAGATAAGACGTTACAGACTAAGCTATAAAATATAAAGCCATACGACTATTAAACTTCTCTTGGTCGAAGAGTAGCAGCGATTACAACTCACCTTTACCTGAAACATACAAAAATAACTATTAATGAAGTATAATAATAAAATAATGTGAGGGGCTCGACCCCTAAAGCGTTTTTATACCTAAAGACAATATTATACAAATGAAATAAATGACAGTTAACTATACATGTTAAAGTCATTTATTAAAGACACTCGCTGTGTAAAAGAAATGAAAACAACAAAATATCCTTATAATTATAATTCAAAAAAATAATATTCGTATACCATGAATGTTTTTTTACTGCATCACCATATTGCCGTCTTCCATACACATTATTCTTCTAACCCAAAGGTTGTCTGGAAGAAATGGCTTATAAGCCATAAGACCGCCTTTTGCTTGACCATTGTGGTTTTAAAGAGTATTTTTTTTTGTATCTTTATGTATATTTGGTGTGCAATAAAGAGTTAAATAAATAAATAAATAAATAATGTAACCGAAACGAAAGTGACGCGATGCAGGCAAAACATTAGAAAGTCAAGTATATCAGAGGATTAACTAAATTTATTCATGCGTTCCCTAAAAACGGCCACAAATCAATGCCTGTAAACATAAGTACTAGTACTGTACTAGTAATTTACTTGTCTTGTTACTTCGCATAATACCAAAGAAAATGTGAAACTGACATAATATTCTAATAAGACAAGGTGCCAATAATGTTCTAATAAGACAAGATCCTTTTTATTTCCGAATCTCACACTATAATATTAAATCTTAACAAAACTATATTAAAATATCTTAATAAATAAGTAAAATACAATTTTATTTAAGATTGTTGTTTACAATCAACTATTCCTACAAACATTATTACAATTATATATTTTCATACGTACATTCTTGAACACGCTTAGCTAGCAGAAATTTAAACCTTTGTATATATAACTAGAATCTATCTAAAAATTTAGTAAGAAGTTATATTCATTTCTATATTGAATTAAGCAACTATACCTACCGGATTTCATCAACTGTGTCAAATCATAATAGACAATAGAAAGTTCGATACTACTTCCAAGGTTAATAATTTCAGATTTAATCCAATCTAACTCAACAGTGGCTTAGCAACAGTTAGTTTACAGTGGCTACAAATTAGACACGGTCAGTGCTACATTTAACGATTGTGGAGTAATTATTATCAATTTAGGCGAGATATTCCGAAGCCAGCTATTAGCGTACTCTGTTTAAACATGCATACCTATTAAAGCCCCAAAATTGTATCATGTGATACCACACGAATCTTTTAGAACAAATGATCTAAGGATTCATTCTTGGTATGGGGTCAATAAACTTGCTATCTGAATTTGCTGATTGTAGTTATGTAGACTATAAGTAGTATAGTATAAGTGGTGGCTAAAAAATCTTTCTATATTCATATAATTTATTTTTTAATATTTTTTTCGCAAATATTTTGTGTACATATATACAAACACATACATATTAAATATTGTTATTTAAGTAATTTTTTGGTCTATGTATCTGAGCACACATGTTACGTGCGTAATAGGAGACGTAGGCGAGAAATACTCATAGGTATATATTTTTCTTCGGTACATGTCGATGCCACTTTTGTCATTTTTTTATATATATATAGCTTCACGCTTTATCCCGCACATGGCAGGGTAGGCAGAGGGAACTGCATGAACCATATGAACCTAGTGTAAAGACACTCCGTTGTTTAGTCCCTGCTTTCTCCGTCCCCGCTTTTCGCCACTATCGAGGCATTGCGTATAGAGTTGCGGAACTCAACGCCGCGCTTTTGCCTAGTTTCCAGAGCGAATAAAATGGAAATAGAAAAATCTATCTTCTCCGAGTGGGGATCGAACCCACAAACCGTCACGTTTACAGGTGCTTACGCTACTGCGCCACGACAGTCCTCCTTGTCATTTTTCATTTAAGTATTTACTTTTTGCCATTTAACATACAAAGCAAAATAATATATATTTCACAAATGAAAGTCCCTAGGACTATAACAGAAAAATAAGAATCTCGGTTGAACAAATATTTAATAGATAATGTGTATAGTAAGATTAGGTAAGTGCCGCAATGCTAAATATTTTCGCAATCATATATTTTATCTTATCATTACTTTTCCCACATTCTTTTTACAGCTTCACCTTTTTTCCTGCTATATTTATACCAGCGTACAGAAAAGGCGGAGTAAGAAATAGTGTTATTACACTTCGTTCTCCACTTTCCACTAAAGTTTTGGCATCGCATTTTGAGTGGCGGACGTCAACGCCGCGCTTTATCAGCCAAAGCGAAGAGATGTAAATAATTTAGCCCTTGTAGATTGAAGCCACACTACCCTTTGCAGTCGGACGCGTGCCAATAGCGCTGGATTGTTTTTAAAATAAGTAATATAACTTAATTGTGTGTATTCCTGATATGGTAATAGACTTCATGATTTACCATTTAATTATTTATATATGGCTATAAACTGGAGACAGGCAGTAAACTGACCTTCTACCAAAATAAGCGCTTTTTATGGGAAAATAAGTCAGTGTAAATAGAGCGTGACATCAATATTAAACCGAGTAGGAGTACTGTCATCATCCACTTAGCACGTTTGCAGCTCGTCGTCTTGACCAATCAAGTAGTTAACCTATGACTGACAATTGTAACGGTTGCTGCATCTAAAAATACTTAAGGTGGTCCAAAGAAATTTTACTTAAAACTAAACTAACCGTAGAAGCTCTTTAAATACTACAGCAGTTAAAGTGCGGTGTATACGTCATAGCTATTAATCGTGCCACAGGAAATTGATCATCATATCATTTCTTATACAATTTTCTTCTTCTTATTAATGTCACCGCAGAATTCAAAACTTAGAAGCAGCTTTCTTTATAAAGATAAGTGTGTATGTTTACTATTGACGTCATTAAAACAGGATCTGAAACAGATGCTGTTATTCTCAATTGTATAGAGTGCACTTTTTTAAACAACCAATGCGTTTCATAAAATAAAATTATATACAATTTTTAGACTACTTAATAACTTTTTGTATGAATTATTGTTTCTTGTACAAGTGTAACTTATTAATTTTACAAAATTGTCAGGAAGCCCATATAACGATTTGCCACTTTTCCTTATTTAGAAGTTTAATTACAGTTCTTGGCTCGTCACCGCAATATAAATATAACATAAGAATTAAATAATCGTGAACAATCCAAAGCTGATATTGACTTATCATTTTTTGTATTAATAGTCTTCCAAAACCTTCTTTTTCAAATCTTAATTTTAAAATATATATTCAACTCAAATTTATTTCAAGATTGAATGAAGGCAATATAGACTATATAATAAAAGCTCTTTTAATTTAGTTTACTTTAGTCATCGAACATAGCGTCATTACTCTCGACTTTTTATGTCGATGATCGCATTAAGTAAACACACGAGAGAGCATAAAGGTTACAGACAGACAAGCCAAAACGAGATTCACGATGGACCATGACCCAGATTACGTGTTTGTTGAGAATCGAGTGGACGCGATGCTCAAGAATACTACGGAGTACGAGCACAAACACTGTACATAATCAAATGTAATGTTGTTCTAGGTTAATGTCAACCAGTGAATAGCTCTAACAACTATTTATACAGTCTAAATAATAAATTTTGCTATATCAAGATCTGCTATTAAGAACATACTAAAGTATGCATAGTTAATAAAAATATGTAATTAAATGTATAAAATAAGCAATAGGTATTTTTATATAACAATTTACGTTTATAAATTATCATATAGTATACTACAATTTCCACCTTTACTGGTATTATATACATATAATATCTATTAAACAGCGACAAAGTAAAGATCGATCAATATAAAATAAACAATGTACTAAATCTTCTGTTTTAATTTCACATTCGTCGCTTTTTGATTGCACCTAGTAGGTAGATAGAGACATACTAATTGAGTGACTTTCTAATTATTCGGAAAATTTCCTAAAATATTTTCTCTTTTTCATATATACTTGTGTATATATGAAAAAGAGAAAATATATGTACGTATGTGTTATGCACATCGTTTATTTTATATATATAATTCTAATGTAAATTTCAAATAAATCAATTTGAAATAATAATATAGTGTGAATAAATATGACATGCTTCTCTAGCATTGTATAATGGAGCCGTACAACAGCAGATGGAGAGCTGTTGGAGTAATACGTAAAATGTAAAAATTTAAAATAATAAAAATATGCATATAAAAATAAATGAATTGTGTTCTTTGTAGCTAAATAGTTATTTTTCCATATTTAGTGTGTATTACACAATTTAGTGTGTAAACAAAATATTTTTTTAGTATGCAGATTACATAGATAGATCTATAGGTCTATTTTCTTTTCGACGTTGTTATTATCTTATTAATGTTTAATGATATTTCAGATATGTAAAAAAGCTATAAGTCCATTATACAGAGAATTCTTTTATTGTTTGAATAACATTAAAATTTTGAACTATTTTTGCTAGATGAGCGATTTGAACAAAGCCTCCTAGAAATATGGGAAATGTGTGGGTTTTCATGTAGTCATACCGTTACTTTCCCAACCTTTTTTAAGGTCTAAACGTGATTGATGAATTATATCCGCCCACGTTAAAAGCTTTCTGGCATATAGCTTTCATGAATCGCAAATTTCACTGTACTACAATTACCTATTAGATTATTTAATATGAGTAGGGATAAGGTATGTATGTTGATTCGATTTCTTTAAAATGTGTAAATACAATTTTAATCTATAAATTTCAATTTATGCCAGTCTTTTACTTCCAACTATTTGGTTAGTTAAAAGTAGAATAGAAAACAATAGAATACAGAAAAGAATATATGTACTACATTTTTTAAACTACTTGTCAATACATAATTCAATATACAAGTATAACTTCATTTAAATTCTGTTAAACATGAACTAGCTACTTATTCATATAAAAAAATATTAAGATTAAGTTATATATTATAAAATTTTATAATCTATGATAAATCGACGCCATGTTTACGCAGGCGCCGTCAAGCGCGGTGCGCGTGCGCAGAGCGGATACAATATATAAATAGCGACTTGTCTATTTTTGTCGGGACATAGCGCCCAGAGCAGGCCATGTGCCACTGAAGACGTCTGGGTTCGACTTGTTAAAATTCATTGAATTCCTGTAATGAGTCACTTAAGAATTATATATTTAAATTCATTGAGATCAGAATACCAAAGCTAAAACTGAAAATACAAAATTATTTAATCTTTTGCTCATAATTTTAATCAACCTAGTTATTTATTTTATAATATTTATAATCCTTAATAATGTGTGACTTTCATATTATAAGGTATATATCAAATTCACATCTTTGCTAGTTTTAACAATAAAACGCATCCCAAGAGAGGTCAGATGCTAAGGTTTGTTTGGCTCTCCACTTACCACCGCCCAAACATTTCGCGTGGGAAAATATACTTATCACACATGATAGTTTTGCCGCATACTTATCTTGTCGTTCTTATTTCGTGTACTAAACGTCTTTGAATAACATTCACGATGGAATCATCACTAAACTAAACAGCAAGTGAATTTTTGAAACATTTTCAAAATACTTGAATAAGCTTATTTTATATTAAATATTAACAAAAAAAAATATTTTTAATAAAAGTATATTCAATTATAACATCAATAGAAATATAATCAAAATATACACACAAACATTAAACAATAATATTATATGGGCAAAAGTAATTATAACATTAATAATAATATATATCTGTTAAAGAAATTTTGACAGCAAAATAGATGACATATGTATGTATTAGGTTTAGCTTACAATAACAATGCTGATAATTTCTAAATGATTACATGCGGGTAGTTCCAATATAGGGTTAAATTTGACATCAATCTTATTAATCAAAACAATGACTTGCTTTATTTAGTCTTAATAAATGCATTGCCCAATGAAATTCATAATTGGATTGCCACATGTTTCTTGCATCTTGATTTAAGATTGAGGTCTGCATATCATCTTAATATATAATTGACATTCCATATCTACTTTGTGTTTGTCACTTACGTTGTGTTTTAAATATTTATTATATTTTATAATCTGTGCCGTTCATAGTTGGAAAGATAATATCGATACATGAGACATTTCGGTTATTTTATAAACTAGATTTTAATTGCGCCTGTGCTGTCAAAAAGAAATAAATTCTAGCTTATACGAGTATTTGTGAATGACTCATGGGGAGATGACAAATTCTATGTGGTTACCATGGTGTATGACCGCAAGTACAATGGGTTACATCGAAACGAATAACGTAACGTAATAAAACCAAAACTAGCCTGCACCTATTTACACATAGGTCTATATAATATTATATACGTGTTAAATATTAAAGCAATAGTTTCCAAGATAAAGGCTTTTCAGCTGAACTATGTGAAACTAAGACTAAATTCTTTAACAACTGACAAATTAATCATTATGTTTAATAACCAACATTGATTGACAAAAAAAACGCATTTTTATATCAAAATGCGGCAGGAACAGTATTCGAATATTTTCAGTACATTGACCTGCCTGTACGACCCCCCTACTTGAGACGGCTTCTTTGCGGATTACACCTAAACCGGATTTTGTGACTAAATTCAGAACAAAAGATTCTATTTACGGAATCCTGCAATTTATTAAGGTTGACATATCTGTAAAAAGATAATGAAATGAAATGTTACGAAAAGCAAAAAAGGTTTTTAAATATCCGGTATATTTACTTTACTTGTATTGTACTTTATCGTTAACATTGTATCCTTTCGTTGATTTGTTGATTTAAAAATAACAATTATAAGTAAAAAGTAACTTACAGCGTTGAGATAAACTACTCAATACATAGTCACTAAAATCGGGCGAAATACGGTGATTGAAATTTTTTACACTAGGTTATCTTTACCTGCAATACGCTTGCAAAAACAGAAGTAAAAAGAACGAACGAACGAATAAATATTCATGAATAAAAATTACTATTAGAAGTTCATGACAAAAATGTGCTATTTAAATTATTATTATTTATTACTTTTTGTTTTTTGTTAGGAGAATTTGAAGATCTATTTTAACTAGAAATAAAAATGTTAAATATTTGTAACTAAACGAATAGTATGAATATCCTTTGCTTTACAGAAGCACTCGAGAGACGTATCAAATAACCAGTAATAAGTATGCTTAAAATAAACATACGCATGTTATCGAACGTCGACGAGGAAATTGAAATATTTGTCGTAGTATGGCAGAACTTTACATTGATATATTTATTAAATTAAAGGTATTATAGTAAAATCAATATAATAAATACATTTTATTTTAAAGCAACAGACGTTCGTCATATGATTTCTTAATAATTGAATCATTCATTGGTAAGAACTATTATTAGATAAAATATACATAGTATAAAATCTTATTAGTGTATAAATTTTATGTTATTTTCTTTGAATAATAGTGTAACTATAGTAGTAAATGAATATTTATTTATGTATCTGAAATTTCTACGAATTTAAAGCGTCCTTAACCCAGACTCAGTAAACAGAATTTAAATGACATCACATCACATATTAAATAATCGTGACTAGTGGATGTAGCGACTAGCGCCATGCAAACATTTTATATCACACTGACTGTAAACTTCAACATATAATAAATACATTTTTTATTTCATCAAACTTTAATATGCAAGTAATAAACTAAGTTATGTACCAACAAGATAAGTATATAAATTTGGTTTTTTAAATACGATTGTAAAACAGGAAAATAGTCTTGAGTTCTCTTAACAGTTATTAAAATATTGGTCAAGTGCTTATGTACTCGCGCACCGACTGTTTTGTACCTATTACGTGATATTTTTTAGGATTATTTTTTAATTTTATTATTTTTTGTTATAAACGAACCACGGTCACGATTTATGAGATACAGCCTGATGACAGACAGACGAGCAGATGATTTGCCTTAGCATTAATGCCTCGTTTTTACCTTTTAGATAGGGAGCTCATAAAACTATAAAACTAGTTGTTATTCATTAGTCTTCTTTAACCATAACGAGTCAGTGTATTAAAAGAGGTCACAGCTTAGGTAATGGAATACATAGGTAACATAACGCCATGTCATGTCTGCAGACACGCTACTGTAGAATTATTGATCATAATACTTCTAATTCTCACTAAAAATGAAGGAGGACACCCAATGTAGGCTTTGCGTGCCATTTGTATAATATACGGGTCGTGCATGACGGCATCATGTCAAATTGTATACTGTAATTTACACAATAACCTTGTAAGAAGTAAATTGTAATTAATACATTATATATATTTTTGCCACACTGTGGTGCTACAGGATAGTCTCCTATGAATTGTAGATTCAAACTTTAGTAGTGGAAATTTTCAATTATCTTATTAGGTAAAGTAGGGCTTGGGTCCCTTTATTCAACACACAATATCTATGAGAAAAGAATGGTATTATCACCAGTTTACTTCACCTAATGAATAAAAAATAGCAAAAAGACGAAAATGGAACTGTAATTGTAATATATTAATGAAATTCCATTTGGCTCCAACTCTATGCTTTATATATTTATTTCAAGTAGATCTAGTCTACTTATATATTTACAAGTGAAACTCATTATATAATAATAGATTAATATTACACATCAATTATTTAATACTTACATTACGTATTTGTCACTAGCACATGATAAGATAACAGTCGCGATAACTAGCTGTGTAAAAAGGAAGTCTTTAAGAAAATGACTGCAAAAAGAAAACATTGAACACAAAGGACCGGTTGAGGTCAAACAATTGTTCTTAATGGATCGGTAAATAAAAGGAGCGGTGATATGGACCTTGACCTAACATGCGACAGACGGTAGTAATGTAGAACTAAAACGTTGTTTAACATCATAAGTAATTTAAATGTGTTTCATTAAATTTGTGTAGAGGAGTGTTGTGTTATGAAAATGTATTTATTATAGTTCACTGATTTAAATTTATGAGGTATATGTAAAAATGCTTGTTTGAACAGAAATGGTTGGGGGTTCGATTCCCTCTCCCCCAGAAATAGATTATTATTTTGTATTACTCTTCTAGCAAAAAATATCACAGTGTAAAATCAAAGTGTAATACTTGCCGTCAGAAAAAGAGAAGAAAAGCAGTGTCTTAATATTCTTCTGCCTACTTGTTATTAATGATATGTTATATAAATAAATATACGAATAATATATAATTTTAAAAATATAAACTTAAATAATGTAGCGTAAAATAAAATTAAAAAAAGTACTTTTAACGTACATTACGGCAAGATCGATATCGGTTTCTAAAACAAAGTAGATATTTTCGGCTTATGTTGATCTAATACATACGCGAGTGAAGTCAGACCTTTATAATTAGACATTTCAACTAAAACATGTTCCAGTTTGAAATAACAGTATACATAGGACACGATTTGTAAATATAATTAATACGCGTTAAAGTCATTATACGTAATATACCTATTTATCAAAAAATATTTATGCTTGATATGAAACTTTATAAAATTTAATGTAAATTAATACACTGAGGTTACATGTGCCTACAATGTAAAATGCTTGTTAATGTACACATATAAAGTTTAAAGTGATTCAACCTTCAGCAATCAGTGCCTTGCATCATGTAAATATATTCGTTTCGCAGTTTTACCTTCATCTTGTCCCATATATGACTTTTGAAGTCTTAATTTTGTATCATATGATTTTAAAGGTCATATAATTTATATTTTTGCTTAATATTGACTTTGTAAGTTTAACAATGTCTACGTAGTAGTTTATTACAGTGGTGACTAGTGATGTTACCGAGTCGGTTGACGTCATTAGCGGTTGTGGCAAAACCGGTCGCGATCATGCGTGACCGCTACAGTAATTCGCGATCCTGAATCATCCCGCATAATATTGTAATTGCGATATATACACGTTTACACTTCAGAGAAACGTTCTGAAGTATATTTTAAAATATCTTTACAAGAATTCAGATGTTTTTGCCATGGATTCATAAGCTAGTACCTACTCCGACTATATATATAGGAAATATATAAGTAAGTACATAAGACATTTTAATAAAAGGTCATCTTAACCTTTCAATAACAAAAATTTACCATAATTTATCAACGATGACGTAATCTACTACTAAAACTATTAACCTACAATTTTCATTATGGTAAACATCTATAACGATGTATATACCAGCTCTAACTACTGACAATTTGCCTGGTTCCGGAAAGGTTAGACATTGCATGATTATAAATTGCAATTGAATGGCAATTTCTGAATGAAACACGATCCACGGATGTTGCTTGGAAATGCTATGCAAAGATTTTTGTAAAGGACATACTAACTAAAACATTTTCATTTATCAAATTGAGATGCTTTTCATTAACAACTGATATAAGCAATATAGCAACCGTGTGAATATACAATATAATTACATATATAAAAGACATAACATAACAGATATTGAGATTGTCGTAGCACAGAGGCGTAACGTATGCCTGCAAACGCGACGGTTTGTGGGTTCAATCCCACTCGGGGAAGATGGATTTTTCTATTTCTATTTTCTTCGCTCTGCGCGGCGTTGAGGTCTGCCACTCAACACGAAATGCCTCGAAAAATTGGAAAGCAGAGAAGAAGCTACGGAGTATATAACCATTAGGTTCCTATAATTCCTGCAGTTCCAGTTGCATACTCCGCCATGTGCGGGATAAAGCATGAAGCTATAAAAAAATAAAAAGCATGCTTTAGTATTAAATGAATATAATACGTTTTAATCGACGTCTTGTTGCGTGTACATTCCATCGTATCGGAGTACAGAAATAGCTTCACTAACCACAATTATAATTAATAGTCATAGATTCTTATCGTCCAAGAAACATCTTAATATGCTTGTTAGGTCGTAATGAGAAATAAATTAAGTTCATTATATATAATGTTAGATAACAAAGGTTTAACATTAAGTGTTTATATTTTTTTGATAATCTTAATAAGCAAGATTAAGTTGGTAATTCTGTGTGTTGAATCAAAGGTTTACATACAACTCAGTATGATAAAACAAAAAGAAATATACTGAACTAATAAATTAATGGTTTTGTCCTAATAAATACTTAGGTGGTATGAGGTGGGCTCTATAGTTCGCTTTATTAAAAAGGCTTTATATGCCTTAACAATATTGACGATTTCTTATTTAAATGGTGAATAAAATATAATTTAAATACGAGAAGGACTTGCGCACCAAGGGTTCTTGCACCAATTCTAGGTATTATATACAATCATAAAATTACAAGTGTTGACAGAATTATATTCTAGGTTGTATTAATTCATTTTGTATGATAATAAACTACACAAATAAATTAATAATAGTTTTCTGTTAAATCTATTAAATTCTAATATTCGGATATTTATCTTTTATGTAAGTACCTACTATAATTTACTTATTGTCATTATTTCACAAGTCCTCTAAGGGAAGATAGACTTTTATTTCAAATTGATACATCCAAGGGTTAGTAAATTTTTGACATTTGTGCATAAAATGCAATTAGTTGTTGGAAGGAAAGAGGGAGGAATGCGTGCGACCGTTAGTGTCCGGCAGCCCCAGTTGGTGACACTAGTGAACTACGTCTCGATCTAACTCGGTCTTAATACTTGCGTATTTCACTTTATAATTATTTACAGTATCTAAGTATATATATACTCCAAAATATATTTAATTGACACGAAGACGGAAGATCGCAAATTATGCTTTACCAACAATATATTTTAATATCAGTTTCCTTTATTAATTTTTACATATTTAACGATAGCTTAGCAAAGATTAACTAAGACCGCTTTTGATCAATCTTTTTATAGTAAAAATAAAATAATCATAATTTGTTCTTCTACATATTTTCGAATTGAATTCAGTATAATATTAAATGAAATTGCCTAAAACGTCATCATAAATTAATATAAGCAGGTTAGTAATTGACAGGCGCTTTTAGCCACGCTGTTAGAATGCGGGTTGCATTTACTCGTCGAGTGCTGTCATAAGGGCTTTATTATAAGTGCTTGAACTTACATTATCACATTTCAGATAACTAACATGCCCTTTCCTGACATGTGTCAGCGTGATAGCAAAGGCTCTAAAATAATTATTCATGATGGAAACGGCCAGAAACATTTAGCAATATACTTAATTAGCAGTAGTAATATATGTATATATAAATATATATATATATATATATATATATATATATATATATATATATATATATATATATATATATATATATATATATATATATATATATATAAACTTGTATTATTATTATATTGTAGGTATTATCGTTGCGGTGTTAAATATATCCGAATTTTAGTAACAGAAGTAAGTAAAAAGACCTATATCTACTGCTCCAGTCTATTTCAAGAATATCATTATCACTAATAAGAATTATTTTTGGCTAATTTAAAAAAAAACCGGTTCTTCTCAGGTCTGAGGAAATAAATTAAATTAAATAAATTATTTGACGTTCATAAAATTAAGACGTTCATAAAGTTCATATAAAAGCTCAAAATTAGGCGGAAAGTGCATAACGGAGGTCAACCAGTTAGGGTAAATCAAAAAGTAAATTAATAAACCTACTATTGAAATGTTTTTCGATTTATTATATGACCAAAATAAGAAATACGAAATCCTTAGTTCTGTGTTTACCTAAAATGAGAAACAATAACGAATATATTAACCGTGAAATATATATTCAGTGGATGGCCTCGCTTTTGAGTCACTGCTTGCTTACTCGTTTACATTTGTCCGGATATGAAAATATCCTTTAAAGTATGGTAAATTACTTAGTTTATTTTAAATATGAACGTGCTTAAATAAAAATTATGTGTTATTTACTGCAAAAATTGCGTAAAATATATAATGTTCCAGCAGAACTTTTAATTATTTTTTTTTAAAATATACAAAAAAAGTTTTTATTATGATCTAAGACTATTATTGTTATTATTAACTATACTATTTTAATAGTTACGTCGGAGGTTATTTAGAACGGGACCTATTTGCTAAATTATAAAGTCAACGTCCTGCATCAATTGGTAATGAGTCTTACAGCATTGAGGAACAATGAGCGGATGATAACGCCTTATCTACACAGTGGGGAAGAGGCGCCGGAAACATGCGACAACATGGCGGCTTCTCAGTATATGCGCATACGCGATATAAGCTACTTGCGATTTATGAACTACAAGACATTGCAAAAATGCAGTCCGTCCGTCTCGTTTTTATCTTGAACGTCTTTTATGTTTTTTGAACAAAATTGTTGAAATATTTACAGAAGACCTTTTTCTTTTATTTTTTATTTAATTTTTTTTTATTTTATATATTCTGCAAAAGAAAAGAAATTATACGTGATGACGTTTTTTACAAACGTAATTAACACATAAATGAAATCACTGTATGATTTTATACTTAAGCAATAATATATTTTTATAAACATTTTTTTTTTTAAGCGGGGACAGAGAAAGCAGGGACTAAGCAACGGAGTGTCTTAACACTAGGTTCCCACGGTCCCTGCAGTTCCCTCTGCCTACCCTGCCATGTGCGGGATAAAGCGTGAAGCTAAACAATAATTAATTGCCTTTAAGAGGTCACTAATGGTGATAAGGCCGCCTTCTCCTTCCTTTTGTCTTATATGTTTTCTTTATGTAGGTGTAAAAAAGTATTAAATAAATAAATAACTACTCTTCTGTTAATATGTTTTTTAAACATTTCGTATCTTAATAATCCTACTATGAGTGATTTCTGATATAAGTATACGTTATGTTGTTACCGGGCAGTACTTATTAAGCATTTTACTTGCTGTTGTAATACGCAATAAGGCCATGATTATACAGGTAAAACCAGGCTTAGCTGAATAGTCGACTAGATCACTTAATTTCCTTTCTCTCCAATTAACATTATGGCTCGACTACCTGGCATGTAGTCGTTCATGGTAACCATGCTTTAAATATTTGCATATATACATAAATAAATTTTAACTTCTTATGAAGTATTTAATGTAACTTGTAAAGAAATGTAGGAGTTTTGTCAATTTTACAATAGAAATATTAATACGTTATTAATACGTTAAAAATACACAAAGTACAAGTATCTTAAACATTAAGTAATGAATGGGATGGCAAAGAGAATTCAAAATAAATATAATGCAAGCCTTATTTTGTATTCAAGTATTTTATAAAGTACAGTTCATATTTATTTACCACACATACGCAATACAATTTACATCATAATAATGTTCATTGAATAGATAATGAATTATTCATATTATTGGATAACAGTGGGCGAATATCGACCGCCATTTTGAAAGTAATTCCATACTATTTGCGTAGGTGCAAAAATTATGGTCACTCTAATGGCAAACATTTACTGTTTTTTTTTTATTTTGTTTTTAGTACGAAACATAATATAAAGCTTTATAGTCGCATAATATAGATAAAATATTAATGATTTTACTATTAAAAATTGTAGGACAGACTTTTAAGATTTAAAAATAAATATGTGAAAATTGTAGTTGAGGCGTATACTATTCACATTAGCATTTTTCTAATCATAACATAAAAAAAAAAACTAGCCACCGTCAACATATCGTCCACGAAGGACGCGTGCCTGCGTACACGCATCTCGTTTCTCGCTCGCGCAAATTATCGGCTCTCCCCTTACCTCGCATATCAGGTACTGCTTTTATTAACATTAAAACCTGTTATAAACTCATCTAAACGAAGAACTGATAAATTGTAAATTTTAAAAGCTTTTTTGTACAATTTCTAATAATTTATCAAAGTTTTAAAAATAAACTTTCAACTTTATTTTAAATGCAAAAATATATATACTTAATAAAAAAAATTGGCATTTAAGTGCATATCTATATGGGTATGATTTATAATAAAAACTGTTAGCAAGAAAAGGGGTTCGTATAGTTGTGAATATAATTTCTCACCTAAGCAAATACTGATGAATTTTGTGATAAGAAAAGATTTGTTTTTCTGTAAATTTTATTGAAATAATTGCTTTATTATGTCTCTCAGGTCTTATGTCTTTTTGTGAAATTCTATACATTACTGCGACTATGGGTTTTTATAGATGCAATATTATATTTTTTTTTTGAAGCTAATAAATTGTAGTATTATAATTTATCTATAACATAACTTCACATGTTTCTTTTAAAAGTTTTGCAGAATCTATAAAAACATTGTTTTTTATTAACAAACAATCTTAAAATATTATTACTATTTATTTATTTATTTTATTTTTATAGCTTCATACTTTATCCCACACATGGCAGGGTAGGCAGAGGGAAATACAGGGACCGAGGGAACCTAGTGTTAAGACACTCCGTTGCTTAGTCCCTGCTTTCTCCGTCCCCACTTTCCACCATTTTCGAGGCATTGCATGTTGGGTGGTGGAATTCAACACTGCGCTTTGCCTAGTTTACCAGAGCAAAGAAAATTGAAATATAAATCCATCTTCCCCGACTAGGGATTGAACTTCAATTTAATGTTTTCAATTTTTGAGAGGGTTTAAACATTATAATAATTTCTAGATTTTGAAATATTTAGTAATTTAGTAACAAACTTGGGTATACCTATGCTTCTTACTAAATACTTTTTATATATTGTACATCCAAATATAATAATGTAAAATGTGTTCAATTCTTAATAAGTTTTTTTATGTTCTCAATTGGGCATTCAGGTATTTTACTTTGTAGATGTCTAAATACATTATGTTATATGAAAAATAAAATTAGTAAATTGGAAAAAAGAAAAAAAATATGTATCGGAAAGTTTTTGTTTATAGTCATGAAATATTTTAATAATAGGATTTGACATTATTTGTATTAAATATCTAATATATTTGAATCAGTCATATAATTTAAAGTTACTAAAATACTTATGACTCACGAGGAAATACAAGTAAACTATTAAAGAACTCGGGTGATAACTTACCGAAGCTTTCCGTCAACTTCAGCATTACGCCACCAATGTGCATATCTCCCTTCACAACCATAGTACGCTTCTCGTTCAAGTCTGTCACGTAGATTGTGAGGTTCCATGATCCGTCACCAACTATTTCACCGTCCGCGAGCATTTCGACTGATTAAAAATTCACTTTACACTACAACTGTGTCACTTCCAAAAGCACATCGCGAAGATAGTCTTAAAAAGTATTTTAACAAGCACACTTTGACATGAATGACATGCGACTAGTGACAACGACACCAGACGATTGAAGGAAGATTGAGGACTGAGGTGTCAGGAGGGTAGAGGACTGGAAGTGTTGATTTCTTTACGTATAGGGTGACCAGTATAAAAATACTTAATACATAATGACATAATTATTATGGTTATTTAAAAATTTATAACTATAACGAACAAAGAAACATAAAGAGAGCAGATATTGTAATCAAATAAATAATAATAAGTATTAGGTAAAGAGAGAAATAAAATTTATGGTAAAATAATAAATATGTTTTAATTATTATTTTAATATGATAAAACTATATTTTCTCAGTCAATATTTTAAAGGAATTAAATACCAATAATTATTTTTTTGGTCATAAATTATAATTCTCTCTTAATTACGTTTATGGAAAATAATTAACCATATTTCAGACAGCTACTTATTTTTTACAAATATCCAATTATTTTTATAACAACGTCAACCCCACGACCACATTGAATGTCATTTCACCATTTCATTGTCACAATATAACATTTTGATGAATCTTCAATGAATTAAATATTTGCAGCAAATTGACTATACTATTACTATAATTTTACTACATTACTTGATTCCTAGCTTAAAACAAAGTTACAACATATTTTCAGTTGTTTTTAATATTTACTTTTAATGTTTTGAAAGTCTGTATTTTAATGTAGGAAAACATTGTTTTTGTGATGATAAAACGTATATAAACGAATAATTGCATGAAAAAATCGATTCACTTATGAGTCATAAAAATAGAAGAGAATGCAATATGGTTGCAAAAAGTAAAAATAAAGGTAAAATACTTATTATATTTTTCTAAAAAAATATTATTTTTATTTAAGTTAACACTGCACATACCATGTTTTCAGTATTATCATGTTCTACACCAGAGCCCAAATTGGATTCGACATCTAAAGATAGTGACTCCATTTGTGATTCTGAAGCTTCCAGCCCTGTGCCATTTATATGCACACAAGATGGGATTGAAGGAGAGAGAGATGTTGTATGGAATTTTAATACACCAACTTCAAAATCAAGCCGATCTCACAACCGAAATGTAACACCAGTTAGTAGAAGAGTAAAAGAAATAATCAAATCTAGAGTAATAGAAAAAACAGCACCAAAACGTAGAATGGCGAAAGGTTCTCAGAAAAAAAGTGAATTTTTACAAGACCTTATTACATTAAATCAAAATTTATTGCAAATATTGCCTAAGAAACCTTTAAAAACTGAAAAACCTCAGTCTGAGGATGACATTTTTAGTGACACAAGTGACATCTCCCCCAGAAGCACTGTTAAAAACAAAAATCGATGTTTAAGAAAAAATGTATTGAGTTCTAAGTTTGTAAATAGTGAGATAGATAATGGCTTGGAATCAGATGATTCTATAAATGAAGATTTAATAAAAGTAAGTCAAATGGTGGAAGACAAAATTTTTTGTAATGAAATTCAAGAAGCAAAAGGGCCTCGTATTGGAACTGTAGATAAATATATGAATCCAGACCTTAAAGTAGATATTGACCAAGATTCTATAGATGCTATTTTAGGCAACATCAACTTTGATTCTCCAATTGTAAAAAAAATTAAAAAATGTGATTCACCAAGATTAAATAATGACTCATTTGACAATTTACTCGAAAATCTTAATGATAGTGCCTTTGAAAAACTTTCACAAATTACCAGTAAGAATGACAAAAATCATAATAGAAAAGAAAATGTAAATTGGACAGAGCACCTTGTGTGTAATAAGGAAAGTCCTTCAAATAAATCTACTTTTGGTAGACATAATTCTATGCCTGAATCCCCATCAGTAACGAAAATTAATAAACCTTCTACTAGTGGAATGGTATTTGGAAGGTATAATTCAATGCCATTTAATAATAAAGGTAATGTATAGTGTATTTTTGCTTTAGAAAAAATTAAGTAATTTTTAAATAAAAAATTCTTCAAAAATTTTAACCAATATTTTTATGTTATTTTTGTTATAGATGATTCACCTTTGCAATGCACACAAGATGAAATAAAGAAGAAACATCAACAAGCAAAAGAAAAACTTCTTGCTAAAAGACAATTGCCATTTACTACTTTGGGAACTTTGTCTTCAACACAAAATGAATTTGTTCACAAGAAACCTACATTTACATATAAAACTCCACCACCTAAAAATAAAAAAGAGCCACAAATAAATGAAAATATTAAAAATTCAACAGTAGAAACAGCAAATAATATTAAATATGAAAAACCAAATACTAATGTTGATATAAAGTTATTAATTGAAAAAAAAAGGCAAGAAGCATTGATGAAGTTAAGGCGGAGGCAAAAATAAATACCCTAAAGTGCCTAAATTATGTTTAGTATTTAATATGTTAATCAAATTATGTGATATTAATATTTTTGATTTTTTAATGTAATCTGAATTACTAATATGAATGTAATAAAATTCTGTTGTGATTATAAAGCCAATAGTTTTTTAAGAAAAAATATGCAACAAGCACTACAATGCATGCAAATATTATAATGTTTTGTTTTTTTTTTTCATCTAGAAAGACATCTGGCCCTGTTCAAAGATTTGCCAAGTTCAGACTAAATGACAGGACTTTTCTCTTGGTTACTGTAGCGTAAATAATGGAAGGTGTAAAAAACAGCTAGCCCTGCGGTGTATAGGTGAAACTTGAGTGCCAACGCATAAACCACTGTGATGTTTGTTCATCAAATGGTACCTCCAGATAAACCAGGACCCTACCCTAGATTATTTTAGAGAGCAGGGAAGTGATAGAGATAGACCTGCAGTTAGACTTATTAGAGCAATCGATTTTTTTCAAGATGAGGTCGCACTTTTACGAGTTTGGGACTATGCTGATTGAGCATCTAACCTCCGGTACGGTGGAATTCTTTCCCGGTTATTTAGTCGTCCAAGGCAAATATGCCGCCTAGAAGATCTCTTTTTCATTGCCCCTATTTCACCGATTTTGGCGATATGCTGTCACCTGGCTATGGTAATTAGCCGCTTAAAATACCTATAAGCCTAGTTATACTAACCATTTAGGTTTAAACTTTACAAGGCTTTAAACTTCCGATGCTTAGTGTCTTGTAAGCAGTAATTATATTATTTTGTCAACATCGTAAACACTGAAGAATTGAGAATTTTCATATTTTTGTCTAGACATAAGTAGGAAAAAGCATTGAAAACTTAAAATACCAATTGCGTACAATTTACATGCTTAGTAAGAATTTAAAAGTTTTATTTCCTTATAAATAACGAGCAAGCTTAGTGTCTTATTGTAACAATTATTGCGATATTTTTAAATCCTTCCAGAAGCCTTAGCCAAAAACCAAACGCTCCGTATCTATTCCATAAAGCGCTTCAGCGATAAAAATTACAGATATCGCTAACTTGGTAGCCAACAACACATGTCAACATCAAACGCTTGATCTACAGTGTCAATAGAAGACATCGATCATATTGTCTGTGATTGGCGTTTTTTGAAACGTCAAGTGAAGACTGTAACGTCACATATTTCAATGTTGCATGTGTAAGAATTTAATGTTAAACTAATTTGATTAAAACAGATTAAAAATATACACTTCTCAAACAAATATTAATAGAAATAAAAAATATAAATTGAAGTATATGTTACAAAACGTAGATAATAGTAAAGTAAGATAATTAAAATTATTAACCGATGTATTCAAAAGTATTAATGTTGAAAAATAAAACGAAAATAATAAAATTTCGTAATATAATCGTAAAATTTATTACGTAATTATTAATTAATAATCGATTCACTTAATAACTTCCTAATTAACTTATAAATTTGTAATTATTAAGGTGAAAAATTATTTTTTCATAAATTTTTAGCGTTTTCTGCAGGGTTTCGTACTTCGATAGATGAGCGTTGACAATTAACACTGCGATTGTCAAAATGTGCAACATGGCTGTCAATTATTGATTGACACTGACGAAACGATAAAATTTATCGTTTTACTCCAACGCTTCGTTGACGTTATATTTTTGGCTACGATCTTTCTATTCGTTGTCTTAGATCACGTGACTTATCGTTAATCCATTCATATTGTCAGCGTAAACGATTGTCAAATTGCGTCTTGGCTAAGGCCTCAGCTGCTATTATGGGCTATGTGATTTCATTCATCATCATCATCATCATCATCATGTCAGCCGTAGGACGTCCACTGTTGAACATAGGCCTCCCCCAGGGACCTCCAGTGCGCCCTGTCTAATGCTATACGCATCCAGTGGCTGCCTGCAACCCGGACCAAGTCGTCGGTCCACCTGGTAGGAGGCCGTCCCACGCTGCGTTTGCCGGTACGTGGTCTCCACTCGAGAACCTTTCTGCCCCAGCGGCCGTCAGTTCTCCGTACTATGTGCCCTGCCCATTGCCACTTCAACTTACTAATTCGTTGGGCTATGTCGATTACTTTTGTTCGTTTGCGGATTTCCTCGTTGCGCACACGATCTCGCAAAGAAATTCCGAGCATAGCCCTCTCCATAGCTCGTTGAGCGACCTTGAGCTTCTTTATGAGGCCCATAGTAAGAGACCACGTTTCTGTGCCGTAAGTCATCAATTTTTTTTTTTTTTTTTTTTTTTTTTTTGATTTCATTCATTGACACATTAACAAACTAAAGTAGGTCCTCCTTAGTTCTACGCTCCATAAATAAAGCATAAACAATGTATCATGTCCATTCAATGCACAGATTCATAAGTAAATTGTTAGCGAGATTTAGATCCGAATGTTTTTAGCTTTATTATATTGGTATATATATATATTTATATTCTATCAAAATTAAAACCATGACTTTTTTAAAATATATATTTTTAAATTCTTTAGTTGCTATGCTATTTTTTATCACCCAAATTGACATTTTGTAATTGTCATTATTTTGCAATTTAAAAAAGGCGAAATTTACGTCCACAATCAAGTTTTAACAGAAAGATTAGCATTGAACCTTAGATTTATACACGTTATTTAAGTAAAATTAAGAAAAAAGAAATAAATATCGTCAAATTTAGATCTGAGGACTAATCTTAATATGTTTTGTGATATATGTACAAAAAAATTGCATATTTTGTAATCCAGTGTTCAGAGAACCACATAGTGATACTTTTTGACTTTTTAGCAATATTTAGCAGTAACTTTCATAATGGCACTTTCTTATATTCAGCGATTTAGCAGAACTGCATGCCGTATTCAATATTCAAGAATCGGAATTAAAGAGTTAAGTAGCACAGTACCAACAAGGCTTGGAATGATACCCATAGTTGTTGAACAGACCGGTAGAGGAGAACGAGCGTATGATATATATTCTAGACTTCTTCGCGAACGCATTATATGTCTTATGGGACCTATTAATGATGACATTAGTTCTTTAGTTGTGGCTCAATTACTTTTCCTCCAATCAGAATCCAGCAAAAAACCTGTTCATCTATATATTAACTCACCAGGTGGAAATGTCACTTCCGGTCTTGGTATATATGATACTATGCAGTACATAACCCCACCTGTAGCTACTTGGTGTGTTGGACAAGCATGCAGTATGGCCTCTTTGCTTTTAGCCGCAGGGGCACCAGGAATGCGCCATGCACTACCTAATTCACGCATTATGATACATCAGCCATCGGGTGGTGTTAGAGGGCAAGCAACTGATATTCAAATTCAAGCAGAAGAAATTTTAAAGTTAAAATCGCAAATAAATTCCCTTTATGTTCGGCATACAGGGTTACCTTCTGAAAAGGTGCAAAATTCCATGGAGAGAGATTGTTTTATGTCACCAACAGAAGCAAAAGCCTTTGGTTTGATTGATAATGTTTTAGAACATCCCCCATCTCATGCAATGGAAAGTGAATGTGCAACAGCCTCTGCCTCAAGTGCCACAACAACAACAACAGATTAATAATTATGACAAATAGAATTATGACAGATAGAAAAACACAATTTGTTATTATTGTATAAAAAATATAGATTTAATTTTTTAATACTATAGTATTATTATTATTTTTATTACCTTTATTTGTTTTATACCATTCAAAAAGTGAGAATTTTTCAATATTTTTTAATTTAATATAATAAATTAATGAATATAAATCTCTTTTAAACTTTGTTTTTATTAAAGGGTTTTACATATATTATCTAAATAAGATTTAATTTGTTATTAATATACTTTATTAAGGCTACCTAAATAATTTAAAATTAAAATAGTATTATAATTTTCAATCTTTACAACATATAAAATTAGTAGTTATTTGTACATACAGCATTCTTTGCATTTTTGTGAATCCAGTTATAAAAATATGAAACATTAGTATAAACTAGTAATGCTGAGTATGTTTTCATTTTGTATGATAACAAGCCTAGTAGTTGATAATTTTCAGTAACCAAGCCACCTCCAGAGTCTCCACTATAAAAATTAATAAAAAATAATATAAAATTAATTATAATTGTATTAAATATATTAAATAAATACTTTTTCTAATTATATACTATTAGTCCATTGAAATGTTACATGAGCTTTGCATTTATTAGAAGACACAATTTTATTTTTGGGAGAAAGGGGAGGGTCTATAGAAGCTTAACCTCAAGTTTGTGGGTTCGCCAACCTTGTCCCCCGGCCGTCATCTTGAAAAAAAGGGGGGGGGGGAACACTTTTTTCACGATATCTAGGAAACTATGCGTCGTAGCCAACGTCTTTGTATTTTCAGGTATTACAGTTACAGATAGTATATACAATAATTAAAATTGCTTACGGTGCGCCTCTTGGACGCGAAGAACGAAAAGTTCCAGCGCAAAAAGTGCTTTCAACGACTCCGACAACAATACATTTTTCATAACTTTTGATTTTTTGAGATACTGATTGAAGTGTTAAGCTCTCTTCTTCCGTTTCGTCCTTAAGTGAAATGTTTTATGGTTAGAGAAAATATAGAAGCTTGCTGTATTAGATACTATTTTTGTTGTGTTGGTTACAAATATAAAGTAAAAAATCAAATTAAGACTAAGATGTAATAATACAGGACCGCTGTGGCGCAGGCGTAGCGTCTACCTATAAACGTAATAGTTTATGAGTTCGATTCCTGCTCGAGGAAGACTGGATATATTTATTTCCATTTTCTTCGCTCTGGAAACTGGACGGAGCGCGGTGTTGAAATCCGCCACTCAACACGCAATACCTCGAAGAAGGCAGAAAGTAAGGACGGAGAAAGCTCTAGAGGGACTAAGCAAAGGAGTGTCATCGTACTAGGTTCCTGCAGCTACCTCTTCCTACCCTGCCATTTACGGGATGAAGCGTTTGTTCCAAAGAACTCAAAATCTGAACGATTGATTTTCATTCCAAATTGATATTTTCACTCGATTTTAAGAAAAGTAATCCTGAAAGAGGAAAAGAGGTCTGTTTTATCCTCTTTCAAGATTATTTTTCTGTGTCATTAGTAGTGATTTACAAACTTACATTTATAATACCCCAACCGGTTAAAGTACCTTTACTGTATCTTGGGAAAGACCTTCTTATTATAATTCTTTTTATATATTTTCCAAGCGGAAGTTCCTTTTTTAGTAACAAAAGAGCAATATCATTAATTGCAGTATCAGGACTGTATTCGTCGTGGATTATTAGCGTCTTAGCTTTTCTGTGCACTATTGCCTGTAGGTAGTGAGTTATTATATAGAATTTTTAATGGCAATATTGCAAATTGTGTTAAATATAAAGTTATCGTGAGGTTATTTGATATCATAATATCTCGTGTAAAAATATTATAATTTTAGATTTTAAAGTCTAACAGATGTCTATTCAAAATAGAAAAATTTAAATACCAAAATTTAATAAGTAGCTTTCCAATGAATAGATAGTACTAATACTATATAAAGTAAAAATACGTAGGTACCTTATGTATGTGTTCGTGTCCAGCAAACGCTGACACTTTGTTTTTTATTCCTTTTGATTTTATTAGTTGTTTATCAGATGTATAGACGCAATGGGCGACAGTTATTAAAAAAAATTGATTTAAAACCGATGACCCACATATGTACTTGGATTTTGAAGGCGTAACTATCTCTAAAAATACTGCATGAGGATAATTTTCTATTGAAACATTTTTACCACCAACTATTTTCTTTTCGAGACTTCTGTAGCCTTTGCTATAATGTACACATAAAAGTATTAACGTATAAACATTAAAATAAACCATTTTACTCGTAAATACACGAAACGCCTGAATTATTATGAAATTTTATTTTCCATTTGATTTTAGTGATCGTAAACGTCGGCTTAAATATTGATTGGATAATTTTTATGGCACGTCAATATGCTCAATACTAAGAGGATATTACTAGCGTTTAATTTGGATGATTAAAAGCAGCCACACATATTTTTCTTCCTTATCTACGTAACTTTGTTTTCAGTGTCAACATTTTTACCTGGAGATTTGAACCTTTTAGGAATTTTCGTTATGTTTTTCAATTAATATTATGAAATAACTGCATAGCTAATCCTAGAAACCTAATAAATATTAGTAACTACAGTACTTATTAGATATTGTTTGTATATCTTGTACAATTTGAACGAAATTAAAAAAGTAGAAAATGTTTTGCTCTAAAAGGAAATATAAAAATTGAAAAATAATGATTGATATTATTTACACTAATGTATACAATCTATTTTAAACTTGCAATTTTTGTAGCCGATGCCAGCAAAGGCAAAAAAACGTAGTTAGAACTAATTGCCACAAAAATTCAATTACCAAGTGTTATTTACAAGAATCATCTTCCAAGTGTGTTAGTACTCCAGTAGTTAGTTTAAGTATTTTACGTATTATTAGCGTTCACGTGCAACCAAGATGAAAAGTTATATACCAATAAATTTCGCTGACATTCGTCACTCGTCACACAAAACAAGGTCATCTTAACAGAGCACGTATGTACAAATAACAATGCTCACGAGTGTTGGGTCCTTTCATAATCTAAGGTTTTCGCGCGTGCGCGGTTCCCGGGTCGATATATGGTGACGTCAGAGGGAGATCGGCTTCAGTCAGCCGCTGGAGGCCACATCGAACATGTGGCTGCAATGCATCGCTCTGACGGTGCTAGTGTCCGCGGCCGTGACCCGCGAAGTATTCACCAACTCTTTCCTCGTCCGATTCAAGAGGTCCATCCGCCACGAGGAGGCACAGGAGCTCGCCTTTCGACATGGCTTCGACAACTTGGGCCCGGTGAGTGGCCACGTGATATTGTAAACATAAGCGTAGCTATATTTATACGCGTGCCATGACTTCATGGGACTGCCAAGTGCCTACTTCTAACTTAATCTGTTTTCGTAGTTTATTTTGCTACGTGCATATGATTGAATTTTTTTTTAAATAATAATAATTAATTTTCAAAAAAGTTTTACCCTTCTATTTAGCGTAAAAATTTATTTTATAGGTTTTATAATAGCAATGTTTCTTAGTTCATCCTTAAATGAACAATTTAATTTATTTAATATTATTTTTATTGATATATTTATTATATGATTAAATTTATATTCTTAAACAAAAATCTAAAATTTGCCTATTATTATTTCTTTTGATATGCATGACATACAATCAAAAACATTTTCAATATATTGCCATTTCATTATGTTTTATTAATTTGATAAAAAAATATTAAATATATTTGTAATCAACAATATTATTGTTCTTTTTTTAATTTTTTTTAAATTAAAAACGTTTATATTGTCAAATGCACCGCGATTTAGCGGAGAAGCGTTTAACTATGCTAGCGGCTTTGGGTACGCAATCGAAGGCATAAATTATTATCATCCGCGCCTTGGTAACCCTGGTTCCCGCCACTTATATATTAACGCAATGCTCCGTTTACCACATTATTTTAATTTGTCACCTTTTTATTTAATTGAGCTTATATAAATAAAACTTCTGCATATATAAAAAATAAAATGACTTAAGACGTTAGACGAAAAGTTTTAATTTTTATATAATTAAAAAATTTAAAATATAATCTATAGTATTTATTATTATTATTATTACGTTTCTCTTTTGGGTTTAAACGTCACTGGTTAGGTTAGACTTTTGTAGGGACACAGGCCCAACACAAGAAGGCCTCTTACAGAATATAAGGCATTCATACTATATAAAACATACAATATATCACCTGGTACAATGTGAAGCAACTATGGAAAAAACGAAAACCTAAACCTTTTTATGTATTTGGTATGGACTAAGTACTAGGCTTCGAGGCGGACTATTAAGGTTTACGTAAAGAACTCGCCTCCCACTAGATGGACCCCTACAGAGCGGCGTAATGCCTCGAGAGAAGAGATGTCGAGAGGTGTGTACCACTTTCACCACGAGAAACTCTTGCGCAGATTTTTCTGCTATTATCCAGATTAATTCCTTTCGAGTAAATTACCACTTACCCCCTGAGGGTTACCACTGACCTAACAGGAGCCTACAAGCTTATTATTATTACGAAATATAATATAATGGTACCAATATATGTTTTATTTTAGGTTAAATTATCATTATTTTACTTTTTATACATATTATTTTTGGGATAGGTAGTGCGCTAGGAACTTATTTTAAGCACACTAAGTAGATTATTTATTCTTAATAATAGAAAACATTATCTATTATGTCATAAAATATCTGCCTTTTAGATATTTCATGTTTAAATGACCGCCTATGATTTAAAAAAGTATACCTAAATATTATTTACGCGCACTTATGTATCTCATATTTAGTACTGTCCCTTTTTACAATTCAAAGGCAGAGCAACCTCTATAGGATGATACATAAATAATGCAACGTTATCCACTTTGAGAGCTGGAAAGCTAGACCCTCTTTTAAGCTTTACGCTTTATTCCAAAAATAGAAGGGTAGGTAAATTTAGGCGCGTTTTGGCGTGTCAGAGAATATCTATGTTGCGGAAGTCGAATATTTAAGCATTTTGTCTTGTCTATATAACAATTACTTAAATACTGAAAGTCACATAATATTATTAGTCTACTATATCTACAATTTAAAAGGTGACATGTTTCTTGGTTGTTTTGACAAACATACCAAAAGTAAAGTAATTTTATCAAAAATATGAAAATATATGTTTTATTTTTTAATAATAAATTAACGAAAGTTCCTTGAAATCCCATATCTGAGAAGATCTAGCGAAATTTAGCGAGAGATAGTACATAGGTATATATATATATATATATATATATATATATATATATATATATATATATATATATATATATATATATATATATATATATATATATATAAATATATATATATATATATATATATATATATATATATATATATATATATATATATATATATATATATATATATATATATATATATACATATTTATACGAAATTATAAAACTGAAGTTTGGTTCAGATGCAAGCGTTCTTTTAACGTAGTTTTGATTCAAAATTGACATATTATTTGTACGTTGAGCAGTTGATGTATCAAGAAAAGCTTTAAAACATTATAGTAATAATTGTAATACACTACTATTACCTGGTACAAAATGTATTTTTCATCTCAAATATATCTCAGTTCTAAGATTAACTAATCTTATTTCTATAGTAATCCGGGCGTGAAACTGAGCGTAAAATATAATTTAGTAAGTAGGTATTATATTCAGACATACGATCATTATATTATAATAAAAGTTTTACCGTAATCAATAAAACTACTAAAATATAGTACTAACAGAAGGTACATCATATATGATATGTGTAATTCAATGAGATAGCATAAGTACACTTAGAATAAGCTGTGCACGGCGCGTAAGCCGCAAACATACAGTTGCTTCAATAGACGGCTTAGGCACCTACATATATGGACACTAATATTAAACGAATATGTAGACGATATTTCAATGAATATGTAGACGATAAATAGAATATATGACGAAATTGTACACCAGTTGCTTAAGATTTAATTTAAAAAATATAGAGATATGAGATATCGTAATTCAGATTGTTTTTATGCAAGAAGAGTAAGCAGTGCAATTGCAACATGTAAGTAATAGTATACAATAAGACAATTTGCAGGGGATAAAACAATAAGTCAAAGCTGAAAAATGAAATAAAAACCCTTGTTATTATCCACTCGGTCTTCCTAGCAAGTTACATGCTGAGTTATTAATCTTAAAAAAATCTTTCTAGTAATAGAAGTGGTGTACATTAAAAATGGGTAATATTTGGGACACTCATCTAACAGCATATTTAATACAATATTATAAAAATTAAAATAAAATTATTAACTATATATTAGAGGACCGTCGTGACGCAGAGGCGCAACGTCTTCCTATAATCGCGATGTTTGTGAGTTTGATTCTCTGTCAGGAAGGATGCATTTCCATTTTCTTCGTTGTGGCAACTAGGTAAACGCAGCGTTCAGTGTCGACACTCAACACGGAATGTCACGAAGGGCGGAAAGCGTGAAATAGAATAGCTAGGTTCCTGGGGTTCCATGGTTCCTAGGGTTGAAAGGGATAAAATGAGAAGTTACGAAAAACATGTAAATTTTTTTTTTATTAATCGCAAATTCGTAAGCAGAGAAAGTATATTAGCAAAAAGATTATTCTTTAATATATATCCTTTTATGATGATGCAACGATCTAAACGTTGTATTTAAATTGTCCATTGACGATATATGTTATAATGCACACATTTAGATGTGGGTGTGTGGTTAAATGTCGTGCTTACAAAATTCGTGCTTGCGATTACATCTGTTACATACAACATAGTCAGATGGACTGATAACAATACCCCTGACATTGATAAGCGCATGCGGGCTAGTTCAATGAACGTGTAGCTTAAGTGTGAACTATACAAATCTAAGTGAAATAAATGGAGTTAGTTAGTATCTATGAGTGTTTTGATTCTCAAAATATGAAATTTTAATTATAACTAAAATATTACACATCAGAAAATAATAAGAAAATAATCTGTGATAGTTTACTTTCTTTATTAGGAACTTGTCAAAAACTCACCCTATCTGAAAAAGGTCTTTACATAAGGGAAAAAAGATCTACTTTTCTTGAGCAAAATGTGAAAAACAATTTTGAGACTAAACTTGATAATTAATCAATTTTTACCGTAATTTTTTGTAGTAGGCTTACTAAAAATTTAAGTTTAAGACACCTGGTTGATCTTAATATTAACTTAGAGCGACGGACTTATTAGTAGGATTAGTAGATTATCATCTTATAAAAGTTATACGGTGTATTTCATTGAAATGTTAATTTGAATAATATCAGTTCTATTAAAGAGAGAAATTTCTATGCTTACCTTAAATAACGCTTTACATCCCTCTGTTTACCGTTGATTAAATATATATATATATATATATATATATATATATATATATATATATATATATATATATATATATATATATATATATATATATATATATATATATATATATATATATATATATATATATATATATATATATATATATATATATATATAACACGATATTGTCCAAACAAACAATTGTAAAGGTAAAACTTAAAAGAAACTGAACCAAATTTTTGGCCAGTTCAACAAGATTTTTTATAAATAGAAAATATATTAACCTTAAAAGTTGTATTGTATATGAATACGAATATAATATGAATATATATAATATGAATACAGAAAAAAACTGGTGATCGTCTTTGTGAAATAGAATAGTGAAACTCGCATGATTAAAGTTGTTGCAAAAAATACTTTTATACATTAAAAAAGCTCTACAATGTTGTTGATGGGATTATTTCTGAACTGAACCTCTTAGGGTTTATTGACTTAGTCGTTCCACTGTATAAAATGGTAAAGAAAATATATTCTGCACGCTAGTTACAGTAAAGTATACGTAGTAGAAAGTGAATATGTGAATTACATATACCTGCATTGATCACGAAAATGTATTAGCAAACCACCCTGAGGTTCATATGCTATTTATATTTTCAAAAATGTCGACTTGATTTGTACCAGAGCTGATTTTAAATTAAAAAATAATGTTTCTTCTCATTAACTTATAATAATTGTTCACAATACTATTGTGGTTCTATAGTTTGGTTTGGTATCTTTTTAATTCGTATAACTAAGCTTTACTTTTTCCCTGAAGTGTTTTTTTATAATAGATTTTTTACGCCTCGTAGTAATGTCTATGGTATATATGGGTAGAATGCATCCTTTAGTTAACTTAATGCGTTTTCAATTTATAACTGTACCACATAATTAATAATAGAGATAAAAAATAAAAAATGAGAGTACAATAGAACTTGAAAAATATCCATGGTTTGTATTCTGTAGATATAATCTGTGTACATCCACGCAAAAGGTTTTCAAATCCATTGCCGCTGGTCAGTAGGTAACCTAATTCGTGACCCACATACACGATATATATTCCGGTGGGAATCGTAACTTCAGATTTCTCATATACAAGTTCCATATACATCTCGGTTTATACGTGTGATGTTATATTATATAGTATTCCTAAAATATTATTTATCAAATATGAAGAGGCTATGATTTTTATGTGTTTGCATTTAGTAAAAATATTCTTTTTGTTTTTTTTTTTTAACTTCACGCTTTATTACGCATATGGCAGGGTAGGCAGAGGGAACTGCAGAAACCATACGAACCTAGTGTTAAGACACTCCGTTGCTTTAGTCCCTGCTTTCTCCGTCCCCGCTTTCCGCCGTTTTTGAGACATTCCGTGTTGAGTAGCGGAATTCAATACCGCCCTTTGCCTACTTTCCAGAGCGAAGAAAATGGAAATAGAAAAATTCATCTATCCGAGCGGGAATCTAACCCATAAACCGTCGCGTTTACAGACAGATGCTACGCCTCTGCGTCACGACGGTCCTCTAAAAATATTCCTTTATTTAAAATACACATATTCTTCATAAATAGGTAGTCGTTTTAAGACTTTTAACTGCACTGCTTTTCATATCAATTTTTATTCATCACTGTGTACTCGTATGGGCATTGTATGTAAGTCAAAACACTCCGTACCCCGCTTATAACAGCATTTTGTATCCTGACAATTTACACATGACAATTTAGGCAGAGGGAATAAATCCTGTAGATAGAAAAAATCTCGTGTCCAATCTCTTCGATTGATTTCGCTTTGTGTGTTGATTACAGAAAATCAAAGTAGCGCTAAAAAAATATACTATTATACCTATAAATTATCAACATTATGACGTTATAACGACAATCGTCATCGTCACATTGTATTTCATTTATAGTATGAGGTAGATAACGATTAAACATCACACCACTTAGGTATACAATATGAATAATGTAATAATTATTTTTTTTGACGTGACAACGTCTTAAATTAGGTTGCGGCTCGGAGTCACATATGAAAAAGGTAACGTAACGATGTGTCAACTGTCACCGAACTATGATCGGTCCGCCGCGCGTATCACTTGACACATGTAGGTACAATGTTTTAGTAAACAAAATATATTTTCTATAGTTAAAATTTGTGCAATTTATATTATAATTATTAATCATATCAATAAATATTCTACCGAGAAAAAGACGTTGTCACGTAAAATTTTCGCCCGTAAAACCCACTTTACAGGCAACCATTTTTTTTTTCACTAATAATTTATATATTTAGTTGTAAATTGTACTAATATTGTCGTTTTGCCTCAGCAGAACTGCCTTTTGAAGCGTCAGTGATAATTTCGCGTTTATTTGACGTTTTAAAATTGCTCGCAAAATTTCTATTTCAAAGAGTATTTTCTATTTAAATGTTAACTATTTAAATGAAGCTTGAACATAACAAATCAAAAAAAATGTGAAAAGCTAGGTACGTAAAGTAAATGAGTAGCAACATATGTTATATGCGATAATTCTACACAAACACTAAACCTGGCTTAATTAAATACAACTTAAGTATTTTTGATTTAAAATTGCTAATCCGCATTAAGGATAGAAAAAAATACTAAAAGAAATAATTAAAATCTCGTTGTGTTCAAATTTTTATATACAATTTACTTTAAGTAAAATGAACTACTATCCATAACATTATAGGGCTTATAATGGTTAGCAACATATTGGTTTGTAAGATAGCCTTGACCTTCGGTCTCTGGAGAATGACTGGGATGTTATAACAAATTAAATACTTTATTGTATACATATTATATTATTTTTTTTTTATCATATTACATTCAAATGTTTTTAATATGGTTGTGCAACAACATGTAAAATAATATTTCAGTTTTTCACATTCTGTAAGCTGATAGATGATCGAGTGTAAGCTGATAGAGTGGCGAGACTCAAAGTCGCTCGCAAATAAAAACAATTAATATCCCTTGCTTAAGATTGAACCCACAACTACCGCTTTTTTAGTCAGATGTCCCATCTCGACAAGACGGCCTCACAGAAAAATTATCTGAGTAAAATTATGTTCTATTTTCCTTAGGAGCCACCATGGCAATTCATTGACGCTTTTCTAAAGCCTTTTAAAGTAATTTGTTCTTTAAAAGGAATAATGAGAAAGTTACTCGTCAAGCCCTAAAAGGTTATTTTGCGATATTTTTATTATTAGCGTTTTTTTCTTAACGGTAAAAAGTTTATATTGTTAAATTATTGAACATTTTTATATATCTATAAGTATGTGAAATAAGTTTTTGTACTGTTTTTGAACCGGCTTACTTTTAGATTTTTGCTTTATAGCAAAGAAGACAGAGATCGCAGCGTCAACATTCTCTTTTTTGTTTGCCATCCAGATATTGCCTATTAAATTACCTGACTAAAGTGATGCTTGCTATTTATTTTTTTATATTCCCGTATATAATGTGGGAAATACGTTATAACAAAAATATACGTGGTGATAATATATCCATGAAATTAAGAAAAAAACTATGTCGTTTCAGCTACATATATGAAATATAAAGTCGCATGACGATAATAGACCTATTAGCAAACATTGTTGGTGTCCGGATAAGATTAATATTGTGACAGAATACGATGTACCTAATCATTAATTAAACATGGCGAAATATTGATAGAGAGGCTCATAGAGATAAATAATAAAAGTTTATTGATCGATCTTAAATTCTATTGCAAGTTAAAAGCCGTAGTTACCGCACGTCGACAATAACTAAGCCGTTTGATGTTCGACATACATCACTTAAAACTTTTCTCACTAAGCCCTAGTTTTAAGTAACGTACATTGAAATGTTCAAAAATGTCAAATGTTAAATATTAATTCACAAATCAATATGATATTTAAATATATGATTTTATGTATTTATTAATTACTACTATTGAAAAACAATTGATTGATGGAATTGATTTCATGCTTAAACGAAAGCATCTGCTTAGTATACTGAAAGCCTTGAAAATATCTTGAAATACTTGAATATCTTGAAATGCGTTCAGGTAAGCTTAAGCAGTGCTGTTCAATATTTTTGTAAACGTTTGTGCTCAATCTGAGAAAGAGAAAAAATATATAAAGATAGATGATAATTTTTATCTTTATGTACTTTCTTTGGTTTAGTGTACTAAGGAGGACTAAGGTGTAAGGCCTTTGGTCGTAGGTTAAATCAGCACTTGATATATATTATATTAATATAACATATCACCGTAGACCGCTACGGTGATATGTGATAAAGATACAGCGTCTGCCTGTTATATGCGATAATTCTACACAAACACTAAACCTGGCTTAATTAAATACAACTTAAGTATTTTTGATTTAAAATTGCTAATCCGCATTAAGGATAGAAAAAAATACTAAAAGAAATAATTAAAATCTCGTTGTGTTCAAATTTTTATATACAATTTACTTTAAGTAAAATGAACTACTATCCATAACATTATAGGGCTTATAATGGTTAGCAACATATTGGTTTGTAAGATAGCCTTGACCTTCGGTCTCTGGAGAATGACTGGGATGTTATAACAAATTAAATACTTTATTGTATACATATTATATTATTTTTTTTTTATCATATTACATTCAAATGTTTTTAATATGGTTGTGCAACAACATGTAAAATAATATTTCAGTTTTTCACATTCTGTAAGCTGATAGATGATCGAGTGTAAGCTGATAGAGTGGCGGGACTCAACGCCGCTCGCAAATAAAAACAATTAATATCCCTTGCTTAAGATTGAATCCACAACTACCGTCCTTTTAATCAGATGTCCCATCTCGACAAGACGGCCTCACAGAAAAATTATACTGAGTAAAATTATGTTCTATTTTCCTTAGGAGCCACCATCGCAATTAATTGACGCTTTTCTAAAGCCTTTTAAAGTAATTTGTTCTTTAAAAGGAATAATGAGAAAGTTACTCGTCAAGCCCTAAAAGGTTATTTTGCGATATTTTTATTATTAGCGTTTTTTTCTTAACGGTAAAAAAGTTTATATTGTTAAATTATTGAACATTTTTATATATCTATAAGTATGTGAAATAAGTTTTTGTACTGTTTTTGAACCGGCTTACTTTTAGATTTTTGCTTTATAGCAAAGAAGACAGAGATCGTAGCGTCAACATTCTCTTTTTTGTTTGCCATCCAGACATTGCCTATTAAGTTACCTGACTAAAGTATTGCTTGCTATTTATTTTTTTTATATTCCCGTATATAAGTGGGAAATACGATGCAGCAAAAATATACGTGGTGATAATATATCTATGAAATTAAGAAGAAAAGCTATATGTCGTTTCAGCTACATATATGAAATATAAAGTCGCATAACGATAATAGACCTATCAGCAAACATTGTTGGTGTCCGGATAAGATTAATATTGTGCCAGAATACGATGTACCTAATCATTAATTAAACATGGCGAAATATTGATAGAGAGGCTCATAGAGATAAATAATAAAAGTTTATTGATCGATCTTAAATTCTATTGCAAGTTAGAAGCCGTAGTTACCGCACGACGACAGTAACTAAGCCGTTTGATGTTCGGCATACATTACTTAAAACTTTTCTCACTAAGCCCTAGTTTTAAGTAACGTACATTGAAATGTTCAAAAATGTCAAATGTTAAATATTAATTCACAAATCAATATGATATTTAAATATATGATTTTATGTATTTATTAATTATTACTATTCAAAAACAATTGATTGATGGAATTGATTTCATGTTTAAACGAAAGCATCTGCTTCGTATACTGAAAGCCTTGAAAATATCTTGAAATACTTGAATATCTTGAAATGCGTTCAGGTAAGCTTAAGCAGTGCTTTTCAATATTTTTGTAAACGTTTGTGCTCAATCTGAGAAAGAGAAAAAATATATAAAGATAGATGATAATTTTTATCTTTATGTACTTTCTTTGGTTGAGTGTACTAAGGAGGACTAAGGTGTAAGGCCCTTGGTCGTAGGTTAAATCAGCACTTGATATATATTATATTAATATAACATATCACCGTAGACCGCTACGGTGATATGTGATAAAGATACAGCGTCTGCCTGTTAGAATGAATTTATATATCTTCACTTTCTTCAGTAACAGGTTGTTTTCTGGTAACAAGGCAAAGTAATGCGTTGAGTTCTGCCATTCATGATGAAAAAAAAAATATATATTTTACATATCAAGTGGCATTCGAATCTACAACTTTCACGATATATTTGGGACTAGAAAATCGTTTATTTCAGTTTTCTTAACTTCATTGCCCTACACTAGTAACTGACGGTATGTAAACATAAATTTAAATTAAGTTAAACGTCGTTCAAACTTTGTATATATTGCAACCCGCAAAGGAAAATACTTGAGTAAAATCTGTTAGACGAGACTGGTATTTGCGGTCTAATTTATTAAGCTTCATGCTTTATTTTCTTTGGTAAACACAACATTTATATGATTTAATTAATTTTCGTTGATATTATGAAAATATTGAAGTAATTTACAATATGATGTAAAATAAAAATGTAAAATAAATTTTTCAAATTTAACATATTGTATGCTTTATATGAGATTAAGAAAATTAAGAATAGTTTAACATAGTATATATTATAAGTAATTGTAATTTTGCTACATTTATAGATAGTAATAAGTATCTCTATAGATCTGTTATAATCGGGCAGCAGTATGTTTTGTTTACTAAATAGGATGGATGTTGTGGTGTATAAACTATGAATGGCAACATAGACGTTTAAATAGTTTACCCTATTGGATCAAATTGTTTTAAACGAGACATGTTTATATATTAACCTTTGGTGAATTTGGGTATAAGTGCTTGTAGAGATACAAAGTCCGTGAGGTGCTTAGACTTAAGTATAAGTGTAATTGTTGTCAGATGTTAAAAAATTGGCTTTCTAATAAATAATTGGCAATAAGGGGTTCTTCTTGTTTAACTTGTTTCTAGTAAAATCATTTCCCACTTAATGAAAAATTAGTATTTTAAAATAGGTTTATTGTTATAATTTCGTATTTATATAAATTTAAATTTATAAACATATTTATTTTATACTTATTAAGTTTATTAGGTCTCTCAATAATCGGTAAATTCCAAAATTAAGTATAGATATGGCCCACTTTGCCTACCTAAATGCGTACAAATACAGAGGACTATCACAACACGCTTATATTCCCACGTATAAAGGGCAATAAACAACGTTCAATATAACCATAGAATAAATTAACATAATTAAAGCAAATTTGCTTAAAATGTACACATTAAGTAAGTAGGACGCTGCAGACGTTACGGAATCTTGTATTGTTATCGTTATAATATTATATTTATTTTTTATAGCTTCACGCTTTATCCCGCTCTTAGCAGGATAGGTAGAGGGAACGGCAGGAAATGTGGGAACCTAGTGTCAAGACTCCCTTAATTTCTTGCCGCCTTTTCGTAGTATTGCGTGTTGAGTGGCGGAACTTAACGCCGCGCTTTGCTTAATTGCCAGAGCAAAGTAAATAAAAATGATAAAATCCATCTTCTCTGAGTGGGAATCGGGCCCACACACCGTCGCGTTTACAGGCAGATGCTGCGCCGACAAGATATACATATGAAGCTGAATCCAATACAATTTTAAGCTTTTAATAAATATATTGAAAGTGTTCAAATAAACCTTTATTTAACATATATTTAAAATCATATTAAAATCTCTTTAAAAAATTATAACGCCAATATATAAAATAATTATATTATAGTTGACAAGTAGAATTAATAAAATTCAATTTTTCTTTTCAACCGGATGTTGGTAAATTACATACATACATAAGTACATAGCTTCACGACGCTAGGGATAGCCTAGCGGGGTAGTCAGAGAGAACGGAGCGCCAAATGCTGCGGTCTCTGCATAACTTTTTCGCCTCGTCCACTGTCATTAACCTCTTCATACATGTTCTCCGGGGAGTTCTCATGCTTTTTGAGTAAAAAGCATCCAGTATCTTCGATACTCCAGTATTTTCGATATTTATTGATATTGGTAAATTAATTAGTAGTTTTATTAAATGAGAAGGACCCAATTATGAGCCTATCTTAATATTTACCAAATTTGGTAAGAGATGAAACATAAATAATTTGAAAAGAAAATTAATTTTATTTAAGTAAATTTTAGTGTTCAATATTATTGGTGAAACAGATCAATTTTTTTACGTGCACGTTACATTAGTTCTACATCAGGTGTCTTCAACCTTTAATTTTTATAAATCTTTGTCATAATCATATATATCATTCTTGATTTTATTTGTTGACTTCATGTGGCGTTTTTCATAATGTCACAACAGCCTCTCTCAGTTCAAAGTTTTTTATTTCACGAAGATTTAAGCAAATTTAATTGAATATTTTGACTATTTCACTTTGAAAGTAAACGGCCTAAATGTGTAGAACTGAAAACATCTTAATTTTGTTTTACTTTCTAAATATGAGAAATACGACAAAATAAATATAAAATAAATATCAAAATAATATAAAATATCACAGAATTTATGTTTTTATTTATATAAAATCACTTATAATCTCATTTTTCTGGAGATATTCGAACTTTATTACGGCGTAGCAAACGCCTTCTCGACCTAGACCGCACTCAAAACACTTAAGCCAACGCGTATATTATATATAAAGCTTATCAAGTTGGTATAGTGTAAGTAAATAGCAAAAAGGTTTCTAAGTATGTTTTCGTGTACAAAAACGAGATCTACTGTTTTCCTATATATATATTTTATTAACAAGACCATGAATTGTAGATTCTTAAACATAATCTTTTCTTTCATTTTTGTGGATTCTTCGTTTTTACAAGTTTTGTAGAAATCACTTAAGCGAAAAGCTATATTTACTTGTGCGTTTATAGTTTTTTTTAGCTTCATGCTTTTAACCCGAACATGGCAGGGTAGTTATGGAAGGTAGGTGTTTTCGAGGCATTGAGTGTTGAGTGGCGGATTTCAACCCTAGTTGCTAGCGCGAAGAAAATAAAAATAGAAAATCCATCTTCCCTGAGTGGGAATCGAACGCAGAAACTGTTACGTTAAAGCCTCTGCCTCTGCGTCACGACGGTCCTTATGTTATTTGTAAAAATACGAATTTAATAAAATTATTACTGAACATGTTCAATGATTTTGCAAATCAAAAGTTAAATAATTAAGTTATCTCTATGAAAATTATATTTAAATTTCCATAAATGAAACGAATAAAGTAATATTTATACTACTTAATATAGCTACGTAAAAAGTAACTAATTTTATTAATTGTTTACTAAAATTTAAAATGTTTACTAACTTGAATACTTATAAAGGCAAAATAATCTTTTTATATATGAATTCTATATCTTTTTATATATAAATTTTTATTATTCATCAATCAATATATAATACATTAAATCAAGAAAGTCGAGAAGAACAAGAATGGAAGAAGGGTCAAAAATAGAAAATTGTGTAACCCGTAAATTTGACCGCACACGATGTAAACATCGTAATAACCTCTAGCCATTCTCGACAATCTAAATATAGTATATAGTCTAAAAAAACATTTGATATTGATAAGTATTTTCATCAAGACATTTATTTACTCTACCAAAATAATCTAAATATAAGAATTTAACTACATATACTATAATTTGTAAGACATCACTAAACTCCATTAGACGTCAACGTGACGTCTGTCCGTATGATCAGACTTGTTTACCCCATTATTTATATCGACCCCCTCTCTTGGAGACGCAGTCAGTACAATTATGATGAATACTAACATGCGTGGGCTCTCGATCTTGAGGTTTTGATTAAAAATACATAAAGATACCCACGCTAACGTCTGGCGCTGTTACATTGTTGTAGCGCAAATTTATATTTAAAAGTGATACATAAATATATGAGGACCGTAGTGGCGCAGAAGCGTAATATATATCTACATGTAAATATGACAGATTGCGGGTTCAAATCCCACTCAGGGAGGATGGATTGTTTTGTTTCATTATACAACATTTTTTCTTTAGGAACTAGGCAAGCATGGTGTTGAGTTCTGTCACAATACACACAGTGTCTCGAAAAGCGGAAAGCAGAGAACGAAGTGTCTTAATCCCAGATACACAAGATTCTTGCGATTCCCTCTACCTACCCTGCTATAAGCGGGATAAAGCGTGAAACTGAAAAGAAAAAAAATACACATATATTCCTTAAGTAATCTGAGAACACATAAGCTCTTTATGTAATCTGATTACTATTCCGAAATGTATTTGATATTTCAGGATTGTTTATTAACAATAGTTACGTTTCTAATTACTATAATAATGAATCTTGTGTTCTTGTTTACGAAACGATATAATTTTCTCAGTAATGTATAGGTAAATGTGTTAGATAATTTAATGTGTAATACTTAAGGGCTGAATATTGGATTACTTAACTGGTAATAACAGATCAATGTTTGGAATTACACTTTGTTGTTATTGAAGTTACTTAATTCTATTATAACATTGTTTATTAATTATATATATAATTCACTGATAAATCTAATTAATATATTTACTTTTACAGCGTTTTGTTTATTACTCGTTCTAATAAACTCTTTCATTAGGTTATTTATTTTATTACTAGAAGTAATTTAGTATTAAAATATTTAAACATGCAAAGTATAGTAGTGGTTATATATTAAACACATATAGGCCTCTACAAGAACTTTTTATTACCTTTTTTAATTTTATATAGTTCATTGCAAAATAACAAGGAGTTCGTTTATGTTTTTATAGCTATTTAAGGACATTGTGCGTGTTATATAGAATTTAACGCTGTATTTTTTCTAACTAAGCCAGGGAAATCCTCTGTTATAAAAATAAACGAATATTCCTCTGAGTATTGTTTAAGTCTGCCTTCGTGTATAAATTTTAAATGGCAGTCAGTTGAAGTTGAAATGTGAGTTTCAAAAAAGAGGTTATATGTTTGACGAACTTTCAAAAAAACAATATATTTTTTGTATATCATACTTCTAAAGATCTTCCAAGATATATATCGAAAACTTGTAAAGAAAAGTTGTTGTAGGCTTTTTGAAGTATTATATATTATTATAAATTTTAAAAAGCATATGTGTTGAAGCATTTTTGTAAATTCAGGTTTAATCTAACATTTGTGGGTATTGTGTATAAAGCGTTTAGTCGATTAAGCTGGTTCGTGCCGATGGCGGCGTGAGAGGCATTATGTTGTTTGTAAGCGTGCGGTTTACTCTGTTCGGTTGTGCTAATCTCGGTTCCGTAGCACGTTTGCGGGTATGCAAATTATATGCACTTTAAATATATTTCAAAATGAAGCAAGAGAGAGAAATTTGAGGGTAAAATGATCTATTTTAATATTTTGGATTTACATTAAGCATTATTGTCACAACCATTGTTGTATTAAAATAATATACTTTATAGCATAATATGTGCGTGGAGGGTTTTATTTTTTATTGGCATCGCATTGTGCAATTTTTTTTAAGTTTTTGTGTTGTTTGCATATGTAGGATGTGTAGGGTGTGTTTTACATATCGTGAACGTGACGTGTACTATTCATTATCAATCGTGCCAAAAAGATATATAAATAAAAACTTAAAGAAATATGAATATTTCAAATTAAGTATTGATTAACATTGTAGTAGTAGACGAGATACTACCCTGTTAGGGACAAAGCGTAAAGCTATGTATGTACTTACTGTACCCTGCACTTAGCAGCGTAACAGATAGGGAAGGAAATGTCTTAACACTTTCGCTATTCAGCTTTCGAAACATTATGTGGTTTTTTATTAATAGCCACGCCTCATCTGCTGCACCTTAGAATATATTTTTGCGAAGCCTATATTATAAACATGTTAATCATAGGTTTTTGTTTACAATCCAAAATATAGGACATGCACGAACTATAAATAGTGTGCGTTTTGCTATATATAGAAACAGCTCTATTTAAGTACTCGGATTGTGGACCGTAGTGTCAGCATTGTGCGCTAAATATCCATGTTATCCGCCAGTGTCAACTGCAGCGAGTATGTTAGAACATCGTAAAGTTTCCAACCGAGAGCTCTCCAGTTATAGCGAGAGTTATAAGCCGGAGTAATGAAAAGCCTCTTACGTTGTATTAACACTATGTACGTATAGTTCAATCGACTGTTTTACTTATTATCTTTATATGATGTTTAAAAGTAATGTATTAAAATGGAGATGGTTGTGAGTTCGGTTCCGAATTAGATTATTTTTGTTCGGTTTGGAGTAGATTATTTTTGTTGGAGTGGAGTCTCTTGACTCGTAATAGAGTTTTTGACACGATCATATTTTGCAGGACAAAGCGTGAACCTAAAAAATGAGGATCTAGGTCGTGAAACTCGCGGATTGACAATAAGTTGAGACAGCATATGTAAAAATACTATTATCAGTTTATTAGATCTTTTTTTAAATTTTTTTATAGCTTCACGCTTTATCCCGTACATGGCAAGGTAGGCAGAGAGAACTGCAGGAACTGTACGAACCTAGTGTTAAGACACTCCGTTGCTTAGTCCCTGCTTTTTTTTCCGTTCCCGCTTTCCGCCTTTTTCAAGGCATTGCGTGTTAAGTGGCGGAACTCAACGCCACGCTTTGCCTAGTTGCCAGAGCGAAGAAAATGGAAATAGAAAAACCTATCTTCCTCGAGTGGGAATCGAATCCAGAAACCGTCGCGTTTACAGGCAGACGCTTACGCCTCTGCGCCACGACGATCGATTTGATACATAATATGTGGCTAAATATTGTCAGTATTCTTAAAGTTAGTTAGAAAGTTATCGTATAAAATTACTTTTAGTTAAGGTTGTATTGGCATTCTCATTTCAAGTTTTATTTCAGGTTATCGAAGAGATTTATGCAAAGTGTTAGGCTATCTATATTCCGATATTGATACTTGATATTCACTGGTGCTTTCTACTATAAGCTTAGGAATTACATATTTTGTTTTAAGTAATAATATTTATAAATATTTTGATTATATTTTTTACTTGCTCTATAAAACAAAAAAATAAACGATTACAATAATCTGTAAAATATAATTTATTACATAACTAATAAGCTTTTAGTATCACTACTTTGTACATTAAATGTGAACGCAATTTTATAAGGTATATAAAATTTCTCATACATGGAGCTAACTATATAGGATTAATTGAAATCTCGAATGTATAAGCACAATATATTGTTGAAGGTCTCCTTACGTAATATATATGATGTAATATATAAAGATGTTCCTAAATATGTTAACATAAATAGTAGTCTAATATATTTTACGTATACAACTTCACGCTTTATCCCTAGCGGGGTAGTAAGAGTTTATGATACAAGATTATGCTATATTATGATAAATATGGTAGAAAATTTCTATATCTTTCCTTCTAAGAGAAATGAACGTTATTTCTTGTCTGTTGGTATATATATATATATATATATATATATATATATATATATATATATATATATATATATATATATATATATATATATATATATATATATATATATATATATATATATATATATATATATATATATATATATATATATATATATATATATATATATATATATATATATATATATATATATATATATATATATATATAATGTGTTGTGTGTGGTAATACTATACTATATGCATATCTTTGCCTCATCATGTCAAAAGAAAGCCTATATTTTTAATGACATTAATTCACAAATGTCATATTTATTTATTTAACTTTTTATTTGTATTTATCTTTTCTTTTAGCTTCACACTTTATGCCTCTCATACCAGGTAGAGAGAACCGTAGGAACCTAGTGTTAAGACACTTCGTTACCGTTTCGGGGCATTGTGTGTTGAGTTGCGGAATACAACACCGCGCTTTGCCTGTTTACCAGAGCGTAAATGGGAATGAAAAAATCATCTTCCTCAAGTGGGAATCGAACCTACAAACAGTCATATTTACACTCTGACACTACGCCTCTACGCCACGACGATCTCAATGGTCCTATTATTTAAAAAAAAATATTGTCGAACTGAAAAAGACTGTTATTAATTGAAGCAGAAATACCATTTGTATTTTAAATTAAAAAATAATATTGAAGGTTAATACCTCTAAGGCAACAAGACTGAATGAAATAAGACCTTTGCCGTCAATTCACAAAAGGATAATAGAAATACAGCGTGAGCGAAATGAATATTGAGCGGACGAGCTTTGTGATATCTTATCAAGAGTCAGAGTCAGCCTTTATATTTGTTCTAACTGAATGTGGAATTATATTTTAGTTTATCTTTGACTTCTGAATACGATATGTGTCATAGATATTTATATGTGATTTTATGTTGTTATAGATATTTATATGTGATTTTATGTGCTGTTTGACTTTCAGTCCACACTACCTTCGTTTAGCAATGTTCTTAAAATTTAAGCCCCATAATTAAACGATCTGGACTTTCTCATCTATTTAAATCGAAAAGAAAAAAGTAAATAATATATAAATAATTCCCTAAGTGCCTCGAGTGCTATAAATGTTCACAAATTTTACGAACGCTTAATTTTCTTATTGTTTTTACAGTTGGTAATATACTTGTTGCAGTTAAATTTTAAGTTTCTACATATTTTGCTAGGCTTAAAAATCAAGTATGGCCTTATGTACTGGACAATAGTAATTCACATCACAGACTGACTGAAGAAATAACTTTTATATATTTAAATTTTACCATACAATTACGCTTTGTTCTGAATACTCATATATAAAAGAGAACCTTGATGCCACGACAGTTTACTTTTTACTACTAAAACTGGCTTCTAAATCTTTAAACTTAACTCCTGACTCTAATTTACTTTTTACTTACAAAGTATAAAGTTACCTATTAAAATGCTATGAGATTTAAATATTTTCATAATTACTTTAGAATGAAGGGGCAAACTGCTCTGAATAATGAATTTCTTTCTTAATAGCTTTAAGAAAATTATCATACTTAATTAATCACATAATTTTTTTATATAGTCACTTCTTTAATATAATTTTAAGCGTTAATAAGATCGTTTAGATTATATACTATTTAATATAGGTGTGAGGGTGGGGGGACCGTTTTCTTCGCTGCGGCAGGCAAAACGCGGCGTTGACTTCTACTCTACTCTACACGTTCCTACGGCTTCCAAAATCATATACAGTTATAAATTAGAGAATTTTACCTTTTACTTTACTAAGATTATTATATTTTATATAAAGTACTTCTAAGTAATGTTTCAGGGAAAAATATTTTTGTATTCCATGCGCCTCGTCAACGTCAAGGGACGTTTACGTCAACTGTTCTCTTTGCCGACGTCTGGCCGTGAACTTGACGCAAATCAGATCTATTCAGCGATATTTTTGGTAAATCACGAAATATATTTCATATAATATGTCTTAAAAATGATATGAAGCGGGGCGTAAGCTTTGAAGGAAAAATATTTGGTAAGGTGTAAACTTTGCTACGATACTCTCACAATTTTTGAAAACCATCGAAAAAGTACAGGTTCGTGTCCAAATTTATGCTTTATTATTATGAAAATTTTTAAAATATACTGAAATGACATATACATACTTGGTGTTCTAGGAACATGTGTGATTGAACTTGATAGTTGTAGATTCTAATGTGACGTATGGTTTTTAGAGTATATGTAAGCAAATTTGGTTGAGGTTCTATATATCATAAAAAATCATCACTTCATTTCGTTAACAATACTTTTTCCAGGAAGCGTGAAAATTAAAACTAGCATGAAATATTAAGATACTTTTGTCGTACAGAAGAAGCTAAACTTCTAAAACAATGTGAGCAAAACCTATACTGACCGCAGACTTGGGGTGTAGCTCCTTTTTGTATGTAGAGTAGCCGTAAGACTTTTTTGTATCTTTTTAACTTAATGCTGTATCTCGTACATCGTATGGTAAAATTCTCTGTTCACGCTTTCGACATTTTGAGTCATGGAGAGTTGAGTGTCGATACATAACACCACTTACTTCTCAAAAGTGAAACAAACCCATAACAGTCGTATTTACAATCATATAATGTGCTGCTGTAACACAAAGTCCTCAGTATCCTGTGATAAGAAACGAAATCAAAGAAAATTTTAACGTTCAACATTTGACTATCACTCAAATAATGTTGTGATCTACTATTTATCACTTCTTAAAGAACATATCAAAAGAATTACTCCTTTGGAGAGATTTATATACTTATTACTTATGTATGTATATGTACATTCCATTCCCCCCGAATATCCTGACAAAAAATCCTCCGAATTCTTCCCATTTCCCGGATTACATAAAATATATAAGCGTTTTGCGAAAGTATTTGCTTCACCCGAATACAATATTGGCGGAAAAGTAAAAAATAGCCTTTTATTGGCTCAAATATACCCTTTACATAAGTCTTTATTGCTAAGTGAAATGTTCACGAAGCTTAATTTATTCCCTAAATTCTTAGATATTTACCAGTGAAAAAGAAATCGACGATATTGTGGCTATGAATGTAGATTACGGAACTAGACAAGTTAACGGGTGCAATCTGCAGAAAGATTATGTAATTTTTAATTTTCGTTACCCAGATTTTTGTTTGGTCAATAGGAATATCATGATATTTTTATTTTACTTATTTGTTTATTCAGAAAAATATACACAATCTAAATGTAATTATGTTATCGTGTAACATATGTGTATTTATGTTACGTAGAAAGTGAAGGTTTGACTAGTCTTTATTTGTTTCATTAAGCGGAAAGGGTAAAAAATTAGAATAGAATGTAAGCCATGTATTTTACAAAACAACGAAACATCTCGAATTTCACGACGTTAATTAAAGAATGTGGTTCTCCAATGTTCGAGTTGTTGTAATGAGGTAATAATACCCTCAAGACAATAGTATTGTCGATAATTCGTAATTACGGTTCTATGATGGTATAGATAGATATTAATATATATTTTTAATGAACAAAGGAAAACTACTAGAAAATTAAATTAAAGTGAAAACCTAACCTAATGTAATATTTTATTTCGACAGTGAGGGAAGAATTCTGTAAAATTATGATTTGTCACGTCATTATTACTAAGCTAATTTCAAATATGTTAAACATAACTCGCACGATTCGTACTTATTTCGATTTTTAACGTTTCAGTTTCAATATCCATTTCATAAGCCTAATCTGATCTTCTTGACTCATCTAAGGAAGTTAATTCACTCTCATTTTTTTTAGCAGTCGGCTATTTGAGAAGATTTCAAAAACTATATTTCTTGTAGATACTAATCTTATAAATTCAATATGAAAATTTAAAGTTTTAATATCTGGTGAAAGCTCCCCTTTGATGGTAAACCTGTAGTCACGTGTATAAACGACGAGTTTTGTATGTGTTATATATCACGCTGTGATTTGCTTTCTTTTTATCAATTGGACATCCACATCACTGATTTTTTTTGAATTTTCCGTTTCGTATTTATATCGTCAATGTACTGACAGCGATCACATAAAGATTATATATACTTCTATTTATTTTTCCATTCTGTTCACGACATGTTAACTGAGTTAAATGTTATGAACAATGGATCCTCTTTACTGAGATTTACCGGAAAGTTAAAACTACAAATGGGAAATATATTAATCAGAACAAAAATAAGTTTTTAAAAATATTTAAATATCGTGTATATGGGTAAATTTTCAATGCAGAAACTTAGAAATTTTAAGAAGAAAGTATAGCTTTGTGTAAAGTTATCCAACAGATATAAACTCTATTTAGTCAAGAATTTCAGAAAGAGTATTTTTTAGTATCCGATACATTACATTATCCATCTCTTATTATTATCTATTTACTTAAATATTTAATGATTGGCATCGACATCCCGAGTCAACAAACGATTACATTTACTACACAAGATTTTATGTTTCATGTACGCTTGAACAAATACTTTTATCTTGGATATAAAATGTGAGTACAATTTTGCTGGAAAATAAAAATATTGTGTGAGTCGTAGTTGCTACTATTCCAATAGACACTTTATAGTGTAGTGTTTCATTCTCACCGCTTGCAATTTGATACTTAGATAGTAGTAGTTTTATGTGACATCTGAAAGACAAACAGCAAACTTAAAATAACATACAATATATTAGTAAAATCTATTTTATTATGAAATCACATTAACATCACCGTCACATGGGGGCCTCTGAAAATCAGTGCTGGTATATTAGTTTGCCAGCTTTACCTGATGGGGTTTTCCATTTTGGATGCCACACCACTTCAAAATTTATAGTTATTTTTATTTTAGTTTTGTTCATTTTTCATATTCTTATTTTGTCTTCTATATTGTTATATAATTGAATTTAGATTTAGTAAAAATAGAAGTAACACAGTTTTTGTAAATTAGCTATAAGTTTTATTTTTTTTTTTTTATATTTTTCTATTTCTTTTTTTTTGTATTTTAATTTATATAAAATATTTTATAATTTATTTTCTTTTTACTTATGTTGTGGTGTGATCCAAATAAAGTTTATCTATCTATCTATTATATTCAGCATGTGACAGTATATAGAGTGAACTAATGTCAAAACTAACTAGAAAGCTGCTTTCTTCCCGAATTTGATAAATTGCATTGCTTACCAAAGTGAAAAAATGAGAACATTTTCCAATGAACTTTTACATCAAAAGCTTATAAGATGTAATTCTTATTTCTTACACGTGACGTCTTTTATTTCTTTCACATTTGTCCCAGTATTTTCTCATTATAATACAGCAGCTTCTGTATACTTGACTATATTAAAGTGCCCTTTGCCGAGTTTGCTTTTTATTCACGAAGCTTTGTCGGGTCATGTTTTTGTAAACGTAAAGGAACTACGTTTGTAATGAAATAGCTTTTTAGAAGGTTATTAAATATTACAATAAAACATTATGAATAATAAAAACATATATTTACAGTTTGGTATAGAAAACTTTATTATTTTGTTTACGAAATGAATACCAAATTTACATAGCTCAGACCAGATACCCTCTGACCTTTAGCAAGCAACAAAATTGTTTGCAAATAACACGAATTTCAGCAGAAGTAAATTGTTTACATAATTCTAGCATTGTGGAGGCTACAAATGTTAATTTATTTTTGCAGGTTTTCCCGTGTATTAGAAATGTTGGATATGTATAGTTTTTGGAGTCTCAATTTTTACATACAATTGCTTGTCAAGCATGTAGTCTCAAGAGACGCGGGTTTAAATTTCGCTGCGTTCATATTTTATATGCTTTCTCTAACTAATTTTTCTATCCTTAGTGTGGATTTACATTTTAAAAATCATGCAAATATATAGTTAATACCTTTGTTTGTATTTCTGATCGTGTCACGACAAAGATAATTAAAAAGAAACATAAATCTTAATAAATTAAAGACAATGTTAACCTAGTCCAACTGCAATCATTTATTTTCTCATACAAATCCCTGTAGATAAAATTGTAATTACTTTCATAGCAATTTGTCTTAATTAATATTTTCTTCAAAGGACGGCCTATAACTTCGGGCTCAGGCCTCCAAGTGGCAATTTCGTATTCTGCCTGTGTAAAAATATTCGTCAAAATAACATTTTTACTAAGCATCTTCACGTTTCTTGCGCAGCTATAAACGAAATGGCTACTTGGACTTTATTGCCTGGTTATAAAGTTCGCTTTCATTTGCGCCTGTATTGGATATTCCGTCATTGAGTGGAGCTAATAAATTGGAGTAAATAGGAAGTATATGGCGCTTTATATTGGAACACGATTGAAAGCTGTAAAGCCTTGGAGCTTTTTACGTAGGTTATCTTGTGTTTATGTACATACGAGTATATGTGAAATTATGTGTTTCTAGATTTCACCTTTGAATGCCAGTAATTTAAGATTTTATTTGAACGAACTGTTTTTTGTTTGTGACAATTGAATTACATTTAGCGTACATTTTTAAATATATTTAATAAATTATAATAGCAATTTTTACATATACCTCATAGATATGTGTGAAAATATCAATCCTTTGCGAGTTTAATTCGTCAACTGAGTTCTGTATCAATTTCATGATTATAGTTGACAGGGAACACTTACTTACACTATATAAACTGACGAGCTATTTTTATATGTATGTATTTGTTCTGGCCAAACTTCATAATTCTAGTTCAACGGAAAGTATCATATCATTTTGAACAAATAAAATTATTAACGTTTATAAGTATTTATTGGGTTGGCGTAAAAGTCCAATTTTGCTTAAAGGGAATATATACCAAGATATTAAATATATATATCCATGTATCCATCCTTAAGATAAAAATTTACCAGATAGTAGACGAAAAAGCGAAAAAAATAAAAGTTGTGCGACAGACGAGAAATTAATTGATATAAGAAAATATTTTCTATAAAACTCAACCTCATTTAGGAGTATTTATAATATTATTTACATTATTGCTGGCTCTGAAGGTTGCAGTGGAGAGTGGTGTTGCTACGCTCGTAGCGTTTGCTACGGTGTATGCGGTACTGTAGGTATTATGCTGCCAGCAAAGCTGGCAACATGTGGAACAATGGAGAAAAGATATCATCAACTGATATTCAGAGAATAAAAACGAGACAGCTTAAAAAACAGAGAGAAAGAAAGACGGAGACAATTTAAAATGTGGAAGGACGGAATAAAATCGTTTGCATATAGAGCTAAATGCTTTGCATATAGAGCTTTTATACCACCACTTCTAAATGTTTAATATACATCAGCTCTTAATAATATATCTTTATTTAGAATAGTAACACGTGCAAAGTATCTGTAGCTTTTATAAAGAAAATTAAGTTTACTTTACTATTGTTGTTGCTTCCTAAGATAACAGGATTGTGTTTTAAAGTTTTAGAAAGTAGAATGGAGGTTTTGAACTTATATTACCAAGCATGTATAACGTCAAGAACGGTTCTATGGACAGATTTTCTTATTTTAATATTATGCATCTATACTAATGTAGCGCGCTCATTGAGCTTGTTTGGTTGAATTAGTAGGTCAAATTTAAAGATTTATTAGATGAAAGTATATAGGCTATATATTATCAATATATCGTTTCAATATGATCCTGATGATGATTAAACGGTATATGGTAACCTGGACGAATACGGAATTCTTAGTGATATCATTTGATCACGCAAGTGAAGTCATTAAAGCTAAGCTAAATTTACAAATACAAATACAATATATACCTTACTGCACAACATATATAAACACAACAGAAGTACAATAAGGCGACTTTTTTTGTTTCAAGCGATCTCTTCCAGGCTACCTTTGGATGTTGGAGTTGTAAAAGATATTTAGTGTATTAAATATAATATATACATATGTATATAAACCATACTCATAAATACATATATATATATATATATATATATATATATATATATATATATATATATATATATATATATATATATATATATATATATATATATATATATATATATATATATATATATATATATATATATATATATATATATATATATATATATATATATATATATATATATATATATACACAGTTATAAACTTATACATATTTAAGGTGTTAATATGCCATTCTGTTGCCATAAATATTCAGTAACTTTCGGTGAATATTTTATATGTATTTTGCCTTGGCAACAATTTTCAGTGGGAAAACAAAGAATTGCAAATATAAAAGGGTAAGCCGAGTCAGATGGTAATCCCGGTCTTATCATCTCCATTAACTAGAAACATTTTTATTATTTAATGGAACTTTTGTGTATTTGACATCAATGAGAATGGTTTAAATTTTTCTCTTTGAAAACAACATACTTATAGATAAATTTCTATATCACTGTAGTATATTACATATATATATTACGTCACCCTACCATAAAAATAATTGAGCATCGACACCATGTATAATCAAAATGGCTGCTTCATTTAATTATCCCTTCCTGAAACAAGAGCATTATTGCATTTTTATGTGTAGTTTTAAAGATATCTATTAACCATTCAACCATACGGTATGTATGTATAAATTAACAAATATTACTATGTAAGTAATAAGTAATAATTATTAACATACAACAAGGCTATAAACTGTTTTAATAACTCCATCACTTTAATTTTTAATATTTAAAGATATTTGTAAGAATTACTGTTACGGTCATTTTGCTTATAGAATACTCTTGGAAGCCATTAAATCCGATAGGTATCCAAGTTTAAGTTGTTTTTCTATTTCTAATAATTTCATACATTTTTAGGTGCTAAGCTCTGACACAGAGTGGCATTTCGCTCATCGTGGCCTACCGCACGCACGACCTCGCCGTTCCATCGCCCATGCCCGCCTTCTAAAACGTCATCCTTTAGTAAGTATTTGTATTTTTATTTTGGAATTTTGATAATTTATCGGCTGAAAAAGAAAACATGTTAATTTGAATAGTAGATTATATCCTTTGTTGAAAATTTCGCTTTAAAAAATTCAATTACAAACGAGATTTCTCTTTACTACAATTACAATCTACAATTTATTTTCACAAGTAAGGCTGTTGTTAAATTTTATCTGGGGAAAAAGGAAAACCTGAGAAGTAATTCTATCCCTTGTAGTCCCTTGAAGCAAGATATTAAATCTCACACTTAATGCAATGCAGTTAGAAAAGTTCTAGATTTTTAATCAAAGAAACGTGATTAACGGACTCGTAGTAGGATAAAATATGTTCTGTTGTAAATGTTGGAACAAGCTACAATGTATAACATAAGCTTATTAATCATATATTCAAATCTTACTGTTATTGAATATTTCAATTTAAAAATTTTGCTCGTCATCAAAATGATTACTTTGTAAATCTATTAAAGTAAACGTTTAAATAGAAAAACGTTTATTAAAATTAACTTAAACGATGCATAAACGTAGCGCCTGTCTGTAAATGCGATTTTTTGTGATATCGATTTCCACACGGGCAATATACATATTTTCATTTCCGTTTTCTTCGTTCTGGCAAATAGGCAAAGCGCGGCATTGAGTTACGCCACTCAGTGCGCAATGCTTTGAAAAGGCGGAAAGAGGGGAGCAGAGTGTTTTCACACTACGTTACCTAGGTTACTAGGTTACCCACGGCTACTGCGGCTCCCTCTGCCTATCGTGCTATGCGCGGGATAAAGCGTGAAGCTTAAAAAATGAACCTGAGGATTTATAGATTCATACATTATTATAAGGATTACTTAACTTAATAAATATAGTAATTGTGCTATTATAACGATTCGCTAGAGCTCGTTCTAATTGTAATATATTCTAAGTTAATAGTATTACCATTTTTATAATAGTTATTTTAAAGTGTATTGTACGTATTCACTTGAGTGAATTGCTTTTCTATTTTCGCTTCAATATTACTGAACTAAAATAACTTTATGTCCACAATATGCTAATTAATTGAATAAACTGTGTTCTTAAGCTAATGAATCATAGCAATTTAAGCATAAACATCATGTCTACGACTATGGAAAAGTTTTATTGGAGTAATAAATTTATTTAAAAACAATAATTAAATTAATCGGTATTTACTGATTTTACCGATATTTAATGTACTTGTTGACAAATTGTATGTATATGAAGCAAAAAAAAATTAAAACTGCAAATAATTTTAATGTATTAACCAACCAAGTGTAATAAAAATAAATCAGCTTAAATATAATTTGTCAGAGTATGATCAAATGTACATTAGTTCTTTTTGTATTGTAGAACATAGCAACACTATGATATTGTCTTTATCAGCATATATTATTAATTCTCTGAACATTTTGAATATTAAACTAAAGACAAATGATTAAGAGGACCGTCGTGGTGCAGAAGCATAAGCGTTTGCGTGTAAACGCGCGGATTGTGGGTTCGATTTCCACTCGGGGAAGATGGTTTTTTTTCGCTCTGGAAACTCGGCAAATAGCGCGTTGAGTTCCGCCACTTAACACGCAATGCCTCGAAAAAGGCGGAAAGTGGGAACGGAGAAAACAGAGACTAAGCAACGGAGTGCCTTAACAATAGGTTCATATGGTTCCTGAAGTTCCCTCTGCCTACCCTGCAATATGGTGGATAAAGCGTGAAGCTAAAAAAAGCGATTGATGTTAAAGAGTCAATGCTACTAATTACGGGTCAATCTATCGTATTGTAATAATATATATGTATGCATTTATTTATATATAATATATATGTATGTATAAAAAAAATATAAGTATGTATTTATTTTTATGATCAGGTCCACACTGCAGTCCAACAAACAGGTTTTAAACGAGTCAAGCGAGGGTTCCGTCCACTCCGCTTGCCAGAAACCGCGCCGGCTGCTGAACCGCGAGACCCCTACTTTCCTCTGCAATGGTACTTAAAGAATACTGGCCAGAATGGGGGAAAACCGAAATTGGATCTAAATGTGGAAGCAGCTTGGGCACAAGGATATACGGGTGTAAATGTGACTACAGCGATTATGGACGATGGTAAGTTAATAATTAAGAAATAATTGTAGTGTATTTTATATTAGATGCAGGTGGTAAAGGTAATAACAATTTTATTACTTTTAATAGGAAATTTTTTTCTTCAAAATTTAATTTAATATTAAATTTCAAAAATATTCAATAATTTAAAAACCAATAAATATTTCCCAAAATAACTTCATTTTTATTTATAAGAATATAATGGAAAATCTAATGTAATAAAGCACGGTTGAATCAAATCAATATTTTTTTTTATAGCTTCACGTTTTATCCCGCACATGGCAGGGTAGGCAGAGGGAACTGCAGGAACCATACGAACCTAGTGTTAAGACACTCCTTTGCTTAATTCCTGCTTTTTTTCTGTCCCCGCTTTCCGAATTTTTGAGGCATTGCGTGTTGAGTGGCGGAACTCAACGCCGCGCTTTGCGTAGTTGCCAGAGCGAAGAAAATGGAAATAGAAAAATCCATCTTCCTTGAATGGGAATCGAACCCAGAAACCGTCGCGTTTACAGTCGTCGTGTTTAACTTTTTTTTATATTTTCTGTCCTGAGGTTTCGTAGTGTAAGCGTGATGGTTGGCTTATCGATCCCAAAACTAAATATATTTAATATGAAATAAATTTAATTTAATCCTTCTCCAGAAAGATAAAACATAAACGGAGACAATGTCACCTATTTATTGAAGTCTAGTCCAGTTAAAGCAGAAAAAAATTGTGTGCTTCAAGTTTTATAAATAGGAATTTACCGGCTTAAAATTACAAGAACGTTTAATATTTTTCGAGATATTTGATATAGCATGCCCTTTCTTCGTCTGAGACTGACATTATCTGAACACTTTGTACCAGCACTTATATTACCAAAGTTCGTAAGACCATTTGTCTTGTCTTAGCTCTGTGTAAATGAAAACGAGAATATTAATTGCACTCACAAAAACTTTTAAAGGCATAGTACAATATTCATTTGATGGAACGTGATCGTGGCACATTTGGGATTCTACAAATAACAAGGTAGCTTAGTTTCTAGACACTCCGTGCTGTTTTCCACCCTGATTATGTAGAGGAACGCCGCCTATTATCTGATAGAGTTGAGAATTAAAATAATTTTAGTATATACGATGCTTATTTTTCTAGTAGTAAATTCGTAAGAATTAGTCTGTTTATAGTCAGACATCGTGTTGCTTTAAACACTTTCATGTGTGAAACGTAATAATTTTTCTAGATAAATCTTATGCTATTTGTCCACAGGTGTAGACTACATGCATCCCGATTTGAAGTATAATTATGTGAGTATTTATTTATCATAAATATGTTTATTTGAATTAAATTAAAAGTTATTCCAATTTCCAAGTTACAAGGAAATCTTGTTCGTATGAATATTTAAAATGCCTTCTGCACTTACATATCTCATAAGGGTAAGGAAAGATAGGTTAAATATTTACATATTATGCAAAGATAGAGGTAGTTGTACTTGTACATATTTTATTTAATTTTTATTTAAAAATGATATTAAAAAAATACTTTTAATATTTTTTGTTTGAATTTTCATTTTATGCATATTTTTACCTTTAAGCGCATAAATTTCGGTTTTCCTCCTCCTATGCTTATATTGTATCATCACTGAAGTAAATTATGTCATATGTCAAAAATCAAAATGAGTATGTCATTACGTAGCATTATTTATGTGAGCTTCAAAGATTGCGTATATATATAACGTTACGTAAAAAACAACCACAAATAGATACAATAAAGCTTTGTTGCTAATAATTCTGTCTTTCAAGGAAATTTGTTTTGGAAAGATAAAATATATTATTTGTTTATTAAACTTAAAAAGAATATTTTTTTTACGTTTTTTGTTTGTTATTGTGTTCTCTGAGTATTTTGCTCATCAATTCTAAATAAAATCTATGATAAGGTTTCTAAAAGTATTGTCAACATATATAGCCTATTTTGTAAAGATATATTTTGCTTATTTTGTACAGAAGAACTAATTTAACTTATTCATTACCTTTTCTACATTTTAGTTATCAGTCATCCAAAGAAAAAAATATGTGATATGCATTATCTCATCTCATAGAAAACTTGTAAATCACTCGCGTCTTAGCTTAAACAACTAGTAAAATTTTCAAAATATATTATATTTCATACTCTTGGCTTACATTAATTGAGGTGAAACTCGTCTGCCAAACTTCTGATAACATTTTTCACAATTAGTAGAGTGGAAAAAGAAATATTAATTACTAAATTTATCAATATGTCTTAACTTCATCTTGCAAATGCGAAAAATACCAATAAATATTAAATATATTTTCTGTGACAATCTAGCTCTCTCATGGTGTAAGCCAGCCCATAAAATAACAGCTTAATCTAAGTCGTGGTTCATAGCATTTATTAGCAATTAGACTTTGATTTCATAACGTTGATTTCGAGATAAATCAAGGACTAAGCAACGGAGTGTCCTAACACTATGTTCCTACGGTCCCTGCAGTTCCCTCTGCGTAAAAAAATCCCATGTCAATTATTAATAACATCTCCTGAATTGCTAGTAAAACAAATATTTATTAGCATATGAGCTTATTTTAGGAACCTACAGCAATAATTTTTAAAAAAAAATTAAATAAATTGTAAATATATACTTACTTAAAAGTTTATTTTTACAAATTATTTAGTCTTTGTGAAAATTGCTCTATATAATAAGTTAAAATAACCTTTTTGGTTTACTTTATATTTAGTGAATACTTATCTAGATTCATAAATGGTACACATTTTTTTCATTTTTTTAGGTAATCATATAAATATGAAGTATACATTTTTGATTTAGTCTAAAATCCAAAAGAGAAATTATATTCTTATCTTATTTTGAACATTCTTTGACATTCAGCTTTTACGAATTACGAGAAATCCAATGAGCCATATAAATACTCGTAATGTTAGTAATCCGCTTTGCGCAAAATTAGGTTATAACAAACTTCATTTTGTTTCGCCTTTTTTGTCTTTCATTTTGTATTCCGTTTGTAAAGACATTGAGACGCCTCTGTTTGAGAAGAAAGTCCTTAACATTAAATACACTGTACGCCTGGGGAGTAGTAGTCCTTTGGAGTTAAGACTTAAGTGTAGGCTTAAGTGGTTCTTTAAAATTTGAATTAAAGTTCACCTCCGCTGTCTGAACCGACTAACTATGAAATGAGCGTGGGAACCTAGTGTTAAGACACTCCGTTGCTTAGTCCCTGCTTTCTTCGTCCCCACTTTCCGCCTTTTTCGAGGCATTGCGTGTTGAGTGGCGGAACTCAACGCCGCGCTTTGCCCAGATTGCCAGAGCGAAGAAAATGTAAATAGAAAAATTCATCTACCCCGACTGGGGATCGAACCCAGAAATTGTCGCGTTACAGGCAGACGTTGCATCTCTGCGCCACGACGGTCCTCATAGGATAATTACGTATTAAATATATTTTTTGTGAAAATAATTCTTTGCTTATAGTAAGCAAAATTGATTTCATTACTTTTTATTTGGCTTAGTGCTTTTAAATAAAAACTTGGCAAAAGCTAGCAATATAGGCGTCACTACTTTTGTTTTCGTGAGCTGTCAGTGTGACGTGTCGATATGAAAATGGCGGGAAAATACATCAAACTTTAATCTGTCACTGTCAGATTTACAAGTTTTCTAATAAATATTTGAGGAAGTCGTAGCGCAATGGCACAGGGTGTGATTGTAAACGTGACATTTCTGGGTTCAATTCCCACTCGAGTGGTGTTTAATTTGTCGCACTTTTTAGAATTGTGCGAAAAATGGAGTAGCTTTCGCACTGTTTTCCTCTTTTTACTCTCATAGACCTCCTGGTAGATGCGGGGAAATTCGAACATTTTTATATATAATTGTTATGTACATTTATATATTTACTATTTATGCAAATTTAATTCTTTTTCTGTTGTTTTATTTAATGTCTCATTGGAAATTGATAAACAATAATTAACACTAAAATATTTATTTTAACACTAAAACATTTTCAAGTGACTCTTTGTTACAGAATGCTGAGGCGTCATATGATTTCAGCAGCAACGATCCGTTTCCTTATCCACGATATACAGATGATTGGTTTAATAGGTGAGATTTTTATTATAATAATTATATGTCACCTACGAAGCTTAATAAGTTATCATTTATTATGTAAAATATACAGATTTCATTTCCTTTCCCAATTAATTGAAACCGTCATGGTTGAAATTACACTAGATTTTTGGATGAAAACTGATAAATTTGTAACTTCCTGTAAAAAAATGCAATAAATAATTTATCTTCATATTTGAACTAGTTATTCCAAATATATATATTAACTAGAAATGATTAACATAGTCTTTATAAAAGAATACGTATATAGGAGTAATTTTAATGGTGACGCTTGAAACGCTGAAAGTTGTTTGGAGTTTCCCTTTGCTAATCAAAAAGATTAAAAGAGCTTACCGTTCACTCTGAATGTGCGGTGTCAGCATAAAATTTTGCTATTATCAAATCTTTTATAAAGAAATTTACTTTTTGCGATCTTTTCGTTTAATAATATTTTTGACTTATCTTAAATATGTCATATATGATTCCTATGGCTACCTTTTGTAAATCTTAATAAAGTAAAAATATGCAATAGGCAAAGTGCTATTAATTAATACTTTTATTTAACGCTATACAAGCAGAAACATGCTGTTGTATAAATAAGCTTCGTAAATTAAGCTCATTTTCTTAATTGGTTCAATTTTTATATTAATTTTCTATTTTTATTGTTTTCAAATGGCTATATTCAGCTATAGCTTACTTTTACAAAAATTCACTCTTCGCCACTGACACACTTGTATACGTTCCAAATTAAAATAATAGATTTATTTGAACTATACTTATAATAACAAATTAACTGAAAAATTGCGTTATAATATATAGAGTTATAATTTATTAAAACTGCTAACTACTAGTTAATTTATGTGAATTAGGCAAATAACGTTTTGTGATATCGTTATATCACATGTACCAACATTTTTTTTAGTGCCAATCGAATTACTTATAATATCTTTGGCTTAGAAATTATGATCTATAAAGAGACTAGCAGAGTACTCACTATCCTAATTTAGCATGTGTGTTGTTAGAACTAATAAATAATATATTCAAAGAAATAAATGACCATACTAAAAAAATGATGTCAAACTACGCTTTGACAAAATTACTTTTTTTTTAGCTTCACGCTTTATCTCGCATATTGCAAGGTAGGCAGAGGGAACTACAGAAACTGTATGAATAGTGTTAAGTCACTCCGTTGCTTAGCTTCTGCTTTCTCCGTACCCACTTACTTAGGTTAACAAAACACTTCTGTCTTTTATAGTAATGTATATTGAATAATTTTAACATTTCTATTTATTCAGTTGGAAACAAGATGAAATGAACTGAGTTTTATTGGCCATTTACGTTATTGTATTGCTCACGTATAAATGACTTAATTGTTTATTATATTGATTCTTAACGACTTAACTCATCCATGTTTAAGGAATATTTAATAGCATTTTTTAAATAATATATAAGAAAAATATTTTTTAATGATAAATGAATGTCAGTTTTTTAAAATTAATCATTTTGATTCTTTAATTTGAACGTAATATATTACAAATATTTATTAGGGACCGTTGAACGTTCAGTTAAACAATAAAGATTAAAATCAGAAATGTATATATATGCTTAACCTAAGCGCGCAATAACTAGTATTTTTAAATCAAAAGTAGGAATGAACTAATGTCATTATAAAATGTTATATGTAAAAATAAAGTATAAGACTGAATGCGATTGTGTGGGTTCAAATCTAACTTAAGAGTATATGAAGTAACCCGTATTAAATTATGTAGAATAAGCAATGCCTCATGTCATTGGAGAATCTTTTGTCACAAAATGTCTAAAGAAAGAGAGAGAGAGAGAGTAGAGTAGAGATAATTTAGTGAAAGTTTACTATATCATATTACCTGTAACGGGAATAAATCCCACAATTGACGTTGTCCCACTGCGTCACAACGGTTATAGTATTTAATAAAACTGTTAATAGTTATTTGAATGGCTACGTTTGAGAACTTCTATCATTTATCAGTCAGTTTGTCTTTAATTCCAATTTCAACAGCCACTCAAATTGAAATTTTGTTTCGACGAAGTTTCAATGAAATTCGTTTCTAATCCCTATTCATGCTTTAACAATTATAGAGTAATTAATAACGATTAGCGATATTTATTTTTACAGAAATAAATTGGTAACAATATTTTATGTGAATTCAATTATTTTTATTTATTTAATTAATTAGAATTATAAACATTGTACAATTAAACAATTTTCTTATTATTCATGAGTTAACACTTCCATCTACTGTCTTTTATGGAATAATCGTTTTAAGTAGTGCCATATAAACTTTTCAATGGAATTCTTTAAGATTTTTCAAGCTTTAAACAAATATTATATATTAAAATGAAATATTGAAGTGGTATAATGAAAACCTAATAGTTGATCTTCTCTTATAGTCATGGTACGCGTTGTGCGGGTGAAGTGGCTGCAGCGCGCGACAATGGAGTGTGCGGTGTCGGTGTCGCCTACCACTCTAAAGTGGCTGGTAAGTCATCATAATTAATAATATATGTATATATTAAATAATTTTTCACTTTACGCCATTCCTTTCTTCGCTTTCATGACATTGTTTGTTGCATGAAAGTGACAAAACTAAACGTACGTACGTAGTATAGTCAACCAAGTAAGTAAATTGAATTTGAATCATTAATTGCTGTGGTGTCATTCAGTAATGATAGAAATGACGAACTATAAAAGCAGTCATTATTAAGGTATTATGAAAATATTTTTTTTACCTACTTGCTGTGTAAGAATATCAAGAACGCAAATATATAAATTAAATAGAATTAGAATATATACTAAAAAAATTACTTATTAATTTATTTCCCAAATTAAGTAAGACAAAGACAATTAAGTAAGACAAACAAATTAATTAATTAAGTTTGTAGTAAACTATTGTAAAAACTAAAATAATTTATTTAAAATGTTCAAAATTACGGTTACGTTTCGTTCGGCACGGTACGAACGAACGTACGGTTCAACGTTAATTTCTACTATTAAATTTTAAAGGTTTCGAATTCGGCTGGAAAACAGAATGTATTTATGCTGGATTTTTTACTTAAATGCATGCATAGTGTGAAGCTTATTCCAAAACAAATTTAACTGTCCATAAACTAATACAATTTACATAACAAAACACTGTAATAAACATATAGCGTCGCTTGTACATCCCGATTGCGTGTTATTTGGGTGCGACTTATATAAGATAAAATCACTCGCAGTCGTATATGAAGGACTGTCACAATGAAATAGCTTGTGCTCCAGTGAGCCGTATGAGTTACTTACGTTATTAGTAGTTAATATTATAAATTATAATTTATATTATTTCCTACTAATTTTGTCAGATTGTAACCGTGACGGCCGTGGGTTATGTTCCCATTCAGGGATATTTATCTCGATCTGGTTACAAGACAAAGCGCGGTGCTGAGTTTCACAACTCAACATGCTATGTTACGAAAGACTGAAATAGGGAACTCATGCCTCGAATTAGGCGGAACTATAAAGTTATGTATTTATTTATAAACAAAAACTATTAGCGTTTAGATGCAAATGCACAATCTATTCAGATCTTGTAGTCAGTTGCGTTCAAAAACTCTTATAATAATAAAATTTCTAATATAAGAGTAATTTACCAACAAAAATTATATTCTTACGCTAAGACACTGCAAAAACCTAATATTCTGCAAAAAATATTCATCAAAAAAAATATACATGATTTACAGTATAGAAAAACTAGGTAATAGATCAACACCACTCGTGCAAAATTTTGTATTCGTTTCACGTAGTTGCTTGATGTGTGTTTGTTTTGATAAATAATCTAGATATGTCAATGATAATCATTGCATTTAAATCTGGTTTTTAACATCTGGTTTTAAAAATATTTTACTATGTACAGCGTAATTTATTTTATCCTAAAATAATAAATCGATATTTGTGCGTGGTATGATAATATAAAAACATTGTTAAATGGTATTTCAAGTAATTAACTGTAGAGTTTATAGCCGAGTATACTTAGCACAAGCTGCCTGCCGACTCGATGGTAGCTGCTTGTTAGAGTAACTGTACTAAAAATTAAATGTAAATAAATTATTCAAAAATGCGTCTTGGATAAAATTGCTTTAGTGATTAAAGATTGCTTGATTTTGACCTTTTTTCGTATATATATATATACAGTAATAGAAGACTGCTCCCCTTTCAGTCTTTATACTGATTATTTTACCTCACAGCCACTGATATCCATTAATTCCCACATGTCAATATTGACGTGACTATGCTATATGTAATTAAACTTCATTATAATATATAATACTATCTAAGTTAAGTGAAATAGTTTAAAAACATACCTACATCAAGAATGTTGGGAAAGTACAAAAGGTAACTTCGTTTCAAATTCCACTTATATAAAACATTGTTCACGTCGCCTTCCAACGGAATGAATTGGCTGTTTAGTAATTTGAGACAGGAAAAACATTTCAAATAGACTAACTGAAAAAGCAGAGTATATTTTTAGAATAACTGTTTAAGACATTTTATATACATAATATGATTAGTAATGCAAATATTGTACTGTCTGCAAATCGAGTCGCGTAGTATATGGTCACAAAATAAATGAACGATGGTTATTATGAGTTAAAATCTTTTTTTATTTGAATATTACAATAACATAGCCTTGGCACCTTACCATACTTTGTTATTTTGTTTATCGTATTACCAATATTAGAATTAAATAACTGAGTTTTTCATAATTACGATTAATACTATCGAACTAGACGTACTTACTTAAAGTTTAGTAGTTAGTGTCTTAAAAATATTTTTTGAAACTTAATATTATTCTATGCAATATTAGATGGCAATCTTTTTATTAATTCCCTACGAATTCCGAAAAATCGTGACTCACCAAAGAAAATTTAGGTCAAATTTAAGAGTTCTACGCAAAGTAGTTTCCACTGTACGCTGTCTGTCATTCACATGCTAATGGATTTTTTATACATATACGACTTTTTCTGTCTTAAAAAAAGTTCTGATCACATTTACGTTTCATATTTGTAGGTAGGTGTTATTTAGTTTATGTTATTCAGATTCAGATTATTCAATGAATATAAATGATAGTTTAGCATTTAGTAAATACTCTCATTTTGTATGCATACTATCATAAAGTTGTTTATATCAAGCAAGGTTTTCATTCAATGCCTGTCTATTCATAACACATTATATAGTCATATATTCACATATGTTTATCTAAATTAATTATATAATTACATTTAGCCAAGAATTCGTTATAGTTAGGTGCATTGTGTAAATAAAGCAATAACAAATAGAGGTAACATTTTTACGCTTTTTTTTTAAAAAGGTAGTAGTGCGTGTTTAATTTGTGGGAAAAGTTATAAGAGGCAATCACGACGCTATCTGATGTGAATGAAAATTCGGTGGTTGTAGGTTCAATTTTTTAATTAATCTTCAGGAGAATTATTTATAACGATTTCCTCATTTTTATAAGACAATGTTTTAAATTCGAACAGAAAATGGTGGACGAACAGTTTGGTCATGTTTCTACTATGCGTAGCTGAAATAAAATCCTTATTAATACGCTTTTATTAATTTCTTTTAATAAATATTACATTTTGAGCTAAGTACTTATATAAATAAACTGTGTAAATGATATATGCATTGGTTTTACAGAGCAAATGGGTTCGTAGGCGGTGAATTAATCAACGCAGCCATGTCACATAAAAGGGTAGAACTAAAATAGACATTTTACATGGGAATACATATCAACTTTTTTCGTTGTAGTTCAAAATTGCTTAGCATACTATATTATGAATTATGTACTTCAATTTTATATAGAACATTAAAATCTCAACCATTCTTTTGTGTTTCACTGTAAAGGGAAGAAGATGAATGCATTTTTGCATTTATGCAGCTTGCTTTATACCTTAAAAACTAAGCTATAAGTACTAGTATGTTATATATGACAAGTACTGCATATATATGCTTGTTACGTTTACTATATTTGCAGATGGCCAAAATCAAAACTATATTTGATAACATGTCCTTCGATACAAATCGATTAGTAACCAAAAAGTCTTCTATTTTGTTAAACAATACTCCTGATTTTTAGTTTTTAGTCTTAACATCTCATTTTTCAGTTCTGTTCACTTTGTGACCGAAATATATTTCATTCGTTTATTTTGTTTATTAATATAGCGTGTTGCCATTAGTAAATATTTTGGTATAAATTACTTGTCGAAAATAAGATCGACTAATCTTGCTCTGTCACTCTTAAGTCTCGACAGTCATCTTTTATCTTATTGAAATCCAATTTTGTGTACAAACGCCAAATCTGTGAAAGCTCTGCGGTCGAATTGCGGATTGGGGATTTACGGTTCTGACAGCTTTGCGGCTCGCTTAGTTAGTGCTAGTTATTTACTCTATTCCTGTGATTTAATAAAAATTAAACGAACAAGATTTATTTGACTTTTTTGGTAATAATATTTTAAGAAATCACTTGATTGATAGTGCAGAAGGAGATTATCTAAGTATGTATGTAACATGGTAAGTATGTTATATATAGTATTGCTATTTTGGTCGAATTTACTAGTAATCGTGGTCTATTAAAAATAAATAGAAATTGCTTATGACGTATGATAAATATGTTATATTGAAATGACTTTACCTAATGTAAGCTCGCGTGCAACTAAGCAACACCTGTAGCTTCACAAAATAAAATAATGATCTTATTATTCATTCAATCAAGAGCATAATGAATTAATGTTATTTTAAAAGAAATAGTTTTGAACGATATTAGATATAATATTTTTTAAAATTAAAATTACTATGAATCTGTGAGTAAGAAATAATTTTCGAGGTATTTCTTTATATAGCTTCAGTCCTTGATAATTATCCTTTTCAATTACAACTTTTACGTGGTTTACCTTCAGTGGAAATGAAGTAGAAACTTCTTCTCGATTCAATTTATTCGGCAAACAAAGTTAGTTCTGTCTTCCAAAGTACAATAGTTTTGTTTTTGTTTGTTCAAATTAAGTCTACTAAATTTGAACTACTAAAGTATCCATGAAATTGTGTGAACTGAAATATATTTTACCATCCAATTGCTATTATATATAGTTACAGACAAGAAGTGGTTACAATTAAGTTTACTTTAAATAATAACATGTTAATGAAACTCATACCACCATATGTATCGAGCGTATTTGGACAGATATCCTGCGTAATTGCATTAAATGATAAAAGGCTCTTAAGAAGAATCTTAGAGATCCTTTCCAATACAAATCGGTGTTCGCATGCAACAATCTCGAATGACCTGATTCCATTTCTTTTATAGATTTTGTAATCTATGATTACCTTTTTCTTACAAGAGATTCCTAACCATATTATATTTTTAGTTTTGACAAAATTTCAACTATTCTATTTTAGCACTTATCTAAATTACCATCGTAGATGTAGGCGCAGATAAGATATTTATGAATCCATTCAACGTTCATTGTCTAATCAGTTAATGGCAAATCTATGGCATGACGTCTTCCATAACCCTGTCATATCTACGCAATATTGATTCATTGTTGTAGATATTAAAGAAGGTTTTGTATTAAAATATTCATTCATGATTTATTTTTATTTTAATATTTTTTAATTTTTTAAATTGTAAGTACATCGGAGATCGTCGTGGAACAGAGCCACAGCGTCTAACTAAACGCGACGGTTTGTGGGTTCAATTCCCACTCAGAGAAGATAGATTTTTCTATTTCCATTTTTGTTTGCTCTGGCATTAAGGCAAAGCGCGTCGTTGTGTTCCGCCACTCAACACGTAATGCCTCGAAAAAGTACGGAAAGCAGGGACAAAATAGGGTCCAAAATATTGAACTAGATCTCTATAATGAGGGTTTTACTAACTTCATACGCGATCTCAAGCGATACTGTTATATCGCTTCATGCGATTCTTGATCTTAGCTTTAACTTTTCTTGGGCTTAGTGATAGCTTTTAGGTTAAGCTTTTCAATATTAAACGAAACTGAAATAACTATCGACCAAGTTAAATTAAGGCCATTTTTCTACTTCTTTATTTATTATTTTATCACCATATGCAGTAGCCAGTTCTGACCTATGTTTACTCAATGGATCTACATATATAGATATAAAGAAGATATTGACTCTACATATTTATCTGTTCTTTTTTTTTAAATAATGTATATCCCATTTATGTTCTCAGTGACTTAAATAAATTATTTTAACAGGTATAAGAATGTTGGACCAGCCATACATGACTGACCTCATAGAAGCCAACTCCATGGGTCACGAGCCCCATAAGATTCATATATACAGCGCGTCATGGGGTCCTACAGACGACGGCAGGACCGTTGACGGTCCGAGGAATGCTACAATGAGAGCTATCGTTAGAGGAGTTAATGAGGTAATTTTATGTTTTATATACATTTATATATAAGTATTATATATATTTTTGTTAATTACACTATTTTATACTTGCTTTAACAAATATTTACTTTAATGGACGAAAAATTAAATTTAACTTTTTTTTAAAAGCATTAATTTACGTATGTTTGTTTAGGTGGAATCTTTGAGTTATATTTTGAAATAGACTTTAAGATTTGAAAGGAAAGTTTTGTTTTATGTAAATATTTTTAAGCGTTCTAAAAAAATAAAAAAATTAAATAAAACCTTTTTTTAAAAATTATTTTTTTACATTTTTATCTTTAGTAACATTTTATTTAACTTTACATAATATAATTTTGCGTTGTTGGTAAAAGGGAAGTTACATATCATTTGCCGCTCAGTGTGTAATAAAGACATTACATGCTGAGCGGAATCCAAAACTGCACTTTACCGTTGCTTATATTACACTAATCTGAAAATGCTATTACAATTTCACTTATTTAAAGTAAGTAATAAACAATAAAAAAATTAAATTATCAAGATCTCTATATAAAAAAGGTACACCATTTTAAATTCAAACTTCAAAGACGTCACTCTCAAAGGCATTAAACGAGGTAAAAACTATTTCTAGACCATCAAAGAGCATCGAAAGCAGTTCAACAATGCATTCGCTTATAGATTTTGCAAAAGAACGCAAACAATGGCCCACGTTATTCCTGTATAGCTCTATTCATTTCACTGCTATTGTATGGAGAAGAGGATGTGGATAGTTTATTAAAGGAAATTGAGACTTCAGTCCCGGCCGTATATTGGTCCTGCGAACAGCATATATATGTACATATATTTAATCTTTAATAACGTTTGTTTTCCTAAAACACATTGTTGCGGAGTGGTTGACTATGAATGCGATAAAAGTGGGTTTGATTTTCATTGGGTGCATAGTTTTTTTCATAGTGAATCATTGAGTTATATGGTGGAATATAACACGTCACAATACAGAGATATATTGGAAAATGAAGCAAAAGGATGCAGTGTGAAGCACAAAAAGGAATTTCTATCATACTTAATTAGAAAAAATCTTAAAACTACATAAAATAAGGGATATTTTCATAAAAAAAATATGTTCAAGATACTTAAATACGATATATTTTCAAGATATTTGTATAGGTAAATAATATCTACAAGTTAATCTTAATTGCTTAATATTTAACATTCTAACAAGAAGTTCTTTGTAATGTATGTACTTAAATACGTTTTGCAATGGAATGAAAGCACCGTTGATTTCCTGTAGGTAATAGCCCCTGCTTACAGCCGAGAGGACTTGTGCCAGAAAATTGCCTTCCCTGTTTAGCTACTAATTTCAAATGTTTCGTTTAGGCGTGTGACATGTTACTTTATTACTGCACTAAATGTATTGTATTATAAGAGTGACTAGTATTTTAGTTCTTTACTTAAATACATATCTACTACAAATATTAAATTAAGTAACTGTAAAATGTAGAAACTGAAAAACTGTATTGTAGAAATAAATTTACTGAATAATATTTTAGAAAATTCGACTTTTCTGGAAAGCTGCGAAAGTCATGGATAACGTTCTAGCGCATTAAAATACCTATTTATAATATTTATTTATGTACTAAAAAAATATATATAAATATAATATACTTTTAATATGTTGCAATGAGTTTTTATACAATTATATTCTTTCCTTAGTGTGGGGAAAACCTTTAGATATCTTTAAAATCTTTAAAAGTCAACTTTGCAGCTTTCTGTTTAACTACTTTAAATCAATTTGATAACAACAAAAGATAAGCTTGATGAAAGCTTACAATTTACCTTAATAATAGTCATGACTACAATATATTGTGTAAATATATTTACAAGGATAATGTTTTTAATATAGCAAATATACTAAGTAAATCGTGGCGCAGTGACTGTATCTAAATGTAAACGTGTAAACGTCATTTTTCAATCCAGTTTAAAATGTAACACGCAGGGTTTTGAATTTATACATGCTATATACGAAATAAATCGTAAGACTGAAAGTATTATGTCTCATCACGAAACACGGTATCTATTAGACGTTATAACTTTTTCCCAAATTAATTACTCATTTTGGTTTTTGTTAAAGACCAAACCAAAACATTTTAATAATAAAATATTTTACAAACAAATGAGAATCTATATTGGAATCAATTTTGTCAAAGACTAAGTTTATATTTTGAAATGTCTACATTATATTAGTATACTTTAATTTAGTCATTTTAAGTCTATTCAAGAATTTATTTCGACGACTACTTGGACTATATTTCGTTTGCTTATGTAAAAAAAGAGAGTGAAATGAATTTCACTCTTTTATGATTTTCTATGTTTTATAATACGTGATTAGTTTGAGTAGTTTTAGGTCATAATTAGTTATACCTATAAGCCGCCCGTCTAAGCTTCACACCTATGGACAAAATTTTGGGATATACGTAAATATCTATAACAATATAATTTGTTGACTTAAAAATATTTTAATTAAAATTTCCGTAGCCATTTTATTTTAACATTAAAAAAAATTAGGAATTGAAGGAACTCCTTACAGAATGGCAAACATAAGTTGACTATGTTTTACAAAAATTTTAAGAATTTATACATGCACTTTAGTTAAAGTAGGCAACTCGGTGCTTCTTTCTTTTTGGTAGAAGTTTTATTGATTAAAATGTTAATAATATTAAAATATTTTTTTTTGTCTTTTTATAAATATATGCTATGTTGGCTATGATCCTACGCGATTTATGAGGAGGAGGGGGTTTATTGGGATCAGTGTGATTATGGTCTACGTTAATTTTAGACAACTAATATCATGACTTTCCTTAAAAATAACAATTTATCGAAAAAGTACAACGTTGCATCCAGTATCCACATTGGAGTTTATTCAATACAAATAAGCAAACATACAAATCTTTCCTCTTTATAATATTGAGGTAAAAGCCGTGGAGTTCACTTAATCGTAATCAAGATATTTCGAGAAATACAATTTCAAATTAATCAAAGTAATCATGTAAACGTTATGTTACGTTATTGTATTAAAACGTCAGGTTATCTGGCACGAGATGATCATCCCCCAGGGTGGAGCCTCATCATAACTTGAACAAATATGAGATTTCCCACGAGCATTTTACAATACTTGGAAACATTTTCGGGCGTAATGGTATGACCGAAATATCTCAATCACATTTATTTCTCTTTTGCATACTTTATATCTTGTATTTATATTAGATTTCTTAACTTAGTGCGAGACATTGCAAAAGTTGAAATTGTTTTAGTGTGTCAAGATTTCTTTTCATTTTAAAGCAAAATCCCTATGTTATAGGGATTCTAGAACTTTCAATGCTTTAAAATATTGTTATGTTTTCTAAAATGCTTCAATAACTTTTTTTTAAATTGGTCCGAGAAGACTAACTATATAATGACTAACTATATAATGTTTTAACTGAAATACGTGCTAACATTTTTGTAATTTTATATAGCTAAACCAATTTGGACTAAACAAAACAAATTATTTAGATTTTAATAGGTGGCTTATTAGAAAATACAATTGTGTCCAGGGGGCGGACTACAGCCGATTTATAAGATATATACTATGAAAATGGATTTTTCTATTTCCATTTTTTTCGCTCTGGCAACTAAGCAAAAGCGCGGCGTTGTGTTACGCCACTCAACACGCAATACCTAGAAAGAGGTGGGGACGGAGAAAGCAGGAACTAAGCAACGGAGTGTCTTAACACTAGGTTCCCACGGTTCTTGCAGTTCCCTCTGTCTACCCTGCTATGTGCGGGATAAAGCGTGATGCTAGAAAAAAGAAACAAAAATGTCATATATTTGGCGGTACCACCACTACACCACTATATAAGGGGTTTTCCATGAAGGGCGCTTGATCGTGCAGAACTTCCATCGTAGCGTGTGCTGTGTGGCACGTAGCGCCGTCCTGTTAAAACCACATGTTGTCCAGATCCATATTCTCGATTTCAGGCCAAAAGAAGTTGGTTATCATCGACCGGTATCGCTCACCATTGACGGCGACGGCCACACCATTATCGTTTTCGAAAAAATACGGACCAATCACGCCTCCGGCCCAAAATCCGCACCAAACAGTCACTTTTAGCGGGTGCATTGCCACTTGGTGAACCTCGTGTGGATTCGCGTTACGTTGACGCACGGGAACCGGCTGATTGTTAACTGACCCGGTTGACTCGAATTTGTCCACCAATCGACGGATAGTCGACTCGGCAGGACGATCATCGCGACCGTAAAACGGGCGAAGTGCGCGGAACGATGCTCGAACTGAAGACCCATTTTCATAAAACAATTTTATGATTTTCACGTGCTGCTCGACCCTGTAACCTGCCATGGTGGCTTGAGAGGACGGAATGAATATAACACACTGCATTTGACAGCTGTCACTCAAACAACATGGCCGCAATCAGCTGTCAAAATTCAAGCGTCCCTATTGGAAAACCCTATATGTATATAATAAAATAGTTTTTTAATTAGAATAAAATGAAAATAGTTTGTAATATTTTGTAAAAGTATTGTTTTTTGTAGGGACGTAATGGTTTGGGTAATATCTACGTATGGGCAAGCGGCGACGGCGGAGAGGACGATGACTGCAACTGTGACGGCTACGCAGCTTCCATGTGGACTGTGTCCATTAACAGGTATTTTTTATGATTTTTTAGTTTCTCATTTAAGGTTGGTGAATTGCCTAAAATATTTTATTGTATTCTGGAGTAGTAAAGAAATTTTTCTTAAGGCATCATAATCAAAATCAAAAATCATTTATTCATATAGGTATCACAGATTCACTTATGAACGTCAATTTTTTATCTACTACCAATTCGGAAAGGTGCTTTGTCATGGAGGAGAAGAAATGGCGAAAGAAACTCCTCAGCATATCTTTAAAAAAAAACAATTTAACATAAAATAAAGGTATAACAAGTATCGCCTAGCCTGAGTGGAACTGGTTGCAGAACTGATTAACTCCACGCGTCTTTGTCATTGAAAGAGTCATAGTAACCTTAGCTAATATAACTTTTTGAATTTAGGTCTATAACTCAATTTTTTTTTGTTTTTAAATTAAAAAGCAAGGACAAAGCAAACTCCTTAAAAATAGTTTGACATTAAGAATTTACCACAGTGCAATCAACGACGGTCAAAACGCGCACTACGATGAATCCTGCTCTTCCACCCTCGCCAGCACCTTCAGTAACGGAGCCCGCGACCCCAGTACCGGGGTCGCCACCACTGATCTATACGGGAAGTGTACGGCCACGCATTCTGGGACTTCCGCTGCTGCGCCTGAGGCGGCCGGTGTTTTCGCTTTGGCGTTACATGCTAAGTAAGATGTATTACAATGAAAATAAAGCTCGTATAGCATAGTGTAAATAAGCGTTAAATAGCTTATGGTTTTCAGTAGGCGTTGGTTCGACTCCCACTTTGTTAAAATTTTAAACGTTTTCTAATATTTTCTTTCCTTTCGTAAGTTTATAACATGCTTTTAATTAAAACACGTGTGCTACAGAAACATATTTATATCTTTGCCTTAAGGATATTAACTTTATACATAAAGTAGGTGTAAAAAAGTTTTAGATTCGACTGAGTCGTTGTAAAGTCTGAAATAAAAAAGTTTAAATGATTGTCTCGAACGCGAGTTGACGATATATTTTTGCTAAATTCAGCTTGTCTGTACTACGTAGTTACTGGATATACTAAATATTTGAAGACAGTGGGTTCAATTTTGACAGAATATAATAAATTTTAGTAATTTAAAAGTAAATAATATATTTGTTTTGATTTTGTTATGTACAAAATAATTATAATTAAATTTATTTTCGGAGTATACCACTTGTATATTTCACTTCTTTTTTAGAAAATTTAAAAAATACGGAGATTTTCAAAATATGTTTTTTATTACTTTCATGCATTAAGTATAGTATCTGTACAAAGGAGAGTAGATAGTGATAACCTACTATCAAGGCACTACGTTCTCCGTTTTTTTATGCTTTCGACTTAAAAGTTTCATTGTTTGAGTGACAGAGTGACACAATAGTTCATTCCTTAAAATGGTGAAAGAACTCATAATAATCGTTTTACGTTTAGACACTGTCCGACTGTGCCATCTTGAGCCCACCAATAACACACTGGTTATGGAAACATATACTATTTTTATATTAAGTGAAATACAAGAAGAAATAATTAGCATACTCTTAATAATATTACTAAATAATAATTATCGATAATGATTCGTTGTGTCAAAATTATGCCATAAAAAGAAATATATTCGCCACTATTCCTCACACCCCAAGCTAATGATGGGCACTTCACTTAATAATATGACTAAAGTGATATAATTTTCGTTATATTGGCTCATAAATTGAGTTCGTTAATCCCTAAGTAACAAGAGCTATGTAAATTATGTAAATATTATATAAATTACTTGTACTAGATATATATGTAAAAAGCTCTTACAGTACAATAAATTTAATGATAATTATGAAGTAATAAAATAATTTGCCATGTGCCTAAACGAAATATTTAAAATTAACTGAATCGGTCCTCTCGTCTGTAAGCAGGGGCCATTACCTACAGGAAATTAACGGCGCTTTCATTCCGTTATAGATCTTTCTACTAATCTTTTACTAGCTACATTTCGATAAAGTTCTTGTTTAATACTAAGCAACGCAGACTACGCTACTTTTAAGTATACTTTATTACAAAACAATTGCTTATAAAATATCTTTTATATTTGTACTCAAAAGTAGTTTTGAGATCTAATTTTGTGATTTTAGTGAAGTTTTAATCCACAAAAGGATGAAAACAATATTTAAAAAAAAACATAAGTATGTACTATATTTTAATGCAGCGGGATTTGAACCCTTTGACCAGTAAGCCACGCGTTCTTCATCACGCGTCCAATTTTTAATATGTTTTATACAACTTATTTCGTTATTAGATTTTTTCTGTTTTATTTAAGTACTTTAAAGATCCTTAAATCAAAATCAAAATATATATTAATAAATAATATAGTAGGTAGTGAAAATCTCTGTTGAGTTGACACATGTAAATAAAATATGTAATAGCGTGGGGATTGAACCTACAACCATCTCGTTTACAATTAATAATATCCCACTACACTAATAATATCCAACACCATAAAATATATATTTAAGTATAATATATATTTTTACAGTCCAAATTTAACATGGCGGGATATACAGCACTTAACGGTTCTGACGTCAAAGAGAAACTCTTTATATGATGCAAAGGTGAGTATCGAATATAATTTCAACATAAATTCCGTCTATAACTTTGTTTATTTAAACTTAATATATGCTAGATTTTTTACAATTTTTTTATAATATTACTAAACAATTTTTGCAGTAATCTATCTCGATGCTAAAGTTCTAAATTCTTTCTGGCGCATCAGACGTCTGTATGGATTTTTGTATACAAAAATTGTTGGTCGTCATATAAAAGTATTTAAAAAGAAAATTTGTAATAAGATTTCAGAATAATTTATTTTGTATTTCTTAAAAACTGCGTAGGCACTTGAACGGTAATCAAACCGAGCGAAATCAATTAGCGAAGGGAAGCTGCGCGAAAATTTCAATTATATTTATTGCCGACGAGAACACAGTTGAGTTCTTCCTTTAAATTCATTAAAAAAAAAGAATTTTTTTTACTATATAATAACTCCATTTTGTAAAAATAATATATATACCTAATAAGAATAATGGACTAGGTTTTACCTGCAACTTCATCTTCAAGTTCGTTTGTTCGTCCCCGAGTTATAATATATTAATGTAACACATGACACTATTGCCTTAAAAGGTGAAAAGAAGGGAACGGAGTGTCTTAACCCTAGGTTTCTACGGTTTCTAAGATTTGGTTCTCTCTGTCTACTTTGCCATGTACGCGATACACCGTCAAGCCAAAAACGTAAATTGTATGAACAGTAAATTCCATCGAAATTGTTAACCATGTACATAGATTATATTAAAAATACAGTCTATAATCTTTCTCAATAAATGGACTATCTAATTCAGGAATTTTCAAATTTGATCTGTTGTTCCTAAGATTAAAAAGTTCAACTAACAACTGTACAGCTTTGTAATCGGATTGACGGTATTAATCACATCTGGATTTGTTTCACTTATCTCTAGATATAATATGATAATTATAATTTAAAAACAATATGAATAAAATATAAAAATTCAAAGTATAACCAACGTATGATTAAAAACAATAAAACTAAAGAAAGTTTCGTAGAAACTCCAATAAAGCTTTTTATGCTTCTTGTAACTAGTAGTTATAAAGCGGGGCATTAGCTAATGGAGTCTAACGGAAGAGATGTGTGTAAATATTTTATTTGTACCATTTACCCCGAAGTTTGTTACGTATTTAATTAAATCTTGTATATATGGCGGCTAACTACGACTAATGTGAACATTTGAATAATATTAATAAACTTAGTTGACATAAACCAAATTGGCATAATTCAAATATATATTATGTTCAGATATATAATATACAATCATATTATATGTATATTTAAATATAATATATATTTCATTGTTCGTGCGTGCGTAACAGGTATTGTTCATGATACATTGATGATCGACCTCGACCTTTTTGGTACTTGAACTATAATTCAATCAAATATAATTCGAAATTCGCTAATGATTCGCTATAATTATTTTATTATATTATATTCAACATGATAAGGCTTTCCAATAAAACTTAATTACTTATTATTTGACAAAATATGCGAGATAAAATGCGAGGACATATTGACAATATAGGAATTAATAGCATGTCTTTTAAGATATTAAATGGTGTTTATATATTATCAAATATTATCAAAGGGTCGTTTCCACTGGACAATGAACGGCGTGGGATTAGAGTTCAACCACTTATTCGGATTTGGAGTCTTGGACGCGGGTGCTATGACGGCGTTGGCCGCGAACTGGCGTACTGTGCCGCCACGCTACCACTGTGAAGCGGGATCTGTAAATACGCATACGTAAGTGAAACATATTTACTTAAAATATTACTTTTGGTTAGATTTTTTTGGCATTCTTGTTATAATTCATACATATTATAAATTAGAAACCGCTTTTGTGACTGAAAAAATGAAACGAAATGAAAATGGTTTTACTTATAATCCTTTTCCTGAAGAGACTTATACATACTTTATTGTGATATTTCATCATAAAGAAATGTTTTTATTAATATTGCTGCCGTCATGGCTTAAATATTTTAGGCACAAAAGCTTGCTAGCATACGCCCATACATGATCGCAAATAAAGAAGCTTTTCCAAGAATTTCTAATAAGGGTACAGTAATATAATTCAAGGGGTAGATGAGGAAAAGTTAAGGTAAATATGGTAATAAACCTCTCATTGGTGTTTATTCAGTAGCGAATATATAATTTGTGTCTTCTGTAATATGTTCTTGTTTCAATAGTTATGTTCTTATTTTATAATAAAGTTTTACTCTTAATATATCTCTTGGAACATAATTATATTTCCGTCATCAAAAAGCAAGCTAACATAAGTAGCAAAACGCTATAAAAACACTTTATATTAACAGCTCATAGAAAAAACTATCATTTTCATTGATATTTTCTTACGACATACGAGCGAATCTATAAATAACCATTCTTATATGAATATTTATTTTCTATTATAAAAATTTTGAGAACCGTATTGGCGCAGAGGCGCAACGCCTACCTGTAACGTGACGGTTTTTGGATTCGATTCCAAGTTGGGGAAGATAGTTTTTTTTATTTCCATTTTCTTCGCTCTGGCAACTAGGCGAAGCGCGGCCACTCAACACGCAATGCTTCGGAAATGGCGGAAAGCATGCACGGAGAAATAAGTGACTAAGCAACGGAGTGTCTTAACACTAGGTTCCTATGGTTCTTACTGTACCCTCTGCCTACCCTACCATGTGCGGGATAAAAAGCGTGAAGATAATAAAAAAATGTTTATATCCACAGCGAGATCCCTTCGCAAGGCAGCGTGACACTACAGATATCGAGCACGGCGTGCGCCGGCTCGCCCAGCGAGGTGCGCTACCTCGAGCACGTGCAGGCCGTCGTCAGCGCGAATGCCTCTCGGCGTGGTGATTTGGAGTTCTTCCTTACTAGCCCTATGGGGACCAGGTAAATTACTTAATATTGATGTTCTTCTTCTTTTTCTCTTTGTTTATGGCGTTCCGAGCGTGCTACTTAATATTTATCTACATACATTTGAATACTTAATTTATAAGAGGGTAGAGAGAAAATACATAAGAGAGAAAATACATGTCAAAAATCTGTGCGCTTCTCTTTGACTCTTAAAATAGATGGAAGCCGCAATTAATAAAGTTTTATTGGTCTATTTTTTTTCATTTTACGTGAATTCACGTATATTATAAATATAAATAATATAAAAGTAATATAAATAATGTAACATTTTTTAATTTAAATATTTATTTTGTTTGAATCAAGCTTTCTATTTATTAAGCACTTACGAGCGAGCTCGTCTTGTTTGTAACCCGCATTTGGCAGCTTGTACGTCCCCGTTTACCACAAAGTGACCGTAAATTGCCCTAATTTGAATTAAATAAGTAAATTAATCATTTCAATTTATACACTTGTAATTGCAAAACAGGCATTGATAACGAAATTAGTGACTATTACTTCATTAATGGTAAATAAGCGTTACCTTAGGAGTTGTTTTACGCAATTTTATTTGCTTGCACTGTAAAACCACATTCATTTATTTTTACATTTTATACTTATATATTTATATTTAAAAGTTCTACGGCACTGTGTCTGTGTATTTTGTTTACATTCCATTTACATATTAAGTAGTTCATACATTTCCTCAGATTTGACAATTTGTCTCACAGTATTTACAGCATTCTGTAACATAAATATCATTAAAGTCCAGGACTGTCCATGTATTTTTACGATTTATATCCTTATCATATGTAAAAAAAGGGGACAGAATTGACTTATACAGGTTTAGATGAGAGGGTAGGTTCGATTTTCGCTCGGAAAACCATATTACTTTCAAGTATTGTAATGCAATGCTCATGGGAAATTTGTTATTTCTTCAAAATGTGATGAAATTTTACCTTAGAGATTTGTGACGCAGCGTGAAGCAGAAAACAAATCAAATATTTTTTATCTTGAAACAGGTCAATGATTCTGAGTCGACGTGCCAATGACGATGACAGCCGGGACGGTTTTACTAAATGGCCGTTTATGACGACGCACACGTGGGGCGAGTACCCGCAAGGAACTTGGACATTAGAAGTAAGTTTTAATTTATGTCCTGAGGGAACTGCTGGAACCATAGGAACCTAGTGTTAAGACACTCCGTTGCTTAATCCCTGCTTTTTCCGTCCACGTTTTCCGCCTTTTTCGAGGCATTGCGTGTTGAGTGGCGGAACTTTCTCAGTTCTCTTATCTTGTACAAATATAGTAATAAGTGGAGCACTTTTCAAGTTGTAAAAAATAGTCATGTATTTTTATATTGAATACAATAATTTAAATTGAATTGAATCAAATCGAAATATTTAATTTAAATGAATTTTACCTAAATAAGGAAAAGCTGTAAGGCAATATAGAAAAGGTAACGGTTATTTTTTATGATTTACAAAGTGTTAATCCACACCGAGGATATAAAGAGGTCGCTGCGATCAAAATGTTTACATACTTTTCTCTAAGTATGTGAGGTGACGTTTAACTTACTCCGTCCGGTGTGTAGGCGCGGTTCGCGCGCGCGGGCGGCGCGCCCACGGTGGGGTGGGTGCGCGGGTGGGCGCTGGTGCTGCACGGCACGCGCGCGCCGCCCTACGCGCAGCTGCAGCCGCAGGACCCGCACTCCAAGCTGGCCGTGGTCAAGAAGGCCCACGAGGATAACTATGTCGACCACTAGCTCTACTTTTGTCCGTATCCTCTTTGTCTTGTATTCGATTTGGCGAAATGATTGGATTTCTGTGATTTTTATTAGTTTTTTTTTTGTATTTTTTTGTGATGTACAAGAAATATATGATAATTTGTATAACCTTTATATCGTTTCGGCAGCTATTTAAATTCGTAATAATTATAATTACATGGTATATAAAGGTTTCTCGCTCGTTAGAGAATCATAGTTCGATACATATTTAGAGGTGAGTGTACATTTTTAAACTTATTTTTTTAATGTATATCTTTATTTTAACATTTTACAGGTAGGTTTTTGAAAAATCTTAATTTTAAAAAATAGCTTGGTATATTATTTTTTAATTTATACATTTTTTGGAAATCCTTTCATTTCAACATTTTTGGATGACAGAACATATATATGTGAAAACAAAACTTCTTCTATATAAACATAATTTAATCTCACTATCAGCTAAATTATTATAAACATGATAAGCTCGAAACAGTGTTTAAAATAACATATAAGGTTTAAATAATATAATATATATGTGTTTATTTTGAACTAAAATTATTTTAGAAATTGGTGTACTATTTACAATTTGAATTTTTTGGAAACATAATTTATAGTAGCAATTTCTTTAACTACGTAAAATTTGACTTTCATGTAATATATATTATTTATATATTTATTTGTATATGTATTTAGTAGCATTTGACAGTAATGGGGGGCTACCGCTTCTTGTGCTAAGCATTCAATAGTATTGACACCTTGTTATACCGTTGATATAAATAAATAAATGTCATTAAATACACTAAGTAATTTGCATCATTACGAAGTAAATCTAATTTCCTTAGTTTATTCGCTTCTGAATGACACAAATCTTTAAAAGGATAAGCATTTATTATTAATTGAGTGCAAAGTTTTTATAAAATAAAGTCAGCAATGCTTACCAATAATACTGTGTAACATTTGACATTTTGAAAGCTCACGTTAGCCTCCATTTTAATAGTTTTTTTTTTATATTAATCACTATGGTATTGTTGATATTATAATTTTTTTTAATTAATCCTACTTACTGCCAGGAATTTAGTGCAGGGGCCATGTATGGAAGATTCTTTTTAAATTTAACCATTTTTTCGATATATACTTGTAAATGCTGGCAGTTATTTCATTTTAAAAAAATGTAATTGTTTTTTAGTACGTACTGTTGAGTACAATATACTTACCTATATACCTATTTAATATATTTTTTCTAGTCGTAATTTAATGGATTTAGATTATTATTTATAAAAGAAATCACACAAATTGTACCGCATTATTTAGCTGTGCATAAATTTTGTTCACCTTCTCTAAATAGAAACACCTATTCATCATATAAAAACATATCAGATATAATATATGCAAAGTTATAATTTAAACAAGAGTTGTATCGACTATAGTTTATATTGTAATAGATATTGGAAGCTGAGCAAGATTTACTATTTCATTTATTAGTACCTACTTAGTTATTAATGCGTTGGATAAAAATAATCTGTCACATTTTCATTTATTTATATACATTAATAGTTGAGCTTACATAGTGTTTTATATTTTTTATAGTTATTGTATATGTTAAATTCTATACTTACTTCAAATGCCCTTTATTACCCCAGCTGATAAAGGATCATTTGAATAGTTTTACGCATCTCCCTACTCCGGAGAGTGGTGAGTTACGTAAAAAATATATAGATTATAAATTACGCAGAGTATAATAGAAAACTAACTGTCGTTGTCGTAAGTAATGAATATATAAAACCTTTTCGGGGCCCATACGAACTACGAATCGGCTCTTTATATATTTTCTTAAACGAACATTATTAAAATTAAAAAAAATATAAATCTCCACGTGTTTCCGTTTGTTTGTTATATATTTAATCGAATAGCATAATTATAGTTTTGTAACGGGCATGAATAGTAGTTTTATTACAAAAACATATAGCAAAAAAGAAACATATAGTTTAAGCAATCACATATTAAAGAAAGTTATTGTGTACTATTATAGAAAATATAATGTGATTTGGTGTTGTATTTGAATTAAACAAAGTTTTTCTAATCTCTCATCCTTTCCCTTTAATTGCTCTTTTACTAGTTATATAAGTAATAATTTCAGTTTGCCAAAGATAAATATTTTTCACAACACACTAATTATTATATATATATATTTTTATTTCACACACAACCGACGTTCGCTCCCTGTATTGCTGTAAATTAATAAATTCATTTGTTTTTTTTTTTTTAATTTGTAAGTTTTTTTACGTTTGGCGTTTCTTACAATTAGACTAACGTTGTACATAATTTTCATCCTAAATTAATCATAGTAAAACCGGAATAGGTTGTTGTTTTATTTTTGAAATGGTTTGTTTTATTTTTAATTGGAATTGGAAATGCTGTTGTTTTATTTTTAAATATATAGGAAAAACAAGTATAAACCCGTTGTCGAACTGTCCGTCCATCCGTCGTGACGCTTCGTGGATTGGACTGAAGGATATCTGCTATGAGTTCGACCTGCACTGTTGAAATGGTTATATTCAAATTAAATCCATCTGCCACTCAACAAGTAATACGGCGACATTGTGAAAAGTTATGGACAGAGTATTAAAATTAGGTTTCCTTGGTCCTTTCAATTGGTCCTTTACAATGTGGGAAGCTATCGAACGATTGTTATTATTTGGTATGATATGAAAATGTTTCTTTTAACATATGATGCAGAATGAACAAAATTTAAATTTTTATTTACATCTATAAGGAAAGATAAATAAATATACCACATTAGAAATTATTATAACAACTTTATTAACATTGTAAATCTGCTGCACTGAATTGATTCTAGGTAACTAATCAATTTAAATATATGAAGTAAACGGGTTATTCTAAATCCATATCTTATTTTGTGGCAACCAAATACCTAAATAAAAAATGTAATTTCTCACTAAATGAAATAAAACGACAGCAATATATTCGAGGTTTTGATAAATTAAGTAATTATTAAACAATTGATAATTAAATAATAAATATAATATCTGGAAATTAAGCATTGAGTGAAGATTTCTTTGCCTATCTCTTCCTGACTACGGATATCAAGACCCATCGTGTACAGTCAGTCACATATAGTAGTGACCATGTCACGAGAGTGTTTGCAACTTATTGAAAACATACAAAAGTTTTTATGCCCATTTTTTATCTATTCTAGAGTACAATGAGCATTCACAATTAAATATCTACATCGTCAGAAATCGCTAACCTTCGACAGAATATAAGTATATGACAGTAATATAAAACAGAATAACCCAAATTAACAAGTGAATTCTGAACACAAAGTGACCAGCAGTCCTATGATTAGCTTACATTTAATTACAGCTATTGCTACAATAATACTATCCACACTATATACAAATACGTTATAAGGCACGTTTATACCTTGAATTTTACTTAAAGATGCCTTTAACAGCTTATTTTCTTTTTTTTAAATTTTACTTCAATGTTTTGCTGAATTGACAAGATTCTTTTGATGAGATGTTGTGTAAAACTTTTAATTATATTATTTACATATTTTTATTATTTTTTCAAGCAAATATTTAAGTTATATTTTCATTACACACGAAAAATGATGACGATTTTTGTAAAATCTGCAATTTCTCAGTCTGTATTTTCAAGGCACCATGAAATATATTTTCAGTATTGATTTATTATTATGACGTGAGTATTAAAAAGTAATACTAGGGAGGTAAGTTACCAAAGATTATTATTAAATGGGACTGAAAAAAGATTAATCTTGTTATAACATTTACATCAGTTCATAAAAGCACCTAGCAATAATCGTAAAATTGTACCAAAAACGACAAAAAAGTATCTTATAGAATATAAAAAACTTTAAAATCTATTTATTACAAAGCTGTGTAATATGCGAATAAATTATCTTTGTCATGTGTTGTATTTTCATATTCAAACGGCCATTTCGTTGTAGGGGCGGCCATTTTGTGTGTCCCCGTTACGTTCTGAAATCCCGTTGACGCCATTTTGGTGTCCACGGGAGCTTAACTGTCAAAGATCTGGAAAGTTTTAAAGGAAATAAATTGTATATTTTTAAAATGTACCATAAAACAAATCCTACAGTTTAAAAATATAATTATATAACATCGTCGTAGTATAATGCCATGACATTTGAATCCAACGGCAGACAAGAAAAATAACAATATTTTATTTTAAGAAAAGAACCACATTGTGCACAGGCAAACAATATGCAGTAATGTCATGATACTTGTAGTCAATGTTGCCACAGGAACTTAAGAAAGTTCCATACACAATTTTTAGTTATATTTATCATTATTTATATTAAGTATTTAAAATCACCATATGGTAAAGTTGCACTAAAAAGCATACACAAGCCAGAACAACACTTACTCATAGTTTCTTGCTGCAGCTCTAATTTGTACGCAGGGTTGTCATAAGGTGGTAAAGAAGACTCACGGGGGGCTGATGGCACCGCTGAAGACATAAAGTAAATAAAGAACATATATTTTGAAAACATAATGAAAAAATCTTAGTCTTCTCATTTACTAGAAATATGTGTGATCAACTATATATTAATTATTAGATTACGTCATTGTTATTTTGATTGATATTAAGTACTAGCGGAACCTGTCCACTTTAGATTTTAAGGTACTGTTTTTAGTACTTTTGCTATTTAACTGAATATTTATACATAGTGCATGAAACATTTATAATAGGCGGAGAGCGGGGAATGGAGTGTTTTATCTCTAGGTTCCTACTGTTCCTGCGATTTCCTCTGCCTTACCTTTCTGGGATAAAGCGTGAAGCGAATAAAAAAAAACTAGTTGTAGAACGTGCCATTCATAATTTTTTATCTTACCAAAACTGCTAATTGTAACTGCCTCTTTAAATCATTGCCTAAAAAAAAGAGATTAGTAATCACACTCACTAGTAATAGCAACGGAGCGAGGTCGATGTCTTCGCAACACGACTAGTAGTAACAGCACGGCTGCGAGCGCGGCCAGCGCCGCCACCGCGCCCGTCGCCACCAGCGCGCCGTAGTAGTCGCGGCCCCTCACAGAACCCACCGACGACGCTTCTATTATATCTGGGGATAAGGTATATAATATTTATTTGTTGATATTGGGAGGGAAAATACTGGTGTTTTAAGTATATTTTAAGCATATAGGTCACAATTGTGAATGAAGAGTATTTTTTAAATATTGAGACCATCGAAGACCGAGATCGAGACCCCGCTTTGGCTTATCGGTCTTGGAAACATATATATTTATTTTAGATATATTTTTGTGCATATAGATCACTATAGTGTATAAAGAGTTTTTTTTATTTAATGTTGAGACTACCGAAAGTAACGCATCGCTTTGGATTATCGGTCTAAAAAACAAAACGGGAAATGTTATTTTTAAAATATTTTATAAATTACGATAAATAAAATGGAAAGCACTAGCGGATATATAATTTCTTTCTATTTTTTTTGCTTAATAGTCTGTGCGAAGTATGGCACAATTGAAATTGTCATTTTGACAGATAAAATTTTGCTTCGTTCAGTAATATAATTATATAATAATATTATTAATATACATATAATTTCTATTGCCAAAACTCAATTAAATTTTTTAAAACAATTCATATCACTTACTATCAACCGGCTCGTCAGAGTCTAATGACTTTGTATGTATATCAAGCACATTACTAGTTTTCACTTTGCCGTTCGTGAGGAAAAGTTCGAGCCACACACGACATCTGAAATAAGATTAGAATTTTATTTACAATATTATTTGCTACAAGTTTTGGCCACGTAAGGACACATATTACATTTATTATTTTATTATTTAATACTTTATTACACCTACATAAAAAGAAAAAAAAAAGAAACATGTAATAAAGGAGTTACAAAAAAAAAAGGTGTTACATGTTATAAATCGAAGTAGTTGACACTGCACTGCCCTAGAAAAGTATCTAACATGTCCTAGTATTTTATTTTTTTTCATTTATTTAGGTGAAAAAACAGAGACATAATACAGCGTACTTAAATTATTTATCTTAATTTAAACTTATTAATTATGCCACCAACAACATTCACCACATAGTAGTTTATACAAAATTACTTTGAATGGGTTCTCAAAAAGGTAAGTAATGTTACACATACATATATCTATAAAATCTTATCAAGTTAGGAACTTGTAAGATAAAATTAAGTTATGGTGAAAATATAAAGAAGCTAACAAAATAATACTATAATAGTCTCTAAACAAAAACATTATCTTAGTACTATTTACTCTCCTTGAGTTTATGGAACAGAAAACATGCAATAAATTAACATTATAAAATTGTATTTATAAATATACAATGATAAGTATACAAAAAAAGTGAAAGTATTTTAAGAAGTTAGTTTTGCAAGCAGTAGTTTTTTAAATCTACCTGGACTAGTTGCGAATATATCTATATTGTTAAAGTTATCGTTATAATATTTTACAAGAGAAAACAAAGGCAAACGCTTGCCAGCATTTGTTCGACAATGGTGAGTAGCAAATAATTTGTGTTCATTGCGGTTGTGTGATCGAGTAGGAACTTTATAAGAGATCTTACTCAAGATTGGGATACAATCATACCGCCCATTACAAATATCATACAACAACATAGCACCCAAGTATAAGCGTCTTTGTTTAAGATTAATATATTCATACATACGCAATAGCACGTCATATGCGGTTTGAGTTCTATAACATCTATAATGCATACAGCCGAAAAACTTTTTTTGTACTTTTTCAAGTGCATCTGTATATTTAGCATACATACAGTATTGATGCGTCTTGAGTACCATTAGTCAATATGCTTAATTATTTAAAGTCTAATCAGAGATATGTGTACCTATGGACATGAGGACATGGAGCCACATATATGAAGTTTCTTAAAGAGCTTCTTCGCTCTGACAACTAGGCAAACACTACACAACTAGGCACTAAACGAAACGCCTCGAAATAGGGGGAAAGCAGGGCCGGAGTGTCTTAACACCAGGTTCCTATAGTTCCTACGATTCCCTCTGCCTAACCTGCCATGTGCGGGAAGCGTGAAGTTACTTACAAATATAAACATTTAAATAAAACAAATTTACCCGAATTAATCGCGTATATTGTTAACATTTATTTTTTGGAAACCCGACGTTTGAAACATTTTACAGTCACGTGGTCACAGGTACATTGAAGTGGCATTTGTCTGTCATTTGATATAATTATTATATCAAACTACCGTCAACGGTTTCTGAGTTTCCTCGCGTAGTTCACGTACTGTACTGTATAAATATTTAGTTTAAACATGCATTCCTCTTTTGTATAATGCTATTTTCCTTTTTACTATACATTCTCCTTTGTGTGTTCTCCATTCAACCTGACATTGGTAAAATGAATTGTGCTCAGCTGACACGCTCGGAATGTCATAAATAAAGAGAAGAACAAGAAGAAGAAATATTTAGTCACTCACTTAGAATCAGGGTCCAATCCCGTCAACGTGATAGTATTAGGTGAATCTCTCTCCGCCAGTCCTAAAGGCGTCGGTCTCCGGTCCCCTGCAGGCGTGTGCGGCGCGGTACACGCGCACCCAGCGCTCGGCGGGCGGCGGCGGGCCCGCCCACGACAGCTGCACCGCCGTGGCGCCCACCGACACCGCCGATATACTTATTGTGAAGTTGTACGGATCTGTAATTTTATAAGTTACTCTTTATTTAGTATGTATTAGTGATTTTTTTGATAATATTTTTATTGCTGAAATTATTCCCATAATGTGATTTATTTATTTAGTCTTATTTCTATACAATAAAAGAAAGTGGCTATTGCTACGGCTACGGTTAATGGCGAAGATGTCACGATACAAGTGCTTGGTCACATTAAAAAAAAATTCACTACGTCGCTATAATCAAGAACGTCGCTTTAGTTCGCTTTTTGTGGGAAATCGGACAAAATATCGCGACGTGTGCCCAACTGCACGAACTTTGCCGTAAAAACTCTTCGATATCAATTAACCGACAGCGTCGCGAATGGTGTCGTATTTGCAATAGGACGACATAACATTGGCCACACGTGTCGCGACAACGCAAATCTTCACGTTATCGCAATAGTGTTGCCCTAGCATAACATATCAAAAAGTATTGTGCCAGAAATAGCAAAACAATACATACCAACATAAGGCAAGGTGGTAAATTCAACGAGCGTCGGGTCATAGAGCTCGGAGCGAGCTCTCGGAGGTGGCGCCAGAACCAACGCAGCTTCATAGTGTGTGTGCGGACGTAGTTCCGAGAGAAGCGCCCCGCCGCGGCTGTGGTGCAGCAACTCTGTTGTACTGTAGATGGGCGTGCCTGTTGGCCGATATCTGTGGGATGACGTTTATTATAGATTTTTTTGGTGTTTAGTTGCAGTGGTAACTATTGAACGATATTATGTGAGTTCAATCCGGATTTGTTGTTCGAAAATAGAGCGGAAAAAATTGAGCCGAAATTAGAACAAAATATCTTAAGACTTCGTTCCCTCTGTGTATTGATTTGCAAGAATATATTAGATATTATTTTTTTCCATTTAGACCACATAAAAAATATATAAATTAAAATAGACCATATAAAAAATATATAAATCAAAATTATACGAAGGCATTTGTGGCACAGTGAAAATGGAATCGCTCGCAATGTCTTCAATTTTGACAGTATTTAATAATAATCAAAATAAATATATTGATATTCATAGGATCTCTTTACTAAAGAAGTTATTTAAAAATAAAGACATTTACCTGACTTGTATACTATCGATGTATTGCAGCTCATCTTCAGTGAAGTGCCGCCAGCTCAAGTACGCGGTGGTGTCGTTGACCTCCACCACTGTTAACTTACTATCGATTTTCTTACGTTTTTCTTCCGGCGGTAAAATCTGAACAGTAATATTAAAACATTTTATTATATTATACATAACATTTTATTATATTGATACTGTACATGAAAATATATAATAATATTTGAAAAGAAGTTTGGAGTAGATAGAGATATAAGTGATGTTATAAAATCACAGAAAAACTGTACTTGATGAAGTGACTACTGTGTTACTTGCGCACAAGCGCTTTGTTTTATAAGCTTAACACTTTTCAGGAATGGCGAAGTTCGGAACTGGAATTAGTAGAATTTGTTTCATCAATTGTCAATTGAACTGTTCAAATTCGAATATAGGCTATATTTTTCACCAATACGCTTACGCCAATCTTTAAAACGGTACCAAAAGTAAAATTCTATGACGCTTGATAAATAAATCGCTAAAATTGCATCTAACGCCTATTATTATACAGTATAGTACTCCATACGTATTTAATATACTTCAAAATATCCTCTATATTTTGTATAGAGGTTCTATGTCATCGTGGCGCACTTAAAAAACTACTCGGGTTGGATTACTTTTTGCTCGATTTGGTAATAAGATAACGTGGGGCTTTTTGCAAATTTTTAACAAAGCGGAAGGGAAGGACCGGAGAGTTTTAACACTAAGTTCTCTTTACCATTACCTCGTATGCGGGACACAATGTGAAGCTAAAAAAGTAAAGAAGACATACATACATATTATTAATTTGAATATCAACTTACAGTTGGTGAGTCCTGGGTCCGTACAGTGTAAATTTCACTTTCAGGTTCTACAGGTAAGTTGTGTAAGTATAGCTTTCCTCGTATCTTGTAAGTCGTCGAAGGCTTCAGTCCTGTTAGTCTAAATTCTAAGCGAGGCGTAGTTAAAATCTCATCCGCTGGTGCAAATACTTGAGAATACCATTGAGTAATATCTTCGTCACTGTAAAATTTGAGAATTAGGTATCTTACAATCAGATATATGTATATTTAGAAAAATAAAAGTTACAATCGATAATATCGACGATTACGGTACGATTACAAACGATAATACTCGATTATAGCTTCACGCTTTATCCTGCACATGGCAGGGTAGGCAGAGGGAACTGCAGGAACTATAAGAACCTAGTGTTAAGACACTCCGTTACTTAGTCCCTGCTTACTCCGTCCCCACTTTCCGCCGTTTTCGAGGCATTGCGTGTTGAGTGGCGGAACTCAACGCCGCGCTTTGCCTTAGATGCCAGAGCGAAGAAATTGGAAATAGAAAAATCCATCTTCTTCGACTGGGGATCGAACCCAGTAACCGTCGCGTTACAGGCAGACGTTGCGCCTCTGCGCCACGACGGTCCTCACTCGATTATAGGTTTTCGTTATTAGGTCGTAATTTCAATTTAACGTATAATTATTCCTAAGGCTCTTGATTTACTTTTCCTTCTTTAGTATACGAACAAAAGACACTAAAGAGAGATTTTAAGACAGATATATACAAAAAATGTAGGTAGCAGGAAATGAACCGGCATCCGATGAAGCCATCTATGCCTCCGTCTATTTTTAAAAGGGATATTTAAGTTTGTATATATATAATATCGCTTACAAGACAGTCTGTGAAATTCTAAGAACCTTTTAGATTTCTTTTCGAGTAAAATATCTAAAAGGTAGACACTTACGCTGTATCAGTATATCTTAAGTCCACGCTGCCACGAAGACCAACTAGCACTGGAGGCAAACCGAATAACATTTTTATACTCGTCGGTGAATCCGTTTGAAGAGATAGCACTTGTAGTTTCTTATTGTCATCATTCCCACCATAATTGGGTATCGGTAGACCTGGAGGTAGACCTTGAATAGGATCTAATGGGCTCATTGGTCTATGTATATTGTTCTGTTCGTAGTCCGTGTCTTCAGGATAACGGTCGTTTGTAGGAATCGTTGGAAGGAACGGTGGCGGCGTTTGAGGCATATTAGGTATTCCTGGAGGCATGTGACCTGTAAATTTTTATTAAGTAGTATAGTAAATAAACGTTCATTATGTTTATAACATACCAAAATACACAGTGACATAAACTAGATTTATAAACACAGAAGATAAACATAGTATACAAGTAAAAAGTATTTCTCATACTCAGTAATTCGTTCAGGCTTGAAAGTTCTAACAATATCAATAGATTTTTCTTTTAAAGACATAAAATAATGTCGCTATTTCAATATTCAATTGCCATAACAATTTCTTTAGATTATTATTTTAACGGACATCATAATAGTGTATATAGATAATAAAATACAACATAAAAAGAAAAATAATAAACAATGGGTATATTCAGTAGAATAATTCAAGTAGTTAATTGTGTTAGTAGTATGAAAAAGCGTCGTGTAATGGTTTTTGCGGTTAGTTCATTACTGTTATGAGCGTTAAGAGTCGGTCACCAAAGAAAGTCGATGTCTGTCGGAAGTATTAAGGCCATAAAATATTTTAGGCAAGGTCACTGACCTGCCGTTATTGTACCGTGGCTTTTATCCGCCGATCGTCCAAGGTTTTTACTTGTATCCGATTCTAATTCCATCTGGTTCAGGAGATGTTCAAGATCAAGGGACGAATATGTTCTTGTAGGAACTTTTGGGATGATCAAAGGAGCGTAAATCAATTTTTCATCGTTTCCGATCTTTGGCACAGCTTTCAATAAGACAGTTTGATAAGGATTTGGGTCTTTGACAAGTAGTTGCGTTTGAGGATTTTTAGCCCAGACTGACTTTAAATCTGTCGGTCTGGATTTCAAGTCCACGGTGTTTTTTACTACGGATAAATGCTTAGGAATATTATGAATAATTTGGTGACGATGATCTTTGTACATTGGAGACGGCACAGTCTTATTAAATATAAACGCAGGTTCAAAATAATTTTGGGGGGTTATGTCAGTTTTATCGACAAAGGGACTAAAATAATTTATGTTATGATATTGTGGTAACGGCAGTTTCTTAACAGATATATCGTCGTTCGGTTGTTTAACAAAAGCGTCGTGAGAACTTAAAGCCGTCCCTTTACTATCCTTTCCATATTGAGAGTGTCCAACGACATCGTGTAATTTATCATCGGATATAATAACATTAAGTGGTTTAGGACTTTGTAAGTGCATGTCGTGGTTATGAGCATATGAATTCATTTGAATGTCTGGGATCGAGTTTAAAGACGAAGTTGAAGCCTTTTTGGGTGATACTTCAAAATCTTTATCCTCCTCCATACTATGAACTACAAAAGGCGGTTCTGGATGTATAATTTTGTATGGAGCGTCGATATCTTCCGGAGTAAACACAGTTATATTATTAGCTACAATGTGCTTTGAAAACATACTGTCTTCATTTTTAGACGTGTCATTGATAACTAAAGTTTTAAAATATTTTGGAAGGCCAGTCTTTATGGGAGTGAAACGTCCATAGAATTCAGCTATTTTTGTTGTAGTGGGAGGGGTGGGGAGGAACGAGTTGATATTTGGCGGGGCAGGCGTGACAGGTGTCACATAGTTCACAGTCTGAGATCGTGTCGGCGTATAGGTCTGATAAGTGGCGTTCATGTTCTCAGCTGCAAGCAATAATGTGCGATGATAACACATGCATGAAATGCAGTTGCTAATGAAATGCAGTTGATGATCATTAATATTATTGTGTACTTGTCGATTAGTATTAATAATGATAACTCACTTCTGTTTTGAATATGCCTTGACCATGAAGTGTAAAAAGATAATTATAAACTTATAAATTATTAATTTATAATTGAAAACATTTTGCTTATATTGAAAATAATAATAGTAATTGCAATCAATAATTTACCCCTGAAAATGTCATTATGAATGATTGACTAACGATCCTTTAATATAAAAGTATACCAATCTATCTAATATATTGCCGTAAATAAAGTTTATTCAATAACCTCATGATTTCACTTATCATAACTTATAATTGTAGTAGTACGTCAACAGTCTTACCATTAGGCACACAGCCCCACACCTTACAACAATCGTCGTCTGAGGCGTTGACGGGCGCGGGGTGCGTGTGGGGTGCGCAGCGCAGGTGGTGCGGGGGGAGGGCGGGCAGCGGCGCGCACGCCTCCTGGCAGTCCAGCTCGCCGTTCTCACAGAAACAGTGCTGCTCGCAACCCGTTAGAGATATTGGAACTTCGCTCCAATTGGGTACTCTGTGTAAAGGTTGTGTTTGAATCAGTAACTATATGTAATTCTTTAATTTTACGCATGTATATTAAATCAATAAAGAATATTATTAATATATAATATGTAAACTTAAAATAACAATATTTGTAGCGGATATTTTTTAAACTTTATTTTAGATATGCTTATAACATGAATAAATTATTGTAAACAACGTGTAAGTATTTTGACATAGCTTAATGACAATTTTGATATTGAGATTTCGCTCCAGCTTGGTACTCTGTGTAAGGGCTAAGTGTTTGAATCCATAACTGTATTAAATGTGAAGTTAAAATAACTGTATTTGTAGTAGACATTTGTAATAATTTCCATTTACATGTGTTATAACATCAATAGTTCGTAAACAGCGTGTAAGCATTTTGAGGCTCGATGACAATTTTGGGTAATTTTAACAAATTCTGCTTTCCACTTTCAACATTTCAAATTATTATGGCTTTTAGTTGTCATGTATCCATATTGTATTCTGGATATTGAGAAACGCTTGTCCTCCAAATTACAAATATTCAACCCATACTGTCACATACAATTTTTCAACACACTCCGTTACAAATTTAATTTATCATAACAAAAACATATATTTACACAGTATCCAGAACAATCTGTAAGCTGCTCATTTCATATTTATTTTTCGTATGTCGATGTAAGTGTATAATATATAACTTTATATACTTAACGCAGCGGGACTCGAACCCGCGCCCTCCTGCAAACCGTGAAGGCGCTCTCACCACTGAGCCATGCGTTGTACATCACGCCGCATTGAAATTCAAAAGCATATAAGCTTTTATACAACTTATTTCGTTGTTAGCATCTCTATAGGGAGATTTTTACAAATTTCCACTACCCAAAGACCATTACAAAGAACTATCGTTTGGCGAGAGAGAATGCTATTTTTATTAAATATTTTTATGATTTTTAAAGTCTTAATCCACACTGAGGATAGAAAAAATACTTAAAAGCGCTGCGCTGCGTTAAAATTTTTATATGTTTTCTTTATATATTTTTTCTATCCTCAGTGTGGATTAACACTTTAAAAATCATAAAAATATTTAACTTTATATGTTTGTATGTATGTATGTCCAGTAAACTTAACAAAAAAATAATTAAATATATGGATTGGATGGACTGAGTACTGGGTTATGGAATGAGAACAACGAACGTTATTAATTACTTACGCGACTCCCTTATAATAACAAGTGCCGTCACTCAGACAGCGCGCCGCCCTAGGACAGCAGTTGGGCGGCTTGGCGGGAGGGCTAGGCGCCCACTGCACGCAGCCGCGCGACACCAGCTCGAGGCCCACGTGTGTGGGGCACTGCAGCGGCGCGCACTCGCGCGTGTCGCGTCCGGTGCATTCGCAGAGCTCCTTGCAACCGATGTGGAATTCGTCGCCTGGGAGGGTTTTAGTTGTTTTTTTATTTTATGCAATTCCTATTTTTATACTGTAATTCGATTAATATGAGAATATCTACTAATAGTAATATAATGCCTTATTTATCATCAAATTTGTTTAAAATGATCTAATCTTATCTCCTCGTTAAAACACTCAGGTATTTATATGTATTGTAACAATGTTGTGATATCACTTGATACCTGTTAAATTTTAATTATTATATCGAGGCTTAAGTAGAGTAGGTATATGAAAGTGCCATTTGTTTATACGTTATGAAATACGAATAATCTTAATAACTATTATACATATTAATATATAAAAAATGTAAAAATTTGAGGACCCTCGTGGCGCAGAGGCGTAAGAGTCTGCCTGTAAAGGCGACGTTTTGAGGGTTCGATTCCCACTTGGGGAAGATTTCTTTCTTTCTCCATTTTCTTTGCTCTGGAAACTAGACACTCAGCACGCAATGCCTCGAAAAAGGTGGAAAGAGCGTTACTTAGTCCCTGCTTTCTCCGTCCCCGCTTTCCACCTTTTTCGAGGCATGGCCTTCTGCCTACTCTGCCATGTGTGGGATAAAGCATGAAGCTAATAAAAAATAAAAAAATAAAAATTTGGATGTAGAAGAACTCGAAGCGCCGGACTCATAGATATCTACCACAAGTCGCAGGGCCGATATGATGGTACACGTGTGGCTTATTTATATATTAATAATTAAAATTCACTAATCAAAATGCTTACCAACATTATAAAATTGTCCATCGTGATAACACCCGATTTTTTCATTAGAAGCTTCTTCAACTGGCACTTCATTGCCAGCGTCTGATGCAGTTACAGTGAAATTAAACTTGGTGCCCGTTTCTTTTGTTTTCAAAATATAATCTTTACCTCCCTCTAAGTTCAGGATTAAATTTGAATACTTCAGTTCTATGTCACGAAATGTGTTCCCACCATCACTGCTCAGCAGAAGATGAATGGGATCTTCACTATTGTTAACATGCATTAAATTCACTTGCACCGTATTATTTTGTAACACTTTAATAGATCCTATTGGCTCTGCAAGTACGAGAGGCCTCCCTGGTACTGAAATGCCTTCAGACAGTTTTGGTACCTAAAACAATATATCATATTGTTGTATATTGCCTATAAAATTTATAATAAAATGTGATTTATGTTTCTTTCAATTTTCCAATTTTACAGAGTAACAAAGGAAACCTAGTATTTAAATAACCCAATTTTTGACACATATCATGATGAGTGGTGGAACTTCAATCAAATAACAGTTTTAATACCTAATTTAAACTTAATTTCTCTATCTCTATTTCTTTATATCTATTCTTTCTCCTATACGTACCTTACTTTAATATGATTTACTGAAATATGGCTGATTTGTACATATTAAAATTAAAACATGTATACAAATTTTCTAAATGTTTGTTATGTTAAATGCTATTTTTTTTAGCTTCACACTTTATCCCGCATATTGCAGGGTAGGCAGAGGGAACTGCAGGAACTATATGAACCTAGTGTTAAGACACTCCGTTGCTTGGTCCCTGCTTTCTCCGTCCCCGCTTTCCGCTTTTTTCAAGGCATTGCGAGTTGAGTGGCGGAACTCAACGCCGCGCTTTGCCTAGTTTCCAGAGCGAAGAAAATGAAAAAATAGAAAAATCTACCTTCCTCGAGTGGGAATCGAACCCTCAAACCGTCGCGATAACAGGCAGACGCTTACGCCTCGACCGGCGCTCAAACTACTACTGAGTAACTACATTGTTTATAATTCACCTACTTAATTATAATTATTTATAATTTACTTACTTCAGTCGTAGATGAAGTTGAAGTCGCATTCTCTTGTTCCTCGTGTACGTCGTGCGACACGTCGCATATTTGCATTTCGCAACACTCGTCTGTGGGATCTTGTACGTTTATGCATATGTCGGACTGTGGCAGTGGTTTGCATCTAAAAATTTATTTTTCTATTATTTATTTGTATATTGAGCTGAAGTTACCATTAATCTATAATTTAAGGGCTTATAACAACTTAAGAAATATGACAGTTATATAAAGTTAAGAATATAATAATAAGAATTTTCATTAGTAAATATTTTATTTTTTAGATTAAGATTTTCTGTTTTCTACTTATCTTAAAGAAATGTGTGTTGGTGAAAGCTAACTTAACTGAGCTTTCTTTGTCTCACAATGGGTAAAATATTTCGTTCCCTCAATTTAAGGTAAAATTATCGCAATATTGTGTAGACAGAAAGACAGACGCCGGCTACCTGCGGCAATATTGCCACATAGGAATGTAATATAGGTTATATTGCAAAATAAGAGAAAATAATAAAGAAAAGTGTGAAAATAATGAATCATAATTCTCAAAAATGTGTACAACTTTGCTGATTCACCTCGGCCTGCATGTAACGACGGAGTTCCGTTCGCAAGAGCACGTCTGTTCACATCCAATGTGCCAACTCTCACCCACCGGATACGTGTTATTGCCGTATCGACATACTTCAGTTGAAGTTGGTTTTGATTCTAAAAACCCACGAAAACTTAAAGATTTACGGTTAATTTTATTAAATAATATAAATTTAAGTTTATTTTTATTTATTTGAATAATAATTTAATTTAATTTAAACAATATAACAGGAAAACAGCAAATAAATAAGTATTTCTACTTCATACATAAATAAAATATATAAAGTTCACGCTAGAATATCGAATGTATGTACATATAGATTGATTTTACTGTATTTTATAACAGTGTTTCGATTATTTCACATTAAGATTATGTTATGGTGAGGTTTAAAAAAATTTAAAAATTTTTACATGTCGATTTGAAAAAAAATCACCATAAGATAAAACATTACCTCCATTACTATTGACACAAGCGACGATAGAGCAACAGTCGTCTACCGGTGATTCAAAGCACAGTGGATCGTTTAGACGCCTCCCGCGACGTATGAATGGGTGCTTGCATCTGGGCGAACACTCGAACACACCGCTTGGTGTACATTCACATGTTTCCTCACAACCACGGTCTATGTGTTCGCCAACCTAATTTATTGTTTCAACATTAAAAGAAAATTATAAAATGTCATTGCACATAAAAAGTATTATTGAAATAGGTTGTCGCCAAATGAAGAATATTTTTAAAGTCATTTACACAATATAAGTTTTAATTATAATTTTTTCAAAATGCCTATTCAGCCATATTAAAATATATGTTTCATACTTAAATATTAATTACACTATTAGGTTCACCGCGCACATGCGTTTCGTTATATTAGCTCAACACTCTTTAACAGTAAATTTTGAATTTTTTTTATAAAAAGATTTTTTGAATGACATTATTTTCAAGCAAATCCAATTAGTTAACGAATTTGTTTGAAATTTTCTATAAATAAAATCTTTCTTTTGTACATTTGTTATCTATATGAGGTTGCTTGAAACAATAAGACCACCTTTGTATGCTTTTTATATTTCTATGTCCAAATTTGTTTATCCGTTTGTGTCTAAGCAAATATATAAGTAAATAAAATAAATAAATAAATAATTTTATTACATCTAGAACCCAACGCACGATGTTAGGATACGTGGTTGAAGGAACACTTACCAACATATAAACTAATGCGACCTCCGCTCACATTTTTTGGGATAAAGTATATAAACACTTAGGGTTAAGTTAGAAGTTTTTGAAACTGACACAAAACGGCGCGTAAATGTCAAGTAAACCCAATTGGCTAACATATAGATTTTGTTTAATCAATTATCAATTGAATTATTAAGTTCAAACATAAACAAATATTTCAAAACTCTCACCTTGTAGATTACTCCGCCTTCCTTGCAAGTCTCAACTTCTTCAGACTTATCAGCACTTAACATTGGATTGAACGGTTGTTGTAAGTTAGAGTAAAATTTTTCTGAAATTTGTTTATTTCTAGGATTAACGCCATAATCTCTCGGCGATTCTTCTTCATCTTCGTCTAAATTTACATCACTTAGATCGTCAATCGTTTTCTTGATTCCCTTAGTTTGATTATGTAGTATGTTTGCAAAATTTTGCAATTCATCTACGTTTAAATTAAGCAGTCTTGGTTTAGGTTTGGCTGCAGCCTCAGTTACTTCTTCGACTTCAGTTGTACTTTGAACTTCAGTATTGTTTATTTGTATTTCTTCTGCATTTGGTGTAGACCGTGTAGGAACTTGAGTAGTTGAGCTAGTTTCGATGTCAGGTACCGTCAGTGGTAAAGATGATGCAACATCTTCATCTTCACCGGCTAATTTACCTATAAAAGAAAATTTTGGTTAATTTTTTTGAATATATTAATTTGTAATTTATTAATTATAAAGATGTTACATATATACGATCGTATGGTCAAAGTGATTCTAAAATATGTAAACCATAAATCTGAGAAAATTAATGTATTGCAATATGATCTCGTAGGCTGAAAACTACAAAATGAACAATTCGGTTTAATTAAGCTTGTAACACCGCGAGCATTAGTAATGATATACAATAATAAATTTGAATGGAGGGACTTATCTATTTTCGCTATATCTAGGTAGCTTATGGCTTATGAACACGAATGAACGTTTCATCACTTTCATCTACCATTGAATAATTATAATATACTGCTTCATGTTTTGTCATGATTTAATAGTGTTGAGAAACATGGTTCACAGTGATAAATTCGTTTCATAAGCATAAATATGGCAATGTACTGTTACGGACCGACGTACACCCGGTTACTCTCAATCTGTCAATATTTAATTACCATTGAGTTTATTATAAGTCATAAAAATATTTCATTTATTAGCTATTACTGTAATAACTACGATTTTGTGGATGTTGTCAAGTTAAATTATTAATTATTTTAATAAGTGATAAGTATTTGTAAATTTTGGTATAATACTGTCTGTGTACACGAGGTAAAAGTAATTTATACTACCGACATGATGTTATATAGCTCATAGCTTTTCTCGAGAAATGATCAAAACAAAACAAAAAATAATAGAGTTTCAAGCAGTTGTTCCCAAGATTATTAAACATACCTTTTTGTTTTATTATAATATAGATAGTGTAGATATAATTTATAATTCACATAATCTATGATGCAGTCTAAAAACTATGTGTATGTACATATATATATATGTCTATATAAGTATGTATATATACAATATTAAATTGTTGTTTAAATTACTCTACCAATAAATCCAACTTACATCGATCGTGGATTTAACAACTTCAGATACGCGACCTTAATCTTCACGGTCATCAAACTAGGTTAGATTGAGGACGGCAAAAGCTTTACAACCGGTTACGGATAGTATCACTTTACGACTGCAGTATAACTACAGCGAACCTACAGTGGACTTTTAATATTTTTTACTATATATATATATAAATAAAAAAATATATTACTCAAAGCTTCAACTTTATGTTGCATAAATTACACATTTTGTATATAACGATTAAATAAATGTACTTCAATTTCTTATTTGCATTTATATTTTTACTTATTTAAAGAAATTATAAGCGAACGCATTCTACCATTCTAGTTGTTACAAAAAGTGAAATAGGTCTATTTAAAGCGTTATATACCTAAATTAAAACGTTTCGTCTGAGGGAATTTAAATCAATAAGTTTTATAACTATAATTAAAGTTTAATATGTTTACGTATTGTACGACCTTAATATTTGTAACTTAGAAACTAGGTCAGGTAAAGGACGCAAACTTGCAAGAACCGGCTGATCAATGTTTACGTTTTGAAGCTCCGTAATCCATTCACTATATCGTACTACAGCTGCATACTATCGTAGTGACTAAACTTAAAAAACTGAAGCTAAAGTAAAATTTGGTAAGTATATAGAATCACTCATCAGATCAGTCAGTGTATATACCTAAGTAGAAAGTATAATCTTAGCGTTAAGACACTCCGTTCTTCGCTTTTCGCCTATATTTAAAACATTGCGTAATGACCTAATTCGTCATATTTGCTGTCAGAGGCTGTACCACGGCGCAACTCCTCTTATATGAGATGAAGTAATATTTCTCATAGTTATTTCTTAAGGTCGCCAATAAGGGCAGCATTAGGTGCAAATTTTTCGTAATTAACTAGAAGCTGTATTAAAAAAATGAAGATGCTCATTTCTAAGCAGACAAAAGTTACATTACGTGAATTGTATCAATAAAATAACATACATACTAGTGATGTAACGAATATTCGCATTCGCAAAAAATTCTGCGAATGTCAGAAAAGAAAATTTAACGACGATAATCTATACCAATATTATAAGGAGGTAAAACTTGTTTAGTTGTAGTGTAGTTGTGAATAGGCTCAAAAAATACTGGACCTATTTTAAAAACTCTTTCACCATTCTTAAACTACATTATCCACAAATAGCATACGCTATATTTTATTATGAAAAAATAGGATTCAGACAGTCAGCATTAGAGGCAGATATAATGATCATACTGTAAAGGAGGTACCTATACTCATGGTCGACAAAGACGAAGGTCCCAGGGATATAATCTTGCATAGAGAGACAGACAGCCCATAGTCTTTGAGCTACATCGGGCCCATGATCCACTATAGTATAATGTAATATTTGTGACACTAGAGAAAGTTAATGTTTGATTATCCCTCAGCGGGGTTCTGCGCCCAATAACATTGTTTCGTGTAGGCCGTTTTATGCATTTGCACTTATTACAAAAACTTATTTAGTCAATATTGTGTTGACATAATGAAACTGAAACTGAGAATTGAATCTTAAAGATGTCTTAAATTTTGACGCAAATGTTGACCCAATAAATATCGGTGAACATGTCATTTTGCCATCGTCATTTACCGGTTCTCCTCGTTTCATGCACGAGAAAACGCAGGACGCGATGACTTACGTCCGATATTTTAGCACAACTTATTTGCAGTTACTTTTACATGTAACCTCGAATGGCCTGAAATTAAAGAGGAGCAGTTACCAGGGAAACGGTCTTTCAACTATCACGACATAATTTCACGTATATATATCATAATAAAATAAAAATAAAATAAATAAGACGTTATATGGCAAGTGTGAAGTGGAAAAAGCGCGGTTTACCTCATTGTCATTTGCTGTTCTGGCTAGAAATTAAAATACAACCAGATGAGATCGACAGTGTCATAATTGCGGAGCTACCCGATCACGAACTTGATCCGGTACTACACGACATTATAACTAAACATATGGTCTATGAACTCAGCGGAGAGTAAAATTTAGCTGCACCATGCATGAAGAACGGTGTCTGCCTTAAAAAATACCCTAGCTTTTTCATCAATGATACCCAGAGAGAAACACCACACTACAAATCAAGGGCAGCATGATGACGATAGATAATCGGTGTCGTCATCGATGTAAGTGCCTGTGAATTTAGCTAGAAATCATCTTGATCACCGTGTCTTTCCTGGGTAGGGTTTTTGAAGCTGTAGTCGACATCAATTCTCTCTCCATTCTAAAAAAGTTTTATCACCTAATATTCAGGTTTTTAATGTTATAATCCAAAGTACTATCTTGCTTGCCGTAAACAATTGGCGCCAAATTTACAAGAATTACTGAATATTCGCATTCACATTCGCGAATGTTAAAAAAATGACATTCGTTACATCACTAATACATACATATTAAGTTATAAGTGTAAAATAATATTTTTATGTTTTTTTTTTGTTTTCGCTTTTTTTCACGTAAAGCTTCCCCTATTAATATTAAGACACTCAGTTAATTATTTATACATCCAAATTCAAGACACTGCATGTTTATACGCGGATCTTAACGAGACACTTTAAAGAATATCTATTTATAAAATAATTCAATTTAAATCTTTGTATATATCATATATATTTTTCGTAAGAAAAGAGAAACGACTCACTTTCAATTTTCTGTAATACGAAACGCTTATTGCTTCACAATGAAACTACGTATATTACATTCATAATTTACTGTTACATAAATACCTCAAGCATCTGGCTCTTCCACACTGACTTAATAACTTCAAAAAGAATTGTTCTAAAAAAAATATTGAATTACGTAAATTTATCACTAGGTTAGTATAATTTTCATAATTTAAAAACATTGCGTGGTGCGTAAACTCGACGTCGCGCTTTACCTTGTTACCTAAACAAGTGGGAATTGTACCCACAAACAGTCCCGACACATCACAAATATCCTAATTTTATATAATTATTAAAATGAATATGCTGACTTTATGCTGTGCGTAATTTTTTGTGTCAAGTTCCAAGTGCTCACTCACTTGTAAACCGCTCATAAGGAAGTCCGCATGGACGCAATTTCGTGCAACAGGTGTACATCATCGTCCTTATTATTGCTAGATTTATTATACATGAATTATTCATAATGTTGTTAGACTTCATTCATTATATCTGACCCGGATTAGCTCAAAGCTACCTGAACTTTAAAGAAAATTTATATGTATTTTTAATGGTAATATGTTTCTATGACATAAAAGGTTGTCTATGTAATTTGTATTTTTTGTATATTTATATTTTTTTTCTTTTTTGTTTCGGTTTCTTAAGACCTTTTCCATATATAGGGATATTTAATTAGCGGCACAAAAGCCTTAGCCAAAAATTTACGACTCATACAGCAAATTTGTTTGTGAAATTTTATTTATTATTATAGTTATAATTTTTACATTTTGATAATGTCAATCAGTTTACAATTTATTTATTTACCTCGCCACTGTGCCATGACGATATTTTAGTTGTATTTGACTTACAGTACAGATTTTAACCTACGAATAGTAAACAATTGAACTATTAAAGCAATTTAGTAGATTTAATCTGTTATAACTGTTTAACAAGTCATGTCGATGTTATGGCATACTTTCACTAATTCTGAATCTTAATTTATTCGGCCAGTCACATGAAAACCGTTAAATAGAACAAGGTCGGTATATAATGGTGTTTGGATCTTCAATGTACTTGAAGCAGTTGTATCAACTGTATAGAATAAATTAAAATGAGTCTCATGTTGATTCGATTTCAATTCGATTCGATTAATTCGATTTTAAAACTTTGTACCTATGTTCATACCTAGGGAATCTGTGGTTTAATTTTGGCAATTATATGTACTATATGATAAAATTATTTTATATATATTATTTTGTTACACTTAGAAGCCAACTTGTAAAAATATAAATTATGCAGTTTCTTATAATAAAATGTTTAAGTCTATCAATCTAATTTTTAGTTCTTTTATTAATTTTTAATTTAAATCTATTAATCCTTACGAATCCAAACATAAAAAATACTTTAACCTGTTTTTCATAAGCTCCTTAAAATAGTGCACGTATAATTTCCTTCGCCATCTGTGAATAGTCGTTACGCACGACATCCTGTGATTATGTCATTGACTGTGTAACGTATTGCTACACTTAATTGTTCTATAATCTTAAACTAAATCAACTTGTGAAAAATGCTATTATGACAATAATATGTTTACAGTGCTCGGATACCATGTTATAAAACTAGGAAGTTTATAAATACAATTTACATTAATTGCTACACGCTTATTTCCGTATATAGCAAGATGGATAAATGGATCATAGTGACGCCGCTATCCACTTGTTTATTTTATATTAAATTTATTAAATAGTTGAGCCAAAGCTCAAATTACTTATAAGGACTTCCCTATTAGTATTTAAATTTTCAAATTACATTTACAACACATTAAAAAATAATAAACCTACATTTTTTCTCATTTTTTATAACCAACAATTAATAGATATTAATTATATAAGTCTTTGTTAAATCTGTAGACAAATTTAAAAATGTTCTAATCGCTTATTAAATGTTTTTGCATATCTGTAAAAACTTCTTAATCTTTTTTATCAGTCGCAGGTAGGCAGTCGTTAGGTCGGTTTTTACTGATTATTTCGTGTTATCGTTACAGAAGATTGTAGCAGCAAAAAAACTAATAAAGCATTTTTATAAAAAAACACCGGAATGTGTTGACTGTTAATCTTCCAAATGCGCCGAACTCACGACTCCACGAAGGTTCCGCCACGTTTATTTTTTATTACGTTTCCTTTGGAATGCTAACAATAGTGTGGACTTGCTTTGCTGTTAAATTTATACAAAATATTTTACAATACTGCTATTCCTTAATTTTATTTTACACGATTGGTTTTGAGTAAAATTGTTTTAATATGGTCGTGATATGGACATAGTTGTGACATGATATTAAAATAAAATTATAATTATTTCTTCCAGTGAACATGAAGTCCACACTGCGACTCTATGGTCTATTGTTCCTTGTTGATTTGAATGAAATTTCCAGTGAAGATGTTTTATTTTTACTCTAAAACGTCATTTAGGTACATAAAAAAAATTAAAAAGAAATGACATTGTCTTTATATTAATTACCTTTATATAATTTCCTTACCGTCTCATAAAACGTTTAGATTGTTTATGTAAAATTTATTTATTAGGCCATGATTAGATATTATACAGCCAAAAGCTTTATGATATGACATATAGATTATCCACTAGGGATGTTAAAGATCGAGCAAAGCTTAATACGCTTAGTCGGAAGGCAATTCTAATGCCAGACGAAGAAAAAAAATGTACTATTTTTAATAGTGTAGAAGTTTGGATATTTACTTATTGACTAGTCTTTTTTTGTTGCATTTACACGATTAATAAATTTATTTTAAGCAATATTTTTTATTATGTTGCAATTACCATATTAGGTAAAACTTAATATCCATGTTCCTGTACCGACATTTATGAGTCACTAGTGGATGTCGAGATAACCTCTGCTTCTAAATAAATATATGTTCATTTGAAACAGGTTTCTGTTATTTCCAATAGCTGCTATATAAAATGCTCGTATTATGACACATTAAGAATTTAAATGGCTATAATTATATATATTTATTTAAGCAAGCTATTGAATTCTTTAGCTCCTATAAAAATAAAATGATGTAATATTAGTAATTTTTAAGATTATCATTTGGATTACTCTATATTATTCCTCATTTAAATCAAGGACTTGTATCGTGACGCAGAGCTTATGGATTCGATTCCTACTCAGGAAGAATGATTATTTTCATTTTCGTTTTCTTCGATCTGGCATTTATAGGCAAATCGTGATCTTAAATTCTGTCACTCAACACGCGATGCCTCAAAAAGAGGCTTAAAGCGGGAAGGGAATGTTTTCATCGCTAAGTTTCCTACTGTAGGTACTTGCGGTTCCATTTTACATCTTTCTATATGCGAAATAAAGCGTGAAGCGTAACAAAAACGAACTTGTTCCGAATATTTATTAACTGTGTAAGGGCGTAGCTATTATGGAAATATCTGAAAAGTAATGGGTTTGATGGCCTCTATTATCTTGACGTGATGGTTTCATTAGAAATGAATTAGATGTATTTGAATAAAAAGTAGGTGCTCACATGTTAAAGATGTGTTTAACGCCCACAAAAGTGCGGAATCCGTAAAATTTTAGTACTTATATGTATTTATAAATTTAATTATGAATACTTTGGCTCGTTTCGTACTACTGTCTGTTGTAATTATTACGGTTCAAAGATTTAATTTACAAATTTATTTAACTTAAACATTTAGATGTAGTAACTGATAAAAGATAATTATTCTCAAAATTAAAAACATTAGCATACCATTCGTTTTATTAAAACACCATATACTATACGGCATATACCAAGATATAAATAAAAAATAATGGAAAGTACTTAAATTAAAAAATGTGACAAATATTAAAACCTTTATATAAACTGCTGATCCATAAGAAATATTTATAGCAAATAAATTATATTTAGTACTTACTAAGTTCAGTTTCGCAGTCTGTGTATTCGTGGTTGCAGTCAACCGTGTAAGCGATCGCGCCGGCTATGACCGCGCAAAGTAGCGCCAACGCGCACGCGCCCCTCGCCATCACCGCGCCATCTGTCAAAAGAAAATTAATTATTATTTTTTATATTATTGATAATTATAATAAAAATGTTTATTGACCTAAAAATAAAGTAAAATTATATATCATATTTATATTTTAACCAAGAGTTTCCTTCTTGAAACTAGTCTAAGAAATAGATTTTTTGTAATCTGTAGTCTACTTTTAAAAGGCTATATTATATGGAGAGTTCTATTATTACCGCTATGTTATATGTAGTATATAACCAAAAGGTATGCACCATTTGACCACGTGGATATGTAAATAAGATAGAAACGAAAAAGAAATTGTCCCAAATAAATTAAACAAAGAGTATTTTAATATATATTATAAATATAAATATTTAATTAGATGCGCTTTGAAGGTGGTAATTATAATATAATTATAAAATATTGAAAAAACCATATTAAAAAGAGAAAAGCCTTTGTAAAATCGACTTTGAAACAGACTTATATGTAAAAGAGTTATTATATGATTTACTTTTTCATTAGAACATACAAATTGTGTTCGTATATCAAACGTCTATACTTCAGACCAGCGTGAAAACTCAGTCTCTGATAAAAATATTACAAAATTATTACAAAACATTATTCAACGCACCTGTTTCGGGAAAACATAAGATTCCAAGGAATATTGAGGTTTTACATTATAAGAAATGTCCGACGGTTCAAAAGTACCGTTTGATCGTAAATCTTACTTCTGTAAAACTTATAAGGCCTGAGGAGACATGTTATTTAATGGCATAAGTTATTTTGTTTATGACGTTATAATAAATAAATTTAAAATAAACTTTAATTAAGGATTGTATAGTGAAAATGATCTTTTTTATCACTTTAGTTGGGTAAAGAAGTCTGACTGGTATTTTCGAGGTTATTAATCAACGTGGACCGATCTTACATATATAGATTTGACATATGCCTCCTACGTTGAAATATAAAATATTTGGTCTAGATTTTTTATTTGGTATGTAGAATAAGGTCATATAGAGTTTAAGATATATAAGCTCTACTACAGAAAATTAATAAAATTTTATATAAACTGGCTGTTCCTGCATGATCGTCGTCATTAAAGACATGAACTGATTTAGGTATTGTTATAAGAAACTAACGTGATCCTGATCTCCAGATATCCAATATATGAAGATCACATCTCGTTTGCGTTCGTTCTAGCCTTCACGAAATGTAAGCCTATACATTAAGTTAATACAGTTCCGATACTAAACAAGTATTTATTTATTTAAATCAATCTAAGCTGTTACATAGAGTACATAATTACTAATTTTTGTTTCATCCACTCACAATAAAAAAATAACTAAATATATTATTTTATAACTTTATTAACAACATTATACCGGAACCGTTTAGACATATATAACTAGCATACATAATTCATATACATTGTATGTACAGTGTACAGAGTAGACGGTATGCGCAACACAAGAATCATTTCGTAACTGTAAGCATTGGTTGCGTACAAGCTTGAATGTATTACGAATTGCTTTCGTTTAACTCCTCATATAGAAACTATATCGTATTAAAAAAAATGTACTTTTGTTACAAGCAAACACTATGTATTTTTTTTAAATTCAATTATTCAGTTGAATAAGTTTCCAATTAAACAGACTAAAAAGGATTTTTTTTGATATTTCGCTTTTAAAATGACATTCCATTACTAGCACCGTAATTGTCTTCGATTGGGAATCGAATTTAATATTATCCTATTAATTCAAACGTCAAACACGAGTTTTCAAACGAAAAAATAGCATTTATAAACAAAACGTTGAAAAATTTTCATAAAAGATCAGATAATCCATATGAATTATGGAAACGGAGCCTTAAAGGATTTTGATACATTTATTTGTCTTAAGGTACTTTAAATTGATATAACTTTTTTATTTTGAATGAATCGTTTACAATAAAACAAACTAAATATTAAGTGAAGCTTACCATAATTAATTGGTAGGAACTGTATTTGAAACGATTAACGAAAAAACGAACAAAATAATTATTTTGTCCGTTTTTTCGTGTTCTTATATTCATATATAGGTATGTATATGTTCCTATATTTTTCATGTACAGACACCGCTTTGTTACATATTTAAAGATGATATAAATCTAACAATAGGAGAAAAATAATTTGAATAATTTAAATAAACTTGTTCTTTCGAAAATAACTTAATAGCATCTGAAAAAGGTTGTAAAATACCAACAAAACCTATAGATAGATGACATAACCGGAGAGTACTTTCACGTAGTAAAAGAAATTATTGAGCAAAATCTTGGTGTTAAATAAGAAGTGCTAAATGCAAAAGTTATATAATAATACATACAATAATACGACAACATGATATAGTACATATACAAAGCTTATGTAATAAAATATAAAATATAGTATATTTGCATATTATATATTATCCAAATATATATATATATATATATATATATATATATATATATATATATATATATATATATATATATATATATATATATATATATATATATATATATATATATATATATATATATATATATATATATATATATATATATATATATATATATATATATATATATATATATATATATATATATATATATATATATATATATATATATATATATATATATATATATATATATATATATATATATATATATATATATATATATATATATATATATATATATATATATATATATATATATATATATATATATATGAACATTAAAAAGTACCTAATGCTAAACCATCGATCATCCAATTTCGACGTAATAGTAATTTCATAATCACACCCATTGTCTGCGTCTATCAGAAGGCGCAGTATTATATTATAATAAGTTATCGCTTTCGTAGAAGGTCACTGATGACATCAATTCAATGTAGTGAAATCGAACTTGTTAAGGATTGTAAGATGGATTACGATTGTTTTGTCGATTCATGTAGTCAAATGACCTGATAGCTGATAGCTTTGTACGTATCTTTTTGTCAAAAAAATATAAAATTTACACGTATATCATATTGAGAGAAACAGAAATATATAGAAATCAGTGTAAGCTATTTTTTGTCCTAGAAAGTATGGAAAATAATTAAGAATATACATAAAAATCCGGTTACGGCGCCTTTTTAAAGAGATATATTAGATCCATCATGTCTTAGAAGTGCAGGAAAAAACAAAATTGTGATGATTACTAATTTAGAAGTATGAAGTAATTAATATATTTAGTAATAATTTTCAAAAACGAGAAAATCAACTGTTGGGCTAAAGACGTTAAGTTAACAACGTTACTAATTTATAAAAAAAAAACGAATTTTGAAGTAGATTTTTTCAACTTCGCGTTCATTCAAACGATTTATTAGTAACTGCAATGTCGTAAAACTTAAAGTCATCGTAATGTCCTCATATAAATACCGTTTATTGATATGTATATTTTATATATGACATAGTAAGATATTAGAAAGTTAGAAAGATATATGTTAGTAGGTATATGAAGAAACTGCAATTGCAAGTAACAGTTCACATATGAATGAGAAAAAGTTGAAATGCTTCCAATCAAACGATAAAAAAATATTTAGAACAAGACATTGACACTGACAAATAAAACGTATGAATTTAATATTAAATTTATGAATTTTATAAATTTCAACATGTATGTTTTACGTACAAATTTATTTTATAATATAAAATATATTTTATAGCAACTTTTCAAGATATTTTTCTTTTGCTTGTTGCTTGTTGCTTTAAGACAGAGAAGTGAGAGAAGAGTGTTATATATTTTATTTAAAACCTGTCTGCATTTTATTTGGAACCTGCGACTCAGGAATAGATTTAAGGGGCCGTTAGATCTATTCTTGTGTAACAGGTTCCAGGCATTGCTTTAAGCTCATTACCATGCAATGTGATATATCTGAAACAGTAAATTCATGGAAATCTAAATAATTTCTTTTCTTCGTGATTAAAGAAATCTGATTATTAACATAATATTTATTATTCATAATTAATATCTAATATGCCATAAATTACAAAAAATTAGAAAATTAAACAAAGAGAATTTACTACAACTTTTTAGCGAAACGTCGCACAGTATTCCTTCTCGTGACTAGTCGCTCCATACTTCATACTATGTCGGTGCAAAGGCAACATATGTGGGTCGATTTCTATACAACATCATCTTCCCACCGCCGGTGTCGTCATTGTTCTACTGAACACATTCACAAATACCAAATAAGCATAAACTTATAAGAATGTAGACATATAAATATAAATGTGAATTTTATGAATGAATTAAATATATATTGATATATAAGATATAAGATCCATTGGTTGGCTGAATGACTTATTAATAGACAACGATTAACTGAGAAAGCTTTGTAGAGAACACTAAGAAACGGATTCTCGAATTTTACGAAAACAGGATAAAAATAATTTTTATATATTCTATACTTCATTCAAACGAAATCAGAATATTGTTTTGCTATAATATAAATAATTCAAGATGCTTTTTAATTTATATGATTATTAATGTATTTTGAATACAAAATTCTAGAAGTAAAAAAGAAATGCTTTATAAATCTTCTGCATCAGGCCTATGCGGTTGCTTCACAAAGCAACAAGCAACTGTAAAAATTTATATTTCGTGTTCATTAACTGCGGCAACGCGGTCAGTGAAACAGACTTAAAACACCTGTGGTGAGAGTGTAAGAGTCCGTTAGTTTACAAATTGTATGATTAATATTTTTGTTTTAATGCTAAGCAATATCTACGGTTTATTCATTACCTAATATATAACATAATAGTGCTATATTTTATTATTTTTGTTGTTAGAGTTAGTTATATAGTTAGAGAGAACACAGTGTTAAGACATTTATTCTTACGCTTGACATACAGTCACACACAATAATCTTTTTATCCACTATCTCTTGTCAAAATATTAATCGTTAATTTATTCAAATTTTATTTTAGTACTATTTAGTTATTTACAAAAGTAACACATTGTTAGCACCCTGGATATTTGACTTGTGCGTAAATATTGGGATTCTGAATATAAAGATGTTAATACGCTATTTACGCTCAAGTAAAGGACGTTAAAATTTTAATATGCGAAGAAATTAATACATGATTATATAGGTATTAATTACACAACAATTGTTGTTCCCATATCCCACAGGAAGCATTTAAGATAACAAGATAAACTGACTACAGCGTTCTTTCGACCGTAGAGTGTAGTATACGTGCGTGTACAATTAAATCAGTAATGGTTGGGGCATTGAAGCGTTAAGTAACAACAAAAAATCACTGCCGCTTATTTAACTTTTTCCTATTATTTAATATATAATATTTACTACCACATATTGCATAAATACTTACTCTTCTATATACAATAGAAAAAATTAGATGCATGCTTATACGTGCAGCTGACGTACCTACAAATAACTTATTAAACTTAAATTTTTTTACATGCTTTATCCAACTTAACAAGATAAGCAGGACGAACCATGCAGGAACGTAGTGATAAGACACTCTGTTCTCTGCTTTCAGTTTCCGAAGTATTGCGTGTTAAGTGGCGGAATTAAATATCACATTTGCCTACTTGGTAAAGTGAAGAAAAGGTTAACGAAATAATCCTAGCCCAATAACCGTCGCGTTTACTGACAGACGCTAAACCACGGTGGTTTTCACAAAATATCAGAATAATATGTTAAACACAAGATAAACAGTGATAATAACTATTTTAATAGCGCAGTGGTACAGCGCCTGTCAGTAAAGTGCTGATTATGAGTTCTATACCCATTTGAAGGAGTGAATTATTTATAATTTTGCCACTCAAAATAACAAATGTAAAATACTAAAGTACTTTAATTCGAACGTAAGACAATAATCAAACTCATTAAACAATTAGGCGTGCATTTGTTTTGTTAAAAATAATAGCACATTTAAGCAAGTTTCCACAGTGAGAACCACGAGGTTCCCACGTAAACAGCCGCGAGGTTTTTCTTAATCGGTCAATTTCGTAACCCATTGTGCTTTGGCTCGGATAACCTATCGGCACTCTTTTGTGTACTTGTAACACAGTTTTGAATGATTGATTTTAAAACTATAATTTATTACTTCACGTGACACTTTGTCTAGTTCATTTGTAGAATAGCTATCGAGTATGTGCTTTATATAATTATATTTGTTTCAGAGAACTATACGAATACCTAGCAATATTCTATTCGATATTGGGCATTATTTAAAACGATATTTGTAGTGAATTTTTAGTAAGTTTATTTTGACTCTTAAATTTGTTTACATTGTACTCGTATATAACAAAGTAAACAGAAGAACCTAACGTTAAGACACCTCATTCCCCGCTTATGCAACCTTTGAAGCGTTGCGTATAAAGTGGTAGAATTCAATGCTGCACTTTACCAAAGCGTAAAAACAAAAATATTTCATTCCTTGAGTGAGAATAGAACCCACGACGGTCACGCTAATGGTCAGACATTGCGCCGTTGCGCCGTGACAACCTCACAATTCCAAAATGCAGAATTCAATTTAACATTTACACAATAGTAATTACATATTATATTATGTAATCATAGAATCATAGGCATATCTAAAAACAATAGATACTATAATAACCGTACAGTACACCGTAGGTACAGTGCTAGGCCGTGACCTCTGGCACTGGCGGCACGACTTGGACGTGTATTGCAACATTAAAATCATCTTCAAATCATTGTATGTACCTGGACCTAGATGCTATAACAAGGTAATCTTCACAATTGATTTATTTTTACTAGTCAATTTGTCGACGATTTTACCATAACGATATTTAAAATATAAGAGTTTAGAATAAAATAAAGATTTAATGTGTCTGAAAATATTTTACTAATATTATTATATAAATAACACTATAAAATAAGCTATGTTGTAGCCCTATTACCAAATTATGCATTTTTTGGGTAATTATTCCTAATAATCCACAAGCTTTACTTTGTGTAGCGGAAATTTGTAAAATCTTACTATAGAGGTGCTAAAAACAAATATAATTATTATAATAAGTATATGTAAATTTCGTAGTATCTTGATAAGAATCGTGTAGCTTAACTGGCTAATTAGATTTGACAGGCTCTAAGGAGCGCGGGTTCTAATCCATTTTACATTCAAGTTTTATTCATACATATACAACAGGACTATAAATGATTTAGAGTTAGAGAATTAGTTGAGCTAAACTTGTAGTTGTTAAATTATATTTTAAACAAACGTTTATATAAAATTTAGGGCCGAGAACTGGTCTTTGAATTTCCTTAAACTATAATTAGAATATTTTTTGCCTACTCAGCACTTAGTGCTGTAATCTATTTGTTGTATCTATTTAATAAACAGTGTATTTAAACCACATAGTTTGAATTAATATCGTTGAACCTTGAACAATCGTTAAGTTTATTAGTATAGATAAGATATCTTGACTACACGTCATCTTCATATTCTTACTTGTAAGTCCATAAATATATGTCGATTGTAATTAAAATAAAAAGTATTACGAGTATATGAAGAGGCGAAAGGCCTTGAATTATATAAACGACTGCTTAATCTGTATTTTTTATCTTATTTTTAAATATTGTTTATGTTATATTTCTTATTTTTAGGTGTTTCTTTATATCTTATTTAGATTTCACTTACCACAAAGGCTTCTGAATTAAGAAACTAAGAGACGACTAACTAACGAGATTTGAGTGTGAAAGCTTTAAGTGAAAGCTTTATAGAGAGAAATATTCGTAATTTAGTAATATTTTAAAGGGGCCCTTTAAACCTACACTTGGGTCGCAAGTCCCAAGCGCTGCTCGGAGCTCCTCTTCCTACAACACGATGGGCCCGGCACCCGCACGGTGAATCCATGGAAAGCTAAGTTGTTTCTTCTCTTAAATGAATGATTACAAAAATATGATTTTGTTAACTTAACAAATTATCATGATCATTATTACGCACATACATAGCGTACCTGATGATCTAGAAGCGATACAGAACCCTCGTAGATAAAGAATTATAGATACGAACAACATAATGTGCTATATTGAAAATAAAAATGAGAAAGAGCTTTGGTTTAAAAATATTGAATGAAATAAATAAATATTGTTTAGTATAATTTTTCTGCTTGTATCATATTTCTTACGACATGCTTATTTCTTTATTTGCTGATCGTTTTGCATTCTAAACTTGATAAACCTATTCTCAGCTACTTAATAAACACTTAGTATAGTAAAACTACGCAATTTTTATACTTAATTCTATAGTAATAGCCGCTGTTATGGCTTACAAAGTTTTATGTCTCTATTCCCTGGCCTCTCAGTGTGAGCTTTGAGCTTTCAAGATCGCTTATCTCAGCCATTGAAATAGGTAGACATACTGGCATAGCGGGTTCATCTGTATTTGTGAATAGAGCTGGCATGAAAATACTTAAATGAGAATTATATGAAATTTGTTAAGAATATTTGCATACCTACAAAAAGATATACATTTTTTTCAACATAGTGCTGTTATTATATATTTTTATTATATATTTACATTTTATTTATAGTAATAAATATATTGAAGGTAAGCGAGTAAGGCAAAGTTGTTTCTAGGCAAGCGCAGCATTGCGTTCCGCCACTCAACATGCAATGCCTCGTATAGGTGGAAAATGGAGAAAGGAGTGTTTTAACACTAGGTTCCCACGGTTCCTGCGATTTCTTCTACCTACCCTGCTATGAGCGAGATAAAGCGAGAAGCTAAAAAAAGTTCTGCTCAAAAAAGCATTAAGATAAAACAAAAAAGACAATATTCACGCGAAAATATCACGCATTAACTAGTTGATTAATAAAAATATGTTAAATAAATAAGCCCGAATATGTAAAACGAATAAAATGACTACTTAGTTTACGAAGCTTTCAAATGAATGTAACCTGAGAGGCGTTTGATTCCCCTCATATTTTAGCGATGTCCTTGAAAATTTGTATAGGCATGCTTATGGCGTGTGTACCATAGAAAGGTCTGGTCGTGAGGTCAACACGTATTATGATAGCCCCACGCGAACAAAACACACGTATTATTTTACTCTTATACATATATATATTTAGGTACCTTTATTCTTTCTTTATATGTATTTCATTATTACTTTATTTCCGCTACTCCTTATATTTTAATTTTTTTTTAATATTATAGAAACATATTAAAATTAAATCTTTAAGTTGAAGTTGTTGAGTTTTATTAATACTGACCTACCCGTCATTTTCATATATACTGATATACTTGACCTGAAATACATTTAATACTTTTACTAATTAGTAACATACTATATTTCATATTATAGAGGAAAGTCACCAAATATGGAATAGTATCCTAATATGGAATTCCTTAATTTCTCTATGACTATAAGTATGAAACGCAACACTCGACCATATATTTTTTCCATTTAGTCTACTAACTATCGCATTCACACCATCGAAACAGTTGCGCGAATGTTTCACGTATGGTAAGTGTGTTTTGATTTGTTATGTGCAATAAATTTTAAAAGTAAGTAATAAATAAGTATTACCAACTATTATGTTTGTATATATAAGTGTCAAAATATATTTAGTGTATCGATATAAGGTTTATTTCACCATTTTGTGATCTTTTGTCACTAAAATGTTGTGACTTGACAAAATATTTAGAAGAGTTTGAAATAGTATAAAAATCCAAATATGGACAGTCGTCGGTGTCTAATTATGGAATAGTCCATAATTCGATTTTAATGTTTTATATGATAGATAATTGATATTATTTCTTTATACAATATATGGAATGACTGTTTTTAGAATGTCCACTTCACAATCAACCAAACGAAAAACATGAAGTGAAGAAAAATTGACACAAGCTACAAAATTCATCCGGGAAAAGAAAATGGGGTATTTGAAAGCGGCACAGTATTTTCAAGTGCTTAGGAGAACTTTATTACGTCTCTGCCAAAAAGATGAACAATCTCCAGAAGTAGCAGCGGCTACTACATTAGGAAGAAAAACTATCTTGGGCTCCGAACTAGAATATGGATGATAGTGAAGAACAAGACTTTGAGGAACTAGGCGCTATCTAGTTTAATGAAGATAGTGAACATGATGAGTTGATGGACCACATGTCCACTCCTGACTTCTGATGCAGAATGTATTTTCTGTTCAAGACTTTTTCCCATAAAAGTGGAGAAAGCTGGATTAAAGCTTGATGTGTAGGCTCTGGGTACATTATGATTGTGCTGATCCAAAGTTTGATACTTGGATCTGTAACTTTTGCAAGTAATTGTATTACGTTTTTCATTTATCACAAGATATTAGATATTAATGACCATTTTGTTATTGTTATGTTGATTTATACTTATATTCCATATTTGGGGTCCTATTCCATATTTGGTTACTCATTTGTGATTTTGTTTTTTGTGTTAAATTTTAATTTGATAATTAATATATTTGATTAAAGACTGTTAATTACTTCTCACAAATGTATGCCTGGTCAGTAAAAACATTAAACTAACCAAATTTATGTAAAGTTTTTTTTATATATCCCAGAAACAAAATGGTATTCCATATTTGGTGACTTTCCTCTAATTATATACCATATTGACTCAATTGGATGCAGCTAATGAATAAAGCTGTGAAATATAAGTAAATACAAGTGTGGGTTTTCGTTTTGATATAAATAATAATAAGATATGTCTCCAAAAGCTACTGTGTTGTCACTAAACAAATATTGAATTTATCACAAAATATTGAAAGGAAAAATAGCTATAATATTCATATTTCATAAGCAAGTTGTTGCTTATTTACAAATTTACTTAAACAGTAAAAATATTTTTCTATGTATATTGTACAGTAAAAATCTTGCATCTGTCCATACCAAAGTAAAAACTTAAGAGTAAATATATATAGGGGAGCAAATTGATATACATTTTATGATTTTATTACTACGAAAGTATTTAGTATTGAATTTAATATTTAATTATTCGAATCAGTAAGACCTACTTGTAATGTAAAGTTCTATAGGTTATTATTTTCGAATATTTAACAGAAATGTCAGTTGTTAAATAAATAAAAAGGGCCTAATTATGAAAAGTTAAACTGTTCTGTACTATCTAAAGAAAATGTTTTTTATTATGAAACATGGACTTCTAACAGCGAAACTCTGGCCTAACGCCGATATATACGTAGAGGTGGCAATCATTTATTTGCATTTGAATATGCTGTCCGGTCACCACGTGCCGGTCCGGCGAGCTATCGACCGTCGCCGACCTGGCATATTGATTAAGCTAAGGGTCATCACTAATATTTTATTGGAAGCTTATTTACCTGATACCAACCTGTTTTCAAAATAGGAATATAATATAAATGTATCGCAATGGCGCAGTGGAACAGCGTCCCGCTGAAAGTGTGCTGGTAGAAGGTTCAACTTAAGGTATGTATTATTTTTATATGAATGCTAAGACTAATAAGAAAAAAGACGACCGAAACCACCTATAAGAAATAAATGTGCTCATATAATGTGGACACAAAGCCTACTAATTATTTTTATATACATTCAAATATACATAAGCATATACATATTAAACATTAAACAGTATATGGTTATCTACCTACGCCAAATAAAGAGTAAAATATGTAAAATTAATAAAAACTTATCTTGCCATAATTGACAGTTCCCTTTGATACTTTTCGCTGATGTTGATGATGTAAACGTTTATTTAAAGATCACGTAATAATCTTAAAACAGCACAAAAGAAAGCTGTTATATGTTTCCTGTAATCCTATTTCTATTTGCAGGGCTTCATTTCATTATCAGCTTTATAAAACAAGGAAGAGATTACAGAATGATGACTCGTTATCACTAATCTTGTAAACCAAGTCGTAGGAATTTGAAATTGTATATATTTTTTTAGCTTCACACTATATTCCTTATCACATAGCATGGTAGGTAGAAGGAATCGTGTTGAGACGCTCGCCTTAAAGTTCACTATATTTCTAGACATTTCTCCTCGCTTTCCGTCCTTCGATACTTTGCGTATTTTGTAGCGGTACCCAACGCCGCGCTCTGCCTTGTTACCGGAGCGAAGAAAATGAATGTTAAGTTACTCTCCCTGAGAATATTTTTAGATGATTTTTGTTTTTTCGGATTTATCAGTTAACGTAATTATTTTTTAATTGCACATAATTACAATTTTAAGTAATTTTACTTATACACAGATAAGTGTATAAGTATATATATATATATATATATATATATATATATATATATATATATATATATATATATATATATATATATATATATATATATATATATATATATATATATATATATATATATATATATATATATATATATATATATATATATATATATATATATATATATATATATATATATATATATATATATATATATATATATATAATTATATAATTATTAGTAATATATAAACTTGTCTGTATTTTTGTATGCAATTTTCTATTAATGATATAGAAATTTTCCCATTGAATATAAAACTTAATACAATATATTTTATATGGTATTAAGTATTGTTATATTGTAAAATAGCTTCCACGATATCGATACAAACTACTTACTTTATAAGTATACTTTTTTAACTGTCTCAATTATACGAATTGTATAGAAACCTACTTTCTATTTATTTCAAATGAAATATGTATTTTAAAATTTAAAATGAAAAATTATAACATTCTCTTTGCAGCCAAGATTATTGCTAGATGCTTATATTTTGTATATACATAATAAAATAAATTCTTAATGCAATCAGTATACTACATTTAATTTAAAAAGAAAAAATAAAAAATGTAAATGATATTGAAATAATACTACTGCTATAATACGATATATGTATATTATGCTGTATAAATTTTGCGCTTTTAATAAAATTTATGATGGTTGGTTAAATTAGTGTGACACTTTGACAAGATCATCTATAGTTCATTTACATGACGTCATCTAAATAATAATATACAGGTGTATCTATCACGGCGGCCATTATCAACACTACTTATAGGGAAAAACATTTCGAGGCTATATAAGAAAAATTATTTAATAATTATTAATAGTTTAGATACAGCATCATTTTTTCCATTTCACGATATTTATACGTGCTGTGTAACGCGTGAGGTAGACATCACTAAATACAAATGACGTACTACAAAAATACTATTAAACGTTGTAATTCTGTCATAAATGACCTATATATGTATATAGAGTATGTATAATATTACTTATCGTTTACGATAATATAAGTAACTATACATTTGCAAATTATTTTATTAATAAATTTATTTACAAAATATATATTTTTTTAAATTTATTACTTTAAGAAACACTGATTAAGTTCATTCTCATCTCTTAACTAAATTAAAAAATCAAAATGCAAAGAAAAATTTTGGTACATTTTTTTATATTTATACATTTTTCATTACTTTAACTCGTATACCAGCCCTGAGTATTGGTGGAATGCTGGTCGCAATATTTATTTCACACACGACGTTTGCGTTTAAGTAACGTATTGTACGTTATGTAGTAAAACTTAACAGTATATTGCTCATACCAACTCTAATATTGTGTAAATGTATTTATAAAATCTAAATAGTATGATAAAATTCCTTTCCAATGGTATAAAAAACAAAAAATATCAACCGAAAGTGACGATATGTGTTATTTTTTATAGGATTTTCCTTACAGAACGAAATACAATTTAAGAAATTTAGATACTGTATTAAGTTACCCAATATTTTATGATCTGTATCGCATGAACTAAATTTAATTTATAATTTGTTACTTGATTATTCATTGCAACTTACTATTTATTTTACAAACGTCTATATATTCTTTTCCATACGAGAAGAAAATGTCTTAATACTAGATTTTCCATCACAACTATGCCTGTATAAATTTTCAATTTTTGATATTTCATATAAATGATACAAGTACTAACATTGAAAATCAAATCATAGGAAGCAATATATGGTATAATGCAATTATATATTGGTTGTATATAATAATAAGCTTATATGTTTTATTATAATCTCATTAAACGTCTGGCCAGGGTCACGGATTGTTTACTGAAGCTATATCTGATGCGTGTAATATATAATAGTATTTATATAAGTTTTTTATATCCTGTTATTTATAAGAACAAATTTGTGAATAAGGAAATGAATAACGGTTTTAATTTAATGTGCTGTGATTTTTTTGTTTTCAGCTTTATATGAATTTTTTTTTTTTTTCGAAATATTAATAATAACACTTAAATTCAAAAAAATGCTATACAAATGTAGTTTTAGTGTAATAACTTGCTTTTTCCAGAATAGAAAAGTGAAAAATACAACCACGTCTTTGACGTATTAAAATTAGCATGATATTATAAAAAATACTAGTGTGACGCCCGCGAAACTTCTGCACTTTTAATTTGGTTTTTTTTTTTAGCTTCACGCTTTATCCCGCACATGGCAGGGTAGGCAGAGGGAACTGCAGGAACCATAAGAACCTAGTGTTAAGACACTCCGTTACTTAGTCTCTGCTTACTCCGTCCCCACTTTCCGCCGTTTTCGAGCGTCGTGAGTGACGGAACTCAACGCCGCGCTTTGCCTTAGATGCCAGAGCGAAGAAAATGGAAATAGAAAAATCCATCTTCTCCGACTGGGGATCGAACCCAGTAACCGTCGCGTTACAGGCAGATTTTGCGCCTCTGCGCCACGACGGTCCTTTTTAATATATATAATCGTAGTACGACTCTTCAACAGGCAAGTGACTTTTTCTCGCCTTTTAAAAATAAATTATGTGTTATTTTAAAATAAATTATTAAATTACTGTCAAAAATGTTACGACAGAGGCTGTTTGAAATAAGACAATAAAAATATTTTTGTGTGCAGATTATGTGAGGAAAAATATCAGCTTATGCTTAAATTAATATAATATATATGTACCAGATTTAAATATATTATGTTATACTGAATTTTAAAATAAATTTCGCCAAAATAAGCTGTATTTATACAGCTAATATTAATGGGTCGAGAAGATTTAAGTTATTTTATATACTAAGAAAAAGATCAGATTGCGTTATACTGAGACAACTAACTTCTTTTACTTTTTAAGACTATCACAAGATTGTTTGTGGCAACATATCTAGTTTCAACTGCCAGTTATTTGTTTTTTAATTATAAGGTTTCATGTATGTTTATTGCTAAACTTGTAAAATATATACATATATGTAAAAGTTCTAATAAACCATTCACATAATTTTTGAAAATATTTTTTTAGTATAAAATAATGAACAATTTACTATCAATATTTCGTTGTAACAATTAAAATATTATTATTTAAAAAAAAGTTGGTGCTCTTTAATGTGTACGTTAGTTAGAAATAAGACAGAGTTAATCGTTGAACTCTATTATATGAAAGTTTCGTAACCTTATTACACATTTACCACCAGATTTTGTGAATGTTTAATATTTTTAAATTGCTATAAATATATTTAAATATCGGCACTGATAGCTTTACTAACTTTTAAAAATATATATTTCAATAAAGAGTTTTATATATTGTAAAATAATATATTACTTTTATTTGGTAATTCATCAAAAAATAACAAGAGAAAAAGCAAATCTATTTCCGTTCTAAATAATAGTCCTGTTTGCAGATGAAAAGATTCCGCACACAACCGAGATGCCAATTGAGCTTCCTTTCTAGCATTGAATGGAAACGCGTCCCTAAATAATACCGCTATTAAACGTACCGGTGGCCCGCAGAATCACTTCACAGCACTTTCTAATCAAAAAAAGTCTACACAACACAACACACGACGTGTACACAACAACACACAAATAAGGTGTACGAACGATTTCGTCCAAGTCGTTTAAAGTTTCTCAGGGATATACAGGTTGTTGACACGTATATCGAACAGTAGTTGTATAGTAGTGGCAAGCAGTGACGTGTGAACGCGACGCCCGATACTGACGGAGTGGCAAGCCAAGCCAACCGGTCTCAGATTTCTCCCTGTAAACATCGAAAGCGAGCCTTCGAGCCTTTCTTTGCGGCGAAACGCATCGGCGACCTCTACTACGATGATTCATTGAATGGTGAATCTTTTACATATTTTAAATATGACAAAAGATTTTTTAAAGCTTCCCGTTCTTAGCAGAGTAGTTAATGGCAGAGGTTCGTTACAGGGTAGACAGAGGTTCGGTGTTAAAACTCTACGATTCTCGCTTTCCAGCTCTACATTATCTTACCTCGAGTTAATACGTATTAAGTGGCGGAACTTAACTTTTATATTATAACTACATTTTACCTTGTTACCAAAAAAAAAAGAAAATGAAAACAATAAAAATATTTATTTTACATTTTTAACTGTAGAGATAATTCAAAAATATTAATGGCACTCAGTGTAGTAAAAATAATCTATGGCAATTCAAGCAACTCTTTATCAATATTGATAATATAATTAGCATACTTGTAGAAGTCATAAATTGTATGAATATCTCTTAGAGTACACATACAGTTGTCACTATGGAAATTTACTATATATAATACGAATAAATGTTCTTATTAAATTTTATCAAAATCTTTTAAAATACCTTCAAATGAAACGAAAACTATTTTCTTCTTAATATGTAAGCGAGTAGTGTACAAGTAGTAAGGGACGCTAAAGGCTTTCTTTTGACTCATAAAACGTTCGATGACGTCGGTCCCGTCAGGATGTATACAACAAAATCGGTCAAGGTGCAGGTACAAGTAACTTTGACAGGAGATTGGTGATTCAAATTCGACCTTAAAAAGTTACCACAGCTTATAGAAACTCCGTAAATGGTGTACTCCTTTTGAGTCGCTGTTTCGATGGCCTAATCAATACCTACGCAAGTAGTTTTGGATTATGATAGTGTTGAGAAATTAATGTTTCACCTTTAACGTTACGGTGGAGTTGCAGTGTGTGGCACATGGTAAGTGTATATTCGAATTCATCTCGGGGGTATATTAATATTTAAAATATTTTTTTCTTTTTCAGCTTTAGTAAATTACGAGTTATCGAATCATTGATTTGTGAGATTTATGAAGGAAAATATCTTTTGAATAAGAATTGATGTTATTGTAACTTTTATTTGTTGATTCGTTATATGTGCTATAAAATAGCTGCTAATTTGGAGTATCGTATTAATCTTCTATTTAATTACAACAAGTCACGCGTTATTTTTTGACATTTTTTTTATCAAACTTCGTTGTGTTTTGTATATAGACTTCGTTGTGTTTTATAAATAGCTGTTTTTTTGAACGGATATTCTTTCACATTTGTAATTTGACCTAACTCTATAATAATACCATTGATTTTCCTGTAAACGTTATAAGAAGACCTATATGCCATCCACAGTATAGATGTCCAGAGAGCAGAGAACCTGCTCTTCTTCTATATATGAAGGGAATTACAGACAGGATCGGCAATATCATTAAGAGAATCAAAAAATTAGCCAATTCTTAAGACCACTTAAATTTATACAAATTTGATTGTGACTGTGGTGTATCTCACATTGGTCGAACAATGAGAAGCATCAAGCATCTTAGATGTCAAGAATGGGTGTGTACTAGAGTCAGCTGTTTGTAAGCACTCAATGAGTAAATCCCATTACATAAGGTTTCATAAACCTCATATAATATTTAATTAGAAAAACAGAATCTTCCACCAGTAATATTTTTTTTATTAAATATATTTTATGTACTTATAGAATATATTTTTGATGTAGAAGATAATTAGAAGCGTCGTACCAACGGAGGCCTACCATACCAGAGGGCTCAGTACACTTTACTTCCGTTAATTCCGCACGAATCTAGAGCAGTACACCAGGCAACTCAAAGTTGATAGTAGTATCATATAATAAATATATCGATTGGGAGACTAATGCCACCTCAGTCTCTCCGTGACCATAGACTACGGCAAAATTTCAAAAATAAATTCTACATACGTGATTAACTCGGCCAAATTGTTTTATTTAAAATACATTGAATGAGAAATAAAATAGCAATGAAGTTAAAAATATTAGGTACTTATTATATTTTGTGCGAAATTTATAAAGCGGAATGTGACTAACAAAAAGAGTGTAATATGTACAAAAAGTAAATAACCATTAAAAAAAACTAATTTTTAAAGAAATAAACAGAAACGATAAACAACAAAGCATCAACTAAAATAGAAAAATTAATGTTTTTACATGGTTAGAGTAAAAAAATAATCATTAATAATAGTTCGAATCAAACACCATGGCGTCGTATAATTGATTTGGTGTAAATAAATTGTAAATATGTAACTTTTACCTCGTTTCACTTCGTCTAGACGTAACATTATGTAGACTCTCTAAGTAATGAGATAGAAATTATCTAATTATAAGTTAATTTATTTCACAATGTTGTTGTGATTTATTTTTTTTTTTTTCATTTTACATCACAAGTGTCAGACTATACTACATTAGTTTCATTTGACTTACATCAGTATTGGCAGTTTTTGAAACTTTCATATTTTAGTTATAATATACTAAGAGGAATAAACCTGTTCGCATTTATAATATATTTATAAAAATAATACGTCTGATTTGATTTTAAAATATATAAATTTAACAAAAATAAACTAATAATTAGTTACAAATACTGATTAAGTAATTGGAAACTTTTCTAAATAAATGTAAGAGTTAATTTTAATATGTTCGTAATGTTTTAAATTCTAACTTTTTACTTAATTTCATGATTTTACGTAAACTGGAAGTTATATAGGGTTGGATTACGTTGAACTCCTTAAAATATACCTTTTTATTGCTAATTTTAAGAAGTGTAACTCTGTTCCTTGCTCCAAGTTATCGAGATCCTTAGCATTTGATATTTCAGCTTCACAGACATTTGTTTACAGTTACAGAACTCAAAAATGTTTTTTTTTCTCTATATTGATATGGTATAGTGGTCCAACACTACGTCCTATATTTTTCTCTCCGCAATATGACAGAGATATGTAAAGATGGTAACAATATTTAGAAATACGAAGTCATGTGTAAACAAATAGCCCCGCGCATTGTACTGTCTATTTATTCATGTGGTTTACGATTTCATTGTAGAGTACAATAGCAGGATATAATGCTTAAGTGTTTTGAAATATCCTATTAGACGTATACAAGTAAAGTATGTGAAGAAGAATTTTGAATGTGACTCATATACTTACTTAGCTGTTTTGTTTGTATGTATGTTGTTTATGTGTATGTGTATAATTGCATATATATTTTATATTTAAAAATATCTCTATACATTATCCGCTAACTATAATTGGTTAACTTAGATTCCTCTTATAAAAAAGGTTGCTTGTAAGAGATCACTTGAAGTAATAAGGCCGCCTTTGTACTTATATATAGTGTGTGATATATTGTAATAATAATAAAGTGTTTTTGATTTATTGATTACATTTGTAGTTAGATGCTAAGCTAATCTCTTCAATATTAATATAAACTGGAAATAAAAAAAATACTTATAAAATGTAAAAAAAATCTTATTTTTTTTGTATTTTATAAATATATTCTCACAACTATTTGTAGCTCCGTCCTCCACTTCCCGCATGAAGAAGATATTAACAGTAGACGAGGCGAAAGAGGTATGCAGGGACCGCAGCGTTTGGCGCTCCGTTCTCTCTGACTACCCAGATGGGGATAGAGCGTGAAGATATGTGTGTGTGTGTGTATTCTCGCAGCTGAGATTGCGTGTTTAATTTTAAATGTTTATTACCTATATAAAATCTTATACGTTTATATCACGTTGAATGGATGAATTAATATACTTATCTATTTATAGCTTTGTATATTCATATACTTAGTAGGTAAATATGGAACGTTATAGGAACAATGTCCATGTGTCAAGGTCATTTTTCTCCTAATAAAACTTATGGGCTACCTCTCGTTAGAACTTATAAAACGAACAAAAGAAAAATCACATGAATGAATATTTATTGATATCATAAACAAAACCATCAAGAAGCTATATCTGTAATTTACATATTAATATTTTCTTAATAACAAATTCAAAGAAGTGACTTTCTTACATCTACAGTTATTGTTTTATATATGATTATAATATAGTGTACTTAAAATTAAATTATTGCAGAAATAAACAATAAATGAACAAAAATGTTAATCTGTCATAATACATGTTATTATATTAAAATTTGGTTAAAGGTATCCAATAATTATAAATCGTGCTAGGTTAGCTGTCTCTACTGTTTTGTATTTTTAAATAGAAGCTTGCCAACGTCCATACCACGTTGAACACACCGGTTCTCGTCCGATCACCGAAATTAAGCAACGTCGGGCGCGGTCAGTACTTGGATGGGTGACCGCCTGGGAACACCGCGTGACGTTGGCTTTTTTGCTTTTAGTTATTATTTCTATTCTCTATGCTGCTTGCTTTTAGTTATTATTTCTATTCTATTTCTCTCTTTCTTTTCTTATTATCTCTTTCGTACAAAAAGTAGCGTCAAATATAGCAAGGTAATCTCTAATATTTGCTAAATAATCTCCATCTGCCTGTAACTATCTATACTATCAGCTTTTTACTCGAGCTTTATTCTAATGCAGGTATATTGGTAATGGTATATCGTCCAACTATATAAACAAAATATTTTAAAGCCCCTATATGAACAAAATATTTTTCTTTGTTATGACATTAATTTGTATAAACTCTTAACAATTACATGTTATTAATATATAAATGTATATTAAGGTTAAGTTGAAGATTTATCGTATTATATTTACGTTTCAACTTTCAAGTTATGTATTTTTTGTGTAATCAGAAACGTGACGCCTACAATATAACAATAGCAATAGAGTTTGTTCAACTTATTGTTTTTTTTGCTTCACGCTTTACCCCGCACATGGCAGGGTAGGCAGAGGGAACTGCAGGAACCATACGAACCTAGTGTTAAGACACTCCGTTCCTTTAGTCCCTGCTTGTTTCCGTCCCCACTTTCCGCCTTTTTCGAGGCATTGCGTATTGAGTGGCGGAACTCAACGCCGCGCTTTGCCTAGTTTCCAGAGCGAAGAAAATGGAAATAGAAAAATCCATCTTCTCCGGCTGGGGATCGAACCCAGTAACCGTCGCGTTACAGGCAGACGTTGCGCCTCTGCGCCACGACGGTCCTCATTAACTTATTGTTCAATATTTCATATAATTATTAAATAAATATAAACGGCGGTTATACTCAACTATTACCACTGTTTCGCAAAAACATAACGTAAAAAATTTTAACATATTTTTTTAATGTCTTCACACTTTATCCAGGGTAGGCAGAGGGAACTGCAGGAACCATACGAACCTAGTGTTAAGACACTCCGTTGCTTAGTTCCTGCTTTCTTCCTTATATTTAGAATTAGAAATCGAGAAGGATCGATAAGAACCTTCTTATATGTAAGTTACCCTAAAATGGTGATATTGAGAACTGGTCTCTTATAAATCACCCATCTGATTATAAAATGTGTAGAATTTGATGGCTTACAAATATTTATTATTCGAATTTATGTTAAAAAACATTATAATATTAGTCAAAGAAAACATGACGTATAGGCGCACATATAGATTTATATAAAAGGTCAATAAATGAAACGCCAAATTTTAATTAACAATATAAAAAAAACCAACATCACGCGGTGTTCTCAGGCGGTCACCCATCCAAGTACTGACCGCGCCCGACGTCGCTTAACTTCGGTCATCGGACGAGTACCGGTATGTTCAACGTGGTATGGACATTGGCGATAGTTACTTTAATAACTCGAACCGTTTTTATGAACTCTGTTCATAAAAACGGTTCGTCAAAACTATACTTTTTACTAATTTCCAGTCCAGTAATATGTATCTGACTATTCTGACCGACTTTTTTTAGTAAATTTGCTCTATATATGTACAATTGAAACTTGATTATCCGTAACTCAGTTATACGGATTCGCGATTATCTGGACTACAGATCAATCGAATTAACTAAACCTACAAGTCATATTTGTGAAAAAGCGGCTAATGTGCGTCAAATGACAATTACCAAACATTATCAAATTTCTAAATGAACATCGAATTTCGTTGATATTTTATATACTTAACTAAGTACATCCTAAGTCGTTTTTTTTTTAGCTTCACGCTCTATCCCGCACATGGCAGGGTAGGCAGAGGGACCGTGGGAAACTATTGTTAAGACACTCCGTTGCTTAGTCCCGGCTTTCTCCGTCCCCGTCTATTGTCATATAACTTATATCTTTATATCCTCACTAAGATATAATAACCTACTTGCTAAAAATTTATTGGCTATAAATAGCTTCGTAAATATACTAATATATGCTTACATCTAATTAGATGTATCAATAAGTCCAGTAAACCAGATTAAAGCTTTTTCGTATCACGATATTAGTACATCTGCAATTTAAAATATGTAAAATAAAAAAGCTCTAAATTGAGATGATGAATGAATTGAAGTGATGTGACAAACGAACTAATAACTGGCGATAAAGTCATAAATTAAATTTACTTCTAATAGACAATGTTGTTGCTTTTGTTAAAAACAGTTATACTAATACTTCTAATAAATAACGTATACTTTTAGAAAACCATTTGCCAACGTCCATACCACGTTGAACACACCGGTTCTCGTCCGATCACCGAAGTTAAGCAACGTCGGGCGCGGTCAGTACTTGGATGGGTGACCGCCTGGGAACACCGCGTGACGTTGGCTTTTTTGCTTCTTTATTACGATTAAAAATAATTCATCACAATTCATGGATCCTTTGTAACTCATTTATGAAAAAGAAAATTTAAGTTTTAGATACTCCTTAGTAGAAAAAAATATTTTCTGGAAATAATTTAATTAATAGTTATCAAAGATATTGGATTTTATTTTTAAAAAACATGTTAATATACAAATAACATCAATTTAGTCTTCACTATAAATTTATAAAAATGACACAATAAAACAGGAATATATGACAATAAATTTATTTAGAGATCTACTCCATTAAATTAAACATATCAATGTTAAATACAAATTACAATGACAAACAAAATTTACTTGGCTTCCATTTTGAACCTCAATAGTTTACCTTTAAAAAGACCAAAAGTCCAAAGAAGCTTAGTATAATTTCTATAATACAAGGCACTTATCAATTTTGAAGTATATCAATTTCAACTCATTGTTATGTCAAGGCTTCATATATTAATCTTATTAATAAAAATAATGTCTTATTCAGTCTGAAACAAAAATAATATGATTTAAAATAATTATAAAACATAAAATCACAATAAAGAAAAATTAGTATATTAATACCTTCACTGGGTTATTTTTAACGTCGCCATTTGTAGCAACTTCTGGGAAGAAATAGCTTTTCTTTTTCTTTACAAATGTAGCATCAAGGTGATGATCTCTGAAAATTTGAAATTAAGCTTTACTAAAAGAGATAAATTCAACTAGAAATCATTAACTAATTTAACATCAACACATCTAAGGATGAAAGAACTTTGCTTGCTAAAGTCATAGTTCTGCAAACTAACTACGTAGAAATGTTACGTACGTCTGTACGTCTACTTTATTGCATATCTAATATTGTTACAAAATAAAAAATATTGTACTTAATATATAAATCTACGTAAGCATCTTGCAGAACTATGCACTTACAAGTAAAATTAAGCGCTTCCTTCCTCTTAAATATGTGCCAAATTCCGGACAAGTTTTTATAGAATGTGTATTTTTCGTTTCGCCTTGAACAAAATAAATAATTATATAGTGATACGCTTCACGTTTTATCTCAAAGTAACTCTGGTGTAAGACAGTCCGTCCCATACTTTCCACCTTATAGAGCTTAGAGTACCAGAATGTTATGTGAAGGTTGACGAAAACAATTCAATTTCTCGACTGGGAATCGAACCCGCAACCACTCAACCCTGATCTACTGTACCACGACGGACGATATTTAATGATACATTTCCAAATATTTAATTTTAAAGTAAGAGCATAGTTCGCAGTTTGCTTTTTTAGGCTTACCTCTAAATAATTAATATTTTATATAACAAGTTACATATTATTACTATAAGAAGACATTCAATATTTTTTTATATTTATAATACATATTTCCATATTTATTATAAGGAGGTAAGCCATACTATTGTTCTTAATGTGAAAGTTGATTTTTTTATTAACTAAACATTTTCTAAAATAAATTAACATATTTTAAACCTTTTTAAGTGCTATTGAAACATTAAGAAAAAACCTTTGCAAAAGTTTGTTATTTTTTAAAATATTTCTACTATACATAGTTAATAATGAAGTTAAGTACCAATGATTTTTACAATGTTTTAAGAATAAAACATTATTTTTTTAACCTGCTTCAACAAATATTTGAAGAGAATTGAGATCACATTATATTTTGCAACATCCATTCCATATTGAAATATATTATTTGCACAATAACCGGACATGGGAGCTATGCATGTGTTATATAATAACAACGCTAAGACCCACTGCGCTTGACTGCTTGTCTTTATCTTTCTATCTAAGAAGCTTTGAGAAAATCTTGATGTTTTATTCTGAACAATTTTCTTTTGCAATTCTTCTAGTTCCTGCGATGTTTGAAAACTGGGCTTTTCATATTACTTGTAGCCATGTTTCTATAGTATTAAAACATTTTTAAAGTGGAAAACTTACCGTTTGTCAAAGTACGACGAGCGAGGTGTCGTATTTAGAGAATGCTCCGTACTGGATGGCTGTAGATGGAACAAAATACAAAATAAATACCAATCAAATCAGTTAAACAAAAAACATATTAACTATATATAATCTAACGACAACTTTGCAAAATATCGTAATAAATATAAAAATATAAAACGGATCTTAGCTAGTAAGTTCCCAATAGCGAAACACTGACATTGTTCTCCTTGTCCTCGCTGTCGGAGGAGGCGCGCCGCCGGTTCTTGCAGAGCTCGGGCTGGCAGCGGCAGGCGCCGCCGCAGCCCTTCTCCGACTTGACGCAGCCGCACATCTTGGTGGAGCAGCTGCCGCGGCACGTGCAGTGCGGGGAGCCGTCGCTGCCGCGCTTCACGGCGCGCGCCGCCGCCGCCGCGCCCGCGTCCGACCCGTCCGACGTGAAGTTCATGGTGAGGCGGGACCGCTGCGCCTGCAGTCAACGCAGTGGTTGTATTTAATTAACATTAGTGCATATGTTCATCTTTAAGACACTCTATTTCCGCAAAAATATATATGTAATAATGTCGACAGATTACGGAACAAAACTTATAATGAAAGTAACGATTTACCCTAGATCGAACCTACAGACAACCGCCAATTGCCTGATGATCATTTTTTATGACTGTACCATTTAATTCCTCTTAGTTAATAAATAGTATTTATACCTGAATTCGCTTAAACAAGGGGGTGGCGCGCCAATCTGGGTCTTTTTCTGGATCTTCAAACTCATCGTCCTCTTCATCCGTAGGCTCCACATATTCCACTTTCTTCAAAGAATCAATTGTGGGATCCTTTTTAGTGCGTTTTTTAGCCTTTTTGCCTGCATTTCGTAGTTCTTCTAGTTCATCTGCTAACTTTTTCTGTAATATAAAAATAAAAATTATACACAAATATAACAACACAAACATTATATTACAGCCTAATCAATAATAATAACCAAATATATCCAGGAAATTTTTGCTTTGCTTCATTTAAGCTGATATGTCTCCACTACACTCATCTACAATCACTATGAGAAACAATAGTAAATTACATTTTTATAAAATCAGACCAAAATGTGATGAAATAAATTTACAAATAACCTTTAGTCCCAGACAACAAGCCATATAGAATACATACGTTTTCCTGTTCCACCTGGTCCAGCCGGTCTTGCTGGTATTGGATGACGTTCTGCAGATGCTTGCAGGCCTCGCTGCGGTCCCCGCGCCCCACCACGCCCCGCTGCAGCGCCACGAGGGCACTCAGCTAAAAATAAGCCATTATTTTTATTTTTACATAACATTATAGAAAATAAACATTTAAGTTGATTTACAAGTAACGCAGTAGAAGTCCAACTAATTAGTTTTAATTATTGACGATAATAACATAAATTTGTGCATGTTAATAATTTTAATTAATTAAAAAATAAAAAAAAAAACACTTTTAAGAAGATTCAATGTTTATTTGCGTACACACACATTGTATTACTTTTCCATTTTTTTCAACTAGCCAAAATAGTTGCCATTAAACCTCACTTGTCTACATCTATATTTTACATCAGATGTGTCGTCCACACAATCGGTTTACCACCGTATATCGTAACTGAAACAATTTCCGTTGTCATAGGAAGACCAACCTGCTTCATTCAAAAAATTCAAATAATATATCAAAAACTAAATTACCTTCTGTTCATTTTGCAACTTAACAGATGCCAATTGTTGTTCAAACTCTGTCTTGCTATTCTCAAATTCCACCATAAGTCGGTCATAGGATTCCTTGACCTCTTCGTATCTCGCCTGGTAGCCTTTCTCACTCTGGTTCTGTAGCTCTCGCTTGGCGTCCACTAACAGCTCGAACAGACATTTGAGTGCAACCTTTGCTTCCAGCATTGATTGGATGTTGTCCCATTGGATACGGGATTTGTTTTCTGTAGTAATGAAAAAGATTAATTAGAATAATTTCATTTCTTATAGTAAACATTTTTTTTGTCTTCACGCTTTATATCGCACATGGCAGGGTAGGCAGAAGGGAACTGCAGTAACCATAGGAACCTAATGTTAACACATTCTGTTGCTTAGTCCCTGCTTTCTCTGTTACAATTAATTCAGTATAAAGGTGTCAATTCAAATCAGTCACAAGTTATTTAATGTCTATGAGTATCAACAATGCAAGTAATAACAACAGAACAAATTATCATTATTTGAACTGTACTTAAGTTATTATCATTTGTTTACTTGTTAATAAGTAATTCCTTACCCTGATCAGCAGTCAGTATCTTCTGCTGCAAATCTGATATCTGCGCCTTGCGCAGCGCGAGGTCGTCCTCTAGCTCTGCTATCTTCTTCCTATTGGCTTCATCGTCGGTGCTGTTGCGCAAGTTCTCTATTTGTTCTGTTATCCACGCTCTATGAATAATAATAAACTTTATGTTGTCAAATAATATATTATTATTAACTGTCTAATTGTACATACATGAATTTACAATAACATAAGACTCAGCCTCGCGCTACATTAAAAAATAATCCGAGCTTACTAGCGCAAGTGTACAAATTTTACAAAATGAAATCTATCAATAAGTGATTTTATTTCCCGTTATGGCAACTTTATCTAAACATTGCAAATTGCTTCTATTCGTTACATTGTAAATTAACCATTAAACCTACAAAAACTGATAAATCATCAGAGTACTTAGCTTTTGTTACTGTGCAATATTATGAATATATGATATAGTGCTGTAATTTTAAAAAGAAAATCTTATAAACTATTTTACCTATACTCCATCAATTCTTCCAAAGATTTCTCAGCTTCCACAATACTGAGATGCACTTCCAACTCTTGTTCAATGTACTGTTGCACCGCGCCCGCTTTGACACTCCCTTTGGCGTTGCGCTTCATTGCAGTTTGCTTTTGTCTGTCTAGAGCTTCCTTTAAATAAAAATTAAATAAATAATATAGTATATGGTACGTATAAATAAATTATTAATAATTATTTGTACGAGGACCGTCGGGGCTCAGAGGTGTAGCGTCTGCCTGTAAACGCGACGGCTGTGCATTCGATTCACACTCGAGGAAGATGAAATTTTTCATTTCCATTTTCTTCCCTGTAGTAACTAATGCCTACCTATACGTAATGCTTCGAAAACAGGCGGTGCACGGGAAACAGAGCGTCTCAACACTAGGTTCCAAAGATTACTGTGGTTCCCTATGCCTTCTATGCTATGTACAGGATAAAGGGTGAAGTTAAAAAAAATTGCAACAAGTCAGTTGAGAGTAGAGGTATGCTTAAAATTATGCTAATAAGTGACCAATATTTTAAATTGTGGCACATCCTTATATTATTTTTACCATTTTGAGCACGTCACACTGTTACGTGTTCAGACTCCATCTTTGTCAAAGCTTCAAAGAACTGTGCTTATAACCCCAATCATAATAGAGAAACAATTTATAATACAACAATATATTGACTACAAAAGCTAAACACACGCACATCTCCAGATCCAGTACATCCGCATGCATATAATAAAGTAACCCTCGGCCTGAGGTAGACGCACCTTGAGGCGCTTGTTGACGGCGACGGCCTCCTCCATCTTGCGCTTGAGCACGTTCTGCTGCTTGGCGTGCAGCGACTCCATCTTGGCCATGGCGGTGGCGCGCTTGCGGTCCTCGTTGCGCAGGCGCAGCAGCGCGCGCTCGTTGTCCGCCTTCCACTTGCGGAACTTCTCGCTCTCCTCGCGCATTTGACGGATTATTTTAACCTGCAAGGTTGTTTTAGCGTTACTTATAGCACAGTTTTAAAGAGTTGTAGATAATATAAATTAAAAAATATTTTTGTATTAAATTGATCAATTTTTTGGTGGCATTTCTAAATGTTAACATCAAATTTAACATATATATTGCCCATTAAGTGAGGGCTCATATTAGTAGTATTATTATTATAATGTACAATTTACAATACACATTTTGTAAATGGGAAGTTCTTATGTAAACACTAGATGTGTTTACATATGTGTACATGCACATATTAATTTTCCTTTACTTGATTATACGAAATAAAACACACCTTAGTAGCCTTCATAGCCTGCAATTCAGCATTAAGAGCGGCGATCTTGGCTTCATTCTTCTCCTTCATCTTAATAATATTGGCTTGTTGCTGACATTTCTTCTTCAGGTCAGTTATCTCGGACTCCAAAGCCGATACTTTTGTACGACGTTCTTCGTGTGAGGGATCTTTACTCTACAAAATATTAGTAATAAGTACGTACTTCATAAGTACTACAATTTCTTATCAGAATTTTACTTCGAACCTAAAATCCTAATGAACTATAATTAATAACTATCAAAAAGTACGTTCTCAATTTTAGCGCGAATTTGCCCAAGAGGCATAATATGACAAAACATGATGTAATTATTAAAAGTAAAAAAGTGACATGGCTATAGATTTCTCGTAACTCTCCCAGTGCTATACAGTTCCTTAGCAGTAAAATAATTTTGAGTGTTAAAAGTTTATTTTATTTTAAAGAATTTTATTTAAAACTAAATATTATTTATACTTTTATTTAAGGTTATTGCAATAAATATATACAATTCAAGCAAGTATTTTTAATTTAACCTTTATTTTGCCTATATGTTTTATTAAATAAAATGTGTATTACATTTTAGAGAGCATAGATTTAAATGTTTACCTTATTTTGCTTCAACTGTTGTAGAAGCTCATCCCTCTCCTTTTCTAGTTTGGATATTTTTTCTTCATTTTCTCTCAAGTTGTTGTGACTGTCCAACATCTCCTTGTTGTTGGCCAGTATAGCTTGAACCACGGACGCCTTGATGGCCATCGCGCGGTTGAGCTCTTGCAGTTCTTGGTTCAATGCCACCTGCAAAAGTACATTTTTATGCAAATGCAGATTTTTTTATACAAATGCAGATTCTCGATGAGAGTGGTAAAATATAAATAATACATTTTTAACACTACAATGATCTTATAGTACCATAACACAATAATATATCGACATATGGCATAAAAATAAATCAAAATGTCCATTGCTTGACATGATGTGCTTATGCTACAGTACATTTAATGTACATAAATTTAAGAAAAAAATTATCTCATATTCCGCTGTATATGTTTATAGATAAGCAAAAGAAAAATACGATTTTTTTAAAAAATAAACAAAAATATAAAAACCTGTCCCATTGCCCTCTTTTCTTCTTCTAACACTGCCTGATCTTCATTCAATAGAACATCTTCATCCACCTTATCCCCATCTGCGTTTTCTTTCACAAAGGACAGTTTTATTTCGTGATCAATTAACTCTTCATTTGTCTTCAAATTAACTGATTGTAAATCTTCCAATCTAAAAATTGTAATATTTTAAATAAAGTTAATTTTGGAGTATATCAATACTTCAATTAATTTAATTAGTAAAAATTTAAAACGATTTTACGTGTAGATAACATATCCTAGAAAATGTTATAAAACTACACTCACCTAAGTTTAACCTCTTTCAAGTAATCAACAACAGATGTTTTCTGCGCATTGTCATCTTGAGAGCCCTCAGTCATGTTAAGGTTCTCAATAGTTTGGTTGCACTGTTCAGTTAGCTCATTTAGCTTTCTTTCAATTTTGTCCTTAGCAGCCTCAGCTAATAAGGCTTTCTCACATAAATTAGTATTCTCTATCAACATGTTGCTCAAGTGTTCCGTAACTTGTTTATGTTTCTTCAGAAGTTCTGCATATTTTGCTTTCTCCCTGTCTAACTCTTCTTGTAGTTGTTCATTATTCTGTTCACTCACTGTGGGTAGCTTGCCTAGAAGCTGCAGTCGGAGTTCATTCACCAGGTTGTTTAATCTGCAGAAAAATAATGATATTATTATATTTATTATTATTTATATAAATAATGATATTATTTGATATTATGTATTATATCTGAATGTATTTATACTTTATAGTCACTTAATTTGGGGAAACAAATTTAAATATTTATACATTATAGGCGTTTGGTTTTCTATTTATTTGGACATTTAAGTTAGTTTTTGGCTCTCTAAATTAGACCCACATATTCCACAATCTAATTCTAAAATACGTTTTTGAAAGCCCAACCTTTCTAACACTTCCCCATAAACTGTAACAATATGTAACTAGTCTAACTACAAGTATAATTTAATAATAACATTTTTAACATGAATTCTGTATATAAAATGTTTACCTAACAATCTCAGCAGCTTTGGCATCTTGGTTAATAATCGGCTTATTGCGTATCCGCCTGGCGCGGTCCGCATACCGCAGCGTGGACACCGTCTCATCCAGGTTGTAGTCCGCGGGGCTCACGCAGGCCACCATTAGGGTGAGAGAATTACCTCCTAGACTGTCTGTGGAGGAACATCACATCACAGATGTGTTCATTGCTTCTTATGATAAAATTTATGAGGTAAAATCTTAATCTTAATTAAACTTATTCGTTTTGTTTAGAATATTAAATTGACAACTCTTATAGTATATGTGAGTTTAAGATATTTTTTTAGCTTTACGCTTTATTCCGCACATGGCAGGGTAGGCAGAGGGAACTGCAGGGACAGTGGGAACCTAGTGTTAAGACACTCCGTTGCTTAGTCCCTGCTTTCTAAGTCCCCGCTTTCCGCCTTTTTCGAGGCATTGCGCGTTGAGTGGCGGAACTCAACGCCGCGTTTTGCCTAGTTTTGCCAGAGCGAAGAAAATGAAAATAGAAAAATCCATCTTCCCCGAGTGGGGATCGAACCCACAAACCATCGCGTTTAAAGGCTGACGCTACGCCTCTGCGCCACTAAGATCTCGACACGATGGTTATTTTTCCATATGTTCAAAACATGTTAATAATTGTCTGTCTAGTACAGCAAAAAAAACTTTAAGATTTAATAATGTTGTATTAATAACTTTACCTTGTAACAATCTAGTAAGCTTGCTGTCTCTATAACTAATAAAGCTTCTATTAGTTCCATCTCCGAGAGCTGATATTACATTGCCCAGTGCTAACAAGCCTTGGTTGATCTTGACACCTTCTTTCAAACGCTCCCCACTGGCTTTTGTCTTTTTAATACGCTCTGAACCAGCTAAGTCTACTAAATGGAACTTTGATGTTGTTGCTATATTTCTGAAATCCAAAGAATATTTGAGTATGACAAACAGTGTGTAAGTGTTGAAATTCATGTATAAGGTAGAGTACAGTACAGTTAAATATATACATATTTAAACATTTAATCATAAGTACTGTATAGCAGAGGGGACTGCTTGGACAGACACTTTCAAATTTCTTAAAAACTTTCCTATGTTTCCTTTGTTTCACAAAATATGCAATTTGTATTATAATTACTTGTCACTTCGGCTCTCTTTAGCAATAATGATGGTGAAAACTGCATGACTTCTACTTGAAGCTTGATTCATAGCAGTGGAACCTGTCACACGTCCAGATGAACCACGTTCTAACACCATCATGGTCTCCATTGTAGATGTTACTGGTAACTCGGTGATACCTAAATTTTATTTAAACTATTTAAAAATATCTTCATGATAATAAGAACAGATATTGACACTAGTGCTACAATAACTTTAGCAATTACATAATGTTACATTACAAAATACAACTGTTACTTATATTTGGCATTAAAGTAAGAGTACTTAATGTTAGTTTATCTTTGAATGTACATATGTACTTAAATTAATAATTATTTAATTATTAACTTTCTACTGACCCAAACTTGAGTACTCTCTGGCACAGAGGCATAATATCTTTGTGTCAGTCTATTGGTTTCATTAAACACATGGAGTATGAAATATTTTCATTTTTTTTCCTCAGGTTTTCAAATGTAGAATGACATTGAGCTTCGTTGCTCAACATGCAATGCCTTGTATGGCAGAATGTGGGGCACTGATTAACTTACCAATAGGATCAATTAACTTATGATTTTTTCTGCCCATTTTGTTGTGCAGAACACAGTATGAAGCTAAAAAAATTAAGACCACTTACCAGGCAATATAACACCTTTATTAACATCTTCTCTTATTTCAATAATACTATGATTTCTCTCTTTGCCAGACAACAAATCAAAGCATTGCTCCTGATACAGTTCCATAAATGAAACACTAACTTTGAATATAAACTTGTCCTCATGCAATTCAATGAAGTCAAATATGTCAGCTACAGCTTGTGGTATTACACCTGTGATAAAATTACACTAAATTCATACCACATTTCATATTTATACATATTAAAATCATTTTCATACATCTAAAAATATAAAGAAACAGGAACTTAAACTTAGAGTACTTAATGTCATTTATATGAACAATTGTGAAAGCAGTCACAGAAGAAATTCAAAGTGATAAGATTTATTGATTGGCTTAAGGTCATGATTGTTTAAAAAGAAACAAAGCTCACCTAATTTAGTGGAGTCTCCATCCGATCCTGAGTAATTTGTTCCCATTGTGTAAGTTTTGCCAGAACCAGTCTGGCCATATGCTAATATTGTTACATTATACCCTGTTGAATCACATAATGTTAGCATCATATTAAAAATATATATTATTTTATAATATATATTTTTAATATGACTCTGTGTAAATGTTTTAGTTCTTTTAATTATTTTTGTTTATAGGAAAAGATATTGTTATAATTTGATTTATAATCTGGAAATAATTAGAAAATGATAATAAAGTGAAAGATTAGTCAAGAAACTCAATATAACATGATATCTATGTGGTAATGGTTAAGTTCACTAGCTGACAGCCCTAGTCTTTATGAATTACATGAACTTACAACAGATTAATTACTAGAACAATCAATCTGTTGTAAAAATTTTAAAACATACCTTGGAAAAGCTTTCCAATTAGTCCTTTAACTGCAGTATCATAAAATTCTTGTTGAGTAATGTGTTGAGGAAATACATAGTTGTAAGTGAATGCTAAATCTTTTATTTGTACTTGGGACTCTCCAGCCACCACGTCTATACATTCGTCACAGCCTCTATCGATTTCAGTTCGCATTAAGGGCCTTATCCTAAGGGCGACTTGCACCGTGTCAATAGTAGCTTTATTGGTATCCCCTTCTACCATTTTGGATAGTTTAATCAATGTTTGGTTAATTAAAAGCCTTAATGTAAAAGGTTTTAGTATTTTTTACGTACTCGTCATGACCGTTAATATAAGCACTGTCAGCTTTTGTTTTTTAAAGTGGCCTCTTTTCTTAACGGCCAGTAGTTTTACTTAACTAAAAAATAAATTTGGATTAAGTTTCAAAGTAACATATTAAATATTTTTTAATTATCAACTAAATCTGCAATTGAATACAAACAAGTGACTATAAATAAACATATTAGTTTAAAAATTACAGTTTAATTACCTTCAATAATGTGAGAACTATTAAATACCGATAGAAATGTTGTTACCGAATGTTAAAATATAATTTTAGGATCAGTTTACACGAAAGAAGCACACTTTTTACATCCCGATACAAAAACTTTCAAAATTAATGAAGAACGGTTGGATATGTTCCAGTGAAACATTCAAATTTCGTGTTGCCATTTTTATTAAAAAATGATTCTTTTTAACGCATTTGTAAAAATAAGTTCAGACATATATACCTATTTGTCATGTAGTTTTTATATAGCACGTATGTTTTTTATACACTTTTTTTTTCTTGATTGATTTTTTATTTTGTTGTAATCAAGTATTTAATGCGTCTTTATTGTCCTTTGATTTTTGTATATCTATAATTTTTTATCTGTGTAAATTACTTGTTGTCAAACGTTGGTAAAAAGGAGCGAAAATCACAAAATCTACCTCAAAATAAATATTTTCCATTAGTGTTTACTTTGTATTACAGTATCTTTTTTATTTTTATTTGTATGTACTTGACATTTTAATTTTTCATTATGAATTACTGTTAACATTGTGCAAATTACGTCATGCCACCAAAAACGCGAGGAACGAAAGCTTCTAAAGCTTTAAAAGAAAATGAATGTGTTTTGAAATCTAAGTCAGCAAAAGGAACTATTACTAATACTAAGCCTTTGAGAAAAGCTTTAGCTGATAAAACAAACTCGGCTTCGGACGACAACACTTCTGTGCTTATTGAAAATACCGTAAAGCCCGCACTAACAAAATCTAATAATGATTGCGAAAATAATATTTTAAGACCACGTCGCAACAGAAAACTTCCCAATCGTTACAATGAGAATATTATATCACCAACTGTATCCAATACTAAACGGAATGGAAAGGAAAATACTTCGAATATTGAAAACGATACAAAATCTGCAAGAGTCCAAACTTCTGAAACTGGAAAAGAACCTATTGTAGTTTTAACACCAATGAAAATGCCCATTTCTCCTCTTCGTAATTTAGACAACAGCTTACTTAAAAGTCGTCCAAAACGAATTTGTAGGTTACCAAGCAAGTTTGATGATCATTCCATAAGTCCAAATAAGTTTATACCTGTAAAACCTATCAATGCCAGTACCCCTCTAGCAAACAAGGCAAAAACAGTAAATAAAGTAAATGTTAACACATCACAAATACCTCAAACAAAAAAGAAACCTAAACAATGTTTTCAAAAAGCTTTACAATCTTCTGAAACACAAAATACAATAAAAAAATATTTTAATAAGACACCTTCAGACACAAACAATAATGCTAAGCAAAAGGTTAAGGCACCATCTGGCAAATCACCTGTTAAAAAGAATAAGTCAAACCCACTGAAGAAAGGTACATCTGATAAGGACCAAGAGATAACACTTAAAAGAGATTCTAGTAAACTAGATGTATATGAATTCACTTATGATCCTAATGAAGAACCACCTCCTGCTAAGAAAAAAAGGAAAAGGAATATACAGAAGCCAGCTAAACCCAAGCCTTTAACTGTTAACAGTAACTATGATAAAAATTTGGCTAAAGCCTTAGCTGCACTAAAACATACAGTGGCTACAAAATCCTCATCTCCACTGAAAATTACCAAGGAACAAACAGCTATAAAGAAAATGACAGTTCCAAATAATAACACAGACTCTAATCAGAAACAAAATTTAAATGAAAGCATTATTAATGAAAGGAAGTACAATTCTGTAAGAGTGGAGGATATAGCTCTAGATATGCAAGTAGAAGATGATAACATAGATTACTCTCCAATAAACTCTCCAAATCGACCGAAAACTCCAATTGATCAAAATAAAACACAAGAAAAACCACAACCTTTGAATCTTCAAGATATCAGTTTCTTTGATGAACAACCAGCTGCTAGTAGTAGTATGAACACTTCAGCCAGACATCCTATGGCCAGTCCATGGAGAGTAGAATTTGGTAGCTTACCTATTAAATGGCAGGTAAATACTTATGTGAAACCCAATATGACTCCAGCATTTGAAAGTTCTTTTATTAATTTTAATGACAGTAATAAAAAGCATGTATATACCAATATTATACCAGAAGCTAACGATTCGCTACCTCAAATAGTTGAAAGTCCTAACTTGAAACAGACTAGCATAATGTCATTCATAAAAGAAGTTGTTGAAAAAAGTGCAAATAAGAAAAAGAAAAGCAAAGCAACACCAGTTAAGGCAAATTCTCTATTTGAGGATACAAACACATCCATTGTAACAGATATTACTCCAAAAAAGCATAACAAAAAATCAAATGAACATGTAACATCAATTAAGGGGGTGTTAGCTGAGAATAATAGTAATAACACTAGTTCAACAACAGATAATGAAAATGCACTTGATAATTCCTGTGATACAAATGAATCTGGTAAAAATAATACATATTTTGGTTTTGATGATACTGAAGACCAAGAAAATATTTCACCTAAGAAGAAAAATAAAGCCAGATCACTGAGAACTCGAACTAGAGGTATATTGCAAGAGTTGAATGCACAAAAAGGACCAATGCGGGCAGTTATACCAGTGATTGCAAAATCAAAGCCTGTTAATAATACAGAAGGATTAAACAAATTATTTGGTGAAGCAAAGTCAGCTACAGAACCCCCAGTTTTTCCCGAAGCAGCTGTCAATACTAACCATGAACTGACTGTAACTGAACAAACTTTACCAGAAGCTGTAGAAAATGATGACTCTCAGTCAGTTCATTTGTTTGAAGATATAGATGTAGTACATCATAAAAAGGTACTTTTTCATTTACTCTTAAGTGTTGCCCTATATTTTCTGTAATCAATCTTTAACCATTGTTATTTTTGCTTATGAATATTTTTTAAATTAGTTAGTACACAAAATATAAAGTTATAAAGTTTTAAAAATATATTTACATTCCAGCCAATCCGTAAAAGTTATGGAAAGCCAAAAAGGGTTGCATTCCGTAAGAACTCCAGAAACAGTGACACAAGTTTGTCAAGTGATGTGAATCAAGCCAGTGATGAGGATTTAGATGACCTGTCATTTAAATTGCCTACAGAAAAGCCTAAAAAGGTTATCAAAAAAAGGAAAACAAAAAAGCAAAAGTTGTCTAAGAAAGAGGTAACATGTCTTTTTTTTGCACATTTTAATTACCTATCTTTATATTGCCTACTGTTATATTAACATATCACCATATTTCAAAAAGAAGTTTGTTTGTTTATATTTTAGATTTCGTGAATTATTTAATGATTGTACTCAAATGTTAAAATGTATATAGAATAATTATTTAAATCATTTAGTCATATTTAATTTTATAAAAAAAATTTAATGTTGCTTGTTACTGTAGCCTGTATATCCATCTTCAAAAAACAAAAAAATTAAGATAAAAAATATTTATTCTGAGTTATTAGTTCCCAAGATCAATCTAATAAAGCAAGTAAATATTGCATCAAAGAAATTGTTCTCCTTTATTTATTATATACAACAATAAACATAATGATTATTTTCACTTCTTTCAGGAACAAGAAGTGGAAGCTTGGGCAGCAGGCTTTAATTCCATGTGTGAAGATATTGATGAGTTTGATCTGGTGGTTGAATAATGTGTATTTTAGTTATAAACTTTAAGTTTTTTATATTGTTTCAGTTTAACAGAAAAGTGCAATTCACACTAAAAAGGTTTTGCTTTTAAATTTTACTGAATGTCCTTAATAACATAGTTGTGGACTTAAAATATATTCTGGTAGTTTATATTTAAAATAGAAAACTTTCTTATGAATGCACACCTTTTTTATGTAGGAGAAAATTAAATGCAAAGTGATTTGACACTGATATTCTCTATATACATAATGAATATATGTGTAGGTTATGTGAACTAAATAATTACTATTTATATTACTAATGGGACCAAGATATATATTCGAGATTGTTTTAATTTATTTTTTTTTATTAAAATCATGTGTGCCATTAAATTTAAGCTTCATTAATCTGCCATTATGTAAAATTTTAAATGTTCAATTTAATCATGATTATATAGTGATGAATGAATGATCACAGAAGATCATCATATTTTAGTTTATAAGATATTTTGGGAGATGCCGGAGGAACATCTCATATATTGTTTTAAAATCTCAATTATTGCATGACATTACTTTATAATTTAAATTAAAAGTTTTGACCTACAGTTTTAAATAAGAATAGTGTTTTATTTTTTCTTAAGGACAGACAATACATGCTTTTTGCATTTAATATTAGAAGATAATGCATAGATGGTAATTTTATTTTCTAATAAAACTGTTGTAATAAAAATAATGTGTTTACGTTTTTATCCAGTTTCTTTATGTTAAGAAGAAAAGAAACAACTTAGCGTTCCATGGATTCACCGTGCGGATACCGGGCCCATCGAAGCTGTTATATATTATCTTATATATAATTATCGTATATATTATTATCGTATCTATTATGAAGCTTCATACTTCCCTGTGTAGTTATGTAAGAAAAAACCAGTGCCAGCACTCCATTCTCCGCTTGCAATCTGGAATACAGCATTAAAAAGCCGGAAATTTCGCTCGCAAATTTGACTTCCAATTAAAAACTCATATGACCATCGCGTAATATTATAATAAACTGGATTACTTATAGTTAAAATATCATTTATTTTCATATTGGATTTTTTTTGTAGCTTCACGCTTTATCCCGCACATGGCAGGGTAGGCAGAGGGAACTGCAGGAACCATACGAACCTAGTGTTAAGACACTCCGTTGCTTAGTTCCTGCTTTCTCTGTCCCCGCTTTCCGCCGTTTTCGAGATATTGCGTGTTGAGTGGCGGAACTCAACGCCGCACTTTGCCTAGTTTCCAGAGCGAAGAATATGGAAATAGAAAAATCCATTTTCCCGGTGTGGGAATCGAACCCACAAACCGTCGCGTTTACAGGCAGAATCTGCGTTACGACGGTGCTATTGGAATTTTATTAATAATATTTTACATGACTAATTTATTGCTTAAAATTCTTAATTGTATATAACATTTATTAAATTGTTCCATCTTTTATTTGACTTTTAAACATACATGTAATCATTCTGTTTTATTTATAAAAGATAACTTAAAAGTTAAAAAAGGCATTGATGCTAACAATAAAAGCAGTCAGAGTAGTGTGTAGGAAACAGGGAGTGTACATCCCTAAAAAAGGTAGCTCAGAAAATGTGTATCAATACTAGCGCCATCTAGCGCTTCGGGGCTTAAATTAATTTAATATTTTGTACGTATTTCATCACTAGATGGCAGCTTGAAGATTATTTATGTATGAAATTATATTATTTTTTTATTTTCCCTGTTTTTTCTAATTTTATTTAATTGACTCAATTGGACCATTTATTTTTATAATCCAAAATTAAATTTTAATTATATTAACATTTAGAAATAAACCAAAATTTGATATCTTTTAAAGTGTGAATGTGATTATAATCCTCCTTGTTAAGTCCTATCTTCACAAATATATGCTGATATACTTTGTCAGATTAATTTCTCGCTATTAATTTATTTATATACAGGTTATGTAAAAGTGTGAATATATTTATATATGTAATATTAACGCTTTGATAAAAATTAACTCATGCCTGAAACATTTCTAAAAATTCTGCTTGCAGCAGGGTTGTCCAGGCAGAGACAATTGCAGAAATCGTAGAAACCTAGTGCCGAGATACTCCGTTCCCTACTTTTGGCCTTTTCGAGGCATTGAGTATTGAGTACCGGAACACAACCCCAAGTTTTGCCTAGTTGCCAGAGCGAAGATAATGGAAATGAAAAATGTCTTTCTCCAGTGGGAGTTAGTGGTTATTTCCTACATTTTATTCAAAGTTAATCTTTTACTATATTCAAGGGTTGTCAAACAAAATATTAAATGGTTCAACATAAATATTCATATTAATTAATTGTAGAATTTATCGATTTGCATTTTCACTATTTTTATATTTGAAAATATAAATCAACCGATTTAAATAAATATATACGTATTTTGAAGTGACATCTAGTGATTTTTTTTTGCTACTAATTACGACCTCTGGCGCACAGGGTTAAACACTTTCAAAGTATTTTACGAGAGTTGCGAATCTACACAAGTATTAGTGTGTCATGTATGAGAAAAAAATGATCAATTTTTACGTAAATTTCAGTAGCTTTTATGCCAATTTTCAAATTCCTTGTTTATGTCTGTGTAGCGCTTTAATTTAAAGCGTTTTTGACGCTTAAGTAGTTTTATACTTATACCAAAGATGGCGCTTTATAGAACAACATGGCAGCAGCATCACTTGTACGTAACATGAGATGGTTATTACATTGCCTAAATGTGGTACATATATTGTATTAATAGTTGTACTGTTTTTTTTCATCGTGATTTCTTCCACATAAGGGGGTTAGATGATAGAATTGTTAAGGCACTCCGTATTGCGTGTTGAATGACCGAACTTAACACTGTGCATTACCTTTCTACCGAGCGAAAGTCAGAGATTCTATTCTGTTTCTCATATGTGTCCATCACAAGTGTCCAATCAGGAGCTGGATCTAATATGGAGAAAGGTTTTTGTGTGGATTTTTTTATAAAAAACCTTCTTTTACAAACTCTACTGAACGTCTGCTGGTTGTTATATTTCTCTGTGCTCTTGCTATTGAATATTGACCACTATCCAAGAGTACCCTACACCCCACCAGCATATGTTTAGCTGTCCATACTATCTCTTTACAGATGTAGCAAGATTTATCGGTAGCTTTACCCCATCTTACTAAATTACTTTGATCTGGAAGAGTCATTTGAAACGCATTTAGGTAGAATTTTAAGAGCGCTGGAGACCAGTCGTGAATTAGGGTGCGCAATTTTAAAGCTAAGGGAATACAGAATTCTCCTATAGTTAGCCACTCGTTTTGCATTTCTAAACCCAATGCGTGCACCTTATACTTGTCGTTCTCGTCTTGCCGAATAAAAGATTTTATATTATCTATGTCTTGAACTTTCCTCTTTGATCCTAACCCTACTTTACTACATTGTGCTCCTATCATAAATTGCTTATGAAATTGAAGTCTTGACTCGAGCTCTGGGACACTTCTGTCTTTTGGAAGTGAGGTAACATCTCATCCCGTGATTTTCCCAGAATATATGTTTTGGCGACTCTTAGGTGTTTATAGAGCTCCGATAGTTTCTTTAATCTCAAACTAAAACTAGACGCTACGCAAAGCTATTGAATGTGCTTCGATGGCAGATCAATTATATTTACTTTCAATCAATCAATTATATTTTATTTACTTCCGCCCTACCTGTAACCAATGCTGCCCTACTTTAAATTTGACTCTAGCTACAGCTCTACAGGGACGGCCCTAGAGCTAAAGAAATATAAAAATACTGCACACGTAAATATTTTGGTCATTCAGTCATCAGAATTCATTCTGTCACATGGGGTCCACATAATTATTAATGACAACTATTTTAAAATTTGTGTTCAAGTAGGTTAAGTAAGAGAAATGTAACATTAACAAAGGGATTTATGTTTTAATACAAAAGAGCCATAATAAGATTTAAAAATTTATCTGAAATCCAAAAAGGATTCACTTTATTTACTGAATGGAAATGATATTGTCCTGTATGGCACTATACAGAGTAAAATTTTAACCCATTAATATAGAGTGTAGAGGATGAATATACTATTTTTCAATTGGACTCTGAAACTACTAAAGGGTTTAATTTTTAATTATTTAAATAAAAATTGTGACAAATTATTGCGAATAAAAGGTGACTTGTTGCTATTTCGTTTTTATAGATAATGGAAGCAATTGTATACCTATACGTAGAAACTCAAGCCACGTGTGGGACATTCATAAGTTACATTGGATAGTTTAAAAATGATAATAAAAGAATTCGAATTTTTAAAACAGTAGGGAACAGATTAGAGTATAAATAATACCTTACGTAAAAAATAGGGGAATTGATATTTCAAGTCTGCTATTTCAGAAAATTAATAACAAAAATGATATTACTTTTGACTTTCGGAGTCCGTCGAATTGATTTCTAAAATAAAAAATTATGTTTTTAATGAGATTTTAGAAGTGTTTAAATATTTTACTTATCGTGTTTGAATTATGAAGGAGAATGGTAATTACTGTGTGATAATGTTTGATGTAATTACCTACATTTTTTTAAAATATTTTAGTTTAAGATTTAAAAAAAATCTGACAGTCTGTTCTCCAATTTTCTTTCAATTTTTGAGACACAGCGTGTTGAATGGAGGAATTCAACCCCCGCGCTGTCTACCAGAATGAGGAAATAATAATTCATTCCCCCGTTTGAGAATTCAACCCATGGCCTTCGTGTGTACAATCATTTATTGAGACCTGTATTACATAATGTATTATTACATTTTCTATGTTATCGAAAACCCTACATTCCAAATACTTTACAGGAGTCATTTGAGGAACACTTATTATATGGAACGGGAAACCGTGGAATGTTGCAAAGTATGTTAACTATATCTTGCTTCTGATATGGTGGGTTTAAGATCTAAAATTTATTAAAAGTGAATCCCAGGTTGTATAAAGTTACAAGTAGTCTTGCGTAGAAAAATTGTATACTATTGTGTTTCAATAACTAAATTTTATATAAGATATAATGGAGTATTATTTTTTAAACTCTAATACACATGTTGTGTATTGTTATACCTTACTGTTATACCTTTTTGTAAGTAATTTTTACCATTTGTCCTCTAAAGCGTATGAGACGGTTTCCTCACAATAATGTAAAACCCGGTAAAAGCGCAGAAAAGCACGTCAGTCGATTTCCATAAACAGGACATCCAATGTACAATTAGTAATCCCACAGAAACAATCTAAAATGAATTAAAATCCAAAATGAATCATATTTTTCCATCTTAGTTAAAGATTAATTCATTCACCAAAGTAAGTATCCCACTTGCTCCTAATGTGATGCCTGACGATATTAAAATGATTGCTCTTCGGCAAATATGGCGGGCCGCTGAATTATAGCGGAAGCAAATATTACCCTCGCAAACATTCGTCCCGGGAGAGCGAGCTAGTTCGCGCACTCAAAATTAAAAGCACACAATGAAAATACTGTACGAAAGCCCCTACTCCGATACCTATGTCGCGAAAAGTAAGTGCCTACTCCAAGCTTCGCTCTTAACGCGGTACCATTGTTGTCAATGAAAATAGTCGCTCAAGTGTTTTTTTGTTTATGGACTCTTCGATGTTGCCACTCGAAAACAAATAGCGGTAACGAGCAATACGCCCTAACAAGCTGCTACAGCTTTTCACTATCCACTGGCCGTTATTGTTTGTTATTGTTATAGCGTTGGCTAATTGCCGGATTTTTGTCTTATATTTATTGTTTATTTGTTTCGGAAACGCATTCAAAAGAGATTCGAAAGTCATTTTTAAGCTAAGTGCTAAAGGTTATTATTCTACTATAATATATGAATATCTAAGTTAAATATCTTTAAACGTGACTGAACAAAGTCACTACTTTGTTGGAGCTAATAACCAAAAGTTCTGATACCGTCGCTGTAATGTAAGTTCACTTTAATAAATCGACAATCGGACTGTTTTAGTCATTTAATTAAAGGGTGACCGCGCTCCAGGTTAGTCGGGTCGGGAATATTAACCGCAATTCTCGGTCAACATTCACAAAATTGACACGTCAAATATTTGTAACTTCGTCCTGGGACCACGTTAGACGGCAAACAGAATCGTGTCTGGTCCTCCCTTAATTTCCGATGTTTCTACACCGTTCCGACTCGATTCCAATAGAGTTTCTAATATATTGGTTCTAGGTCTAAATTTGTGTGCTGACCGACGTGCGACACAGCCGCTTGTCAAAACAAAATGGCGCTGACTATGTTTGAATTGGGCCGTATCAGTCGCGAGCGGAGATTCATTTTGTCGCCTTGCTTAAGATCGTAGTAGTGTTTCCTACATATTGTCTCAGTACACACGGTGAGTGTGTGCCAGCGTGTCGGGCTTGCATTTAAAGCTAGCTACAAATTTGTTGTTTCAGTACAAATACAATGATGATATTGTTTGCGGTTCGACTTTGCGTTCAATCGAGGAGTTTGTTCGGCTGGCAGGGCAGCGTTCGATGTAGCGAGTCAACACTCGTAAATTGATTAAGAGTATTAAGACGATCGACTCTCTTTTCAAACGATTCGTAAGCCATTTTTAACATCTGAATCTTCGTTCCGATGAGCTTGTGTACCTACAAAACATTTTACCGTTATAATATTTGTCCATCTACACGACGTTCATAACTAAGATAGAATTTATAAGTAAATAAAAGACAGCGTTAACATATTTATTATTGTCCTGGTGATATGCTCAATTCAGTGTTTGATCTCCAAATTTACCTTTTATTAAAAACCACTATATGAGGTGTAAACACAAACTTTCAAAGAGGAGCATACTTGACAAATATTATATTGTAAACTTTACATTGCGATAGTAAATATTAAATAATATGTGTACAGGTAAATAATACTGTCGCTAGCCGGTGCGCGGAGCCTACCTGCCGCTCAGTGTTGCCATTATCATAAACCAAACACGTCAATATTTGCCCACACAAACAAGGGCGTAATTTTTAAATAAATTGTGGCATTTCGCGAAATTGCTTCCGCAAATAGAATTGTGGACGAGTCCGCGTGAATGTGTAATGAAGTTTTCTCGTCTCTTTATTCTGTAATGAGCATTTTATTGGTATAATAAGTGACAGTTTTATATCATTTATTTCATTTACATGGAGTATGCTGTGATATTAAAATGTGAAATGTTCTTTGTTAAGATTGCTACGTTGATTTCTTCTACTCAATGATAGATGGCGTTAGTACTTGTTGCGATTAGGTAGGTATTTATAATGTGAAAACATTTTTGTTTAATATTGTTTAGTTTATTTTTACCTTTGTAAAATTATATTGGTGTTGTTATCAATTATAAGTACATAGAATAATAATAATCAAACGGCTTATGATTATAGCAACTACGTGATTGTTCTCATGGCCCTAGACTTGAGTGCTTTGATTAGGCCTACCTCAGAGTCGACCGAAAGGATCTGAATAACATGTTTTTATATTCTATTTCAGTACTAGATAATTCATAATGTACGTATTTCACGATTGTTGTCTTAAGGATGCTTGCTCTATATATGTACGCGTTTCGAGCTCATTTTATGTCTACACACTTATTTATCAGTATTCTAAATTGCCATAAGAAATTGATTTATGTGTAATTGTCATATTGTTATTTATTAGTGTGACACAAGCATTTCAGGTACATTACCTGCGTCCATATTATTAGTCTATATTTTGTTGTATGCTTACAAAAAAACTAAGAACTAAAGTGTATATTACAATAGATACTTATTTATATAATAATAATCACATTTTATATAATCTGTTCCGCCGCCATCTTGCTAAATTTCCCGCGCTCAAGGAAGATAATCCCGCGATTGGCTACACGGACGGGGAGGATATCTTGTTACATGCGGGTCCGACTCACTTGGAATTTAATAGAAGTCAGACGTTCTGTTACACCGAGTATGTTTCCATTGTATAATTAAATGTATAAATACTAAAATTTCCTGACGCCAATGTGCAATTTAAAATGTCTGACTGTAAAAAAGAAGTGATTATCATTTCCTTTTGCATATTGCTATTTTTTAGTAATAATTACAAGATTGCCTAGTAATTTCTAAGTGAAAGAATTTCTAAAAACGGCCAAAGTGAATGATATTTCAGGTATAAATGGAAAAGATAATGGAAAAAGAATCATCAACATATACTTTTGTCTTACTTGATTTTAAATTATGTATTTTTAATAAATAAAATGATGCCCAGTAATATATGTTTTATTAATTTCTAACATATTATGTTCTATTTAGTAATTTACAATTTTTAGAAATTTTAATAGTTGAAGCATATTTATTAGTCGTATACTTTCCTTTTCCTGTCGAGACAAAAAAAAATGTTATATGTACTGCAATAAGTCCTCCTTAATATGACACAATATTAAAAATTACCTACCTAGCCTATAACAGCGGGGATACATAGGGGTAGGCAGAGGGAACCGTAGAAACCATGGGAATACTTCTCACTCTCTACATTTCGAGGTATTGCGTGATGAGTGACGGAACTCAAAGACGCGCTTGTCTAGTTACGAGAGCTAAGAAAATGAAGATGAAACAAACCATTCTCCACTAAAGGGAATCGAACCCACACCGTTGTGTTTATAGGAAGTCGCTATTCATCTACACCACGACGACCCTCAATGTTGTTTGTAGACCTGAAAATATATTATACGAAAGCATAGTTTATTTTAATAAAACTACATATTGGTACACATATACATATAAAGTTCCTATACAAAATATATCTTGCAGCATATGTCGCTTATATTTTCACTTCTTGAACTTGTTGAATGACGAAATCAAACGCAGTATTTTGTGTAACATTTTCAAAATTTATAATAAAAAAACGTTTATTTTTTGCGATTTGAACCTTATAATATGGAATTTATTATAGCATATACATCACTAAGTCACAACGGAGCGTTGTTTTGAAACCAACACAAGGATTTTTATTATAGGTAATTTGAATTAGATTAACATAACACAGGAAGAGAAGGTATCTTCCATTTTAAATTGTAAAATACATTTCCTGTCCAATGATTTGATTGCACATGCATATTTCATTAAATTATTATTTCATGGCCAATTCCGCGATCCATACTAGTATATTTACAAGGCATACTGCGACCCGATACGCTTATCGAGGTGGGGCGCACGGCAGATGCGTCGTCGCATATTTACTTAGGCGTCCCATTTTATCGCATGCACGTCTGGGGGAAGCTTGATAACTTGATACTTACTTATTGTATACGTTAAATATTAAAAAAAATACATTCAATTTTCAACCATAGATGTACTAGAAGATGAAACGGTGGGAACACTAAGATGTCTATTGATTTCAGATTTGTTTGAGCCATCTTTCTAAACCAACTCACATATGGTTATATTTGTACTGGAGATATTGTAGAGGATTTGTATGTAATTTTCCTTTCAGATTTAGCCATTGTATAAGTGAAAGTAATTGTCAATTTCAGGCTAGGATAGGTAGGCTATATTGATACTACCAACACTAGCTTTTCTTGATAAACCAATTATCCAACACGAAAATACATTTTTCTGAATATGAATTAGTACTTGCTGAGATTGGTGCGATCAAACAAATAAATATTTAAGTTGATATTGATTGATGAATTTTCAACATTGGGATACTATTACACGAAATGTCGTAGAAAAGCACTATTCCTCTAGAACACTTTTATTAGCCTAATATACATTTAATTTCTTATTTCTTTTTACAGCAGATCATGTCATGGCAGAAAAAAAATATATTTTTCTCCTACTTCCGTCAAGAATGCTACTAAAACCGTCTTTATTACATATAATTTTTATATTGCGGAGAATATTATTTATATAAATTTAGTCCAAATTCCAGCTGTTCTAGAAACATAATTTATCATCGAAACAGGTAATAGTGTTAGTTTTAACTACATCCAAACTTCCTAAGCTCACGCAATACGTAGTTGAAGTTTAAGCGGGCGAATGTAGAATTTATGTAAAACAAGCCGACGGTGTGCAAACATCGCTCGCTAATACTTGGTAACTGTGCTCGCTAAGTAGATTAAGCACACTACTATAATGATACTAACTTACTTATATTAGGATATTGAAGCTTTTACAATGTGCAAAAGACAGAAATAGATATTGAAAGATTATACAGCGTTTATTTGTCCATTTGGAAATGTACGTGGAAATATTACGTTAGAAGTGTGATATATAAAAGCTTTTATTTAGAAGTAAGTAGCGTTTGAGGACCGTCGTGGCGCAGATGCGTAAGCGTCTGCCTGTAAGCGCGACAGTTTGAGGGTTCGATTCCCACTCGGGGAAGATGGATTTTTCTATTTCAATTTTCTTCGCTCTGGCAACTAGGCAAAGCGCGGCGTTGAGTTCCGCCACTCAACACGCAATGCCTCGAAAAAGGCGGAAAGTGGAGACGGAGAAAGCAGAAACTAAGCAACGGAGTGTCTTAACACTAGGTTCAAAAGGTTCCTGCAGTTCCCTCTGCCTACCTTGCAATATGCTGGATAAAGCGTGAAGCTAGAAAAAGTAGCATTTAAGTGTGGTTGATTATTGTAAGTATAATCCATTAATCGTATGGGAACGTAATTTAAATACATAGAACAAAATACTAATTTATTCTGACATTTTGTAAAGAAAACGTCATCAATAGTTACTTTTGTGTTCTATTTTGCCTTCAAGACCTAGAATAATTGTGGAGTGGAAAGCAAAAGCTAATTGTATAAATGAATTTTAGATTATAACATTATAATTTAAGTATCATAACCATCCATAGCATAATATGTTAAATAGAAACAAAGCGATTCAATTTAGTATTTTGGTATTAACATAGTATTTTGGTTTATAGAGAAGTTTTCTGATCTCAAACAACCAATCTTATCACATAACAATTCGTTATTTCTAGTTTCTTATTGATCATCAAAACTATTGTCTTATACGGCTATTTGATTAATTAAGGGCTGCGTAGGCGGACATATACCTAGGCAGGTAGGTATCAATGAAACGATGCTTCATCATTAAATTTCCGCCCTCGCCCTGGCCGAGCTTTCCCACCGGCGTGGCGATAAAGCCCATAAATAAAGCTGGCAAACAAAGTGCGCAAACACCATAAAACACGGAATGATTGCAATTAAAAACGCATCGCGGTCACGTGGCCGACGCCATCTTGCTCGTGACTAATGTTTGTTGATTGTATACCTATAGGCTAGAATTTAGGCTTTATTAAGTTTATAAACAACTTAAACAAATCTAGTTTAGCATCGCCTTTTTAGAATTAAAAAAAGTACAAATAGAAAAATCGCTTAAGTTAAAGCAAGCAAATTGTAAATTGAAGCTTTCAATAACATATACTACTTAAAAAAAGGGAACTTTCTAAATAAAATTATGGTTTTGAGCTTTTATAATATTGTAGCTGCTTATAGAACAAAATACAAGGATTAGTGACATCAAAGAGTACGAAAAAGCTACCTAAACTTAAAATCAATTAGGATATAGAATGGTTTTAAATATAAGTTATTTATGTTTTACATGTAGGTAGCACGGCGTATATAATAACGACGTAGTAAACAGCGCCCGCTTGTCGGATACGTCGATATCCGAGCTGTTTGCCTCTACTAGTGATTAAAGTAAACAAAAACGAGCGCATTCGAATGTTATAGGCAATAGAGATATTTTAAGAATCGTCGGAATTCATTTTTGCCATTTGCCATTACGATTTAACTATTTGTAATGTCAAAGAAAAAATATCCGCAAGTTTCTTATGCTTAAAATAGTCTTGCGCGATTGAAAATTGTGTTCCAGATTTAGTGTGTTAATTAAATATACTAAAAGCCAGTAGAGAAGGTTCATGGTTCTGGGAAAACAAGGAGCTAGGGTAATTTTTGTGACTTAGAGACTCGAAATCAGATGATAAAGCGTAAAGCTAAAAAGGAACTATATTTTACCTAAATGTAATTGAAGATCGCTGGACTTATATAATACCTACAGTATATAATACCTTTTAATATCATATAACTATTGCAATTTAGTAATATGTCGAAAAAGGTTATTTTAATATTATTATAAGAAGACAACATACGAAGTACGTATATTGACAAGAGGTGTGTTAGGACATGTTAAAAGTTAAATACGGTCTTAAAATAGTACTTTAGTGTTTTCGTTATGATTATTGTGATCTATCTAAAGTATTTTTAGTATTATATTGGTGTAGATAACTATGATTGCTAACTCTGACAAAAAGGCAAAAAGAAAATGTAAAAAAAAATAAATGTTCAAAAAATGTAACTATTTCCAGCTTCCGCTTAAAGCAAAAAACAAACAATCAAAGCTATGCCCAAACAATTAAAACTTTGAAAAGCTCAAATGTGCGCTTTACAAAAGTCTATTACATATTTATATTCACCCTAGTAATAAGTATTTTTTATTTATGAGGCAGAATTGCCCGCGGTGCTAATATCGGTAAGATGCGGATCATCCCGTGCTTAGGGTCCAAAAGGCCCGGGGCTTTTATGCACCGTTTCGTACATTTGACGTTTATTAACCGGCATGTTTGCGGATTGCTTGATTTTTTTTGTATTATAATTGTTTTTGATTTAATGTAGGTTTTATTGTTTATTATTTTTGTTTGTTATACCGTATTATATCTTTATGTAGGCATTTATCTTATTTTATTGAGATGAACATTTTATTTGGATGATTATGTCAACCTCAGGAACTGCCAGTGGGGCCGATTACTTTACGTTTTCTCATTCAATTTAGCTCGTTATAGATGTTACGTTACAACACAATTATCCGTTATTTTCATTTGACTAAACCGATGAAATCGCTGGTAGAACTAAGAAAGTTAAAGAATTATGTTGTAAAGTAACAGGACACTAATAGAAATTGATATATAATTTTATCGTGTATAGCAAGGTAGAGCCTCGTAGATACGAGACGTAGAGAGTATCGAGTTACGAAATAACACGCCCAGGCCAGATTTGGGAAATAGAAATAATTTATAACTGTTTACACAATTCGTTTCTTCTTCTTCTTCTTCTCTGTCAGCATGATTGTGCACACTGTTGGGCATATGCCTATCCTAATCTCCTCCATTCTGCGCGGAGTTCAGTTTGCCGCATCTTCGATGTCGTCGGTCCATCTTGTCAATTCATTTATAGTAATTAAATTATCTTGGTATGTATATCTTTTGGACAAATGGAATTACTGTTTACATCAATGTAGCTAATCGCCTGTTTTAAAACAAATATTTTCTGCTTCGCCTTTGTATTTTTTTTAACAGTAATAAAAGAAGAGTAGACACATCCAAAAGTACATCTTCATTGTTGTATGGTTGTTTTTGTTTAGAATTTCTTATAACTAGATTTGAGAGGACCTCTCGCGTTTTCACTTCACGTTATTATTAAGAATAATATGCACTGAGTGACAGAACTAGCACTGTACGTTGTAGAACAAAACAGATCTTCGGGATAGACATATTATATTCGCTCTTATAACTTTGTACCAACCACCAAAGCGACAGTCAATTAAAAGTAAATAAAAGCTCGAATAAAAAACATATCCATACAATAAGCCCTTTTATTGAAAATATTGACAAAATACACGCCATGATGTAATGAGGCAACGTCTTACGGTAAACGGGATGATTGTTCGAAGGAACTTCGATCCCCACTCGCTGTAGATCTCATTTCGTAGTTTTTTCTTCACCCCATCTTTAAACAAAGCGAATACCGCATTTAGTTGCATCTTTAGGTGTAGTATATAATGCCAAGAATTCAAGTTCAAAGCGGAAAACGTAGTGACTTGACACTAAGTTCTTACTGCATTCCATAAATATGGGGTAAATTTGGTGCCTTCTCTTTAGACATAAAAGTGAAAAAAGTTAATAAAATAGTATGAGTATATGGCTCATTTTAAAGTTTTCTCGACAATATTTCCGTTAATATTAAAATGTTATACGCTGAGTTATCGTTTTCTAAGAATTTCTTGCCCAAGACGTTGTATATGGAATATTTTAAGATAGCGCCGAAGTTTGTTCAGGGAGATAAGCAACGTAGCGGATGCCCGCTGTTTACTTATACCATACATGTACATATTAGCTATATATACTTGGTTTATGTTCTGTACAATGTTAGTTTTTTTGTTCAAATTAAAATTTTAATGCTAGTAATATAAGTTATTTATTATTAAGAAAAATAACAACTTATTAAACTATAAACAAATAAAAATTTTATAAAAAATAAAACAAATTACAGTTTTCAATTTATAAAACATTTACCCGTTTTAAGGGCCTACGATTATAAGGTTGATTATACTCTTTTGAGTTAAGGGATTAAGGAAAGCACACACTTGATTGATATTGAGTTTTTTTAGCATTGCAAATAAAAAAGCGAAGTTATATTCAGTACGTCATATAAGTACATAAATATTAGTAAAAATGTGACATATTAGTTCAAAAAAAGGAATCCGTGTGCCGTCAAGGCGCAGACGCGTAAGCGTCTACCTGTAATCGCGACGGTTTGTGGGTTCGATTCCCACTCGAGGAAGATGGATTTTTCTATTTCCATTTTCTTCGCTCTTTAAAACTAGGCAAAAGCGCGGCGTTGAGTTCCGCCATTCAACCCGGAATGTCTCGAAAAAGGCGGAAAGTGGGGACGGAGAAAGCAAGGACTAAGCACTGGAGTGTCTTAACACTAAGTTCCACGGTTCCTGCAGTTAAAAAAAAAGACAGACGAACATTTCCAATAGACAGACGAACTTATAAAAGTTATGATTAGTTGTAGTATTAGTTCATATATACTTATAATTTATCAGTTTTTAGACATTTTCGTTAAGTTGAGTGGTAAGCGCGGAATGGAATGCAATTTTTTCGTTTATAAATATTATCAAGTCGAATGGAGTTACTACTTAAATTTTATATATATATATATATATATATATATATATATATATATATATATATATATATATATATATATATATATATATATATATATATATATATATATATATATATATATATATATATATATATATATATATATATATATATATATATATATATATATATATATATATATATAATGTACAAATTTGAAAGTCGATATAACTAAATGAATTATGTATGCTGTTCGTAAGCACACACTAAGTGCCACTGTTTTTCCCTTCCCATGGGGCGTGGCACTACATCCAATATTTATGTAACGTTTCGCAGAATTATGCGCATGAATGTAAATAAAGTACATAGATTATATTAAAAAATCTTTTAAACGTCCAGATGATATAAATAATGAGATCTCATAAGAACATTATGTGAAATAATTATATAGGTATTTAATTTGAGTAATATTAAAAAGATCTGTAAAAAATAAATACTTTTGTATATATCAAATAATCTTTTGTATAGCTTTAGCTTTAAAAAATTGGCTGACAATTATCCTTTTATTATCATGTGTATATATAATCTTATGTCTAGGACTTATTTTTATAATAAAATTAATTTTATTCTAAAAAATATACTAAAAATAGTTCGTAATTTTCCTTATATTATGTATATATACATACAAACATTCTGCCATGTAACCAATTTACAGATATTTCTTACTTCGTTTCCAACGGCTTGCCAAGTGAATATACCAAACTTCAATAACCATTAAAAGTCGTATGAGGAAAGATAAGTTGATCGGCTGCACCGGCAGACAAGCCTGTGTCAACATCGGAGGAATTAGTCCAAATTATGCCCCCCACCCCTCATACCAGGCTCCGAATCAATATTTGTTGTCCGCACTCTTCTGCCTTAATACAACACGCACAATATCCACATATAGAAGTTTTAAAGCAAAAATATGTTCTAAACTTGTAGAGTAAAGTCAAAATTCGCTAAGCAAATCATGTGGCGCGTAAGCCTTGTATCGGCGAGTTCTCCAAGACTCATCCCCGCTGTTGCCTTCTCTTTATACACAATGTCGTCTCACTCTAACTGTGTTTTCCGGGCAGTCTTGCTGTGTTGAATATATTTCTGGAAATGTTCAAGCTAATTTTATGACGGCGTTATATATAAACAATATATGTACCTACATACATATATACCTATGCGTAAAAATAAAATTATAAATTATAGCATATATAACGTTGTATATAAGTATGGACTACTTGTAAGGAGTTTCAAAAGAAATGCTAAGTTAAGCCGCTCCAACGTATAACCACTTAACACACACCCATGTCGACGTCCACGTACACCCATTTACATGTAAGTCACACGTCAATTAATATAAAAACCCGTATCTTGTTGAATATTCATAAAGAACTGCTAATTGCACAAGTCGGCAAATACGAGAGCGACGGTTCCTAAGGCCTCCCTCCCCCTCAAAAGGCCAACCCTGCACACTCCACTCGTACACACGCACACGCAGGCGGGGAGGCGCGCGCATCGGGAAAACTACGGCTCTTACGCTCGTATTGTGCATGAGAACTCGATTGTGTGTCGCGAAAATGTTAGAACAAGCTTAGTGGTTGTATTTTTTATTTGGATTTGCTTTTAATTTCTAACTAATAATAAGAAACAATACTGTATATTGAATATGCTATGTGTAATTGTATGAACCATAAAATATTTTTAAAATATATTTTGCGTGATGGGTGGTAGAACTTAACATCTCGCTTACCTGATTACCAGAATGAACGAAATAATGTATCTTCCTCGAATCGAACCCACAAACCGTCGCGTTTACAAGCAGAGTCTGCAGAAAGATATTAAATTACAATTTTAAAAATTTACATATATATATGTATTGAAATGTATCTACTTATTACTTAACCATAGTATAATTTTAAAAAAAATCCTTATAATTTAACCAAGATACTCACACATATATCTATATATACCTACGAAAAATTTAGTTTCATCTAACAATTCAACACAGTCTATACGAAACGCGTGTTCACTGTGTGCGCATCTATTTACGCGACAAGTAAATATGTACCCGACGTTGGAGGCTGCATTAATAATTCAATTGGTTGTTCGCTCAGGTACCGTTTAAACGATTTTTAACTTGCCGTCAAACGGATTAATTGGGGACGAGAAACCACTTTTTGTGTACAGATATTCAGATTTAACAAAGATTTCAGTTTATTACTTAAATAATTGCTGCAAATTTAATGAAGAATATACATTTATATGATCGAAAAATGTGCCTAAAATGATTAAGTAAATAATAAGTTAATAAGTAAATAAATTTTAAATTCCATATAAATGCATTAGATAAAGTTAGATAACGTGTACTGTTATTTGATTTTTTTGGTCTTTTTCCACATCTAAGAGTTATCCGGGATTAAACAATTTAGGAGAACTTATTGTTAAGACAATTAATTGAGTGTCGAGGGTCTTGTTTAGTTCTGACAACAATGAAACTGAAAATGGAAATGATAATATTTTATTTTCTTGTTTCAGAATTAAATTCACAGTCATAGCTTTAACATTCAAAAATTGGGTCGCTGTGTCGATAGGCATTGTGATTTTGCTTCTGCAGGTAGTAGAGAACAAGAAATATATTTTGTGGTATAGAAAATATCTGAAAGATTAAAATATACCTTCTAATACTACCTACTAGCACCTACCTATATATGTATATTATAACCTAACACCAAATCTACCTTTGGTTCATTATCTTTGTCTATTTCTCTATTAGTAAGGTATATATAGATAACAATACAACTTATACGTATTGCGATTATTTTCAATTTACTTGAGCAATTTGTAAATTTATTTTATAAATTAAACACCCAATAACGGAATGACTAACTAACACAGTGACTTACAGCTGATCGGGGTCGCACAAACAGACAAACATGCGGCCCCGTTTCTTTGACAAATACTAATATTTGAAAACCTCGCGTATTAGAGGACGATTTTGCGAGTGTGAATACGACTTTATATGTTTACTAGACGGATGGGTACTGTTTGAGATGTTCTTGTTCAATAATTAACTTAGTTTATTGTTTTTGTTATGCTTTTAATATCAAATATGTTATTTTTTTATGTATTTCGAAACGTTTCTTATTTACTTAGCAAACTGCTTTTCGATGAGATGATAGTTTCTAGTACTAATGACATGTTTAAGAAATTTTTAGTAATTCTAGTAATCTACAAATAAACATAATAATAAGTAAGAAACGTCAAAAAAAATGGATGGTGGCATAGCTGACTCTTAAATGCCTAGCTCTCACATAGTAAACCGGATATTGTAGCTTTACCTTTGATTCCCGTTCAGGTCCTTTCCAAATATCGAATTTGATATAAACCGCAAAATATCAACAGCCAATCTAATTGATACCCTGGAGAAAAGTTAAAATAAGTTAAAAGGAGAAATATAAGAAGAAATATTGACTAGAAAATATGAGACGATGGATTTTTCTATTTCCATTTTCTTCGCTCTGGTAAACTAGGCAAAGCGCGGCGTTGAGTTCCACCACTCAACACGCAATGCTTCAAAAACGGCGGAAAGCGGGGACGGAGAAAGCAGGGACTAAGTGACGGAGTGTCTTAACACTAGGTTCCCACGGTCCCTGCAGTTCCCTCTGCCTACCCTACCTTGTGCGGGATAAAGCGTGAAGCTAAAAAAAAAATATACGAGACTAATATAAAAGCAATAAAACACGGTATTAAAGAGTAACAATAATCTGTATGTTTACTTCACGACGACTCTTCGAGTCAAGATCGATTTTATGCAAGTAATGAGTACCAAAATTGTAGTCTCCGGTCTAAATCGTATCTGATATTTTCGTTTCGTAGTGACTTAAACAAAACGCAACGAAAGAAACAATAAAACGAAAGGCGATCGAAAGAGCTTTTCCTTTTATTAACTTTAAAATGTTTGGAGTCACCGATCTTTTGAAATAAGAGGAGTATTCAATTGTTTTTGCAAAAAGCTATTTCCAAATATGTTTTAAGTTAAATTTTTCTCTTTTTAAAGGAATTTGTGATTAAGACACTTTGCATCCCACTTCTTGCACAGTTATCAAAAAGTTGCATGTTGAGGGATAAAATTAGCTTTGCGCTTATTAAAACGTCATCCCCCAAAAATTTTATGGGAAATGAAGAACAATATTAAAGACAACTTGATTCTTTGCGTTTTCCTCGCAAATTGCAACGAAGATAAAATATTACATTTACATAGTATCAAAATGCGAACCTCCACAAAGAAAGTTTCAGTCGAGCTGAAGTCGGGACGAGGAACGCCGCCGGCCAGCGAATATGCTGAGTGTACTTTGAAGAAACTGCTATGACTTTATAATGTTATATGTGTATAAGTTCAGCTTTAAACCTGTTTATGAATACCTACGCAATGTACGAATATATTTTTAACATTGTATTTTCGTCTGAAAACTTAACCATAGAGGAATAATACTTTTTTTATTAAAATTTATAAGATTATTCAATATTTATCTATCTAGTACTTAGTATCTTTTCTGATATAAGCAACAAATTATAGTACGTAGTGCCTTATCACTAGTTTCCGGTGATTATCACGAATCATGTAGTTTTTGCTAGTAAATAAAATATTATGTTGACTAACTCAACATGACTAGCTTCACGCTTTATCCCGCACATAGCAGAGTAGGCAGAGGGAATAGCAGGAACTGAGATAACCCAGTGTGAAGACATTCCGTTCTTCGCTTTTCGCCATTTCGTGGTATTGTGTGTACTCTATATTATTAACGTTAACGAATGTCTTAGCTACATAGGTACTACACATTTATGATAACAATATGATGACAAGAGCAATATTTGATTAATAATTAAAATAGTAGCCGTAATATTAAATATTGTGACAAGCAGAGTAATTCTAAGAGTTTTGTCTTCTTAATCCTTCGGTATAAAGTAAATTCTTAATGCATTTAAACGAGTATTAGTAAACTATTCGTTTTCATAAGCCTGTATAGTGTATACAGGTTAGTTAAAGTTGGAGTTGAGCGCCCCTGTATCTTTGTTGAAATATTTGCAGTGTAAGCGGTGACTATGCGTTAAGCCTTGCACACACTTTGGATGTAAATAAAAAAAAATAACTGCAAACATCATGTTAAAAACAAATTGTGAATGTATAATAAAGTTATTCTATATAATTTATTATTTAGCGTATATATATATATTTTTATTTGGGCACACAATAGTTGTTATACAATATATTAAGCACGTTAAAAATAATTAAACAACTTATTAAGTAAGCGTTACTTAACTTAAGTTACACTTTAAATTAAAATTATAATGAAAAAAATGTAAGAACACAAAAAGCAATACACACAAAAAACACAAAACAATGTAAGAACACAATTCTTTGTGTTTTTTGTCATAATATGGTAAATTTGCTAATTCATTTTGATTTCTTTTTCTGGTGAAGCTTTTAGGCGAAGTATGAAATATACGTTTTAATATAATTTTATTAGTAGGTAAACAGGCATTTAAATTAATATTTTATTATAGTTTTATTTAATAGAAAAGCATATTTCTTATGTGTATCGTCTATTAATTATTTTACCTTGATATATATTTAGATACTTTGATATGTGTAGACGGTCCTTTAGGCATACGTACCGATGTTAGGTGCCAGTTGATTGTTGATCCAGCAAATTTGTTCTTCGTCTCACTGCGACAGGATTAGCCTGTTTTTCCAAAGATAAAATTGTATCTAGTTACATTATAATAATTATCTGTTTGTGGATTTGCGAAATAATAATGATAGTATTTTATTTACAGCTGTTGCGTCGACTTACTTGCTAATTGACATTGATTGTATCTTCAAAAATATTTTTTTTTTAGCTTCACGCTTTATCCCGCACATGGCAGGGTAGGCAGAGGGAACTGCAGGAACCATAAGAACCTTGTGTTAAGACACTCCGTTACTTAGTCCCTGCTTACTCCGTCCCCACTTTCCGCCGTTTTCGAGGCATTGCGTGTTGAGTGGCGGAAAAAATGTAGAAAATAAAAACATTTATACAGATTCATAATTTTAATAATAAATGAAAACTTACTCCTAATTTTAATATTTTAATTTTTTTATTTCCTGTTCTATATTATATTTGTACCTATAAGTATTAACCATTAACCAAGGATAAGTGTAAAATAGAAAAAAAAAACATAAGAAACTTCACATACAAGAAAATTTTGGAATTAAAAAGAATATTTAATATATATTTTTTTATTTAAATTGTATGTACACAACGTACGCATAAAATGCAATCGTAATTTAAATTTGCCATGAGACGTCGTAACCTCGATCCGAGAACAAGATGGCGGCTTATCGCGCGCCATGTTTGAAGAGCGAACTGCGCAAGAGTTTGTTTTCTGGAACCGAGACCTTATCATGTGACTTTGGACCATCTTTCATAATACAACGCAAATATATTAAGGTCCAGTGCAGATTTGTTAGCACAAATAAAATATTCTTAGAACATTTTATTTTATTAATAAGCTGAGCTTTGAAAGATAATTTTATTTTAAATAATCTAAATTAAAGGTTAAATTTATATATTTTCTATATTTTTACAATGCCTGACTTTATGCTATGTATAACACACAATATATTCTGATTGTGATATGATTCTGTTCCTCACAAATAGAATTACTAATAAAATTATAATACTTTACGTTCATTCATAGTGACAATTTATGAAAGCTAATTTTTACAAAAGTAACAAAAATATCGTAATTTTCTATGACTCCTAGATAGTAGAATATTCGATGATGGATACATAAGCTAGAATTCACTAGCATCCTTAATTTATAAACTTATAAATAAATAAATATTATCAGATACTTTTAAACTTATACAAATTTTGATTAGTAAAATCTAGAGATAAGGCTCTCCCTTTTCTTAACTTATATAATTGGGATATATTATTATTTATTTACAACGTGTTAAAAGAAATTACATATCTTGGTTATGTAATTTACCGCCAAATTCAAAGCAACAAAATAGTGTCTATGTACATTTATTTATAATTAAATGAATAAATATAATCCTGGCTACGTAAAAACCTTTATCAAATGTGCATAAGTTTTAAAAACAATCTGCCTACTATGTCAATGAGGACTTTAGGATTATAGTGTTTGCGTAATTAAGAGTCGTATTTATCTCTTTGTTAGATTCTTGTTGCTAATGTGATTCATTGTTAACACACGTATGTACTTATTTCTCATATCGCCATTGTACTTCTGAGAGGTTTAAATAATTATATATGCATATTCACTATTTTTAATGTTAAATTTTAGTAATAGTTACACGTCTATTTTTTTTATAATTAGCTTTATGCTTTAACCCATAGGTATACCCATATAGCAGAATACCGCGGAACCGTTGAAATCTAGTTATAAAACACTCCGTTCTTCGAGACACTGCGTGTTGAGTCGTGGCACTCAACGCCGCGCTTACTTAAACGAAAAAAAAAACATTAGATAAATAGAATAATTTATATGAAATTGTAATTATTTTATTTTAAATTTTCTTATTTATAATCGCGAAACACAGGCAATATATTTTAATTTCATATATTTTAGTCGTATAGTTATCACAAGAGAATCTATTCTTGGACATGTCCTGTTTTTTATATGTATTTATACTTTGGACCTAAAGCTTTATTAAAATACACACGAATCTTCACATATCACCTGAGTTTAAAATAGAAATGCGATTGTTATTCTTGATTTAACTATATTCTTTAACTAGCAGGTCTTTAGTACTTCATATATGTTAAACCATATAAGTTCTCCTTGTGGCCTATCTAAAAGATCATTGTGAAATAAAAGTAAATATGTTTTAAATAGTATTATAACACACTGCCTTATTAATAATGACTTTGTAAGCGATTTCTTCACTTAAAGACTAGAGTGGGCTAAATAAATATTATACAGAACACACAAACTGCGTAAACATAGCGCTTACATGGAAAATATTTGGTAACACCACCTAAGTAAGCCAAGGAGTTTATCTTAATGATATATAAATAAATCATTTTAAAATAATGTACAGTAGAAACAGATGTAAGTTATGAAACCTATAAAGATATTTTAAGTTGTTTCCTCTTGTAAAATATACTTACCTACTCTATTAACTTGGAATGAACTTAGAAAATAATATTAAGTGCTACAAGTCTGAGTAAAAACGTAAAATCAATGCATATAAAGGTAAAATGTATATTGACCCCCAATGTCTATCTAATTCAGCAAGTAAGCAAACCGATTCGTAATAATATGTTTATTTCTTTAAGTTCTATATCCTGTGTAGAGCAGGTACCACTGCCCTATGTCTATTATCCTAGTAACCTAGTGAAAAGTCTCTGTTCTCCACTTTCTAGACAATTACAAGACTGATTGTCGTGGCACAATGAGTTGCGGAATTCAACACTGGCTTAATGGAATCAAACTAAATTTTCAGTGCTAACTTTTACGTAAACTGTTCAATTCTATCTGAAGCTGAATTCGTGACAGAATTGTAATCTATAGAGTTACATTATATATGGCTATTGAAAATAATTCATAAGAAACAGCCGAATAATATTACAATAAAATAAATTAAATTATTTATTCACGTGTTCTTTAGTTTCACTCGTTCAAGGTTTTTAATTATTGAAATAATTTAATATGTGTTCACGTCAGAATTTATACTTAAATATGTTTAAATACTATATCCAATTATGATTTATATTTATTTGTGTTTCCGTTATTTTTTTGCCATCGATATCTGTTTTAAAAAGTTAGGTATAATAAAAAATTGGGTTTAAATCAAATAACTAATTAGTTAGTTATAGTTTTATTTATAAGCATATATTACAGATAAGTAGATATTATTATAAGTGTGTAGATTAATAATATTTAAAGAAGTATTTGTATCTCGAAAATGGAAATTTGAATGGAAAATTGTAAGCATTTGAGCAAAATCGAGACAGGTTGTTACTCATCCATATTATAATAAGTGTTTTCTATAAGATATTGTGCAAAGTTGTATGTAGTAGCTAGGTTTCACCTGCGCCTTTGTTCACAAAATTAAAGAGTAACATGCAATTTTTTATACTTGTCGGGACGTGATCGAGATATCTAAATCAAATCAAATAATTGCTCAAAAATTTTGTTTCAAAAATGGACTCTTTAACCAAAAAAAGGTTTCTCTAGTAAGACTAACGGATTACAAACAAACTCTCATGCATAATTCTCTAGCAAATTTATCTATATGTAATATACAATAATATTTACAAAGCGAATTGTTCATTGTTAACCCTGACCGTGATCTTGTGAGCAGGTTCGGGCGCGATAGCTAGTGTTAATATTGGCACCGTATACTGTAACTGTTTGATGAACGCTTTACTCTATCAATATATAAACATAATATTTATATTTGAGGCACTTTCGGCTCGCTCACAACGCCACTTGTGTAATTTGTCACTGAAATTGATAATCTACGGGCCTAGTGTACATACAAACGTGGCTATTGACTGTAGTAAAGAAAATTGTGGACGAGGCATTCGTTAATGTGTTTTGGCATTGTTAAATAAGTACAAATTTGAGCTTCGATTGAGTTTTTTTGTCAAATTTGAGATATTTCGTCTGAAAGTGGAGAGCGGAGTGTTTTTACACTATGTTCTCTTTTATTGCTTTGTTCTTTGCATAATACAACCTGAAACTAAAGATTATTAAATTTAGTTTAAAAATAAAAATGCTAGTAAATATACAATATAAAAAATGCACATAAGACAAAGGTTCTGATATTTGAAAGAGACGAGGTAAAGACAATTTTTGTGAATGGAAAATAAGCGAATGAAGTTCTTAAGAAGTATGTTAAGTAAAGATGGAATATACAAAATGGATATACAAAGACATATTACTGCTGGCAACAATGAACGATGCCCTAGCTGCGTTATTGAGACTGCAGAACGTCTGTGTTACTGCACATTTGCCCGTATACAATACAGTTCTGGTTCTGACGCTGTTATGTAGCAGTGAATTGTGGATATTGAAAAAGGAATGAAAGAAAGAAGAATACTGTGGAGATGACCTAATCCGCAACAATGTAACACTCAAGATGGTAGGTTCCAGCGAATCCAGGAATGTCATAGTGAGAATGAAGAACGTGCTCAGATGGTTTGGATACGTCAAAAGAACGGGTGATGGTAGAATGATAAAAATGATACATGAAGTAAAAGTGAGAGTAAGAGGTGTAAGGGGCGATTTCGGCTGACTTTCGAAAACATACAGATATTGGGGGAATGTCACATACAGACTCCCTGGAGAGCATGTATAAGGGGTTAATGACAGTGGACGAGGCTAAGGAAGTATGCAGGGACCGCAGCGTTTGATATTCCGCTCTCTTTGACTACCACGCTAGAGATAATGCGTGAGTTATGTATATATATATATGTATATATATATATATATATATATATATATATATATATATATATATATATATATATATATATATATATATATATATATATATATATATATATATATATATATATATATATATATATATATATATATATATATATATATATATATATATATATATATATATATATATATATATATATATATATATATATATATTCTACTAATCTTTTAGTGTAATTTGTTATTCGTATAGAGCAATAGAAATAATAAATGAATAAATATTTTTTTTGACACAGTTGATTCATACATTACCTGGAAATTACAAACTGCTTGTTTTCATTTTTCATTTGTATTCATATTTTCTGATTACTATAGTAAAAAAAAGTAAAAGATATGTAAAAGAGGAAGAAGAAAAGAAGAAAGCGACATTTTGTTTACATGTGTGTATTACTTTTAGTTTGAGCACGATTAAAATCTACAATATTTGAATTCGATACACTTTGCCTCTATTTTATATTAACACAATAGTGCTAGTATTTTTACTGTAATTTATTCACGAGTTTATGCGTGGAGCCTGAATAAATATGCCTAAGTAATTATATAATATTGTTAGCAGCAAATAAGCAATGATGTTGCCACTCAACCAGCCAGGCAGTAAACAGGTATATCTAAATTACCAGTATTTAAATTTAAAATTGTAATTAGCAATGAGTCTTGTAACATAGCAATATACATTTCTATTCATTTGGCAATGCGTATGTCACTGAAGCCAGTAGAAGTGCCCAGGTATTTATAGACTAGAAGAATATTATCTATTTATTATAATGAGTAGGCATGACACTATCTTCTGACCACGATAAATTATATTTTGGATAAATATTAAAATATAGAAAATTTTAAAATATTCAAAATTAATATTTATTTATAAGTTAAGAGTATTTTTCTTTAAAATGTCATAATCCACGTCCAATAAGGCAGATCAAACACACAGACGTGTGACTTTCAATAATAATCATGTTTGTTGAGATTGTTAGCACTAACGGCCATCTTGTATGGCCTCGGACAAATGTCGTGGAAAATTTTAAAAGGAAATGGAAAGAAACTTGTAATGTACAAAATATTGTATATTAAATTTCTCATTTACGCCTAAAGTTTGAAGAAATAAGCAAAAGTTTTAATTTCTAATAGAAATACGCACAAGCACTTTAAGTTCCGAGTAAGCTTATGAAGTCTAGGAAATAAAAACTGTAGATATAAATTCTTATTTATTTAAGCTACAAACACTAACATTCTGTTTAAAAATAAACATTATTTATGAAGCTTTAAACGTGTACAAAGAAACTCTAGTAATAGTTTAGCTTCATTTAACTCTAGGGCTATGGTAGAAAGAAGAGCAAACGCTCTATAACTGAGTTTTATAAATTTAGAAACAAGTATAATTAGAAAATAACTTTGAAAGTTTTAATATAAAAAATATTGTAAGATATGATGTACAATCTAATAATTTATAAAAAAAATTACATTCATACAAAAATGTTGTCATGACGCAGCGCCACAGCATCTGGGACTGCGACGGTTGCGAGTTCAATTTTCACTCAGGAATATCTTAATATAAATTAATATTAAGCCTAAATAAAGCTTTAACTGCATTATTTTTACAAAACATTATGGTTCAGTCGAACCACCCCTCACTGAAACGACGGTAGCGGATTCAAATTCTTTAAATCAGAAAAGAACGTACTAACCAATGTCACCATGCGTCGTTGTAAGATGAGGAACTTAGAGCAGCCTTTAGAGTTTGTAACCCGTGTATAGCATATGCATGGAAATGAACTCATGACATGATCACCCCAAAAAAAGCAAGAGAGATAAAAACTTAAGAATAGTATAAAAAAAACAAAAAGCAACTCGCTAGATTTCCATCGTTGTTTATCGAGTCACTTGAAGCAACATTCTAAATTAATTTGTAGAGTCTTAGATATTATTTTACCAGTAAACAGTTCTAGCGTTTATTGAAGCAAATATTTAATGTTTAATTCGAATATACTCTGGATTGCAACGAAAAATATTGTTTATTAAATGTTTGTTAATACTATTATTTGATATTGACTTTGTGTTGTTTAGCTGTAAATATTTTGAATACATACTTGTATAAGAACTTGTATTTAATAAAAGCGTAAGTGACTAATCGTAATTGTTAAGCAAAGAATTTGAATTGACTACTTTCACATTGTTTGTCAAATAATGTAATTGTCTTTTGTATTATTTATGAGATAATAGATATTGTCTTCATATTTCAGTTCGTTACTTTGTTTATGTGGATTATAATATGTAAATTATTCCATAGTAAGTAGCAGCTTAGAGAAGTTATCTTTTTAAGTGATCCTCTATAATACCTAAGATACATAAATGCCAATTTTTAGTACTGTACGCTACTTGCTATAAGTTGCTACGTTTGCTATTTGCTATAAGTGTACCGGTAAGTCACTTAATAATAGAAGAATTTTACATTGACTGCATATACTTGAACTGAGAGAATATTTTATTTTGCAATTATCCCTTGCCCTGATAAAAATGAAAAAAATAGCAATCAAAATAATTAATATTAATTAATTGTAGTAAATTCGCTAAGGCACTATTAGAAGCTATTTATTCTTATAAAACACAAATAGTGCATAATATACGACTGTGTAGATTAAAATATTTTTCTTAAATTATCTAAACTAACTACGGGTCTTCTGCTTCAAGCACTCATGCCGGAAACGCAAGAGACAGATAGCCAAGGTAAGAACTATAAAGAATCATACATTACGTACTTTGAAAATATAAATTTGTCAACTTTTATAACTTTACGTGTATATGGATTTTTCGTACCAATTCATAGAACAAATTGGAGGTAACACTTAAAAATAGTATATTTAAATCATTACCAAATATATCACAATTACATACGCAAATCTTATTGTTTATGACAGCAGCTCAAATCCTTGTCATATATAATGGGTATATCTACAATGAAACAAAGAACATTTTTGCGTTATTTTAAGCCTGGGTAATTAAAATGGAACTTTCCAAGACGCCTCTTATCACGATAAGAGATAACATTTAGTATTTATCTTGTCATTATTCGCGAATGCTGACACCTAGGATACCTGCTGTGACTTATACTTGTGTCAGTTTTAAGTCTCGTGATTTCCTGTTTGTCATTTATAAATACGACTCCAGTCATTGTAACATTAAATGGTTATTGCCTAAAACGTAATAGGTACATGAAAACATTTATATCTACTGAAATCATGCGGTTTGTTAAATGTTTACAAAAAAAGTACTAACAAAAAAGGTATATAAAATTAAAAAATATGATTGGAAAATTTTGAAAAACATTACATGCTTCTAATATGAATATTTTTATTATCGTTTTATACAGTTAATATCAGCTAAACTATAAAATAAGAAATGAAGGAACAAAAAAGTTCTTGATATTCTAAGAACGGTATTTCATAATAATTTTTCTATAGTTCTCGGGCTCCATTAGGCCCGGAAGCGGCTAGTTTCGAAGCAAAGGGGACATTATTTGATTAACACTAATTAGAGAACATTTCGGAGTTGCTAAGAAAACCTTACTTTACGACTTTAAATTAACTAACACGACTATCAAAGAAACCGTATGTATCTGAACATAGAGTTCATAATTGTATTTTTAAACGTTTTAACAGCAAAAATCTTTTCTAATTGCGTAAATCCAATTTGGGATGAACGGTGAAAGCAGGCGCTTTCTCAATGCTACATGCAACTTTTGTCAAAAAATATAATTATTATATTATTATATAGCATTTACTTTCGCTTCGCTTTGATGGAGCTCTAAGTTTAGAATAATTCATGAAAACGTTCAAACTATATATTAGCTTAATTTATGGTAAAGTTAAATGAAAACTTAATTTTGTTAACGTATATACGTATTTGTATATACGTTAACAAAATTAAGTTTTCATTTAACTTTACCATAAATTAAGCTAAAGTGATTTACGCTTTATCACAATTTACAATTAATTTATCATCTAATAAACAGCTAAGTATAATTTCACACATTACCGACCCTCCTCTACAATTAGTAAAACCATCAAACCCTTACAAAGAGATAAAAGACAATAAATCAATATCATCTCGAGCGATTACACGAGTAATTTTTCACAAAGGACGAGTCAAACGTATCCGTAAAAGGCCATTCATTCTAAACGGGGGCTAACAACATTATATCCATGTAATACATATTTTATTATTACCTTTATGGTATGTTTAATTTTATAGCAACCCCGTTTTTTTTTCCATCGCTACAATAGCAGTTTTTCTATTCAATAGGGGGCGTTGTATTGTTGTACAATATTATACAAACGTTTCGTTGCTGTGAGTACCGTCAGAAAATATTTCTAGGGTTTTTATATTATATTATTTAATTAAATTATTGTACAATTAATATATATATTAAACTTTATAATTTTAAATATTCTGAAAATACATACAGAATATGAGTTTAGATTATTCATACCTTCTTATAGTTTAATAGTAATTATTGCAAGGACAATTACGTACATCGGAAAGTTAAAATGAGTATATATTTTTCTATACTTAAGTACATGTTACGTATAATAAAAACTGAATTAGTACTACACGAATATGCTGTCTGTACGTCCGCTGACGTTTCCACATCGACCTCAATAGTTCCTGAACGCATCTAGCCGAACTCGCCATTCAGTAAGAGACACTGGCATTCACTTCCGCTTGCCCTTTCATTGTGTAATTCGACAAGGCAGCTTCGCGCCGCCGACGGCTATTCCGACAATACCTTACCAAAAATCGAATCTCGATTCAAAAGCGCATCGTTGAGGTTTATTGGCTTAGCGCTTGATTGATTGTGCGAACAGCCGCGCAAATTTTTTTTCACCAGGCACATTTTTTCCCCAGATTTATAGATCGATAATATATTTTGATTTGGGCGTGTCGAATCTAAGCTTTGTCGGTACAGGAAGTTTTACTTGTAGCAGGTACATTGTAAGTGCAATTTGGGAATGCAAAGAGTTTGTTACACTTGTATTTGCGTTACGCTTGTCAAAAGTTTCTATACATTTTCGTATGTAATCTCAAAACATTTGTATTGCTTTAATAGTCTATAATAATTTACTTCAATGTTAAGCACATAAATAATAGGCCATAAATATAGGATATTATACTTTTTCTAATCATAGTGTCATTTTTAATTTTGAAATATTAAATCTGCCTATTTTAAGTTGTTGTGCAAAATTCTTACAAGTGACTCAGTGTTTTTATAATTTTTGACGAAAAATTCATGAAACATCTACATACTAAAGGAAAAAACAACTTAGTTGATGAACAATCTTTGTTCTTGAATGTCACCGCAATGCTTTCGTATATTAAAGTAATATTAGCATAAGTGGTCATGAAATGTTCTCGGTTTCAACTCACGCGCAGGGTGCTTATTACGTAACCAAAACTTGAGATCCGCCTTTAGAAGTTAACAAAGATATCTTGCATCTAAATAACATAAGATTTTTTGAGTATAGCTCTTAAATGAAGGTAATAAGGGCTTGTTTTAAGAATATTTGTCGATTATAAGTAAAATATGTAAGCTGGGTCGTCAAGAACCGTGACACGTTTGTGCCACCGTGGATAAACGGACACACAGACGGTTGCATATACATACAGTGAAATAAACCACTCATCGAATTCAAATTTCTGAACAAAAGAATGTATTTACATTACAAACCATTATTTGGAACAATACGGAAATGATTTGTTTTCGTTGTATAGAAAATATATTTATGTAGATTTAAATTATTAATACATTTTGTTAAAATTGACTTCATAAATAATATAGGTACAATTCTTTTTTTCGACTTGTGTTTGTTTAAAGTATTATCAGTAGAAGAATTTGTTGCATCAAAATCTCAAGATCAAATGGTTCTCATTTAACCATTGGTAAAAAATTTAAGTGCGTATCTTAGAATTTTTGGTAAAATCATAATCACAATAAACTTTCTATATAATTTCATTCTTTTCATTCTGTTACTCAGACGTACAATGAAACACCTTACAAAAAAAGTCCAAATATCGTGCATATAAATATACTTTAAACTTAATTGCAAGTCCAAGACAAAAATATTTTAGCTGCGCCATTGTATTGAATCAAGTTTAGTTAAAAAATATAAAGATGGTACTTATTTTTGTAGATGAAGAAAGAATATAAAATAAATTTATAATTATCATGTGTGATTTTTAAATAATAGCATTTTGTTATATTTTATAGTGCAATCAAGCGAGTTTCTAATAATAACACACTTTTATTTCATAATAATAATAATTTAATAATATAATGTTAGATGCATTTTAATAGCATACTATAAAACGATATTACAGGAATCTACTGCAACTAGTTTTCTTATCACAATGCTCTATTATCAGGACTTTTGTTTGATCAACGATAATTATAACAGAAGCCAAAGTTTAATTTTATTTACGAATTATCACTAGAGACAAAGGTTGAACGGAACACGCTATCTCGTAATGGTAATGGGCCTACCGTATATTCAAATACTAATTAGATATCTATTTAGAAGTGATATATTTCGTTCCCACCTAACAAAAGTATTTATATTCGATGTCAGTGTGTTTTACATCCGAAACACATTCAAAGGAGGCATATTTCTTTCTTTTCACGGTGCGTTTTTGCTTTGGACTTGTCACTTATAATACGAACTATAGTTCCTTGCATTGCTTTGTGCTACAAAACATGAATGGATAGAATAATAATAACATATGTCTGGCCGGTAGGAAGAATTGGGAATAAAAAGAAAAATGTTTATTGATATGACAACACTGCCACGTGTTGTCGTCACAAAAGAATCGGACTTGGAGCCTCCTATTGTAATGACTTTTTTGTTTAATCTCAAATATGATTAAATTTTTACTGTTTATTTTGTTAATCAAAGTGTTCGAGATAATTATTTTAATGTAATTTAACTGATATTTTCTGATAGACTTATTTTTATTTCCATTTTTAACCAAAACTGAATGTATTTTGAGGACTCGACTAGGCCACGAAGGTTCATTGCTGTAAACGTGATGCTTTGTGGGTGCAATATTCTCTCAGGGAGAATAAAATAAATAAAATAAGGCATACAAGAGGCGACAGCTATAATAGCAAGAGCAAAAATGAAAAATAATAATCGTAATACTTAATAATAGTATTACGATAAAATGATAATAAGGAAATACATATTCAATAACTAATAATATAACTGATAATAAGATAATCATATAATAAATATATCATATAGACATATAATACAGGTAAAAATAATAAATTCACATTTTCATAAGATGCTATAAAAGTAAGGATTTGCTTTAGAAGAGAGAAGAGCATGGAATTCTAATGTAAAATTTTATTCTGAGAAAGATTACAAGGATGAAAGCGTCCCAAAAATTGAAAGCGCTCTTTTAGTTAAGATGAGGTCAATGGATAGAACAGAACATATAAAAGGAGATGAAAAATATGAGTATTTCTGCGTAGATGCATTGGAGCCACTTGACGTATTAACGAAAGTCGAATACATGGTCATACTATCTTAGCCCAAAGACGACTGAATAATAAGATTTTGTAGCCGTTTAAATTTAAATAACATCAATCATAGGATCAGCTTAAATAATTGTGTAAACGTAGTTTGAGTTAGAATAGATGGGGATCTAAAACGATTTCCAACTAATACAAATGTCTTCCTGCAGCTTCCAATCAGCGAATCACACAACATGTATTGGTCAAAAACAAGGCCGAGATTTTCAATGGTTTATTTGAATGGTAGACCATTCAAAAATAAAGGAGACGAGTTATTACCCTAACTTATTTCATTTTTTCATATTTTTTGCTAAGACGGCAAGGCATAAAGCGCAACGTTGACTACTGCCACTTAATACAGCAATAATTCGATTAGGCGGAAAAGTAACAGAGTGTCTTAACACTCACTAGATTGAGCTCACATTTCTCTCTGCCTACCCTGCTACATGCAGATACACCATAAAGCTAAAAAATGTCGTGTTCTGTTCGAGATATATAAGGGAAGTACAGAAGGTTTCTGACACAAGCTTGTGTAATAAATACAAAAACAATAGTTGTGATATCTTTTAAGTTTAATATCAATCAAAAACTACGACTAAAACTGGAATACTTTCGCCACTGGAGAACTTTTTATAGTTTACTACCAACATATATGAAATTATATTCGAAAAGTACATATGTGAGAGTACATATATTATCGCTTAACACACATACTGCTTTCTCTAATAAATCATAAAGGTTATAGCTTACAAAAATTGCTAAGGTATTTAGATACATAATTTAACACGTCGTTTATCACACGTAATAAATTATAGGCTGTTTTGTTTTTTTCGTTTTAAACGCACACCGTGCGATACAACGCATGTGTTCCGCGGGCTCATAAATTTGCGGGCGTGATTTACGAGTATATTAGGATTAGAATGTTATCAGCGCTTCTCTTGTCTTGTACTTTTCTAGATTTTTTTAAGTATAGACTATACCATACCATAAAGTTTTATGATTATAATTATACTGGAATGGATTTTCGTAGAAATTTGATTTCAACAGACTTTAATACTTCGTCCCTCAGGCTTCATCTACTTTTTAAATAACTACTGGTAGCTAAATAAATCTACTTGTTAGCTGATATTTTGTTACAGCGTAATGTATATATGTACTGACTAGAATGTTGAAAGGAAAGAAATATTATATCACAATTAAAATATCATAAAATTATTTTTTTTGAAATATTATTAAATAAAATATCCGTTCGAGGGTTTTATACCAATTTAATGATTTTAGATTTTGAACACTAAATTTGTATTTAGGCGGAAGTATTTTTTTTGTGTGATATGTGAGTATATAAATTTTATTGTCTACTTTTGTAACTCTAAATCAACGGGAAGTAATATGTAGATTTCGATTATGACGTCAATGCAAATACAAAAAAAATAAACATTTGATTGCTTTGACTTAGAAATTCAATTTAATGTTACTTTAACAGCCTACCGATCTGAAATTTTATATATTATATGGCATCAGTACTGCAAAAAAAAACAGACAACGAAGCGAATTTATTATAGAAGATATGGGCACCTTTTTATGAGTTGCGAAAACCTAATATTGTAAAATTATTACAATTCAAAACATTTGGTGATCTTTATGTAATATTTAGCATAAAACGGTTATTATTTATCAATAATATACTTATATATTTCTTTTACCTTGATACAAAACGAATTGAATACAACAAAAGTGCCAAAAACATATTTCACTGAATATAATAACTACAAAGACACGTTTTCGCATCTCGGAACCACTTGATGTCCCGTGTCGTATGTTGGCAACATTAAGGACCCTTAAAAATGGCGCGTAAACTGACAGCACGCACTCTTGTACACACAAAAAAATAATAATCCACGTTATTATATAAAACCTTCACACACAATGTCAGTTGCATTAACTATTGAAATAATTACGAAATAGTCCCTAGTAATATATATATATATATATATATATATATATATATATATATATATATATATATATATATATATATATATATATATATATATATATATATATATATATATATATATAAAATAAAATATTATGGAATTTACGTCATTTGTAAAGTAAAAATGAGTGTAATCTATTAATATATTTTATAAATGATACTATATATAGTCTGTTACTACATTTTATCTCTTGTTATAATTTTTACTATTGCTACATGTACTCATGATCAATTCTTCTACGAAAGTGGCGTCACATTATTTATTCTTTATCTTTAAATATTAGCAATACATAAAAAAAGGTAGAAAAATTTTCATCAGTAACAACACAACAAATAAAGCTGACAGTCTAAAATCGTTTTAGATAAGGCTTACAATAATTCGTGCAGAAATTTGATTTCCACTTATTATAAACTAAATTATTTGTATTAATACTTGTAGTCGCATTATAGTAACTATGGATGGCCATATTTGCGTCATGCAACAATCAATGCGATAGTCTAAGCGCTGTGGATTTTTTGGCCTCTCGAAAGGGATTATGTGTGACGTTAATCTTTGTACAATATATTTTATAAAGCTTTATTTTGGATTATCGCTGACATAATGAAGCAATAGAATTGTATCATTATGAGGGAATATTACGTTATTATTATTTAATGTGTTATTTACAAAATATAATTAAAGCAAAATGTTATAAATTATAGACCTATTACTACTAATAGTTACTTTAGCTTCACGGTGAACCCTGCGACGAATCTAGATATGGAACCTGTCAGTTGTTCTATTCTCCAACTTTCACTATCTCATTGAGTGGGAACAGGAGAATCGAACCCACGACTATCGTTTTTTGTCAGTTATATCTGTGCTATGACGGTCTTATCTTTTAATTTTTTAAACACAAATCTTAATTCCTAAAAGGATTAATTTTTAGATTATTGTGAATATAGGCTTCGCTATGAAGCCGCATGGAATATATTTTTTCTAGCACATTTTTTATTAAGAGCTAATACTATGTTGTATAAGATTTGTTAATAATCAAACTATATTTATCATAAGAAATTACGCATTCATTTCCAAGTGAAAACCTTGATATAAAATTAAATTAATTAAGAACAAGAAAGTTGGCTGTATTGGAGTTCGGAAAATTTCCGTTAATCTTGGAACTTATTATTTTAGTAATACTATGCCATGTTGGAGAAGGTAGCTGCTGCAAAATTAATTTACAGGATTCGATATATATAGTTATATAGGCTTCCACTACTCCCAAAATTTTGTATTATTTTTATTTCCTTGCCATGTTAAGATGACTCGTTGAGTTCCACCATTTAATACACAATGATGAAAAATAGACACAAAGTGGGGAAGGCACAGTGTGAAGGCTGATACATAAAAATATTTAGATGCAGCTGCTTGGAAAATCAAAGAAATTTGAAATTCGTTTATCGTAATTGAGTAAGAATGAATTTATCCACATAAGGTGGTTGTAAGCTCAAAGCTGGTAATTTAATAGTACATTAGCAGTTTATTTACATTTTTCCTGTTGTATGAATTAGTATAACACCTAAAAACATTAAAACGTGTAGTGTTGTTATTAATTGGATAAAGGTATTTTAATTAAAAATGTATTAAATTTATGAAGATAACATATAACCAACATATTGCTTTGTATTATGATTTTGATGACTGGTTTAATAGCAACACCTCAACCACTGATGTAAACAATTTTTAATCGACTGTACAAACGGTGTCGGTTACTTAAACCTCGAATAAAAACTGTCTACACGACAAATTTGTTGAGACAACAAGACACAATGAGTCAATATTTTCTTGAGCGTTCTTTAGAATGTCAAATTGTTTGCAGCTGATGATAGCTCCGATTAAATCAATCGTTGAAAAAATGTTTAATAAGCAGGGTAATTTTTTTATGTATAATAAATATATCGATATAAAATAAGTCAGATTTTAGTTTTACTCTATGGCTTATAGAGAGAGCTTAGTGTTAAAACACTCTAGTCTCCGATTTCATCTCGAGTTTTCTCGAATATTGCATGTGGAATGGCCAATCATAATGCAGCTTTTGTATTTAACAAACACTAAAAATTATAACCACTTTTAATATATAGCATATAATATAATACATACTTAAAAAAAGAAAATTAAATAAAATTATATTTCACATTTTATATATCTACAAAAACCGTTTTATAATCTATTTATTAATATAACAATTCAAACAAGAAAACAAACTAAACAGCTTCGAGTCTTAGACGTTTACACAGTGTTTTAATTAAAATAATTTAAAATATAATCGCTTTAGAGAGAGTTTCGAGCGGGGGAAGTTGAAATTTTCTGAAATGGAGGTACAAGACAAAATAATAAAATATTAATAAAGGCCCGGAGACGGAAAAGTTTCATCTGGGGCAAATATTTGTGTTTTAAATAAGGCGCGCTGCGATACGGCAGGGTTACTTACTTGGATTCGTATCCACCATCGACGGTTACACCTTTAATTTTGTAATTATAATAAGTGTATATATTATATACACTGCCACCGGTGCATTATGGGTTTAATTGTTTATTTCATTCAACTTTACCTGCAATCAATATATAATTTCAAATATTGTCTAATGCAGGACAAAAAAGGTACAATTTTTTTGTGCTATTTACTTAAATTTAGTTATATGAAACGTAAATATCATAATATATTTTTTTCTTTTTTTTTAACACCGCGTGTTTCTTGCTACAGTATAAATTAGATTGCATGTAATTAATTTATACTCCGACTTGGAGTCAAACCCGAAGCTTCCATGTTTATCGTCACGTGCTGTTCCACTTCGGTGCTACGGTTTTAATATAGATTTAATAAATTAGTAGTAAATACTAATTTTGTTAACTCTATATTACGGTTACGAGCATTGGACACTAGTTTCACCTGTACTGGATGTAGGTACATGTAGGTATACCCTGGGAATGCCCTGGGAACTTCTCAAGGTCTCCAGTTTTTGTAATAATGTTTGTTGTTAGTTCGCTTATAGTCACAAAAAGGTATTACATCGCCTTCATCAATAAATTGTTTTCTTTTTATTTTCAAATGAAAATTTCCTTAGATTGACATTTACGTTCATCCAACAGTCTTCGGTTATATAATGGTAGTATAACATTTAGGTTAAATTAACGTATTAGTTTTACTAAAAAGTCAAAAATACTTAAAAATCATATCCATAAAATTGCAACGAGTAAGGTCAGCCAATACATTAGAAAACCTTTACGTCTACGAAATAGATTCTAATGGTTTAAACCACAAACTCAAATCTCAGAGTGGTAAAACCGACTAACTACAATAAAAACCTAACATTGGAAGCTATTAAAAGCGAGTGCCTAGTGTAATGAAATATTAAAATAGTTTGTAGACGGTTGGCAAAGGCCCGCTGGCGAAAACAAATCAAATAGAAAAGCCCAACTTGTTAAAATTCCCTCACAACGTTTTCGAAACGATTGTAATAGTTTTTTTTAAATAAAACCAATTTGACACATGACTGACGGTGCGGGGTCATATTGTTATGCCATAATGACTTAATAATATAATATAGATATTTTATATACATATAAGGAAAAGCGCGGCGTTGAGTTCCGCCACTCAACACGCAATGCTTTGAAAAAGGTGGAATGCGGGGACCGAGAAAGCAATGACTAAGCAACATAGTGTCTTAACACTAGGTTTCTATGGTTCCTGCAGTTCCCTCTGCCTACCCTACCATGTGAGGGGTAAAGCGTGAAGCTAAAAAAAGTTATATACGATTTAAATTACATATATTAAGTAAGATTCTTAAGGGGCTAGCGATATTACTAATTTGTGCTTAATTTTAAAATTATAAAGTAGATACAAGCTTAGTTATGTTATTAATAAAATTAAATTACTTTTTTTATATATTTTTTGTATATTCACGTAGAAGTAAGCAGATAGAGCTCTTGCTTTACATTTTTCTATCAAATTTGAGTTTTACCTCAAATCTTATTTGTTCACATAATCTGTGAATTGCTGATTCGTTAAAATGCTTACCAGTGAATATAAAAAGAGGTCGTTTGAGAATCTCTGATGGCGATTTTTCCACTTCCATTTGAAGCTGCGCTGTAATTGAAAACAAACACGCATTGTTGCGGCCCGTATCAATCAGGGCGATAGTTTTAGCAAACAGGGGGGAGGGATCCTGAATTATCTTTATTAAACCCTGTCAGTTCTGTCTTGCGGGTGTTAATTTGGAAAATTTGTCAAACGGTTTGTTCTATTGATTTTGAGTTTTACGTTTCTATAGTTATTATTTGTTCTTGCGTAAAATTTTTCATCAATGTATTTTTATTATTATCAAGTTATTTGCAGTATAGTATATATTTACTATAGTAGTTTCATTAAAAAAATATTTGTTAAGGTTATTTAAAATTAAATATGATAAATTAGGAAAAGGTATGAAAACATATTACTTAAAAGTCAATCGTAGTCCTTGGTATAATTTATTTTTATTTTTTTCCTTTTTGTTCTTATTTTAATCTTTATCCTTATAGAGAATAATGGTCAAGCTAACGTTCCTTTCACTTTCATTCCTTTCTCCACCCTCCGCTTAAATTTGAGACAATTGGTATTGATAATCTAGAATTCGACGTAGCACTTTACTAGACAAGGCAGAGATCATTCATCACGATGTAGTCAGTCAGACGTTGTCCTGCTCCACGAAGACATCATCAATAGCTTAATAAGCTACGTTTAACGTCATTCATACATTAAATAAAAGTATAATAACATTGTATTTAGCTTCACGCTTTATCCCGCACATGGCAGAGTAGGCAGAGGGAACTGCAGGGACCGTGTTAAGATACTCCGTTGCTTAGTCCCTGCTGTCCCTTTTTCGAGGCATTGCGTGTTGAGTGGCGGAACTCAACGCCGCGTTTTGCCTAGTTTGCCAGAGCGAAGAAAAATGGAAATAGAAAAATCCATCTTCCCCGACTGGGGACCGAATCCAGAAACCGTCGCGTTACGCCTCTGCGCCACGACGGTCCTCATAATAAGTAATACTCATAATCATAAGATTCAGTAGAAAATATGAAAATTTACTCCTTCTATCGTTTATAAAGAGATCAAAACATATAAAATAAACAATAAATAATAGAAAAAAGAACAAAATGAGCAAGTGATTTCTAAAACCACCATCATTATAGCAAGGAAAATTAGTAAGTAGGTGTGGCCCTCGAAGGCCCGCGTGGCGGTCACGTGGCACAAACACCGACGCGTGCGCAGTACAATATTAAAAGAATATGGAAATGTAGGATATATTGGGACGCGTGTACTGTACGTGGTCGGTCAGGCTCGCGCCAGATTCAACCACTTAATGTCACTGATACAATGGATTTGTTTTATTACAAAATAAGTGACGTATTGCTACGATTTGTGATGCGGTTTATAACTGTTCTTCTAAGTGTTATTTTTTATGTTGATGCAAGTATATGTTTTAAGAAATATTACATTTTTTGGTAGTTTATATTGTATTTTATGTTATATATTTAATTGTAGTTTGAATTTAGATTACATAGAGATTTAAACATCTTCCAAAAAAGAGGTTAGCGGTTCGTTCGTGTAGGGAGGTACATATTGTTGGAATTACCCTCTCAATTTCTCGAACACTGTAATTCATATTCGAACCCAGTTATTCAACATAATTTTGGGAATAATTAAAATTATTTCGACAGTTTTGGAAATACTTATTCACGAATTTCTAAATGGATACATGTATAAACATAATGTATGACATAGTATTCCTACTACCATCTACTTTACTTGAAGGAAGTCCAATCTTTTATAATTTTCTTAACAATTTCGAAAGTGCTCTTATACTGACCATAAAACGATGTTTAAGCACTGTAGACCTAAATTATAATTAATTACAGAACATAAAAAATATTTTAATATGTGTTCTTAAACTTCGTACTGTACACTTAAGGTTCCCTTTGAAAGGATCTTTAGGACTTGCATGAACTTCAGTGCAAACCCTTACAATTGTTATATTTAGTTTTGTATTATAAAGTTGGTTTCTTGGTAAGTTTAGGGTCGTCGCCCGTTCTAATCCCGACGCGAAAAGGGACGGCACGGGCACGCTATCGCAACCCGACAGACGCCACGTCTTCGCATTACTTTAAATTATATGTTGATTTATATGATATAATATAATATGCTTGCTATATATAAAATATTTTGTTACTTAATTATACATTTAATTGTTATAATTTTTGGGGGAAAGACTCAACTCAGTCAATTTTATAAAATTATCTGTACCAAAGAAATTCTTGTAGAATTTTTCATATGAATGCCAAGAGTCGCAAATTTTTCTACTTTCTTGCTAAATAACTATTAGTTGACAATAATTATAATAGTCTTTTTTACAATAGTTTACAATAGTTATTCTTAAATTATTTCTTGAAGCTACGACTTTTGCAGCCCGATGTATCGATTGTCCATCTACACCACAGTAATTTTTCTAGGTAATTTCCACTGTATCTACATCTACCTATTAACTGTATCAAAACCATACCTCATATTAATCACACAAAAAGCAGAAATTAACAAAAGGAAAAATTCATTAAAGTTCAAGTATTTGCTTAGAATTTCGCAATTATGAAGCGGGTGCTCTAGCGACATCGCGGAGATAGCGTTTAATTTCACCCGGGCTGTTTTATTACACAAATTAACCCGTTTTTACTGCGTTGGGGGGATACATAAATAATTAAAAGGGATGGGCCTCCGGAAATGGTTCAGTGTACCCTTGCTCATCTATAAATAGCGGGATAGGTATTTGAAGCGTTCAGGTTTTAATAATTTTCAGTTTTGTTTCTAAAATACTTAGTTTTGTATGTTAAATATGTAGTCTAATAGAGGATTGTCGTGGTGCAGAGGCGTAGCGTCTGTCCGTAAATGTGACAGTTTTGACAATATGACAGTGAATTCGATTCCCACTCGGGAAAGATGGATTTTTTCATTTCCAATTTCTTCGCTCTGGCACCTAGGCAAAAGCGCGGCGTAGAGTTCCACCACTCAATGCTTCAATAAGGCAGAAAGAGGATAACATAGTGTCTGAACACTAGATTCCCACGATTCCTGCGGATTCCTCTGTTTACCCCGCTATGAGCGGGTGAAAGCGTGATGCTGTGTGTGTCTTAAATATTTTTTTAAATGGTTAAGTAAAAAATTGTCAACGAAAATTCTGGACACAGATTTTATATTTTTTTCTAAATCCAGAACATAAAGTGATCGAACAAAGAGACAGCTGTAATTTGCTGTCTACTCGTCTCTCGCCATACTATTTATTTAAAATGATTATTTTACGATTAATAACACCATAACATTTTAAATAAATAAACAATGATTTTCTAGTAAAAACAAAATACAAACTTAACTTTAACTTATTTTTAAAGCATGAAATGTGTTCTACAGCCTAATACAATAATATGTATAACCAATTACATAATTTAGTAGTCTGTATATATGCGACAGTAGGTACATACTTGTGTCCAATAATTATAATGTGAGACAAGGAGCGGTACCGGCGTTTCCAATTAATTAACGTCACAGTATAACGTTTCCTACGGCTCTGTTCCTAACTACATTGTAGATGTTGTATAATATCGTTTATTTATTAACGGCCCACTCGTCTTAATTGTGATTTAATTTAATTACAATTAGTTTAATTAATTATTATTATGATTTTTTATTTGTTGGTAGGTTTGGATCGCAAAGCAATAAATATTTATTTTTTAAATGTTATTTGATAAGACACAGTCGCACATTTATATGAAAATTATATAGGAAAGTGTCAATCTTATTATTTCATAGTTGTAGGTATTTCCTTTAATTTTTTGTATAATATTTTGTCCTTATGTCCAGCAGTGAACGAGAGGGGGACTAATAGTGATGTTTTCATCTTTTGTTTTTATTTTCCCGTAAATATCCTTATTGTGTTATGTTTAGATTTCAATAAAGTGAAGTGAAGTTCAATAGTTGATTTCAAAGAGCGTTTGCGGTTATATATTAATAATCTAATGAGCTTTCAACATAAATTATTTTATCCTACAATAGCAGCTACCTTACTTGGTAAAATAAGTAATAGTCAAATGATATAGTAGGTGAATAATTTGGAACTAAACCTGTTTAACTTATATAATACGAGGCACTGAAGATATTCGAAGGCTCTACAGTTGTTATAATATGCGATACAATAAAATGTAAAAATAATTAAGGTTAAATAAAATTATAATGTTACAAAATTTTTGCTAGTCTTAAAGTAATGTGGTGGAAAAAGAACAACAATAGAATAATTTTATAAAAAAACTATTAAAAATTGATTTAGTAACACATAATCGTATAGCTTAATTACCTGCAATATGTTATCTGAGAGGCTTGAGGTTCAAATCCTACTCTATTTAAATCTTTATATAAACGTGTGATATATTTCCTTTTATATCGAACCTACAATCAAAATTAGGGATAATAAGTACCAAATTGAAATGTTCTTTTTGACCCTACGCAATATGTGACCTAAATTTAATTTGACATGTAGTTTATAGGCCAATATTGTATGGGGCTTTTCAACACATGTTGAATGGTTAGCTACAAATTACTATTTGTCGAAAAGTCGTATTAACAATTTGTTCTTATTTAAAAGAATAGCTAGGGATTCATTGTTAAATTTATTAGGCTTTTAACACTTATCATTGTTTTAGGTGATTTTAAAATACAATAAAAGTAGTAAGGTATACTTTTAAACTTGTTTATTTAATATACTATATTCTATTCGTGGCGTTGAGTTCCGCCAATCAATACGCAATGCCTCGAAAAAGGTGAAAGGGGGGACAAAGAAAGCAGGGCCTAAGCAACGGAGTATCTTAACACTAGTTTATATGGTTCCTGCAGTTCCCTCTGCCTACCCTGCCATGTGCGAGATAAAGGTATATTCTATTTACGATATATTAATATAATTAGTCATGTGGTACTTACTATGTAAAAATTGAAAATGAGTATCCTCTGACCATTTTTATGAAAAAAAAAAACAAGTAATATCTAAAACTTTTAATTTTTACCTAAAAAATTTCACTTGTACCAAATATAAATTGCGTTTTACACTTCGTACATTTAAATATTGTTCGATACACTGATCTGCTGTGATTATAACGATAGAACCCATATCTAACACTCACAATTACCAGTCGATAAAACCACCCCCACGTTAACGGTTAATCTTTATTTAGGGGCATTATATTCGTGCGAGCTTTCAAATTTCACCAGACCATTCGTTGCACGGGATTTCAAATGATTTATAACAATTTATTAATTATAATTTTAGCAATGTTTCTTTTGTATAATATACTAAGTAGACTAATTTACTTTTGTATAATAGACGTTATAATGAGAACCATTTTAGCAATTTGGCAGCAGGATTACCTACTGTATATTAGACATCACAATTTTAATGTGTAGGTGACAAATTTATATACAGATTTATTTTAAATCCAAAAAAATGCTTCAAGTATTTTTTAAATATTAGGTTACCGATTATTTTCATATATAACACATTATTAGTATATTATTATAACAATAACGTTATAAATAATAATTTGTCATATAAATGAAAAAAATCCATCAGTAGTCATGGAAGTGGAGTAGGATATTGCCTGGCTGTAAACGCGTTGATTTGATCCTCATTCAGTAGAATCCTCATCGTTATCCTCAATATAAAGCGGATGGTAGCTCTTGATATCACCACATAATACGTAACTGCTTAAATCCTGGCGTGGCCTCAACTACTAGGTTGTATATACTTGTAATTATGCAGGTTGCAACGTGAAAAAAGAATAATTATATTAAAAATATACGGAAGCAAAATGTATTTGTAACTTGACATTTGGAAAATAATGAAAGTACATCCTGGATTTGAGAAACTGAAAGCTTCGTAAAATAAGCAAAAATATAAGGTAAATATCTGTATATTATTATAGTAAATACAATTCTACAGTGGGGACGGAGTAAGCAGGGACTAAGTAACGGAGTGTCTTAACACTAGGTTCGTATGGTTCCTGCAGTTCCCTCTGCCTACCCTGCCATGTGCGGGATAAAGCGTGAAGCTAAAAAAAAACAAAAATTCTAACATATATGAACGATAAATTTTATTTTCACTTATATAGAAATATTAGCTAAATAAATCTAGCGAAATAGTTTCAAAAGCTCTGTATTAATATCAAATTATTCTCAAACTTATATACCCTTCGAGCTACGATTCTTTATCCCTAACACTTTCTCCAATCACTGTTCCGTGATTTCCCTGCTAAATCCTAGCAATCAAGTGCATAGTTGGGGGCGGCTTATTTATTTTTTATGGTCCAACAAATTCCTATGTGAGGGCTCTTTAATGAGATGCGGTGTAAACATACGAATACCCTCGTATTCCTTGGAGACTAAGATGTAGGGTGTTTTACGAATCAGAATTCATTTGTCTGGAGATAGATAGATAGATAGTTGATATATATATATATATATATATATATATATATATATATATATATATATATATATATATATATATATATATATATATATATATATATATATATATATATATATATATATATATATATATATATATATATATATATATATATATATATATATATATATATATATATATATATATATATATATATATATATATATATATATATATATATATATATATATATATATATATATATATATATATATATTTTTACATGATTGTGTCTTCAATATAAGGTAAGTAGAGAACTGAAATATTTTGACTAACGTCTGTTTACCACCATACCAAAATTAGATTTTTTCAAACTGAAAATGTATACCGTAATACTGTATATAAATATTAATAACAAATTTAGATTAAATAAAGTAACGACAGAGCTCTCAAAAAACTCTTAGGAACACATACATATTTAAAACAAACAATAGATCCTATTATTTCATGACTTGGCTCGTTATCACAGTTTTGTCACCATCGCTTATATCAGACATTTTTTTTAATTATTCACTGGGACATGTTTACGCAGGTGTCGACTGCCCCAAATACCGAATTGTGTGACGATGGCTCAGGCCTATTTGGAAGTGCATTAGTCTTATGAAAAGAAATTATATACCAATATAAAGTTACTGACTGAGGACTTCATGGTAAACGCAAGGCTTTATAGCCTATTATGCTTATACACACACATATATATATATATATATATATATATATATATATATATATATATATATATATATATATATATATATATATATATATATATATATATATATATATATATATATATATATATATATATATATATATATATATATATATATATATATATAGGCATAATACTCATATATATATTCATTATATGCATACTTATATATACATAGTTGTAGTATTTTGTTTACTTCTTTTTCTTCCCTTTTTTTATGGGGTTTCGAGCGTGCCATTTGAACACAGTTAATTTCGCTTACAATTAATTTTAATTTTACTTGTAATTTAACTAGTTCCTGGTAATTTAATTTTTTTTCTCCTTTAGCACTTAAAATAAAAGATCTCATTGCAAACGTTATGATTGCGGATTCGATTTTTTTGAGACCACGTACGCAAAAAGCAAAAAATTGGAACCGAAGTGTCATAAGGTCCTCTCTAGGGGTCTTCTTAGGTTCCTCTCTAGGGTTGTTATACGCGGGCTATAGCATGAAGCGAAAAATGTCCATTATTTCAATCCAAGAATAAGTAATATAAGTCCAATAAGAAAAAACTGCATGATAATCTTTAAAAAAAAATTATCACATAATAACTTCTAAAGAGCGTTTTAATTTTAAACTGTATAATTTTAGATTTTATCCTTTTCAATTTAATAAGAATAAAAAAATCCTCTTTACCTCGATCATTAGATGCAAATTTAAGTATTTAGATCAGTTAAAATGTGCCCGTGTTATTGACATGACAAGTCACATCTCTTCTTCCGCATGCGTTCGACCCGCGACCGTATTTACTTGCTACACAACTAAACAAACTACGAATTCAATTAAACTTTAAAACTAGTGCAATCTGCCATCTTAGAGAGGAAAACGAGCTTGCTTGTGAAGATACTGATTTTTGTTATTTCAATAATTTTATTCTTGTAAGACGTACAACAATATTTACGAATACCTCTGTACATATACAAAAGCTGTATTTTTTTTTTCTAAAATATATACAAAATATGATTTTACATAAATATATACAATATGATACAGCATATTCTTCATAATATAATATATTAATAATATCAAATCAATCAAGAAATAAAGTGCAATTTTTGACAATATTGTAGAATTTTATGCATTTCATTGCATTATTTGATTCGTTTTAATATTCCAAATGTGTTTCTTGCTCTATACTAACCGTGTACAGTGAAATATATTGAGGCCTGTCGTTATGCACAGCACGCTAGCCACCCGCGCCCGTGTTTGCTCGCGACTGTCGGGCACACGTTGAAGCAAACACGCTTTCGATACATAAATACAATGTGATCTACTTGTGCCAGTTTACAACGTGCGAAGTCGATGTTTGGATATTTAAATAGATTTAAAGTTAGCTGGCACAGTGGTAGTGTAGCCAATAGTAAGTAGGTACATGTTAGGTCAGTAAGAGGTTTAGTTAATTGGTGATTTCTTTTTAGGACAAACAAATTCATAGTTAATACGTATTTTCCTACTTTAATTTTAATATTACAGCAATTTGACCAACCTAAGCCAATTTTACTTACAGATTTACTTCATTAATATACTTAGCCATACGTTATAGATATATTTACATTTTTAATGTGTCCTTATCCCGCTAAATGCAGAATAGCAACAAATTCAACTCATTGTGTGTTTAGTTGTAAGAATTGATGCCGCAATATAAAATAAAGTACTTTGGTGCTGGAAAATGTTAATTATTACCCTTGAGAGAATTCAAACTAGAAATATTGTATTTACAACCAAATGGTGTCAATCTGCGCCTCGATGGCCTTTGTAAAAACAACATAAAAAATAAGTAAATATAGTTTAGTATATATAATATTTAAAATAGTATTCACATTTAACATATCATCTATATACAAGTTATAGAGCTTCAATTATTTATCGATGTAACAAATTTACGCTATCTAGAAATAGATAATAGTGAATGAAATCATTTTTATATTATGGTAATGATTACAGGTCATATTTACCCTCTTGTAGCTTTCATATCTTCGTGATCACTCTTACTAATGTATTTCTAATGTTTTGTTAATCATTGCGTTTGGAGTTTGTGCGTTTGTATGATAAAGTGGTTTATTAAGGTACTTCAATAACGAAATGAATGGAATTACATAATATTGCTTCTAATCAATATTTAAAATAAAGCAATTGTCCCTGGGAAAGCAAAAAAGCAAAGCAGGGACGGTGAAAGCAGGGACTAACGGAGTGTCTTAACACTGGGTTCCAAAGGTTACTGCAGTTCCCTCTGCCTACCCTGCCATGTGCGGGATAAAGCGTGAAGCTAAAAAAAAATTGTAGATTCTTCCATTCCACAGACATCTTTCTTGTTTAACATGAGATATGGTGGAAAATAGTGTATCTCTAGTTTCTCAACAATAAAGCTTAGATGATTTTAACATAAATCACCTTCAGTCAAAATAAAAAGGTCATGAAAATTAAAGAATACGGGCCAAAGAAGTTTCTAAAAATAAGTTTCTAACATTCTTCAGTAGTATATTCTGCTATCCTCAAGAATACAAAACATGTATTAAATATTTATTATTTACAAATATGATAGTGCATTTACAGTATTTTTTGCGACAGTCTAGACATCTCCTAGTAAGGGCGCAGTAGACTTTTTTTCATTAAAGTTGATGGCATATCGTGAAGCAAGATCCTTTATAAGATGCCTTCGTCTCATCTCGCGAAATTAAGTTTCAAATATTAAATTTGCTTTGTGAAAAGATAGCCAGCATCAAACGCAAATTTTAAGAAAAGCCAAATTATTTTTTTTATGTTACTCATAGAATATTCGTTTGTCCGTTGAATAATGTATTAAGAAATCTAGTATAAAGAAAAAAAACCTTTACAAAAAAGTTATTGTCAACTTATATAAGCTTCTTTAATCTTAATATCAGCGTTCATGATTAAAAAATTATGTACATTAGAAAATCAATTAAAAAATATTAAAAATCAATATATATATATATATATATATATATATATATATATATATATATATATATATATATATATATATATATATATATATATATATATATATATATATATATATATATATATATATATATATATATATATATATATATATATATATATATATATATATATATATATATATATTCAAAGTTGTCAGTGGTGTCATACTGATAATGATAATACATATACAGTAATAATTGTAGTCACTAAAACAAACTATATTTGTAGTTGTATATGTTTAGGCAATCTTTCAATACAATACAAATAAAACAATTAACTATTAAACGTGTCCCTCACGTTGTATTAATTCATTGCAACGCAATAGAATCACTAGGTCGCGAAATAGCGAGGATTATCTTCTATTAGCAGACGGGACGTGACTGGAGGGGCTTGCAGTCTATCTTTTGCTTTTGATAAAATAAATTGCATAAATTGCCTGTTGTTTATTAAGACTATCAAAATGTACAACAAGTTTTGGGTATAGCCTTCTGGTTTAGGTACAAGTAGCATCCATACTGTCCTGATTGAACTGAAAAAGCAAATCAATTTATTTACATTCAACAATTTATTATTACGTGAACAAAAAAATCGTTTCTATTATTTGGTTTTACAAGAAAACTACTTAACAAATATTATTTAGACGAAACGTATGCCTTTAGAATTAAATTACTTATAACTTAAATTATTCATAATAAATTTCTGCAATAAGAATCAGACATACCTCACTTCTATAGAATAAATTTCCTTCTACAGCTTCTCTCTGTATTCCGGATATAGAAGGATAAGCTGAGATGAGACAGACACAGTGCTAAGACACTCTTTAAAATAAAATTTCAGCGGAACCCGCTGCATTGCATATTGAAAGACAGTATTTAACACTACACTACTACTTTGAAGTAAGTAATACAGCTTATAGTAATCGCTGTGCACTTGTACCAAGGACGGAATGCCTTTTAATCGCTAAACAAAAGCTTTGTTGTTATTTCAATAGTGTAATGCAACCGTGTGTAAAATTATTGGTAATTTTAATTTTTCTTTATATTTATGGTATAAATCTGTATCTAATAAAATTTGGTCTGGGTGCTTAGTTTGCAACGCATCCATATCCTCTCAAGTAGTGAATGTCCATGGGCCAGGGTGACTTAACATCAGGTGGCCCTTCTGCTCGCTTGCCTTTCATTTTGTAGCAAGTTCACCCGCCGTTCTTATCTTATTAAAGTTTACATATTAAAAATATTATTATACTTTTACTATATAAATATAGAATATTTAAATATTTACTAAGTATTTATATTTTAAATATTATAAATTAAAAAATTGAAAATATTACTAGTGTAGCAAAATTTATATTATAATTATTTAGTTTTCTTCTTGGTATAGTTTTACCTATAGTAAGTTCTGTTAGCGTGTTTAATAATATTTTTGCATTACATTGTATACCACATGTGCGAAGGAAAAAGGCCAAGTGTCTAGTCACTCATCAATCCAATTTTGTTGAGTGACGGAACCTAATGTTTATTACAAATATTAAGGTGCACCAAAGAAATAGAACTAATATTTATCCATTTTAGAGTCAGGCGCTTTCCACTAAGTCTATTGACTATGAACACTAATATTTATTTATTTAATTAGTATATATAGATTAAGACTTAAAAATACCTACTAAATGTGAATAACGTCGCTCGCTGAAAGCAAATTCTGCATACCTATAAATATATTATATGCACAAATAAGATGAAATGTAGTCATATGATTTGGTATATACAAGTAAAAAATTAACGAGTTAAAAGTCCCAAAAATATCAATAATATAAGCAATAAATTATGAAAAACGTAATAGCCTCATATACGTCAGTTAAGATTCGGCTGTAGCATTTATCGCAGCTTATTCTTGTAAGCCCCTTCCACTCTCGCGCCCCGCAGCGCTGCTAATCGCCGAACAAAAGCAACGGTTTAGATATAAATACAAATCGTGTTGTTTTCGGTTGCACCCCGTCGCGTGGTCCCTTCCCTTAACGTGTGATGTGACCCCTTATCAATGTAATATAGACGCGTGAACTAAAATTGAACCTATTACACACGCGCTTCGCTATGCTAAGATGCTAAAATACAGATTTTTAATGAAATTATTTTGTTATATGTTATAATAATTACAAAAAAAATGTTATTGGCTCATAACGCAGCTTCTAAAGCGCAGTGTAGAAGTGTAGAATGCGTTTATACGGAGTTGAGTACCGCCATTCTGCACGCATTGTTTTACATTAATTGAAATTAAAGCATTTTCGACACTAATTTTTTTTTGGTTACCCGGTTACATAAATTATCCTATAGATAAGTTTATTATTTATTAACGTAAAATAATAATAAAAAATGACATGTACAAAGTGATCTCCAATTCATTCATGTCTTAAAGGGCCTTTACACACCCTCACAACACGAGGTAGGGCGGAGTGCTGAGATTTTTATTGTTCACATCTGATGGCGGATCACGACGACGGATTATTGGGATACGAATAAATTATCACAGTTTTATTAGGGCGAGGCACGAGGGGCGCTAGCGGAAAAACGTTCATAGTAATTGTTGATTCAATTATATTGTGACAAAATAAGGGCATCTGTTAAAATAATACGCAATTGGATTTGGGATGGTAAAAAGGATTTTCTGTACTGATTTTTTCAAAGATGTTTTTAAATCTGTTTTTAAATAATTTTGAAAAGTGTTTAAATGTTTGTATGTAGCTACATTCTACAACTTATAGTAATCTATTTATTACATAAATTTGACAATTTTTCTGTAAATAATTAATTAATTTATAATATTCGAGGACCGTCGTGGCGCAGAAGCGCATCATCTGCCTGTAAACGCAACTGTTTGTGAGTTCGAGTTCCACTCGGGAAGAAATCATTTTCATTTTCTTCGTTCTGGCACCTCGGCAAACGCGGCGTTGGGTTCTGCCACTCAACAAAAAGCTCGGAAAGCAACAAAAAGCTCGGAACAAAAAGCTCGGAAAGCAGTGAACGGAGAGTCTTGAATATTATATTATGCGGCATAAAGTGTGAAGCTATAAGAAAAATTATAATAACAATATTATTTATTTCAATTTTCAATTATTACTATAAATAAAAGATCATACCTCAACCTAAATACCGTAAAATCTACCGGCAATCAAATCAAAATACCATTATTAAAATGCATTAGAGCGAGCTATAATGTACGTGTACCGCGGAATTTCATGCACAACTAAATCAATTATACTATGTTTCATAACATGCGCGGGAGTTGAACAAATCAGGGGGGTAGGACAATACTTGTCAGCTAAACGCCTGTGGCTGTACTTTATTTCTATAGCGTGATTGAAATATACGAATGTTGAATGGTCAACAATAAATTTTATTGCCTTTTTTTCTCTATATTTAAAGAGATTTACTTTCATATTTATTTTTGATTATTTTAACTTATTTATGTTTATCTAAATATCAAACATTTAACAAATAAATATTATTTAAACTTACCTCCTTTTCATAAAAATCCTAAACTTCTGTGTATTATTAATTTTATGTTAATTTAAAACAAAAACAAGAGCCATACAATGTTGACAGCAACATTTTTATTATGTTTACTTTTTTCCAAGGCAAAGTAATAATAAAATTCAATCACCCTGTGTTCGACAGAGCTAGCCACGCTCGCTAATACGCCGAATTGACTGACAGACAGTTAATAAAGTCGTGATATTGCCCATATGTTGTCACCCTTTTATATATACATATATGTTACTGCTATTTTGTGCTAAACTAAGCTGAAACATGTTATTATTTGCCGTTATTATGGCGATTCTTGAGATATTTCAATTCTTATATATTAAAGTCATTAGTAAGGCAGCGACACAGCGGTTGTGAGTTTAATATTTGATAGAGGAAATGTATTTTTGTGATTTTTTGGCTTCACATAATACGCATTATATCAAAAAGTGGATCAACTTTACACTATGTTCCCTCTACCAAATCTGCTTTGTATGGATGAAGAATGGATATATTTTTTCATACGTAGATTTATTTCATTTTCGAGTACATTCATCAAATAGAATTAGCGCAAACCCATCATAGGAATTAAAATCTCTCTTCGTTTGGCAAAACAAAATTATTAACGATACACTAGGTTTTAATAGATTTTTGTTCTAGATGTTGGTGTGTAGTGACATGTTCTAAGTTACCGAAGTCATTTTGATAGCAGGTGTCTACTAAGTGACACGTTTGAACAATTAACGTAATGTTACATAGTTTGGCAGGGACCGCAGCATTTGGAGCTCCGTTCTCACTGATTAGCCCACTAGGGATAAAGCATTAAGTTGTGTTATGTATATATGTAATACAGTTTATAATCTTCCCCATTAGTATAGACCATACAAGTTCTTGATTTTTAATATTAATATATAACTATAGATAAATAGCTTAATAAGAGTGCATCAACATCTTTATACAGTTGTAAGAGTGACATCAAGTATAGCAAAATGCAATAGAGTTTGTTATTTATGTCTACCAGAAGAAAAAAAAACAAAATAAATAGAAAAAGGCTCAAATTAAAATATTTTTCGACTAATTTTTTTTTAAATCAACAACATATTTTATTCATGGGTGGTTCCTATACATTTGGGAATAGCCATGAACGCTAGTCTCAAAGGACTTCCATAGCGCGGGGTGCACGCGACTCCGCGGTGGCCACTTCAAACGTATTTGCTTTGCCACTAATTATTTATAAGCTCCACTCGCCTTGTCTTTATTACCGACCTTATCAATATTAGACGATAGGCCTCTACTGTGTCACGCTATATTAAAATTTGAATATAAAGATAGTTCAGTTTTATATTTCCGTATTTTGACTTAATACTTAGTACTTTATTCATCTGTCAAGATGTTTTTTCTCATGAATGATCGGAAAAGGAATTTGTTATTTCATACAAATTAATAGTTAGGTAGGTTTCTTGAACAGAGACCAAAGTTAGAACTTTTGTTATAGAATCGAAGATTATAGAATCTAAGGCTCTTGATCAATATTTATAAAGTACGTTACGTTTCTTGATCCAGAAAGGAATACTTAGGTATATAAGTTCGTGAAAAACAGAGAACGTGCTTACTTATCACAGGGTTCCCTTCGATAACTGTTTATGATATAAAAATTTCAATTACAATAAAGCGTTTTATTTTTCTTATTTTAGATACGATTTAATTCATGATTGTTTTCATTTAAAACGTACATAATCTAACTAGACACAGATATATTCTAACTAGTTTAAAATAATGATAAGTGTATTTTTAGGACATTGCATTTTACATTATAATAAGTTGTAAGCTAATTATAAAAAAATATTTAAATAAGTTTTAGTTTTATTTACAATGTTATTTAACAAAAATGTAGAATAGTAAACCACCTTTTTCACTTTAATATCTTATTAAAATAATATAAATATTTCTTTATGATGTTCTTAATAATGTAATTAGTTTATTAGCAGATCATGTACTATACACATGTTTCTTTTATCAGACAGTTAAAATAAAAAGCCTTTTAATAATTATATTAAAACACGCAAACCATTCTGCCCTCTCGGGGATATCAATAACGTACAAGTAGATTGACAGCAATAAAAATCGCCATGTTTTTGCACCAGGCGCTCCTTGAGGCTGTCAATAACAAATCCGCCCCAAGACAGCACGCAAATTTTTATATTACTGCAACTAAGTTAGTTGTGATCCTTTTTATTTATAGTTAATTTACATTACGTTTTATAACTTTTTATAAATTTTTAATATATGTATATTATTTATTTTAAATCATAATATAAATTGGCATTGGACGGACTATTTTGCTTTATGTTAAATTAAATTTTTTGCTATATATATATATATATATATATATATATATATATATATATATATATATATATATATATATATATATATATATATATATATATATATATATATATATAATATATATATATATATATATATATATACATATATTATACATATACGGTTCTAGAGTTTTATAGAGGAAAAAATATTTAATATCCACTTGCTCTTAACTCTAATATATTAGAAACTTTAATTTACTAAGCTCAAAAACCGAACATAATTCTTAATAAACGAAGCTTTATTTTAACCAATAAATTTCTTAAGAAAAATTCCAAATTACAAAATAAAATAAATAAATATTTCTATACAAAAATAAATTAATCTATAAGTTTTTATACCATTTGGTCGCAGTATACACTAGTTTTGCGAATATTGAACATTGAACAAACGTCGCCAGATGGCGTAGTGTTTGCTCGACCTGTTCGAGTGCAACTTTGAATTTTGAACTATTAGTCGACCACCCCACAGCACCTGTCGCTTAGCGTTTAACTGTTTATTAACTTAGGGGTTAATTGAATTTATTTATTATACTGTCTTTGAAATAAATATATGACATAGTATATAGAAAGAAGAAAAAAATAATATCTACATGTATATATCATATTTTTTATCGATATTAAATGATAAACATGTAACAAGTATTGTACTTATAATGTAAAGTTGTTATAACGGTTTAAAGTTTGGAAATCTATAATCAAATTACTTAAAAAACAAATAAAATAATAATAAATCGCAATGCAACAAAAGTTTTACTTCAAATTTTATTTATTTATAATTCTATCAATTTCTGCAGCATTATAGCCAGTAAGGAAAATGGGGTGGTTTGTCACTGGAATGGGATCCCATTGAACCTACAACCATCGCGCTTACACGCTATTCCGATGCGCCACAATCACTTGCTAAAACTATTTTTGTAATAGATTTTAATATTTAAAGAGATAGTTTCCCTTTGACTGTATCAATCAAGTTTATAATGTACTGAATGTCGTTTTTCCCCGAATAAAAAGGTAAGCAAAAGGGCACTTCGACACTTGGAATATTGGAGCTTAACAATGTCGTTTCTTTAAGCAAATAATTCTAAATTCATCTTAATTTATTATTAATACAACCATTAAAAAAAACTTTTAATCTTTAAAATACTTCACTTATTGTTTCTAAATGCTTTAACTATGAAGCGAAATAGTTAACAATTAAAATTATCCGTTAGATAAATTACCTAAAACATGACATTAGTTTCTATTAAACTTTACACAACCTTTATAATTGCTTGCGCTATCCACTGTCCATTAGATAGCGTTTACTTGTTGGCGTAAGTTACGAGTTAAACCACATATGAACGTGATTAAAAAAATATAGATTAAAATAGTATTCACACATTTACGTATAGTGAAGAATGTGTGAGTTAATTGGTAATGCTTAAAAGGAATTTTTTAAAATAATATTAATAAATATATATATACATATACACATATATATATATATATATATATATATATATATATATATATATATATATATATATATATATATATATATATATATATATATATATATATATATATATATATATATATATATATATATATATATATATATATATATATATATATATATATATATATATATATATATATATATATATATATATATATATATTTATATATTTATATATATATACATTTATATATATATACATACGCTAGACTGTAGTACTATGCTTATTGCAATACCAATTTAATGTCAGTTAAACCCTAATTGACGTTTTGAGGAATTTATGCAAATCGCTATTCATTTAAAACTGATACTGTAGCCCAAAGAGGCCGCACGCGATACGAAATTGCCGACATAAGCCAGATAAGGATCGGGACACATGGAAAGCTTGTAAAGGCCTCATTTATACCGCATATGTAGTTATAGCTTACTATGATATTTGCGTAGTGCGGTCAGGCTTTATGGGTATTGAATTGAAATTGTTCAAATTATGAGTACCCTTGCATAATTTATTGTTTGTTATGACGTTACTATTTAAATTTTAAAATTGTTGAGCTTTTTTAAGTATTAATAGGATTTTTATTGCTTATACAATCTAGAGCAATTTGTATAACCATATAACCTTAGTAATAAGGAAATATCATAGGATATATCATAGCATAGGATCATATACATACATTTATATACAAAATCTGTGTTTAAAAGCTATTAAATGAATCAAAAGAAACTAGTAATATAATCTATTAATATTCCTTGATTCAACAGACTATTCAATAAAAAAATTGAATTCATACTTGATAAAGATAATAAAACAAAATTAAAAAAGCGCCTAAAAGTAAACCATACATTAGGTTAAGTTACGAAAAACGAAACCAAGGACATGTCATAAATAATAAAATAGTTTTCTTCCACATTCATTTGCATTGTTTAGTATTTTTTTAGAATAATTATTTAATATGTACAAATGTATATAATGGTAGTAATTTATTATTATTGTTTCAGCCATCTTCCTGGATTTAAAGAAATGATGAAGAGGGGCTCGTCTGAATCTCAATAACGCTGTAAAGGGCTCTTCAGCAGACTGCGCTACTGCTGAAGTACAGATCAATGATTTCACAGACTTTTGTACATTTTCAATAAGTAGTATAATAGAACAAACAGTGGATATATTTAATTATATGTAACAATATAATATTAAATTAAAGTATACGATTATATTATTTAGTGCCGGGTTCTTACTGATTAAGTCCTAGATAAGGAATATGTTCGTTATCGGGCAGATAAATTAGAAATTTTGGTTTCACAAGACTCAGGCAGAAATGTCTAGCAGATCCCGTTTAAGGTATTAACCGTCTGGTAGGCGGTAACGACCAGATTACTATCTATAACTTTATCTTTTGTTTTTAATTTGGTTTAACCACGAATACTTTTTCTATCATAGGGGCAAACAAAATTGTCATTGACTTAAATATATATATATATATATATATATATATATATATATATATATATATATATATATATATATATATATATATATATATATATATATATATATATATATATATATATATATATACATATATATATATATATATATATATATATATATATATATATATATATATATATATATATATATATATATATATATATATATATATATATATATATATATATATATATATATATATATATATATATATATATATATATATATATATATATATATATATATATATATATATATATATATATATAATGTATATGATAACATATATAACAACTAAAATTTTGAAAGTTCTACTACAGCAGTACTCTGTAGCGCGCTATCGCCAGGGGGTTTAATATTAAAAATAAAATATAAAAGAGCCGATCTCAGTGTAGTGGCTCAGCATTGTGTGCTTTTTAATAAATGCCCGAATCACTCGCCATTTATATCTGCGTATTTTCTGTTATTTTTGTATGGCGGTTGCCGCGTAGGTGGTTCTTTAAGCAAAGTGAAACAAAAGTTTATACCTTGTTTTCTTTATTTTTTTACTTGTTTTTTAAAGATGGGAGGAACTGTCCTATGTAATATGATCGTCTGAATTCATAGTATTGCACGTTGAGTAGTGGAAGTTAACGCCGCAGAGGTCTTGCTAGTGAAAATAATTTATGCCTCTGAGTTGGGATCTAGCCCACCATCCTCATCTGACAGTCACGCTATGGACTCTTAATTTTATGTAAACGTTTTCTGATATTTTAGGGTTTGTACAAAAAATTCATATAATGGTAAAATTCTATCTTAGAATTTGGTTTAAGCGAATATTTGAATATAATAAATATTAATCAATATAGATACAACTAGTTAATTAATTTGGAGTATTGTTGTCTCATTTTCTCTCTCTCTCTCTCATTAGTCCTGTTATTGAAGAAATAGGGTAAAATTTATATATATTAAATAACTATGGCATAGGATATAACTAACACAGCCAACATATCATTATAATTAACAAATATATAAGACACGACACTCCGTTTCTCACTTGTCCCTAAGTTTTGAGTGTTTAATTGCATTTTACTGGCCATATTGATTGGCGGAATTTAACTCCACACTTTATATCACTATAGTGATAATGTGAAATAATTCATTCCTCACAAAATGAAATTGCTTACAGCTCAACGCTGTAACAGGACTAATTGTTTTATATCATTTTAATAAAGACAAAGTGCATATTGCACTAAAAACCGATACTTATAACAACCGAGCGTTTGAAGTTACCATGAATAAAACATAGCAATTGCGTTTGTAAAATCAGCACATGTAGACAATTTCGTCAAAGCCGCAGCCTTTGACAGTGTCTGAGCACATCAAAGGCCGCCGCTGTTTGCCGCTGCCTCTACAGGTGCCGCACAGAGGGAATATTGATTGATGCACACATGCAGCGGGATTGATATGTTGATGAGATGAGAGGATGGTTAAGATATATGGCCAAAAGTATGAAGATACAGGCAGGTAAATACTAGTAATAGGGGTAGCGCTGTAGTGGTTCTTTCATAGGAAAGCGAAATCATAGTACTCATAATAATCTAAGAAAATACTTCAAAAAAGTATAAATATACGCGTATTAAACTATCTCTTCAGTTATTTCTTTTTTTTTTTATTATTTAATAATAATATAATAAAGATGTACAATATATATATATATATATATATATATATATATATATATATATATATATATATATATATATATATATATATATATATATATATATATATATATATATATATATATATATATATATAGATATATATATATATATATATATATATATATATATATATATATATATATATATATATATATATATATATATATATATATATATATATATATATATATATATATATATATAATATTTATTTATGTAATTTTAATTCAGAACCTAATATCAGAAAATACCTATTTCTACTTCTCAATATGACTAAAAATTAAAAGGTATCACATTATAATTAAATAAAAAAATATTTAAAGTTTCTTAGAGCACTACGCCGTGACCAAAGGCTGAAGGAGTTCCTTTGAATGATTAGCATCCTCATTACGGCGAGTGGATTAGCACCTTGTTGCAGCCACTTATTGGAAAAACGTGAGCACGTCATCAGCTTAAGAGGAACTATGTCAAGGAGGTGAATATAATACTGACTGAGTACTTTAAGATTCTTATAGTTTAGTTAAATGTTATAAAAATTACTTCGTTAATGTATGTAATAGCCAAAATAATATCATTTTACTATATTGTTTAGACAATATGAGGTGTTAAATTTCGCTTTGCGATATCCTTCCGCGAGTAAAAAGTTTTAAACTAGTACGAGGCTATTATTTTAACACAAAAGACATGAAAGTAATATATAGATTTATAGCAATTTGTAATAATTTCATTATTTTAATGTGCCATATGTTAAAGAAACATATCAAAACAGTAATCTATGTAATTGACAATATAACTTTAACACAATTATTCTTAAGCTTACATAATTAGTCATCAGGCTGATTCTGGATATGATCGAGGTGGATGTAATCAAGGACAACATCTAACTGAAAAGAGTATTATCTGAGAAGTAGTAGAGTAAAACAATCGGCGTTATCAACAGCAGTCTTGACTATAAAGACAAAGCTGGTAAATCATTTGGAGGAATTCACTATTTTTATTTCCCTAGTAATCGAAAGTAAAAAAAGATTTACCTTTTAAGGTTATCTTTACCGTATGTACAGAATAAAGTATTAAGCTAAAAAAATCATAAAATTACAAATAGCAGTAAGTACAAAGTAGTGTCTTATACTGAATATTGCATTAAATATATAATATCATATCTTTATATAGGAAATTTTAGTGTTGAAGGTAACATACATAGGTTACTCAAACAAAGATTACACACGACAAGCGGGAACACAAATAAAGCTCGGACCTTCATTGGAATTCTCAAAAACATTGTCTTGCTTACACCAATATTTGTTCTGACCAGTTATTGGCAAGTACGCTTCAGTGAGACAGTTTAAATATTTTTTATGGATTTTTTATGGTTTTTTGTAACAATTTACCATTGCAACAATAACTATATAGTGTATGAATATTGCATAGTAGACTGATAACTTAAAAATTCTATTCTTTTAATTGTATTAAAAAATCGAAAAACATAAACGGTGATTGTAGTAACTAAACGCCGTTTTAGCTTACCGAAGCTGTTTAATCAAAATAAAACTCATTTCAGAAGTGGAAGCTGTATTAAATATTAACATTGATATAATTTATAAATAAATTATTTATTGGTATTCAGCAATAAATTTAGTTTAGAGATATTACCAAGAGTTAATTTAAAAATTTCAAGTAACAAAACATGTCAGTGACTGTACTTTACCTTTTTCGATTCCAAAACAGGCTCGACCGTCGTGATAGCTTAGAGATAGACAACACATGCATTTGTTTTCCAGAGTATTACAAGTTTTTTCCATAACGTAAAGATTTGCATTTTATGTGCACCGCCATGAATAACGCATATAAAAAAAGAATAAAAAACCTGCAGCTAGTGTGTCCGTGGCTGAGGGGTCGCAGATTTGATTTTCGTACTACGCTTCTGTTTGCATTAGTCATTGTAACGTTTGCTTGGTTTGGTAAAAGGCACACTGATATAGACTGTCAATCAAGGGACACTGTCCACATGAGAACGAGAATTTCTAGCTTCTGTATCATTTTAGTGAAAGAATGTCAAAAAAATATAATGAAAAGTCGATTTAAGAGCTTTTAAGTACTGAGACGAACAATATTTATTTATTAACTCTTATTTGCTATTATGCTTATGCTTTAAGACAATTTTATATGCAAAGAAGGGAAGAAGAGAAATAGAATAGAATAACGTATGAACCCAAATGATGCACAAGAGATGATCCCTAGACACAAATTTCTTCCAAACAATTTGTGGATTACGACCGTCGTGGCGCAAAGGCGCAACGTCTGCCTGTATTGCGAAGGTTTCTGGGTTCGATTCTCAGTTGGGGAAGATGGATTTTTCTATTTCTATTTTCTTCGCTTTGGCGAAACTAGGCAAAGCGCGGCGTTGAGTTTCGCCACTCAACATGCAATGCCTCGAAAAGGCGGAAAGCGGGGACGGAGTAAGCAGGGACTTAAGCAACGGAGTGTCTAAACACTAGATTCGTATGGTTCATGCAGTTCCCTCTGCCTACCCTGCCATGTGCGGGATAAGGCAAGAAAGCTGAAAGCTTGAAGCTGAAAGCTGTGAAGCTAGGAAAGTGTATTCTGTAATAAAACAGGAGTGGTGTAAATATACAGAAATAGCTAATATGGATATGTTATCATAGTTCTTAATTACCGATACAGACTACCGAGATCATTTGAATAAATTATGCTCTACAAAATTTAATCAAATAAATTATTTTATATTAATATCCTAATTACAAACACTTGAAAACGAGTTGAGCCTTAAACTAGAAAGCTTGTATTTGTAGAGATATGAAATAAATGTATGTCGTAAATATATAGAAACCTCCTCTCTCAGACTGTTCCTAAGCAACATATACCATAGCAAACAAGCATGGTGTTCAAACACCATAACTTGGCGTAAGATTCCTAGAAATGCCATATCGTTAGCGCCTACATGCGAAATGACCGACTTGTGACAACATCGTATTACTCAAAATTCCAAACTTATTCACAGATGAGAAGCTTTCAGAACTGACAATTATGACAAATTCTAAGTATAAAAACATAAAAATATTACGTATTATTGAAACATTTTAATTTTTTGATTAGTTTAGAAAAAAAATATTCTTATAGCTGGTAAAAAGTAGAGTGGAACCTGGCAACTGTAAACTATAAATATAAATAACAAGTATTGCTATTTTTGATACAAGTTTGGCTTTTTCTGAATAAGGAGATTATGGTCATCCAATATATTTCTATAAACACGATATTATTAATAAAAAAATAACTGAATACAACTTAAATATGAACACTTACAAAGCTTAAAACGTATAAAAAGATATATAATTATCATTTACAAATAACAGCAAACAATTTTACGAGTACAAAGAAAGCACATAACGATTCCAATATTAAAAGCATTTTCTATATTTACAAAGCTCATTTACAAGCACAAAGGGGCAAAGGCTTGCACGGTAAAGATTAATTACCACAACCCCGTTAACCATCCGGCTCCAAAGAGAGCCAATCTTGCAGCAAGGCCACTAATTCTTCACTTCAAACGACTGCATCACAGATTATGGTGGATTGACTCATTTAGTATTCCCTCTGTCTCGACCCCAGTTTCTTACTAGATGCACTGGCTTGGTAGTGCCGCAGAGCACTTGGCCGTTGTGTGTCAGAGCGAGTTAATCTTGGTATTTGGGTATTTCATAAGCCAAGAGCTATGTTAGGTTCATAGTTGTATAGGTTATGTTTCGAATCACTTTGTTATAAATAATATAATTATATGTTTAGGGTATATGTTTTTATTCATGTGAAAAAGTAACCTTTTGTAGTATGAGTGAAACTGTGTAAAATGGTAAATTTAAGGTTTGTTTTATATATTTAAATATTAAAGGTATATCTTAAGTTTATATTTTATTTAATAACTAAATTAATCCTAATCTGCGTCATGATTTTAAAAACAACATTTAAATATTCATATACTATTCTTTGGAAGCAGCTTGATTTAATAGAATAATGTATTGCTAATCGATTTTACGTCTTTTGTTAATTTGGTATAAAATAAAAGGAATTTGAAAACATACCCAAAGCTGCTGGATATAGATGAGACGAAAACGAAGAGAGAATTTTACAAATAAAAAAATAATCATAATAAGCGATATAAATGAGTAATTTTCTTTATCCTGGATTAGTAAAGCAAAATAAAGTGTAGAGTTCCGCTATTAAGTGAATATCGAGTGTTAACATTAATCTCTGTCTTTTATCCGTTACATAAATGAATATATATTTTTGACATAGCTTGAACTAAAAGACAGTAAAAAAATGTAGTGCTGTGAAATCAATAAGTTATCAATATTTCTATACCTATACCTTTAGAACTAGAATTTGTTTTTAAACTTCACCAACTTTTATCAACTCTAACAGTGTTCCATGACCATTAAAAAATATATATTAAAATTAGTCTATTAATTAAAATAAAATGCCTACCACAAAAAACATAAATATTATGTAGGATGATTGTGAATTGAACGAAAAGACTCTTCATTATAATGTTCTACAGTAAACGTGGGGCTTTAAATTGACTTTAAGCCTTAATGTATGGAAATGTTAAGTACGCTTAAGTTAAAGCTCTATATTGAAAGATCAAGCATCTTTCTTCTTGACTTGATCATAATATAATTTTGTTATAAAACAACAGACTTTGACGACTTCGTCAAATTTCGGTAATATTTACAATCCAAAGAGAAAAAGAGAAAAAATGATCTTCCCTGAGTGGGAAAATGCTAACGCCTATGTCTCTCTGCCACGATGGCTTTATAATGTAAGTGATGACTAAGTTTAACTAAGATATATCTATTTGTTTATAAATCTTGAAACGTTAGATATAAAACGTTAAGCTTTCAGTGTCACTCGTGGTTATCAGGCATCGAACCCGCTATCAAGTTTACTATCAAGGTGGACTGCACTTCGTTGGCCTTATCTCACTTATCGATTTGCCATCTCGTATATATACGCTGTACTTTGATATCTAGTAATTATGTTTCACCTACTAATAATTGCAAAATGCATGTCATACATTGTTACTTATTGATAATAGATACCAATTTATTACTTTTAAAAGAAGAAAAAGAAGCTGAATATATTTTTCATACATTAAATCACATTAATTATATATTTTTTATATAGAGAAATATTTAATCGAGGACAAGTTCATCTAAATACATAATTAAAATATTTTCATAATTAACTTTAAGCTTTTTGTAATACCTTTTAGAACATTGACTTGAATTTAAACGTTAGGACTCGTCCTTTGGGGACCATCAAAGATCTCCAGGTAATAAAAGAATACTTTCATATTAAGTCATATAAAAATAAAAAGATATATTTTCTTAATTACTACCTTTTAATTTTTATACATAACTTAGTGTGAATAAAAAAATAATTATTAACTATCTCAGGCTCGCTTAAGATTTGTTCCTAGTATTTATATACATTGATATATCTTATAGAATTATATTAAATAAAACTCTTTAACTTATTAGGACCGTCGTGGCGCAGAGTCGCAACGTGTGCCTGTGACGCGACGGTTTCTGGGTTCGATCCCCAGTCGGAGAAGATAGATTTTTCTATTTCCATTTTCTTCGCTCTGGCAAACTAGGCAAAACGCGGCGTTGAGTTCCGCCACTCAACACGCAATGCCTCGAAAAAGGCGGAAACCGGGGACGAAGAAAGGAGGGACTAAGCAACGGAGTCTCTTAACACTAGGTTCCCACGGTTCCTGCAGTTCCCTCTGCCTACCCTGTCTTGTACGGGATAAAGCGTGTAGTTAAAAAAAAAAGAAACTAATTATCGTGTACACTACAAAAACTTTTATTCAAATAACTATAAAATTATTTAGTGTTTACAGAAGTAAACTATATACCCGAAACGTATGAAGATCGCAATACCTTTAAATCTTATCCTTACTCAATTTACTTTCACCAAGGGAGAGTGGGGACGGAGTAAGCAGGGACTAAGTAACGGAGTGTCTTAACACTAGGTTCTTATAGTTCCTGCAGTTCCCTCTGTCTACCCTGCCATGTGCAGGATAAAGCGTGAAGCTAAAAAAAAATAAAAAAAGAGAGGGTTGTGTAAAATAAGAGATAGCTTTACATTTTTGGAAAACTATTACAACTTTTGTATAGCACACTTAATACATTTCAAAAAAGCTAAGCATACAGCATTATTAGTATTTTATTATAGTTTTAATAATAACTGAATAAACAATAAGCCATATTAATTCTATACAAGTCAGGCTGTGTGAACGCCAATTTCTGAATTGGTGTTTTCCTTGAAGCGTACACTTGCCTTTGTTTACTCAACTGAGATGGCAAGCGGAACGAAAAAACTCCCAAACCGGCTCGTGGACGATTTCGAAAATATTTGGCCTGATAAACGTTGTACTGATGACATATTCATATTTTTATAACGCAAAGGTATGTAGTACATAGAGACATTTTGCTCTGTCATTTTTTTCCATTTTCTCTTATGGATCAAAAATGACGGAGTAAGCTTCCTTATTTCAAGATTTCAAGATTTTTTTACGTTTTTACGCTTTATTCTGCACATGGCAGGGTAGGCTGAGGGAACTGCAGGAACCGTAAGAACCTAGTGTAAAGACACTCTGTTGCTTAGTCTCTACTTTGCGTCTTTTTCGAGGCATTGCAAAGCGTGGCGTAGAGTTTCGAAATTAAACATAATTTCGAAACTCAACGCCACGCTTTGCCTACTTTCCAGAACGAAGAAAATGAAATAGAAAATCCAACTTCCCCGGAGATGAATCGAACCCACAAACCGTCGCGTCGCGTTACAGGTAGAAGCTACGCCTCTGCGCTACGATGAGATCTGTAACAAAGGATTTTTTTCGCACATCGTTTCCACTTTACGGCAGAATTTGATATATTGCGTAGTGTGGCGTTGATTGGTTAAATTAGTAAATGCAACCTACATTTATCATAATATACAACCACACGCTTAAACTGCATTGCGTTGGTAAATTATTAAAATATTATAGCCAATAAATTACTTTCTGAATGCATTCTCTTTATAAATGTCAAAATATAATGAATGATCAATCATTTCATTAATAAATCAGATGTATTCCACTAGCCTTGTTTCAGGATTCAAATTAATAATTATTTCAAAATGTTTTTCCACGCTGTTATTTCTTTTAAGTTACATATATGCAGTTACTATGTACAGTGTAAAAATAACTTAATAACTAAAAATAAATTATACCACCGAAATTTAGAAAAATAAACTAAAAATTTTTATGTTAAATGAACGAGAAATAGCAATATTTTTTTTTATGTCGACAGTACGATAAAGTATAAGATGGCGGCAAGCAATGACGCGGAACGCCTTACGATGAGGCCTGAACTCAGCAATCCTACGTGTTTCATATAACACACGATATATTTATATCTATAAAACTTTAGGTAAGCAAGGTTATTAGGTTATATATATGGGTGTAGCTGTATATATAACATATAATGTATTATACTATATATTACATAACAAATATATCAAGCTGTTGTTAAATAAGCACTGTAATAAAATATACCTAGGCTATTAATATAACCTAAGTGTATTTATTATTACTTAACGGCTTACTTGACAAATAAAAATTTACACGTAACGAACAAAATTACTTATAAAAAACTAATATTAATTAATTAATTAAACGGTATCTTTTTGTTCTTTTTCCCGTATTTTTTTTACCGCTTCACGATGTTTACAAATATCTTGCAAGTTAAGCAGAGTTACTTTTCTAATAAGTAGAAATATGAGAATAATTTATTTCCCCAAGCGGGAATCGTACACACAATCGTCGCGCTTAAAAACTGTCTTATGTACTACTAACATGAACCATTTAGGTAGATATCTTCGTGAAAAAAATATAAAAAGCTTACGCAAAAAATATCAAAAACAAGTAAAAATAAAAGATTACTTGCTACCTGCAGTTACCTGTACAACAAATACTAAAATATGTAGTAATTGCAAAAACATCATATAAATTTTAATATAAATGAATACAAATATATATAATATGTTGCCTAAATAAAATCTAACGCAGCTATAATGGCGGCATCCCTTGATAAGTGTGTTTGCACACCGCGCGCCTGTCCGGGATGTCGCCGCGCTTATCTAATGAGAACTGATAATAACAACTCACGATTCTTCTTATAGCAGGTGACTTTATATTAAACTCTATGTATTTTATAACCATATTTTCTAGTTTATTTTTCATATGGAGAATTCAATCTTCATTGTTAAACTTGAACAGTTTCAAGAAATTTCGCGTCGCTTACGAAGTAGACAGCAAGTTTTTATTTTATTTACCTACTTATCTATATTATTTCTTTCCAAACTAAGATTGAAATAATTCACTAAGCCACTGAAATATTTATTTGCATGTTAGGAGGCAAAGTTGTTGGAAAACGCATTGCCAAGACATTCAGTAGCAAGACCATAGGGTTGAGGTTATATATTTAATTATAGGAGGTTAATTTAAAAAACTTACACAAATGTTTTAATCAATTACAAAAACTAGATATCAAGATTGGATATTTTCTTTAAGTCTCTTTAAAATTGATTTATTTCAGAGAACACACACTACAGGAACACATTAAGCCTATCCTTCGTATATTGAGAGTTTCTCTTATTTCTCCGTCTGACACGTGAAACGGGCCTGACATTCACACTTTGTAGAGTACTAAGAAGTTTAGTCATACAGAAAACAAAAGAGAATGCCATAAAATCTGGCGCTACATATATATATATATATATATATATATATATATATATATATATATATATATATATATATATATATATATATATATATATATATATATATATATATATATATATATATATATATATATATATATATATATATATATATATATATATATATATATATATATATATATATATATATATATATATATATATATATATATATATATATATATATATATATATATATATATATATATATATATATATATATATATATATATATATATATATATATATATATATATTCAGGTTAACACCATAGCAAGTTATTAATACCTAAATTGATTATAATTCTTATTATAATCCTTTCTTGTAAAAAGTTTCTTAATTATTTAAAACCTAAATGGATTATGTAAAGAGAATTAATATAACCTAATTTGAAGTTTTAACAATTCAATCACAAATTCAGGGTAAATATAAGGATCATTGGAGTACTCCATTAAACGGACATCGCGGAAATTTTTAAAGAAAATTTGAACAAATTACCGATCTCCGACGAAACGTTCCTCTTTCTTGAACAAAAAACTTCCTTTTTTTAATTCAACCTTAATTGTTAGCCGGGATGGTTCATCCGTAAAGAAACAAGAATACTTTAGTAAACTAAATAATGCGTTTTGGTAAATATAGCAAATCATTATATTTTAATAGAACATATGTTGCATCTAATTTAATTCTTTTATAATTTAAAGGTTCTAAGCTAATTTATGAAGCAAAACATATAATAGACTTCAATATATAATCACAATGAGCTTCAAACAGTGAAGTATGAAGGAATGTAATAATCCCGTAATTTACATACATACATAAAAACATAGCTCTACAAAGAAAACAAACTATCTTTATTACATATGTTGAGTCAGCACATTTTATTTGATTTAAATATTTTAAATTGAAAATACAATGCAATTGTGCAGTTTTGCATAGAATTGTCCAAACAACGTCGCCTCGTGATAAGTCCCGGCGATTTTTTCCGTTCAATTGAACTTATGAAGTCCAAAGCCCGTCACTCTAATCATTATTTGATCTCATTACGCAGCCAAATCCGATGAAACGGTAATGAAGTAAGTGTTTCTTAAACATTTACTTAATTATTAGTAAAAACTTTATTTAAAAGTATTGTGACTTTGGTTTTAATGGACGTGTATGTCTTTTAGTCAGCTTAGATGTATGCAGGAGTACTCCTTCTCCTTCTGTTTCGATAGGAAAGTTTAAGAGCCATCATGAGACTCCGTTCTCCGTTTTCCACCCGAATTCGCAATATAACTACATAATACCGACTAGATGAAATCAATGATACGCTATGCATGAAATATATATTTACTTCCACTCAGCCGACACTCACTCGGGCTTTGAAACACAATCATTGCGTTTACAAAAAAGTTCAAATACGCCCCTTTTGCGACACGATGACCTATGCGATAATACAAGATAGATCTAATAAACGACATTACTCTATGCCATTTTACTAATTATTCTAAACAGTATCTTATACAAAATTTACAGCTAAACTATAGATAATTGTCTAATAATGAATGTAAATATACATTAACTTTTATTTATATTATTGATACGAAGTAAAGCGACGAAATCAGTAATTAGGGGCATTAGTCGATATTTTGGCTATTGAGTATTTTATCAAAGTGCAAACCAATCTTTATAAAATTATTACCATTATCTCTAAAATCATAATATTAGTGGTCGTAAAAGTCTTTATCGCACTTTTATAGCAGCTTTTTACCATCAAGCTGTAGTTTGCATAATCCGCACGCTAAGCGGTGAAACTTACCACAGTTAAAGTAAGACTGAAAAAGCTCGTTTTAAGCCTAACTTTTTAAATATAGCAAAAAAGCTCTATATAGTCAATCTTTCACGTTTTTTATTGACAAGTATAATTTGAGGAATAATGTTATTTATAGTGTAATCTCAAATTGATACAAGGATGGGCTTTTTTATCAGTAGTTACTTTGCAGTATTCGGAAGGATCACAGTATTAAATCGTTCAACTTTTATTGCTTATTTTAAATATCGTACAGGTACAGTAATATGATACCTAAGTCTACCATGAATGCTGTAACTCGTGAGCATTATTTTATATCAGTGATAGAAAAACGAAAACTACGTATCTCAAACAGTTAGGCAGGTACAGTATGTATTTAAAAAGCAAGTCTTTCTGCATTATTTTTTTATATTTATATAACAAAAATAATACAATATTTGAAATAAAAACAGTTAAGTCAATGTATATATTACTGAGGCTGTTGTATATAGTTTGATAGAACTCGGACTGGGCTAACTACCCGGCAGATATGTTTAAATTTAAATTATTTTAATTTCTCTGCCCAGGTTCTAGGATAGGGCAAGGACAAAGTATAAGGTTGGTTTCCACTAATCAGCAATACTGAAAAAAATATATATTACTGATTGATCCATGTAGGTCTTTACAATACGATAAAACAAGCAAATGTAGAAAATTTTACAGTTAAAATAATATTAAAAAATAAATTGCATCAAAAATTATTGCAAAGATTAATTTCTTAGCATAAAAACAGTAAGAGCTTTTATCCCGAGTCTATGACAGCTTTCTATCATCAAGTGGCAGTTTACATAATCTATAAGCTGAAGGCCCGTCGGCAAGTCTACTTGAAACCTAAAAACTTTTAATATTACATTATTAGGTCACATTGTGCACTGAAAAGATATTTAGAAAATTTAAAGTATTTGATGCCATCGTAACGCGGGGTAATGTCGGTCTTTTAACATTACGCTTGTGGGTTTGATTCCCGCTTGGGATATTAATTTTATTTTCTCGTTTTTAGACGATATACACTTAATGTTATTCATGTGGAACACCTATCTGGCTAGGTTGCAGGCTCTGCAATATGCGTGACAAAGCGCGAAGACAAAAAATAATAGTTTAAATAACTAATTCCCTTCATACATTTGTTATGTTTACTGATTATTTTACTTCGTTAAAATATCTTACGAAAATCATTTTATTCTGTATTTTGGTTTTAGATTTTATGAAATATTATTGAGATCGCTATTGCCCAATGGGAGGACGACGTAAGGCAGAATCCGACGCCTGAAAGAATATATTTATAATTTCTAAGATCCATGGTTTAAAACCTAACATAATGCTCCAACTCAGCTAGATATCGGAGAATGGAGAGTCCTGGTACATTACTTCTCTATCTAAAATTAGTATTATGTATAATATAAAAAAAAGCTTAAAGATCGTCGTGTTGTCGTTTGTGAGTTCGATTCCTACTTAGCTCAGGAAACGAGACAAAGCGTCGTTAAGTTTTGCCACTCTACACGCAATGCCTCGAAAAAGGCGTAAAGTAGGGACAAAGAAAGCAGGGACTAAGCAACAGAGTGTCTTAATACTACGTTCCTATGGTTCCTGCAGTTTCCTCTGCCTACCCTACCCTGTGCGAGGTAAAACATGAAGACATAAAAAAATTTAAAAAAAAGGAAAAAGAAAAAAGCTTAACTGTCTTGTTTAGACTATATAATAGTTTAAAAATAAAACCTTAGACATTTCATAAATTTCCCAATTACATTAAAATAACATACGTAACTCTTTTAAGGGAGTCATTACAATTTATTGAAGAATTGTCTATATAGCAAATATATTAAGAATTAAGCTCAAAAGCAATGGTTAATAATTAGATATATATTAAATGTGTCATTATGATGTTGTCCTAATAAATGGAGAAGAAAACTTTAATATGATAACTTGACTAAAAACTAATAAATATCAGTCATTGAAAGAAAACACTCACGATCAATTGATCACGATTGATAAGATTTTTGGTCTACATTTTCTCCTATTTTATGATATTTCATTGTATATTCGAGATATACACATTTTATATTTATTTATTTGTAATTCATCCTTAAAATGACAACGCCATATAAACTATGTATAAATAAAGAACATAATTTATAGTAAAAATATTATGTTAGCCATTTAAAATTCCTCGTGGCAAATGATTATTTCGATAATATTTTTTTAACAATACGAGAGTGGCGCAGAGGCGTAAGCGTCTGCCTGTAAACGCGACGGTTTGAGGGTTCGATTCCCACTCGGGGAAGATGGATTTTTATATTTCCATTTTCTTAGCTCTGGCAACTAGGCAAAACGTGGCGTTGAGTTCCGCCACTCAACACGCAATGCCTCGAAAAAGGCGGAAAGTGGGGACGGAGAAAGCAGGAACTAAGCAACGGAGTGTCTTAACACTAGGTTCAAATGGTTCCTGCAGTTCCCTCTGCCTATCCTGCAATATGCGGGATAAAGCGTGAAGCTAGAAAAAAGAAAAAAACAATAATCATTATGTACTCGTAATAGTTTTCAAAGAGATATACTATGTTTTATGACATATCTAAAAAAAAATATAACTTATGTATTAGCATAGAAGACTTTTGACGACGATGAAGACTTTAAATCCTAAATACTACCAAATATGTTTTAATTTTATGATTTTCACCTAAAATCACTTACTAAAATCGAAATATATATTAAAATTATTAAATTTTCTAATATACTTAGAATAATAAAAGCTATTACAACAGGTGAAGAAACGTAAACCAACAGCCAGGTTTACAATGAGAATAATTCCAGTATGTACGGCGCGTCGCCGCACGCACCACCCAGTATTGACTGTGTCCATTGCGCATGCTTACATTCGCCGGGGTGTACGAGGATTGGGAATACTGGATGTGGCCACTTTAATAAACACTTTAAAATATTAAATAGAAAACAGAGCGTTTTACGTTTTAGATTCTCTCAGCATAACCTGCCGACTGCAATACATAAAGTTATAAAAATGTATGTCTATTATGATTTATGTCGTTATAATACTTTAAAATTAAAATAATATAATTCACGGTTAATAGTATGTTGTTTTTACTAATCTGGTTGGACGAAGTGATAGTTATTCTATTGATATACAAATTTTTTTAAACTTTGAAATCTAAATAAAAAATAAGTACCTATGTCACAACAAGGAAATCAGTGGACAGAAATAAATATGTTTCAATAAACAATACGTAGTGGACCGTCGTGGCGCAGAGGCGTAAGCGTCTGCCTGTAAACGCAACGGTTTGTGGGTTCGATCCCCACTCGGGGAAGATGGATTTTTCTATTTTCCATTTTCTTCGCTCTAGAAACTAGGCAAAGCGCGGCATTGAATTTCGCCACTCAACACGCAATACCTCGAAAATGGCGGAAAGCGGGGACGGAGAAGGCAGGGAGTAAGCAACGGAGTGTCTTAACACTAGGTTCATATGGTTCCTGCAGTTCCCTCTGCCTACCCTGCCATGTGCGTTATAAAGCGTGCAGCTATAAAAAAAATAAAAAAATAGAAAAAAAAAACAAAAAAGAAAAAAAAACAATACGTAATACAAATAAATTGCTCATCATATCTAATTTCTTTCTATATCCAGTATCAGCAGAGAGTGACAAAACGCTCTGCTTTTCACTTCATAACTCACTCACACTTTATCTTACCTAAAATAACCAGAAAGTGAAAATAACCATTCCCAGCTCTGGTATGTGATTTTATGAAGACCGAAATACTATATTAACTCTATATTATAATACGGTAAACTAACCAAAAGATAAATAATTAATTATTACAACATGTTTGTTTTAATAAATAGTAGTCTTATTGTCTTATTATTTTATAGTTTTTATGGCGTAATACATCCGATTATAAAGATTTCCACAATTACACGTAAATTTATGTAAATTATTTACAATAAAAAGATAAAAAAATGACGAAAACTCTTATCGCTTCCAGTTCTTATTTGCATTTGATAACAGTTAACAGTGTAACGGCACGCTAAGTTATACCAAGTTGTTAAGGATGCAGTTATGTGCTCGATCCTCAAAGAAAATAAGAATTTTCTTCATGTTTTTTTTTTGGAAATTGATACTATTAATATCTATAATAAAAGTAAAATTACAAATTGTTATATGAGAAATTGTTAAAATTCCTTAATCTAAATCTTGCCCAGACGAAGCTTATTATTTAATGTAATTAAATATGTTATATAAATAATAATTTCCATTTTTATTTTTATTGATTTACACAATTCTTTTATATTATAGAATAGCAGAGGAATCCTTCTTGTACCAGTGCAGATAAACATTTTACTAATAAAATTATCCCTCTAATAGATTCGAACTGGCAACCGCCACGTTAATTCAAACGATATTAAATTAAGTCAATACATAGATATAATTGCAATATAAAGGCTTTCAATCGGTAGATAAATTATTTTCACATGGTAACACGCTAATGTGACCACAATAAGAAAAAAAAAGTAAGGATACTAAAAACAAATATAAAATTCAAAACGAAGAACAATCCATTAACTGAATCTAAAAAAATAAGAACAGCTGCGATTGGTTGTCTGCCGGCGCCCGAATATGCGATTGGTCGCCTCACGTCGGGGAATTCGATACTTTTTAATAATGGCTCCTTTAGCTAATGCGATCGGCTTTATATTGCGTTTCGTATTTTATTACATAGGCCAAATGTGTTTGAGTGGTTGATTGTGGGAAGATAAACGTTTGTTATGGATTTCTCAGAGAGATTAGGGAGGCTTGTTTTAACCAATGCCACGCTACTCTTGTTAATTTGTTATACTTGTATGTTTAGTGGTAAGGAAATGTGACTATCGGTGTGTCTGGAACATATTCAATTTATGTTTTTTGCTAATAATTAGAGGAGTGTATTATGAGTATTCTATGCCTAGATAGGTATTAAATCTCATCTAATCTATATATATATATATATATATATATATATATATATATATATATATATATATATATATATATATATATATATATATATATATATATATATATATATATATATATATATATATATATATATATATATATATATATATATATATATATATATATATATCCACGGTATATATACACGGTTGTATTTTAAGACAAATTGTAGCTCGAATTCATTTGCAAAATTCTATTATTATGGGTAAACAAATATAGACATGGAAATGCAAGTGAATATTGCACAGCGTAATATGCTTTAGGTATTAATAGTACAAACAAGATACAAATACAAATAAAGCTCTCATCCTAAATATACTTACTCGAAACATAAATTATTATGTTTACACTTCTCTTGCATTTTAATAGTAGACATTCTCACATTCTCCCGCCTTATAGAGGTGTTGGATGATTCCTTTGATTACAAGAATTCAAGAGAAAGTACAAAAATTCAATGTTTCCTTTAATTTACCAATGAAAATAGAATTATGTGTTAGTAGTGTAGTATTTTACATACAATCACAAATTCCATCAAATCACAATCAGTATCTAATAGATAAAAGAAAATATCAATGCAAAGTGCATTATCGAGTAAGTTATTCCTCTAATACGCAAGACACTCGAGCCTCTCATTGATGGTTCTGTGCAAACAAAAATATCGACTATTCGATAACAGCGAGAATCGATACTGACCCCGCGATACGGCAATGAGCAAATACTAGGTACGTAAGACGATAAAAAGTGAACGCGCCTCAACTAGGCACTCCATCTTTTTAATGTGTGTGTTTTCTTTTGTATTTTTATTATTTTAACCATTATGTTAAGTTATATAAATTTAAGATGTTATTTATTTATGTGTAGATATCTTTATGTATGATAGGTTAAGTGTTTACAAATTTATTCTTTACTAAATCAATTTCCCGCACATTATTTCTAATCAACTTAAAAAAAAAGTTGTGAAAAATAATAACATATGCTTTATAATTTTGTACTGTATAATATCTTAAAAATATTATAGGTATTTTTTAACCTTTCAAAATAATAATCATAAAATATAATTTAAAAATTATATTGAAATGTTTATTGAAAAACTTTTTACAAATATTAAACTATTGTTACCCTATTATTGGTGGTAAATTGCGCGACTTGTAGTCGCTAGACATATCTAAAAGCAAATAATACCTATATGTACAAATTGGGACCTTGAACGATTATGATGAGTTTGTAAATGTCATTTTTTCTGATCTGTGTCGTCTTGTACTGAAAATAAGTGTCATCGTATATATGTCTATTTTCAGCACTTTCGAACTATTCAGACACAGCATTATATGCAAGTCATTAGAAATATATTAATAAAGGTACTTACAGAGCAAATATTTGTTTATAAAATATATAAGGTATCAAGAAAAAAGCTGGAAAAAATGTGTAATCACCATTCAATCGTCATCCATCTGTATCTAGTACTGGCAAATTACGTTCTATTAACATAATAATAACTTATTCATTGGAACAGGTAACATAACTATATAACTACACACTACTACGATATCATTGCACGTTATCAATACAAATTCTAATGTTTAACTGTCAATAAATAAGCGTTTGTTTGGATGATTCGCTACATTTTGAGTATGAGTTTAATCAGCAACAATCAATACGGCAAATATTGTCTGCGGTAGTTTGTAGAGATGCCAAAATTAATGTTTTATTTGTCACTTGCGATGTCTGATAAGGATCTCGGTACACGCAGCTAATCTATTAACTGCTAAGTAACAGTTCAAATGTTTTCAAATATTTACCTTCCTTGTAAACATTTGCTTACTCTTGCCTTGTTTATAAGTTGCTTAACATCGACTAGACATCATTCATTCGCTCATTTGATGTTGTGTAGAATGAATGTATGAATGTATGAATGTATGAATGTATGAATGTATGAATGTATGAATGTATGAATGTATAAATGTATGAATGTATGAATGTATGAATGTATGAATATATGAATGTACTGTTACTTTTTATGTTTCGTTAGACTTTTTTTAATTTCACGCTTTATCTCCCGCATAGTAGGGTAGGAAGAAGGAACTGCAGGAAAGTAGGTAAGTTTTTTGGCACCCCGTTCCCAGCTCTCCGCCTTTTAAGAAATTAAATGTTTCGTGGTGGAACTTAACGCCGCATTTGCGTAGTCGCTGGAACGAAGAAAATGAAAAACATCGAACTCATAAACAGTCGTATTAATAGGCTGCCGCTGCAAATCTTAGAAGATGAATTTAAAATATTTTTCAATCTAAAATAAACGACATTTCGTTTCATTTTTAAAATCTAAGCTTCAAATTCAAGTTTTATTACATACCTGTAAATATACTATATTTCCAAAGAAAAATTACACATTATACTGAAACAGACCTTAGTTACTGCTCTCATATATACATTCAGTGATATTAAAGGACATTGTGCGATTGTGGGGCGTCGTCTGACTCTAATCGCAATTCTTGAATTAACACGTTACACGGAGGAATATGTGCTAGTAAAGACCATTTTTGATGTCATCTACCACTCAATATTTAACAATTGCTAGAAGAGAAGAAAGAAGTGACATCTCTTAAGTGTTTCTTTTTGACCTGGAGATTATCTGGAAGCGATGGCCAGTAAGCCAGATCAGCCAGATGGCGAGTAAGATAGATCGCCTATTGTGTTTTTTTTTTCAATTATATGTTTTAATAAACAAATAAAAAAGTAAAGAAATAAGTCTCTTTGTCTATGAAACGCGTGAAATTGAAAGTAATAATATCTATTAATTCAGTAATTTTACATAAAAATATTACTAAATAAAACACTTGCCTTGCCTCTGTGTTATGATTAAAAATACAAGATGGCTACAGTTGAATTCGGTCAACGCACTGCGTAGCCTCCCTCACGCACTTCGTCTTAAGTGGCACATTGAGATGATGATAAAATTGCATTGTCAACAAATTGCTGCAATTCCAATAGTTGCATTTGTTTAACTTTTTGTATCATAATCAAAGTTACTATAAAGCTTAAGCAGAGGGAACCGCAGAAACTATGGGAACTTGGTGTTAAGACATACTGTTACCCTTTTTTCGCCTTCACGAAGCGCGTACGCGTAAATTGAATTGAAATAATCTATCCTCCTCAAGTAGGAATCGAACCCACTAACCGTGGCGTTTATAGGCAGACTACGCTGCTGCCACGACGGTCATATTAATGTAAATGCCCTCAAAAATGTACTTACTGTAAAGTATTATATACAATAATATTAAAGTTTTTCAATATTAAAATATGGAGACATGCTGCGATAAATGTCCAGTTGACAGGTCGCTGCCCCAGAGTTAGCTCCATACAGCTGAGTCACACATCATTCTTCTTCTATTTTAAGAGCATCAAATACCTACAGGTATATATAAACTCCTAACCTCTGCCTGTAACGCGACGGTTTCTGGGTTCGATCCCCAGTCGGAGAAGATGAATTTTTCTATTTCCATTTTCTTCGCTCTGGCAAACTAGACAAAGCGCGGCGTTGAGTTCCGCCACTCAACACGCAATGCCTCGAAAATGGCGGAAAGCGGGGACGGATAAAAGGAGGGACTAAGCAACGGAGTGTCTTAACACTAGGTTCGTATGGTTCCTGCAGTTCCCTCTGCCTACCCTGCCCATGTGCGGGATACAGCGTGAAGCTAAAAAAAAAAAAAAGAAAAGTAGTGTTTAGTTAGGGTTATCAAAAACGATTTTTCATTTCATTACTTCTTCACCTTTCCTTGTTTCTAGTTCGCTATACTACACTCACAAATGTGACGTTAAACGTTCTCTATATCTCAAACGTCTAATTATACTCTATTATCCACTCAATAGAAGGTTTTATATATTCGTATTAATGTGTTATGCAAAACCTGATATATATTTTATTTAACTTAAACAGAAAAAGTAATTTTAAATATTTTTTTATTAGAGTAATATGAACATAGGTTCTTATCGTTTAAATTCAAGTAAACGAATCAATCAAATAATAGTATTTTTATATATTTTAAAAATATTATTTAGTCCACAATAACATTGTACTGACTTAAACAAATGGACAACGTAAACCTTTTTCTTATAATGTATACTTAGTATATATAGTATAGTCTATGACAGTTATGGATGCTACTCACCTCTATGAAACAGAAGCAATTTATCGTACCCTGAAAGTTTTCCGTCGGGTAAATCATCATAAATCACAATGACATATGACTTAGATAAGAAAATGTAAAAGCTATATTCATGTTAATATGTAAGAATATTTCTATTTACTTTATTTACATTTATTTGATTGTAATTTATTAAGAAAGAAATATTTATATATATATATATATATATATATATATATATATATATATATATATATATATATATATATATATATATATATATATATATATATATATATATATATATATATATATATATATATATATATATATATATATATATATATATATATATATATATATATATATATATATATATATATATATATATTTTTAATACAATAGAAGCTTACTATGTTCGGTAAATTTTGTTGCCTTATAATTCAATTCGACTGCTTTGTTTCTGAATTAGGCGGATCAGTCTTGAAAATAGATATAATAATTTATCCCGCCCTTAACTAGCACAAAACAAAAAAGTTGATCAAAGCCGTCCTGTTGATAAAAAAAGTGCGCGCAGACAAAAAGATATACAACATTTTCTTATTTCGCTATGCATATTTTTTTTGTTAAAACGTAAAATATACAGATTAATATCTTTTCTATTTCATTATATTATAGATAAAAAATCGAATAGTTAATTGTATTCAAGTCATTTGGTATATTGATGTACAATTACGCACGAATGACGAGTCAAGTAATGTTACTGACACAATACATAACCTACCAACGTTGTAAACGCACTGATTGTGGGTTCAATCCCTATTTGGGGAAATATATTACTGTCATCCACTCTGCTAATATAAGGTGTGATGTTGAACGCCTATAATCCCGACGATGGCTGTTATGTCTGATATTACAAACTTTGAGTATCAGAAATTCTACACAATTTCCTTCGGGAAATAATTTCATTGAATTTTATACAACTTAAATGAATTATTTCCCGAAAATTGATTTTAATTTTTTCTATGCTCTTTTACCGAACTTGCTCTGTAGATAACACGGCAGAGGGTAAAGTCCTATTGTTAAGAACCTCAACTAATCATTTTCTAGACTTTGAACTCGAAATGGTGGACCTATTATTATATTTAATGACTTTAGAGTAATAATTTGACATTTATAACTACAAGTAACGAGTAGGCACGTTGAACAAAATATAAGCGCGTCTTATTTCCGGACATCTGGTCAACCCCAAGTAAGTACACAAGTCTAAGCTTTAGAATTTTCGAGATTAGGTCCCTAATATCAATTTCGTGAGTGAAATCTTTTGATAGCGGGCGAGTGGCGACATAAAATTGAAAACTATTTGTAGTGCAAACACCATCCATCACCGGCCGCCACTTAGCCGTATTGCCGGAATGAAACCGGCCTCGGACTAGCCCTGTATTTTACATAGTTTTGTCAACTGCAAGAAATCATCGAAAACCCTCGTGAATTTATGCCTATATATATATATATATATATATATATATATATATATATATATATATATATATATATATATATATATATATATATATGTAGGCATAAATTCACGAGGGTTTTCGATGATTTCTTGCAGTTTACAAGAACTATGTAAAATACAGGGCTAGTCCGAGGCCGGTTTCATTCCGGCAATACGGCTAAGTGGCGGCCGGTGATGGATGGTGTTTGCACTACAAATAGTTTTCAATTTTATGTCGCCACTCGCCCGCTATCAAAAGATTTCACTCACGAAATTGATATTAGGGACCTAATCTCGAAAATTCTAAAGCTTAGACTTGTATACTTACTTGGGGTTGACCAGATGTCCGGAAATAAGACGCGCTTATATTTTGTTCAACGTGCCTACTCGTTACTTGTAGTTATAAATGTCAAATTATTACTCTAAAGTCATTAAATATAATAATAGGTCCACCATTTCGAGTTCAAAGTCTAGAAAATGATTAGTTGAGGTTCTTAACAATAGGACTTTACCCTCTGCCGTGTTATCTACAGAGCAAGTTCGGTAAAAGAGCATAGAAAAAATTAAAATCATCTTTCGGGAAATAATTCATTTAAGTTGTATAAAATTCAATGAAATTATTTCCCGAAGGAAATTGTGAAGAATTTCTGACACTCAAAATTTGTAATATCAGAGATAACAGCCATTAGCCAGGATAATAGACGTTCAACTTCACACCTTATATTAGCAGAGTGGATGACAGTAATATATTTCCCCAAATAGGGATTGAACCCACAACCAGTGCGTTTACAACGTTGGTAGGTTATGTATTGTGTCAGTAACATTACTTGACTCGTCATTCGTGCGTAATTGTACATCAATATACCAAATGACTTGAATACAATTATGTATAATGAAATAGAAAAGATATTAATCTGTATATTTTACTTTTTAACGAAAAAAATATGCATAGCGAAATAAGAAAATGTTGTATATCTTTTTGTCTGCGCGCACTTTTTTTATTAACAGGACGGATTTGATCACTTTTTTGTTTCGTGCTAGTTAAGGGCGGGATAAATTATTAGATCTATTTTCAAGACTGATCCGCCTAATTCAGAAACAAAGCAGTCGAATTGAATTATAAGGCAACAAAATTTACCGAACATAGTAAGCTTCTATTGTATTAAAAATCCAAGATTTGGAACAGCATATCAAGTGTAAACCTAAGACATACGAAATTAAATAATGGCTCTCTAGAAAAGTTATTGGATACAGTGAACATTTTTTATTGATATAAAAAATACAAGATCTCCTATACGAAGTAAGGAAATGGCACCTTAAAAAAGTCTTTCAGCTTGATGGAATCTTCAATAAAAGATCTGGAATACCTGATGTAGAACCATAATAAATAAACTTAAATATAAAAAACAAGAAAAAAATTCAAACAAATTTGGTGGCAAGGATTACAAAGTCCAGGCTAACGACGACAGCTTCGTTACCTACATTCAAAATGATGTTTTTTTACCAAGTCTCAAATATGCTTCCATATATACATATATATATGTTAAATCTTTAAGGAAGAGTTATCTTAAAAGTTGTTAACACATAAGATATTTCTCAGAACAGCAACAAACTCGTAGCAAGGGCAAACATCCGATAACGCCAACACAAACTAAAAAGGTTCCTGCACCCTTCCAGCTAACATGTTTAGCACCTATGTGAAATACCCATCTACCTAAATAATATGAATTTAAACATATACATATATTTTTATAACTCTATATTACTTCAGTATATATGTCATACTAATTGACAGTGGAACAACGGCAGTTTGCAACAAAGATAGTTATTAATTAATATTTCGATTTGTTTTCATCTTCTTAAATTTACGTGATTAATTTTACTTCTTAGGTCTTTGTGTTCATTTATACTTTAGTTTATGATTACAATAACCGAATTATCAATTGAATTGTTACTTTGTATTTGAATTTGCTTAACTTAACCTCAGATGTCATATATTTTATAATTAAAAAAATTAAAGATATTTATAATTAGACAAGACTACAAGGTCCGCTGAAAGTTATCGTCTCTAGGCAATACTGTAAATAATTTCCCTTTTTTTTTTCTAAACAAATAATCTCTGACACTAAGCAACTAAAAATATTAAGTTACATACATACATACATACATAGCTTCACGCTCTATCCCTAGCGGGGTAGTCAGAGAGAACGGAGCGCCAAACGCTGCGGTCCCTGCATACCTCTTTCGCCTCGTCCACTGTCACCTCTTCATGCATGCTCTCCGGGGAGTCCTCATGCTTTTTACTTGACCTTCCTCCAGTATCTTCGATACTGTGTAAGTTACCTGAACTTATAATAAAATTAAGTTACCTGAACTTATAATAAAAGTGTAAACGAAATTAATAAAAAAATCATTAAAAATATATTGCAATACATTTTCTAAGAACTCGAGATTCTCAATCGATATATCAGTAATACATTATTATAAGTGCTCTTTATATAAATAAAGTTTTTTTTTCAAGAGTTTTATTTACCTCTGTAAAGATAATAATAACTGATAAAGATAGAAGACGAATAAAACGCTACTTTATAAATAGGTATATTACTGAGTCTATCTATATAACATATTTAAAAAAAAATATGTATATAATTAAAAATACTAAGTTAGTATGTTAGTACTTGTATTTTGGTACTATTGTCAATTTTTTTCTCAATTTGACACCGGATTTGAATCTAAAATCATCATGCTTTCTGTCAAAATTTAACGCTGCACTTTGAAAATAAAATCAATAAACATGTTTTTCGTATATTTATATAAATATATACTATAACTACAAACAAACGTTTACAAACGAAAGAAAAACATAAATCAAATCATATTCTATTGCATATACTAACTGCGATCATTGAATAAATTGATGACAGCTAATGGGATGAAGTAATGGGTTTATCATTTGCCAAAGAACGTTATGTAATCATATTGAAACTGGTTTCAAGTTCCAAGAGATTTCAAGACAAGATGAGCAATGTTATGAGGAAAGAAAAAACTATAAACGATTTATATATATATATATATATATATATATATATATATATATATATATATATATATATATATATATATATATATATATATATATATATATATATATATATATATATATATATATATATATATATTGATTTTTGTAAATTTATAATATATTTTATATAATAGTAAGCAAGTATTTTTAAAATGAACGACTCTAGCATCGTAAGATTTATCATAACATAATAACGGTGTCATGTCTATATTTAGAATCTATTCGCAATAGCTACCATATAAATATGTGTTTTTATTAGAGATTATAAATAAAAATACAATAACATTATTGTTTCTATCAATAATTAAGATCAAGGTTCTTTTTAACATATTTATGCATCTATCATATAAAACAAAATGTACAAATTAGAGAAGAATAGATAAAATACGTACAAAAGATAATTTATCTCTAATAGATCTCTTTTAGACACGCAGACTTTTGTTGTGAGAAATATTGTTAACTAAAGACAAGAAACCAAAGACAAATGAATTAACAAAATATAAATGAATTAACAAAATATAGAAAATAACTTTAAAAATAACTTTTAAAGAAAATAATTTTTGTTTTTTAACTAAATTCATTTCCTCTTATAGGATCGTATTATACCTTTTGTTAAATATTATGTATAAAACAACATGTTTCTTCATATAATCGCACCTACTGACACCACTCGAACCTTTCTACCGTTACACACGGACAAAGAGCTTCATTTTTATTATGACTACCCAACCAAATCATGTAGCGACTGACATAATATCACACGAAGCCTAAGATCCAAAAAATAAAAACGAAAGAAACCATCAAGAGTCCCACAATAAAAAACATTTGACAACGATATATTTAGGATATTGTAAATCTACGTTTTATACGGTATTGGTCCTTATTAATTTGTGATAGAGACGTTATTATTGTAATACTCATATAGTTGACATGTAAATGACTTGTATAGCCGTGTCTTGTACCAACTTGTTAAGATTTCGAATGGTTATCAAAGTGTTTGGACGAAGCCCGGTAGCCCGCGAGTTATAACAAGATGAATGGAGTGACACATTAAATCAATAAATAAAAATTACAACGCCCACGCATTATAGGTTTAGGTTTTGATAAGTATTTATTAAAAATGGAGCCCAATCGGTTGAAAGATATATTCTTCTTTCATATATTTATAGTATTTGTATAATAGTGTTTTTGAGAAACCAAGAGATTCTTTTGCAGTTATAAAATAAAAAATAATAATATTTAGAGAATACATTATAAAGATGAAGCATTTATGACGAAAGGATTTACAAATACAACTAACCATTTTAGTATTAGAAGGCATATCTAAAAGTAGCTTAAAACTACATGCAACTATTTTCGTCTTAAACATTGTAAAAACAAACGGATTATAAAAATAAAACGATGAAAGTAAATGAAGTCGAGTCATTCATTCTTCATAGAAATCGACAGTGAGTGGTCACTTTTATGAAGGCAGTAAACCACCCGCGTAGTCCCACCTTGGTTTGGGATAGTCTTACTTGAGTTATAACAACTTAATTTGTGGGTGATAATCTCTACATTAATATGTGAACTATGGAAGATTTTATTACGTTTTGTTTATAGTTGTATTTGATTGAGACTTATAAAAGTAAAATATCTATTTGATATTAAATATTTATTAGCTTTGCGCTTTATCTTTCAGCAGGTCCAGGACAAATCTAGTGACTAGACACTCTGGTCTCCGCTTACCACCAATCAAGATATTAATATCGGAAATGTGAAAATAATGTTTTTTTTCAATTCTGGATCAAACCTACAGTTATCATGTTTATAGTCAGACGCTGTGCCACTGTGCCTCTTGTTTACTTATTAATTTTTCCTGTTTTTAAAGCTCCTATATATATATATATATATATATATATATATATATATATATATATATATATATATATATATATATATATATATATATATATATATATATATATATATATATATATATATATATATATATATATATATATATTTGTATATATATTGTATATATATATATATATATATATTGTACCAACTTGTTAAGATTTCGAATGGTTATCAAAGTGTTTGGACGAAGCCCGGTAGCCCGCGAGTTATAACAAGATGAATGGAGTGACACATTAAATCAATAAATAAAAATTACAACGCCCACGCATTATAGGTTTAGGTTTTGATAAGTATTTATTAAAAATGGAGCCCAATCGGTTGAAAGATATATTCTTCTTTCATATATTTATAGTATTTGTATAATAGTGTTTTTGAGAAACCAAGAGATTCTTTTGCAGTTATAAAATAAAAAATAATAATATTTAGAGAATACATTATAAAGATGAAGCATTTATGACAAAAGGATTTACAAATACAACTAACCATTTTAGTATTAGAAGGCATATCTAAAAGTAGCTTAAAACTACATGCAACTATTTTCGACTTAAACATTGTAAAAACAAACAGATTATAAAAATAAAACGATGAAAGTAAATGAAGTCGAGTCATTCATTCTTCATAGAAATCGACAGTGAGTGGTCACTTTTATGAAGGCAGTAAACCACCCGCGTAGTCTTACTTGAGTTACACCTTGGTTTGGGATAGTCTTACTTGAGTTATAACAACTTAATTTGTGGGTGATAATCTCTACATTAATATGTGAACTATGGAAGATTTTATAACGTTTTGTTTATAGTTTTTAGTATTTGATTGAGACTTATAAAAGTAAAATATCTATTTTGATATTAAATATTTATTACCTTTGCGCTTTATCTTTCAGCAGGTCCAGGATAAATCTAGTGACTAGACACTCTGGTCTCCGCTTACCATCAATCAAGATATTAATATCGGAAATGTGAAAATAATGATTTTTTTCAATTCTGGATCAAACCTACAGTTATCATGTTTATAGTCAGACGCTGTGCCACTGCGCCTCTTCGTTATTTATTAATTTTTCCAAAATTATTTTAAAGCTCCTACATAAATAAGTATATTTTTATATTATAATTATATTTTGTATTGTTCGTGCATGTCGGTCCTTATATGAAATACGCTTTACATTGTAGTGAAAAGCTTTTCATATAACTCTTTTATCTTAGTAGATAACGTTTTAGTGCAATTTAAAATATCCCTATGCACTAAGTCTGCATTGACTGACAGTTAATAGCTATGAAAGTAAGTTGTATATAAATTGGTTTCTTAGCTACATTAGGCCGAAAGGCTAAATTAAAGAAATTCGTAAAAATCATTTAATTCAATTCATTTTGTTTTTATATATTTCATACAAACTACAAAGCAAAGTGTATTGAACTTCAATATCTAATTAATACTTCGTTAACACATTTACTTATTCCCAGTGAATACAATGCGACTGTGCGTACACATTGTGCTCTTCTAAAATACTAGTAAGTTCTATTTTTATAATAAATTCCTTAATAACATCATTTACATTTTTATTTTTAGATATAAATAGTTGTTTAAGTGGTTCTGCTAACAAAGAGACATCAATGCCAGATATTGTACGGACGGAAAGTCTTTAACAAAATATCATATTTTTTTACGACGTTTTTAGATAAGACGTGATTCCTAACGTTTAAGATCATCTTATATAACTTAGCCGCAAAGAAAATTAATCTATAAAAAGATATGTTTTAAAATATCCATATTATAAAAAGTAAATAAAATCAATATTCCCATAAATTCTAATAAATTCAACAAGCAAAAATATGTAACTTACCTTAAAAAGTAGTGAATCTGCACAAACTTTAAACTTTCGACTAAAACTTGCAATTACTGTAAAAACACTTAAATACCAACAAATAATGAAAAACTGGATCTTTTCCACAAAATGGTTAAACAATATCTAAATAATAATAAAACACTAGTGAATATAGAAAATAATCACGATAAACAAATATAATTTTAGAAATGACCGTTCAAAGGTCCTTCCCTACGACATTGCGGCTTATTAGCACTAGTTTCGCAGCTTCGTTCACTATTTTAAACAAATTAACACCGCCACGTGTTAACCCTTTTGTTGCTTTATTGCTCTACGAATGTCATTGTGGCTTGGAATAGCTTTTATCTTACGCAATGCCGACAAAAGTGAAAATAGCTGACAGTAAAAGTGAACGATAAGTGTTTTTACTAATTTTATGCACAATACTAGCACTGACAGGTACCTGTGCCTTTACTTTGTCTACACCGGAAGTGTTAAAATGATTATTTGGGATGAAACCCCTAAATAGGCTTACTATGGGAACTTTTATGACTCTGAATGGAGTGGCGTTAAGTTATATTGTTTTGTTATATTAATGAATTTAAATGCTTAAAAAAATGTATAGAGATTAAAGATTGTATGAAATATTATTAATGTTATAATAATTATTATTTTAAAGTTAATTTATATTGGCATGGATTTTCTATTCATTCTTTTTGTAAAATTTATTCACACACACCCCTCTTCTGGCTGCGGGGCTAACAATAAAAACATCAAATATTTTTGTAAACTTAATTTTATTAACTCTGGAACTAACAGATGATATTACAAGTTACCTATCTAGATTCGAGAAAAACATAATATGTATTTATAACTACAAGAATGAATTTAGCATACAAGTTTAAAAAGCATTCGACAAATGTACGCCGAACAATAAGAAAAGTATACAGCTCTAAGCTTTGGGGTTCAATTTTGTAATGACTATATACATATACATATATAACGTGATGACATCTTAAATTGTCACTTGCAAAGGTCAAACAGCAAGGCTGGTAAGAATCACGCGTCACTCAAGGCGGTTGGCGTCACCGAGTTATTATCACTACAATATGTTAACAAAACCTACGTATATATGAACTTATATAACGTAAAAATTGGCAACTCAGAAGACCATTATGATATAACACACAGTGGTATCTAAATTCATCACGTGTATAGCAAAGCTATGTGATAGAACTCTATCGCAATATGATGCTATACTGAGAACACATAAGATGCCGCTTTAGTTATTAAAATATCGAAGTATGAGCGTACGTTTGTCAAATATTATAATATCCATAATATAAATGCTAAATTGAAACTTGTATATAAATATATATTCGAATGGAACGTGCAGAAGCGAGATAGGTACCCAATTACACCAAACACCATTATTTAGAAGTAATTATATATCTTAATCTATATATACATGTATCTACACTCCTAAATGCGATGGTCAAAGGACAATAATTCCGTTCTCCTATCTACTATATAATCAATAATTTTATTTATACACATTTGTTACACAAACATTGCACTGTTCGACGATATACTCCACGATATGATCACCTCTCGCGCACTCTTATACCAAATCTGTTAAATAAATATTTACAAACTTCTATTATAAAATCGTTCTCACCGAAATTTAACTAAAAGAGGTATAACACTGTTTTTAAATAAATCTAATATTTAAATATTTATTATATTTACATTTACATAATTATAATTTTTTAATATATTTTTAACCTAACAGCGTAAATTATCAATAATTCGTTTCACAATATATTTATTTTGCAGCGTTTTTATGGGATCTTTGCATTCATAGATGAAATAAATATCAATTGAACGTTTCTACAAAAGATTTCAACGCGCCAATAATCAATTTATCAAAACATCGATAGATAAAAGCGATAAGGGAATCGTATTGATCGCATTATCGCAACGATTATTTCAAGCATTATGTGATATGTGCTTATTGTTTTGGGCGGAAAAGTTTAGATATCATTGTTGATTGAAAAAAGCTACGCCACGTACGCTTACGTTAATATGATAAGTGAACACGGCCCTAAATATTGTTAAAACCGAGTATTTCGATCGTAATTCTAATTAGATTTGGTATACGAATGTGCTATTTATAGTTCAGAGGACTCAGAAGGGCACTTCACGAGAGTCCCACAGACCGAGTTAGGCCTAACTTAGCCGCCGCTCGGGGCACGCCACTCGTGCATCGAACTACTACCTACTAAATTGCGCACAACGACTCTTAAAATCGAAAATATGTACACAAATAATTTATAGGCCCCGAGCGACGACGACAATATCACAAGAACACAAATCACGCTCACATGAGTCCGAATATGAGACAGGGGCTGGTCGGCGGCAGCAGCGGAGTCACCCTCGGCGCGGCCAGGGAGCGCTGGGGGCGCGGCGCGGCGCCTACGCCAGCGGATACTGTCACAAGGGCGGCTGCGCGTGCGCGTGCGCATGGTGATGGTATAGAGGCGACTGATAGTAGTTGTCGGCCGGCGCGTGTCCGTATCCATAGTTCACGTCGTACATCTTCAAGTCCGACTTGGTGTCGGCGCCCGGCAGCAGCCGTGTGATACTGAACGGATGTGGCGCCGGGGCGTATCCTGTGGGCTCCTGTTTAAGCTGTGCGTAATGCTCAAGTGCCAGCGGTGTGTGCTCCGGCAAGCAAAGCTCGGGCGCCGCATGCAGCTGCGCCAGTAACTCGTCACGCATTTCCTTTTCCTCACCAGAACCGGCGCCTCCGCCAGATTTTTCGTGACCATGTTCTCGTTTGTCGTGACCGCCGTGGTGCCCATGAGTTTGAGCAGCTTTTTGAGCTTGGCGAAGAGATTCCTTTTTTTCATCTTTGAATCGTTTTTGTCGTCGCAGGAAACAGCCGTTCTCGAACATGTTCCCGCTATCGGGGTGTAGAGTCCAGAATGATCCCTTACCAGGTTTGTCAGGCGTTCGTGGTACTTTGACAAAACAATCGTTGAAAGACAGCGAATGTCGAATAGAATTCTGCCAGCGCTGTTGATTCTGTCTGTAGAATGGAAACAAATCCATGATGAACTGATAGATTTCTGAGAGAGTAAGCATTCGTGACGGGTTGTTCTGGATGGCCATAGTGATCAGCGATATGTAGGAGTACGGCGGCTTCGCGTGCGTGTAGGAGCGGCGGTAGGTTTTGTCGTTGCGGGCGCGCTGCAGAGCCGAAGTCGGTGAAGCGGCCTCTTGCTCGCGGGGCAGTGTTCCGTAGGGTACAGCGCCGCCACCGCCCATGCAGGACGCCATGGTGCTGGGCGGCGAGTACCCGACGCCCGGCGAGCCCATGCAGGAGCCGCTCGCTACCATATTGTTGGTGTAGAGATTTGGGTACGGCTGCGCCGGCATACAGCCCATGCCGTTGACATAGGGCGGCGCGAGACCCGGTGATAGCGAGGATAGCGACGCGGACGTCGGCACGTCGCCGTAAGACAGCTTCTGTGAGATCATGGCTAGCGCATCACCCGCGCGTGCACGCCGGCCAGGGGCAAACACTCGCACTGATTGAAAGAGTAAATAGAAGCCGGGGGCCCGCGCTCCCCTCCACGCTGGCCATGGAGTCGGGGGCGGGGCCTCGTACGACACGCCCCCGGTGCGCGCGCATCCCCCCCTGCCGCGCCGCCCCGCACCCCGTGCCCCGCGCGCTGCCTCGTCTCGCGTCCGCTAATAATACCGCAGCTCGGAAAGATAAAAACATGGAATAATCATAAGTGCGTTAGCGGGAATGTGTAGTTGTGTGAAGCTTTGAACGTCGCCCGCGATCCGTTCTTGAACGTACGCTGAATGTCGCGACCTTTTACTCGAGTACTAGCTACACTCAATTAGGTCTGATTAAAACCTCGTCTTTGTGTTCAGTGTTCATTTAAGCAACATATATTGATAAAAACGCCTGTACTTTATAAGAAAGCATACTTGTATCCATATTTTTAAAATTCTTTACTATTAAGCATTATTGTGACCTGAAAAATCTTAATATATTCTTTTTGCTAATGAATAATACCTTTCGTGTCTTTTTAATTTCTCAATTTTAGTTTAAATTTAAAATAACGAAGCCTGAATTTTATTTTATAGTAATTTATATACGAAAATCTGATTTCATAATTATTTACGCTTTGTTCTCGACTTCACTTCACTTCTCGGTCAGCGACGGGCACTGCTTAGACTATTTTTCCACCTATAGGTATAAATGTGTGACGGAAGTAAGTCTTTGATTTAAAAATTGTGGTCAATTTTGAAAAGTAAATAAGGTTCAAAGTAGTAAAAAGCCTAGCATTTACCGGCGGCCGGGAAATAAATAACATATAGTACCTACATTAATCTATATAGTCCACATTAACAGTAGGGTAAACTTGCCTAATTCGTACCACTTAAGGAGAACCTCAAATATTTTGGAAAAGAAGGAAAAATACATAGTTATTTATATAAAGTTATTAACTATAACTAATGTTCTATAAGTATATCAAAATAAAACAACGTAAATCTTTTAAATTTCTGAAAAATAAGCAAATTTCAAAAACTTAAAAAAAGTACGATTTAAGAACATTCGTCTTAAATCGTACTAGTATATTCTTAAATCGTACTTTGAGATCCTATCATTGGTTTACAATATTAAAATTAAAAATCTTAGTAGCTAATGTATTGAATGCTAGTACATTAGTATTTAGTAATACAGCCAATGGTTTCTGCCAATTCCTGTCCGTCATCACAGTAATATTTAATTTTTTTTGTTGTTCCTGCACATAGCTTATGTATCCATAATTCACAATTACTGCATTTAATCATGTTTTCTTTGTTTCTGTTGAATAATGTTGTAATCATCATCCAACAGTCATTTTCATCTTGTTCTTGTTTCTATTTCTTGTTTCTATTTCTTGTTTTAGGTATTTTCGTTTTCTTTACATTTAGCTTCTTTGGTATGGTCTTCTTCTTGGTTTCTTCTACTTTAACTTCAGGCTCTTGTTTATATGGACTTCCTGTAATAACGAGAGTGCCTTTGGCTTTTCTTTTAACTGGTTTTAATGTCCCAGAAGTGAATTTATTGACAACAATACTCCAAGTGTCTCTAGAATTCGCTTTGAAGAAAGAATGTAGTTATTTTTCTTCTATATTGCCTTTTAAACATTGATCTTGCTGTTTTTTTGACATGTAGCCCTAAAATAGTAATAAAATAATTGGATACAAATAAAATACAAAAAATAACTAAAAATTAAAATGAAATTATAAATAGTTTTCCAAAATCGTACCGGTACGATTTAAGAAGTTGCTGCGAGTACGAAATAGGCACAAGTGTCAACTGAATTTCAAATCTGCTACAAAAAAAAATGTCAACAAACAAGGGAGTTTTATTTTGTGAAATACATTCATAAATATACGCATAATTATATTATAATAAGGTGAACAGCTTAAGAACGATATACTTATAAGACAGTTCTTGTGAAATATGCGAAAAAACTGTTCAAAAAGTAAGAATAAACTTACCTGCTTTATATTTTAGTCGGGAACAAAGTAGCAGATTTGTATTTGTCATATGGCAATATGACCGCCAGTTCTTAATATTTTATGGTACTAAAGGCACTAATAACTATTACCCAAGCCGAGATATAGAGGAGGTACGATTTAAGCGCAGGTACGAATTAAGCAAGTTTACCCTATATTGAAGATAAGTAGATAGATCAATACGTTTAGCAATTACTTTCAACCTAATTTAGATTTTTTTGTGATAAAACTGCACTACAGTATCCCATCTTTAACAATAATTAAGTCGAGTACTTAATTATAATGTTTTTTTTGTTATTAAGATACTAAAAATAAACTAATTAAGCAAACGAGTAGAATTACAATAGCCTAACGACTTACATTATGGGTGTAAAATTAAATCAATAACAAATAAATTAGACTGGCTCTTCTGTTTTATAAACAAAGTGATTACTGAACTATTTAGGAACAAACAAAAATGTTAACTTACTCAGACTCGAACCCAGAACTCCTTTAATCAAGTGCTAGCTAATTAACACATACGTTCTATCTGAGTTAGATCTAAATTCTTATATACAATTTGTTGCAATTTATTCTTTTTAATATCATCTCTATAGTAGGTACACAGTTTTCACCAAAACCAATTGAAAGTTTATATAAAAATAAACTTATACTGCTTTACTCTATTTAAATGTTAATTTTATAATTAAAAAAATATAGATTACGCATTTTTACATATTTTTACAAAAATAGCTAGCCCAGGAGTTTAACTTGTGTATAAATGAAACTAAACTTTCCAGTAGTTATAGAGCAAAGATTTTTATATACTGCAACTAAAAACTAAAGTACATTTCAGATGAAGTTCACATATTTGAAAATAATATATTTTTACTTTAAAAGGAACAAGTTCTTACACGTTACGAAACAATTATTTTCTTCTTCATCTTCTTCTCTATAATTATGGCGTTTCGCATTTTTTTCAGCATTAAGAGGTTAGAGGCACTATAATGTTATACATATTTAGTGTCTATTTCAATGTCAGATAAGGAACAATATTTATTAATATTCGTTAAATATTCAACAAATTTACTAAGATTTTTAAATGACTTTTAAAAGCGTCAAGTTTAAAAAGTTAAAAATAGAGTAAAAATGCTTGTTTTGCATAAAATTTACGCTATATTATTTTTGTCAATCCTATATCTATAATATAAATGAAATAACCATAACTCTTACTTGAAATAGTTCAAATTAAAAAGCTACTGGTAGGCTACAGACTAGCTCCATAAATATCGATAATTTTTAACCCCTTTGTGTCTAACAGTTAATATACTGAATTATCAGAGACTGCACAAATTTCTAGTTGAGTGTTGTTTATATATAATTCAAAAAACTTGGATTTTAAAGCTTTTACGCATATGTGAAAGCTTAAATATATAACTGTAACTTTTTTACAAAATTTATTCATATATAATATAATTTAATAAATAACATCTAATATATGTATATTATAATCGGTTAAAAAGATATTCAATATGGGAAATGCGTATACAATGCAGTTCGTGTTACACGCGAGGGACACGTATCGGCCATTAGCTTGGATCCGGTGTCGAGTTGCGACGAGTGTCATCCACTTTGAACTGTCGGTTGTCGGTTGTTGTGAAAAATTTTATTTCATAATCATACTCATTTTGTATTATAACGAATAATTTTCAACCGTAAGGAGGTAAGATATAGGAGGTATTGTAGGCAACTAGAGACAGGAAGAGGCAGAGAGACTTATGTTGAGTAGAACTGTAAAGTAGAAACAACTGAATGGAATCTATCAATTTGTAACAAAAATAAATTTTGAAGGTTCTTATATATATATATATATATATATATATATATATATATATATACATGTTTCTATATACAGTTGCTGATTACTTTCTTGCATATATATTTTTTATGTTTAAAATCGAAGAAAAGATAGACTCTTAATCAATATTTTTTATACAATTTTATCTTTATTAATACTTAAACCTTTACTACAGCATACAAATCGGCCACCGTGGCTACCACAATTATATTAATTATTTTAAATTCCCTACTTAATTGAAGACAGAACACAGTGACTTGTTTTTGAGCAGAGAGAGGAGAACAGAGTTGCCACAAAATGCCACAGTAGAATGTACCATGTATGATGTATGTGGCGCTCACTTTCCGCTATTCTATTGGACATTGTGTGTTTTGTTATGTATTCTTATTTTGTAAAGCGCTAAGTAGGTGTAGTACTGTAAAAGTATGTAAGGATTTCTTTGTATATATTTTCTACCTATTAATTCGCGTCGTGGCGCAGAGGCGTAAGCGTCTGCCTGTAAACGCGACGGTTACTGGATTCGATCCCCAGTCGGAGAAGATGGATTTTTCTATTTCCATTTTCTTCGCTCTGGCAAACTAGGCAAAGCGCGGCGTTGAGTTCCGCCACTCAACACGCAATGCCTCAAAAACGGCGGAAAGCGGGGACGGAGAAAGCAGGGGCTAAGCAACGGAGTGTCTTAACACTAGGTTCCCACGGTCCCTGCAGTTCCCTCTGCCTACCCTGCCTTGTGCGGGATAAAGCGTGAAGCTAAAAAAAAAAATATAAAAAATTAGTACTATGGACTACGTCTGACTGTTTAAGCGAAGGTCGTGGGTTCCTTTTCCAGTGTAGAAAATGGATAATTTTTGTCTTCTTCACACTAGGAAGACCCAGAGACATGACATAACTCTTATTATTTATTTAGGCTTTCCGGTGAGTAAATAAAGAATAAAATATTTTCACTATTTCAATCATGCGTCTAGCTTTAGATATTTTAGGTATTCATTAGCGATAAATACGCATAAACACATACAATAGTACATTAGTCCCAGTATTTTAGGCTACTTTAGAGAAACTGAATTCTAACCGCGGACCTTACGTTCCACTACAGTACTATTATAACATTTTGTTTTATTAAATTTCCATATTAAACTTCGAACCCACAATCATCTCCAACAAAATCCCAACACAATATAATGAGTAAGATTTATAAGAGGTAAACAAAACAGCTAATTAGGCAAACAGCTGGCGCCTGTCTTGGCAACAATGCTAATTACCGCCATAATAACGCAAACAGTGTATCGCTTCATTCCTGCTACTGCATTTCGTTTCGCGAACGAAGCGAAGCTGGTCTTCCTTATCTCATTACTCATCTCATTTGTGAATATTTTAACTATAATGTTATATTTATACGTACAATTATAACTATTTGAAATGATATTAATCTAAGTTAATAATCCTTAGCTTTTGTCTTCATTATAAGATATTTAGTAAACAAATAATAAACGAATCTATTCACTCTGAAAGCGAATTAATATGTAGAAAATATATACTAAGAAATCCTTAGGAATGTTATTGGACAGTGTTTAACTAAACGTGTCAATTGTAGGTTCGAAATCTGGGTGGAAAGCACTAATTTATTTTTTTTTTATTTTTTATCCCAATGTGAAAAGGGAGAGAAAAAGACCATTTTACTGGATATCTATATAAAGATCCTCAATAGTTTCCAGCGTCAGAATTACTACCCAAAAAACACGTGCTAATACACAATACAGTTCGCCTTTAACCCTCCATATTTATTTATCTACAGCATAATTAGTAACAATGGAGCTTCACGCGTTATCTAACAAAAGTTTTGTGTCTTGACCACCTTACACCTAACGAGATAAGCCAGGTACATAAGCCGATGTGCATCAAAGCTAGCACGTTTGTAATCGCTGTCACTATCCTAACCTATTGTTAATAAGATCGAACTAAAATTGACGTGAGAATTTGCAATGGTTAGACTCAGTAAGGAATAATAACGTAGATATTGTTTAAATTGAACAGTTGTATGTTGTGAATAAATAAAAAAAACAGTATTTAAATATATTTTATGATAAAATATAAATTGTATATTGAATAATATCTAAGTTACAAACAGTATTGCTTTTTTTAAATAAGGCGGCCATTCGACACAAGATTCATTCTACGCAAGATGGCAGCGCCATCTTGTGTCGAAGAGCTCCAAGCGGAGTATTATAGAAAGCTTTAAAATTTAAGTTTACAAATGAAGAATAAAAAAGAGAATCTTACAAATTTTAAGATACACTGAGATATATATCACACACACTGTCACACACATATATATATATATATATATATATATATATATATATATATATATATATATATATATATATATATATATATATATATATATATATATATATATATATATATATATATATATATATATATATATATATATATATATATATATATATATATATATATATATATATATATATATATATATATATATAGATAGATAAAAACTTTATTTGGATCACACCACAACATGAGTAAAAAAAAATGATAATATATTAAAATACTTTTTAACTTACAAAAACTGTGTTACTTCTATTTTTACTTAATCTAAATTCAATTATAAGTATATATATATATATATATATATATATATATATATATATATATATATATATATATATATATATATATATATATATATATATATATATATATATATATATATATATATATATATATACAACCGTAACATCTTATTTAGATAGGCACATCAGCATGTAAGGTGGTGCTATTATGAAACTTATTTCCCTGGAGGCCTCACACCGAAGCCTTTACCTAATAAGCATGATCTACAAAGACCTGAAGTTCGACCAAACGATTTTAAACGTAGAATTCCAGTGGATAACATGATTTTAAAACGAATATTTGTTAGCCAATACGCTAGTACTCACCAGTTAGTAAGTTTATGTAAAAAAGTTCAAAAGCTCTATGGTAGTAACATTTATTAATAATAATAAATAAATAATCAAAAATCTTCTAAAATATTTTTATTAAAATAAGAAAGCTTAAAGGAATATACAAATATTCCACATAAAGTCATTTTAAAACAATACATTTACAGAAATATGAGAAGCCAGTTGTAAAAGAACATATAAGAAAACCCCATATATCGATAACCAGTGGACATTCAGACTAACACACCCACGGCACACCATTAGGCCGATGTTGACTCAGCGTCGAGATCGCGACCAACTAACTAAATTCCCTACGCTTATGTGAAAATTGGTTGAACATTCGTGTTTCCTCACGTCGCGTCGCGTCGGTGCAGACCGGAAATAGCAGAAGTTTTGTACCAAAAAGCAATATTTCTTTCGGCTATAGAAATAATATGTGAAAATGTTTTTCTCTTCTTAGTAAGCGTAGCGTTAAATTGGCTAATTAATTATTTAAGTGATTAATTCTTTTTGAAATTGAATTTTTCATTTATTTTTTAAATTTCAAATAAATAAAATTATGTTTTAATTGGGAACTTTAATATGTATCTGTACAATATTGGTGGATAAATGCGTATTCAATATATAGGCGGTATAATATTTGTTGCAGATTTCTATATAACAATGGCAGAAAATAAATAGATTTTTTTTAAAGATTTTTAATAAATAATTAATAGGGCAACCAAAAATCAGCCACGAGCCCACCAATGCTAAGTCAGTGCATAGATAGTTTTTTTTATAAAATATAATATTTATATGTGACATATTATTGTTTTCCAGTTAAATTAGACATGCTAAAGATATATTTTGCTATTAAACATGTTTGATGAACCATGAACCTTACAAAACTGTCGTTACATTTGATAAAAATGGATATAATTATAACTGCAAGTTACTCAATTTACATTTTCCAATAGGTAGGTTCAAAGCCCGTGACATAATGAAATTTACTTATAGAAACCATATAAAAATTTGGACGCAGCCGGATTTGAACACTTAGAAAAAATCCAAGACACGGAACAATTTTTTCTATTATCAGTGCAGATTATTACTTCAAAAATCATAAAAATATGAAATTTCATTATAATACAAATGCAATTTTGACATTAATTGACTTGAAACGCATTTTGAATGCATCTTGAACGTGCTGAGTAATGCAATAATAACGCAAATAACTGTAGGTACGACCGGGCAGTGGCCCACTCGCCATTCTGTACATACTCCACACGAGAGCACTCACCGTATAAACACGTGATACATGTTTAAGTTAAAATGGATTCGCTAAAAACTTACGCTACAATTCGTACCGAATGTTTTCACGGCTTTATTATTTTTTATGTCTTCACGCTTTATCTCGCACTTAGCAGGGTGGGTGGAGGGAACCGAAAGAACCTAGTGTTACGACACTCCGTAACCCGCGTTTTGATTTTTCTTGAGGCGTTGCGTACATTACTTATAATAAGTCAAATATCTGTTAGTAATTATTCTCAATAGAACTGTTCTTTAAACAAAATTAACAAACACATGTTTTCGTTAGGTATACATTATAGAGCTTTAAGCTCTCTTATAAAAAACGTTCAAATCGTGACGTCACAGCATAAATGAGGGAAAGAATGAGCACCATAACAATTATGGCCTAATATATGATTGATGGAACCTTTAAAGTATGCATATCACATGACATATTGTGACGTAGATATACACGTACATATGTCATAGAGGGGTACCATTACTGATTGTTTCGTTAGTACATAGTTAGATGTACGTAAATCACGGTTCTTCCTCAGAATTGGCAAAGAGAGATCATATTTAAAGAAAATAAAACAAAAATCCTCATAATTTTTACTTTTTTTTTAATTTGGATGCATCGTATATTAAGGTAGGCTGTGGAAACTGTAGTAGTACTGTGTAGTGTACAGACACTCCGTTATCCGTTAAGTGGCGGAACTCGTGTGTATAATGTAAATAATTAATTGCATAGTTTTGGAATCAAGATCATGCGTACAATTTGACTTTGTTAAAGGTAGCTTTGAGTTTACTGCTGTACCATGTTATTTATTTACCTAGCACATGTTAGGTTACTTACATTCTAAAAATAACTGCTAAGATTATTATTTTTTGCATATATCTACTAGAATGCCTATTTTCTTTGACATAATCAAATGAGTATTAAAAAAACGGTTTTTCCGACACCGTGGGTGGTCCCCATCATGCCACTTAGCGTGTCACACAAAAAATACCATCAAAATATGAAAATATCATACTTATAACAGGTAGAGACGTCAGTGGATATTCCTATGTAAACATTTAGAGTTCTTTCCGTGGTGAATATGTATTTTTTTTAAATATTTTACTTTATATATTGTTTTTGTTCTTAAATTGAAAAAAAAACCATACTTTATATATTTTATTGTTTGAATGACTTAAGTTTTTTTATTATTAAATGTTTGCGTATTTATTTTTTTTCCATTCATTCCATCCCTCATTTTCTTCGGGGCGCCTTCTTACCAGATTAAAAAACGAAAATTACTAATTACCTCGAGTAGGAGTAGAACTTCCAGTCATTACATACATATAATACAAGATTAGAGTTGACTTCGGTCGACTTTCCAAAAGACATTGGCCTTGGTACTGGAGATGACTTTCACGTACAAATCATGAGGGATTCTCTAGACGCCGAGTATGATAGTGATGACGGCAGAAAAGGCGACAGATTGTGATGTAGGCGCTCAATTCGCTGATTACCTAGCAAGTGCTAAAACGTGAAGTTAAAAAGTAAGTATCTTAGGCATACAAAGGTTATTAGTTTAGATGACAACAAGTAACCATACGCGCAAGAGGGTTTTTAAATGTGTTTTAATGTAGTTTCATGTAGTGTTATATTTTTGCAATTGCCTAAATAAGGAAAATCAATCTAATACATTATATATGAAATAACAAAATATTTTGGTAGAGCCATAATAAAATAGCCTGTCCACTTTATCCGTGCTCCACGTTTTGTTTTCCTAGGCCAGGTACGGTGCGCCTGCACAGGTACCGCGGGGCCCGTCTTAAGAGTCCGCTTCCTTTCCATTTCAGACTATAATGTTATAACATTTTATCGTAAATTGAACACTACGTGCCTTCAAACACTGCTCTCGGTTTGTTTATTTTAACAGATCTCCATTGGCACTTAAAAGTTATCAAAATATAATAATTATTATTGAATAGTTGTTGTGTGAAATTATTATTGTCGTTAAAATTGTATGAACTTGATGTAGTAATAAAGATAAAGTTAAGTTTATTTCTCTTCCACATATAGTTTCATCGTTAGAATAAATATTACGTTTACATTTTAACTATTAAAGATATGCATGTATGGAAGACAAGAATCCGAACTAGGTAAACCATGTGCTTTGAAATCCTGATCATCCCCACTCAGATGCCAATTACATTTATTCACTAATGTAATGAGGACCGTCGTGGCGCAGAGGCGTAAGCGTCTGCCTGTAAACGCGACGGTTTGAGGGTTCGATTCCCATTCGGAGCACGCACGCAGTGCCTCGATAAACTGAGAAAGCAGGAACTAAGCTACAGAGTGTCTTACCACTAGTTTCATATGGCCCCTGCAGTTCCCTCTGCCTACCCTGCAATATGCGGGTTAAATCGTGAAGCTATAAAAAAAACTAATGTAATGTAGTAAAGTCATAGTAATGTCATATATATTAAAATTTCATCTGGATTTTCTAAGGCGTAATGTGTTACAGTTTTATTGACGTGACAACGTCTTAAATTAGGTTGCAGCTCGGAGTCACATATGATAAAGTGTAACGCCCGGTAACGTAACGATGTGTCAACTGTCACCGAACTATGATCGGTCCGCCGCGCGTATCACTTGACACATGTACAATGTTTTAGTAAACAAAATATATTTTCTATAGTTAAAATTTGTGCAATTTATATTATAATTATTAATCATATCAATAAATATTCTACCGAGAAAAAGACGTTGTCACGTAAAATTTTCGCCCGTAAAACCCACTTTACAGGCAACCATTTTTACCTGTTTGAACTCTTTAAAAAATTATAATCTGAATTATAAGTTACGTTTTTGAGAACAATATATTTATCAATAGTGAGTGTTGTGGCAAAATTAGTAAATTTTATTACCAATGGTTTTAAGATTTAGCAAAATGCGTTTAATTTATGTACCTCCTACCTAAGTAGTAACTATAAAAGATTTATAAGAATAGATTACAATTTACAAGATTTACCTAATTAGTGAATGACCTACAATTCTGATATATTGAACCACGGTTGATGTTCGGATGTTTTATACTATGTTTTACATGTTTTATACTACTTACTATTTATAGTAACCTCCCCAAATTACGATACAAAAGAGATAATAAATAAATAACTAGTTCATAAATAATATATTGTTAATATAGTAATTATATAGAAAAGCTTATAATATGCACATAAGTCGCCAATATAAGCTTTTACTCGCATAAAACATTTTCATTCTTTCGGTTTCCAGTGTTTTCTTGTTCTAGCAAATAAGAAAATGTTTTAATTCTTCTGAATATTGAAAGTAAGTGGCATATTTCCATACATTACTATACTGTTGCAGTTTGGTCGTACTTAGTCCCATACTCGTAAAGCCCCCTTAAATCATGAATGAAACCAACCGCGCGTACGCACTTTAAAAACAATTAAAGTTATGCCACAGACCTCTACATAAGAGAGGTTTATATGACGCCACAAATTATTTTTATTTTGTTGTAGTAATTATATTTTTATGTGAAATAAATAATTCAATCCCATTGTTTCTATTATACTATATGGAGAATAATAAAATTTGATTTAACTACTTAATCTATATATGTACAGAGAAGATATTTGGAAAATATCTCCTTTACGGCAACTTGAAGTACGTCACTATACAGTGTCTCAAGTCCGGGTGGAAGGCAAAAAACAGTAGATTATGCTTGTCTAACTTACTACGAGTGGAATTAAGTTAAAAAATATAACGATATTAAAATTACTTAATATGTTGTTTGGTGTGCGTTGTTATAAAAATACAAGACAGTGGTCAATGTCCCTCAGTAGTCTTAACCTTTTGAAGACCAACCAACTCTTTACAAATGTCATATTGATCTTTAAGATTTTTTAATGTTTATTTGTCATTCTTTTTCGTAATATATAATAAGTCAACGTATATTTTTCATCATAAAAACCAATCTACTATCTACACGCGAGTCGCAAACCCGCGTAATCCGGGACAAGTGGCCTGGGGGATGCCTGGGAACTTTATTACCGCTGCCTAATTCCATGCTAGTGGCTTAAGGAGAGTTGGCTGCGGGAGACGAGACATGTGAGCAATATACATATGATTTTTTTTAAATAAGTATCGTACAATAACGTAACATACGTTATACTATATAATAACGTCAGGCTGCAAACCGTTGCAGGATCGATCCCGTTAAACGTAAGAGTAAATCAATCTTAATTTCTTTGTAAATACAAAAAAAATGCAAGATTTTGATTATATAAATGATTTAAAAGAAATTGAACAAATAATGATTTATTTATGATATTAATTTTCATATTTATCATTAAGCATTATGTATTATCAGCAATAATGCATTAATAATTAGCTATCGCCCCTGAACGAAAATACCTATTGCTAATCCTGTATTTAGTGGTCGTCCTACAAAATAACGTATAAGGGAGGGATCCTAAAACACCGCTAATCTTCGCTATTGCTTTTTAGTTGGGATAATATCGTACATTTGTAAGGTTTATTAATATTAAAATTTAGCTCCGTAGTGATTTAGCTGCGGATAATATGTAGTATGTTATATGGGCTATTATACTAGTAATAAGTTTATAAGTCAAAAGTTACAGTGTATGTATAGATTAAATTAATTATAACATTTTTGTTTTTCACAATATTTACATATTTTAAATAAACAATTTAACGAGATTAATCAAGTTTTTTTTTTTTTTTAATTTTTAAATTAATTGATCACTGGCAATCTGATCTACACGACTACGTACTACGTGACTACGTACAATTTGTCGTACTACGTGACTACGTACAATTTGTCCCATTAATTGTTTTATTTAGAATAAATTAAATTATTCTATATACACATTTCAAGCTAAGTTCAAACTGTTTTTAATATTTTGAAATAAAATAATTGAAAGAAAAATAAACGTAAATACTGACATTTACATAGATTTCTGTTTAGTATTTAATATCTGTTATTCCTGGAGTCAGTGCCGAACTCATTTTTTATCATTTGTGAGCTTTGATTTTACTTTGTGTTTAGATAACTTCTTGGTTTGGAGAATGACTATTGGGCTAACTATTTGGACAATGATAGAGATTTTTATATTTCCATTGTTCTTACCATATTTAATGGTGAACACAGTGAAACTATATCTCAATATGCCATAAAGATGTCTACTTTAATTAGCAATAATTCATAAAATAATCTCATTATTTCGTCATTATAAATTGTATTTATATTAAAATAATAATATGCAATTAAAATATTAGTGCACTCAAAAGAAATTTTGCGTTGAAACAAAATTTCAACATTAATTTTACCCTCTTTAGATTATAATTTGTGAAAAACTTCGAGTAGGTGTTAATCTAAGCTGTTAAGACTTAAACAATCTTAGGAAATTCAGACTCGACTGGGAATTGAACCCGCAACTATTAAGTACTTACGCTGACGGTTAAACACTGTCATACTGCGTCACGATAGCCTTAATATCACTTTTATAAAAATCTTTCATACAATTCTGGATTGTAGACATTGTAAATCAATACTGTATATAGATTTCCTACATAAAACAAGTTTATTATAAGAAAAATTACTTTTTATTTATATACTTGATTTATATATCTACTGTGTATGATTACTCGTTGGTAAAAATGTTTATGTTAAAAGAGAATAAGACCCTACATTTCATACTTAATACATTTTATTTGTCTATCTATATCACGATACGAGAATAACGACGTTAAACGCAATTTCCGTATATTTCAGCAGAAATTGAATGTAGACGCAACTAAATATGGCTTTAATATATGACACCTTATTAAGAAATACAATATTTCTGGGATGCATCTAAACTGGGGTGTTCGGGAGAGGGGTAAGTACACGGTAGCCTCGACGGGCGTTAAGTGGCTCTCGCACTAAAACCATCATAAACTAGTCTTGCTATGAAAGTACAGGGGCACGAGATATTGGCCATAGAGAACGGATGGACGGTGTGATATAGATATTAGCGGACTTACCAACGTCAGATCAGTCTGAAATGTATATAATCTTTTATTTCTATCGAGCTGAATCGGTAATTTTTTTATGAGTATTCTCAATATACTGTCACGTATATTTAAGTTACTATAACTTAAATAGGGAAGGAATAAAACTCAAACACTATATTGTTATAAACCAAAGTACACTTTGTAAACAAACCTTAGAAGCTGTTAATAAATTTAAACATAAATGAATATATTCACTTATTTATCATTTACATGTCTTGATATACTTAATGCAAAGTAATATAGCAGTACAGTAACTGGTGTGCTGTAGTAAAAGGTATTAATTCTATACTGCCATTCTTTGATAATATACATAGTTAATATCTACAATAAATACATATATTTAAACACAAAAATAATGTGGTATTCAATATTTTGATCAGAAAAAAAAATATTACATTGGATGTATCCTGCGGCTGTACCGGACCACCCGAGATCGAGTATTCTTGAACTCTTGACTAGTTCTTTCTAGGGGACACTACAGCAAGTTTGACTATCCGAAGTTTTAGAAAAAAAAATCATTTTTTCATAAGCCTTCACGCCTGCCTTTGCCTTGTATGAGATTAATTTAATTAATTTCTTTATTTCAAAGATCTATTCCGCATAGGCATAGGCAGATATAACATAGTGTCTACACACTCCATTCTTCACATGAATTTGAGGTATTCTGTGTTGACCAGGGGAAATAAACGTTAATGACAAAGTTTAATACAAGAGAATAACGAGTAAATAAACTACATAAACAACTCTTAAATAAATATTACATTTAAGAACAAATCATATGTATAAATCGAGTATACATTAGAAGTTATTATAAAATTAACCTCAAACAAAATAACGTAGCAGCCAATCGAAATAGCTATCTACATAGAAAACCGAAACTCATATCTTTAACAATGCCCTAAAAGGGTTGTTTACTTTGTCTGACCATAATCAACCCTTGATAGAAGATAAGAAAAAGTAATAATTGTTTGTGTTTAAATTAAACGGGGGCTAAAACGTAAACACGTCGTGGGTGGTCGTGGGTTCAACTATACGAAGGCTTGGACGCTGTGAACATCGAAATTTGTTAGGCTAGTGTTAATTATGTAAAAATGCGTTGAGCCATTTCCTTGTTCTCATATTATATATTTTAAAACTCATACGTGTATAGTTTTGCATTGGAGCATTATAATGTTCTAAAAAAGTCTAGTATAAAGATATAGAAATATTCGATTTTATTTAATATTGTAAGGGCAGTATTAATATACTCGTACGTATATGTAAGAAGATAAAGCAAAGGTCAAGCTGAATTTCATTTTTCATTTAAAAAGATTTAATGCCTGCTGGATGACGAAACGCCGCTTTTCTTATAAATAACTGGATTACCTAATAATTTTCTTTTTGACAATAATTTTCATTTAAAAGCTATGTATTTTATAAAACATAGCAAATATAAAGCTTACTTAAACAAAGCTTACTTAGCTAACAACGATATAAGTTGTATAAAAGCATATAAGAATTTCAACGCGGCGTGAAGTAGAACGCATGGCTCAGTGGTGAGAGCGCCTGCACGGTTCGCAGGAGGGCGCGGGTTCGAGTCCCGCTGCGTTCAAATTTTTATATGTTTTCTTTAAGTATTTTTTCTATCCTCAGTGTGGACTAACACTTTAAAAATCATAAAAATAAATATAAAGCTTCCCGTTATTCTCTTCAAATAGTAGGAAAGAAAGGGAAATTAGTGTTCAGACACTTTATTCTCTACATAATTCGGAGACTGCGTGTTTAGTAGCGGAATTGAGCTACGCACTATTATTTTGCAACAGCAAGGAAATGGAATTTTGAATTTTCCCTGAATGGGATCTGAACCCACGATTGTCAGTTTTACAATCACTTGTTGTGCAACTGAGAAAGGGCTTTTTCGCGGTAACTTTAAGCTATGGGTACTTATAAAAAGCTATGCCTTTACCTGTCTTCGCCGCGTGGTCAAATTGAGATAACTCAAAGAGTCAAAAGTTCAAAGAGATTGTAACAATGAACTTTAGTTTAGCAAATCTAAATATAACTAATAATCGAATTAAAAAATTCTTATGGGAATTAGAAAAGTTAAATATTGTGTTATAATATTTATTTATACTCAACATAATATAAGATGATATTACACTGATTGAGTACTCAAAGCGATTCGTCACAACGTGATTAATTAAATTAAAGCCAAATAAAAAATATAGAAACGCGTGGCGGGCGCTTGCCCTCTTCAGAGTTTATGGGCGAGCGACTTCTGAATGAGCCACACTTTTGTACGTGCAATATATTTTAAGTAAAAAATAATAGACCTTTATTCCTATAGAAATAAAGCTTATTGTGTTTTCTATGTATCTGTGGTAACAATGTCCTAGGGTCATAATCGAACTGCAATTTGTTTATGTTAGGGACTTAGAAGATAATAGCAGGCGCTTTGATTAAAACGAGAGTACGAAAGTATTTAATTGATTTCCCACGAAATAATGCAATTGGCAAGTGTGGGAGTTTTTATAGATAGTAGTTTGCAAGTGTTTTAAGAGATAGGTACCTACCTACTTTGTTACTACCTAAGTTGTAGAAAATTAAAAAAAAACTATTTAACAGACATTAACACCAAGTTAATAGTAATTAAATAATGATATTATAAGCAACCCACCTGGTTAAGTATATTACGACTCATCCCTCAATAAAATGATTTCACCCTCTCGATCCCACGCAACCTTGTAAAAATATAATTATATGGACACGTATGGACTTCCGTCATTTTTTAACACGAGGGTAGTCCCACTATGCTGTCACTTTGACGTGCTCTTTTTAGTGTTGCCAGTATTAATATGTAATTTGGATGGTTTTGGGGTGATTGATTAAGTAAGTGTGCGGGGAAGATAAAGCGATGAATGTAAATGACTCGATGCTATCATTTAAGCGAGTCATGCTCGGTTTACGCTTGAACAATGCGACTGATGGGTGTTGCAGTTTTTTATTGATTATTTTTGCTTTTTTTAGTTTCATGCTTTATTCTGCTCGTGGTAGGGGAAAGGGAAGGCAGGAACCATAAGAACCTAGTGTTAAGACACTCCGTTCCTTGCTTTCAGGTTTTTTCTAAGCATTGCGTGTTAATTGGCGGAACTCAACTCCGCTTTGCCTAGTTAGTAGAGCAAATAAAATGGAAATAGAAAAATCCATCTTCCCCGAGTGAAAATTGAACTCACAAACCAGTCGCGTTTACAGGCCGTTTACAGGCTACGCCTCTGCGCCACAACAGTTCTAAATATTAATTTTTCTTTTTTAATTATCATTCATTAATGTTTTATAACTTGTAAACATCTCAAGACCAAGTATGGAAATAAGACTCCAGACGCAAGACATGGACCCGCCATCATCAAGTGACTTGACTGACTGTAAAACTTTATCCGCAGATAAAACCAAGCAAAAACTAATTAAAAATCATTACGAAATTAAAATTAATGAATATTCAGATCTGTGGTATGTATAATAACAATATAATAAAAGTGAACTCGCAGACAGCAGCGTACGAGTGTACGAATCACCCTCGTGGAGCGCGCACACAGGTGGGCTTAATCAAATTATACAAATTGCACCATACAATATTCATAGTTAGGGAGGCACAGCAATCGATAATTTTAATAATTATCTATAAACGCGTCGACACTAAATTGTCAGCATTAGGATCGTAGGATAGTTGTGTCATTAAATTTTATTGCATTTTAAGGTTGTATATATATGTTAATGCCTTATTATTAAAAGTAATTAAAAAGATTTTCGAATATATACAGGTTGATTATTAAAATATTTGTCACAATTTCTTTTTCTTCTTGAAAATAGCAGGGAATGGGTATGGTGTTCGATCATAACGTCGACTTCCTCAGTAAACCTCTGCTAACATTATTTGAGTGTATGTAAGTTAGTTATATATTTTTTAATCTTACTGCGCGTTATATATAGTAAGGGTAGAAAAATTACATTTTATTGTTATAAAAAGCGTGTGTCTGTTTATTGAATGGCATACTTCACATTTTCCTTTTAATGCAAGTTGTAATAATTAAAATTTAATTATACCTATATAGTAGTTTCTGGAGGCAAATGTTTCTAAGGTTTTTATTTGGAGATTATTCTATAACATTAACACAATTCAAGGTCGACTTATTCATAAAAAGTGATAGCAACATAACTTTGCAATGAAGCAGTTTCAGAAATCGCAGGCCATGTACCTACATATATAAAGAAGGGTAAGTACGACTATTTAGACCTTTCGAGATGTTAAATATATGGCCTCAAATTAATATATTACCATATTGGTTATCTTATGAGAATTGAATGGCTTGTAGACAAAAATTTATTCATCAAGTTACACATAAACATATAGAGTTCTTCTTCTTCATGTCAGTTTAGAAATAAACAACAACATATTAAATCTCAGTATGCACTATCGACAACACACTGCAGCACTAGCGACAATCGACAAGTGTGATTAATTCATGTTCAATAATGAGGTCGAGCTTTTTAGCTCGCCGCGAGCGACCCGCCATTGATTTGGGCCCAATTTGTCGCGCTGCGGTCCTGAATATTTGATCTGTCTGCGTAACGCTATATTTAATTATTTAAATTATAAGTGGAAAATGCCCAAAGTTTATCATGCGGTTCGTTTATGAAGTTCTCCTGCTTTATAAGCGCATCATCTGTTTTGATGTTGTATTGTTATAATTTGGTATTGGCATTGTGTTCATAAAGTAAAAATAATTAAAATATTTTTTTAAATCAACTTCAATCAAAATTCTAATATATTACGTATTTGTTATTTATATATAGAATTCATACAATTTATTATATTTATAATTTCAGTGCTCAAATTAACTCATAAAATTCCCATTCCCATTCACAAATCATAACAACGACAACATACAACTAAAAACGCCATAAAATATTCAAAACCCAATTTCCCCTAATCAGTGGAATTATTAAAAAAATCATCTTCCATTCCCATCGACTGGCGATGCACGGAAGTTCCCATAGAATGGCACGCAAGATGGCGCACGCGGGCGGCACGCGCCGTCCATACAAAAACACGTAAAATAATCGCCACAATACCCTATGTTTTCTCACAACACAAATTAGCCCCGGGCTAGGGTTAAAAAGCAATTGAACCATCATTAACCGAGGTCATTATAAAACTTATTGTTATTATTAATATTGCGCTGTTGTGTTAAAAATTAGACACAGTTGAAAGTTTAATGATTTATTAAAACCTTTACCAATATTGTGACATGTCAGACATTAATAATTAAGTTACAGTGAATGAGTATTACAAATGAACCGCGCACCAAGTATCGTGCATAACTAAATCTAAGAGACCTTTTGTTTGGTAAAATAGCTTATAAGTATTTATAAAGCTAGCTCAGTTGTCATAATAACATGGTACTACTTGGTTATAAAAATATGTTGCATATTGTTTTATATTAAAAAACAAAATATATTTGTTTTTTTTTTTTTGAAAATCTTGCTTTTCTTAACTTTTTTCATAATAATAAAAAGAAATTTAAAACAATATGCGACATCTTCATAATACATCAATGAACAATTAGAAACTTTTAGTCAATAAATAATATAGGGATGTCCACAAAACTAGATTATTAGAAATATGAAATTTATTTTATTTCTTTAGTAAACTCTCAAGTCATTTTAATCTATGGTTAAAATTTAATAAAAATATTTTTTATGAACATCCCTCTTAAAAAAGTTATAGTCAACGATGATGTTAAATTATTAATCAAACCATTTATAAATCAGCGACGACTCCATCTTGGTTATTATTACAATATTATATATTAAAAAGCATACAATAAACAGCTTCAAATGGCACAGAGTATACAACAGTTTCAACTACTCATGGGCGGACATGATTCACGAATAAGGCACCATTATTTATTATAAGATTAATTTAATTTATATTGTTAATATTAAACATTAATATCAGTGTCTATATTTGATTAAAAAAAATATTTTTAATTTTTTATTGACAAAAAAGGCTCTGACATTACATAAAGAGTAAATCAAAATATTATTAATAAGTTAATATATCTAATACAATACAATCTAAGCTATACTTATATCAATTTGGTATATAATTTATATTTACTAATAAATATATGTCAGTCTATTCTAATGCTGTCGGTGGTTAGTAGAAAAAGCATATAAAAGACCTAAATTGGCAAATATATATATATATATATATATATATATATATATATATATATATATATATATATATATATATATATATATATATATATATATATATATATATATATATATATATATATATATATATATATATATATATATATATATATATATATATATATATATATATATATATATATATATATATATATATATATATATATATATATATATATATATGTGTGTGTGTGTGTGTACGTTATAATTACATCTTATTCAACTATCATTTACATTTTCGTTTATAATATATTATTGTGAGCTGTTAATTACAAAAGCGTAGTCTCTAATTTTAATAGAAGATCTAACATACAATATATATAGGTATATATTTTATAAAAAATGACATTACCGAATGATTTTACTTCTCATATAAAATTTTATGATACATACAAGATATGATAACTACAATATATTTGTTCCAAGACCATATATAAATGCAGTTTTAGACTAGATGCTAAATAGGCGATACACTAACTAGTCATAGAAGCGCTGCTATTTTTAATTGAACACTTTAAATAATTATCTACATAGAAAATGTTTAAAGGTATTGCTTGATTTTGAGCAGAATTGACAGAATATTGTATACAGTAAAAATGTTACAAATAACTTTATAACTCTTTAATTTTCGTTTTCATACAAAATGAGTTATATTAAAATGACCATTGCTTAATCATTAATTAATTAATCAAATAAAAGTCAAAATCCTAATTAAAAAAATCTTATTTTTTTAAGACGACGACTGATTCTTATAATAAAAGATTAAACATTCCAAATAAGTAGTAAAAAAAAAGCACGCATAAGTAACTATAGTATTACACATATTATATAAATAAACGTAAACGCGTGGACAGACAAACAATAACTATATATGAGTATTTAAACAATGTATTAGTTATCTGGCGCTATAACAATATTCACAGTTTTTTCGCGAAAACACAAATCATAGAGAGCAAAGATTGTCACACAAATATAAGCTGTTAATTAAATAAACAAAATTTGGAAAAATAGTTTTATTTCAAATTATTTAAAAAAATTATCTGTGACATTCCATATAATAGCTAGTTATTAAAAGTATTACCGAAACGTCATTCACAAATTAAAAAATACAGAAAAAAATGTCAAAACACTAAGTATGACTAATTTCAACGAAAAAATAATAAAAATAAAACAAAATGTTTTAAATTAAAGGCTTAAAAACAATTGATAGAACAAACATAGGTATTTAATAATAATCGGAATAGTCGTAAAACTGAACGACTACGGAAAAAATGTCATCATATGAAAGGTGACTTTAACAAATGCTAAAGCCACGTTGGGAATAAATGAAATTTAACAGAAATTACTTAAGCCTGGGTTTAGGATATTTATTTTATGATAAAAAATTTTTTTAACGGTAAATTTAAACAGCAAAGGTTAAACTCTTATACTGATACTATATTCTATATTATTATTATTATAGCGACTGTGTGATGAATTACGAAATTATTTTGCCTAATCTTTTTTAATCTATAAAAGCAGAAAATCGATTTTTTTGTTCATAAATAACAATTTATAATTTTTTTTATTATAAGCATGCCAGTTAAGAAAAAATCATGTCTCGTTGTAAACTAACTTGTTAATTATAATTAATAAATTACGCAAATATAAAAAATCACAGTCCAACAGTGAGCCATTCGTTAAATTTGAAAGTATCAATAATTTTGTAAGTACATAACACCATGCTTGTAACGAAACATGTATTAAGTAAAATTGAAAAAAAAAACAAAAATAAAGCAAATGTGACGAAATTTTTGTGCTCCTTATTTAATTTAGGTAATAAATTATCATTATAAAAGAAATAATTCAGTAATTCAACGCTCAAACTGTTTAAAGAAACAATAGTGCCAACATTACAAGAAAAAAATTTAGATAAAAAATTAATTTAGCCACACTGAGATTCTATTTATCAATTAATTACAATAAAAAATTGCTTATAAAACATCACTATCGATTAATTATTGCTTGATCATTTCCCAAGTCTATATTTAACGGATTTAATTAAATCCGCGATCGCGTAGCATACGAAATGCCCGAGTTCGTTTCGCTACAAATCCGTAACGGGTCCAAATACGACCGTTGGGTTCGTGGGGCTGGCCAAGCTGGCCAAGTTGGCCAAGTTGGTCAAATTTGTCGTGTTGGTCAAATTGTTGGTCGAGTTGGTCAAGTTGTTGGTCGAGTTGGCGCGTCGTGTGCGCATATCGGTTTGTTCGGTTTCGCTCGGCAATGAGTCGGATCCGTTCGTTATTTGTAGGCCGTTGAATTTTGAACGCAGCTGCGTAACTAGAAGTTCGAGTCTGCAAGTGAGGTTAGCCTTAAAATATAGTAAAGTATTGCTCAATAAAAATAAACATATGGGAAATGTGAGGTAAAAAGGTAAGGTGTTGGTGAACTTGGGTATAAATCAAACTTTGCAAATTAAATTTAAATAAATATATTAAAAGTATAGAAATAAATAAGTAAGCATTGACTTTATAATAATATAAAAGTATATGTAAACAAAAAAGTCTATAAAATTATCATTAAATACAAAAGCAAAGAAATTCATAATAAATACATGATTAATCACTTTGACGAAAATACGAATCTTACTATATTACAAAGATAATTCTGGCAAATATATTAATTAATAATTATATAGAACAGGATATAAATACATATCTCTATATATTTATTAATTATTTTCTTACGTTTAAAACAAAACAACTTACTTAAGGGCGTGCTCCTCCGCACTTTGCTTGGCTCGACGCGCCTCTGCAAGGTCTTTGTGCAGGCGCAGACGTTCGCACTCGCCGCCTTCTACGTTGCCGTTCATACGAGACTCGTTGGATTCGTAACTGATTCAAGAAATTGATTTTATAGAAATATCGTACTAGGCAAATATCTATCGTCATCGCTATGGCCAAAAATATCAAAAAAAAATTACGATTTTATTATCACCATAAGTACTGGTCGGGTGTACCTAGATACTCTAATCTGGAAAAAAGCTGGCCTAAGTTTGAGATATTGCATATTTAATAGCTGCTTTATCAATGAGGAAATGACTTTACTTTCAACCATCAGTGCTTCAGGACGACCAAAAATATCATCTTATCATTATGCAACATCGCCTTATAAATCAGGTATACGGTATTTTCATGTTGCGATGATCTCAAGAAGATCATCTAGCAGATATTTCCTAGTTTAGTAGTAGAAATCGTTAAGCTAAGATATCTCCACTCAATATAGGTGTAATGATAGAATCATTTTTTGGTTAGGTTAGCTACCTACCTAGGTAGAAAATCTTTTTTCTATATCAATCACGAAATATAATTAAAAAAGGGGAAAAACTTTATAAATATATAAAGGTGGGTAAGTGTATATGATTTAAAACAATAACTAGTTTATTATTTCCTTTTTTTTCATTTGTGCTATTTAATTTAAGTTGTGCAATAAAGTATATTTATTATTATTATTACTAGTCATGTGCCTCTCGATCTTACCTAGTGGACAACCTGAGGATACGCAATTCGTCCTCCAGTTTGACAATACGATCCATCATGCGTCTTTTATCAGCCTCAGAAGCTCGTAGGGCGCTCTGTTACAAAATAATTATTTACGTTTTTAAAATAATAAAAAACAATATAAATTTTAAAATTATTATTATACATTTACAAACATTTTTTTGGCTTTCAGTTAGAAATATTGTTATAAATATAATATAAAGTAAATAACTGAAATTGTACTTAAAACAATAATAAAAGACTAAAATAAATTAGTCACTAGAAAGAAGAAATGAATTCTTATTGACAACGTTATCAGTATCCGCTTTATCCCGCATATAGTCGATACTAATGTCAAGACACTCTGTTCTTAAACGTGACAAAAGAGAACGTCACGGCTAAAAAAAATTAAAATACTATTACGAGCGGGGATCAAATCCGTAACCATCGCTTTTATAGCCAGGGACACGGTAATCAGGTGACAAAATAAACTTTCGTGAATCTGAAAATCCTCAGGCAATGTATATCGATATATTTTTTATTATGGCGTATTTCTAACTAGATTGCCTCAATATCATTTTCAGGCATTACATTTCAATATGCTAATATTATAAAGAGGATAGAATGTGTTTGTTTATATTGAATAGACTCAACAACGACTGAATCGATTTTCACGAAATTTGAAATGGAAAAACCTTAAGCCCTAAGAAATAACATACTAATAACTTGTTATTTCTTATGGCTTGTGACATTTTTATTGTAAAATTGAGAGGAAAAGGGGGTATAATTTACCATATACATTCCAAAATCATTTAAAAAATTAATGTCTATCTGTGCAAAGCCGAGACCACTGCTAGTTAGTTATATTTAACGATTTTCAATGTTGTAATATGAAACAAATGCTGTGATAAATATATTGTGATAAATTTCTAAATAAAGCAAACTCTAGTTGGCAAAGTATTTAAGCAATGGGATGGACTGGCATAAGATCGTACGGCTAATATATGCGTCGTCACGGACGGGACTTGCTGACCGTGTGCAACTAAATGTCCTATAAAGCATTTCTTGTTAATTCCCCAGAAGACTAATACTTATAAAATATACTAGAGAAACTTAATAGTCTTAATTTTTGGATTTTGTATACTTATTTTCACCACTTTCTACATTAACTATGAAGAGATTTAAAAGTTTTATCTTTAAAAAGTTCTAAATTATCAAATGCACAGATTAACAAATTTATACAATTACTTGAAATATTCATAATTCAAAAATTTGTCGGCATTACATCGATTTTAAAACTAATGTGCCAAGACGACTATTATACAATACAAATCTAGAAATATATAATTCTTATAGTACAAACGATTCATCAGGAAAGGATAAATTAAGAATGACGCGCTCCGCGCCACGACCTCGTGTATCAATGTCGCGTAAAGATTAAAAGAGTCCCAATGTGTATATGTGCTGGTCAAACAGACGGACGCGCGACAAACCGGCTAATTCTGTTTGTTTCTCTATATGTCAGCGTTGACTATAGACGTGTTGTATTAAATGATATGTCAGGAACAATATTTGCGGTACACACGTCGCGTAGTGTACGTCAAAGCAGCTATGGTATAGTGACAATATGATTTGTTCGAAATATTGAAAATAAAGACTTAATTAAGATCACTGATGAAATTTTACACTATGTCTTAATCGTAATTTTATTTTTTTATGACTTCACCACCAGATGGAACCGCAAGAACCGTGGGAACCTAGAGTTAAGACACTCCGTTGCCCGCTTTCCGCCGTTTCGAGGCATTGCGAGTTGAGTAACGGAGCTCAACGCCGCGGTTTGTCTAGTTTCTAGAGCGAAGAAAATGGAAACGAAAAAATCCATCTTCCCCGAATAGGAATCGAACTCACGAACCGTCGTCCTCTCAATTAATTAAATGTTACATTTACGACAGAGGTACTATTTGAATATGTCACTATGGAACGTAAGAAAAACAGTAATTTAAGAAAATTATAAGGGGTAATTAGAAATATATTGTTTAAGAAACGGTGCAAAAAAATATAAACGCTGCTCGTTTAGTTCTGTGTTCTCTTGGCAAAGATATCATGCCTCATACTTAAATATTATGATTGCATTGGGATATGTGGACGGTGTTTTCAGCAAAGTATACAGCAAGAATGGGGTGAAAAAATCCTCCTAAGATTTTCTCAAACAAATACAAATTAGACAATCGCAATATTAAAATAAGTTAGTTACTACAAGTATCTATAATAAAATTCAGTTATAATGATTTTTCCTCTTTTAATTATTATATAGTAAAGTAAAAAGTTGAATATTAAAAGAAGTCGATTGATCTTTCAAGCAAACAGCGTCTGCAGTCAGGTCTGCAGTTGACATTCAAGCTGCCATTATATCAACAAAAGCAAAGTAGAAGTAACATCAGTAAATTTCCTCTTTGCATGTTAATTGTAAATCTGCTAACAAAAAATGTTTAGGTTCTCGGACTATCCAATTTACTCTCCGCATAATATAATCTCAAATAAAATATTTGACTGACACTGAAATTTATGACATGACTGACACTAAAATATTTGACTGACACTGAAAATTGAATTAAGGTATTTCTTCTTAATATTCATTTCTTCAAACTAAAACTATTGAATTTAAACTTTTTCACTTGTATATATTTACAACACGTTTATAGTACCAACAGCAGAAACATTATACAGCCAAAGACCGGAGACGTGGAAACTACTAAAGGCACAGGATACAAAACAGGTTTGGTTAACACCGTACATAACGTTTAGCGTGGTTTAGCGCTGCAACGCATTACTGGTGTGAAGTTTTTGCACAATTAACTTATTACGATCGCTATGCGGCCGGCGCTAATGGGACGAGCAAACTCGCCTACGATACGTTTGGTTAGCGCGTGATTATCGTATCTTAGACTTAAGATCCGTAGCTTGTAGGTGAAGAGCTGCACTTAAATTTACGTTCTTTTAAGAGCTGCAAAGCTTTTAAATACTCTGAGAAATCTCAAAGAGAGCTAATTAAAATATTTACTTTGTATTTGGATGAGAATTCAACGTTTTAAACGATTAATATTTAGCTACAAAATACTGGTTTGTTTTTAATTTAAAATATAAAATCTTATTTAGTATTTTACAAGCTGAACGTGGTTCTCTAAAACAGTATAGCCTAGTAACCAGTCCAGCTTGAATACATCGAGGAGGTGTGTTTTCCAGTCTGAGTTAAAATATTTATGTTTTTTTAATAAAATGTTCTCTCTCTTTAATTCTTTTGTACCATATGGACATTGTTGGTAATATTGTTTTGTGTAACAAAAATTTGTAAGTTTCCCTTAAAATATGATAACAACACAAATCAAGTCCATCTTTCACTGTTCAAAAAAATATCATTTACAAAAAATACACGAAAATGTCATTAGCACTACCTATGTTGTTTATACCTAAAACACCGGTTACATCCCAACATGAAGCAAGATAAAGTCGGTTAGGATTCAAAATCGGCGAAACGTACAAAGCGTAAATGTCCTCGTCCTACACCCGTAGAGCTGTAGAGCTGTGGGGTGGCGCCTCGCTGCAGCCATCCACTCACATCTGCCAATATTGACACAACGCCCCACCCCGCACGCACCCGTTCATATTTCAAATGCCCGATGTGGGGGACGGTAAAGACTACAAAATACAGGGTAAGGTACGCGTTACACCGTCGCGTCGTATATATTGCCGGTAGGTTTTGTTTCATACTAAAATTCACTTTGTACGTTTGAACTTTTCAAGCACACTTCGGTTAAAGAGAAGGACTCAATAAAGATATGTATTTTGATATATTATACGTATTATATAGTAAACACTTTAAAAAGCTTCACTCAAAACCCTATACATAACATGTTAAAGATCAGTTCTTAAGGACAACTTTTTATTTCGGAGTTTCAAACTAGTTAAAATTACTTGCAAGATAGCTAACTATATCGGTGTAACAGTAAGCGGAATCAAACTATTGGATGATACGCGTTTGGCTGAATCGATGTGCCGCTCTTTACCTACTCCCGGTGATTTTATAATCCGCTGTGAGGTACGCAAGCAACCCTCCGCATATAATTGAATGAATATCACACAATTATTCTATAAAAACTTAACAAAACAAGCAACACTGATGGAGTTATTAGACACTTTCATCTAAAAATAGAAACTAAACCATGACTTACGATTGTTATTTTATGTTCCACTTCAAAAGAAGGCAGGATTTAAACCATGTTTTGGAAACATTTCTATATATTAGGTATAACTTTGATTAAAATAGTATTCATATTTATGTAATAGTGCAGTAGGACAAAGTCTGACTGTAGCCGTTATCGTTATAATACGATCTCTATGAAAAGTTATTACGCGAATCGAACCTTTTTTTTTATTTTTTTTTAGCTTCACGCTTTATCCCGCACATGGCAGGGTAGGCAGAGGGAACTGCAGGGGCCGTGGGAACCTAATGTTAAGACACTCCGTTGCTTAGTCCCTGCTTTCTCCGTTACCGCTTTCCGCCGTTTTTAAGGCATTGCGTGTTGAGTGGCGGAACTCAACGCCGCGCTTTGCCTAGTTTACCAGAGCGAAGAAAATGGAAATAGAAAAATCCATCTTCTCCGACCGGGGATCGAACCCAGAAACCGTCGCGTTACAGGCAGACGTTGCGCCTCTGCGCCACGACGGTCCTCATTTTTATTTAATCTCATAATTAGTTATTACTACTGACTGCATATTATATTGCCCAGAATCATTTCAGGTTTCGCGTATGATATAGAGAAAAAGTTCTATTTTATTAATCATATAAAAATATAATGACTATTTTACTCATTTTTATGTGATAAAATCTTATCATATAAAAATAAGCAAAATGGCCACTGAACTGGGTGGGTCTGGGTTGTTAGCACAACAAAGTTCATGTATTGCCAAATTTGTAATTTTCTAGTTTATTATTACTAACTGCCGACCTACCTAAAACTTACAGCTTATCTGACAACTTTACCATGCCAAAGTTGACTTTGAGATAACATTCTACAACATTTAATTTGTCTTCACTAAGGTTACGTCTCCATAAACTTTCTTGAAAAATTTTTCATGTACATGTTATATACTGGATTTAGCGTAGAAAAAGTGTCAAGACTCTCCGTCCTCCGCTTTCTATCAAATTTAAAGACAATTATAATATACTATCGCAACGCCTAATATTATAAAATATAGCCGAGCCTAATATTATAAATATAGACGAAATAAGTACTTACTACCTAAGACGTACCTACCTACAATAACCCTGTACCAAACACCATAAACACAACATAACAGTAACAAAACATTATTCACATAGAGTTTTTCGATTCGGCGCTATTAAAGTTTATTTACACGCGCTGGGTGGTCGTCGAGTGCACTTCACGCTCTTTGACGTCACCTCGCATCTTACAGTGTTTGTGCGAAACGATTCGCCCGACACGCAGTGATAATGCAAAGATGAAAAATTAATGCATGTATGTCCTTGTTATTACAACGTCACTTATTTATATACAGCAATAATTGACTTTTTTAAAGTTTCCAAAAAAAAGTAAAAACGGTTTTTTTATATAGTATCACTTACTTTCATGGAATTCGTGGGTCGTAAGAGTCGCTATTGACCGATATTTTTTATTTTTTTTGATTTCCATATTCACAAATCCTGTACAAGAGGACCCTATGTATGTATACGAAGAATAACTAAGATTATCGCTTTTTTAATGTACACAGAAACTGAAGGCACAATTTATATTGAATTAGATTTTTTGATGTGCCAGACCTTTCATTTTTTTGTAGGTAGGTATATGGTTATCATCGTGCTGGTGTACTGTCCGCAGTGCCAGCTTAAACTACGCGATAATTTGTTTAGTGAGGTAAATTACGTTGGTTTTGCGTATGTACTCGGATTTACTTTAATAAAATATTCATTTATCGTATTATTTGTATTTTTACGGCATAGAAATCGCTTTTTGAATTTTCTAAGTAAGGTAAGTTCCAGTTCTAAGCTACAGAATTTCATTGATTTATGTTAAGTAACAGACAGAAGAATATTTATATGCTGACAGTGCAATCGTCCTAGCATTTTAACATAATATATACAGCTAAACAGATATACAAATGTCGTGTATTTATATACAAATATTTGACAATGATTTTTTGGTGGGATTTTATTTCCTTTTGTTAGATTGTAACATTGCAGGTAAGAAAATAAAAATATTAAAAATATTGCGATAGACGTGTGGAAAATAGATCAGATTCAGAATAAGTAATACCGGAAGTACGAAAAGTGCTCCAATAAGACAATTGTAAATCCAGAAGAAGTAATAGCCATATTATGAAAAGGGTTAAAAGACATGGCTAAAAAATGAACATCGCCATATGTGTATTGTAAATACTAACTAATTTACCCAAATACATTGTGTTAAAGTAAGGGGTTGTTAAGGTCTGTAAGCGAAAGCTTTGTTTTGTGTGTTTTCATCAAAATTAGCGAATCTTGTAAAAATTTTATTACTCACTTTTCACTACTAACTTTGTGGGTTTATATTATACTATACTTGTACTAGACTTGTTTACCTGATTCAAATTACAATTTGTTTTTTTTTTCCAAAAGAATATAAAAATAAAATCAAAAAAGTATATTATTCTATATATTTTATTTCAGTTAAAATAATAAAAAATAAGATAAATATATAGCTCTACCTATCCAAAGAACTTGTAACTAAGCGGACACGATCAATGCATGATAGATGGCGTTACTAACTAGCAAATACGTAACTGCAGTGATACTAATGACATTACATAGATGGCGCTTAATAAAAATAAATTATGAATATTTTTACACAATTTCAAAAATTCAAAAACCGCCTTCCCATTTAATAGTTAAAAAGTTCAATTATTTTTATACTTACTTTAATTTCATCTAATGTTCTTTCTGCATGTTTTGATTCCCCTGATGACAATCCACTCTGAAATTAAATCTTTCTTTAAAGTTTTACATTAATGAATAATAAATCCCTAATTTAAATTTGTCAATCGTTTAAAAAGATTACAAAAGGCAACGCGAGGCAACTCAGGAACCGTTGGCGATAGTTAGATATAATAATTATATCAAATGACAGACGAATGCCACCTCAGTCTACCCGTGACCACGGACTACTGCAAAGTGTTCGAAACGTCGGGTTTCACAAAAAATGTTAATATACGCGATAAATCTGTTTAAATTGTTTTATTTGAAATGTATAAAAATCGCGAAAATCAAAGAACTTATTAAGATTACAAAAGACTTTCTACTAAAAGCGGAACTTAGGAAGAATTATATTTACTTTCCCACATCTGCTAAAAGTAATGCAGTACGAGTGCCGTTATTGTAGGAAAAATCATTATAGGTTTACAAAATTTGAACCGTTTTTAATTATTTCTGTAAAAAATAAAACAAATAATTTATAATTTTAGTCTTTTACAAAACAGAAAGTAGGAATTAATATCCAATTCTTTTACAGTTCAATAACAAGCAAAGCTGCGATGACTTTCAAGTTTTGTGATTGTATTATAAATGACGTCTTTTTTTGCAAAAATTATTATTTGTAAAAGCGTTTTAATTGAGGATACTTAGAGAGGCGAGTATTTGAACTAGCATTTTAATTTTGATACCGTTTCAAAGATCTCGGAAAGACAGTTTGGTGAGTAATGTAGGCCGATATTCACACTTGAACAGTTTAATTGATAATAATTGATTAAACAAGTTCTATACGTTAGCCAATTGGATTTGCCTGACATTTGAGTTTCAAAAATTCTGTCTTTCACCTAAAAAAAGACTTATTTCATCCTTAGAAAGTAAAAATTTGCAATTGTTATTTATGTTTATATGAACTTATTTTCGTTTATTTCTATATTTATTCGTTTTGTTTCTATTTTTTTAATTATTTATTTAAAAATATTACAAATAAACCTAAAATATGTCAACTAACTACAAATTCAAGTTGATAATTGACAAGAACAGTTTATTAAATGGTTTTATATCATCTACGATTCAATAGCACTCTATTAAGTGTTGAATAGCAGAAATATGTGGGAAGATTTTGTACTTTAACACTATCACTCTGTTTTTGTAACACTTAGTAGTTTTTTATAATACCTATACCTACATAGGCGAAAGTCGAGTGTAGGTTAGAAAGAAAATCGTGCCACGGTAAATTTGTTGCCAACTTATACTGTATTTCTCATCGAAGACTCAAAGATAAATCTAGACCACTATTTGTTCCAACCTACTATAACGTATACCTACATATTATATATCTTTTATAGGTAAGATCTTAATATTGATCTTCATCAAAGAACACTATGTCATACTTATATGTAAAATAATATCCATTTCTCCTTTATCTACGCAAATCTGTCTGGTGACGTAAACTCGATGAAGTTACATAACATAAAAGATACCTGCGACTGTATACCGAATTGATACTTATTATAGAATAATAGAACAACTTTATAAGAGAGACTATTACGTGTATTATAAAAAAATGATAAGTAATCTTATTGGAACTTAAAAAACGGTGATAAGATGTTATGGTAGATACCTTTCTCATAAAACGCGGCAAATTTCTTTAATATAAAGATAAACTATCGCTGCAAGCATTCATAGATGACGGTCCATTGATATTAATTATGTCTTACTATCGTATTAGATAGTGCCTATTCAAATCCTGTTATAAAAATAGAGAATTTTCTGAGAAGAAAACACTCTATTATTTATTATTATATTACCTATATAGTATATGTATAAATATACACGCGAGACATGAAATTAACAAAAAAATTAAAATAACAGCAGCTTCCAGCTACAACTAGAGATCTCGAAGTTATTGCTATTTTAATTTTCAAAGACTAAACAATGTAAATTGATAGAAATAAAAAAAATAACAACACAAGCCAGGATATTCGTGATCTACTTAAAACTTAAATACAAACAAAGTGATACAAGTGCATCAATTTAATTCCCAACTCATGTTGCAGGACCTTGGTGGTTTGAGATAAACTTATCGCATACTCAATTATCTTCAACGATATGGAGATTGATGAGATAATATATTTGCTATATTTTTAGCAGAAAATATTTAAGACATGTCAATATTAAATAATATTTCACGTAATAAAACTTTGTATTCCTTACGAGATTTCTTCAACTCCTATCACGCATTTATATATGGAAGGCAGAGAGATCTTAGAGTTTATATACTCTGTTGTCCCTTTTTTAACCAAATGTGACAGACAATATGTAATAAATTAAGGAAAGGTGAAGTAAATAAATGAAGGAAAGACCACAGCGTTAGAAGTGTTTCTGTCAGAAACTTGTCTCTAAATGAGACGGGGAAAAAATCCTTCGCGCTTTTAGAATACGAGAAATTTATAATATTCTAATAATGATAATAAAAAAGATAAGATTGCTTTGCAAATGTCCATTAACACTCAACAGTGCTATCTGAGCTCCACTCTCAAATAACCCAACTATTTAAATGATTACTAGTACCGCCGATGTATATTCTAGAAATGAACTTATAGCATAGCATAGCATAGCCTTAGGTAAGCCGAGATCTTTTAGGAAACTATTGAAAGATTTTGCTGTTATTTCTCTCACTTATACTTCCACTGTATACAAATCAATTGTGAACCAATTCCTGGTATGTTAATTAGTAAGAGATTTAGTAATATTTGTTTCCAATAGAACTATTGTTGTTGATATGTTAATAATTAAATTTTATTTGTATGTCGTCCAAAGGTCATTTAGCCTGTTGAGATTTCCACAATCGAAACCAATCAGATTCTAATAAGAACAAATATTATTATATGACAAATAAAAACTTGTCGTTTTTTAATTGGTGTCATTAATTACTGTTATACTTTGTAACAAAATTAAATTCCTCCAGACACTCGAGAAACTCGTGAAATCCAGGTCGCGAAATTCCCTCGCTTCGAGAAATAAAAAATCAGAAACAATATTTAAGAGCTTATTATGTGCCTCAAGTAAAGTTTTACCAGACATGGTATAAGAATTGAATCTATATAATCTTCTCAATATTTATACCATTTTGAGTGTGCGATTAAAGTTTTCATTTTTGTACACAATAAGACTATGACATAGAGACTGCCAATTAACTAAGATTTGGAGATTACCGCAATATCAAGCTACCATCATTCGTTACAAATTCTATCTATAAAACGTTTAGTTCACGCTTTAACATGATTAAAAAAGTTCACGCGTTTTAAGCGACAATTTTTTAATTTGTTAAGATAAGAGCCGTAGCAACAGTTGTTGCAACTTTGCAAATAATAAGTAGCGTTTCTAAAACTCTAAACTCTATTTAATATCGGCTACTGTAAATAAAATTATTATTCAGCTTCTTATTACGAGTCTATGAGTCTACTCTAGACTAACCACGAATTCATGATTTGTGACTTTATATATATTATAAAGTAATATTTTTAGCGTGGTGGCGCAGAGGCGTAAGCGTCTGCCTATTAACGCGTAGGTTTGAGGGTTCGATTCCCACTCGGGGAAGATGGATTTTTCTATTTCCATTTTCTCCGCTCTGGTAACTGGGTAAAACGCGGCGTTGAGTTCCGCCACTCAACACGCAATGCCTTGAAAAAGGCGAAAAGTAGGGACGGAGAAAGCAGGAACTAAGCAACGGAGTGTCTTAACACTAGGTTCAAATGGTTCCTGCAGTTCCCTCTGCCTACCCTGCAATATGCGGGATAAAGCGTGAAGTTAGAAAAAAAATATATTTTTAGCTTTACTTTGTATCCCCCGTACTAAAGAAGGCATGAATGAAATGAAATAATTTACACGATATTTTTATAATTTTTAAAGAGTTAATCCACATAAACAAACGAAAAAGTACTTAAAGAAACCATATAAATATTTGAACGCGGCGGGATTCAATCCCGCGCCTCTTGCAAAACGTGCAAGCGCTCTGACCACTAAGCAATGCGTTCTTCATCACGCCGTCTCGAAATTCTTATATGCTTTATACATATTACAAATCCCCGCTGCGTGCGTTTTATATATATTTTCTTTAAGTATTAATTTACTCTAGTCGAGAAATCTAGAATCAAACCCGCAACCATCGCTTTTACAATCGGACTCTGTCAATCTGCGCCACGATGGCCTAATATACAAACAATAATATTCTCCAAATAATACTAATACTTAAAATAGACATTGTATATGCTCATATGACATTGTTGCAGCGAACTAATGGCGAATAATTTATAAGCAATCGATTTATACAGCACAAGACGTTGCAACACAAACTACATAAACTTCAGTAACTGTATTATAAATGCACTATTTTATTAAGTTCTCTCAAATACTTACTATTTATGAAATATTTGAAGATAAATAAATATATTTACAAAATCATTTATTTATTTATTTATTTATGTACCACAAAAAATTACAGAAAATTATATAAATGAAAAATGTGTACAAAGGGATAACTTATCTCTAATAAGAGATCTCTTCCAGAACCCCTGGATCTAGTGGAGATTGTTTGTAATAAATATTTTTGGTGTAGGTACAATATCAATAGTTTTATATTATAAAATTCAAGTAGACTTGACGATAAATGAATATGTTACACACTAAATATAAATAAATATACCATTATCCAATACATATATATATATATATATATATATATATATATATATATATATATATATATATATATATATATATATATATATATATATATATATATATATATATATATATATATATATATATATATATATACACATATACACACACACATATATACATACACACATACATACATATATACATATACATATATTTACAAAATCATATAACCTAACCAGGAAATTTCCTTATGTAAAAGACATCAATCAAACGATACTGTTCTTCTAACTAAGCGTTCATTGGATCGATGCGTGTCTGCGTGTTATCATTGGAAAATGTAAGATGGTATGGAGATGGGTAGTTAAACTCATAAAACGAGTTGTTTTTTTACTTTTTAGTTTTTTTTAAAACGCAAGCTCTTTCGTATAAGCAAATGAAATTTTAAAAATGCCGATAGCAAAATACTATTAAAATCACCTACCTCATTCCACATAATGCGGCATAATGTACATTTTTGAAAGCGAAAATATTTTTTTACATAGATCAAGAGTAAATATATGTACGTATTAATAGGTGTAGTCTCATATTGTCTAAAATTAAGTTTATAAATAATATATAAATAACTAGTATCAATACCCCTTCCTCATTAGTAAGAGCTAAGAAGTAAGTTCCACATGTCGATGAATAAATATAATGCACTGTTGGAGCGCTGCCAAGATATTTTGAAAAGGACAGACGGTCATGTAAGTGGTAAATAAAAATATTTTACGTGACGCCATTTGCTTAAAGAGCTTCACAATATTTGTCTGATAATATAAGTTTAGTATTTTTTTACATATGGTATATTTTAAACTACCACAGTACCATGAAAAATAAGAATAAAAGGTAGGAAAGGAATAGAGAAATGTCACAGTAACGCAACATAAGTAACAAGTTCGATATACACTAAACTTTAACAGACTTGAAGAAGAGCGAGTTCGAATTCCGTTACGTTCAAATATATAATTTGTTTTTCCTATTAATAAAATAATTTCTTTTTAAAATATACATATCTTTATATAAAGAATTGCTAAATTTTCAAGTTATAAAATTCAGAAATATACTGTAACTTATTTCCAAGAGGCGTACGCATAAGTTCATAAAATATTTTTGTAGTAATTGGAAAAAAATCAGAACATAGAAGATCAGCATCGTCGTATTTAGTCACACACAAGTGTGATTTGTTTATCATGGATTGCACATCACATCATAAGAAATAAAAACTAAGCACTTGAACTATCTGCAATAAATAATATCAGACAAAATTGGTTGTTAGCTCTAATTAAATTTACTAGTCTTCCCGATAACTACAGAATATGGTGTTAACTTCTTATTATTCTTTATTCTCAACGTCAAAAGAAAGAAAAAAAAAAAACAATAAAGAAACCAAAATACTATCTCTCTCGCCATTCTTTCACTCGCATTATCTACCTTACCATATAAAATAAAGCGTGAAGTTACAAGATATACATACATCAGTCCTTTCCAGTACTATAGCACGTAGTCGAGAGTACATGGCGTCTTCCCGCATGCGCGCCGCGTCCCGAATCTCGCGCACCAGGTCCGTCACGAATCCCGGGGAATATTGGCCACCTTGACAACAAATCAAAAACTTACATATTTATTATAATTATTAAAATTATAAGTAAATAATTATTAATGATGCTACTCTATGGAACTGAAAGAATTTAAACTTATTTGAGAAAAATTATATAAGAATTTCTTACATATTCAATTTATATTAGGATATTGTATATATTTTCTTCTCTTTCTAATCTTTTAAAGCAGATTTTACAAAATTCAATTTAATTTAATTTTGTCTAAGCTATAAGGATTTCGTCTGAGCTCCCTACACAGAGTTCATTTGTTTAACAGGTAGGTAGCTTTTCTAAAACACTATACACTAGTTTTGGTCTTTTCTTTAAACAATTTGCTTTAAAGAAGATTAAAGTAGATACAAAACAAATGTAACAATATTAGCATGGATCGGTACAACATAGCCGAGGTTATCTAGCTGGGTCGGGCAGAGCACGCAACGCTCGATGGTTTCTTACAATTAGATGATAAACGATACTAAAATGCAAATGTTAAACTATTTTCTTGTGAAATCAATTTTTTTCAATGTACCTAGACGTCGAAAACTATTTCATAACAGTAAAAATTATGTTTTAGTATCATAATATACCAACACTTAGATATATAGCTAACTCTAAGATCCCTGCCATGATTACTTCTTTCACCGCGTCTACTCTCATCAACCTCTTCATAGATGCTGGGAAGATCTCAAAGGAGGATGTGACAAGGTCACGTAACCTTGTGACCTTAATCCCTCAACTATACTGTTTTCTCGAATATTGACCGAACTACTCCTTGCAGTTACACAATAAACGGCTAAGGTGCACGTTTTCATTTAGCTAGCAGAAGTGGGTTTGATAATAATTTAACAGATAAAAACGACACGTGATGTTCCCTAGGACTAAATATATTTAATAAGATATCATCTATAGATAACATAATTCGCAGTAAAATAGATTTTTTTAGCTATACGATTTAAAACTTATTTAGCACAGTAGGCAGAGGAATATTAATGTGAAGACACTCCGTTCTTCTTTCTCCGCTTTTGGAGACAACGCGCTACGTCTTGTTAAGAGATGAAGATAATTCATTAACTCCGAAGAGACGCAAGCACGAATCTTCGTCTGTTCACAATTAGACATGGTGCTTTTACTTTATTTAGTGTTTTTTTTCATTAATATTACTCTATTGTTATTACTATACGATATATGCAACGTCTGACGTCTATATTATGAACACGGACTTTCCCTCGAAAGATTCAATTTTATTAGTGGAAACTTAAAAGAACATTTTATGAATATTTACAATTTTATTCCACTTTCCCATAGAAATAAATTACTGATGAATGAATGTTAATATCAACAACCAATAAATTTATAAAGAGAATTTTACGATTTAACAATGAGGTTTGACGAAGAGCGTTGAAAGACTACACCTAAATATTAGTTCAGACACATGTAAAGTAAATCTGTCGTCGAATATTAAGTTAATAATTATAATTACACAAAAACAATATACGGCACGTTCCACACAAAAAGTCTAAGAGTATTATAATATATCGTCTAATTTTCAAGGTTGACTCACAATAATATTTTAAATAATATCGAATTTGGTCAAAAATATCCGGTGTTAACATCTGCTGGTAAAGGCTGGAAGGTTAGACGCAATGAAAACGTTATAAAAACAAAATCATGAAATTTGCTAATGACTTATAAAAATATCATGTACGCAATTTAATTTGTTAATTTATATATTTTTAAGCGAAAATATCTGATTTCAAATTGTTTAAAATTAAATTTTATTACTCAATTTACGAAATGGCTCTTAAATGCATAATAAAGATACCGTTACTAAGGCATTATATACAACGTTTATGTCAAATAACAATGTTCTTAACACAGTATATAAGAAAGTCGCTTTCCAACGATTGACGTGTAGATCTTTCAAACAACCCAAACATATATATATTAATGCAAGATTTCAATAATATATGAAATGATTTAAGAAGAATCTTTATATGCGTGATAAATGTATAGTGAATACGAAAACGCGAGCGAAGCCGCGAGGGAAATACTAGTGTAAATAAACAAACTACAAATAAACAATACAAAATGTTGTTTATCAATTAAAGCCAATCGGTAACAATTACTATCCAATTAAAACACGCTTTCCTTATTTAGTGCACGAGGAACTCCAGTTGAAGTTATACAAGTGTTCCGTTAACTCGATACGCCGTTGAACAAAACAACGCTGAAAAAACGAATACACGATAACTATAATATGCTAGACATACTTATTGCTTACTGATCGAGAAAGACGCAATTAGGTCTAATAAAAACTATTGTCAATTATAATGAAAGAACTCTCTACCATATTAATCTACAATAGTTTATCACAATGAATGACCGAATACTGTATAGTTTTTAAGCTTTTCCGATATTCAGAAACTTAATATATTACCGATTTATTTACTTATCAAAAGAAGTTTTCGAATAATATTAATTAAAAATGTTGTGAACTTGAACCAATTCTTAACATTAAAAATAAAATTAATATTGACAGGTATTACATTACTATCAAAAATTTACATTATATTGAAATACACACAGTATAGACAAGTTAACAATATGCACTGATCAAGTTTCATTCGACTTAAATTCAAAATAAAAATAAGTAAGGCAGTTACAGTATTGTAGACAAAGAGGGCATTGTGTCGAGATACTCTGTTCTCTTCTTTTGACTCGAACATTAGACATTGCGAGTTTAAATTGAATTGAATTTAATATAGCATTTTGTATGTAATAGAATTGAATTGACAACCACCGCGTTTACAGTCCAACTTGACTCTTTGTGCCGCGAATATCTTATTTCTTTTTAATATTCAAGATTTGCATTTTAAAATGTTGAAACATCCCAAATTTTGTATAAAATTATCTGAACTGCATCATCATCATTATTTCATATATATGAATGTCATAAAAAACATTTTTGATTTCATTTGGAAGTCGCCGTCCTTTAATTTACACCTACATAAGATACCTTTAATAGATATTGTAAGGTTGTGTTGTGGGGAACACTGATGGCCTCTCTAGTTTATATAAGTATATGTATAACGTTTCGCTATTATGTAATCAGTAAGATGTCACTTCAATTCATACAAAAAATCCTTTTATTCCAACCTTTGTATTATTTGCAAGCATCTGTATTGTGTGTAATTCATATTAATTCGAGAAACCTGGTAAAAATTCCCAGAACTTTACATAAACTATGGGCATGTTGCTGAGTAGGTATTTGACAATATCTAATCATATTGATAACATCTTCTAAAGAAGATAGTATATAATATAATTTAATAAAAATTTCCTCCTAAATGGAAACACATTTAATAACAAAAGGTTGTAATACTTATAAATTACAATGTAATATAGTTTTATATATTATTATTGACGAAATATTTTTCTTTTCTTGCTTTCAAAAACAATTTATCATGAAGTATATTGTACCACACATAAATACACAATTATACAATTCAATCATTTAAATAAGTAAATAAAGTAAAGAGAATACACTTGAAAATATAAACCACAGTAATTTTAACATAAATATTTACCATTTCCATTTAGATTTGGTGCACCGAGGTTGGGAGGTACTTTGGCAAAATAATTGTTGTGATGTTTGACAGCCTCTAGTTCAGCTGGAAAACAGGTATATTAATTAAATATAAAGGTTTTAGTAATTAATTATAAATAGTTTTGAACTTTATTATTTTTCTAGATTGTTTTTTCATACAGAATATGTACTCTTTTAAGTTCAGAGGATCAAAAAAAATAAAGAAATATATATACTAAAATATAAATATGTGAAGAAAAATTCTGAAAGCTAGTAATTTTGGCAAAGACAATAGAATCAAGAAAATATTAAAATATCCTTAGATCACTGGATGCATGGAATTTTTCAAGCATCAGATTAGCAAAAATAAGTAAGAATAGCATTGCTAGTTTTTCTTATATTGTTTTAAATAATATATACAGGGTTAACTTATTAAGATACATAAAAAACATATTAATGAAGATTGACCCACAATCATCTTATTTACAGTCAGACATTGTCTCCTTGCATTACAATGGCCTCAATATAAAATTATATTAGTTAATGTTTATAATTGTTGACTGACATGTTTTATATTATATGTATTATGTATAATTTTATGTTAGTTATTAGTATATTTTAAAATTAGTATATATTATTAGTCCGAAATATAAATATATAATAATATTTAAACATGGTCATGTTTTTATTTAAACATGAGTTGAAATATAAATTTAGATGATAACATTAATAATAAAATTAATTATATTTTTAAAAGGAAACATTAGTAAGAAAATAATATAATATTTGTGTAATTAACAAATATCAACTTTTCCACCAAGATTGTACATTTATAATATTAATACCAATAATAAATGTAACATGTTCATAACAAATTCTTTTGAGTCATCTTATGTAGGTGTTACATATTAAAGCTTTTATAGAATTTTGCTGTAGGAAGCAAGGTTGCATGCATTTGATCAAATGCTATAAAACAGCACTTATATATTATATATGAAAATATATTTTCATATTAAACTACTTTTACTATAACTCTAGTCATAATAACATAAAAATCAAATACTCAACACTGTGTAGCAACATAAATATAAGAACTTTTTAACACAATCTAGTAAAAAATTTTATTAGTAGTAAAGGTTTGGTATTAAGTTATATTTAGTAACTATACACAGTACCATCTGTTGACGACCAAAGCACAGGATTTAAAGTAATTAAGTGTTTCCAAATGTTTAATATTATTATTGTGCTCAGTGTTTAGCTATTTTTGAAACTGATTTCATTAAATTGATGTAGTACATCATTTAAAGCAAAGTAATTTACAAAAATAACATTACACTCTCATTCTAAAAATAGAATTTCACATACATACCATACAATAAACATACATTAAATTTAATTACCTCTTGTATCCTGCAATTCTTTATTTAGTCTATCATTAGCTATTTTTAGTGCAGATATTTGGTCAAGTAAACATGTTAAAAGGCGACTGCCAACTTGACTACCTGACAACCCTGAGCCACTATCAGAGTCTGAGTCTACATCTCCATTGGCAGGTCTAGCTACATCAGGCAGTCCCCTGACACAAGGATCACTGAACCTTCTTGCATTACTACCATCATCTTTATCATTAATCTGCAAATCACTGTTAGAGTTTGTGTCCCCCATGGAAGTTACTATGGGCGGCAGACTGGTAAAGTCTTGACTATCAGAGAAATTCTTTGGTTGCAAATAGCTTGTTTGGTTTGTATTTACTGGAGTACTTAATACTTCTTCAGCTTTATTATCGCTACGTCTTCGCGGTCGCGGCCTTTGGACCTGCATACTCTTGTTTTCATTGTGCATATAACGATATTCAGAATACGGTGGTGGAACTAATGGATTATAATATGTCGGTAATGAGGGTAAAGACATAGGTTCCGCCGCGCAGCCGTACACATTATATCTATAAGGATCATACCCTGGAGCAAACTGACTACCCATTGGCCAGTTTAAACTTGGATTTAAATACGAATCATATACTTCTGTATTTGGAGTTGATTCTTGAATGTGATGCATGGTTTTATCCAACCACTTAGCCAAGTAGTTTCCTTTGCTACTACGCGATTTTTTCCGCTTTCCACCGGAACCGTTGGTCGATGGCAAATTGCTATTCACTTGTTTTGGTGTAGTAGCCATGATCACAGGAGAAATAAATGTATTTTTAAATAAAATACGTCCGAATTTGCGTTTTTTAATAGAAATATAATATTATATTATTTCATTTTCGAAAATAATATCAGCACAAACACTGAACGTTAAAATTTGCATATATTAAATTTCGTTGCACAGTTCCACACTCCACTGATTCGTTCACAATGAGTGACGTTTGTAGATTGTCAGTTCAAATTATAGGTTGTCAGTTAATTTTGTCTGTTCTGTTCTGTTCTGTTCTACGGTAGTGGCGTTTAATTTTGTCTATGACTATCTTAAAATTTAATTGTCAAACGTCAATTATTTAATCATACGAAATTATATTAAAATTATTACAATAAAAATAATATAGAACAATGTATGTAATATTTTATGATACATTCAGTATCAAATTTTGTATAATAAATTATTATAATTTATATGATATGAAAACGACGTAATTTATACGATAAGCGATAGATGTCGTTTTACATATAATGGTAGATAATAGATATAGTCAAAATCAAGACAATTCAATCTGATTTTCTTTGCCTTTTAATATATCAAATGCACCGCTTTTCTATTTATAGACACTGCACACCTCATATAACAGTGGGCTATTTTATAACATTTGAAACCTACGCCGTACTTTGAATAGTATTTGTCTTTAATTTGTTTTATTGTTTGTTCCAGACTATATATTATCATCTGTTGTGTTTCGTCATTTATTCATATTATTTTATAAAAATTTTTTATACTCTGCATTAGTGTTTTCTCTACTATACATGACACTGGCAGAATATTTTGCGCCTGTCTCCGCAAAATCAAGCCAAAAAAAAAATATATCAAATGCACCGCTTTTCTATTTATAGACACTGCACAACTAATATAACAGTGGGCTATTTTATAACATTTGAAACCTACGCCCTACTAGTATTATAAGAAAACTGCTCACGGCCCATTCCTAACTACATGGGGGTACAAATTAAATACGTAATTTAATTGTGAACTTTAATATTATTACATATTTAATACTAAAGCAAACCAATATTTTGATCGTCGTAATAATAAACATATATATGCATAGATATATGAGGTAAATAAATTTAAAATCTAGTCTCAATAAAATGTTGTTAATTTTTTAAACATAGCATGATAGCCACAACTTCAGAAAATCTAATTGGTACCATTTTTATTGTATATACGAGGTAAGTGGTAAATAAAACGACATTATTAATGATAGAATTTTAATCTCAAAATATATAAAAGAAGTCCGAATTAAGTATATATTTATATATATTGTATACAATTTTTGATATCCAATTTGAAATATAAGCGGATGAAACTACAATATAGGTTGATTCATTTTGAAATTATATATAAATCTATGGCACAGTGGCAATGATTAAAAACTTAATTTTAGTATATTTATATATATCAATAGTATTGTTTGGCAGTACATTATATAGTATAATAATATATCTCCCATATAAACTTTAAAATAAATAAACATATAACTTTATTTATCTAAAAATGTAACAAGCGGATAATGAAACAAACCGCCATTATATTGTCAAATACACTTGTTCTTTATTATATCTGAATTTTAATATCGAAAAATTATATTAAATACAAAATTTCGCTTTTTAAAAGTAAGTGTAACATTAATTTTTGAATCAAAAAAAAAATATTAGCTAATAATTTGATTAATATTTATTTAAATGATTTTAAAACTAATTGTAAATTATTTCACCTTTTGTGTTTCAACATAAATAAAACAAATATGATCTTATTATAATACTTAAAATTATTTAAAAAAAAATTACGCGTAGGCGTAAACTAACGAGATTTTAGATTAAATTTGCATATAATGTCGCTATATCATTTGTGTAACATGTAATATTGTACTTGAAATGTACGGAGATGAGTGTTATTTATTTATCAGTTATTACTAATGTAGACTATGCATATTAGTAAAAGAACCGTATATAGAAAAATAAATACATTTATTCGAGTACGAAATTACTGCTTTACTTGGCTTGCGAAAGAAATAATTTCATATAAACGATTTACAGTTGCACTCAGAAACATCGATTAGCTTTAATATTAATCAGCACGAATCAGTGTGAATTTATCCATTTAACGTCATTTAAATGCTAATTTGTGTCTCAGAGTGCCGACGAGAGCGGTTCATTATAAAATAAGGCAAAGACATAGTGCAACAAAATAAATCTATATTAAAGTCATACATTAAAAATCTTCCAATTAGGTTATTATTTTAATAAAAAAATAATTGAATGAAACGTCATATGAATAATGATAAAAAAATTAAATAATTAAAAGTATAAATGTTACTTTTTTAATAACGCTATGTAAGCCTTCTTAGAATCACACCACTGTTGAGTGTTGAGTGCTGACAATGGCCGGTTTTTCAATTTCATTGTTTCTTAGTTTCTAGCTGAGTATATAAGTTTTGATCGTAACAAAAAATTAACTATCATATTAAATTATGTATAAACGTGAGAATAATTAACAGTTGTTTCTAATTTTCAACTGCGGGCGTAATAATGAAATTAAAAGAGAAGATTTTGTCATAGTACAATGCAACTAATATAATGATAAATGATAAAAATAAACCAATGCGCCCATAATTGCCATAAAATTTATTGTACCGTCTCTTATATTTAAGTTTACATCCACACTTAAATCTACAATAAAAATCCATATATAATGTTATGTACGATCTTTAATAACACCTTTCACTCTAAGTCACATCATTGTATCACCGAGGATTCCACTAAAAGTCATTTCCTTTATATAATTATATATAATTCAATAAAATTCATCGAAAAAACATCAACTTGGTATACATTATACAATTCATCAGTTAGTTTCATTTTGTGCTTATGAAACGTTTGCGTAATAAGTATTAGTTTAGGTAACTAAGTGGAAATGTGGAATCCCGTGGGACTATTTAACTATTGACCCTGCATTCATTCGAGTGATTTCCAATGAGAGAAACAATTTACATATTTCTAGCACCATTTCTATTGGAATGTTTGTGTGAAGAGAAAAATAGAAAAAAATGTAAACAATAAGAAAGATAAAGAATAATATGTTTTGGTTTAAAGTTTAAAGTATAGTATGAAGTTAAAAGTATTCAGAGTTCCCACAATCTTCCAATGGAGACGAGAAATCACTCATATATATCAAACATTCAAAATCTTAAACTAGCTTTACGTCGTCGAAGGCGGTGAGCAGGTCGTTAGTGCCTTGCAATATTTCCGAATCGGGCCAGAAGTCTGTCGAAGTCAAGGGTATGCTGGAGTCGAGGAGCAAATCTGACTGAAGTGCAAGTGGCGGGCTCGTCTGCATTTTGTTGGTCAGATAAGGATCATATCCCTGCATTACTCCAGTTGGGGATAGAACTCTATTAGGGCTGTACATTTGGTAACTGCCAGCAGGTGACAAGGATTGAGGGGTTGAGTAGGGGCTCAAAACGCGGTCTTTGGGCGCGGGGCTGATCGCTGGACTGAAAGTGGTATTTGGGCTCCTACATGGTGAGTACATGGGACTTCCGACATTTAAAGTGAGGGGAGACATGGGGCTAGCAACATGACAGCTTTGGGCCGGCATCGCCACATTGGCACGGATTATCTGTTCGTTTGGTGCAGAGTGGATGATGTTTATGACAGGTATCGGGATGTTTCCGCCAACGAGGCTTAGCGACTGCGCTCGTGGTGTGTTCATAACAAGCTGGTAGTTAGCACGAACTTGTTGATGCATCTGCTTGCCGTCTGGGTGGAAGTCCTGTAATTTAGAAAAAGATGTTTTAATGTAAAAATAAAATACTGAAAAGTAAATACATAAAACTAAGCAGTAAACGTGGTGCACATTGCAAAAACACATTATGAAGGACACGGAGAGAGTATTAGCTTTATTCTTGCAATCTATTTACCCATGTTATGGTATAATGTGAATCTATTTAGTTATTTTAGTTATAGTTTCTGGCGATTATCATAATTAAAATAGACACATGATAATTATTTAATACGTCTAACTATTTTTAAAAAACATCTAAATGTTTATATGTAAGTTTATATGGGCGATACTGGCTTCCGACGAAGACCGTAACGAATTCTGTACAAAGGTTAAATTGACCAAGCTTTATCTTTATTCTCGCTTCGTTTTTATTTGTTATCTACCCGCTTATTACGCCCCGGCCGCCGGGTGTCGCACAATGCTATCTAATCCCAGATAGCCTTTTCTCCAAAACAATCAACTTTTTACTACCCTTCGTTTGAATCATTTCAATTTTATTTTAATTTATTTAAGCAGTGATTGTACTAGACAAGTTAAATTGTGTGCACATATGACTTTAAAGTGGTTGAAAAAAGCTTTTTAATAGTTATTCTAACAAAAGTTAAAGTACATATTAGTACACGTAATTTGGTGATACGAACGAGATTAACGAACCTGCATCTGTTTGACAAAGCAGTAAGCACTACTCACAATTAAGTAGAAGGCATACATTCCCTACAGTCAACTCAAAGTAAATAATAAAACTAGTCCTAAAGTCCATAATCATATTAATATTGAATTACTTTAAGTCTTAGTAATTTAGAAGGTTTCATTTAGTGCCTAGGTTGATACGAGTCCTAAAGTGTCAGCACTAGATAAGGCCAACTAATATTTTTTGTCTTCAAAAGGAAGCTTATACGTATTACAACAAAATATATTTTAATATCAATGTACATTTTACACATTGTATATTTTAATGTGCATTTGTTTTTTTTGCTACTACACTACTATAAATTAATTTTTAGTAAGATATATATTTCAATATAACTGTAGTATAACAAATTTCATAATGATTTTGTATGATATTCATTTAGAATCTACAAGTATAAAGGCAGTAGCTATTTTGTTCAAGTAGCCATAGTTAATGTTTAGTCGTCCGTTCAATTTTATTTATTTATTACAGGCTATAAAATAATTAATATTATTTAATGGTTTATTGTGATTTATATATGATTTATTCATGACTTTGAAATATATTTATACCTATGTGCATTTAAATATAACCACAAGAGGACTCGATACCTTATTAACTTAATTTGAATGTACCAAGTACTGATTAATCGAACTAAGTATATACGTATTCATGAGCATTATGAGGTTTATAGTAATAACTGTTTACTGTTATATTCCCATATATGATAATTATCATCAATACAGCTATTAAATTAATAATACCAGATGATTGCCTTTTTATTTTTCTCTGAAAAATTGTTTCCACAAAAAAGCAATTTCTTCTAAGTAAATATAAAATACAGTTAAATATTTTGTTCAAGGTTATTAAAAATAAATAACTCAAATTTAAAATATTCGATTTTTACTATAGAAATGAAAGTAATTAAAGAGGCCTAAAGGGTTAATAGTATCGACTTCTGGCTGAGGCGTAATAGCATTTAGAGTGCCGGTCTCGTTTTTGTTGTAAAAGGCCTTATATTGAATCCCGATTATTAAACATAAAACAGTTTATACTGCCCCAGTTGATTAAATGCTTACAAGCAAATATGTAGGTACATAGTTTTTATTTTTTTACGAACCAACAAAATATACCTATTGCAAAAAACAACAAGGATATTTATATTATCGTCAAGCTTTAAATTAATTTATTTATATTGTAAATTTTTGTAATATCTTGAAGTGCGAAATAATTTTATTTATTTATGACACAATTACATAATAAATCATAATTAAATTTATTTGTATAACAAGTTTAATTTGTAGTATATAAATTGAAAATATATTATTTTTTTTAATCCAGTTAATTGTTTGCTATTGACCTACTTAATAAAAAAAATCACAAGAACTACAGCTAATACTCAGGTAGGATGTAAGGATAGGGAGTACAGGTTTAAATAAAATCAATGTGCACCAAGTTCACCTTTGTTCATACTTCTTTTAATATTGAACATTTGTCAATTTCATTAGGCATTTATATATATTTTGTTCAAGAAAAATAAAAGTAATATTCTCCTAACACATCATCTTTTAGACTATAAATTTGAATAACAACGTTGATACGTTTAAGATACAATTCTACATATATAGTTTTACGTCTTTTAAATATAATATATATTTATATTAATATAATCGCTATGACAATTGCCAAGCACATAAGGTATCTTATTCGAGTATTCCGTAGCTGCATAAATATTTCTTATAATAAAATACAAAATTAATGCATCAAACGTAAAAAATACTAATATTTCTAACGCTACGAATACATAGACATTGACGAACAGAACCCATAACAACAAATCTAAACAAGTCTACGTTGTACTTTCTTTTGCTTTGGCAGTGACAAAATTTTAATAAGTAACAAATAGTGTCCACTAACTGCCTTAACAACACTGTTGCTACAATAAACTCTGAAGTAATTTACAAGACCACATACCCACTAGGCATGTACCGTATATAGTCTAACCTAATCATAAAAACAACAAGAGATAGGTACAAACTACATAACTTAATTAGGAATAAATAGTGACGACCTTCCAAACTAGGTATATATTAAAGTCTATTAAATGATAGAACCTAAAACATAAGACTGAAGGCGCGGCATGCCTTAGTAAACTTAGAAATCCAAATAGTTCATAACCACATCGATATGCGCACGTTCTAACTTACTACTAGAATACGACTAAAATGATTGCTTTAAATTTTTTGAAATTTCTACACTGTCCTTCTAGAAAACAAAATCTGTAAAATTACTTATCGAGTATCCTACTCGATTATATTATCAAAGCAAGTATAGAAATTGTAAGGAAATTTGTAAGTAGCCGCTTTTTAACGTTACTTTCATTGAATTCACTCGTAATTCAATTGATATTTTTTTGTTTTATTTTTTTTTATTTAAAAACACATTCACTTGTCCTGACTGGGGCGTGTGCTTTTTTGTACCGTTGGGAAACTCGAACAATAAAAATGTCTCCATACGATTTTATTATTGTCATAGGACTGTTAGTGACTTTGATCTTGGAACTATAAAATAACAGCAGTAATATCACATACACTGACGGCACTGTTAACTAATTCGTATTCCATCCAGAATAATAAGTATGGGTCGCGTAGCGAATGATTCGTAGCTATCGTAGAATACAAGCGAAGCGAACAGTTGAACTACTTGAAAACGTGTAACAAAAGATCGGATTGGGTTGTTTTGAAGTGACTTCTCTACTAAAGTAGTTACTTTTTAGATACGACCTCATTCTACGATAGACGAACAGCGCGGGGCGATTATCGATCACTGGACGTGCATTATCACAGTTTATTGAGTAAAATTTAAGTTTTTCAGGCTTTTGTTTTTTGTCTCGGCCGGATCATACAAATGTATCCGGACTCAACGTCACAGCCGCTCACCAGGAGGTTCATTAAGACGCTCGAGGATGGTGTGTTTACGGGAGCTGGCTGTGCGTTGAGAGACGGGGAAGGACTGCGTTTTACACGTTTTGCAATTGGTTCCTCATCTTGATTTAAGACTCGTTTCACACCTGTGTCCCATGAGGATACACTTCTGCTTGGAACAAGACCTAAAAAGGAAAACAATCCTTATAAATCATTATAATAAGTGACTAAGATTAAGCTTATTTAAATTGTTTAAAAAAATGCAAACCTTGGTCTGAGTAAATATTAGTAATGAGATCTTGTGGGGGCGGGCCAGTCGGCGGGGCAGCGAGCAAGCGCTGCAGCGCTGGTGCAGGACTCTGGAGTTCTGATGGTTGTGGCCTCGCTTGCCTTACATTATCTGGTAATGCTCCCCACATCACGGCCGGCTCCAAGAGCGGGAGCTCATCAGTGGTGGGGATAAATGGAGAGTTTGCATCATCAATGTCATCTGACCTGTTACTAAATGCATCTAATGACAGTTCTGTCAAAAGGGAAGACTGTTCACAAGATGACTCAGTTTCCTGTGGAAAGATTGTGCCGGTTTAGTTTTAATCCTTTAAAACGATAAAAATTATAAAAGCAAGGTATAAAATATAAGGAGAATAAAAATACAAACTTGTGGTTCAGGAGAAGACAGCAAGGAGTCTCCGATTAAAGAATCGACGGGGGATCCATTACCCAGATCATCTCCGAGTAAGCTGCAGTAGTTATCGCTTAGTATAAAATCATCAAACATGTCAAAAGGACTGTTCTCTAGAGGTATACAAGCATCACCAGCAGTAGGTGCTAAATGAGTTAGATCTTCCGGCTCGTCTTTAAGCACTGGAAAATTAAATAAAGTTGAAACACGTTCTTAGTAAGATCAATTATTAGATTAAAGCAAGCAACGGATACCTAAGCTTTTGTCGTTCACGTGCCACTCACTTGTAAGTCCCTCTTGTGGAGAGAACATAAGAAATCCCTTATTCATTTCTTTCTTCCTGGGTGCAAATATAAGTTCTGTAACAGGTATAGGACGCTCTTCAGAATTCGCTTCTGGGAGAATAGTAGCCACTATGGCACCGTTAGCGGGCACTTCAGTGGAGAATTCAGTAGGCACAACAATTTGCAGTGGCACTGACGCAGTTGATGCCACTATTGGCTTTAGATCTGCGTGCTGCACTTGGTGTGCAGCAAATACTTCATCTTTGCACTCGATACCGCTGTGAACAAATTATAGAAATATAGAAATCAAACCAAGACTATATAGAAACATGGTCTAGCGTTAAAAAAATATTTACACATCTATTAAAATATATTTTTTCTTTTATGCAATTATACAAAGACAAAAGTGCTAATAGATAAACATTAGTGCGATCCTGACAATATATTAATGTCACAATGTTAAACGTATGTGGAAGCGACTAATAAGCCAACAATACTTCAAGGCCGATACTAAACTAGTGTACATTAAGAGATGTACAGTGTGACACATATATATCTTCTTTCAGTACTTATGAGACTAAAAATGAAACTAGATATTTTAAAACAATAGATTGATATAAAAAGACGACTTTTCTAAAATTAACTAAACTAAACTAGTTTTAAAAAATACTGCAAACTTAAACGATAAGTGCTCATTTGCTTACCAAAGACTGACAGACTGATTAATTATGATAACTAAGTTAAAATCACTTCTGTAAATGTATTATTGTAACACTAAATATAAAAAAGAGTATATTTAATTAATAAATATAGATATTTGTTTCATTTAATTTACGAAGAAGCAATTAATAATGTTGTATTACAAATACGTCACTAATAATGATCAACGTGTTCACTGTCGCGCCGTTAGAGTTATTTTAAATCATCTAATCGATATTCTCAAACAAACTATGTTTACTGCACTAACTAGCAGTACAGGATTAATTAATAAATGTCAAGCGGCCAAGATAACCCAAGAATTGTTCCTCAGGGATATAATTGCGTCAATGATTCCAAAACGTCAAAACTACCGATCTAATGATAACAATGTTGTTGACAGTAAACTAGAGTTCAAGTTTTCATTAACCTACTAGATAAATACTAAATATTTTTGCCATATCAATGGAATTATTAATTTCCTTAATTATATATATTATAATATGTTATGTAATAACAAGTACAATGTAGTATTGTCAGTTATAGTTAAGAGTTATATAAATATATTTCGCTTTGTTTAATTTGTGTGATAATCGCGAGTAGGACGCAACATGAATGCAAGAACAAGCTTTTCTTCAAATCAAAGAAATGATTGTCCATCTTTATTGTTTCACATACATACTATATCTTTACGATTATCCAATTAAATATCAATTTACGCCTCAAACAAAAGTAGTACCGGAAGGGAACAAGATTTGGCAAATTGATAACAATTTTTGTGACGTAACTTGAACGTTGCCAAAACGTCGATTCATCCTAAGCCAGACATAAATCGTAAGAGGGTGTGTTTTGGTCGTTGCATTTACGTTGATTTCGAAAGTGAATCTGTTAGAGGAAGACAGTTGAATAGGAGGCTGTAACGCAGAAAGGAGATGAATAGATGGTAGTAACTTCGGCCTTGCTAACGACCTTGCCCTCTCACCCCTACCTAAATCCCCCATGTTTTCGTTGAAGCGGCCATTCACTAGGATGGTAGTGAAACTGGATGCGCGCGCAGTTTTCCATGCGGTACGTTCCGTATCGATTGCCGGTTAGATTCAGATCCGACGTCTTGTCTACAAAGCCTAGCGAAAAACTCCAGCTATATACAATTACATTCTAAACATAGCAAATACTCTTTATATAGTTGTCAAATTTACCTAATATTGATACAATATAAATGTTCTGTTAAAAATTACTCATAAGATTCAGCTATACTTATGCATGCTTAGGCTAATTTAAATTGTTTACAAAAAGTCATGAATATAAATAATTCAAACATATGATTTCAGGAAGTATCACGTAGAATCAAAGCAGATGTTTACGTCTGACCTTGGCCGTGATTCTGTGGACGGGCAACGCAATTCAACAATTATATCTGCACGGTCGAGGGCACTTGTATTAGGTCATCTCATTATAGCCAAAAATCGTATTTCACAACACGAGTCTGCTGATAGATAATTTATGTTTACAAGATAGATAATTTATGCTCTATAAAGAGTATTACGTTAATATTTCGTTGGAATATTTCTATTAAATAAAAAAGATCACTTAACGAGAATATTTTAGTAATTATTCTAGATAAGTGATTTTGAAAGAAAAAGGAAATTAAATATATTTAAAAAAAAATAGTCTAATTATATTTCTAGTCATTTTTTATAATAAGCACTGTTAAGTTTTATTGAAATAAAAAAAATTCCACGGGAATCATAAAAAAACAATCACATTCCTAACACTTACTGCATCGTAATATACATTACAGTGACGTACAATAGTGAGACTATCAAAGTGTCAATGCAAACTAGGCTATACAGTAAACACTATGAATATTTACAATCGTTCAAGGTCGTTTCTGATAAGATTTACCATTACAACGGAACGGAACGTTTGATTGATAAATGGGTAATGGTAAATTCATTGATAATAGCGATAATAGTAAAGACGAAACAACGGAAAAGTTTTGTGCGATTAAAGAAAAATATGTGCATACTTAACGACATGCACAGGTATGTTTGCTAGTTGTTTTACTATGTAATGAATGATGCTACATTGTGTTTTAAAAATATTTACATATTAAATGTAACGAATAATATTTGTGTGGATGCATTCAATATCGGTTTCAAATTAATATTGGAATAAATGCATCGGTCCGCCAATGGCGTGATGGTGTGATCGGCGCGGGAGTCAAGGCCGGACCGGTGGCGCGGTTACATAACCGGCGGCTGAGGATAGCGGGGGAAGTGTTCGCTAATTTTAGCACATCTCAAAAACAAGTCGCTACTCAACCACAAGCGCAGTACACGGACGCGCTTACCCACTGTAACTGGTTTGGCTATCTGCTTACTAATGATAAAACACTAAATACTTTGACTAACACAACTGTAGCACAATTGTGTATAATCAATATGATTTCTTTGCTCTGATAGCGTTTTGTATATACAATTGTGTAATTGCTATCACCAAGTAAATTTTTACAGTCACGACGACAAAATAAATACAGAATATTATGAGCACTTTATAATATACCATAATATTATAAAAATAATTTATGCAGTTAGCTCTTGCTTAATTCATAGCTAAAATTCTCCGTAACACAAAATAAAGTTGTGCTTTTTTCGACTTTTTGAGCGAATGTTCCGTCTACCGTCTGCGTTACATTGTAAAAGCCGTAATTAACATAACACTTAAAACGACACTGGCACGATATCACTCACTATTCACTGTATTTCTGGCACACTGCTTACCATTTTTCGTCAAAGTTGATTTGCAGATACAAACAAAGTTTGTGCGTTGATGTGCGTAAGGAGTTCACGGATCGAACAGCTGATCGAGAGAAGTTCGCCGAGTGGGCGGCAGGGTGTACGCATAGGGTGTACGCTTGCGGTGAGGTCCGTGGCGCGAATGATACGCGCGGCTATTGGCGGCGACGGCGCACTCGAGAAACTCGTGACGCGACCGACCTAAACACACACTGCATAGCCAAGCGACATAGCCCGATGATAAATTTTAGAGGGTTGCCGGCACGTACATTCGGCGACCACGCGGTGAGATAATAGGTACACTAGGCGTCTCCAACGGTGAACTACTGATCACGGCCAGGTTAACCCGACATCATTTTCGAATGAGTGATTTCCACATGTTTTTATGGCACTATTATCGTACACTCAGATAAGCGCTGCAACTACTTATTGGAACGACCTCGATAAAAGATGATTAAGTTAGTATTGAGATAATAGTATTTATCGTTACTAACTGGATAGTGGTTATAATTTATTGGTTAAAATAACTTTATTACTAAGTACCTATATTTAGTTAAATGCAGTGTAAAACAAATTTAAAGTTATTTCTGCAAAGGTCGACAACCGTTTGAAATTGGAATACGTGCTAAATCTATATTTATCTTTTGCCTTTCGCAAATGTGAACAGTAAATATATGCAAATGAGAAATAGGATATAGCGTATTAATATTATAAATAACATGATAATAATATGGCATAATACATATATGTACCCTGCAATATAGATAACTTGTTGATTTGAAAAGGTATATAAATAAAAACAGATAATTAATTTTATCTGTAATAAATTGTCTATAAAGATCAAATGTTCCACTTGGTACATATAGTTAAAACCGTAAATATGACTTACGGTTAGTGTCATAAAACGTGTACCTACTTTTGTTTCGTCATCACTCTAATTCAAGACAATTATTAATAAAATAATAAAATAATTGATAATATTTATTATTATTATTATTTTTTAGCTTCACGCTTTATCCCGCTCAAGGCAAGGTACGCAGAGGGAACTGCAGGGACTGTGGGAACCTAGTGTTAAAACACTCCGTTGCTTATCATTATTTTTAAGTTCAATAGACTTAAAAAGTAGTTAGTAATAACCGTAATTGGCCGAATTTAACAGGAAACATTTCTAAAATAATCGTGACGACATTGCTAATCAAACATAATAGACAAAGAGTGGAATTCATTGAGACTTATAGACAAAAGCAATAGCAAAGATCAAGTTATGAAGGATATGGCATATTTTAATCCATCATAAATCTGAAATACGATACAGTTGGATGAAGCAGCGTTGTTCCACAATTTAGCCGCGTAACATGATCAGCCGCGTTAATGGACTACGCTGTGTTCATTACAGTAGAACTAGGAATCTAGACTTGAGATTTACATTGCTGCCTTCCACTTTAGCGAATGCATTAAAATAAATAAAGTCGTATAACAAAAAAACATTGATAATATCAGTCATGGAAACAAATATGTAAAAATGAAATTTATTTTCAATCCGCACAAAATCAAATATGCTAAATAAAAAATAATATTACTTACAGGAAATATTTTTAATATCCTTTTATAATATTTAACAACTACTAATTCCAAAGAAATACTTCTTTCTGCAAAAGAATTTGATGAAACACTGAACTAAACTCATAACGTTTTACGCCGCGCTAGATACCATAGCACCACAGGATTGCACAAAAATCTTATAATTAACGTCATTGCAGAACTGACGCAACGTTCAGGATAGGGGTTGAAAGTTTATTTCGTCACTCTTGCAACAATGTTTGTTGAACTAGAGAAACAACTATTAAATTTAAGGATACAATTGAAATTACTTTAATTAACAAACTTTTACTTTTAAATGTTTTTTCTAACAGGTTTAATATAACCTTAGTCTGTTCATAGATAGTGTTTTAACAATTCAGATATCGTTGCATAATATAAGATTCACTTCGCGAACTGTAACCATTATGCCATTAGGGCCGCGGGTTCGTTCGTTGACCCCAGCTCCACCCCCATTTTCGACCTGTTCAAGAAGGATACGTGACTTTAGCAACGTCGAACAATCTAGATTACATCACCTGCATAGTAGGTTCGTCATAGTAATCTATTAGCGTATAAACGGAATTATTAATTGAACAACATCGTGTATATATGACTCAAGCTTCCTTTTAAATTTGGACAAAAAGCGTTTTCATTTATTCCAATTTAATGTTTATTTTATGGTGTGAAGATATACATGTTGCACTTAAAGATTATTTGGAAAGGTTATTTCACGTTACAATTATGTAACGTGAAAATATAAGAATTTTATTGTTTATATAGTTGCATAATATTATGCATTACGTAATATATAGAAAATTATTTAAAACAATGTTCTGGTGACATGTAATCCACGTTTAAAGCAGAAATCAATTGTTTTTATAAAAACATTTGGAGTATATTTTGTTTGCTTATCGCAATTACCTATTCCAATGTTATAGACAACAAAATATATACAACACTTGAATATTATTTTAAACGCAAATTACTTTAAAATGACCGTCCATATTATGGTCGTACTAATTGCAATGTTGCATTGTTCGCGTGTGAGGTGAATTTCATAAATGACCACTGCATTTAGTATGTATGTATAATCTTAAAAAATATTTATATCCTCTTAGTTATTATTCATGAAGTTTGATTGTTTTTAGGCAATAAAAAACGTATAATTTGTTAGGTAATGCTATGCAATATATGTATTCAACTCAATTTTGTTGGATTTCAATTTTTGTCATTATAAATAATTTTAAACTGATTTTAAAGCAATCATCAACAACAGTCAATACTTCCCAGAAATCAATATATCATGTGTCAGCGATAATAAAGGAGTAAATGTTCTTACTTTTTAACATAGTACATTTGGACGGAATATATATAATTTATTATCATCATTAATATATAAAGCGCAGCGTTGAGTTCCGCCACTCAACACGCAATGCCTCGAAAACGGCGGAAAGCGGGGACGGAGAAAGCAGGGACTAAGCAACGGAGTGCCTTAACACTAGGTTCCCACGGTCCCTGCAGTTCCCTCTGCCTATCCTGTCTTAAGCGGGATAAAGCATGTGCTAAAAAAAAATAATAATAATATATACAAATTCTTAAGATCAATCAATTCATGTTATTAGGTCAGCGTTGACGTGTCTTTATTTTTTATGTTCTGATAGAACTGCACAATTCTTTAATAACTATCGAATACAGTAAATTTGGTTTACGTGACCGTCCACACGAATGTTTCATCGAATTCTTAGAAAGGAGGATTTCATTTTATGTATGCTAGTATCGACAGGAGGCCGCACCGGAACAGTATCGTTGGTCAATTCTCATGTCAATCACGTGACTGCAGAGGTGCTTTACCACGCCATCAAACTTGTTTGTCAATACACATATATGTTGTATGCAATATATGTTGCACAGTTGTTAATGAATACGAAGTCTGGTACAACGAAATATTGATAATATAAAAGAACTGGAAATGAAAATAAGCACAACCTTTAATATTTAAAAATATGAAGTAATTTAAAAAAAAGTATAGAACAACTATACTATACTTTAGAAATCGTACGTTACATATTATCGAATGATATAATCGGTGTCACTGAACTTGTAACTCCAAGTAGGTATTTAGCAGTCTGCAATCGTAACTCCGTAATAAGTACTCCATTAATTACGTGTCCCTAAACTCGTATATAATCACGACACAATCGCGTGAGGTTTGTTTGATTACAATTTTTTCAACAATTTTAATCTATACCTAATGGAAAGCAAGATTAAAATTCTTTTTTAAACCATATTTATTTTCAAGCAATTAAAAACAAGTCTACAAGGAAAAAAAGTCTTCAATTATCTTATAACACCCATATTACGAAGTTGTCGAATTGAGAACCAAATAACCATGTAATCAAGTCTCAAGGCCTTTGAGAAGCGAGTGGGAATCTAACTTCGTAATAGACCCAAAGACGTCACAGCCATTGACCCTCTCCCGGTCCAATAGTACCGCAATTTATCATCTAATAAATGGTAATCAAACTATCAATGAAAATAAAACAGAGCCAAGGAAGTGATCACGCTGTGATTCGTCGACATAAATGTTACATAGAAGAAGTTTTTAAAGTGATACATTTATGTTATTTCTATACAGTTTGATATATATTAAATTGTTGAAACAACAGTACAGATTTTCTCGAAGTTTCAGAGGTATCGTTCTAGCCGCAAGCGGGACAATAACCGGAGTGGGTACGCCCACGCTACCCATTCAGTTTAAAACGAAAACTGCAATGTTCTACTTGGGTAGGTAGTAGGAAGGAGCGGTGAACGACCGAGGGGGGAGGTTGCGGTGCACTCTGCTTGTATAAACCCAACGCCGCGCCGCGTGTTCAGCGCAGATGGTGAACAAGAGTTCGCTTTCATTATGTAATTGCAATGATGTAGCTTCCAAGTTTTGAATTATACAAAGGTATTTTATCTTTTATGTTTTACTGAAAATATAGCATGAGTTTAATTTTAAAAGACTTCTTATTTTAACATTTACTCTGTTAATACAATGTAATGGCGTAGTATGAATACACATATGCACCTGCACAAGCTTGTGTGTACTGTGTAGGTAACTACACAATGGTATAATATCATACGATCCGCTGTCTAGCAATCAGGTTATTAAATATACTATATTATGAAATCGAATCTTAACAAAGACTGTTGTAAGAGTTATGAGTTGTAATTTATTCCATTTGCAGTGAATATATATTATTTAGTTACTGTATATAATATATCAATACGTCAATTGTATTATTTTAATTCATTGACTAGTACAAGTACTATTACTTGGAATTTTATATAAACTTATTATCTAATAATATAAAAAAAGTAGAAAATATCCACTGTTCCTTCATTGTTTTTCTTACAGCAATATAAAACAATGCACCTTGGAAGAATTGTTTACGCCAAATAATATTAATTAGTTCATTATTTGATACGCATTATCACGCAAAATTAGCTGTTAAATATGCGAATTAATTAATAACGTGCATAACTATTAGCTACCATACTTTATTAAAAGAATTCTTGAACAAATTCGCGATAAATGGTACTTTCAACGGATTGCTTTAAAATGTGTTACGTAAAAAAATTAAACACAATATTATACTAGATCAAAAGTCAATATTAATACTAGATTCGTTTCTTTATATTATTCACATCGACCCAGTCAATGTTCTATTAATAGACAAAGCAAGTGGTCGGTAGCCTTTTGAATGCAATATATAACATATAGTTGCATGTAATTGCATTGACCTACATATATGTGAAAATAAATCACATATGTACAGCACGATTTCGTGCAGGTGCCACCGACGAGTTAATTATTTTGTGGTCAAGGAAAATAACATATCCGGAAAAGGGTTATTCGATGAAATATAAAATTAAACGTTTTTTGGAAATCAAAGTAGGTACCCACAGAGATGGACAATAGTGGTGTGTAAAAAATATTTCTCATACTGCTTTATTGTCAATATTACGTGGTCAGAAATTCAAGTTTTAACTAAAACCCAAACGCCACTATATTTTTAATAACATTTTCCTCTCTTGTTTCTTGGTAAGTCTAGACATAATTTCTTAAACGTAACTGCAAATAGCCACGTTTAAACAAGACGCAAGACAAGTGAGTTAACTAGGTATCGCTGTCTAATGAAGTCACATATCACATTCACATCTTGTATTACCAATTTCCGATAACACTTTAATGTACTTCGACTAGCACAACTACTTTGTTAATACGAATTTTCAATTGGCGCTAAACTATTTTCTTAAAGGCAACATAATCATAACATACTAATATTTGAAGAAAAACTTTATGCATGTTTTCAAATTTTACTTACAAACTGAAAAAAATTACCTCAATTACATTCCCAGAAAGAGTCTAGGTTAGATAATACTAATGCATAAATAGTTTATTGACAAGGATAAAAGTAACCTTTTGTTACTAACCACTTACATATGCATTGGATACGTACGTATATGTAACTTGACATATTAGTTCATGGTTTACTACGGTTAAATATATCCTTTCACCAACCAGATATAATGCTAATCAATTCTATAAATTTACATTTAAAGAAGAAACTAATATTTTAATTATTTTTTCTATATCATGTTTCACAATTTGGGTATATTTGTGCCGCTCTTGAATGACGTTAAATATTGTATCGTGTAAATTTACTTACTTGAGTTTCTCGTGACTCACGAGAAATGCATTTACGATAAAGTAAAGAAAAATGGCAAAATTATCGTAATACTTCAATTATTGTTATCAGGTTCTAATATTTATAAAAGAAACATAGCTACAATATTAAGTAAAAGGTGACTTACTGGTCGATATCAGGTAAGGAATTAGTGAAACCGATCGAAATGTGGTTAGGCATAATATAAGCAGAATTGCGACAGGTTAAATTATGTTTATTCATATTTTGACTTTGTAATAAATTTCCTCATATTATATATATTCTACTTTAAAGCAATAAAAACAAATAATTATAAAAATGTCGGCGTATCAGTCAGTTAATGCAATACATGTTTAAAAAAATAAAATTCTATGTTAATATGTATATATTATGTTGTATACCATAAATAAATTTTGTCTGTGGGTATAAGACAGACAAAACTTGTAACCATTAGTAGCAAAGATTTCCGACGTCCTCTCAAGCGATACTGACATTATCCGGCTCTTGATCTAACAGTTACTAAGCCTTTTAAGATGTTTCTGCAAGTCGGATATTGCTTTTTGCCTAGTATTCTAAATACATATTTTTACAATCTTACTTTATTATATGATGGTAATGACATAATTCATTTAATGGAAATTACCATAGTACAATGACAGCTTTGCAAAGCCAAGTGAATCAAACTAAATCATTGAAACTAAACTATTAGCTGCCCTGCCTGCGGTAGGTACATTCTGACCACTATCATTAATCATTCACATCATTAATTCACATCGAAATCATTAAACATTCTATGACATGACAAAAATGACACTGTCTACAAAATTCAGAGAATTAAGAAATTTTAAATTTTATATTTAAATAAATGCAAAACATAGTTTCGCGATAAAATATTTATAGTATGGTTTTAAAAGATATAAGAATGGGAACAGTATTTAATTACGTAATGAATATTAAGCTAATTTGCAACAATACATTTTCTTAACATTATAGAAAAAAACATTAAATAAAATTTGCATAATTCTCGAGACAAAGTCCAAATTTTACTGATTATGAAATAATCAAATGGCAAGCTGAATATTGTTTAAATAGTTCTATTTTTTGAGAGGTTTCTTCATTATGTTTTAGTGAATATGTTTTAAATATAATTACTTTCATATTTGCTTAGTAACCATGAAGATAACCCATGACTTTAGATGCATCTAGTGTCAATGTGCATTAGCATTTATCAAATGTCAACAAAGATAAGATATTTTTTCTTTAAAATATGTTCTATAAAAGAGTACGATACATAGTATAAGAGATTAAAAGTAAATGTACTAAGGCTATGTGCCTTAGTACATTTACTAGTTGTGTTTTTTTTATAATTAAACTTTCAAAAGAACATATATCTAAAACACCTGATAGAGAACAAATTCAAAAGGTTGAATAGGTTCACTAACAAAAGTTAGTAAACCTATTCAACAATACATATAACACGATGAGAATTTGTCGATAACATAAAAAATAGAACACGCAACCGCCTAATTAACGGTCAGATGCTGCAACGCTGCGCCAATTCATATAACAATTCTTTAAAAGTTTCTAGGAATGTAAAAAAAATAATAAAATAATTATGATGAATTAATATGATGTAGGTATATTATTATTTTTGTAATCAAAAAATAATGAGTATAATGGATTTTCGAACAAATATACAATATTTATGTTACTACATTACTTAGTATACTGTACAATATATTCAATAAACAGGAAACATATCGAAACAATATTTTCCTAATAATGAACAATGACAACCAATTTGCTGGTGCCGATATATGTAAGCAAATAAGCGTTTAATAATATAAGTATCTGTTTATTTAACCTGGATGGAAAATAATTTTGCAAAGTGCTTAGAGAAGTGTTCTCTTGTATATATACTCGTATAAACATATATTTACTGTAAGTAAATAATCATTCTATTTACGTTGCGAGTAAATAACAAAATAAGACGGCATTGTTAAGTCCGAAGGCGAAAATTATCCTCATTTTATTATATAAGGATAAACTATACTTATGTAGGTACGGCAACATTACACAAGTTGGGAATTAGTGGCAAGACGAAAATATTGGCAACTTTAAATGTCACTTAATATAAAAATTAGCAACATTATCATATAATGTAATTATACTTCAGAAACTCAAATTGTGTTGGCTTGTCCACGATTTGAACATGCATGTTAAGTCGCAAGTGAAATTCAGTTTGATTTTTAAACACCACCTATCTACATGACGCCCATAGACGCTTCAATGAAAAAATGGATATAATTTCGTTAAAAGAAATCCCTTATTTTCATATATAATGAGACCTCTACAAGAACAAATTAGAAACAAGTTTAGTAACTTTTAGTAAGTGACCAATATACATATTATCTACATATGACAAAACAAAGAAAAAAAAGCACGAAATACCAGAACGTTTCGCCCAAATCCGAAACAAATAAAAGACACGAGTATCGCGTGTTATAAACAACCTTGAACTTCGTTTGTACGGTGTTGTCAAATTATATGAGAGGAATAGGAAGCACTAAAAGAGATTTATGAAGTGCAATAACAAGGAAAATTATTTTTTATTCTTGTAGAGAACGAAAACAAGGTATGATATATATATTTAGTAAGGTCATGTTTGGGGAATGAATGAAGTTGTAAAATAATTGTATTGTTTTCAAGTGACATATTTAGTGACACATATACCTACTGGTTTTAAAGTTTTGCAATTATAATTTTCGAAGTAGGTACGATCTATTTTATTATTTCTGTCATAATTCACCAGCATAGGGTATGATTTCATTAACCTAGTTGATACTTCACGACAACCAAATTTTATGTATGTTTTAAAGATATTGTGAACTTTACATTATGTTATGCTATGTTCAGGTGTCAAATCTCGTATAATTTTATACGTGGCCTCGAAAATAACCCCGCAGGCAATATGGTAAATATAAGCTATAAACTCAATATGACATTTGGAGCACTTTCAGGCTAACTGATACGGTTTTTCGTGACTCGGCGATATGAGAAACTAAATTTACTAAAGAAATAGTAGAAGGACCGTCGTGGCGCAGAGGCGTAAGCGTCTGCCTGTAAACGCGACGGTTACTGGGTTCGATCCCCAGTCGGAGAAGATGGATTTTTCTATTTCCATTTTCTTCGCTCTGGCAAACTAAGGCAAAGCGCGGCGTTGAGTTCCGCCACTCAACACGCAATGCCTCAAAAACGGCGGAAAGCGGGGACGAAGAAAGCAGGGGCTAAGCAACGGAGTGTCTTAACACTAGGTTCCCATGGTCCCTGCAGTTCCCTCTGCCTACCCTGCCTTATGCGGGATAAAGCGTGAAGCTAAAAAAAAAAAAAAAAAAAAAAATAGTAGAATAGTAAATATATGTATTGCGGAAAATATAAGCAAATTGTTTAAATTATTTAACATATCTCGTCATTGCAATTTACGATCAGTCGTATTTCCAATCAACGGATAGAACCCTTAAACAGTACGCTCAACAGAATGATAATATTACAAGAAATATTAACTGATCACGAAATTAGAATTGTGTTGTAATGCGAGATAAAACTCTTATCTAATCTATTTTACATACTAAATAGTAGTAAATGAGTCGTAAAGATAATGAACTCCGACCAGAAGTTGTAACGGGATTTATAAAAAATATTATAAATACATAATAAAAAGATAAATAAGTTACCAAACAATTTGTTCATTTCGTTACCACTCATAGTCGAAGATTAATGTAATAAAAAGGAGAAAAGGGCTTAGTGGCGGTCTCGTATCAGTCCAATTGACCAGCCGCAGGGTAAATTGTTACATAAGGAGCTGCGGCTGGCGATCAAAGGATTACAGTATACGTTACTTTATAGCTCCTTGTTACTGAGCCCAAGTTTTTTATAAGATTACTTGATTTAAGATTCTGGTTTCTTTTGTAAAAAATATTATAATTATCAAGCTTCTTTGAAATATATACAGCATAAGCGTACGAAACAATTGAGTGTGATAATTTTTATGTGTGAATAAAATATTATTTTTCAATTATAATTCCACTACAATGTCACATTAGTTCGTCGTAGTCGTAAATACACCTTTACAATACAAGTCAAGTCATATTTTCCATCACGCCACTTCTTAGTTACATAATATAATAAATTAAATTATAAACATAACCAACTTATCACAAATACCTACCAAGATAACATATTAAATAGTAATACCAATAAATAGCACAGTGTCAAAGTATATGGATAGAAACATAACAATTATAATAAAACGATAGACCATGTTTGTAATAAAAATGAAAAAATAAAACTGATACTTACCGACTCCATTGAAATGTTATATATTTATAAATAATAAATATATGAAAACCTGAAAGATGTATTACAATTTGCAAGAACGTTTGCAAAACGCAAGCCCGGCTTAAGTCTACACCTACCTGATGACGTAGTTTACGCAGATGACGCTGATCGGCTTCTGTTGTTTGTCCGTGATGACTGTAGCCTGGGTTTGTACCCAGGCGTAACCACCACTCTTGGCTAGGAAGCGGTACTGTCCTGTCTCGCATTGTCCTTTGGAGAACACTAAAAAAGAAATATATAATAAGTATCTGGAAATTAACCTTTTATATGAAAAATTAGTTTTTACGTATTATTTATTAATTTCTTTCATTTAAAAATTGAAAAAAATAATGAACCATTGAAAAAATATATTGGAACAGTAAAAAAAATAATTTGTAACACAAGATAGTCTACGGACAAGATTATTATTACTCGCGTAAATTGAATTGGACGCAAATTACAAGAGAGGTCATGATCACTTTTTTTAGGGCTTTTTATGAACACTTTTCTTTTTAAATCTAATTTTTTTTTCAATGTTGTAATGAATATATAGATGATGTACCATAAAAATGTTTAAATAAGTTACATTAACTACAATGAAAAGATCAAAATCATTCTAATAGTTCATTGTGGGTAGGGACTTTAAAAATTATCATAAAATACAGGTTTAAGATAAGAGAGCTTTGAAATTGAAATATGGGAGCCTTTCTAAAACACATTAATAACATTTAGAGATGGGATTTTGGGAGATTAATGGGTCTACAACAGGCATAGAAAAGTTATGATTACAATAATGTTTTAACATTTAATTTTGTGTTATGTTTTAATGAATATTTTAAATAAGAGAGTTAAATGTATATAGAGTAAATAATAAGAATAAAAAGTGATCATATAGCATATGAAAATGACACAGCAACTGCAAATAGCAGTAAGAAATTACAAGTAGAATGTCAGCTATTAGGCTACGAGTTTCTGAGTTCATAAAAACAGAAATGTTTATTAGCTCAAAGTCGCGTGACTATTGCTTTAGCAGTTCAAGCAGTAATATAATGGAATCAAATTAGGTTAAGTGGTCACTGGTTTCTTTTCACACTTTGAATTAAACAAAGTGCAATTTTATCTTTAATTTCTTGTTATATATTATTTATCTTAAATATATTATTTATTTGAATTTTGATTTTCTTATAATTAATGTGGATAGCAACAAGGTATAATGTTGACTATATCTATACAAACACAATTATTCAATATATTAGATACGTAGATTAACTATAGCGAAGAAGAAATCTCAAAACTGTAACAAATGTACGTACGTACGTACGTAATAAAAATTGAAATACTATAGCAACTCTAGGTATATTACGATATCACATAAAATAATTGCAGTTATTTCAGAATGAACTTTCAGAGACCAACAAGTTAGCTATAAAAGTTTTCAAAATATTCAATTATTTTGAAGAGCAGCAGAATATCAAATACAATTTATACACTTGTTTATTTTCCAACGTTACTAACCGCCCAGCTGGCATTGTACCAAAGCATCCAGGCTGACATAGACTTTATTCAGATTACTAAGGTGTATCAAAAAGTACGTACGCGAGGTGGTGTTGCTAGTAGACAGCTATACGAATAGAATTGTAAATGATTATTTACTAGTATTAAAGACAAAGTATTATGCATAACTAAATGAATCTTGTAACATCACTCTTTTTCTCTTGAGTACCAACTTGCAGAAAACTTTGAAAAATCAAAAAAGAAATATATAAATACTATGTACACATATATATGAGAATACTAAAGAATATTGTCTATGAATATAACATTATACTTATTATGTCATTGACCCTGAATTCAATTTAAATTTTAGCAAAAGACTTGCTATAAGTCTTAAAAAGGAGTTATGAAAATACAATTTTATTTATAATAGTCGCTAACAATCTGTTACTTTTATGTTAAAGTTACACAATAAACTACTTGTTGTTCCACTTTGTGCGTTTATTTAAAATTATTTATTGTTCAAGCTATTATAAAATATAAATAGCACAAATAATTAAATAGTAACTTGTAAAATTACAATTGTCATTTTGTAGACAATATACGATTACAATTCTATTATAGGTAAGTTCTCATGCAATAAAGCGTTAAATAATTGAAAATTTGCATTATAATATTATATATATATATATATATATATATATATATATATATATATATATATATATATATATATATATATATATATATATATATATATATATATATATATATATATATATAAATATATATATATATATATATATATATATATATATATATATATATATATATATATATATATATACGAGGGTCGTTTGAAAAGTCCAAGTCCAAGTCCAAGTCTGGAGAATAGGGGGGATGTGAAACGAGTTGGAACCCTATTTCCATTAATTTTGCGACCACAACTGCTGAGGTGTGAGCTGGTGCGTTGTCGTGATGGAAAAGGACTTTTTTGTGGGCCAATCGTGGGCGTTTTTCTTGCAGCTCGATTTTCAAACGGTCCAATAACGATGAATAATATGCACCTGTAATAGTTTTACCCTTTTCCAGATAGTCGATGAGGATTATGCCTTGCGAATCCCAAAACACAGTCGCCATAATCTTTCCGGCCGAAGGAACGGTCTTCGCCTTTTTTGGCGCAGTTTCCCCCTTGGTAACCCATTGTTTAGATTGCTCTTTGGTCTCAGGAGTGTAGTGATGTAACCATGTTTCATCCACAGTGACGAAACGACGCTTAAAGTCCTGCAGATTCTTCTGGAACAGCTGCAAACCGTCCTTGCAACACTTCACACGATTTCGTTTTTGGTCAAGCGTGAGCAATCGCGGCACCCATCTTGTGGATAGCTTTTTCATGTCCAAATGTTGATGCAAAATATTATGTACCCGTTCATTCGAGATGCCCACAGCACTAGCAATCTCACGCACCTTCACTCTTCTGTCATCCATCACCAGATCATGGATTTTATCAATGATTTCTGGAGTAGTAACCTCAACAGGGCGTCCAGAACGTTTAGCGTCACTTGTGCCCATATGGCCACTCCGAAAATTTTGAAACCACTTATAAACTGTTCTAACCGAAGGTGCAGAGTCACCATAATGTTTGTCAAGCTTTTCTTTAGCCTCCTGAGGCGTTTTGCCTTTCATAAAATAGTGTTTAATCAACACACGAAATTCTTTTTCGTCCATTTTTTGAAATCACTCGACTTCCTCGATTCAAACGACTGCCAAACACAAAGAAATAGACCGATCTGGCTGAAACTTGGTGTGTGTTCTTCCAAGAGATGCTACTAACTAAACATAACCTCAATACGAACCAGTAGTGCTATCTCTCTGACTTTGCACGGACTTTTCAAACGACCCTCGTATATATATATATATATATATATATATATATATATATATATATATATATATATATATATATATATATATATATATATATATATATATATATATATATATATATATATATATATATATATATATATATATATATATATATATATATATATATATATATATATATATCTTATTTTAGAAAGATATAAGTAGTTTTATAGAAAAAGTATGTCTTTATAGGCACTGTAGTCACATTTTCGGCCTATTTTTGTATCTTTAAAACTTGATGATCATTTTATGTAATACTCGATAAACGTACTAACTACGTCACTTTTTTTGTTATTTGATTATACTTACTTCTAGGTTAATTCTGAGTTTTTATACGTGCTATAAATATATATATATATATATATATATATATATATATATATATATATATATATATATATATATATATATATATATATATATATATATATATATATATATATATATATATATATATATATATATATATATATATATATATATATATATATATATATATATATATTTATAGCACGTATAAAAACTCAGAATTAACCTAGAAGTAAGTATAATCAAATAACAAAAAAAGTGACGTAGTTAGTACGTTTATCGAGTATTACATAAAATGATCATCAAGTTTTAAAGATACAAAAATAGGCCGAAAATGTGACTACAGTGCCTATAAAGACATACTTTTTCTATAAAACTACTTATATCTTTCTAAAATAAGAATTATTTAAATATTTATAATATGTAACACATTGTAAAGTCGCTGTTAACATCATATGACAAAGACAATAGTAAAAAACGTTACGATACCGTCCTTGTTACTTCAAGAGCAACGACGACGTCCCCAATGCCATTTTAATTTAAATATATCTTCGACGTGAGATATATGATTTTAAAAAAAACTAAGTACATGTTTAAGATTCTAAAATAAGCTTTCCCATTCTATAGCGTCACATTGAAAAATATATATTTATTGAAGTATGAAATATGTATAGTTAAAGCCATAAATATGTATACAAATTAGATTCCTATAGATGTCTGTGAAATATTAATATCTGAACATAAACTTATATTATAAGAATAACTAGAGATTTAAGGCAACCTTTTAGATAAACTCAATAAAATATTAACCGTATAGTGGAATAGTAACTTTAAACGATGTACAATTCAGCAGGAGACAACCATTTCAGTAATAACAAATAAAATGTAATTTTTTAGAAATATAAGCAAGTTTCAAAGTCGTCGCTCTTTTATTATTTAAGGAATATTGTGTTACGAAAAACAGATTTATATTGACGGACAAGGACATAATAGCTAGTCATTCATTACTTGGGACGAAAATAGCACACCACTTCATTGAAGGTTTCTTTTATAAATATTTAATTGCTGAAATTTTACTAAATTTATTCAAAAAAATTTTTGCATCTCGTTTTCTTATTTACTATTGAATAAAGTGCTGGCTTGGTACATTTGAAAATAATAATTATAAAGTGCAAAATTCACAGATACTCTCATTTTACATCTGACACATCTTTAAATATCGACAAAACTTTACCAAGGGTGCTTAACAGTACAGTAACAAATATTGATCCGTGATGACTTTCAGAAAAATAAATAGCTTTATTCGGTTGTTAGAGATTGTATCATAGTTTGTTATCATTATCTAAATATTTCGCGTTGTATAATAAAAGCGATCAATATTCAAGAGTCCAGAATGCTAAAATATTATTGTACTTAATAAAAAATATAATATACAAGCATAAGTAAAAAATATCACTCTATAGAGCTTCCTGTATTGGTGGAGTAAAAGAAAAATGGTAGAGACTATTTTACTTAACTACTATTTTATTTATCTACGTTTCAATTCGTTAAAATCTAATTCTAATTTAGTGTCAAACAGAAACACCTGAACTATCAAAAAAATTCTTATATAAAATTAAAACAAAAACGTAAAAGAATCATAAATAATGTATAATGCATATTAACACTCTTATCTCTTTTTAAGTGAACTAATTTTCTTACCAACAACCTACATTCTCTTAGACATAAAAATTGCTACCGCAATAGCACGACACTCTCGGTGGAGTATAGAAATATAATGGAAAAATTATGACAGTCACGTGCATACTATTGTCACTGCATTATATATGAATATCGAAGACGATATCATCCTACGTACTTACTAGAACTAGTGTGTTACTCGCTACACTTTCAAGGTTAATTACAATGATTAGTATTTATTTTCTATTTTTTAATCATTATTACTAAGTGACTAATACATATATAAAGTACATAATTTTCAGTAGATACACAAAGAAATAAAGATAGGTATACTGACAAAATCAGAGAATGTAAATATGCTGACAACTGTCTATCTACTTAACAATTAAGTGGTAGTAAAAACTCACCGCTTATTATCGTTACTGGAACAAGGCGATAATATCAAAGTAGCAACTGGCGTATCGACCCAATATTTTAGAAAGCATATCTCGGAGATAATTGTAACAAACGATGATTGAATAATTGATGATGATAAAATGAATCATTTATATTTTAATACCAATCGTACAAAGTTAGAGTGGTTAACTATTTCATAATATTCTAGAATTGGATATAAACTTATATTATTTTTAAAAATCTTTACATTTTTTCTTTCGGATTAGGACGTCGTACAACTAAAACGTCTCTTTGTCTCATTAAACACAAAAAGGTATGAAAATCTTCCTGGGTATAAAAATAGTTTACGTAATTGTTTACCTAAACATTTATTATTATTTATAAATATTGAATAAATATTTAAATGGTCAATATACATTTTATTGCGTTAGAATCAATAAGCTTGAATGTTTATTATTATTTTTAAAAAAATCGGTAAAATAATAACAAAAATATCTTTAGTCTATTACAAGATGGCGTTTTGTTGACAAGTATTATTTAATAATATAAAAAGTATATTGAAATTCAGACCACAACAGCTAGAGATGAGCAACTTCCCGGGGAGCGTTATAAATCTAAATAAATTCAAACGAAATCGTCTTTAAACAGCAGTGATAGTAAATTACAGCTATTTTATCACTTGATAATTTTTCACAGTATCTTAAAATTTTTGTAACTATTTTCCTTGTAGATAGATCACAACGTAATTAAAACATTGGAATCATTTTAAAAAGATTATTTTAAAAATGTAACTTCTTACTTACAAATTAATATTTCATAAATATCTCATAAAAGGCCATTTCTTTCCTTAGAAAAAAGTATGTGCATAGTATGAAGGTTCAACTTAATTTGAATAAACCCGAGGCTGGAATGTGGATAATGCGAGGCTTGTTCGGGTGGGCACGTTTTTTATTCTCTCGGACCCTGTTCAAATAATATAATGTACAAAAATTTTTGGGAGTAAGAGAATGTTTTTTTTTTCTTTCATGTTAAATATTCTTAACTAGCAATGTATAAATATGATAAAATAATGTTTCATAATAACAAAGTTTTATTCATGCAGTGAACATGTTTTCAACATGTGTATCATTTAATTTTTTTAATATGGTGATTTTGTATATTTTTTTATTTAAAGATCAGGCGCCAAGCTTTTTGAATGCACGGAAAGTTTTTAATATTGCTGTAAAAAGATGAATTGGTCCAACAACAATTAGCCTTGAGAAATATTGCAATTTAATTATCTAAACTAAAACTTCATATCTAAATAGTAGTGTGTATTGAGGAAGATAAATATATTAACAAATAATAAATACATTTCATAACATATTCTTATTGTAACTTAATATTATATGTATAAATCTCTATTAAAGATTAATTTTATCACAGAACTATGCTTTCACAAAAGCAAAATAAATATCCACCTAAGCTAAGAATTTTTAATTATTAGCTAGAGTACAAAGATGAAAGCTATCCTTTGTATAAAATTTATTTTCACATGAACTGGCTTTTTGTAGTCAACCATTACAATAAACAAACAATACTTATTATAAAATATAATATGAGCTCGCCAATGCAATATCGAATGGAATTTGTTGAACGATGTAACGAGATCTTATAGGCAGGAAGTGTTTCATTTCCGCACCTACTAGCAAATAGTCTGGAGACGCGAATATATACGATTTATTCATGAAGCATAGCTAAATTATTTACACAATTGTGAAATTTTAAATATATTTTTAGTGTACAGTTTAATTTAGTTATATTTATTAATATATATGATATATGTTCTAAATAAGCAGCAAGGTATGGTTAAAAAAGAAATGCTGATGTATGGACTAAAGAATGCGGAGATATTATTTCTATATTTTGTAAAATTAAAATATGTCGAGGCGCAGCGGCACAGCGACAGTAAGCGTGCCGTTTCATGGATTCGAAATCATTCGGAGAAAATAAGTTATTTTCATTTCTTTAGTTCTGCTAACATGCAGTAGCATGGAATTGAGTACCGCCATTAATGCGCTCTCGAAAAACGGAAAACTTTTATATAGGTACGGAATACGTACGTACGTACGTACGTAATATAGTGTAAAGATAAAAAAGAAATTATAGTAAAATGAAAACCGTACACTTTTACAAAGATACAAAAGCTTATCTGCAATTTTAGAGCAAGTTACAGAGTAAATAACTAAATCCAAGACCATTTGCACATGAATCAAATGTAATATGTAAATCTATTTATATTAAGGTGAATTTGCGTTCAAGTTCAAGGCAGCGATGAAAAACACAATCGTCACGTGAATATATAAACGTTTTTAAATTTGTTATATAAGCACATGGTTCGCTAAAAGTTTACACAAAATTAATATATTATAAACATGAATTGAAATCGTGATAATAAAATATATTCGCGAAATGGTTTCATAGAATTTATTATGACAATATTTAATAAAATTTTAGGTAGCTGTGTTTAGACAAAAAATATTTGTAATATGGGCGTTCTTGACAGAATATGTCGGGGCAGTAACAGAGCAAAATAAACATCCTTTTTAAATATTTAAACGACAAAAAGGATCTCAAGCAAGCAAGGTATTCAAAAGGCCGTTGTAGATAAATATGTATTAATTGGTTCAAAATGTTAGCTGTGATAAACAAGCCGAAAATTTGGCAAGTCAGCTGGATTCTTCGATAGTCGGCCGTCATACTGGTTTTATTTAGCCGTTCCGACAATGACATTTGTAGTATTATCAGCCATTACGCACGTGATAACAACGTCAAATTTTCTTTTATTTTGTTAACAAACATAATTCTTTAATGTCAAGTATAACGATTAATTAATGTAAAGTTTTACTGAATGCTAATCACCACGTAATATAAACCAGCTATATACATGTTTGCTTTAGATCTTTAAATGTTTGCAACAGATTCAGACACTGTTATATGTGATTGAAATGATACAAGAGGTAAGAGGCTTAGCACAATGTAGTAGAAGAACATTGCTCATTTTTAAGTTTTCTAATCTGATGTATTTCACATGACCAATTGATTATATGTCGCTCTTTCAAAAAGAAGAAAATAGTAATGTCAAAAAAGTAATAATAATATAGTAATGTCAACGTTATATACAAAAATATCCTGCAGTATATTTAGTGTCAGTATATGTAGTATTTTAGCCCCGTGCGAAAACAAGGCGGCATGCTAGTCTTGATTATTAAATACTTCATACATTTTAACTGAAACTGTTACAACTAAAATTTTCAGAAGGTTTTTATTTTAAAAGGTCATTACTTGATTGGACTCAGCTGTTCAACATGGCGGGCGCAATGGCGTGCTTTATGATGGCCGTGACCGTGACCCAAATATACTTACGTATTACGTACAGATGTATAGATTTACTAACGGCACACCTACATTTCGCTTCGTTCTCTTAATAAGTGTATCGGACTTGTATCGGACTGGTTAATGTTCTATGACTACATTTCCAAATTTATTTAAGCAGACATATGATGTAGACTTACTTTTACCGTGTGTTTACAAAAATGTAGTAAAAAATATTTAAACTTCAGACCAAAGGAATGTAAACAGATATGATAAATTACTTCATTAAAAATAACATAACTTCGTAGTAGTCAAGTACGACAGTGTAAGCAATGGCATCGATACACGCAGTAACATTACTATCTAAGATAAGTAAGGTTATGGCCCATTATCTACAGCGACTTCGAGAGGCGCTTAAATTAAAAAGTGTTTACGTTATCACAAAAACAATAAATAAGTTTTTGTTAAAAAAAATGTTATTGCAGTATTCGAAAATTATTAAAAAAAGGCAAATGGCACGTTAGACGAAAATTATCAAGCAATTTCTTTGTAAGTGGCCTTTATGTGAGGTTCAGGGGGTAATCTTTTATCCCCACTGTGAACGAGTATGTACAGATTTTTTTATATAGGTAACTTAACTTACTGTATAAAATTTCTTACTTAATCAAAAGCCGACTTAAATCAGCTTTCAATTTATTCTTATAAGGCAGTATACATGATTAGTAAGTAAATTGCGTATTTGGTGGTTTTCAATATACATAATTTAATTAAATAACAAACCTGTTATAGCTATATGCCAGAAAGTCAACATTAAAAACGTGCTGCAGAAACTTAGCAAGCAATAAATCACATATAAATATTAAGAGTAGACTATTAACTTCATAACACTTTATTTTTTCTTATTATTTTTTTTAGTAGCTTCACGCTTTATCCCGCACATGGCAGGGTAGGCAGAGGGAACCGCAGGAACCATACGAACCTAGTGTTAAGACACTCCGTTGCTTAGTCCCTGCTTTCTATGTCCCCGCGATTCTTATTATTAGTATTATCATTATTTATTATTTATTTGAATAGTAATTTTCTACAAATGAACTAATAATTAATCGTTCAACAAAAGTTTTTCCTGTTTTCTTAGTAGAGCTACTTTCAGAATGTTTTTTAGCGACGTTGACACGTGTAGCAACAGAGACGTCAATAGATTCGAATGGAATCACTCATCGTGCATATGACCAGTTGCTATGAGGGCTTATTGACTTGTTGATAAATAATCATATAATTGAAATTTGACATCCAAAATGGTTACGACACTACTACTTAACGATGATTTACATGTATAGTAAATTAACCAATAGTACACTTAGTTTTAGTTACTACATGCGGGAATATGTAATATGGAATATTATTATGAAAATTGTATTTGGTTTTGAAATGAGTCAAGAATTAGATACATACGGGTTTAGACGGATATATTCATTTAGGAAAAATGCTTAGTAATATTTATATTATAGATTGAATACACTATCTGATAAAGGTAAATTCGGTTTAAAAATATAAAAGAAATAATCACGAAATATTGCGTATCTATTATATGATATATCATCTATCAGCTATAATATATATAATCATCGTAATAATAAAAAATAACAGCAATAAGGTAGAAAGATTCACATTACCTTGCAAAATTGTCAAATTTTATTTTTAGTTTAATTAAAAAAATATATATTTACAGTACAACAACAACCCTAAATCTCGAGCTACAAAATTAATCTTAATAAAATAAAACATTTGAATCGTTGGCGACTACAGAGTTGGGATTGCAGAAAATTACTTGTGATCCAACAGATTAAACTTCCGTTGTGAAGCTGTGTTCTTGTTCAAGTTGGAATAGCTGTGGTTAATCCAACCGCTAACTGAAATTCTTAATGTAATGTATAGTATTTTTAATTATATATACATATATACAAAAACATATAGAGAATATTCAAATACCTTTTTGCATTTCTAATTGTATGCAACCACCAATTCTATTAATTAAAACTTTTATTAAAGATATTTTAAAAGATTTATTATTAGCAGGTAAATAGCTAGGGAAAGACGTAGAAAGGTATTACTAAATTTGAATTATATTTAAAATAATTGAACAGACCATAATAAGCAATTACAAGTACTTACGACACAGTTTGACAGCAATTTGCCCTCGAGATAATATTTCACGCAAGATTGAATATTATGACGGTCCTATTTCAAAGTAACTGTAAGTCAATCTCGTTTATTTTCGTCGTTCGTTCGTTAAGAAATGTGTTACCTAACACAAAATCCACGTGGACCTACGTACATATGGGCGCATATCAACATACATTTTATGATTTTATTATTAGAAAATATTTTGTATTGAAATTAATGTTTAATTCATTAAATCAACAAAATCTATTTGTAATGTTAAGTTCTTTATGATATTAATTTTGAATATTGAACAGAAATGTCAGATGTAAAATAAATAAAAGAACTGAATTATGTATTTTTGACTTCTTCTGTATTCACTATTGTACGAGAATAAACCAATTGCTACCACTCTATTATTTTATTATGAAAAATGGACTCTGAAGAACGAAATCCTGGCCTAGCGCCGACATACACGTAAGATAATAATAAGTGAAAAGAAAATCTATTACGACATTTTCATACACTCTAGTTTCAATTACATTGTAAAATTATATACCTACTCCTGATTTACGAAACAAGTTCTCGAGGGAACGATATAAAACATAAAACCCGAAATTTTACGGTACATAAACTCTCTTCTAAATTGGTGTTACTTAAAGATATAATTAATTAAGTATATGTAATATATATTATATACTAAAAATATATGATATACTAAAAAGCGTCTGCTGAACTAAACGTTAGTTAATAAAGCCAACGTTACCTAACGTAATATGGCGTTTTTACGTATAAGGCTGTAACGTAATACGGCGTCAAGTGCCGTAAATATATTATTTTGTAAAAATGAGTTTATACTAAATTTGTACATAAAATCAGCCCTACCTCAATAAGCTATAGTTTTGTTAATAATTATTTCCAAATCACATGTAAATTATGACATTAGTCAATCGCAAAGTAAAAGAATTTTTTTTTTAAATATAGGTTGAAGCGCTAATTTTTTTATAATTAATCAATTCGAGGACCGTCGTGACGTAGCGTATACCTATAACGCGACGGTTAGTGGGTTCGATTCTCATTAGAGGAAAGATAGATTTTTCTATTTCCATTTTCTTCGCTCTGGAAACTAGGCAAAGCGTTGCGTTGAGTTCCGCCACTCGACACGTAATGCCTCGATACGGCCGAAAGGGCCGAAGACAGCAGGGACGAAGCAACGGAGTGTCTCAACTCTAGGTTCCTATAGTTCCCTCAGCCTACCCTATGATGTGCGATATAAAGCGTGAAGTCATAAAAAAAATAAACTCAAAACTAAGTTTACACGAATAAATAATAATTTCTATCCTTAACTACCCCAATTATACACTAGATCCCAATTATATTTCATATATATTTACGTTTTTGTTTCTTCGTTTATTTGTTTTGTTTGTGCATAAAGAATATTCTATTTTATTCTAAGAAAGCTTGAATATTTGCATGTATCTTGAAAACTTATCTTATCTGTCGGCAAGAGGTCTAAGGCAGACCAATATCTCGATCGGGGCTTAGAATAAAAGTCAAAATAAATATTACATCATATAACATGGTTTGTTATCTGCGTATCATTGTTTTGTTGTAATCTAAATATATATTTATATTTATAATAAAAAAATGCAATTTTAAACGCTTCCACACATATTGTATATAATGATTAAATACTTACTAAAAAGTAGGAAATCATTTAATTTTTGAATTTCTTAATTTTTCCGCTTACTCAGTTCAATAATTATACAAAATATAAAAAAATAAAAAAAAATACACCTCACATGGGCTCGGGAATCATTCATAACTGTTTATATAAACGAAAACGTTTTAATTTTTTAGATTAATCTTGTTGGATGGAAGCCAAGTGTAAAAACGCATCCGGTAGCAAAAATTATCATTGGTAGGTAATTACATTACGACGCCACCGTACATCAAATATACTTTTTTATGTTTATTTCATGGAAATAATTATCAGGTGTATATTTTTTGTGCCATGGCAATATTAACGACCATATAAGTATGTCTCCATTTTATTTTATTTTTACAAGATGTTACAAATAATGAAAAAATATGTATAAAATTTTATAAATATATATTATATAAATTAAATTAAAGCAATTTTGTAAGGCTAATAAACAAATAACAAACATCGTAAAGTTACATAAAGATTTATTAATAATCTTTGGCAAGACTCATATCCAATAATAAACATAGATTGTACGTTAAAGTAAATTATGTCATATTTTCATAGCTTACATAATATAGTCATAAGCGTTATAGTTTTTAAGATAATTATGACGTTACATTGAACGCATCCATAATATATTTATGATGGGGGTCATGTTGCCATGCCATACAAGCACTACAATTAACCAACTAAAACAAGGGGTGCCCTCTCGTAGGTTTTAGAAAAACTATCTAACAAATGTTCAATACAGTATATATAAATTGAAACTGGTGTAAGTTAAGTGAACGTATCAGAGATGGCGCTGCGTTTGAAAATTCATAAGTCCATAGAAATTTATAATATACGAGATATGATTTTCCTAATTTAAGAAATATTAGAATATATGCGTGACATTTTTAATCACAAAATTTGTAATAAATAAAAGCAACAATTAAAAAAGCAAGTGGAACAAAGTTTACTTTCCTGTTTGAATTCATATATTTTAATATAATACTAATTTAATTTAATGTATGTTTACTAACACTTTATCAAAGGACCTCATATAAAACATGCAAACATTTACTTACATGATTTGAACTGTTGAGCCAATGCGGCACTGTCGGCGGCGTGGTGGTAGTCGTATAGGGAACGACCTGCCAAATCCTCTGAGTCGTACCCCAGACTGCTTAACAAACTGTAACAATGATAGATATTTTAATTTTATACGTTATTTAGTATTAATTATAATCTTATTGTAACTTTTAAAAAATAAAGAGTTTTGGAATGCAATATTACTATTATATGTTTAGGTGAAATTACTATGTTTGTAAAGGAAATATATGTAGGAAATTAATTAAATTATTACAACCTTATCATATTTCAGTAATAATGATGTAAAACAAAAACTCTTAATCATTCATAAGGGCATTAAATAAATAAATGTTATTTATAATAATTTAATATAAAAAATTTACAAAAAATATTGATTGATATGAAGTATATTAAATTCTTATTGGAATAAATAATAATAAAACAACTATAAATAAATTACTAGTTGGTTGGGAAATCCCATGAAGATACCAAAGGTCATCCCCAATGTGACCTAGAGTCCATAACATTAGGTTATGTTAACCGGTATACACTTAACCTTGAATGACCTATCGATATTCTATTGCACCTTTCGCTAACATTGACAACACGGTAATCCTCTAAATAAATTAACAACATAGTTTATTTCTGCAAATATTATAAAAACGATGGACTCTACAAAATTACTTACGGATTTTAAAAAACCCGCCATTCTTAGGAATTTCGTTCACACAAAACTAAAATCGATAGCATTAATATATCATGATGGCACAATCACAACACTAAATAATCACACACTGCACTTTCCGAATATCACAAATCCAACATCCGTTCATTATCGTTGCTACACGATACAAAAGTATCAAGCCGCGAATTCGCATCATGTTTAACCTACAAAATACATTTGAAGGTGATATTTTTGTTGATATAATCCCACCAAATAAAATGAACCTTTCCTTGTGTCGAAACTCGACTGTCAGCGGACCACCTAAATTTTGCAAGGTTATAATGTGTATACTCTATTGTTGTATAGCGCCATCTCTTATGGCATGTTGGAACTAGCTAGATTCTAGAATGGTTTGTTTTTGTCGTAAGCCGCAACAAGTAGGTCATAAAATATTGAATTCGTTGACCTTGGTCCCAAATACGATTTAGGATTTTATGGCTAACACATTATTCTTTACGTTTACGTGGCAATCAACGTAAGTATATGGAATTGATTATACTTTTCCATTAAAAACGTTTCCTGGTACCTTAGTACCAGGAAACGTGGCATTTATTTTATGTCTATAAAAGATTTTGATTATATTTTTATCACCTTACTCTTTAGATCTTCATTTTAAAATTTATTAATATTTACTTTTATTCCAAGGCTAAAATAAGAAAGTACGACATGTTGTAGAAAGATTTCATATTTTTTACACTTAAATATTTCAATTTAGTGTTCCTTAATCCAAAATATATAAAAAAATCTATTTTTGGTAAAAACTGTTTTTAAAACAAATCTACTTTATACAACCAAATTTTACAACATTAATTCTCTGCTAAGTTAATTTGTGATTTAAACACAGCCAAAAAGAAAATAAGCACATTTATGACGGCGGCAGATAAATTTAAATTATGTAAAATTTGAGAGCTACTAAATTAAATTTTAGTGTACATTAAATTAAATTATATTATTTAAAATACTTTTTTTAATTTAGTTTTAAGCTCATAATCAAAAGCACATGTTCATATAATGCACGATGTATCCTTCTTTAATTATTTGTTATACCTATCCTAAGCTCTGATTCTATTTCTTGTTGAATAAATAATAAATTATTGGTCTTAACAAATGTTGGTGATTTTTTCAATAAATAAAAATATTTTTCAAACTTTAGTTTGAAATATAATTTATTATATTACAACTGCAAATATGTTTAATTTAAGCTTGTAATTAATAATCAATATGGAATTGTTTACTTACTAGACAAGATTGTTTTGTAAAGTATGCAAAAATAAATGTAAATGTCGACAACAAATTTGGAATTAATGCTAAAAAATCCGTTGGTTGGTTTCCCGTTTAAATTGCTCCATTCAGTCATTATCTACTATTATTCTTTTTTTATGTAAATAAAGCTAAATAAATATTTAAAATTATAAAAAATATTACTCACCATTCGTCCGAGTAAGTAAACTTCATGTCCATATTATGTTTTGTAAGGAAGGTCATGCTGTTCAGAGGTATTTCTATGTTAGACGGATGCGGGATGGGTCTCCCAACGGCCACTAGGGCCCCTTTAGCAAATTTCTTCATTTCATTGTCTTTCTTTTCATCTTCGGATTCTACGATCTTTTCTTGTTCCTTATTTTCCTCGGAGTTCAACATGTGACCGGTGACGTGAATTACCTGTGAAAAAGTTTATAATTTACCTCAAGTTTTATCATGATGAATTTAAATTTAATATTTATATTAGATATTTTTTTGGGTTTCCGCAACTATTAAAACTATAAACAAAAATTAAATTTGGAAGCGATATATAGGGGACGGAGAAAGCAGGGACTAAGCAACGGAGTGTCTTAACACTAGGTTCCTATGGTTCCCGCAGTTCCCTCTGCCTACCCTACCATGTGCAAGATAAAGCGTGAAGACATAAAAAAATAGAAGCGTAGTAATGACATCTATATTTTCTCATTTGACTTAAAAACTGTTGTGAATAGAGACACTTTAAATAGTTAAACAAGTATATAAGTGCATCAAGTAGACGTAATTGCCGTAATGGTTTTATCATCCGCGTCATTAACTGATCGTGTAGTTATCTAAATCGCAATAGTATTCTATATTGATGAAATCATTACTTATAGAAGTTACAAGACACAAGATAGGACGTTTACATAAAACAAACATGTTTTTCCACATCTTTACTTAATGCATAGTGAAGTGCCAATCTGAGTCCAATGCTTAAAGGTTTTTACAAATGACGTTATTAAATCAGGTTTTCTTTGTAGTATAGAGGGAAAGTAGAGTATAATACTAAATTTAGAGTTGATGGGTCAGGAAAAATATGTGTGATAGTCAGTTGCGATCTCCATTAATGATTGTAAATTCAAAATTCATTTGAAGGGACTTGAATCATAATATGTGTGTCTTCGATTTGGATAGACAAAATAATGCTCGACACCAAGTTGCGACAAAGCGACTCCTTCAGAAATTAACATAGTTACGTATATAAATCTCGCAAATCGTCATTTATTTACTATTATGCTTAAGTTTCACAATGTATATTCTAAAAATTATATACCAGACATATAACATACAAAAATAATAAATTTATGTGATAATTATAGCCAAATACGTCTTGCCACGGGTCAAGGCTTACAACATAAGTTAATGTCGTAGATATATCAAAGTATAAAAGTGATTCATGTTCTCTAATAAGTAATAATAAGTATTTGTAGTTAATTACCAAGTTTCTAGAATATTCGCATGTATTTATAATAGCACTTAATATATATATATATATATATATATATATATATATATATATATATATATATATATATATATATATATATATATATATATATATATATATATATATATATATATATATATATATATATATATATATATATATATATATATATATATATATATATATATATATATATATATATATATATATATATATATATATATATATATATATATATATATATATATATATATATATATATATATATATATATATATATATATATATATATATATATATATATATATATATATATATATATATATCAAGAGAAACGGATAGTGATCCTCCTATACCAACAAAATATAATAAATTTACGTAAGCATTGTTAATATGGCAGTTTTATTGGAAATTGGTATTACGCAACGTATGCAGAGAGGGTAAAACTTTCTATAGTTAAGATAATTCGTACATACAAAAAAATTACGTAACATTAAGGAAAATATTGTAAAAAATACGAAAATTCGACGAAACATTTGTTTCTGGGTTAAGACTTTAAGAGCCTAAAATTTACGTAATTATTTCTAATTTTTGAAGAATATTTTCCTACTACATTATTATGTTTGAAGAAGGGACATTTTTCAAGTTCAGTTAATGTTAAGGGTCTGCTATGACTTTAGTAAACTACTGTCAAAAAATAATGTATTTCAGGATACTTTTAACTTCAAAATAACTTTTTATTTTCAAGCATTTCAGCATATCGCCAAATATTACATATTCAGTTGTCATTTATACACATATAGGTATTTCTTTCTGTTTTTTATAGTCCATTCTTTTAGCACCGTGGCTTTCACGGTGACATGGTGACAATATTTGTCCCTATTAGGGATACCAATTAAAGAAGTATCAAGCACTTTCATACTTAAGAGTTGCCATCATTGAAAAAGGTGTCTCCATATTAATATATTTTCTTCTTTTAAGCAAAATAATCTCTACCTGAAGAAGTAACTAGAGACATTCTAAACCGTCCTAAAAGTCACAGAAACCAACACAAGCCTTTATGTGCCAGCTTATATGATGACAATGTTTATTACTATTATGATATTTATGCAAGTTTTTTTTCGAACTTTTGTTAACTTTACAAATTCAAATTCAAATAATTTTATTCAAAATGAGAATACATGATTCATTTTTTGAACGTCAAAAACACTACCACCGGTTCGCTAAAGTTAATGCCTCAGACCTGAGAAGAACCGGCGCAAGAAACTCAGCGGGACTTTTGTTTTTTTAAGTGGTCAATATTTTTACATTAATTCATTTTGATAATGACCCATGGCTACAATCTTTGAATATACCTTATAAGATGCTGATTTTAGGTGTACGTTCCTTCCCTTGCTAGTAAGAGTGCATTTGAGGCGAAGAAGTAAATCACGTTTGCCATCTTTCCCGGAACGCAGAGCTTCACGAATCTCGTCATGATCGCAGGGATGACTGAATTCGAAGACACTCTGGCCCATGACCTCCATCTGTAAAATAATGCAATTTTTTATATGTAATAAAATTGTATAACAGCTTAATGTGACACAGCTAAACTATTTTTTTGTATTTTTCTATATTTCATTTGCTCAAAATTTCTACTAGTTTAAAATTTATTGTACAGGCCTTCGTGGCGTGGCATGTAAACGCGACAGTCGTGAGTTTGATTCCTCATTGACGTATAAAAATGAATTATTTTTCATTATCTAAAAAGAAGTCAAAGACTAAGTTTTGCCACTCATATGTGATAGCGAACGAAATATCTTAACACTTCCCGCAGTATATAGGATAAAGCAAAGTTTAGTAATGTACTAAAACAGTAAGCATAAGTTTAATATGAACATACTCCTTATAATATGTATTATTCAGATAAATAGATATAATAGTTACTATAATACATTTACATGATATTTACTCAATTTAATTATCCTTAAATAATTACAAACAACACTAAAACGAATGCATGTACAATAACAAAATCAAAGTCTTGACCACAAAGTGCAGTAAACATAATTATTTTTAAACCTGCATTTATTAATAAACAACCTTGTCTATACAAATTCGTAAGCATTCCGTTAGGGAGCCGGAAAGTGCATTTAATTTATCGAGGATATAAAAATTTTAATTTTTGACATAATGTATAAAGCGGAAGTATTAACAGTAGCTATATATAGGAAATGTGCCTTTTAAGTTTTGCTCAAATAGTGTGTTTAATTGCCATTTTAAGCGGATTAATCGAATTTATTTTTAGCTTCACGCTTTATCCCGCAAATGGCAGGGTAGGCAGAGGGAACTGCAGGAACCTATGCGAACCTAGTGTTAAGACACTCCGTTGCTTTAGTCCCAAAACAAAATAATATATTTATACATATAATTTAAATACAACTTAAAGCCAGTATAAGAACTGTATAACGGTACTTGGACCTTCAAAATGCAAAACAGTGCGAGTATTTCGGTTTACGAAGTCATTGCCTTTGTTCGTATTTTTATATTGTATTGTTCGCTCGTTGAAATTGTTTTTTCTTTTAGATATGTCGCGATTAAAATGTGTTATATCGATATTGAAAATGTATTATAACGATATATTCTACATATATTGTTATAGTATATTTTTAAAATGTCTTTTTCATAGTTCAGTAGTATATTGTAATAAAAAACACGTTTTAGTATGTTTTTGGATTCAAACATTAAGTTGGTGTCAAATATAACGTTCGATTTATTTTAATTCTGGATGAGTAAAATAAGGAAATAAACAAAAATATGTATACAATATTATATATTATTTTTATAATTGTGTCGTTGCCACAAAATGTTAAGACACGTGCCTACTATATTCGTTTGGCTTTCTAATATTCTGCATACAAGTTTTGATATTTGTTGGTTAGGCATTTGTTTAATTTATGCAACGAATTTGGAATATATGAGTATAGGTTCTAATCCCAGTAGAGAACACAATATTCAATTAAAAGGCAAGAGGTAAATCCCTCTATAAAATAGGAATACACGCAAAATACCAGAAATATTTATATGGTAAACAAGTCAGCAGCGGTTTAGATTTATTTGGCTGTAGGCAAATAATACAACTGGCATCATTTTACTATTTATAATTAACACGATACGATAGAAGTATTCTTTGGCCCACATAACTAATATTTGTCGTAATAAAGTTATGTATTTAGAAATTTCGTACTTTATACATATTAAGACTTATATTATATATTAAAAATATTAAAACGTTAACATTTATTTGTCAATCGTAAATAATAATTCAGAATTCTTTTCATTAAGTGTATAAATATACTTTTTACATTATCACATTAATTAAAAATATAATATATAAAATAATACTCATAGTTATACATAATCAATTGTTATAAATTCCCCAGTTCTTCCGATCTCACAGAAAAAACCTTACTCCCGCGCAATAAAAACGATTTGAACAAAGAAATTATTTTTGTAACAAAAGCAAAACCTAAGAACAAATTTACTTAACTTCAACTTCTGTGTCACCAGCATTGAATTAATTTTACACCTAATTAATTTTACTTGTTATTAAGAATGCCATATCGAAATAAACAGGTAAAAAATTTGATTAACAGATTATATATAGAAATCATGTTCATCGTGGTAATAATAGCATAATAGATAATAGCATATTAAAGCTATAGTTTCCTTGTGAAGCTTTTGGAAAACAATTCAATATAATACGTTTGGTTTTTCCAAAATACCGCGTACAGACGCATTGACGCAATTTAAATTATTAGAATGCACGAGGCGTCGATATTTAAATACAATGCTGGCGCCAATAGACTTTAATATACGAAGATATACTTTTTCATTATACTCTTCACTTTGCACGTTTTCGGTCATACTTATGAAATATATCTAAAACTTAAGTCAGTTTCATTAGTAAAAAAATAAATGTCAATCAACAGCAACCATTTTGTTAATCAATTGATAAAAGTAAAAATTTATCTTTTCCATATTGTACAAAAATAGCGGGAACAGGTTTTATCGCGGTCATTAACTTTACAAAAAAATTTATATATAAAAAAAGATTAAAATCCATCGTTCCGTGTAAATGTGCATATTTAGCACTTTGCTATTTCAGCATAAAACAAATGTTGACTCATGCTGTAAAAACGCGTGTCTAGTTTTTTTATTGCAAAATACTTTTCTATGAATAGAGGTAATTTTGTTTGAGGCTTGAAAAGGTTTAATTTTATAGAACATATTTATTAAGACAAATTAATTATTTAAATATGAAATGTTATTAAATTTAATTATATTTCTATAAAATAGACAATATTTTTATATATTTAATATTTTAAATAATCCGAATTCACAGTATCTAAGACTAAATTTGTGAAAAATAAACAGCGTCAAGAGTGTTATTTTACTACAGGATGTCAGTATACAAGTAGCAAAATATAATAATAAGTTATTATGAAAAAATGATTTAAATATTTGGACTTCATCCATGAGATTAGCGCCACATGTGACCGCCACGTCATTGTACGAACAGTTTCTGTTAAATGCTAATTACAAGCAAAATTAGCATTTAACTTAATTTTTTGATTTTCCAGAATAACATTACCAGAAACATGAATGAAGGTTTCCTGACCTTGGGTTGAAAACTATTTATGGTTGTTTATTATTATTATTATATTTATATATTTAATTAGCATTAAGGTGAAGTGTTTGTCCAAGAGCCCGTTAATTTTAGAAGTACTAGAAGTCATCTAGAAAAAGCTGTTGTATCGTATTGAATAGTACATTTATCAAAGAAAGATATATTTGTCACTGAAGTGAAAGTTATATCTAAAACGTCAAATATATCACTTGTTTATTTTTCTTTGCTCTGGTAGTTTGCCCTACTATAAGTATCATCTAGAACGTGCATCTAGAAGACACTTGAAGTTGGAATAAAAGATACAAACGTATATACAATTACTTGGTGGAGTTTCAAATGTAAAAATATAAATGATTACCTGAGAGACTCCAAGATGCTCTGCTATATTGTCGCTGCAGTACACAATGTCGCCTTGTTGTGATAATACCAAGACGAAGCCATCTAAAGCTTTCATGTAGGAAAGCTCAGATTGGACTTCTTCTAAGCCTTTTGGACTTTGCAGTTTTGGTGCTTCTTTGTCTTCGGGCACTGAAATTTAAGATTCACATGTTTACTTTTAAAGTTGCTGCGATTTTCAAGTTTACTTATACTTCTTCTACTATATATAAAAATATCGGTCCAGTGCGAGTAGTACTCATGAGCCGAGGGTTCCGTACCTATTTTAAGATTGTAGATATTGTAGGTTGTATGCTGTTGAGGAAAATACTACTAATAAGAGTCGATAAATTTAATTTTGTTTCTTTTGCATAAAATAAGCGGCATTACATGTTTGTAATAGTGTCCGAATTCACGGAAAAATAAGCACAAACGCATTTTTGATTGATTTGACTCAGAAGTTTGATTTTTTTAGTTTGATTATCATTGACTAGGCCATTTGATATTAATATAATATATGACAAATGGACCTGATAGACAACAAGATGTAGATGCAATTGGATTTCTCATATGAACGTATCATATAAACATATAACAACAATACGTTATCATATAAACATGATATATACAATTTTACTAATTGTTACATTGTGTACTAATTGGCTTTTTAAGATCAGTGAGCGAAATGATTAAATGGTCGTTGTTGTAAGAATTTCAATAACCACCGGTAAATGGGTATAAGTATTTTGGACACACTTGCCTAATTTGAATTTCTGGTATCAAGGCAATTCAAACAAAAATTTCCTTTGCCAGATGAGATGAGAGATGCCAGCAAAAACAGTATTTAATATTTTTAAATGACAAATATAAATTATGATATTTTTGTGTTGTTTTGTATTGTTAATAACACAAAAGTAATATTTACTCTTAATAAGACAGTATATCTCACATGAAAGACACATGATTGTCATTATTTATAATTTCCCTGCCGTTTATTTTCTAATCACAGCAGCAAGTGTGTGACGTGATATATATCTACATTACATACATTATTCATATATCGACCTAAAACTCCATAAAATCGTACTTTAATTACGATTCTATTAGCGCTTCGCGTCGGTGTAAGTGACACGGTTGTTGCACAAGTTGTATAAGATTTTATGTATATATATATACATATATATATATATATATATATATATATATATATATATATATATATATATATATATATATATAGATATATATATATATACTATGTGAGGTGCTCTGACATAAGATGTAGATACAAATATCAATGTAGCTTTTGATGGTAGATATCAACATTAGTTCAGCTTTTTATGTTAGCTTCATGTTACATCGCACATAGCAGAGTAGAATTATGACAAGTCTTTCTCCATTTTCTACCTTTAGAGGCATTATGTGTTAAAGTCAACGCCGTTCTTGAATACAATTTTTCTCCGGTTGAAACTCCAATCCATATTCTACGCGTTCAAAGTTAGACACTATACAGCCGCGTCACAAAAACGCCTAACTATAATAGGTATATTGTATAACAGAGTATGACAAAAGTACCGGCTCCACACAAAAAATCATATTTATAGTACATCTATTAAGTATTCCTTTAAACAGATATCTTAAATATTTTTAACAAAGGAAAATACTCACACATCGAAACAACATCTCGAACGCGCAAGTAGGAGATAGCAAGACGCATGACGGACGCCTTGTCGAGTTGTTCCACCTCCTCCTTTTTAGCTGGCAGCGCGGCAGTCAGTTCAGCGAAGATCTGCATCTCCTTGGTTCGCCGACACCGCGCTGCAACGCGTGACTTCTCCTTGCGCTTCTCATTATTCCTAATAGTAACAAAAAATGTTTTTAATTTTTACTATAATTATTTTCATTAATGATAGGTTAGCGGGGACGAAGAAAGCAGGGACTATGCAACGGAGTGTCTTATCACTAGGTTCCTGTGGTTCCTGCAGTTCCATCTTCCTGCCCTGCCATGTGCGGGATAAAGCGTGAAGACATAAAAAATGATAGGTATATTATGAAACATTTTCTTTCAATTTAAAATACATAGTATCTTTGCAGTTATTAAGTTAATGATAACAGAAAACAGAAATGTACCTAACATTTACCGATAAGTATCTTTAATGACTTGTTATGGCAGCTTTGTACTATGATTTAGCTAATAATGGCAGCATTATGTACTATGTTTTTAAGTAAATGATTTTATAAAATATAAAATTTAAATAGATTTAATTGACTATACGCGCAATACATTGTAAAGTTAATTATATTTACGTACGTACATTTTTAGTATAATACTGATTTGATTTAAATAAAAAAATATATAAAATAAAACGAGCACAAAATTACACAAAAATTTAGAGATATTGACCACATACTAAATGATTTTATAATAGTAAAAAGTGCTATTAAATTGTTTTTTAATGTAAGCTAATGTTAAAATACGATGAATGCTAATTATTGATACTTAGTAAGGTCACCTATGTTCTTTCAAGCTACTTGTTAAAATAAGTAAGATAATAGAAAATATATAAAGAGATTTAATTCGCGCCTCTTGGGCACCGTCTAAGTACCTACTACGATTATTCATCTCGTCCCTTCTTATGATCAAGCCATATATTCTTATGACGCTGGGTCAAAATTCTTATACCCTTGATATTATTTTTCATACAGTTAGCATCTCTGTCAGAAGGTTTTTATAAACTACCGCTATCTAAACATTATTACTAATAATGATCATTTGGCAAGATAAAATGTATTAACTATTTTTTTGATCTCTGGAAACTAGGCAAAGCGCGGCGTTAAGTTCTGCCACTCAACACGCAATGCCTAGAAAAAAGGCGGAAAACGGGGATTGAGAAAGCAGTTACTACACAACGGAGGGTCTTAACACTAGGTTCACATAGTTCCTGCAGTTCCCTCTGCCTATTCTGCAATGTGCGGGATAAGAGCGTGAAGCTATTAACTATTTAATGCATTTTTTTATAAATCTTTTATTAAAGAATTTGTGTAGCAGTATTTTTTATTATATTATTAACTTTTTGTCTAAATTACATAGTTTTTAAAGTTAATACTTTAATCTTTCACTTAAATTAAAATTTACTTAGTTTTATTTTATCATATTTTTTTACTTATTAGTCAATTTTATTTTTATATAATAGTTAATAATAGTTAATATGTCGAAACATTACTGTACAACGTGATGTTCTTTATCAAATTAAAATGCACTATCTGTCTATATATTGTCATACTGTTAGCTTTAATTTTGCATATTCATTTCAAAATGAAAAGAAAAGTATATATATATATATATATATATATATATATATATATATATATATATATATATATATATATATATATATATATATATATATATATATATATATATATATATATTTATATATATATATACATATTCTAAATTACTAAAAATGTCTACTATATCCATTATTTTATCTATTATAATTAAAAAATAAATTATAATGTAAAAAAAAAACAAACTTAAATAAATAATATAAATAATTGAGAAAAAAATTATAAAATAGGGAGATAATTACACAATAATTACAAAGAATATTCGATTAAGTATTATATTATCAACATTATTAAATTCAATTCTTTTGTTTATAATATACAATTAATTATTGTCCACTTACTTAGACTTTTAATCGTAGTGTCATTGTCATTGGATACTGTTAACAGGAGACTCAGAAAAATAAACGTTTTAAACATATATTATATAAATATTAATAAATACGCTTTCCTATTTATTACCTTTTCTTAATAGCACAGAGCTTGTCTTTTTTCTCAGGCTCCTCGGACACACCGGGTATACACATTTTGCACGCACGGTATATTTAACACATAAAATATTTAATCAATTAAAATACTTGTAAGTAATGCGAAGACATCACTTGAAACAAGACAACTCCCCTTCAAACCACTAAACAGTGTGGCTTGCAATTACAAAAAAATAACCATTAATTTGTCATTAGTTCCTAACCAACAAGTAAATTTTATCATTTGTTCCAAATAGCATATTTAAGAAATGCGTCAACAAATGTCTTTATAAATCATTATTAGTTATTGATTGTATTGTTTACCGATGGTGCATTTTCTGTTTGTACATCCTTACACTTTGTATTTACTATGCAAATCATTCAACATCATCGTGGGATGTAGCAAATCAGTCAAATCTAAGTGATAAATGGATAAATCATTTATTTTTTCGAAAACATGTCACTAGATTTTAGCTGCATTATTTATATTATTTTCAAAATAAATTTTTTAGATACCATGAATATTGAAAAGTCTAAAATTATAGTAATTGGCGTAAGAACAAGTTTTATATATCACTTTAATTTGTAAAATAAAAAAGTTATGTTAGCGATTAGATGTGATAATATCAAATAGTATTAACAGTTAAAAAACAAAGCCAATCGATAAAACGCATATGCTGATTCAATGGATATAAAGTTATAACACCAATCAAATTTGTTGTATTCTACTGACGCAAACAGGCCTCGGGACGTGCTCGGACTAATGAGATGAACCAAGAAACGAGGGGAAAATATTGTCTGTTCGAATGTTGCCTCTTATAATACAAAACCATTTATACAAATTACACATCTATTAATATGTGTATTAGAAATAAATGTTATGGGTATTTTTAGAGATAAACAAAAATTATAATTATAAATTTTTAACCACTTTAAATACTATTAAAATGCACCATATTAATTACAATTTACAGTTGTCAACTTGTAAAATAAACAAAAAAATATACAATAACGTGTAGAGCTATATAAGTATTAAGTATAGAGCTATAATAATAAACAAAGAACTTGACAGCAGTCACTTAAACAAATTTTCTGAATATCACCAATATATAAATATTGGTTTAATAATGTAATAATTATTCAAAATTAATTTTACTTTAATAATCAAACCAAACAAAGTTATTGATATAATAATTTATGACGCTATTCAAATCATACGAAAGATCTTTAGTGTCTATACACTGCGTTAACGACAAGCATATTATTACATTATGTATACGTTGATTCGTTAAAAACTGAAGGAAAACTACATAAACATTCAACCACGTGTAGTTGTTACAAACAAAATTGAACAAAAAAGTGGCACGAGCAAAACAAACTAATAATGTAACAGGTTACAGATGTGGAAGTGGACGAGTTCGGACACGATAAAGTAGACGTGAACGATAAGGACGGCTATATATAAGTGGAATGTATTGAGGAAAAATATCGCTTCAACGAAGCGGTCTCGGTAGTTGTAAAAAAACGGGAGAATTTTAAATATATTAATTACTGGAAGCATCGAATCGGAATGCCAGGCTGATCTTCAAGTAAACTTTCATTAAACCTATCAAGTATGAAGCATGTTTTCCTTATATTACAGATACCTACCTACTTACTAAAGTATCTATAACAGTACATGATTGTATTTATCTTCTATATTAATAAATGAGAAGTAATAAACTAATTTGCAAAAACATATATAACATAAAGTAACGAAAACAACACTTAAGTAAGTTACCATTCTTTAGGAGTCCAAGGGGTTAACTGATTTTCCTCCTTCGAGCATCGTTTATGTGAGTCATAGTTTAAAATTTCTTTTTAAACCCTAAGAGATGTATTTAATTTTGTTATTTATACTTAAAATACCGTTAGCATAATTAAACTGGTCTTTGTATAATATGAAACCAGTGAAACAAATGATTCGAATTCGGAACCAGTTTCGTTCGTGCAAGATAAAGGGCCAACGTACTCATAACAATATGGGACCGGAGCGTAAAGCAATACTAAAATAAAAAGTATAAAACATATTCTTTACCGAGTATACAAGCACAATTAATAAAAAAACAAATACAATTATTATAATACTAGGCCTTTTAATAATTTTATAAACTACTGTGACTATTACTAACGCTGACGTTGACGCAAAACGGTAATAGTAAAACTTGATAAGTTGAGAAAAAATAATTAAAGAATTATTTGATAACCACAACGATTTAGATAAAATATGGTAATGGTCTATATGTCTATATGTATATTAAGTATTTGCGTTCCGTCAACTCCGATATTACTTGGGACAAAGTAGAAAAAAAATAAATCTGCGTTTGGTTAATTCGATACAAGCCAGATTAAGGTTTCGTCAACACTTATTTATATAGAATTATTAACATTTAAAATCTCCAATGATTTATATATCGTTGGAGATTTTAAATGTAAATAATTCTACATACACAGTTCTAAAAAATCATTTTGGATACTTGTTTATCAGGAAAAGAAAAATATATATATGTATGTATTAATATATGTATATTTCTTGATAAGTGTCATAAACAGGTATAAAAAATGTCCTTGAAATACAAACTAACTACAAATAGACCATAAAATAAATTTAAATAAGTGTTAAGAAAAAATATGAATTTAATTTAATCATAGCTTAATTTGGAGCGTTGGTTTATTTTTCATTGTTAGATGGCAGTTAAATTATGGCAGGTATTTTAGATACTTTACGCAAAGCATTTTGTTAAACATACATTTATAATAATATATAATCTTATTTATTATATAACAATGTACAAAACACTAATATTTAACAATGTTAGAAAAAACGAAGTTTATATTTTTACCTATTCCAATTCTAGTATGTATAATAAAAAAATTATATGAATAAAATTATATAAAATGTTAATTCCGAGGAGGATTAAGGGCATAATTTATTTTTCTATAGAAAAAGTATATTTTGTTCTCCGAGTAGGAACCGAACCCACAAAACTTTCTACTTACAGGGACTGTCCCTCTGTCACGATGGTCCACAAAAAAAATACTGAGTAATAATGAGATTAACTAAAAAAAAACTTATTGTCTCATATAATGTACTGTACCTGCTAACTTTTTAAAATTACAGGAAAATGTACAAGTGATCAATTGTCTGTAATGGTAGAATTCATAAATACAAATTAATTAGATGAATGAATTCCTCAAACCTATATTCATGTTCATGTGAACATATCACATGTTTCTAGAAATATATTGAAGTTAGTAGATCTCTTATTAAAGGTAATTGTAAAAACAATTGCGTGTTTTCTGCAATTGAGAACAAGTGCTATATTGTTTTAAATCGTCTATAATATTGTAAAATTAACAAGTTAAACCTATTTGCTACACAAGTAGTTTGCTAAAACAACGCCAGTATTAGTACTAAATGAAACCAATCACCACAGACCCTAGATGCGCAATCTGATTTAGGCCAGGAAACATGAAATTTGTTCTAAACAAATTTCAAGATTTACAAATGATCGAAGACGTGAAAACAAAATAATCATATATAACATAGGTATTTAAATATAAATAAATCACGATACTTGATTAAAATTAAACACAGGTTAAATTAATTATAACAGACAACTAAACCTATTGTTGTATATATCAAAATATTATTAAAATTCCAATATTAGATAGGCATTAACCACATGCTGCTACAATTGGCAGTGATTGCAAAAATAATTAGGTTTCCGTCCAATAGAGGAGTCGTGACGTGCGTCTGCAAATTTGTATGTCCGCTCTTTATTGATATCGTTGACGATTTGCCGGCTACGTGAGGTTGAGAATGTAGCATATATTAGATTAAATAGTGTTGAATAAATATTTAGTTTATAAATAATAAACAATAGCAATTTCATGACATGCTTCTTCTTTAATTAAAAAGTTTGTATAAATAATCTACTAAAATGCAGTTTTTAATATTAAATATTGAATATTTGAATTGTAATTCAAATATTCAATATTTGAATTGTAACTTAAAGTTATAAGTAATCTATACGAATAACTATTATTATGAAGTTTATTTATGGTTTATGATTGAATCGCTACATAGATATATAATTATATGACTATGCCTAAGGAAACTGTAATACTTGGAATTTGTCTAGACACAGCAAAGAAACTTGAGACATACTACGCAGTTTTGTTAATAATAAATTAAATACATTAACCTCGAGGAGCTGCAAACATATAATATCAAATAAAATAACTGCTTTAGGACATAGAATAACTATTTAAAACATTTTGGTTAATTCAATCCAACTCCGTTCTGATTTCAATATCAGGTCCCTGTCACCATTAGGAATTATGAAAGAAACTGTAAAATTATAGAATCTATAGCCTCTAACTTTATTTCTTTTAATAAATTGTTAAAATTTGAGGATTTCATCTACCAACTCCAGGCTCCTTTATCAGACCAGGTCGGGTAATATTTTGAACGATTTAAGAAACGATTTGGGTAATATTGAGATGTTAAATATATAGTTAGCTAAATTAGATTTCAAAGAAAGTAGTTAATTTCTATTAAAGTCATAAAGGGCAAAATATATGTATGTATTTCCAAAATAATTGATAACCTTTAATTTAATTTTATTTCTAGAATTTTGTATTAAGTTATGATTTGATGCAATATGAAAACAGGTCCTATGTTTTCCTTAATCATTAACTTCTGTCTAAACCCCGTCATAATGTCATTAAAAGGTAATTAATCCAAATGATGGCTGGCACAATTACTGCAGATTGTGTCGCGCGTTACATTATCGCGTGTTAGAACTAAGACACCTATGTATACTTAATGAAAATCGTATATTATAAATACAGCAAATCATACTGGCAAGTATTCTTTGCACGCGTCGTATCCTTATATATTTGCTAATACATTACTGCCTGCTACAATGAAGATACTTATTGTTTTTAAATAAGCCTTAAGTGCAATTTACAACGCTACGAGTGAAGTATAGAAATTATATTATGAAATTCTTAATTTTTAAAATATTACAAAATATAAATGTATCAGTAATGTACATGCCAACAGCCCCAGGTACGCATCAGGGCCATATCAGGGCTTTCGTGCCCTTGTCCTTGTCCGTGCCTTGTACCTTAGTGTACAATAGCGTCTACTCCAGAATATTAAGGAAGAAAAAAATTCACACGAGGTTCCTTTAAAGCCAAAGTCACATGGGTAAAAATGGATACTTTAAGTCTAAATTTTTTAATAGAAAACTACATGCAAAAGCAGTTAATATAGTAGATATGTACAAAAGTACTTGCTTTTTATAAAATATTAAACTAATTATAGGTATAGTTAAGCAACATAGAAATAGTTCTATAAAAAAATTATATTTTGATTAAAATTTATCATCGATTATTAGTAAAACAAAAAAAAACCACTCGTCTGTCTATTCTAAAATAATATAAAACGCTCAGATCAGCAGTAGAGCCCTTAGAGCGTAGAATAAAAACTTTTAAGGCATTACAATTAAAATCCACGGTTCTAACTAGCATTAATATAGTTTTTTTCGATATTTTCTGTTCAGTTTGCAGGTTATAAACACACGGTCAGTTATTTTGGCACATAGATTTAAAAATGCTATTTCAATTATACAATTTAGTATTTAGTACTTGTATTATATTAGCATTTATGACATTCCTTTATCTTTTATTAGTTACAGGCATATTGTTGCCTTAAATATCACTTGTAAAATACGTACGTATTTCCTACAAATTCAACTTATATGCCTTCGAAAAGGCATTGTTATCTACTTAACTGCTAGAACAAATCATCGAATAAACTATTATAATTATTAATATGTAAACGCGCATCATATGGAAGTTAGAGTTTGTTGTAGATAAACTAATAGCCGGACCTGTTATCAACGCATTACGTACCTCATGTTGTTAAAGGAGTGAGGTTATCGCTTGCACTGTGCCTGCCTTGTTTCCGTTGGCTCAGACACGCACTCTTTAAAGTAGATTAAACTATCGAAGTAAACACAGTCGTCTAAAGCAAAGTTTTCCTCAATTATTAATCACTAATACCATTTACTATTTGTATGTTATGACGAGGGTTTATGGCCTTTCTCGAGATTCTAAGCTTTCACGTGGTTTGATCAGCTGCTCGTGCTCGTGCTTTTGCACGAGGTGTCTGGCGTGCTTCCAATCGTTACTAACATTATGATAAATATGTGAAAAATGACACCAATATACCGCACCCCCGCCAATTATTCTTGGTATTTCTTTAACTGTAATTTGAATTTAAGAGGTTTTTTACTATAAGTAGGTTGATTTTGACAAAGAATATATTATTTAATTTCTTAAATAGCTAACTGAAGAGTTTTTTTTATTGATATGAAAATTTCAGGATTGAGTTGAAAATATATTTTTGTGTCTACTAGTTCATTCGTAAAAAAAACTATTAACTGTTAAAGGTTTCGATGCAACCCAGTGCCTTTGGCCATAGTTACTTCAGCTAAAAAGTGTGCATGTGTTATACACAACTAAAGTTTGTCTGTTGTATGAAGTATATTATTGCAGTTTACTCATTAAATGGGAATACACGATACACGATTTATTTGCGTGATAAGGCAGATATTAGATATTTCATTACACCACACCAGCGCCCTTTAATTATTATTGTAAATGGCCACGTGATAAGATATGAATTTCGATTAAAACTACTTTGTATTGGTTTTATTTTTATCAACAAATTAATTATTTAACATTGTTAGGATAAATATGAACTACAAATTGTTTAGAAGTTGCAGCTAAAATGTGTAACTGTGGAAGTTAACAGTATTAGCAATAACTAAAAAAAGAAGTAAAAGTAATCTTGAGAAAAATGTTTACTCATTGTTTTTGAGAGAAGCAACTCCGAATTAAAAAAGCCACATTTTTTTTTTCTTAGAATTAACCGGTCAAAACTTCTTTATACCGGTTTCATTAAATGCTCTTGACGACATGCTATATGCTCAGTGTTTTGAGTCGTAAAGTTTTGTTAACAACATATATTTGGAAAATTAAGTCATTTTCAACTTGTCATATAAAGATATAATCTTATAGAGATTAAGTCGATTGTAAATAATCGATAAAAAATGACTGGTCAAAAGTGTATTTGTCAAATGTAAAATGTAGATTGTCAAATGTCAATAGTCTTCAATTGGCACGCTCGAAACACCACAAAATATTATTATTGATAAGATGATCTCAAATTTTAAGGAAAAGCGTAAGATGATAAAGATTATTGTACGATGAATTTTACGGTTTCCAACATTTATTAAATATTTGGGTTATAATTAAATACAAATATTTAGTTTGCGTTTTATTAGAGCTGGAATGTAATAAAAAGTATCGCATTCTTAAGAGGCTTGTGCTAAAAAAGACTATGTAACTGCATGGCAAGCTTTAAGTATATTTATCTACAAGCTACACAATGCTGAAATTAAGCAGGGTTTGAATGAAATAAAAAACGGGCATAAAAAGTGTTAGAGAGCAGCTAGCGTGCGCCATTTGAAAATAAAAAGGATATATAATTATATTATTTCAATTCTAAGACCATTGCGTGCACCTTATGCTTATTATTATCGTCTCGCCGAATAAAAAGTCTTATTATGTCTATGTCATAAACTTTTCTGTCAGATCCTAATCTGACTCTATTCGATTTTTTATGGATCTGAAGTCTATAGTCTCTTCTGGGGCACTTTTGTCTTTTGGCTTGATCTATTAATATCTGCGAATATGTATAATTATCGATAATATATGTTTTGTTGACGATTGTTGGTATATGTTTGAAGGCCCAGAGAGATCCGATGGACTATTCAATCTCATCACAAAACAATTGTTGTGGTGTACTTGCATTGCTTTGGGTTCCGTGTCAGTAATGCAAATGCTAAGATGGAGTCTGTGAGTTTAGTATTCACTTTATTTAATCAATAATTTCTTTTACTAAATAATTTGTCCGTAGTTGATCCATATTTTGAGGACATACCAAATTTTTACTGTGAATCATATGTTGTAATTGTATTTCTATGGTAGGATACCATTAGCCAAGCGCGTTTTCTATCAAACGCGTATTCAATCTACCTAACCAATATGCCACTCACACGTTATAGAATTTTGGTTTCGAATTTTTTGTTACTATAAACCTCATCTTTTCCCATGATCATGAGCTAATGCTAAGTGTTTGAATCAAGTTTCCAAAAATAATGTCAGCGTATGAGATTAATCGAACTAAATTGTTTTGTTTAAAATGTGTTAATTTATTTGAAATAAATAGAAATAAAATACAACTTATTTATAATTAACTTTAACGTACAGCTTCGCCAATTCACACTGCCAGTTTGTAGCATAAATATATAAACAAAATTCTAATTTTAAATTTATAATGCCATTTATATATTTATTTGTAATGATATTTTTTTTACAATTAAGCAATATTTTTACAAACAATACTAAATATAGATTTTCGATTTCTATTAATATTTGTTAGTTTAAGTGTATTTTTTATCTGTTTTAATCAAATAAGTCGACATTCAGTTTTTACTCATACAACATTGAAATATACAACATTGACGTTTAAAAAACGCAAATCACACACAATATCAACGATGTATTATATTAATGTAATTAATGTATTATATTATTAATTATTAATTAATTTTCTATGATTGTTAACGCTGAAGCGCTTGTGACAGTACTTAGTAGAATTAAACATAGCGTTTGGTTTTTAGCTAAGATCTTTGGTCCTGATCTTAATTCACTGGACTATAAGACAGGATATTAGCCGGTAAGGCTTACTTTAAACGCCAACACAATTTCGACACCATAAAAATCTTCATTGAAGCTTGCTAATAAAAAAAATTATTCATTGAAGGTTAAATGTTATAAACAGTAAACGTATTTTTCCTTTATTGCAATAGTTATGGCAAGATTAAGTATAATTTATATATACAGATTACTATTACAGAGGAGCGTCGTAAATGATAACTGATATATTGATTTATTATTTGTTATATCGTTGTATTCATTTAAATTAAGCTAAATATATGAATGTGCTTAGCTCGTGAACACATTTCAAAAGTCTTTATTAATTTCGTTTTTCATTGTTAACTATAAAATAACAAGTTAATAAGCATAACTTAAAATTACTAATAATAAACATATTGTTGAAATCTATACAAAGGAAGTCATAATATTAAACAACTTTTAACAACGCAAGCGTGTGGGTCTGATAAGCAATACATGTATTTACAAATAAGTACGCCACATTGGCCTATATCTGTAAAAATATTGTAAATATTTTTATTATCTAAAAAATAAACTCATTTTTTTATATAGAATGAGAGACTAGACTTACATAAAATCTTCTAAGTCAACTACATCCGTATATTGGCATGGCTGTCCATTGACGTTAAAGCACATGCTGTTGTAATCCCAATCTGGTTTTTGATGGCATGGTAGATTTACTTGAATTGTTGGCGGTGTTGCATAAACAACTGGAGGGTAGTACTGTTGGGGGATATTTTCTGGCACATAATAATTTCTATTGTAACATTGCACTGGTATCTCGTTACAATCACTATACTGATTATAATTGCTGTAATTGTTAATTGACAACTGATCGGGCCACTGGTTAGCCATCGGACACTGCATATTCCATCCGGTTTCCTCAATGTTGCCCACAACTGGGCAACGTTGTATAAGAGATTCACCGTTCACTAACATAATTTGTACAACAGTCCATCGAGCTACATAATCAACGTACGACTGATAGCAGAAAGATGGACTTATCTTGTTCGTTATTTCTCGCATAGTAGCAAAATTGGTATCTATATGAAAGATAATGGTACGTATGATATATATATTTTTTTTATTTTATTGATGAATTCATTAAAGACAAATCGAACGCGACATTATTTTATTCAATGTTTCATTGAAAATTGTAAGTAAGTAGATATTTTCGCTAAACATTTTCTTTTATTTCTTTATAAAAAAAATTAAAATTGAGAGAAGAAAACTGCTTAGCATTCTATGGATTCACCGTGCGGGTGCCGGGCCCATCGTGTTGTAGGAAGAGGAGCTCCGATCAGCGCTTGGGACTTGCGACCCAAGTGTAGGTTTAAAGGGGCCCCTTTAAAATGCATTAACGCTCACCTTCACTGTCCGAGCTCCTCTCACTACCTAACCAAATTCTAAACGATTCTACCAAAGCCGCCTTTGAAGTGCGTTCTAGAAATGAATTTATAATAGTTCTAGATAGGCCGAGATCTTTGAGTAAACTATAGAGAGATTTCGCTGTTATACCTCTCGCTCCTACTTCAACCGCAAATAAGCTAACTCTAAACCTATTCCTGGTCAGTTCGTTTGTAAGATCAAAGTATTTATTAAGTTTTAGATGGTGACTTTTTGGGATATTTGTTTCCCACGGAACTGTAAGTTCTACCAGTACTATGCGTTTTAGGCTTCGAGAATAGAGAAAAATATCCGGTCTGGATGACGAAACACAAATATCCTCAGGGATTCTATACTGTTTCTCATACGTGTCCATCATAAGTGTCCAATCGGGAGCTGGATCTAATATAGAGAAAGGTTTTTGTGTGGGTTTTTTATAAAAACCTTCTTTCACAAACTCTATTGAGCGTTTGCTGGTTGTTATATTTCTCTGTGCTCTTGCTACAGATAGACTAACGGCTTCACGTATGATTTCTAGTACTTTATCGTGGCGCCGCGAGTATTGACCACTATCCAAGAGTACCCTACACCCTACCAGCATATGTTTAGCTGTCCCTACTGCCTCTTTACAGATGTAGCAAGATTTATCGGTAGCTTTACCCCATCTTACTAAGTTACTTTGATCTGGAAGAGTCATTTGGAACGCATTTAGATAGAATTTTAATAGTGCTGGAGACCAGTCGTGAATTAGGGTGCGCCATTTTAAAGCTAAAGGGATACAGAATTCTCCTATAGTTAGCCACTCGTTTTGCATTTCTAAACCCAATGCGTGCACCTTATATTTGTCGTTCTCGTCTTGCCGAATAAAAGATTTTATTATGTCTATGTCTTGAACTTTCCTCTTTGATCCTAACCCTACTTTACTAGACTGTGCTCCTATCATAAATTGCTTATGGAATTGAAGTCTTGACTCGAGCTCTGGGACACTACTGTCTTTTGGGAGTGAGATAACAATCTCATCCCGTGATTTTCCCAGAATGTGTGTTTTGGAGACTCTTAGATGTTTATAGAGCTCCGATGGTTTCTTTAATCTCAACCCGAAACTATTTTTATCTCTAAATAAGGTTGAGGTGTCCGCCGAATGCGCTAGCCCAAGCCAAAACTTCAGTATCTTTGTGACACTTGCATCTAACTTTGTTAAGAGGGTCTTATTGAAATCATAATTAGGACACTTTTATACATATTTTATAATAAGTAATTTAAATTTTATATTTAAAATTATATTCATTATACATCAATTCATAGCTCGCTTGTGACACTTATGTACCTGAGTACGTAACTACGTACTTAATTTGTACGCGATATAAAGAGAAAATTTTGTTTGTTGTTGTAGTGTTGTCCCTTGTTTTTACTATTTCGAAGCTAGATAAGTCTTTACCATAGTTTAGTTGGTGTATAGGGTTTTCTCAATTCACAGGGACTGCGATTAGCCTGTAAACAACTTCAAAGAAATTGTAACATATTCTATTCAATTGTGAATGAAATTGACGAGTGCCTTAAGACACATGTCATAAGAAGGCGCTGCTAAAAATATTGTATATTTGGTACCATATACAACAACACCTTAACCAATCAACCAACTTTATCAACGGGTCAGGTAGTTAAAACTTTAATTGAATACAAATGTATAAATTTTCTATATTACTAATATTCTATTCCGACATTATTCGATACATTGCTTTGCTTAAACAACAAAAGTAGGTAGAAAAATTATATGCGTATTTAAATTTTACATAATAATTATAGACGTAAACATATAAATAAAATGTAGCTGATTGCTCTCTTTATGCTATTCTCAGGGACTGTACTTTGTGTTATAGTAAACTTCATTTAGATACCTAGTTTATGTCAAACATTTAATTTCAAGTACAAAATAATTGTTGTGATGTGAAAAATTGGCTAGTAATTAAAATTTTCATTCCACATACCTATAATTATTAACAAGAAATAAAATTGTTTATTTTCTCAATAAAAAAACCTTTCATATTAAATTACATGAACTGTACATGTGTGTGCTCAGGATCATCAAGCGTTTTACTACCGTCCTTAATTAACTGTCTAGCCGATGAGGTTCTTCAGCTAATTTAGCTTAGATCAATTCTTCACCTTTCTAGCATGCCAGTTGGGCACAATTAACTCAAGCAGTATCATCATTTCGATATGTTGTCTCTTTCCAATGATGGAGACAACACAAAGATATCATATAAAATAATTAAGATGACAAAACGTCCATCCCATAGATTCCTGATTGACTGGCAAGTTACTAAACATGGTATATGTATGCAATGTCGTCTGCGAGAACGTAAGCGTGCGTCAGAAACTAGTGCCCATTAAAATTACGTTGGCTACTGAAATCTACATTAGCACTATGTTTATAATTATCTTTACTGTAATATTGTGAAATAATTAACAAATAATACTAAATTTGTCAAAAGTAAAAAGTTAAATATACAATTTTTAAATTATTTTCTTTCTAATCATAGAAAAAAACATTAAATTAAATGTTTTAATTTGAAATGAAGATTAACCTTCAAGTGATATTGGAATAGTAAGATATCAAATCTTGAATCGAAAAAGATTATGCAAGACAGATTTAAGTACCTAAATGAAATAAAAATAGATCTCCAATTTTCTTTACATGTTATTTTATCTAGATTTATTTTGAAGAATAATATTTCATAAATTGATTTTAAAATATTAAAAACGTATATAAACGTTTATACATTACAAAGTCAGACTTACTTTCGTTATACGATACAAACGAATAAAAAATTATAATATCTGTGTAGTGCACTGTTATCTCCATTTAGTTGTTGTTAACCTAATTTTGAAGTCGACAACTCCAAGTTTAGAGACGACTTTATAGTTAGTTATGTAAACGACGGGAATGTTAATGTTGAAAATAATTTATTACAATTTTTATACACTGACTTTTATATTTCTCACATAAAAGCACATATATTAACCAGTTGCTATGTACTTATAGTATTACTACTACATATAAAATAACGTCAACACAAAAAAATAGTGATCAAGATTACACTTGTAGATCTGGACTAGATCCATCAGTTTGACAAGTAAATTTGGACTTCATAGGTCTCAGCCTCATTGTCAGTTATGAAGTTAGCTTAAAAGCAATTTATAATTTTGTCGTAGAGATGCATAACGCTGTATTATATTTCTTTATTCGGCCAAACATAACCATACATAGCCATAAGAAAAAGAGTATAGAGATAAAAGTTATATAAAGGTAAATAAAGCCAAACGTTTTTATCCAGTTATATACAAGTTGTTGTATGCATCTTTATTATTAAAAAGCCATAACAACAGTTAACCGGTTGGTTATCGTGAAGACATTAAAAAGAGCAACATTGTCCTTTCAATATACGTTTTTTTTACTTAAATAAAACCATTTAAATCGTGAACAAAAAATTGTGTTTAGACAGGTAACGACCATAACGTTAGAATTTTGGAAGGGCTCAAAGTTATCTTCAAAATAGTCAAAGCAATAAAAAGAAAAAAAACATAAGCTTTAAAGCCCCTAAAAAGAAATAAACGTGTCTGTCTGCCTCATCAAAGTACTTATGATTAGAGGGATACATGTTCCGTCGGCTGATTGGATGCATTTATAACGAGGTTCACAGACGACAGAATATTCCACGTTATTCTCGAAACATTCATTTTAGAAAGTTATTGCATATGCTAGAATAGGTAATTATAAATTATAATTCATAGAATTATTTACCGTTATTTCCTTAACCGTTTACCGGCATGGCAGTATAAGAATTGGGTGTCAATGCACACAAATTTATAAACAAACTCGTTTACACAAATAAGATTTCTATTTAAAACACCTATTGATTTGATGTTTCCCAATACTTTCTTGTATTCGAGTTAATCCAATCACAGATTAAAATTATTCCACTCGTCTACAGATGCAGATACGATTTATCTAACACGTCAAAAGGGGCATAAGATCATCTGAATAACGATAATAATAACATTATGATAAAAAAGAACGTGAAAATAATATTTAACCTTGATTGTGTATTAGATACTAATTTAAATACAGGAAACGCATGCTCATTGGTATATTTGAATTTTAGTCTGACAACAACCTTTTTGTTGGCTTCACGCTGTATTCCTAACATAGTAGACAACATTTTTGTTGGCTTTTTAGGGTAGGGAGAGGTAATCGTAGGAACCTTAGGAACCTAGTGTGAAGACACTCCGTTTCTCGCTGTCCTCTGCATTGCGTGTTGAGTTGCGAAACTCAATGAGCGCTTTGCTTTGTTAACAGATTAACAAAAATTTAAGTAATTAATGCTTCTCAAGTGGGAATCGAACCCACAAACCGTCGCGTCGTCGTCGTTTACAGACATGCATCTGTGAATGTCACAACGGTCCTCGAGTAATATTTTTCTTCTATTTTAAATTTCAGTCATAATTAAGTGTTCCACTCATGATTTCTACGTAGACTATACGCATACGGTATAGGTATGCATAATATACTGCTATTTTCCATTTTGAGGAACAGCATGCAATCATATTACAAAACTGCAACCAAAATCTTAGCGTAGCGTTAGAGAGAAACAAACTTAGTTTTAGAATACTTTACAATTTAAAAACTGTTTGGGCTACACACAGTATGCCAAATATGAGGTACTCCGATCCCACATACACTCCAATCTTATGTAACGGAATGCTTAACACATTTTTTAAAATATATTAAAATAGTTATTTCTCACGAATGGCAGCAAAACCTACAACCAACCATTACAATACCAAACAGACACACTGCTGCTACGCCACAACGACGTTAACTATTTAATTATTAGTAAATTATGCTATTTTTTACGTAATAAGTATCCTACCCACTATATAAGTCAAGCCAACAAGGATACCAACTAAGGGAAGGTTTTTAAAATCTTGTAAAATAAAATTTTAACAATATATTAAGACTGGATTGCAAAAAGATTACCATATAAGTTTGCTATAGAATAGATCAACAACTTGATTTTAATTAATAGTTCAAAGTCCAATACGATAACAATTTAGCATATTTAGTCAAACGTGAATTAAAGCTATTTAGAAATATGTTTTCCTACAATGAAATATCAAGTAAGTAGTAACAATATTAAAATATTTTAACTTAAAAATATTTGTCACTAAGTCAAATACTGATATAGAATTTTTGAATTCTATTTATTTTTACTTAGGTAACGATGGCACCTAAAGGATGATTCAGATATATTTAACTGTACATTAAAGATTCTCGCTTCAATCGTCACTCGGGGTCGCGTTTATTTTTATGATTTTACTTTGTCTTGTTAAATTAGGTTACCTACAGTGAGTTTTACTATCCAACACTTTTCAAAGCTATTAAGTGCTTTTTGCATTGCCATTTTCTTTGGATTAGTGTATATATATATATATATATATATATATATATATATATATATATATATATATATATATATATATATATATATATATATATATATATATATATATATATATATATATATATATATATATATATATATATATATATATATATATATATATATATATATATATATATATATATATATATATATATATATATATATATATATATATATATATATATATATATATATATATATATATATATATATATATATATATATATATATATATATATATATATATATATATATATATATATATATATATATATATATATATATATATATATATATATATATATATATATATATATATATATATATATATATATATATATATATGAATAAGTATAGAACATCAGTTATTCAGTACAAGCGATCATCAAAATCAAAAGAATCATTGCTTATGCTTATTTTTAAAGGAAGAGGAAAATTCCAGTGCGTTACTATTGGCAGTTATTAGCGGGCTTTAGTTATTTCCATTGACCTGCTTTAACATTGGCTAGAAAACAAAGTATTAGCCAAGAAAGAATCGTAAAACTTTTGTTTACATTTCCGCAATCTAATTATAAGGAAAAAGAAGTTAAAATATAAGTTGTGGATTTAAGCCTAGACAATTTCCTTAAAAAAACAATTTAAAGTAGCATATAGAATAGATTAAAGTCATATAGTAATGCCTTCACCGATTCACTAAACTTTCCAGAATTATCTTTAATTCTGTGTACATTTTCATTTTACGTTAAAAGGCTAAATATGTTCTGCGTCTGTGAAAACTATGTTGCTAAGTGAAAATTATTACTGAAAATAATAGTTGAAATGATACGTTTATGTTGTCACCACGGTTATTATAAGATTACGAATGATAAAATTAGATTGATCACAGGACGCCAACCTCTAAGCCATTTATAAGTTATACACACATACAATCGACTAAAGGCGTAATAAAATTGAGCGGATAAAAATATTAAATTTTGCTTGATTATTTTAATTTTAAGACTAATAAATTAAGTCACTAAACACTATTAAGGCTTAAATAAATTAAAGATATTTTTTGAAAATATGGTACAAATGAAATAAAGCACGACGTAGTATAATCTAAATTGCCTCCTTGTTATAAAGTGCTGCAGCGTTGATATCTGTTTTATTAAAGCATATTAGTTTCAATTTAAGATAATATAAAGCTACACTGGTAAGCAAAAATGATTTAGCAAAATGATCTTATTACTGCAAAACTTTTTTATTACTTAATATATTATTTATCATGATATAATAAAAATATATGTAATTCTAAATAAAAACACTTAATTTAATTCTAATTATTCAATCGATAAGGCAAATTTTATGGTTAAAAATATATTTCCGTGAGTTAAGCTTTCCTGTAAATTTAAATAAATGTGCTAAATATATATATATATATATATATATATATATATATATATATATATATATATATATATATATATATATATATATATATATATATATATATATATATATATATATATATATATATATATATATATATATATATATATATATATATATAATATATATATATATATATATATATATATATATATATATATATATATATATATATATATATATATATATATATATATATATATATATATATATATATATATATATATATATATATATATAATTCTAAATAAAAATAATTTTACACATATATATTTATAAGCATTTACGTGCGGTTTCTTGCTCAAATAGTAGTAACAAAGAGTTATGTAGGACATGTGATATATTGACCGCAGGAATACGGGGCTCCATCGAAACTACTTCGATTGATAGAATTTCTAACTTCAATAGGTACATTTTTTTTGGGAGATTAGGGATTTTAACTAAAGCAAACATTTTTTTTAATTTACAGTATTACGAAATTTCATTTGTTTCGTAATTTTATTTGTGTTGATCATACATTTCATTTTCCTTTGCCACAAGTAGTTCTCCTCTACGAGCACTATATGCTAAATTTAAGTTGTTAAGCTGCGTAACTTCGAAAGTGATTATCAGTCACTAAGCAACAAAAGAGCTTCAGTTTTTGTCTTATAAAATGAAAAATATTGATTGATTAATTTCACTATTTTCAATCGTTTTTCACAATGTTACATAATCTATGGATGCAACATATATAAATACACGAACAGATTATATCATGTTATTTTTGCGCAATTCAGATATGCTTAACTGGACGCGATAATTTATGGGATCAAATTCCATTCAGAAATATTTATAAACATCGTATAGGTTATTAGGATAGACTAAGTCTGGCGCTACCATACATCTCTAAATGAGTGAAAAATGTTCATAAAGTAACTCTGTTTTAAAATGTATTGATTTGTCAAAAGGTATAAAAATAAATGAATAAAAAACTATGCAGCTGCACCAATATGTCCATTTACGTTTATAATGCGTATCTTATCTTTAAAATTCAAATTCCGAGCATTCCTTAATCGTTCATAATGTGCCCACTTTGGATTGAAGTGAAAATTATTTGTAAGGTGAATGTACACAACTACTTAGCTTTTAATGTCGCGCTTTGAGCTATATGCCAAGAAATTAAATAAAATATTTACTTAAATAAATTTTAAAAATAAATGTTTTTACAACTCAAAATCTTTGTAACTACTATTCTATATTTCCATCCAAGTTTTATGAGGCCATATTCTAGTACATGCATGATTGCTAGGATGAAGTTTGAAGGACAAAACAGTAAGCAAGATTAATGGGTGCAAATGTTTTTGCTCTTTGTATCTCACCATAAAAGGTATTGTTGTATGACCAATACCATTCTAACCAGGGAAAGCAGAAGGTGTTTTATACAATTAACCCACAGCCACTATATCTTACTTTATCTTATATGATCTTGTTTGTTAGATATTTTACCTTGCTCTAATATAATTAACATTAATTTTAACAGTCAATCGAAACCTTATTAATTTCTTAATAAATGACATTGCAAAAGTTTTTTTTTTATAATTAATTTCAATTTTCTGTATGTGATTATTTAAAATCACAACCAATATTATTACATGTTTGGATTGTAAGTCTAATATTTTTTTAGCTTATTTTTTTGAGCTGATTTTATCAAGTTACAGCTTATCAACCTTTGCAGATATGTCAAGTATATAAATATATAAGTATTTGACGTCTTGATTTTGGAACAGGTCATTTACTATATTTAGATACATTATATTCGGTGGCTTCTACCAGTGCCATCTTACAAATACCATAGAGATTTCACTATTTCTTACTCCTTGGTTTTACTTCTAAATATTAAACTGGTTTCTCATCACTTTAGCCTTGGTTTTACTTCTAAATTCTACTTCTAAATATTAAACTGGTTTCTCATCACTTTGTTAGCCATTTTATATTATGTATTTATACAGTTTATAACTAAAGTAAATATTAGGCCTACAGATTAAGCAAAAGAAAAGAAAAAATATTATAATAATTTTATGTTTAAAATTAATATTTCTACTTTGTCTATCTTTGATGTAGTGGGAAATTATTGACACTATAATTTAAAAAAAATGTTTCATATAATTAGTATGACATTTAGTATTTTGTTAATATACATTTGTTAATTTAAAAAATGTGAAATCTATCAGAGCCACTAAAAAAGTTTTACTGCCACCAATGCCACCTGCATTGGGGTTGATTGATAAATTTGATCTATTCATTATAATGGATCAATATAAATAAGGAATTCATTTGAATAATTACAGGATGGTGCAATTTGTATAAACAGTGATGTAGCTATTATTGTGTATGTAGCTAAAGTTTGATATCATTTAAAAAGTAAAAGTAAGTTTAAATATAGCACAGATTATTATGTACCAGGAAAATGTTATCACAAACTGACAGAATTTCTCAGAAGAAGTTATCTCAAAAATAGCTCATTACTAATCAGTTGTTATGTCTAAATGTTATGCTCAGAAATAAAAACTTTATAAAGGAAAAAAAATATCAAATTACTAATTACATAGTTCAGGAATATTCAACATCTTAATACTTTTTATTATGAATTTTACATATATATTGATATATTTATCAGATCATATAAAATTCTCCTAATTTTGTTTCAGCTATACAATTTAACCTCATATAGAACAGGGAATAATGTAGAGTCAAGACACTCTATTCTCTGTTTTCTACAATTTTTGGTAATTGGAGTGTAATATTTGTGAATAGGGGCATGTAAAGGAAGTTTGAGGTTTCATTGTACTCATACAGATACTTTTTTATTGCATGGAATTTCCTCTTACTACAATGCAATGGGCCCGGCACCCGCACACTAAATGCATGGAATGCTAAGCAGTTTCTTCTCATGTGCAATTATAGTGTAAATGTTTGTACTAATTTGTTTTATCTAAACATGGTATAAATATAAACCATAACAAAATATGCACATTTGATGAAAAATAAATATTATTGTCAGAAATTGTATCTTCCCATTTGTACCTTCAATAAATGTCAAACTCTAGCTGTGGTATAAAAATGTGAACCAAGCTAACATAAACAAAATTACTTATTTCTTTCTTTATTGTGTTTTCCAATAATACTATTAATAATAGTTTTTTTGTAGAATAATAATACGGGCAAATTTGAACTTAGAAGACATTATTTAAAATTTGCTTTGTACTGTTACATTGTTGAAAACACTATAAAATAAATAATTTGCGTAAAATGTTAAATATTAATTTATGTAGTAAAATTGTTTATTACATTGCATTTAACTATTCCTTATGGCCGAAATAAATTTGGACATACTAAGAATTTAATGATATAACAAATTAAATAATAAAGAGAAAGTTTAACACAGGGACATTTGGCAGAAATGTAACAGGAAAATTGAAATCTAAGGTTAGGAGCAAGCTTTATATCTCAAAATAACTTTAACTGTTATTATTGCTGAAACAAATCACGTAAAAAACTCACCTTCTTTTCTGATTCGCTGGTTTTGAAACCATTTCGGATTTTATCATAGTGTCACTATTATGAAACTTCGCGATATGACCACAATCTTAGAACACTGCCAAGGAGAGTAACATATCGCTTTTCCAGGTCTACTATTAGTGTTTTTTTGTTCAGATCACTTTAGTATCTCACAAATCACAATTTAGGTCATTTTATATTGCACTACACAAACAAAATACGAATTGTTGTCGTGAACTTGCACAGTGGTAGCTAGTGAAACTTAAATCGAGATCAAAAACAAAGTGCTACCATATGTGAAAATAAAAATGTTATATTATATCATTGTAAATCGTAACGTTACAGTAATAATAATTATATTTAAATGAATTTCTAATACGCAACTAAATTTTCTGTTTATTTTCAATAATATTTTAAAATAAACTTATAATAGTAGTTATTATATGGTAGTATTGTTTATATTACATTTGAATCAAGCGGAGACACTGAAAAAAATGTAGTAATTTGTGTTGCCAGTAGACATTTTTCTAAATAGTGAAAGATGGCTCCAATTACAATAAAAGCGCCATCTATTGTTGAATTTTTAGTTCTATTTGCAGTCACCAGATGGCACACTCTGTATTATACATCCAATTTTCATTCAAAAAGTTACATATACTTCTTATTTAATATAAAATATAGTATTTAAAAAATGAAGTAATTATTAATTAAATAATATTAAGCTCTAATTATTTTGTTGCCTAGTGGCCAAGTGAGTCAAAATTTTTGCCTGGTCTGATTTGCGAGTTGCAACAAATTGATTAAAAACAGTTTTTATTATTATAAGATATGAAATTACTCGGGGCCCCAGTTCCAGTTCACTACGGGCCTCGTGGATTCAGGATGCCCAAGCTAGGGAGCTTGGGCATCAATTGTCGGCATAGTAAAATCGTAAACCGTCGTATACAAAGTACGTGACTACTAAATTTTTTGATATACCTACTAATTTTATTTTCAGTTAAAATTATACAAAAAAGAAAACTTCTTTACATACAAACGTAAGAAGAGTAATAAAGAAAAGGTATAACTGCAAGTAGCTCTGCAGGGATATATCTAATATATCTCTCGAAAATCTCCGAGATCGTTCAAGATCAGTAATGTATAACAAAACTTTTCAAGAAAGTAAGAGGCTATTTCTTTAAAGTTTCCAATCTTTTTATCTCTGCTCAGGCCTTACAGGGCACCTTTACTTCTTGACAACATAATGATAAAAAAATACTCAAAGAAAACATATGAAAATTTTAAGGCAGCGAGCTTATATGTTTTCGTTAAGTACTTTGTTATCCTCAGTGTGGATTAACACTTTAAATATCAAAAAAACATAATGATAATTTTCTTACGACAACTATTTAGATAAGTAAACAATATCTACATATTTAATATTAATTATTTAGAAATATTTACATATGTGCATACTTACTTAGTGGTATAAAATCAAAGGGTTTCAAAATAAACGCCCATATAGAATTACCCAACTAACACTTAGTTAATTAACAAACACGATTCAATAAATCAAATAGTTCTTATCTCATCATATTAATATTAATGATATATATTATTGATGGAGATAAATTACTAAGTAATTACTTAGACGCGGCGGGATGAAATGCATGACTAGATGTCATTAATTACTTATTTAAGAGATCGTCACGACGCGGCCGGTGGAAATGAGGCTGCACGCGCCGACATGATGGATATTATGCATGTATTCAGATAGAGATTTAACGATACATGCAGATACCAGCTATAATGACGCATTCCTTCTTGTGATAGCTTTAAAGTTTTTTTGACGCTGTTATTGCGCAATGATATTGCCTTCTTTTCTGCTTACAATTTTACTAGAGTTATAGTTTTTTTAGTCAGTCGTAGCGCATAGGAGTAGCGTCTACCAGTGAAGGCGACGGTTAGTGGGTTCTATTCCCATTCGGGGATGATGGATTTTTCTGTTTCAATTATCTTCGTCTTTGAGGACCGTCGTGGCGTTGAGGACCGTCGTGGCGCAGAGGCGCAACGTCTGCCTGCAACGCGACGGTTACTGGGTTCGATCCCCAGTCGGAGAAGATGGATTTTTCTATTTCCATTTTCTTCGCTCTGGCATCTAAGGCAAAGCGCGGCGTTGAGTTCCGCCACTCAACACGCAATGCCTCGAAAACGGCGGAAAGTGGGGACGGAGTAAGCAGGGACTAAGTAACGGAGTGTCTTAACACTAGGTTCTTATGGTTCCTGCTGTTCCCTCTGCCTACCCTGCCATGTGCGGGATAAAGCGTGAAGCTAAAAAAAAAAAAAAAAAAAAAAAAAATTATCTTCGTTCTGGAAACTAGGCAAAACGCTGCGTTGAGTTCTGCCACTGAACATGCAATGACTTGAAAAAGGTGGAAATTAGGGACATAGAAAGCAGGGACTAAGTTGTTGTAGTATGGTTCGTTCAGTTCCCTCTGCCTACCCTGCTATGTGCGGGATAAAAATGTGAAAACATAAAAAAAATAATATACACATGTACTTAGTATAGGTGAAAGGTGAGAAATATGGATCATGGTCTAGGTAAATGTTGAGATACAAAGAAAAATCGTTTCCTAGATAAAATATAGTTTTCAGTACATATGTACACATAATGTTTAAAGGAGTTAATAGTTACAAAGTTATAAATAATAAGCAAACGAGGCGACGCATCGTGGCCGCGGCGCGGGCGTTGCGGCGCCTTTAGCTAATTCCACAATTTATGATGATTGTTCTTACGCTAATCGCTCTCTGGAAACTGGCTGCTTCCAATTTAAATAAACTCAGCTATCTTTAAATTTAGAGCAAAGATAAGTGAAAACTCATGTACCAACACGGGTCTTGAAGATACTTTACAAAATACTTTTGTTTTATAATATTTTTTTTGATAGTATATTTTTAATAAAAAAGCTTTTTACTTTACTATTAAAATATCGTCCCTAAATCACATCACATAAATATTTAAATACATAAGTTGAGTCTGAAGCAGTACTGGTAGCTTTAACATTTGTAAACATTTTAAAATCATAAATTAATAGTCTAAATTCTTACTTGGTAGGATCTGATTCCACTCAACTCGTTTAAAGCCGTGGGTAATATGTGCAGCGGAAATAATAAATCTTTTGATAGACATCTATTAGACACGGGGAGGTACTTGTCAAACAGGCAATTAGAGCGATGTTAAACTGCTGTAAAATTTAAGTAGAACGTAATTAAATAATAGAAATTGAATCTACCGACTATAAACGAAAAAAGGCTTTATCATCATGTGGGGTAATGGTGTGGAGACACTAATTGTGATGGAATCCTTTGCAGTCATGGAGGCTTTTTATGTAAACATTTGAAATTGTTTTAAATGTTGTTTGCTCGGAACGATTTACGTTTTTTTAATAACATTTAAAAATATGTACAATAGTTATATAATATAGTGTATATTTTTAAGTAAGGCTAAATTGTTACCAAATTAAAAGTATTATTAATTATTATTTTGATATTTCAAGACTACACTATGTTTTATATATACATATTTCTATAAAGCTAATATCCCAGCAACGACATATGTAATTTATTTAAAGATTATAAGATATGAGGACCGTCGTGGCGCAAAGGCGTAAAGGCGCAACGTCTGCCTGTAACGCGACGGTTTCTGGGTTCGATCCCCAGTCGAGGAAGATGGATTTTTCTATTTCCATTTTCTTCGCTCTGGCAATCTAGGCAAACCGCGGCGTTGAGTTCCGCCACTCAACACGCAATGCCCAAAAAAGGCGGAAAGCGGGGACGGAGTAAGCAGGGACTAAGCAACGGAGTGTCTTAACACTAGGTTCAAATGGTTCTTGCAGTTAACTTTGCCTACCCTGCCTTATCCAGAATAAAGCGTGAAGCTACAAAAAAAAATTATAAGATATTATTAGTAATACTTGTATATCCATCCACATATAGTTTGTATTTTTTATGTTTTACGTTGAATTTAACATTTAGACATTTTATTACATTTTTATATTTAAATGATATCGTATATACATAACTAGAATTACTGCTTATCTTTAACTTTAGAAAGCATAATATATAATAAAATTTTAAAAATCTTGTTTCGGCTTTAACATTTCAAAGAGTGTTATCTAAACACGGTTGTGTGTTTAAATGGCTCCATTAGTGATATTATGAATTTTATTACAATATTATTTTATATTAAAAGCCTTTCAACCGCTCTTTACGTAGGTGGCTTCACTGAAAAAAGGTAGGCAGCGAAGACATGAGTATCGAGTACAATACCGTGCCATTTTAAAACAAATGTAATGTAACTTTAAATGTCTGCGGGAAACGTTTAAGACTGTTTTAATATCGTTAACATAACTTTATTGTCAATTTCGACGGACAAGGATGAAGTTACTGAGTTAACTAGTAGCTAGTGCTGTCTATGAGATAAGGATGAAACTTCCTTAACTTACAGCCTTCACTTTATAGACAGTATTTAGGACCTTTCTTTATCTGATGGATATTTCCATTTGAGTCTTATGAAGCCAAAGTTTGTTGTTTATCTTTTACGTGTTCAAAAAGTATCGCGAATTTTGTGTTTTTTCAAAAATTATTTATTTATTCATGAATATCTATTTTGTCCCCTTCAAAGTAATCCCCATGAGATATTATACACTTGTGCCAACGGTTTTTCCAATCTTCGAAGCACTTCAAAAAATCATTTTTTTTAATCTTGTTCAGCTCCTCCTTCGATGCCGTCTTTATCTCGTCAAGTGTAGCATAACGTCGTCCTTTCATGGGCCTCTTCAGTTTAGGGAACAAGAAAAAGTCACAGGGGGCCAGATCTGGGGAATACGGTGGCTGCGGCATCATTAGTGTGTTGTTTTTGGCCAAAAAGTCGCGCACAAGCAACGATGTGTGAGCAGGGGCGTTATCGTGGTGCAAAAGCCAATTTTTGTTCTTCCACAAAACCGGGCGTTTCTGGCGGATTGCTTCGCGCAAATTGCGCATAACTTGCAGGTAATAAACCTTATTGACCGTTCTACCCTGTGGCAAGAACTCATGATGCACCACGCCCCTGCAATCGAAGAAAACTGTCAGCAAAACTTTCACATTCGACCGAACTTGGCGCGCTTTTTTCGGTCTTGGTTCGTGCGGCAGCTTCCATTGAGATGATTGAGCTTTGGTTTCCACGTCATAACCATAAACCCACGATTCGTCACCAGTTATGACCCTCTGGAGCAAATTTGGGTCGTCGCGGACAGAGTCCAACATCTCATTAGCAATGTTCATGCGATGCTGTTTTTGGTCGCAATTGAGCAATTTTGGTACGAATTTCGCGGCGACCCGTCTCATGCCCAAATCATTGATAAAAATCGAATGGCACGAGCCAATCGATATGTCTAGGTCCTCAGCAACTTCTCTAATGGTGATTCGACGATTGGCCAATACCATTTTCTCCACTTCATTAATTTTTTCGTCTGTTGTTGAAGTGCTCGGGCGTCCGGCACGCTCTTCGTCGTTCACATCTTCTCGGCCTTCTGAGAACATTTTGTACCACCGATAAACGTTGCTTCGGTCCAAGGTAGCTTCTCCGTATGCCACAGTCAACATTCAGGAATGCATCCGCGCACTTAATTTCGTTTTTCACACAAAATTTGATACACGTTCTTTGATCCATTTTTTTGAATGGGTAAAAATCGAAGACGATCCAAAACACGTGCAAGCAAAGCAGCTGTCAACAATTAAGTGAACATTCAAAATGGCCGAGGTTGTCGGCATAAGTGAGAGACATGAGTACCAACATAACGCCACAAAAAAATTGAAATTCGAATATACGTAACCCGCGAAAATTCAAAATTCGCGATACGTATATGCGATTTTGACAAAAAGTAGTGGAACCGGTGATGGTAAACTAATTAGATGTTTTAAAAAATATTAAGCGACCATAAAAAATAAACAATGAAATTAAATAACACTGTTCCTTATTAATTAAAAGGGAATTTTTAATGGACCGATATAACAGAGGTTATGTCGGTTATCATTAAATATATCGAAAAAGACATACAAATTCAGCTGATGTTCAAAAGCATCACAATATACTGTAGGTCAGAATATTTGAGAGTTTATTTATTTTTTGGTTACTTTTTACTATTCAGGTTAATTTAATAATCAATTTGTTATTAAGCTAGATAAAAATATATTTTAATAAATAAATAAAGAATATTACGGGATATGTGGCCATGTAAGCCATGTTTTAATGATTTTTAGGTATATTTCGATATAATTCATTCCAATAGTCATTTTCTTAACCCACACTGTTATATTCCATATTGTACGTTAAATAAAGTATCTAAATATGTTTTCTTCGGAAGCTGAAGTTAGATCAGTATATATCATTCCTTTCGTCTTCTACTCGAATTGAATTGCATATTAAGTGATGGCTTTCAATTTTGCATTTTGTCTTTTTAGTGTGTGGGAATAATTATAATTAATTCCCCCAAGTGAGAATCAAACCCACAACCCTTGTAGCTTATTTCTTTTAAATGGCTAAAATGTCTCTTTTCAATCATTGTCATACAGAATTTAACTACTGATACCTAAATATATTTATTTTCTACGAAATCAATTCACATTTATATTAATAATTAACACTACTTTTTCCTGTTTCTCGGTAACAACATTGTTACTGACTGAAGCGGTAACATTGAGATCTTGCTGTGAATAATAAAACAATAGAATAGAAATTTATCATTGATCTCTGATAATGCTTTGAAAAATGATGCATTGATAAATTGGTTCACTTCCAATATGAGTTCACTATAAATCACAGAAATGATAGTATATTTCACTATTTGCTTATCAATGCGACTAAAATTGATCATCTCATATAAGGAAGCTTTTCTGTACTTTTACGATTTTTTAAAGTGTTAATCCACATAGAGATAGAAAAAATAATTAAAGAAAACATATAAGAATTTGAACACAGTTAGATTTGAACCTCTTTCGAACCGCGCAAGAGCTTTGACCACTGAGCCATGAGTTCTTCATCACGCTGCGTTTAAATTCTTATATGCTAGTAAATACTGAAAAATATGGTGACCTCAGTTTACGATCGTGTAATAAATATTTTTTCCAAGACTAATATTGTCACTCTTCAATTAGGTTGTAAGATAGGAAGAATATCATTTATTTCTAAATTAAGCTTTTATTATACAAGAATGTGACATGAAACGAACATATAAAAACGACTGCTAAACAATAAAACATATATTTACTATATTTAATATTGGGAAACAATAGAGAACATAATTTTTATATTTATTTTAACTTCACTTTTATACGGTTCATTGTAGGGTAGTTAGGCAGTAACTTTGAGTAACTAAAACTCACTCAATTCTCCACTTCCCGCCGTCATAGAGCTTAACATACAAATTCTTTCGTTATTATTAATAATACATACTTAAAGTACACTATTTTAAAGTAACTCAACCGAACTCATTTATCTTATACAGAATGGTTGTCCAGGGTCAAACTGAGACCAATGGTCCATATAAATTATAGCACTCGCTTTATCTACGGATCTGAACTTCAAAAACCATCTAAGCGGGCATGGCTCGGAGAAATATTGAGCATTTCGAGGATTAATGTGCGATCAGGGAGATCATTCTGGAGTTAAAGAACTTTTCCTGCTTTCATTTGGTGTATATAAATGTTCTAACATTTTATATACGTATCTACACTGTGCTTAGTTAAAAGTTGCATTTATTGAGTGTATAAGTTATAATGAAAAGTACATCGTTCATTTAAAATAATATATACATAACATCATGGCGCAGAGGCATAGCGTCTGTCTATTAACGTGACGGCTTCTGGTTTCGATTTTGACTCGGGGAAGATGGATTTTTCTATTTCCATTTTCTTCGCTCTGGACAAAACGAAGCGCAATGCCTTGAAACCAGGGACTTATAAAGCAGAGCCGAAGCAACGGAACGTCTTAACACAAGGTTTTTACGGTTCCTCTGCCTACTCGGCCATGTGCGGAATAAAGCGTGAAGCTACAAAAAATATATATGTACATAATATTTTATAGGAAACTTGACTCTTTTGTGAGACATGAATTGAATTAGAAATTTACATGAAGTATTTCATTTACTAAATTGATTTTGTTCCTTGAGTTAATACAAAATAACTAAGATGTATTAAAACAACTGGTTGTTGATTTTATTCTACTATTTGCTCCTTTTAAGATATTCCTAAACTTAATAAGATGCGACGCATTCATCTTTATATATAAATAATTAAATATAAATTATTAAAATCTTTACAATCGGCTTACTCTTGTATAAGGTTTAGGTTAAAAATATGTCTACTAAATCATAATATAAAGTAAAAAGACCTTTGTTTTTAATAATTCTTCACAGTGTCAGTTTAATAAGTGACTGTAAGTTCAATAGGTTATATTTAGATAAACTTGTCACACATAGTAGTTAATAAAATAAAGGGCCATATTCATTTCAACGTCGCAGGTCGCAGCCACACCAAACGTGTTTTGTTATGCGGTACGTAATTTATTAATACACACTCCAGAAAATTACATGGAGAAAGTTAAACGATAGGAATTTTGTTGTGATATTCCGAACAGTGTAACAACGGTTCATGAGTATAAATATCGATATATGAATATGTATGAAGTTATTATAGTACTGGTAACATTATAAAAAAATTTTAAATTTGTTAAATTTATAACTAAATAAGTTAAAAACTGTAAGTTTACTTTTAATTAAGCAGTAAATTATATAAGAATGTATAAAAGTTAAGTCCACTCGAGATGTGAATTGAGAATCTTTTCATGTTATAGATAAGATAAACTGTTTCAAAAGATAACATTGTACAATGTCTGTGATAAATATAATTTAGAAATAAATTAAATTCATAATGACGAACTTGGGTCGTTTAAGAATAATATATGTAGAAATCATTCGCTTTCAAGAGAAGTAGTAACAAGAGAAAACTAACATCGTTTCCATTTAAAAGGCATACTATGCATATTTTAAAGTTTCATTCAGATCAGTGCAGTTCATAATTCAGTGGATTCATTATCATCTCCAAACAGTTCGACGCATTGATAATTCATTAAAATTATATTCGTTCGCTGAAAATGACTGTAAAGTCAGACTGAGTAATGTCTGTATGATCAAGAGCTGTTTACTTTGAAAAGAATACCAAGGTAATAAAGATCTAAGTACAACTTGATATTTCTTATCAGAAGATTTTGTTGTGCTTACAATAAAGCAAATAACTTTGGTTTTACCACTTGAAATTTCACTTTCATACTAATTAAATTGGTCGTGTATGGAAAACTAATTTTTCCACAATTTTTATTTATAACAAGCTGAAGATTTTTTTCGTGAGGTTGAGTTATAGCACACGACGTCGTTATGTATTTTTTTTCTAGATTCACGCTTTATCCCGCATATTACAGGGTAGGCAGAGGGAAGAACCTAGTGTTAAGACACTCCGTTGCTTAGTTCCTGCTTTCTCCGTCCCCAATTACGTTATATATGGACAGGTTCGCGACGGGGGGCCTTAGTGTCCTAACATTATTGCGCCAGTATGTGACGCACACTCGTGACCATACGTAAAATTGCCGCGGCTTTTCAAAAATTTTAAAGTGTTACACATAAAGAAAAATATTTTATAAAATGTATAAACCATTAAAATTTTCTTACACTAAAGTTTAACACTCCTAGTAACCATCTAACTTCTCGGTAGGACCCTCTGCTAACACGGCCACAAATACCTGAAACTATCACAAAACAGGTCCTCTTCGTTTGCACTATCAAAAAACAATATGTTAGATAACAATCAGTCTAAAACAAGAAGAAAGAAACGTTTTTATACATCACATGAAATTGACCACACTAACATTGAAGTGCATTGTTGAGAAGACATTTTAATATAAGAAGAATAAGAACAGTGTTTTAATATATTATAAAGAGAATGTTCATCAGATACCTCAGGCTCAATACCTGGCTAGCTATATCTTTTTCTTATAAATCTATTTGTTTATTTCCTCTAAACCACACGTAGACACTCATTGGACCTGAAATTCCGGTCCAATAGACTTCAGATTATTCACTTAATGTGATCCATATAGAGCAGCGTGAAGGGTGGACCCTACCTTTAGTGGTAATTGAATAGTTTACCTACGAATATCACTGCAAATGTTATTATATATGGGCGCAAATCAATATACAGTGTATGACTTTATCTTTATGAAAGTGTTTATTATTGAAATTAATATTTAATTATTCAAATCAGTAAAACTTATTTGTAATGAAAGTTCTTTATAATACTATTTTCAAATATTGAACAGAAATATCAGCTATTAATTTAATAAAAAGGATCAAATTAGGTAAAATTGATCTCTTTTGTACTATTTACCGCATGAGAATAAACCAGTTGTTATTACTCTGTTGTCTATGTTATTATGAGAAATGGACTCCTAACAGCAAAACGCTGGCCTAGCGCCGACATATACAATGGATACGCAATATTATATTTAAAGGTATACAAATGATATTCATATAGAGATTTTTTTGGTTTGTTACTCTTAGTAACCAGTTGGTTAGTCCATGAATTAAGCTGAAAGCTATATTATACCACGTTAATCGTTTCAACATGTCCAATTTTACTCGCTTCGTATATTTACAATGTGTCATGTGTCTTACAAAACTCTCTGCTGCTGAAAAATAATCTTATAGAATGATAGATATAGATTTAATGAATACATAGTCTACTAAATATAGCACCTATTACAATATGTTGGATAATATACTATTTTTGTAAGGTATTTATAACTCATCAAACATTCAAAACACGGAGGTTAAACAGTACAGTATTTCTATAGGTTCTATTTTAATACTTTTTCAATACTTTATTCATTGGGAAAGGTATTTTTATCACGTTAGTATCGTTTTCTTATTTTTATCTAGGTATTCTGTGTAAGAAAATTGTAATAAATAATTTATTTTACTTAATATACGAGTTATGTAGTGTTTATGGTGAAGGTGTGATGTCAAGGCCCACGCTCGCCCACATGCTGCTCGTCAGACCCAAGACCTGCTCACAGATTTCCGATGGGATGTTTTTGGACATCCACCTTACTCCCCCGACCTTGCACCAAGTGACTTTCATCTTTTCCCACACCTCAAACAACATCTTGGAGGTCGGCGCTTCGCAAATGACGATGAGCTGAAAGAAGAGGTTGAGAGTTGGCTAAACAATATGGCGGCAGAATGGTATGATGAGGGACTGAAAAAACTGTTACCACGTTACCAAAAATATTTAGAAAATCATGGAAATTATGTAGAAAAATAAGGTTAACTTTTCAAAATATATCATTTAAAATATTTTCTGATGTTTTTTATACTTTTTATAAAATAGTGTAACTTACTTTTGAGACAACCCTCGTATTTATGTGCTACAGTGATAAAAGATAAGTAATTTTACAAATTAGATACTCTAAAAGTTATTGAGATTCTTGAGCTTTTATCATAAAAAAAGAGAATTGTTACAGCAAAGTTCATTTATTGAAATGACTGTCATTGTATAATATTTCATGCTTCCATCATACGTTTCTAGAGTTATGTAAATTTAATAGCGTATCTTGTATTTTTAGAACGATTCAGTATTTATGTAGAAAGGGAACTCTTTTATTTGACGTCAAATCGCACAAATTTATGTTTAAAATCAAATTTAAACCTTTTAAATAACAGTTTTCCACTTGAATTAAAAGTTATGTACATTTGAAAATACATTTTATATTCCATATTACTTTAGCTCACCCGCACGGTTCAGTAGTTACTAGTTAATGGCATATCATTACTTGTTTTTGAACTACCAATATTTTCTTCGAGTTTAAGGGTTGTTTAGGGTTTAGTTTTGTAAAATTCGCGTGGGATTAAAAAAATATGTGTTTATTACGTCTTTTTAGTTTATTATTTTTTTTTTATGAAATGCGGAGAGCGATGTATATTGACTCTAGGTTTTCTCTGTTTACTGAAATAAATGCTATAGTTACGATATGTCAAGTAAATAATTGTTAATAGATACCAAGATACGAGTATAAATGTAATAGAAACGAGAAACATGTCTCATTAGGAACACATTTAATTACAGTTCAAAGTTATTTTAATTGCTGTGCTCCAGCGGTCGTTTGGGATAATTAAACAATAATATTATTCTTTTGTGTACATCGTTAACTCGTGTTGTCAAATTTTTCATTTTATACATTTAAGCCATTATTAGAGGCAATTGAGGGGGAGTGGGATATCGGTGACTATAAACGTATTGGTTGGTTTTAGGAAATAATTATTTTAATGTTTTCGTCTCAAACACATAATTAAAAGGTAAATTAAAAACTAGTACTATTTAATTTTGACTTAATTTATTATTTTTTCTGGGGTCACACTGTTACCCTAGTGTATGGCAGAGTAACCTTAGAACCTAGTGGACTAATATCTCAAATTACCACCTAAATTCGAAACTGCATGTTGAATGTCGGAATTCTATCAACTTCGTTCAAGTGACAAGATAAAGCACAGCCTTCATTTCCGCCACTGTACGCAATATTTAAAAAAATGGCAGGAAGTCGAAATAGAAGTTTTTTAACACTAAGGTCCTTTTATATATTATACTACATGCCAAATATAATGTGGAGTTTAAAAATTATTATAAAATACGTTGAATTTTTTGTAGATAAATGTATAAATAGAAATGGATGGATGATAAGTACTTGAATATTTAATATTGTGTATTATTATATTTAGCAGACTGTCCCGGCTTCATTGTGGGATACATAGAGTAGGTATATTTTGCCCAATACTCCCCTTTCGTGTAAGGTCTGTACTTTTTTTTAATTTCGTCAAAATTGGTCCAGTAGTTTGCAGAGTTTATTCATTGTAAACAATTATAAGTATAGATACTCCAGATTACATAATCTGATTCCTCTCCTAATACAGCGTAAGCAGTGAGTAAAGCATTAACCTGTATTGATTGTATTGACTTTAAAAAGCTGTGAAATATATCAGTTCATCTCTGAAATTGCTTCATTATGTTCCACTTGGGAACTGACAACAATGAATTAATTTACGATAACTTAGCAATAACCGGCCTTTGCCCCTTTCGTGCATTATCATAAGCTCTTTCACAAAATCTTAGTACTAAGCACATTTGTAACTACTTCATAGATATTTTCACGTATATATATATATATATATATATATATATATATATATATATATATATATATATATATATATATATATATATATATATATATATATATATATATATATATATATATATATATATATATATATATACCATATTTTTTATTTACCATATTTTGAATAGAAAACGTGATAGAAATCAAAATTAGACGTCACGTTCTCAACCATTGGTCTTCGGACCACTGCATAGATATTAAATTATTAGCGGCAGTAGTTTTCTACTTTAGATTTTCTACTTTTTTTTAAAAAAAAAATAGCTTTTGCTGGCAGTAATTTATAGTGCCTTTTGTGGATATTTTTCAACTTCTGCTTCCCAAGACTGGGACTCAAGTACCTTCTTCCTTAACGACAACCTTAGTAACCGATTGCTTTAAGCACTTAAGTTACAGTCTTAAGAGGTTGAACCTTTTAGTTCTTCAAGCACTTATGGAACAGCCTAGAATCAGCGATGAGGTGTTCTGGGACACTTTTAGTTCCTAATTTAGTTCTTAGCTTAGTTCCTAATTTAGTTCTTAGCCGAATTTCTCTATCATCTTCCCTAGACGCCAGTTTTTCTCTCGCAACCGACTGATTTTGTCCATACGTGCTTAGACTTCATAATATCGGTGAAAGTTGCATCATCTGTATGCTTATTTATTTACGTGCCTTTAATTACCCGATTTAGTCGCTACCTTATTGCAGTATCAAGTTATACAGTATCAAGGCTTTACTTTCTCCATCATCCAACTGAACATTGTCAAGTTTGCTGCATGTCGTCTGTTGTTATTGCATTGTCAGCAACCTTTTACTAAAGTGATACGTTGAAACGTCTTTTCAAACGGCTTCAGTTAAGTAATTTTACGTGCCCAGTTTTCAGTGCCATCAATATTTTTTATGAGAGCAACACTATCACAATTTCTTATGGCACTTAGAATTATACTCTGTTATGGTGTATGAACCAGATTCGTTTCTACTCTTCTTGTTTTTTGAATTCCAATCAGCCTGCGGAATCAGTCATTCCAAATTGTGCCCCTAGTATTTAGATAAACCTACCGTATATTGTATTTTATTTTGGCTTTTGACCTGGCGAAGAGACAAAAGAAAATGTTTTTATTGTACTTTATTCCTCTGCATTTAATTTAATTTCATAACGGATAGAGCGCAAATTTATTATATAGAGATAGAATAAAAAGCAATTACAATTGTTATTCCGTAATACTGCAGTGTTTGAAAAAGTATGATTGTATCTTTTTTTAATTGTAATTATCTTTCAAGTGGCCTCCAATTAAGAATTCCTCTTGTATAAATAAATTTTCTTTATTTTTAAATAATAAATAATAATATATATACTGTGGTAGATGGTCGTTAGCACGGAAAGGATTTTGAGTTGCGGCTACGAACCAGATGACGGTCTGTGGTCAACTAGGTAGATTCGAATTTTCTCGATTTTAGGTTGAACAAAAAATAAGGTTAGTTAAATTGGTTAAAATTTTTTTAATTTAGTTGAAAATAATACTATTGTGGTACGGCACACTTTATGTTTCGCTTTTCCTCTCATGAAGAGGTTATGATAGAGCATAGAATGAGAGAGTATGGTAAAGTAAATAACGTATTTTGAATATGGATTTACTTACCTGAAATATTCAGTGGGCTACATAAAAAAAGTATATGTAAAAGCTAAATAGATTCATATTAAAATGTGAAGTTAGAAATGAACTTAAGTAAGTCTTACATAATATAACCCATTTTAAGAGCTAGTTCCTTCTTATACTTTTAAAATACTTGTCATATTAAAATATTCTGTGCTATTACGTAGAATATTTTATCATGCCAGCGAGAACATTATGCTAACGAGAGATCTTTAAAAAATCAATAACGGTAACAGTTAACTTAAACAATTCAGATTATCTTCGATGCCTTATAAATGGCCTCGAGCTCTAGAATTTTAATAATGGTAAAAATATAATGACGCTGTGATGCGGCGGCCTCTTTGTTAAATGCCTGTCGATACAATGGAGTTGCATAATGCCTGTTAACCATCATAATGAGACAGTGTATATACGAGTATGTTATATTTTGGTTAAGTATTATTTTGTTCTTATAACATATATTTTATATGTATATGTTTCCAGAGTATTGAGACGGATATTCTTCTCTTATTACATTTTTTAACTTCACGCTTAACCCGCACATGGCGGGGTAGGCAGAGGAAACTGCAGGAGCCATAGGAAACCTAGTGTTAAGATACTCGCTGTTCAATCCCCGCTTTCCGCTTTTTTCGAGGCATTGCGTGTTGAGTGGCAAAACTCAACGCCGCGCTTTGCCTAGTTTCCAAAGCGAAGAAAATGGGAAATAGAAAAATCCATTTTACAGGTAAACACTACGCCTCTGCGCCACGACTGTCCACGTTATTCCAATCAATGTCATAAATCCCTTACGAACAATAATTACAAAGTTCCCTTCCAATAAGGACCGTTGCCTGCATGTAACAGCCTCGATGACATAAATTTATCGCTTTTATAGTCTTTATCATCTAAGGCTACCGTCTTTTTGAAAAAGTATCCTAACTATAAATTATGTCTATAAGGCATAACTTGATTGACTATAGTGCATGCTTGTGTGAGTGTTGAAAGAATCTAATTCATTGCTGCGTACTGTAGGTAAATGTAAATCATCGAACCTCAAACTTTCGCCGGTAACAGCCAGACATTGACCCATTAAGTCACTGTTGCTAGGATGATATAACAAAATTTAAATATTAATGAACAGTTAACTCAATTTTAACGAGAAACTATATTTTTTTATGTATTTTATCACTTTATTTATACTTTAGATGAAGTAAAGCTGAAAATGGAGGTAATAAAATTGCAATTATATATTGCATTGTAAAGTTAAGTAGAAGTAGTCCAATGGATTCTGTAAAATTCCTTAAAATTTAGATTAAATTTAGCTTAAATTAAAGAAATCCTTTAGAAATTTTAACAATTTTAATCTATATTCGTACAAACAAACTTAAAAGTAATATAAATAGTTTAAATTAGAATAAATGGATTATACTATAATACTTATTTAAATTATCTTGTGTTCAAAGGGCAATTCTCAATCAGAATAAACCTTAAATCGAGCTTTACTGTTTTTGACGTTCAATTATTCGAACAAACGACCAATCGTAAACCCAACTATTCCGCTTAAAGTAATTTGTCTTCCTTTCACTTAAAAGTTTAATTCAGATTTTCTATTCTAGTATATCTTAGAATATTATTATTTTGTTTTACATAATATACCTTGCTATAAGCGGGAAAAAGCGTTATATAATAACTACAGTCTGAAGTTAAGATATCCCGTCCTCTGTTTTTCACCCGAGTGTGAGACATTGCAAAATAAGTCTCAATTTATACCCATTGGAGAAGGTGGAACCCACAACTTACACAAACAGATTTTTTTGACATTTTAAAGCTATAATTTTTAACGTCATACGTTTTTAATAGATTTTATAATTATTAAATCCAATTAATAATGAATTCATGTATATTACTTGTCTTATATTCTCTTCATCTTACTTCACCTCTCTTCTTCTCTACTGATCTCCTTTTGTCCTCTTGTATCATCTTCTCTTCTATCTTCTCATCTCGTCTCGTTTCGTGAACTGACAATAATGAAATTGTATTACTTGGAAAAACATAATTAATTACAACAAGGAGCAACGCCCAGTACTCAGAGGTAAGACTGTATGCAAAGAAAAAATACAAGCAAAACACTACAAAATTCTACTTCGTATAGTAAACATACTTTAAATAATATTCTATAATTACAATATTAATTTACTATCTTGATAATATAGGATCATCTGTTCAGTTTCTATTTACACAATGTTAGTCAGACGGAACTGTGTAAACAGCCGATAAATTCGTAAAATATGTATACCTATAGCGTATAATACTATTCCAATTAATTGTTATTTGATTTAACACTAAATCCGATTTCTCATATTATATAGGTACCTGAGGACCGTCGTGGCGCAGAGGCGCAACGTCTGTCTGTAACGCGACGGTTTCTGGGTTCGATCCCCAGTCGGTGAAGATGGATTTTTCTAATTCCATTTTCTTTGCTCTGGTAAACAAGGCAAAAGCGCGGCGTTGAGTTCCGCCACTCAACACGCAATGCCTCGGAACGGACGGAAAGCGGGGACGGAGAAAGCAGGGACTAAGCAACAGAGTGTCTTAACACTAGGTTCCCACGGTCCCTGCAGTTCCCTCTGCCTATCCTGCCATGTGCGGGATAAAGCGTGAAGCTAAAAAAAAATAGATACCATACACATATACATATATTTTGATTTAAGTATAAGTACATTCTTATGCATTTTTAATTTGTTATTAGGAATATCTTATATGATGCTAAATTTGAGTTTTAATGCAATTTATCATCCGAGGTTCTGAGGTCAAGAAATTTTCTCACAAAATCGTATTTTACTAAAATGTCCTAATAACAAACAAATTTATTATTTAATGGGCCGAATAATATGTACATCATGAAGAAACCACTCCGGGAAAAATATAGACATATATATTTATATAAATTTTGCAACTTTATGAACTAAATTTCAATTAAGGTTGACAGGGTACTGTAGAAACGGTAATTGGTAGAAATAAAGCGAACATCTCAAAAACTCTTCGTGACATGTTTAGGGGTACAAGTAGAAAAAGAAACGGTCATTACTGTAAACTTTTCTATAGGCTTATTGATAGACAATATTATTATTTAAACATTGATCATTTATTTTCATATATTGAATAGAAGTTTTGAATTATTTTAATTTATGGTTGAAGAAAATGAACGACTATTATCCAAGAAAATCTATGAAGAGTGGAAATGTTTTGATTCTGTTGATTTCAAATTACAAATGATTTTTTTAAACTTCATTACCTCTACTTATTTTGATGCTAAGGTATATAAACCCTAAAATATATCAACTGTACCCAGCCTTCCCCCTAGAGATTGCGTGTGAAGAGCGCGCAGAATCTGACATAAATCACTTGCGGTTATTTATACTGTGTGTTATAGTTATAAGTCTTATAATAAAATACTGTATGAATGTACTTTAAAATCACCATGTTTGACGTAATTGTAATGACTGTAAGCACATATTATCTTCGATCTCAGTTTACAAGATTTTTGATGATTTTTGGCTATGAACGTTTTCGTCGATATTTATTTTATTTAGAGTGCACTTCTAATAATGATCAAGACTATTCCAATGAAAAAATAATAATCCCCATCTATCCCATTTTTGCTTAAATAACTGTTCCAAGTTTTCACTTTTGGATTTTCTCGTAAACAACATATAGTTATAAGCATATTAAGCTGTAAAAAATGTGATTTATAAAGACAGCCGCATAACAGTTAACTTTTCCTTTTGGGTACGATTCGTCTTGTATATAGGTACATATTTATAAGGAAGCGGGTATTTCATTTGGGCCAAAATTATTTTTTTCTTTTATTTACTTACTAACCAAGACTAAAAAGATTAGCTTCACGCTTTAATCCCGCACATGGCAGAGTAGGCAGAGGGAACTGCAGGAACCGTAGGAACCTAGTGTAAAGACACTCGGTTGCTTTGCTTGCTTTCTCCGTCTCCTCTTTCCGCCTTTTCCAGCCGTTGCGTGAGAGCAGCGGAGCTCAACGCCGCGTTTTGCGAAATCGAATTCAGACACTGTCGCGTTTTAGGCAGGCGTTACGACGGTCCTCAAGGTTAGCTTTTAAAAGATATTATATACTCTTAAACAATTATCAAACATATTATATCCATTAGCGCTAAGTAATATCATAGTCATATGACTATACTACTATATATATATATATATATATATATATATATATATATATATATATATATATATATATATATATATATATATAATACTATATATATATATATATATATATATATATATATATAATACTATATATATATATATATATATATATATATATATATATATATATATATATATATATATATATATATATATATATATAGTATTGATTAATTTACATAGCAAATTATGATATATATATGTTACGACGCAACCATCTATTAATAATAATTAACAAATGTGTTGAAATAATTTATTAACCACCGAAACATTAAATCAATAATACTACCAGAATCTATTTGAAACAAAGCCGACCGGATATTTGATTTATTTTACATGCGTAAAATTAAAGGCGCGAGTGAGTAGTACTTTTAGAAGTTTTTTTAAAGCCACCTGTAACGAATTAACAATGTAACAGGCTATTTGTGTTTGTTTCCAAGCATTTGAATTGTTACTACGGACGGTGTATTTTAAGAAGAAACATTTAACACGGCTGCTGCCTGTAATGAATAATTTTGCAGAATTTATAAGTCAGCTGTGGCATTTGCAGTTTTACTGCATAACTCGTGTGTCTATATTAAGTGCTGAGAGCGAAATGGTTTACGTGAAAATGTTGTAGTTTTATATTTTTTATATTAATTGCTTTTAAGCAGGAATAATGGTTTAGGATTTATGAGCGGATGATATTTTGTGAATTCTTAATGGTTATTAGGCACATATGTAATGTGAATAAAACACTGAGTTCAAAATAAGTATTATATTTGCAATGAAGCATGAACCTGAACTATATTCGTCATACATAATTTTAACTGAGGATCGTCATGACGCAAAGGTGCAGCGTCTGCCGCAGGTGTTGTGGATTCGATTCTCACTCGAGGAAGATGACGGATATGGGATTGTTTGATTTCATTTCAATTAGGCTAGCGAGGCGTTGAGTTCCGCCACTCAATACGCAATGCCTCGAAAGGCAGTAAATAGGCAACAGAGTATCTTAACACTAGGTTACACGGTTCTTGCACTTACCTTTGCCTATCCTGCTATGAGCGGGATAAAGCGTGAAGCTATACGTATCTAGTATTTTTTAAAAAAATATTTAGGTATATCTATCATATCACGTCTGTAGTTTAGCTGGTGAAATAAATGAAAAAATTATTTATTTATTTTGGTAGAAAATAAAAGGTACAAGTGATAAAATATTTTTTTATGCTTATTCATTAAGGTATTCATTTTTTAGTTTAAACTGTAAGTACAGGCATAATTTGTATATATTACAGGTTGTACTAATAAAACATAAATATGATCAAAGATATCTCTTAATAAACTTAATTCCTTAAAAGTGAATAAGATATGTATCTTTTAAAAACTAAAAAATAAAAATGCATATAAAAAACATTGAGAACAATCACAACTTGCCTTCAAAGCGTTGCTGACGTATAATTGATTTAACTATCTGTGTATTGGGGTCATTGATCTCGTGTTTATGGGTGTAATCAAACATCACTCGATATCCAATTATCCTACTGAATCACTTTAACTAAAAATACTCAATCGTAAGTATTGTGAACAAAGTAGTTTTGTACATAAATGTTTAAAATACGAGACACGAACGCTTTTTCCATGTATCGCGGTGCAATGGAGTAGTTGACTGTTGATTGTAGTCGAGACAGAGGGGGTAATGTAATCGTAATCATGGATTTTTTTATGTCTTCACGCTTTATCCTGCACATGGTAAGATAGACAGAGGGATCTGCAAGATCTGTTTTCTTAGTCCCCGCTTTTCCAATTTTTCCGCCTTTTTCGAGGCGTTGCGTGTGGAGTGGCGATATACAACGCCGCATTATACCTAGTTTCCAGAGAATTTGGTTACTATATAATATATTGAATTTGGATGCTAAAAAAAAGAATAAAGTGTCATCGCACTAAATTTTCTCCGCCAATCCTTCTATCAGCGGTATAAAGTGAAGCTAAATATAAATACAATTGTCAATCATTTTTCTACCTTTACCAAAGTAAAAGAAGATGATTTACAATAATATATTTGCTTTAATAAATATGTAGTTTTTGACTCACTGATCAGTTTTGAGATTATAATGTCATTAGCTTCAAATACAATGTGCTATGTTTTAAAGCGGCTTGTGATTTAAAATATCTATTACCTATATGTAAGTCCATATGGTTATTGACACGGTAAAAAATAAAAAAAAATTTTATAAAGTTGTTCTTTTGGTCCGGATCTTTGGAACTGCCGAATCGATTTTGATAGAACTTTTACTGGACGCTTTGTTATGAAAATATTTATTTATAAAGCAACATTTATTACGTTTCACACAAGAAGTAAAATTCGAAAGGAAAAAAGATAAAATAATGTAGTATAATATAGAACAGTGAATGCTAGAAAATAGCTAAGTAAATACACGCCCGTTTCAAAACATTACAAAATAGGTATCATCTTGTCATTATAAAAAAAATGTTTGCACAATTTTAAAATACTATAATCATCAACGTTATTACTTTCATAGCAAGCCAGCGTACTTGTTTAAATACAGCTGTGAGTAATCGGCTGGCCGCACTTAGACGGATACCAACTGTACGATTACTGAGCTTACTATTGGAGCTTTAGGTTACTTTAGCGGTTTTATATAATTTAAACTTATTTAAGCTTAAAATTCTATTAAAAAAATATTATCATTATTAATATTAAAAATAATAAGTAAATAATCTTTCTATACGTGATATCATGTATAGTAAGACGCTATTAACTAGTACCAAGACAAACAAAACGCGTTCGATATCGAATGCCTCGTGGCGTTGAACATACGCATAGTAGAGTACGCATCGTGTAGTATAAATTACACAGTGTTTATGGAGTGCGTGAGTAAAACGAACACTTGTACGGTAATTATGGTAGTTTTCTTTACGTGACATTGTTTTGAGTTAATAATTCAAATTATATTTATCATGGAAGTTCGAGGTCATCGCCTGGTGTCAACGCAAATAGGATTAACTTAATTTTATATACAGACTTGAATATATTATAAGAATTTCACAATTGATATTTTTAGGACTCTGTGGAAAACATAAACTTTATAGGTTTATTTTTTTGTCATTATTTTTTCTACTTTCTAAGATTAATAATGGAGCTGAAATTAATATTAATAATTTAGGCACTTTTTTTAAATATAAAAGAAACAAATATAAAATTCTAGATTAACATAATCAAATGGTACGAGCGTTTATGTTTTGTTTTAGTCACAATGTATGTAAAGTTCGCCGCGTTATATATATTAGATAAATATATCAAATTCTGAAACTACTATAAAATTTGGTAAGTTGTGAAAATTTACCGTTAAAAGAAAACTTCCAAGGATTGGCAATTAATAAGTATATCACAGAAATAGTGTTAAATTTCTTTTACTTTATCCCGCATACGGCAGGGTAGGCATAGGGTACAAAGTAACCGCCGGAACAACCAGTCTCTTTCACATTTTGATAACTTTTCATATTTAGTTAATCACAGTCAGGCACAGTCACTTGTATATATATGAAAAGAAAATGTCTATATGGTAATAAAGAAGTTACTTCGCTCCCTTGGATTCCTGGTTTTCCACTTGGTTTTTCCGATAGGTGCACTCCTCACTAGTAGTCGTAGCACCACGTCGAGCTCCTGGTACGTTCACGGAACGTCGGATATTTGTCTGCTTATTTGTTCACGCATCCACGTTTGATGACATCTCTTATACAATTTATATAAAATGTAGAGAACGCCAAGAAAAACGATGCTGCATAATAATAAAAGTACGATGCTGATTGAAGATATATGCCATTTAATTTCTTCAACAGACGCTGTGTTTTGTGCTCCGTTCTGATTTATGAAAATATCTCCTTATTCCACTTTTGACTGACATATTATTAATCTGGTATAATATATTTTAAAGATTGAATATCGCTTATTGTAGGTTCTAGAATATTCCACACTCGCTAAGAATATGATCCGCGAGGCTGAACCGGCAGGGTCGCCATATAAGGTTGGGATTGGATATCGAAATAAAACATGTTGGATGCTCAAATGATACTGACTGACTGTGTATTTGTTCTTCTAATTCATACATTACATACATGTGTGTACAATACACACTACAAGAACTGCCGGAATCATAGGTAGGTACGTAGTGTTAAGAAACTCCGTTGCTTAGTCCCTGCATTCCGCCTCTTTCGAGGTATTGCGTGTTGAGTGGCGCTGCGCTTTGACTAGTTGTCAGAGCGATCAAAATGGCAATAGATCCATCTTCCCCGAGTGGGATTTGAATCCATAAACCGTCAAAAACAATTGTTTACTTCATTTCATAATGATCGCAAACAACCACAATTAAATTAAAATTACCTCTCTCTCTCTTCTTTTCAATAAAAAGGTTCCACATACCGTTGAATAAATCATGAAATTGGTACGGACTTTAATATTAAGTCAAAAGTTATTTCCCCACACTTTTACGACAAAATATAAATTAGGGTAAAAAAATCGTTTACTGGTTGATTTTACCTGTTACTATACCGGCGTGTTTGATTCCAAGTACTCAAGGTAACTCTGACCAGAGGTTCAGTTCAGTTCAGAGGACAAAATCCAATATATATATATATATATATATATATATATATATATATATATATATATATATATATATATATATATATATATATATATATATATATATATATATATATATATATATATATATATATATATATATATATATATATATATATATATATATATATATATATATATATATATATATATATATATATATATATATATATATATATATATATATATATATATATATATATATCTATATATCTATATATCAATGTCGATACTTCTTGATATCAGCAGATTCATTAACTTAAAACTCTTCATTCAGAAGGCTTGCCCCATACTAAGACGGGCTTTGTAAATATAACTAAAGTTAATAATTTCTATTTTCGAACAACTAAATTATTATATCTATATCTGTCAAAGTATAAATAGCTTTAAGCTCAATGCTGTCGTTGCGAAATATAATTCGTGTAATGATAGTCGATTGTATGCAAATATATATAAATCATCAGTCACGTTACATCGACCTACACAGAGAGTCTTCCGTCGTTTCATTGCACATAACCTACACATATAAATTATAAAGAAGATAAAATAATTAATATGTATTATAAATCAATTTATATGTTTTGAGATAACATTAATGTCACATTAAAGAATACTTTTAAATAAGCAGAGGACCGTTGTGGCGCAGAGGTAGCGTATGCCTGTAAACGCGACGGTTTGTGGGTTCAATTCCCACTCGGGGAAGATGGATTTTTCTATTTCCATTTGCTTTATTCTGGAAACTAGGCAAAGCAAGGCATTGAGTTCCGCCACTCAACACGTATTGCATCGAAAACGGCGAAAAGAGAGGACGGAGAATGCAGGGACTAAGCAACGGAGTGTCTTAACACTAGATTCGTATGGTTCCTGCAGTTCCCTCTGCCTACCCTGCCAAGTGCGGGATAAAGCGTGAAGCTAAAAAAAGCCATGCTATGATGTGTATATGAGTTAAATTTTAAATGGATTGTAGATATTACAAATACAAAGAAAGTCGTTTATATATAAATATGCCGCTAGTTTCGTTTACAACAAAGATAAAAGGATTTTTTGAAGATTCCTTGAAAACTTACGACAATCTTTCCTCATGCAAGGCATTCTTGATTTCACACTACTATGTATAAATCACTTACACACAGTATAAAAAGAATATAGAAGTGTTTGATGATTATTAAATAATATCAATCCTTACTTATGGCCTTCTATTTCTATTCTTGTCAGTTGAGCACAATTCATTTGGCCTATTTAACAATATAAAATAAAGTCTGAGAAAAGAAGAAAGAGGGAACTGCAGGGACCGTGGGAACCTAGTGTTAAGACACTCCGTTGCTTAGTAACTGCTTTCTCCGTCCCCGCTTTCCGCCGTTTTCGAGGCATTGCATGTTGAGTGGCGGAACTCAACGCCGCGTTTTGCCTAGTTTGCGAGAGCGAAGAAAATGGAATTAGAAAAATCCATCTTCTCCGACTGGGGATCGAACCCAGTAACCGTCGCGTTACAGGCAGACGTTGCGCCTCTGCGCCACGACGGTCCTCGTTTACTTTTTCTAATTATTAGAAAGCACAAATTACCTTAAACATGCACAGTCTAAAAAAAAGCTATATTAAAATAGAAAAATACAAAAGACAACTTATTAAATGTAAGAATAAATTATCTCACTGTCACCCATGTTAAGTCGCGGGAGCAGTTGGTGATTTGGCGATGTTGGAGAGGAAAAAAGCCTAAGAAAAAAAATAAATGAGGAAAATTTCTCTAGGCTTCGCTTAGCTTAGGTATACATTAAAGAAACTTTTAGAATAAATATTTCTTTTATAGAACTTATATTGAAAAATTGAATCAAATTACTTGAATTTTACATTACTTGAATATTCATCAACATTTAATATATAATATAATATATGAAATAAAAAAATAATATCTTGGTTTATTATTGAAACGTGTATTTATGCGGTGTGATTTATGCTTATGAGAGTTTTTGTGTTTTTTTGGCTCACTCTGTGCCCCGCTTATAACAGGGTAAGCAGAGGAATTCGTAGGAACGAAGAAACCTTGGGAACCTAATGTTAAAATGTGTAAAACACTCCATTCCATGCTTACCATCTTTACGTGGCACTACGTGTTGAGTAGCGGAACTCGACGCCGCGCTACAATTTTGTTTTTTATAGTAATTATGGTAATTGAACATTAAGAGTAAAATATACTTATGTTAACGATAAGCACTTATCAGTAAAAGATATTATTATTTTTTTTCAATAATATTAATAATAAATGGCAAATCTTTACATTAAGATGATATTTTATTAAAATATTGTTAGTAAGCAATAAATCAACCGTCAAAACCACCGTTCCATAGATTATTAAAACTAATCTACATACGCCTGTCCTCCTAAATTCTAAATTACAAATTAATACATAATCACCCAAATACCTACATATATAATTTTAGGCCACTTAATTAATTTCCGTGTGGCATCGCCCGGGGTTTCGGTATAGCCATTAAGAAATTTACTACCCATTTACTACTTTTCAATTGTTATTGTACAATAAAAGTTAAGCTTGCGGTTGTCATTTGACAGTTTAATATAAGTTTATAGTAATAGGTTAGTTAATTAGTTGTCTAACTGTTCATCGAAAGATAAATTATGTGTATTGTATATTCTGGTTATTTATTTTTTTCTATTTTTATGACTGGCAGCGTTGGGTTTTAATCTAATTTTTATGTAAGCTTATATTAAAGTAAAAATATTTTGGGTAAATTCAATTTAAAACACTTCCAGATCGTACGTTTCTGTTACTTGTTATAATTTTATATAAAATTTGTAAAAAAATCTTTTGTCCAACGTCCGTATAAGGGCTACGTAATTAATGATTATGCGATAAACTAAATTATAAAATATCGATATTCCTCCAAAACTCACGTTTCATGTCTGGATACGTACATATATTTCACTCAGGAAAAATATATTATTTTTATATCTTTTTTTTTTAGCTTCACGCTTTATCCCGCACAAGGCAGGGTAGGCAGAGGGAACTGCAGGGACTGTGGGAACCTAGTGTTAAGACACTCTGTCCCTGCTTTCTTCGTCCCCGCTTTCCGCCGTTTTCGAGGCATTGCGTTTTAAGTGGCGGAACTCAACGCCGCGCTTTATCTAGTTTACCAGAGCGAAGAAAATGGAAATAGAAAAATTCATCTTCCCTGACTGGGGATCGAACCCAGAAACCGTCGCGTTACAGGCAGACGTTGCGCCTCTGCGCCACGACGGTCCTTATTTTTATATCATTGCTATATAATGACAAAACTTTCCATTGAGTTCCACCACTTAGTATACACTACCTCGAATACAGTCCGAAGTCGTATAGCAGAGTGGTCAGACACTTAGTAGTCTCGCATACACTGTTATGTAGGGTTTTATATGGGGTTAAATAGTACTTTTAAATTACATATATTTTTAGTGGTCATTTTATAATAGCGAAAAGCTAGTGAAAGCCTAGAAATTATATTCTTTTAGAATGTATATTCTTGCAACCAGTAGTATAGAAAAATTAGAAGATATATAAAGAGTTATAGATAAATGTATACAAAAAAAAAAATAAAAAAATAATAAAGTAATTTGAGTATTATCTACGAGTTCAACAAAAGAGATAAATTTACAAGCAAACTGTTTTAATACGGATATTATCTTAAGTAGTAGATATCGTGATAAAGCGATCAAAGTAGCTTTTTAAGTTTCTTAATAAGATGATAAAGTTTATCTTTATAATACTTACTTCAAGTTCCAAATGGAAAGGTAGTGCCTATTAAGTAATGACGTCTTAGGATATGTCAAAAGTCCTCATCGAAGAATGTTGTAATTATTTTTATGATTTTTTAAAGTGTTAATCCACACTAAGGATAGAAAAAAATACTGAAAGAAAACATATAAAAATTTGAATTTCGCAACGGAACTTGAATCCGCACCCTCTTGCGAACCTTGCAAGCGCTCTTTTTAATAATAATAATTATTATTCTTTATTGCACATAAAACATAGAAAGTAATAGAACAGGTACAAGACGGTATAGGTGTCTTATGTACAACGGCGGCCTTATCACTGCAAGTGATCTCTTACAGGCAACCATTTAGAGACAGTAAGACAGTAAAGGACACGGAAGAGTGCAAAAAGTAAACATTCAAATAGATTGAATATATACACGTACATATCAATTCATATATACATACATAAAAACATATCTCTTTTTCTTAATCTCTTTTTATATGTTTTCTTTAAGTAATATAGTAATTTTTATAAAGATAAGCGTTGAACAAAACTAGATAAATAAATTGAATTTGGACAATATAAAATACCTTAGAAATAGTTTGACCCTCATATATATATTCATATATATATATATATATATATATATATATATATATATATATATATATATATATATATATATATATATATATATATATATATATATATATATATATATATATATACAAAATCAAGAACTCAAACAAATTACTTTCATATTTAAATTCTCGTTATCGTAAAAAATCGTTAAAATTCTCCTATATTCAGAAATTAATACAAGAACCCTTTTACTTTCAAAACTATTAAAATTAAAATCAATGTTTATACATTTATGACTTTTACAACACAATTTAATATATTTGAATGTACTTGTTACTATCGTATAAACTATCACAAACATGCCCCGTAATGTTCAATTAACCAAACATACAAAAAGGGCCATGACTTTTCAAATCATTTCCGTTGTTCAACTTGAACATAATACTAACAGCTTTATCACTTTTCAACCGAGTTCCAAAAGAGGAGAGAATTTTATATATATGTACGCCAATTACGCTGAGATTTGTGGTCTGATTTGCATGATTATGTTTTTGTTTGGCGTTTGATTCCAAAAAATTTAATCCAGCAGTTTTTTGTAAACGTGAAAATATAAATTAAATAAAAAAAAAATATAATTTATAGGAATTATAAAACTTGTAAAAAGTTTCTCTTATAGAGATATAAGAGGAATCTATCATTATCTTAAATCTTTATATGATTTATACATGTATACTTCTAAAAGAAAAATTATATTTATTGATAAGACTGGTTTTTTGATATGATTCCATTTTTTAGCGTAGGCTGAGAAGAGGTTTGTAATTAAATAATTTCTACCAACGTGTGTATCAATTAAAAGTAAATTTTAAGGTAGGGACGAATTAATTATCACATTCTCAGCTATTACACTGTCTATTAAAGAAGTACAGTTCGTGTTGGTGAGAGAATTTAGTCTTTTTTTTGCCTTTTTGACATAAGTATTAGACTTAATTACATTATCATCAACGCTTACATGACGTACCGACCTACTACCTAAATTAACTATTCAATTCGTTAACTATGGATCATATATAATAGATCACATTGTGATAGTCGTGGTACAGAGGTACAGGGTTCACGCAGTTCGATTCCTCCTTTCTTGGGGTATTAACACTTTATTCTTATTTTCATTTTTATAAAGACACGGCGTTGAACTCCGCCACTCAACATCTAGAAGAAACAGAATATACCAGCATTTATTAGTCTAGTGCGTGTAAGCAAATTGTGTATTTTATATCTGAAGTACTCATAAGTAGGTGATTAATATGAGAAGACCAGAAGGCCGTCGGAGCGCAGAGGCACAGTATGCTTGTAAACGCGTAGTTTGTGGGTTTAAGTCCCATTCGATGAGAATAAAGAATAAATTAAATGAATAAAAAAAAGGATCTTCATGTTCTTCGTCCTGGAAACAAGATAAAAAAGAAAATCAAATTATTTAAGAACAATACTAATAAGTAATAAGGAATATTTTCTAAGAAAAATATTAAAATCCTATGGGTTTTTAGGAAAAAAATAACCGAAGTCCCAAGGAAGTTCATGTGAAAAATCCTATTTCTCATAAAAGTGCTAACTGTGTTTCGGGGTCAGACAAGTGGTGTATTATTTATGACCATTCCTTTTCAGATGGTCCACTCGGGTGCAGCTATGATATGTATACTTATATAAATATAACATATGTTATCAGATCTTCTCAGTTCTCTGCTTAATGAAAATCTAGAAAAGTGTCGTACCACTAGATTCATCCGGTGTCCACCCTGCCATGTGCGGGATAAAGGGTGAAGCCAAAAAAAATTATATACACTTGTTAAGAGAGTCTTTATTATATTTTTTAATTAATAATTATTATTAACAAAAATAGCAGACAAGCCATACGACAGTTAATAGATTCGATAAAAAGTTCCTTTGGCAACTTAATTATGTGTCTCTCGTAGTTATTTGACTGAGGTAAAAGCTAATTATAAATAATAGATGGGTGGCTAAAATCAAATACAATTGTATATAGCTAATTATCAGATTGTATCTAAATTAATAACTAAATTAAATGAAAGTAATTATAACTAAAATGTACACTTAAATGCTTTATATTAAATATTCATAATTATTAAGGCATTAATTCATTATAAAATGAAATATAATACAAATAATATCATAAATTATAATATCATATTTTATTTTAAATTTTCAGGCCATTATTTAGATTAAGACCAGTTTCAAGTACTTTCTGCCCATTTTAGGGAACTCGCGGGCTAATGTTTTTTATATAGAGTAGAAGTCGAACCTAAAATTGTAGTAATTATATCCAGACGCTGTGCCACTGGACCAAGACGAACTAAATGATGTTTATTCAATGCAAGTATAACTAGAAATATTTTACTTCTTAACATTTGTGTTCGCACGAGTTATTTAATGACATTTGTACTATTTATACGAAGCGCACAATTACATACAATTTAAAAGTCATTTGCTGACTGTACCGATTGGTTATATAATTTATTTCAACATTTTTAAACTATTTATTGTTTATTTTTTTTTATTTTTCTAATAAGGAAGCTACGTAATAAAAGATTCATATAAAATTTTATGAAGCCAATTTGTTAAAAATAATAGCGAAAACTTAAGCTTTAAGAAGGCTATAAGAAATATTATGTTATAAAAGCAGACGTTTCCTAGAACAAATATTAATTTTAATAAAAAACGGACTAGCGAGTACGTAACTATTGCTTGGAGCAAGATTACGCGGTCGTCTTGAAATGAAAGAATTTAAAATTTTATTTAAATATATGTTTGTTACTTTAAAAATACGAAATATATATAATTAAGAAATATACTAATATACTATTTGATTGTCCGTATGATTTATTGTACAAGACAAGACAAAAGGTAAATAAAATTAGTCTATATAAAACAATTTAAAGGGATTTATCGCGTATATTAACATTTCTTTATGAAACCCGACGTTTCGAATACTTTGCCGTAGTCGGAGTAAATACGTCGATAAATGTTAATATACGCGATAAAATCGCTTAAATTGTTTTATTTAAAATGTATAAAAATCGCGAAAATCAAAGAACTTATTAAAATTAGACTAGTTTAACAATTAAAAAAACTTGACCATCAGATACATGGTATGCTTTAATAAGTAAATTTGAAGGTCAAGTACTTGCAAATTTTAAGCTTAGAAAAAACTACTAAGTATATGCAAAAAATGTTTTAAGTAAGGTAAACGACGCTACTACAAATGAGCTGTTTCTTTTTATTTTTCAAACATCATTGTGGTTATTACAAAACTCATTTAGAATTCTAAGCTAATAATTTTTTTCTAATGTTAACATTAGCTCATGGTACTTTATACCTGTTATATTATATATATATATATATATATATATATATATATATATATATATATATATATATATATATATATATATATATATATATATATATATATATATATATATATATATATATATATATATATATATATATATATATATATATATATATATATATATATATATATATATATATATATATATATATATATATATATATATATACATATATATATATATATATCTTTAAACATATGTAATGCATCAAATAATGTAAAACAAATATTAAAACACTCAAACATATAATAACAAACAAATACGAATGTTACTAAATCATTTTGATAGTTCAATATGCGAGGTAACAACAAATTATAATTGGTGGTCCAGTCTAGGTGGTCTGTAAAAAAATAATGAATCCAGCCGTCGCGTCTGTACGGATTTTCTCATTTAAAATTAATGTGAGAGAAAGATAGCGCTCCATAACGCGTTGGGATATAATCATCTTTACATTTGCGTTGCCACTACGCCCCTAAAGTATAAAAATTAAATTAAACAAGACTGGTTCTTTGAAGTAAACATTTGTAGAGCTATATATCGTTGTTGTTCTGTTGGAAATGTGTGTTGGTTTTTTCGACTAATAATATTCAACCAAATATTAATGAACTCTTATTTTGAAACTTCTCACTTTATCCATATAGTGCCTACGAAAGTGGAGACTCTAAATAATTATATATTACTGTTATCTTCTAGCCTTCTGACTACTTTTTTAAAACACTTTAAAAAAGGCTGTGTAAAGTAAAGTGTTTTTAAGTAATGCCAGCAACAAGGCCATAATTTATTGACTTACTACATTCAAACTATTGTCAAAACACTCTGTTCTTTTTCCGGACTAGAGGCATTGCGTGTTGAGTGGTGTTGTAATAAAAAGTCATATATTTTTTTTAATTATCTATTCTTCCATTATGTAGAGTACAATATATTTAAATCTCAATCTCGACTTATTTCTAAATCATGACCAGTTCCTTATTAAAATGAACTTTATAAGAAAAGACGAGCATATGTTTCCAAGAACTTATGCCTGATGAGAACTTATGTCCGTCTAGGGCCATTAGAGACAACTTATGTTTATTAATTAACATAGAAATGTAGCAGTTTAAATTTTATATTTCTTTAACAATCTTTGTTCCACTTCAAATTAAGGCAGCTACACACTTTGAAGGGTACACGTTCAAATTGCAAATATTTTATTTTATTATTATTTAGATAGATAGATCTATCTTGTGTCTAAATAAAAGATAGATAGATCTTTATTTATGAACTTTTGTTATTTTCTTGAATTTAAAGAAACAGCATATGAGAAAGTGGGGACGGAGTAAGCAGGGACTAAGTAACGGAGTGTCTTAACACTAGGTTCTTATGGTTCCTGCAGTTCCCTCTGCCTACCCTGCCCTGTGCGGGATAAAGCGTGAAGCTGAGAGAGAAAAAAGCATATGATCAGCAGTTGCAGCTTCATTCACAGTAAAAAAAGAAAAACAATTAAATTATTTGTATTTACTATTCGTTGTTACTTATATGGAATTGGCTTTTTATTTGTTTGAAGAATTTCCTTGAAATGATGATGAAATTATAATATTAAGTGATGAAATTATTGTATTATTATATTGAAAAACTTGTATTTTTTAGCATATTCTAGTATAAATTAAAACTAATACGACTATTATATAGCCGGAGACTTTAGAACCATTTTATATAAAGCTTTCAGTATAAATTGCTTGAATAAATAAATATTTTATACATATTTATATTCGATAACAGTTATTAAAATGAGAAAAAAACTTTTTTTGTAGAAAATGAAAACAGAGCCGAAATGTCGGTTATTTCATTTGAAATTATATACGAAAAGTCTGTGTATAAAATTTGTAAACCTCTATACAACTTACAACCTAGTCCATTCAGTTTTTTGTATATAAGATCTTAAAACCTCTAGTTTACCGGAAATTACGATTATGGATTTTATCCTTCAAAAGTCATCTCCATTACCGACTTAGATCGCTGGTAAACTATTTTCTCATGTTTCTTTTTTTAAATATTTTTACCAATACCTAGAAAATGAAAACAAAGCCGAAATGTCGGTTATTTCATTTGAAATTATATACGAAAAGTCTGTGTATAAAATTTGTAAACCTCTATACAACTTACAACCTAGTCCATTCAGTTTTTTGTATATAAGATCTTAAAACCTCTAGTTTACCGGAAATTACGATTATGGATTTTATCCTTCAAAAGTCATCTCCATTACCGACTTAGATCGCTGGTAAACTATTTTCTCATGTTTCTTTTTTTAAATATTTTTACCAATACCTAGAAAATGAAAACAAAGCCGAAATCTTTATTTATGAACTTTTGTTATTTTCTTGAATTTAAAGAAACAGCATATGAGAAAGTGGGGACGGAGTAAGCAGGGACTAAGTAACGGAGTGTCTTAACACTAGGTTCTTATGGTTCCTGCAGTTCCCTCTGCCTACCCTGCCCTGTGCGGGATAAAGCGTGAAGCTGAGAGAGAAAAAAGCATATGATCAGCAGTTGCAGCTTCATTCACAGTAAAAAAAGAAAAACAATTAAATTATTTGTATTTACTATTCGTTGTTACTTATATGGAATTGGCTTTTTATTTGTTTGAAGAATTTCCTTGAAATGATGATGAAATTATAATATTAAGTGATGAAATTATTGTATTATTATATTGAAAAACTTGTATTTTTTAGCATATTCTAGTATAAATTAAAACTAATACGACTATTATATAGCCGGAGACTTTAGAACCATTTTATATAAAGCTTTCAGTATAAATTGCTTGAATAAATAAATATTTTATACATATTTATATTCGATAACAGTTATTAAAATGAGAAAAAAACTTTTTTTGTAGAAAATGAAAACAGAGCCGAAATGTCGGTTATTTCATTTGAAATTATATACGAAAAGTCTGTGTATAAAATTTGTAAACCTCTATACAACTTACAACCTAGTCCATTCAGTTTTTTGTATATAAGATCTTAAAACCTCTAGTTTACCGGAAATTACGATTATGGATTTTATCCTTCAAAAGTCATCTCCATTACCGACTTAGATCGCTGGTAAACTATTTTCTCATGTTTCTTTTTTTAAATATTTTTACCAATACCTAGAAAATGAAAACAAAGCCGAAATGTCGGTTATTTCATTTGAAATTATATACGAAAAGTCTGTGTATAAAATTTGTAAACCTCTATACAACTTACAACCTAGTCCATTCAGTTTTTTGTATATAAGATCTTAAAACCTCTAGTTTACCGGAAATTACGATTATGGATTTTATCCTTCAAAAGTCATCTCCATTACCGACTTAGATCGCTGGTAAACTATTTTCTCATGTTTCTTTTTTTAAATATTTTTACCAATACCTAGAAAATGAAAACAAAGCCGAAATGTCGGTTATTTCATTTGAAATTATATACGAAAAGTCTGTGTATAAAATTTGTAAACCTCTATACAACTTACAACCTAGTCCATTCAGTTTTTTGTATATAAGATCTTAAAACCTCTAGTTTACCGGAAATTACGATTATGGATTTTATCCTTCAAAAGTCATCTCCATTACCGACTTAGATCGCTGGTAAACTATTTTCTCATGTTTCTTTTTTTAAATATTTTTACTAATACCTAGAGGTGCAGAAATAAGCAGAAAGAAATTAGAATTAAGCCACTCCGCTCTTTACGAACGCACAATCTTCAACAACACTCAAAAACACCTGCACCACTGTGACAATGGTACTCAGTTTTAATAACTTAAAATTCATTTTAAGGTGTTATTTCAAATACTTTTTTGCAACGTAAAGTATTATTTTCATAGTACATATATATATATATATATATATATATATATATATATATATATATATATATATATATATATATATATATATATATATATATATATATATATATATATATATATATATATATATATATATATATATATATATATATATATATATATATATATATATATATATATATATATATATATTTCTTATAGTAACCAAAAATCTTAAAGTAAATTTCAGGCTGTATTACAATATGTTGTGATTTCCACTTCCACTTTTATTTAAACAATTTTAACACAAAATCAATTACAAATCGTATGGAGAAACAAGAGAGCAAAGAAAACTTCATTGGGTTGTACAACATTATGTTTTTTATACTATGTGAACTTTACATTTCATTTATTGTCCTAGGAAATAAATAACTAAACAAAAATCATATTTGAATCCACAATCATCTAAGACAACCAGACTAACATAACAACGTAACCTCAAATATCGAACATGCAACTTGTTACTGCTTTAATACATATGCATGACGCAAAGCTGAGATTCTGATTTATTGAAACGATGATATAGACATTTAAGTTATTTCTAAAGTGTGTCAGTACAACATATTTTAACAGGCTATTTTAATCGTTTTTTTGTGTAATGCACCTGCCTTTATGACACGATAATGAAAAATGTATTGCTGTATTAAATAGAATGAACGTTTCTTATTTAAAAATATTCATAGTCACTACAAAGCTTTCAAAATATATGAATTATATTTCTTGAATTTTAAAATTTTGTTTAGGTTAACTGTGTTTGATTCTACAATACCCATAGAAATAAAACTTTGTTTGCTGTTGGGTATTGTAATAATATATACAACGATTGTATTTAAATTAAAGTACAACGAAAATGTGAAATAAAGAAGATCGTCGTGGCGCAGAGTCTACCTGTAAACGCAATGGTTTTAGAGTTCGATTCCCACTCGGAGAAGATGGATTTTTCTATTTCTAATTTCTTCGCTCTAGAAACTAGGCAAAAGAGCAGCGTTGACTTCTGCCATTCAACACGCAATGCCTCGAAAAAGGCGGAAAGCGGTGAAAGTAGGATCTTATGGTTCCTGTAGTTCTCTCTGCCGATCCTGGCTTGTGCGGGATAAAGCGTGCAGCTAAAGCATGTTAAATTTTTTTTTCGTTTAGACGGCCATTTATTTATTTAAATGTTTACTGTAGTATAGCATAAAGATGATTAGTTGTGTTAAAAAAAACTACTTCTTCGTCATAATGAGACAAGATCACATTCAGTTGCACAGAATTCTGTATACTGTTACTGACATGGCAACTACTGGCACAAACCGAATTTACATACGAATATCTAGAGCTTGATAATACAAGCTGGAGATACTATGTGGCCATATATTTGACACTGCGCGTGATGGCGCATTCACGTCATGTGAAAGTAGTACGAACAAGTCAACGTGTGTTTACTAGAGAAAATAAATGCATTATTTATATAGTACTGATATTGAATTTTAGTAATTTAAAAACACACACACACACACACACACACACACACACATATATATATATAAATATATATATATATATATATATATATATATATATATATATATATATATATATATATATATATATATATATATATATATATATATATATATATATATATATATATATATATATATATATATATATATATATATATATATATATATATATATATATATATATATATATATATATATATATATATATATATATATATATATATATATATATATATATATATCCCATATTGCTTTCCTCCTTTAACCTTAGCACGAATATCCCACTTGCTACCCAGCTACTTGTACGTACGTACGTGTTAAATAACTTTAGACGAGGGTTTTCTGTACAATATAAATTTATATATAAAATATTTCATCAAAAATTAACTATGGCAGAACAAAAGCAACTTGTTCTGAAATTTACATCTTCTAACTACTAGTATTTAATTAACTGGAGTACCTAACAGTTAACGAGAACTTGTGGTTCGACCCCATCTACGATGCTCTCCACTAACTGAACTGTTAACTCTTACCAAGAAACTCGTGGCCTTGTTTCACCTAGCTTCATTAACTTTGCCAAGGCTGAAAACATTAGTAATAGTAATAAAAACTAAAAGAGTAGTAGGCGTAACTTTATTTAGTATTTCGTAAAATTACTCAAACGTTTTGCTTAACTCGAACAAACTTGATTATTTTGTAGCCGCTACTAAATTGCTTGAAAGATTTCGTTTCGACGGAATTTCCCTTTTGGTAAAACAAAAACAGAAGGTGTTTATATAAAAACGTTGTTAAAATGTTAATTATTATATATTAATTAAAAACTTAATCTTAAATCCAAATTGTAGAAAGTATATCATATTAAATGAGTCAAGTAAAATGTACACAAATGTTCAAGATGAGCGAGAGAGTGTCTATAGGTTATAGAAAAATTTAAGGTTATAAAAAAAGGTCTTATAGAAAAATTGACGAGTAATTTCCAATTACCTATAAGGGGAAGTGTAGGTAATAAGGATTTTAAGTAGGAATTAAAACTAATAAACATTTTTTCACTATATTGCAGTCATAATAAAAGTAAGACCTTGCATTAACTTACGATAGTATATATAAGCACGCTTATCTAATGACTATCTATATAATCATTAATAAAAAATGCAAGCAATATTGTCCATATTTTCTCTTTTAAACATTTTAAATTATATAATAATAATATAAATATTAATCATTCAAAACGTGAACTTTGTTTGAGTATAAGAACTTTTTTCACACTTTTTGCTTAGATTACCCCACGCTCCTCTATGATAATCATGTAAAACATTAGCCACAGTGGGTATTGCAACTCCGTATATTTTGATAAAATGTTAGCTATATTATTAAAAAACGATAGGTTACAAGTTCCACGTTTCTCAAATCTTGATATATACAAAGAAATTGTTAAAAATTAATTTTATGCTATAAATATCTACTTACACAAAATCTTATTATGTAAATATTAATGTGACTATTCTACTTAACTGATTTGTATCAAAAAATATTAAGTTGTTATATTATATTGTCATGCTATATCACGTTCATAGCAGAGTATGCAGATAAAATCGCAGGATCTATGTGAAGCTAGTGTTAAGACACTCCGTTCTCCGCTTTTTCGAGATACTGCATGTTTAGTGATGAAATTAGTATGTAGTTGCCAGAGCGAAATGAACATGAAAAATCTATCTTCCTCGAGTGGTAATCGAACCCACAAACCGTCGCGTTAACAGGCAGACGTTACGCCTCTGCGCCACGACAGTTGAGTAATTATTATAAAAACAAATTGTCCTATATGTACGTAATCGTGAGAGTAAAATGTTAAATGAGACATATAATCAACAGTGGTAAATCGTATCACGTTGTTAATTAGGCTAAAGTAACCGGTACAACGAAACCAATCAATATCTTATTAAAATAATACAGTGGAACAGCATCTCACTGCAATTGTATTTCTGTGATACATTGTATTTACTACTTCAGTTTAGTTAAAAATATTACAATAAATATTTAACAAATAGCATTTTTACATACCAGCAATAATTATTAATATTGTTTATTGCATTTATACCAAAATATCATTATCAAAGGTGGACTTATCCCTATAACAGATTTCTTCCAGCCGACCTGTGAAAGTGAGTGAAAGCAGAATGTACGAGAAGGCAGATAAACCCTTATTTCCTTAATTTTTTTCTATAAATGTCCTTGTAAATATATTGTCAATTTCTAATAACTGTAACTTAAAGTAAGGCAGCGCGGAGTTTCGTATTTAAAATTAAATTAATTTTGTTAACTTTATATTTGAAACATAGTAGGTGTCTGTTTATGCAAGGACGCCAAAACTTTTACGTTTGCACAATTGCAGTGTAACTATATAACACATTTTGTATAAATTTTATATATTTATTTAATATTAGTATTTAAATAAAATATATATTTTAAAATAATATGTTTTATATTTATAAATATGCAATAGAAAAAACATGCAACACGTTTGACAGCAGCGCCACAGAAGCCGGCGATTTCATCAAAAGTATGATTATCATTCTGTAACGTCTTTGCCCTCATTATTGTCATTATTTTAGCATCATTAAAAAATCCCACGGCTGCTGTTTACCGCAAAGATGTTTATAAAAAAGGAAAAGAAGAGCCAAACGTAAGGAAATATTCAATTATAAATCATAATGTTTAATGAATGGTGATTTAGTGGAAATGAAATTTGAGGCCGACTTACTTGGGGAAGCTTATTTAGTAAATTTACGTAGGTTTTAGAATAAAAACAAGTTAAATAAATATATCTAAAAGATATAATTAGAAAGTCATAAAGGACCGTCGTGGCGCGTAGAGTCTATCTGTACACGATGGTTTGAGGATTCCATTCCCACTTGGGCAAGATGGATTTTTCTATTTCCATTTTCTTCACTCTGGCAACTAGACAGAGCGTGGCGTTGAGTTCCGCCACTGAACGCACAATGCCTCAAAAAAAAGGCGGAAAGCCGGGAGGGAGAAGGCAAGGAGCAACGGAGTGTCTTAACACTAGGTTCCTATTGTGCTTCCAGTTCCCTCTGCCTACCCTATCACGTGCGGGATAAAGCGTGAAGCTAAAAAAAATACAATATTTTTTTATATCCTGGATCTGGTATAATCCATGCTCTATATGAGAACAATACATATGTTACACAATCTTTAATTATGAGGGTCGCGTCGCTTGATTCAAATAATGTCAACATTTGCGCGTGGTTGACTACGAGTATGTTATGCTCTGATTAGGTCTGTGGCACTGTATTTGCAGTGAATTGTCAAGTAAATACTTTATAACAATTTTACGTTTAAAATTAATTTAAACTGAAAGCTACACTGTATATATGCGACAAATATATAGAATATATAATATAGAATATATAATATGGTTTACATACAATTTGTATATTAAAAGTAAGTATGACGACCGTCGTGGCGCGGAGGCACAACGTCTAACCCGTAACGCAACGGTTTCTGGTTTCGATCCCCAGTCAGGGAGGATAGATTTTTCTATTTCCGTTTTCTTCGCTCTGGCAAGTAGGGAAAGCGTAGCGTTGAGTTCCGCCACTTAACATGCAATGCCTCGAAAAAAGACAGAAAGGGGACGGAGAAAGTAGGGACTAAGAACGGAATGTCATAACACTACATTTCCTACATTTCTTGCAGTTCCCTCGACTTACCCAGCCATGTGTGGGATAAAAACGTGAAGCTAAAAAAAGTAAATATATAAATAGTGTAATAAATTAACAAAAATCACAGCAGAGATTCAGATTAAAATACAGAAGAACGACAAACTTATCTTTCTATTTTATAAAAAGACTGTCGCTACTATCATTATGGTAATTTAATTATTCTAGTACCTAATATAATCACAAAATAATATATTTTCTTTAAAAATAATTTCATAGTAAATTGGCAAAGATTGTAAAGCAAAATGAAGTTGCCGAGGCAACAAGCTATGAATATAAAAATGTTGTAAATATTCTTGTCGCTTTAGGCTTTCGCAGCCAAATAGTACCGAAGGGAAGACGTTTTCCACTGACCATTACTTTTAGTTAAGGAGAAGTATCGTAAGTCGTAAAAGATAACAATATACACATACATTATTTAACGAAGACTGTCGTGGCGTATAGGCGCAGCGTGTCTCTAATCGCGACGGCTCGTGAATTCGATTCCGGCATGATCCGGTAGGATTGATTATATCATCTTCATTTTGTATTCAATGCCTCGAAAGGCGATTCCTTCGATTCTCTCTGTCTACCCTGGTACGAGCTTGATAAAGCGTGAAGCGAATTATTTTATTTAATTTTTATATAACTAATAGATATTTCAAAAGATGATATAAAAATCACAATGGCGTAGTGGGATTGCTGTAATCAGACTGTAAATGAACTTAGGAACGAACTTAGGAATTTATTTTCATGTCCCTGCTAAACAAGAGTAAGAGTGATGTTGTTTTTCGAACTTTCAATAACACATAGCATATGAATCAAAACATTTAAATTATATAATAAAATTGTTATAATTGTATGTCATTCAACAAATAGTAATTTTTAGTAAATAATCTAAATGATCTAATTAAATTCATTGAATCACTATTTTAAACCATGTGTCAAAGCCTTCTAAATATAGAAAGACTATCCGTCTTTTCGACACGGCCAAAAAAATGATATACATAGGTACAAAAAAGCCAATTTTACGTGAACCGTCATTTTATTAGCGTCTGTCAATCAGGTAGTAATTCTGTCATGTTGCGAGCCTTAATGAGGGTGACAATGGACACGGGCTGGAAGCTTTCGCGCCCCATTCAATACATTAATGAGTCTATAAATATTACAATATCCTTTGTCTTTTCTATTAGGTACTTGGCTTAAATTTTTAATTTTTTTTAGCTTTACATTTCTCCCGCATATTGCTCAAAGTAAGCAGTGAGCTTAAACTCTTTGCTTTCCATTTGCTGTAAAAGTTTTGTGAGATGAGAAATGTGATTTTATATCGCTATTAGTATTTTAGACCGGGAAAGATATATTTACAGTCCATCTGTCACCAGATTACTTGGTAATTCGAGTAAATGTATAATTTGATATAATTCAATTCAGTTTCTTGGTTATTTTGAAACTTTTTGGATTTTATTAGCTTCACGCTTTATCCCGCACATGGGCAGGGTAGGCAGAGGGAACTGCAGGAACCATACGAACCTAGTGTTAAGACACTCCGTTGCTTAGTCCCTGCTTTTATCCGTCCCCGCTTTCCGCCATTTTCGAGGCATTGCGTGTTGAGTGGCGGAACTCAACGCCGCTCTTTGCCTAGTTTGCCAGAGCGAAGAAAATGGAAATAGAAAAATCCATCTTCTCCGACTGGGGATCGAACCCAGTAACCGTCGCGTTACAGGCAGACGTTGCGCCTCTGCGCCACTTTGAGCGAATTGGTACTTAGGATGTACTAAGCCCTAGATCTAGTCATTACTTGCACTTCAACGTCTCTGCAACTGAAATTGCATTAGAGATTCCTACTCTACTGTAAATAATCTATATCTATATTAATATTACAAAGAGGTAAAATTTGTTTGACTGTAATGAATATGCTCAAAAACTATTGGACTGATTTTAAAATTTATTTCACCATTTTTAAGCTACATTATCCACGAGTAACAGCTATATTTTAGTTTGGAAAAAATAGGGTTCCGTAACATATTTGGGTTTTTCGGAAAGAAGCTATAAAAATCAACAAGAAAAGTTACTTTTTTTGTATACGCTGCCTAAACTACAGAACATAGAACCATAAAATGTTTTAATTAATAGCAGATCTTATAAATATCTATAAAAAAAGTTTGTCGAGTGAGGCACAACAACCATGTTTTATCTAAAAATCTTGATTGTTTTTAACCTTTCCTTTTACACGCGTTTATTTTACTAACGCTAATAATCCTTATAAAAAAATTATTTCATCACTAAATATTTACATAATATAGTTTATTTACATAATATTTGGTCTTTGAATGATTAAAATTGGATACTTTGTTTTGAAGTTATAGTGAAAATAAAATATTACAATTTCTACAGAACCACAACCACCAATCCACAGAAAGACAATCTGTGCAGCCTGCGGATGATGACTGTCGTCGTTGATATTAGTGTCGGTGTCTGTGAATTGACCTTGGAATCATCTTGCTGATCGTGTTTTTCTTGGGTAGGCTTTTTGAAGCGGTAACCGACACATACGCGGGCGGAGCCGCGGGCATCCGCTAGTATATAATATTTATACAAACCATACTATAAATACAAATAAAATAACAATTAGGATGGGATAACTTACTACGCCATTGTGTTAACAGAATCGCGCTGTGCCCCTAATTCGATAAACAGAACATTTAGGGCGTCCGTTCAGTAACGACATTACACCACAAGCCGAGATAATAGCCGGACATTTCTCGTTTACATCTTTTATCCCATAACTAATTTGCGCAATTCAAAGAAACACGTACGGTGTATTCATTTTTATTTATACTGTCATTTTGTCAATTATTAGTGCTACTTTGAGATGATATTTGACATTTAACTGCGGATTTTCATTTATTTTTATATTAAAGTATTTTTTGAGGACCGTCGTGGCGCAGAGGCGTAACGTCTGCCTGTAACGCGACGGTTTCTGGGTCCGATTCCCAGTCGGGGAAGATAGATTTTTCTATTTCCATTTTCTTCACTCTGGTAAACTACACAAAGCGCGGCGTTGAGTTCCGCCACTCAACACGCAATGCCTCGAAAAAAGGCGGAAAGTGGGGACGGAGAAAGCAGGGACTAAGCAACGGGGTGTCTTAACACTAGGTTCCAATAGTTCCTGCAGTTCCCTGCCATAATAAGCCTTGAAAATAATTAAATAACCTTAGCCACCATTCAATCTATCCAGACTCTACTTTTACTATTTAAAACTATATATAGTTAATATTTATATATATTGTTTTTTTCTTATCTTTGTTAAGAACGTTACGTTAACGTTTTAACATTCTCCCATAGGGCTATATCACATACTATAGTAGGCTACCAACAACAAAGTGTCTTCACACCTAGTCCTATTTATGTTTTGCATATATGTATATATGCAAAACATAAATCAGGTTCGTTATTTTCCTCGAAGTCTTTTTGCGCAAGATATCATTCCTGGGCTTAAAGTGAAATATTATAAAGATTCACGTATATTTTTTTGTAAGAAACGAAAAGTCTCAAATGTTAAGCTGGCTTTATTACGTTGTAGATCTTCCGAGTAGATACGCTTGTATACGTTCTGGCTAAATAAAAACTGCGTCCTCTTATATATATATATTTATATATTGTGTTTTTGTAATCTAAAGCTGGTTGTTAAAATATTAAATTTATACTTAAATTGTACACTACTAAATACAAATAATTTATATAAGCGTCCATCCATCCACAGTGTAGGAATTTCTGCCTTAAAGATGACTATAAATACATACTTTAAATTATACCTATTTAATATCTAAGATAAGTAAAACAGGTACACAAGTTACATAGAAAATCGGTACCTAAACAATTTTGGTGTAGCGTCTGTAACCTACTTAGGGCACTTGGAATATCATAGTCCGAATGGACACCGAATGTCACACGCAGGCTGAAAACTAATAAACTTCTAATTTATTGCTGTTATACGACGAACTATTATAGTTTTTTCTATATTCTATATTTCGAAGATTAACAATTTTACCAAGCACTAAAGATTTGCCGCGGCTTTGCCCGTTTGAAAGAAATTTTTAGGCTTATTATTAACTACTTACGAAACAATAAAGCTTATTTAAAATAATGGGTACAAGTGAAAAGTATCACTTAATATACCCAATTTTATTTGGGTGGAAGGTTATAAACACCTTGGGCGACATGTTCGTTCGCGGTAAACTGTGTTTTTGCCGCGTAAATCTCATGGGATTTCCAGGACAAAAAGTATGTTGCTATATTACTAGCAAACTTATTGTCTGTCGCTCCACAACTTTTTGTAATAAATTTTTCTAAAATATTTTAGTAAATGTCGTCAAATCGACTTAGCTATTGCTGCCCGCTATATAACTATGGCAGTGAAACGTGGATATTGCAGAAGAAGAATGTAGAAAGTAGGAGATGTGATCTCTACGGTTATACGGAGTCAGCTTAACTGACCGAATTTGTAAGGAAGGATGGTAGGTACCAGAGAGGATATCATAGTGAGACAAGTCGAAAGAATGACAGAACGGTAAAAAAGATGTATGAATCAAAAACGGAGTGGTAAGAGAGGTGAGGGGAGACCTCGTTTGACTTTCGATAACACTGTAGTAAAGATGCTGGAGCAAGGTCACGTAAAATAAAAAGCATGAGGATACCCCGGAAAGCCTATATGAAGAGGCTAATGACAAGGCGATAAAAGTATTGAAAGAAGGAATTTTAATGAAAGCATTTAGAGCTCCATTGTCTCTGATTACCTCTCTATGCATAAGACATGAAGCTATGTAAGCCGATAATCTGAAATTTTGATTCATCACTCCAAAGTACATGTTTCCTTTTTTTTGTAAAGTTATTATGTGTTTTATCCCATTCTAGTCTATTTTTCTTATGATAAGTTTTTAATTTTCGTTTCATGGCAGCAACACATCTTCTTAGACCCATATTTAAAAGACGTCGTTTAACAGTTATCGCTGAGATGGGTTTATTTATTTCGGGTTGTTTTTATACCTACAGTGACTTTGGTGCTTTTAAGCGTCGATTCCGTTTAGACAAAACTCTGATGAAGTAGTTGTCTCGCTTTTTCTGTTTTAGTTTTTCCCGGTATCTTGCTCTTTAGCAAAAGTGTAGAGCACACATTTACAACTAATTCCGAATCTCCTTGTGATTTGACGTTCACTGTACCCTTATTCACGAAGAGTACAAATAGAATATATAGCAATCAATAATTTATGTATGAATGCAATGCTGCATTGCGAGTGGTAATGCTCAAATGCTACTAAATATAACCCAAAAAGTTAAAATTAATAAAGATTATATATTATATATATATAATCTTTATTAATTTTAACTTTTATATATATATATATATATATATATATATATATATATATATATATATATATATATATATATATATATATATATATATATATATATATATATATATATATATATATATATATATATATATATATATATATATATATATATATATATATATATATATATATATATATATATATATATATATGACAGACAATTGTCTATAAAAAGGAATAATGAAAACTGAAAATAACTATATATTATATAATATTTTACACTTAGTAACACTTATTAGGAAAAAACCAAATACGTTCCATACTTTGGACAGTACTTCTAAAAATTTGTTCACTCCTACAATAGCTTAAACGTTATTCTAGATTGGTTATATAAATAACATGAGCGATTTCTCTAGGGAATTATTAAATTATGAACTTCAGAAATACAATTATGGATAGTACAGCAACTCGCCACCCTCATCTCGAGTAATGAATATTAATAGCAAGATGTATTCCTTTCACACCTGTCTACGTGACAACTAACATATATGATATTTATGTCACTTGATTTGATACGTACAATCATTGTGTGTGTTTTTTAAGTTTTTCGCACCTCACTTAATTTAATGTCTTAAAAGACATTCTATGATTTTAAAACTTTAATATAATAAACCTTGGTATGGGATCTAGAATTACTTGACATATTTATATAATACAATTTTGTTTTAATTTAATTTACTTTGGTTGGCATTACATATTATCCTCCGAACCTTACTTACGTGTAACATAAAGAAAACATATACTTATATTTACACAATTTGAAACAACTATTGTTTCCTAGTACCTGTAGGTTCGATATTCACTTAAATTTAAATTTTTTGCCTCTTGTAACAGGATTAAGTGTTGCCTAAATTCCGCAACCAACACGCATTATCTCAAAAATTAGTTATAAAGTCTTAAAAAGCTAAGCTAATATAAGCTTTCTAATGCTAAATAAATATAAATAATGACAAAAATAATAAAATCCATCGTTCAATTTGTATAACTTACAGCAATTTTCTCTATAATATGTAAAAGCATTCTAACAAGTCTTTGGGCAAGGTGTTTTGTACTGTTTATTACTTTGGGGAGGGTGATTACGTCATTTTAATATATAATTTTCCGACACGTTCATATGTTTTACTGCTTTGTTGTTGTTCTTGCTCGGGTATTACGTGGATAAAACTGTCATTGTGTGTTTTACGGTTGATATAAAAGAAGATGTCATGGTAGGCGGATAATTAAAAAAATATACATATTCATAAGTTATCCCAAGAAACCGCCTTGGCGCAATGGGACGACTTATAAATGACAGGACAATCTTGACAAGATGGAGTCGAGACTTACTTGAGAAACTGAAATATATATTATTACTATTTACTGTACCGCTCTATCATATATATATATATATATATATATATATATATATATATATATATATATATATATATATATATATATATATATATATATATATATATATATATATATATATATATATATATATATATACATATATACATATATACATATATATATATATATATATATATATATATATATATATATATATATATATATATATATATATATATATATATATATATATATATATATATATATATATATATATATATATATATATGATAGGACGGTAAAGTTTGTATATATAAAGTTATGCTCATAAGCACTTGTAATTTATTTTAATCATAAAAAGAAAAGCTATTAAGTTGAACACTTATCATATACATGTATATAATATTATGTTGTTTTTCTGTATCTAATGCACAATAGGCTTATTTCTATAGTTGTCGTGTTTGATATATATATATATATATATATATATATATATATATATATATATATATATATATATATATATATATATATATATATATATATATATATATATATATATATATATATATATATATATATATATATATATATATATATATATATATATATATATATATGATAGGACGGTAAAGTTTGTATATATAAAGTTATGCTCATAAGCACTTGTAATTTATTTTAATCATAAAAAGAAAAGCTATTAAGTTGAACACTTATCATATACATGTATATAATATTATGTTGTTTTTCTGTATCTAATGCACAATAGGCTTATTTCTATAGTTGTCGTGTTTGAACAATTTTGGACTGTAAGGCGTTTCGATACGCCCTTCACTGACACCTTTACTTGTCGTTTATGGCGGTAATTACTGACATAATTTGCTATGGCCATTTGAAAATAATTGAACAATTTATATTTTACTACGTAAGAGTCGACTTTGGTGGTATTTTACTTGTAACACTTCTTTTATACTATATACATGAAACGATTTTGATATTTTGTATATAGCGATAAACATAATTAATTTATATATATATATATATATATATATATATATATATATATATATATATATATATATATATATATATATATATATATATATATATATATATATATATATATATATATATATATATATATATATATATATATATATATATATATGTATATATATATATATATATATATATATATATATATATATATATATATATATATATATATATATATATATATATATATATATATATATATATATATATATATATATATATATATATATATATATATATATATATATATATATATATATATATATATATATATATATATATATATATATATATATATATATACTGATAAAAATAATTTGTGTTACCTTGTGATTGGGCGAATTTGAATGTTTGATGGCTTCAATATTTCGTCGTAGTCTAAAGGTGACATCATGGTTTATGGGTGGGATTGTTCGGCAAGTCTGAATTATTTTCATATTCTTTTTTATCTTATCTTTTCTTTTTAGCTTCACGCTTTATCCTGCTCATGGCAGGGTAGGCAGAGGGAACCGCAGGAACCATATGAACCTATTGTTAAGACACTCCGTTGCTTAGTCCCTGCTTTCTCCGTCCCCGCTATCTACTCTTCTTCTTATATCTGGTAACAATGCAAAAGCGCGGAGTTCAGTTCCGCCACTCAATACGCAACCGTCGAAAGGCACAAAACGGAAAATTGGGTCTCGTAATACTAGGTACTCGTAATAACGCGAAAAATAAATTTCATTTAATATCTGCTCTGTCGAAAAATCATGTTGACATGTATATTAAAATTATAAGTTTTTTGAAACATCTTAAAATATTATCTGTTTCTGTTATACTCTACTAGTTATTTTCATATTTCATTCATGTAGTTTAGCTGGACATAATGATCTATAATGTTTCAGGCAATTTTCCTGTCTTAAATTTTGCATACTTCAACGAAGAATGCTTATTCTAGTTTCTTATACGGTACAATATTGCATTGCTTCTTACTATACAATGGTTTTGCATCAGATATGCTTGTCTATTAGTAGATGTGAACATATGTTTATACAAACAGTTAAACCGACAGACATGAGTCATAGATTTATATTTTGCTTGAGTTTCACACCTTGCATCATTTTTTTGTAAAAATATTCAATGGCAAGACACCTTTTTTCTACCGTTTTATTATAATATATTCTTTTTTTTTTCGAAAAATAACATTTAAAAACAATTAAATTACTACAAGAAATCTTTTCCAGCCAACGAATGGATGTGGATACGTTACACTTGTTTGACTTGTTTGACATAATATACAAATTGTAAAATAGATTACATGTATAATTGTAAACTTCAATTAATATAGAAGGTTATTATAAATGTATTTAGATTTTTTTAAAAAAATAATAGAAATGAGGCCAAAACCTTACTAAATTACGTTAATATACAGTTTATAAAATACAATACTAAAAGGCATGACCAACACGACACTCAGCTATTAGTAAAACTGTAAATGAAAATTTATATTAACATAATAATAGAGGTTTAAGGATATTGAGCTAGAAACGAGTTTGTGAGTTTAGTTTTTATAGTTGGAATAACAGATTCTAAACAAAGATGTTGTAAATATTTAATTTGTAATTTGATTCGATACAAATACATTAAGTAACTTTATATGACTAAGCACTTTATTTGAATTGAGATTTACTAAATTATACAACGTAGTTCAATGCCCTATAGGGTAGAGAGGTTAGGCTATAGAGACATAAAATGTGTAGAAAATGAAGGGAACTGGAGGAAATTAAACAGAACAATTATATATAAACATATACTATTACTATGACCCGTGAATACATATATATGTATATTTTTTATTCCACAAAAAATAACATTTAAATTTTACCCTGCAATCTTTCCCTAGGACTTGTACATTTTGTTTGTTCATTTTCAAATGTGATACAAAATCTATGTACTTACTTTCATACTTCTAAGTAAAAAAATAAAATAAGGTACGTATTAACCGCCTTAGGGGATAAATTTCTATTATTTTTTTCTTAGTGCTTACATCACGAAATCAACCTTGTACTTGGAGTCCTGGTTTTGTACTAAATGTCAAGTATTTAGGTACAGTAATTTTGGTAGTGCGTTGATACAGTCAGTATAAAGTTAGTACCAGAGCAATTAGGTTAATTTCGTAAATCTGAATTTTTAGTGACTAAATTAATATTATTTGTAACAGTGTTCAGGCGAAGTTTGTAATTTGTACTATAAAATATTATTAAGGCCAATAGATGAAAATAAAATGCAATAAATATAGCAAATTCCCACTTACTGCTCGACTTCGTTATGGATAGTTTCTTTTCAGCTACACGCTTTATTCCTCATATGTGTCAAGATACTGTGTTGTGGCGAAATCCAACAACGCACCATATTTAACAAACTGAAGAGTGAAAATAATCAATACCTCGAGAAAGATAGACAAGATAAATTCTAAATTTCAAGTGAAAAATATTTTTAAAGCATTGTATTGTAACTCAAGCTCGAAAACTAATAGAAAGCTCAATACTCAAAACTTTTGACACGCAATATTTTAATATACATTAAAATAAATAACAGAGTATAATAGGCATATTGCAAATAATGTAACATTAAATTTCTTTTATAACTACAAAAAGGTTTTATAATATAATGTTTACACATTTAGGTAAATTCTAGGCCATACTAAATAATTATCTATGTATGTATGTATATACTTGTACAGTGACTTGACTTTCTTTTTTAATATAAGGGTTTCTTTAAAAGAAGCAAGGACGGCTTACCGCTTTTTGTCAAGTCACCGAAAAACCAATGTAAATGTTTTCCTACTATTTTTTGGCGAAAAGCTTTTTTCATCTAATAAAAAAACGGAATTTCACTTTTGAACATGGGAATGTTAAACTCTAGTTACTTTTAGACGAACTTTGAGTCTCGACCTCTCTGTTACAAGTAAAGCGCAAGGCTCAGCACGGGATACTTTAAGCTCAGTCCACCAAGAGCTTTTAAGAGAGCAGCACGTTACGCTGCTAGCTGCTAGAGTTCTTAAACGTAAATACGTAGTAATCGACTAGGTGTACAAAAAGATATAATAATAGTGTAATTGACATTATATTAACGTTTGTGTTAGTGAAGTATTAGTGATAGAATATATGTAAAAAAGGACTTTTATTCCAAATAAAAACATCTTGAAACTGTAAGTATTAATAGCAAAATATATATTTAACCTTATTACAAAGTTATAATGTTCGAGATTTCAAAACTTGTCAAACGAATACATTTTGAAATTTGAAAGCCTCTCAAAACTTTGTACTTTTGGTTATTAATTACTCAAACCGACTCCGACCTCCACTCGTGTAGAGCTTATTATATGTTGTAAATAATAAACACACTTGGTTCATATGAAAATGTTATCCTATACGCAATGTAAACGTTTTTAATTACTTTCAAACAATGAAAGGCTTAATTTAAACACAAATTTGATATTTTATGAAATAAAAGTTGTTATGAATTAAAAGGGTTAAGAGATGAAGTTATCCAAAGTAGTTTTTTAATGGAAAATGTAGCAGCGTAAATTTAAATTACTTGTTTTAAATTAATTTATAGTTGCATTATACAGAATTAATTATTTACTTTTGAAATGTTAATATATAAAAAGACTAATGATGTATTAAAATTTTACTTTTCTAGTTATAGCTTAGTTGTAATGTATATGATACAATGACTCAAATACCTCTCGGGGAAATGCTAGGTTTATTAAGTGAGACTTTGGTCGTCGATAGGTAGAATACGACGTATGAAAAATGGATTTAATTTCCTTCGAAAGTTTCGTGCAATTAACATGATGTATAAAATTGATTGTAGTGTAATTTTTGCTGTCATATGATGAAATACGCTTACGCTTACTATTTCTTGTATCCGCTTTACTTTCTTTCTAATTTTTAGTTTCAAAATACAATATTTCGATAAAATAAGAATTATATACTCTGGTGTGGTATATGCCCCCTTAAACATAGTATATACAATTTATGAAAATTCGGTCCCATTGCGTCATAGATTACATATTTTTAATATTTTTTTTCGATTTATTACTAGACGCACTATAAAAACACATTGTCAGTTCAAAAGCCCCATAAGTAAATAACAATTAAGGACAACTTACAAGTATTGCAGTACTTTAGATTTGCGTGAGCGATTACGCGATCAATCTTGTAGTTGATTTTATAAACACTGAACGAGGTATATGCAGTTAGAGCAAATTAATTATTGTAAATTTCAACTTGATATAAAATTATATTTTAAATAATTAGACCTCATACAAAATAATTAATTTAAGCTAAAGACTCACGTGAACAAATACGATTGGAGTTCGATTTATGTTTGTGGAAGTATTATTTTTAATCTGTTGCTCTTCCAAGTCTAAACATGGTATTTTATTCCTGATGGCGAGGAGAGGCATTTATCGAATCTAGATTTTTGGTTTTTTTGTCTTATTCGTAGCAGGATAGGCAGAAGACCAGTAGAACCATGGGAACCTAGTATTGTGACGCTTAGTTCCCAGCTTGCCACTTTATAGGGGATTAATAGCGTGTTGACTGTCAGCACTCAACGCCGCGCTTGCGTATCTCTGCTTATAACATAAAATGTGGCATAAAAATATAAACAAGTAAATAAAGCTCTGCTATTGCATTTGGCTTAGGTATTAGAAATAAAAGTTAAGACGGTTAAAGGTTATTAAATTTTTGCACGTTTTCTACAATACGATATAGAGAATATTTAAACAAGTCAATATAACTTCTCATAACTTATATTTAAAGGAGGAACTCAAGGCCGCACGGAAACAGCATATATATATATATATATATATATATATATATATATATATATATATATATATATATATATATATATATATATATATATATATATATATATATATATATATATATATATATATATATATATATATATAATTAAGTAATATATACATATATATTACTTAATTGAATACTAATATTGCAAGAAAAATAATATTAACATTTAAGTGACTTAAACGAAGTTCAAAAGTAAAAAGTTTTAAATTCTTCTACTCTGCGTTCGCCGAAACTGATCGTTTAAGCGTTACGCTTTTTTTTAGAAGATTGACATTGGATACTGTGAAATTGACTTTTAGAAGTTTTAGCTTAGTCGAAGTTTATAGCGGTACCGTTCATTCCGTTCGATACTATATATTTTCTTTATTCGGCCAGCAACATTTGGCTTGCAAAACGTCAAAATAATTATATTATTTACGTGTATATTTTACTTTAATTAAAAAATATATATATATATATATATATATATATATATATATATATATATATATATATATATATATATATATATATATATATATATATATATATATATATATATATATATATATATATATATATATATATATATATATATATATATATATATATACTTCAGATAATATGTTAATATTACCAGCAAGCCCGATGTTCTATAAAAAAAAGATATTATATGTCAATTACCAACAACAAAAACAATTTATTAACAATTTATATGTCGAAAATGCTATTCATATTACTTCGGCCTACTGCAATCGTGAAACTCGGCATTTACTTTTGTGCTCATACGAATTGAAATTCTCTTTTAACCAACATTCAAATTTTAAAACTGGGAAAATCACAAAAATCAAAATCGAAATATAAATGCGTGCCAATAGCAACGTGCGAAATTTATAATGAGGTACACAATGCACCTATATTATAAAGCTATTGTTGAAAAAAATTAAACATAAAATTCGAAGAAGAAATTCCTTGCAGTATACACGACAGTTATTGATTCAATTCTCATTCGGGGGGTACAAACGTAAATTGAAAATATAATATAATTAGGAAATATGAATATATGATATAGTGAGGTTCTAACACTATATTATTTATTTAAATTCCCCGCTTATATGAACAAAGCGAGACATCACTGATTGTCCGACATTTAAGCAAAAATTGGGTTTGATTGTACTTTGCCTACCCAGTTATTTCAAAAAGCTGTAAAAAAGTTAAAAACCAGCATATTACTTAAGTACAATATTAATTTTATGGATTAAAATAATAACTAAATAAATGCAAAATTCTGTTTAATAATTGTAAGACGCTGTATCCTCTCTGTAATAGACTTTGCCAAATGGAAATGTACGTTAAGGTAAAACTTACGAAGTAGCATCTCTAAAGTGTAGCCACTTGGAACTAATATCCTTATAATATAGCAGCATTAATTTACATATTTATCTACATAGAAACATATAAATTAATGAACTAAAGTAAAATACGCTTTAATACAAAGGGCTTTTTCTCTTGTTGTATTAATTAAAAAATTTATTTCTACCAAAATATTAAAAAATCCTTTTCTTTGCTATGAAATCCCTTTGCCTCTAGTGTTGCTTGTATTTCTAAATTATGGTAGTCTTCACACGACCTGGTTGCCAAAACAATAGTCCTAAACTAGGGCGTTTCAAAGTGTACATTGTTCTCAGGATGACAAAAATAACGTCTAGGCTATATGCATGTTATTTATATTATAAGAAATATTTTATTATCAATTCTCTTTTTATATAAAGTTGACCGCACTATTGATTTACAGAGGGGTCGGAAAATTCGTAAGGAGTTCAATGGAAATTTTCCTTTTCAAAAGATAAACATGTCTCTATGTTGGTATATTAAAATAAGTTTGAATAACATAGGATAAGGCAATGTTGAAAGTTGCTTTTTATATATATATTTTTTTTATAACATATTTTTATTTAAGAAAATAATTGTGTATATTTCTTTATATGTCATGTTATATTCTTTTATATGTCATATTCTTTTTATTATATTTATTTCTGTTTCAATAAAATGTCACCTTTTTCGAACTATTTAGATCTAAATGTTTTATTTTGAGGTTCGTTACTTTTAAAAGTAACAAAAGGAAACCCTCATTGCTTTTTTGCCTGTATATCTGTCTAATTGTGCTTAAAAGATTTTCAAGACTTTTTAGTTTTCATATAGTTTTCGTGGAAATATCAAGCTGAAATTAAAATCAAATAACCAGGCTAAAAGTTCAAGAAAGCAAACAAATCAAACTTCTAATTGGACGCTATAGCAAAGAGATGTCCATTGCGTGCGTACGACGCTTCGTGTTTGCCGTATTTTGTGTGAAATTTGCCGCGTAATCAAAAAGTATTGGTCAAGTACCAACCGTTACCGTTGTTTATTAATTGCCGTTGTTTTAGAATAATTGTATTTGACAAGAATTAGAACTTCCAGTACTCAAAAGTACAAGAATAATCGTTTGCGAAGTTAAATTTGCCAGCTTTTACAATTTACGATTATGAAATCGTTACGAAATACTCGATGTGAGATTCCGATTTCCATATGACCGATTTACAGTAAATATATATTAAATATTGTTGTTACAGTGATATAACTTTAATGTAGCTATCCTTAGGCGAGGTAAGATAGTTGTGGGATCGATCCCCACTCAAAAGAAATAAATTACATTTATTAAGCTCAGATAAATATCTGATTATTTTATATAGTGAATAAGGGATGAATGTTAAAAAATTGGTAATTTTATGCAGACTAGATATTGTGATAGTAACCGACGCTTAACTCATATGATGTAGACACTGGATGTCCTCTGCCTACCCTGCTATATGGAATACAGAAGCATACTAAAAAAAAAACATTTTGGCTCATTTTAGGTACTATACAAGGTTCAAAGACTAGGACAATCTCTTCTAGATATTCTTCTGTTCAATTCCTCTGCACATTGTCTGTTTTTTCGCCAGTAGTCATATATTTATTAATTAAAGTGTAGTGAATTTCATACCGCCACGTCACATTTAATCGAATAATTTTAATTACGTGTACTATCAGGGGACGTGTCACTTTTTGACGTCCAACCATAACAACATTGACAGAATTATTAAATTAACAAAATAACTCATCTTAATTATTTTTTAATTATCTTCAATTATTCTAAGTATTTCGACTAAATTTCGAAGCTTAATTAATGTATATTATTATATTCATAATTTTGTAATATAATTTCTTTTATAAATATAGACATAGCTATATTTACCAAGCAACAGTTGGCTTAGTTATTACCAAGCTCTGTCGTGGTCCAATGGACCCTCAGTTAGAGCAGTTGGAGGAACATAATTCGGTTTGCGTTTTCGGACAATTTGTATGTCTAGTGTATTTAAAGACATTCGTGTTTTGAATATTCTTGAATCGTATTCAAAGTAGAACATGTTTCTTACGTAAAAATTACTTATTAAGAACGACAATAGTTTTAGTATGATACTTATCATTACTGGTAAAACATAAAATAAAAAAATCTTCGTCTCACACCACATTAAGACTTACATACATATACAGTAGAATCCGTTTAGTACGACTTCGCATATAACAACCAACCGTTTTTAGCGACGCAACTATAGACATATGTTTGGTTTCGTATCGAGCCACTATGAAAGTACATTCGTTTATTACGACTCCGCTTATAACGACCGACCGCTTTTAACGACGGAATTCAACGCACATTGTCCGGTTATAACGACGTGCGTCGACGTGTTTACAAACAAATCTAAGTTATAGGTACATTATAGAAGCTATCCCCGCCCCGCGCACCTACCTACCCCATGCATCGCGGACTGTCTGTTTTGTTTATTTTACATTTCCTAATTTGCGGGTGACAAGTGAGTGCGCGTACTAAAATGGCTAAGCGAAAAAGTTTCTCTATTGAAGAAAAAAGTTTTATTTTACAACGTTTAGAAGCTGGCGAGTCGAATGTAACTATTGCGAAGGAACTTGGTGTAAATCACTCGACTATATCCACAATAAAAAAGAATAAACACAAAATAGAACCTTTGTTTAACGCAAACGTTTTAAAACCTAAACGCGTGAGGGAGTCGTCTCAAGAACAAGTTGATGTGGCACTTTTACAGTGGTTTAAGCTGCAACGTAATCGAGGAATACCCGTCAATGGGCCCATGCTTCAAGAAAAGGCAAGTTGTTTTGCTAAAGATTTAAATCTTCTTAACTTTAATTGTTCCGCGAGTTGGATTAGTCGTTTCAAGACTAGACACAATATTGTCGCCGGAAAAATTGCTGGAGAGTCATTGTCGGTTGAACAGAGTGATGTGACAGAGTGGCTAACAAAAGTTTGGCCTAATTTGCGAGCAAAATTTAGTGACGACAACATTTTTAATGCAGACGAAACCGGATTATTCTATAAGCTAACTGCAGATAAAACATTAAAATTTAAAGGTGAAAAATGTTCGGGAGGTAAACTTTCAAAAGACAGAATAACTGTGATGGTAGCAGATAACATGAATGGCACGATAAAAAAAAAGCTGTTAATTATCGGCAAGTCAAAGAACCCCAGATGCTTTAAAAATGTACGATCCCTGACAGTAGATTATGGAAACAATCGCAAGGCATGGATGACGTCTGATATTTTTGTCAAGTGGGTGCGGGACTGGGATCGAGAACTGACTAAACAAAAGAAAAAGATCCTGCTTCTGGTTGATAATTGTCCAGCTCATCCGTCAGTCAGCGACTTGAGAAGCATAACTCTCGTATTCCTGCCTCCTAACACAACATCTACACTACAACCTATGGACCAAGGAATTATTCGGGCGTTAAAGTCTAACTTTCGTAAAAACTTGGTTCTAAAAATTATCGCCAGTCTTGAGGCAAATAAAGACGCCTGTAGCGCCAAAAATCCGAAAATCACCATACTGGATGCCATTCTCATGATATACGATGCCTGGAACAAACTTACGTCAGCAACGATTTCCAACTGTTATAGACACGCTGGATTTGTCCGAGACAGTGCCAGTGTTGCTGCCGACAACGATGATGGTGACGTTGATGATGATGTGCCGCTGTCTGTTTGGGCAAGAGCTCTGAATAAAGGACTTCCGATAGGAAATGAAGAACTTGAACATTATTCTACTATTGATGATGATCTCGTAACGTGTGAGGAGCCGACTGACGAAAATATTGTACAAAATATTATCGTCAACAGTCAAGATAGCGATGATAATAATGACGACTATGGCCAGGAACAAAATTGTAATACTTCAAGTGTATCAGAAGCTCTAAAAGCTGCAGAAGTACTGACTTTGTTTGTGCATTCTAATTTTGAAGACGACAACATGAAAAATATTATGTCTCAATTGCATAATGCAGTCCGTACTTCTTACTATAAAAATAAAAACAAAAACAATCAAAAATTACCGACTTTTTGCAGTAGGTGTTGCGTTGTTTTAAATTACTTATTGATTAATCTCATTTCTTTTCCTTCTTAGTACACTTCTGTACCGTATTTGTATGCATATTATTATATGTGAAATAAATAAATATTTTTAATTCAATGTTTTTTTTTGTCTGTTAGTCACCTTAATACGTATTAATACGTATGTACATAAATTTTGTATATGATTTAAAAAAAAAAAAAAGATTGTTTAGTACGACTTCCGGTTATTACGACGTAATATCACTGGTCCCTTGACCGTCGTTATAACCGGATTCCACTGTATGTTACAGGTAAAAACAATTAAACTAAATGTGCACAGACGGCCTTATATCTAGGCAACCCTGATTAAAAGAATCAATTGAGAATATGTATATATAATTAAACACAAAGTTATTTAAAGCTTATTAGATCAATCCACGGAATACTAAAAAGTTTCTTCTCTCATTATCTTTTTTTATATTTTATTATAGATACAAGCGTGAATTAATTGAATGATCAAAAGTACTGTTCATTTCCATTTTTTTCGCTCTGGCAACTAAGTAAAGCGCGGCGTAGAGTTCCGCCACTTAACACGCGATGTCTCGAAAAATGGCGGAAAGTCGGGAACGGAATTTCTTAACACTAGGTTCCCACGGTTCCTGCTATCCCTTTGCCTACCCTGTAATATGCGGAATGCGGAATAAGAGCGTGAAGTTGTAAAAGAAAATAAATAACTGCTTCTATTCAATTAGTATAATAGACTTATATTTGCTTCTGAAAGTCCTGTTTTTTTTACTTATAATTCATATATGTATAATTCACAATAACATCGAAATATAATGAAATACACAGTAGACATTTTTAAGGCTTCCGAAATCTTGTTTTTGATGAGGTAAAGAAATAGAATATGTTGTTTTTACTTTTTTATAGTAGTCTCGTCTTTGTGTAGTGAATGTACTGTTCTAGGTACTGATAATAAATAAATAAAATAGAAAATCAATATTATCCAGTGTTCAATTCAATTCTACCCTCTTTGATTTTATCTTCATTTAATAACAAAATAGCTTAAGCAATATTCTTATATTGCCTACGCATTATATTTTATATGTTTGGACTTTTTAAATCATCATACGGTGGCAAAACTCCCTTAAAGCACAGAAAGATTGCATTTTATAATGAATGCTATCGCAATCACAAGATATGCTAGCTTTATTGCTTTTTTTTGGGTGAATTTAATCTTATAGGTAATTTTTCGTCGACATAGAATAATAACGTTAATATTTATAATAACATTAATCTAAAAGTTGGAAAGATTAGAGCCACCGGGGCACGGACCCACAATTTGTGGGTTTGATTTAGACTCAGGAGGTGTTGGGTTCCGCCAGAAAAATCTTTGAACGGAGTGTCTTAACACTAAGCTTCCACTTAATAGTTATAGGTTCATAAATAGTTATTACAAACGTATTGTTCCGTTGTTCATTTTATACAAAATGACTGCATACGCCCGCAAATTTGAGTTTGTTAACTTTTACAAGTACAACCCCCATGGTCTATAATTATGAAATTGGTACGGATGCCTAGGTGCGCGCTTTCAGTTTGAATTTAACTAACTATTTTTCTGATATTTTTATTAATAACTTTTTTAGCTTCACGCTACATTATATATATTATAGGCAGAGGGAACTGCTGGAACCATATGAACCTAGTGTTAAGACACACCGTTACTTAGTCCCTGCTTTCCACCTTTTTCGAGGCATTGCGTGTTGAGTGGCGGAACTCAACGCCGCGTCGCGCCTCATTTATTTATAATGTAAACATTAAAGAGATTTTTAGGTAGTTTTTTACTTCTAGATAAATATACTCAAAAAACATATCTTTTTCATAATATTTATTTATTTGTGTTTGAGTTCACCGTATATTCGACTATTAATAGATGCCTGCAGTTTTGTCGGCGTGGTTTTAAGATATACACAATTGTCATTTACTTTATTTATAGTGATCTAAAATTAACATATTTTTTTACATTCACATTTTTTATTCAATTTGTTTTTGTTATTCAAGAGAATAAAATTTAGATTTATAACTTTCCTATGTCAAAATATCCAGCCAATATGTAGCAGAACTCTAAGTTTGAATCAAGAGCCGTTGTTTATGTACCAGAGCGAAGAAAATCATATAAGTATACGAGTGTACTTACTTACCTAAGTGACTCTATGAGATATGTTCTCTAAACCCAGTGACTTTTAAGATTTTTTTGGTAGATCTACTAATCAATTGTGATTTTTGTATCAGGTATTCCAGATGCTACATTTCCAATGTGTATATCAAATCAACGTAAAGTTTTCATTTCGTAGAAATTGTGTTAAAATGCCACCTCTTTATTCCATATAGTTTAGCTGGGCATTACAGTTTTTTGAAGATCTTATATTTTGCTTAATAAACCCCTACGTTATTTAATGTAAACACAATATTTACAATATTATATATTATTTAGAAAAACAGGATTTGTTTTTATTTTTATTACTGAATAGTTGTTTACTGGTATAAGAAAAGAATACAATAATCCGTATACAAGGGACACAAATAAATAAAGCTGTACAAAATACGTAATACGTGGAAAGTTTTATAGGTATCAGTATAAATAATGTTCTCCAGATGAGAGTAGATTAGATAAGATGGCGATAGATCTTCAACCTACATATTTAGCAGGAGCTTTTCAAGCTTAGATTTTGTGATTACAAACACTTTGTTACTGGAACCACTCATTTGGATTTACCTTTAGTTTAATATATTCTATCGAGATTAAATTTTCTTTAGGATGCTGTAAATTGTATAGTTGTTTAAGATTATTTTTCTTAAGAAGGGTGTGTTTTTTGTTTGGATTAAATTTATTGTCATTTTTTTTTGTGATTTTTATTATTTATACTTATTACCATAAAATCAAATAATATCGCTTTGTATTATATACTCTTATTGCATTGCATATCTAGTAATAGTCGTATATGTATCGTATTGTTTCAGCGTTTTTTTTTATTATTATTTTGTTAGCTTCACGCTTTAGGGACTGCACGGACTGTGGGAACCTAGTGTTAAGACACTCCGTTGCTTAGTCCCTACTTTCTCCGTCTCCGCCTTCCGCATTTTCGAGGCATTGCGTGTTGAATGACGGAACTCAACGTCGCAATTTACCTAGTTTTGCCACAGCGAAGAAAATGGAAATAGAATGGAAATCCATCTTCATCACGATGGCCCTCAAGTCCTTGTTTCAGTGTGATATGTTGATACAAGGAAATCGTTACTATACTATAATTCACAATATAATGATTCTATAGAAATTAATATTTAAGTACTGAAGCTCCTCGAAAATATTTCATAAGTAAATAAATAGTCTTACTTAGACCAATATATTTTACTCTTTGACCAATATATGCTATACTTACTAATATTTTTTTAAATTTTAAGTTCAATTTAACGATAAAGTAAAACACTCACTTCATCTATTAACCGTTCTTGCTCGTAGGAATTGAAAGGAGAAATAGCTGTTAATAGCAATATGCACTTTTTAGAAATATTAAGTATTAAGTTATGTTATATGCAGATATTGTGACGAATTTAATGATGTGAAACTAATCTCATGACATATACAATATATACAAGTATCAGTAAGTTCTAAGAAACAAACGCTTGATCTGAAATATTTAAATGAACATATCATAAACTCCACTTTATATCCGATAGGATATTAAAGAAGCAGTAATGTATAATTTTCATGAAAAAAATATTGTCTGGTTTATACCACATTTTAAAAAAAAAGCTTCAAATTCAAATTTCAATATACAATTAGAAAATTAGATAAATCGGTCAAGTGTAAACCAAATTTAAGTGATAATGATTTGTAATCATTTCATAATTGTAGGTCAACGGGAAATACAATTTATAAAATAAGATGAATTTTAGTATGCGGACCACTGATTTTGTAACTCCAGTACCAATTAAATATATTATTTGTGTGTAGGTATAGGAAAAAAATCTCTTCCCTCCTTTTTGGCTTAAATTTTTACAATGACATTTATTATTGAGTTGAAATGTGTGTTACGCTTACAGAAAAGACATCACATACACATGCGCATATATTATTTAGATTATGTACACACATGTTTTTAATTTAATGTAGAAAGATCTAGTCGTTTGAATCAATTTTATCGTGATAATAGCTTGTTTATTAATAAGAGGTTTTTAGTCATTACTTTTTATACTGTATCCTACATATGATTTGTCAACAAACATTAGAGATAAACAAAAAACTTAAAGAAAACATAATATTTTGAATGGAATTAGAACCAGCTTAGTAAGTCGCAAAATTTTTAATATCTCAAAGAGAAAAGGGGATTAATGAAATGATAAAATATCGTTGGAAGTTAATCTCGTATTATTGTATATAATAATATCTTACCGCTCATTTATGCTACATTGTAATTTAAACGATAATCATACAAACGCGTATACCATGATTATATATTTTGCGTTTCAAATATTTCAACTTCCGCTGCTACAAAAAGGTCAGCATCGTAAACCGAAGTAGTTATTCGAAATCATAGAAATAAATAACGTTTGGTCACAATATTGACATTTAACGTCTCATTCAAATAATCCTAAACAAATCGATAAATTATTTTTGCTACGAGCAAAATATACAGACTAGTGTTTTGTAACGGTCTGTTTCTTTACCCATCTTTCAAGACTATTTTTTTAAAAAAAAATTTAAAAAAATGTAAAATCATCATCAAGCACTCTTAAAGCAAAAAAAAGTCCGTCATCACATCATAATCATTAAATGATTTAAATTTGAAACTCTATTTATACAAAGTTATATTTGTAGTGCGTTTTTTTAATTAGTTTTTACGCTAGCACACTTTTATTAGTATTCTTTCCAATGAAATCATGATTTTTTCTGATGAGAAACTCTTACAATCTCAAATTACACAAGAAGAAAGAAAATATGAAGACATGACGCTTAAGAAAATGTAGGAAAATGTGGACGATACTAGAAGAAACATAAAAGTAATCGATTACTGTTAGATGACTCTATTATGTTATTTTAGACCAAGGGCAATAAGCGTACCGTCGCGTTTTTATTACACAGTGTAACAGACTTAAAAGGGCCTATTAACTTGATTTTTGTGGACGGTTCACAATCGACCTGCTTAAGTTTATAACTCTTTTGTACCTATATAGTACCTTATAGGTTTCATACATATTATTTTGTATTATCCTAGTGAGCCGTCGCAGCGCTAAGATACAGTGTCTGCCTGTAAATGCGACAGTTTGTGGGTTCGATTCCCACTCGGGGAAGATGGATTACTTCATTTTCATTTTTTCGTTTTGGCAATCAGGCAGGCGCGGCGTTGAGTTCCGCACACACAACACACAACGCCTCAATAGGCGGAAGGCGGATAACGGAGTGTTTTATAAATTTCCACGGTTTCTCTACCCACCTCTAGCTATAAAAAACTATAAACTTAATAGGTACGCGCAATTTATTATACGTAAAAAAGGATTACAAAAAGAAAAAAGGTTTTCTGACCACATGAAGGTTAAATAAAGTTTAATATTTCTTTTAATTTTTAATAAATTTTAGTGGTTTCAACTTGACTTTTTACCTTGCATATAGTTGGACAGAAAAAACTATATATATTAAATACGCCGCCTTCCAAAAGAATTTGAGACATGATGGTGAAACTCAATGGTGAGCTTAATCTTGCTAGACGAGGAAAATCATTGCGATTAATGACAGACACTATCAGACGTCGGCCTTCATCTCATATTGCTTCTCTATATATTAATTTATTTTATTAAAATTGAAACGTGTTTCATTAATATCTAATACACTTAATAAATTATAAATGAAACGTCTTGAAACTTTTAAAATTCTCAAAAGCTCTTTAGTAAAAGACTTTGTGTTGCTTACAAAATCGAATTTCAGATTGTTTTTCTTAAGATCTTAGAGTGAAGAGCCTTAATTCTTACTTTGTATAACGACCGCTAAAAATAAAATTATGTCGGCACTTGGGCCCGATGGTAATTGTTATTCGAGTTCACATTAGGAAAATGTAAGGTCGACCAGGGACCATAAATGTTATAGGTTCTGTAAAAAGACTATTTACGAGCTTTACTAGCGCTTGTAAATAATTAGCGAAATCCTCTCTCATAAACGCTTAGTAGAGTTCACTTGTATAATATCTTATTTTGTATAAGACTTTATGAATATTCTTGGAATATCTTTATAAAGGAGTTGGAAATATTTTGAGTACATCTTGTATTTAAAGCCTCGTCTTTCTCTAATATTGACGTTTTTTTATATTTTGGATAATATGTAATAAAATATTATCTATTTTTTTTAACTTAACGCTTTATCCCGCATATTGCAGGGTAGACAGAGTGAACTGCAGGAACCATATAAACCTAGTCTTAAGACTCTCCGTTGCTTAGTCCCTGCTTTCTCCGTGCCCGCTTTCCGCCTTTTTCGAGGCATCGCGTGTTGAGTGGCGGAACTCAACGCCAACCTTTGCCTAGTTTCCCAAAAATCCATCTTCCCCGAGTGCGCATCGAACCCTCAAACCGTCGCGTTTACGGGCGGTCGCTTACGCCACGACGGTCCTCTATTATTATCTAAATATTTGTTTTAAAAAATAAAACGTTAGAATTTGATTCTATATTTAGATATTATATAAAAACTTAAATATTAAAATGATGATATTAATTCTGCTAAATCGATTCAAGTTTTTGCATAAATTATTAATAACATATGCATTATAACATTTTTTTAGTAGTAGTTAGGCAATGACGTTCTAACCAATCACGCCATACGTTCTCATCTATATGATTTGTATATTTACTGTATAGTTCAACAATCTCATCCCGTGATTTTCCCAGAATGTGTGTTTTGGAGACTCTTAGATGTTTATAGAGCTCCGATGGTTTCTTTAATCTCAACCCGAAACTATTTTTATCTCTAAATAAGGTTGAGGTGTCCGCCGAATGCGCTAGCCCAAGCCAAAACTTCAGTATCTTTGTGACACTTGCATCTAACTTTGTTAAGAGGGTCTTATTGAAATCATACACGAAGAAAGGCCAATTCAGACGTGATGTTAGAAAATTGTCGTAAATCCAAACTTTCTTGACATTACTTATAGGTTGATGATCTACCTTCTCAAGATCCGTCAAAAAGCTGTCGACAAGTACATCTAAAGATGGAGTGCGGCCTTTGTAGTCTATTTTCTTGCCGAGAAATTTAAAAGGTGCCGCTTCGGAAACTATAGCAATGCTTTTACCGGCAATTTTAAGTCCCGGATCGTATGAGGTATATTTAGTGTTTCGCCTTCCCAGACATAAACAGTGACACTTACTAGGTTTTGTCCTCATTCCTTTCGTCCACGCACAAAAATCGTCTACTTCATCCAATAGCAGCTGGCATTGCTTTGGATTCCTAGTCAGTATCGCAAGATCGTCCGCGAAAGCAAGGATGGATTCTGTGTACTTATTGTTGAACTTAAACCGATAACCCCATTTTTTCTCTTGTTTAATTAGATTATCTATTAAAATATTTATTACGATATTAAATATTATTGGGGATAAACAACAACCCTGAAAAAGACCTACTTTATAGCCTAAAGGTTTTGAATGGCCGTCTTTAGAGGTTATAACGAATTTTAATTTGGAATAGTATGACGCGATTATGTTGCTTATTATCGTAGGAAAATTGTACCATTTTAACGCAAACATCAATAGATCGTGTTGTACTGACCCGAACGCGTTTTCTAAATCTATCCAACACACTGTAATTTGCCTCTCACACATTCTGGCGTCTTTTAAACTTTCAGTTAACAAACTATTATGCTCCAGGCATCCAGAAACTCCAGGTAGAAACCCTTTCTGGTAATTCGGCCTGAAGTACCTATTGCTAATCATAAAATGGGTCATTTTCGTTTGAAGTAATGAGAAAAAGATTTTAGATAGAGTATTCGTAAGAGCAATCGGCCTAGTTTCTTTCGGATCTGTTACCTGGTCTTTTTTAGGAATGAGGACAAATACCGCTTCTCCAAACGACGTAGGTATTTGCTTTCTTGACCAGATTTTACCATATAAGTTGTGGAGGTATTTACGAACAGATGAACATTTTTTGTATACTATATAGGGGATACCATCAGGACCTGGAGCTGATTTAGATGGTTTCTTTTTGATTTGTTTATTTATTTCCTCTAAAGTTGGTGGGTCACTTTGAAATTCAGTGTGAGGAATCTCAGGTCGTTGTTTATTTGGCTCCTTATATAGTCTTTCTATATTAGCTACTTCGTACGTGCTTCTATAATGTTCATAAGTTGCCTCATCGGTCAAGGAAAGCTTACCTCTATCTTCTTTAAAAATGTTTTTTGAGTACTCAAAAGGATTTTTATCAAAAGCTACCTCGTGTTTAGCCCGATCGAAATTGTTACGTTGTTCCGCGATCTGTTTCGATATACCTTGAATTAATTTCAGGGTTGACCGTAGCGCCCTAGACAATTGGTGACTAAGATAATTATCGCCTATCGCTTTGGCCGCACGAAGATTCTTTTTTAACTTTCTTTTTTTCCTCCTCATTTTCGACTTAAACGCGTTTTCTTTGTTTTTACGAGCGTAATGATTTGGAGACGGATATATTTCGTTGAAATAGTCATAAATAGTTTTTTGGAAAGATTCTACTTGCGTGTCTAACTCCTGTTTCGAGCCCGGATGCTCTAACAGGACCGCTAATCGTTCGTCGTGAACTTTCCATGTCGATTGCTTTATATTGGGAATGCTAAGACGTGTCCGGGTGGAAATGGACTCCTGATACTCTTCACTCAATGGCTCACCATGGGACATATGAGGGTCAACTCTATCCGCAGTGATAGTCGAAGAGCTTACCGACGACTGTCGTGCTTCAACACCATCATGTGTTTTAAGATGTTTAATATACCAGGCTCTTCTCTTGTAATTTTTCCCGCACGTGGGGCATTTCAAGTCCGTATTCGCGCCGCTTTCGTTGTTTGCTTCAACCGGTGGACAGTTCTTCCGCCCCCCCTCTCGGACTGTCCCAGGGGTATTTTTCTTATAAGGACTTTTAGCTTTAAAATTTTCCTGGGCTTGGCTTGCTAGGCCATTGCCCGCGGCTGTCTTTCCAACAGTCAGCTGTCTTCCCAGCTGCCAGCTGTCTTTCCAGCAGTCAACTGTCTTTCCAGCGTCATCCCGTCTCTCCGGGCTGTCACTTTAAACGAGAAGAAAACTGCTTAGCATTCTATGGATTCACCGTGCGGGTGCCGGGCCCATCGCGTTGTAGGAAGAGGAGCTCCGATCAGCGCTTGGGACTTGCGACCCAAGTGTAGGTTTAAAGGGGCCCCTTTAAAATGCATTAACGCTCACCTTCACTGTCCGAGCTCCTCCCACTACCTAACCAAATTCTAAACGATTCTACCAAAGCCGCCTTTGAAGTGCGTTCTAGAAATGAATTTATAATAGTTCTAGATAGGCCGAGATCTTTGAGTAAACTATAGAGAGATTTCGCTGTTATACCTCTCGCTCCTACTTCAACCGCAAATAAGCTAACTCTAAACCTATTCCTGGTCAGTTCGTTTGTAAGATCAAAGTATTTATTAAGTTTTAGATGGTGACTTTTTGGGATATTTGTTTCCCACGGAACTGTAAGTTCTACCAGTACTATGCGTTTTAGGCTTCGAGAATAGAGAAAAATATCCGGTCTGGATGACGAAACACAAATATCCTCAGGGATTCTATACTGTTTCTCATACGTGTCCATCATAAGTGTCCAATCGGGAGCTGGATCTAATATAGAGAAAGGTTTTTGTGTGGGTTTTTTATAAAAACCTTCTTTCACAAACTCTATTGAGCGTTTGCTGGTTGTTATATTTCTCTGTGCTCTTGCTACAGATAGACTAACGGCTTCACGTATGATTTCTAGTACTTTATCGTGGCGCCGCGAGTATTGACCACTATCCAAGAGTACCCTACACCCTACCAGCATATGTTTAGCTGTCCCTACTGCCTCTTTACAGATGTAGCAAGATTTATCGGTAGCTTTACCCCATCTTACTAAATTACTTTGATCTGGAAGAGTCATTTGGAACGCATTTAGATAGAATTTTAATAGTGCTGGAGACCAGTCGTGAATTAGGGTGCGCCATTTTAAAGCTAAAGGGATACAGAATTCTCCTATAGTTAGCCACTCGTTTTGCATTTCTAAACCCAATGCGTGCACCTTATATTTGTCGTTCTCGTCTTGCCGAATAAAAGATTTTATTATGTCTATGTCTTGAACTTTCCTCTTTAGCGATTCAGAATGCCGTAAGACATGCGGCAAGTCATTCCACAGTTTTGAAGTTAGTTTTGTTAATTTTTAAAGTTATCAGAACAAGAGTAATGCGTCATGACGTTCTCCTTTAACGTAATATCAAAAATGCATAAAAACAATAACGATATAACAGATAATTTCAAAATCATTAGAGATCATGCGACAGGCATGAGACAGTGATTGATGTACACCTATTGTGCATCTTATTTTAGAGTCATAAAATTTTAAGTATCTTGCAGAAATGCTATCTCACTTGGCATCAGTAATTTCACGTTTACGGCAAGAATGCACGTTTCATTTTGAATAAGGTTAAAAACTTTATGTTATTAAAAGGCATTTTTGTTAGTTGAACTATTGTGTTACAGTATACATAGAGTATAAATGTATAAATTTATTATAATTATATTTAAAAAGAAATGTGCCAGAGATTTTTAAAATTAATATAACGCTTTATCCCGCACATGGCAGGGTAGGCAGAGGGAACTGCAGGGACCGTGGGAAGTCCCTGCTATCTCCGTCCCCGCTTTCCGCCTTTTTCGAGGCATTACGTATTGAGTGGCGGAACTCAACTGTCTGACTGCGATCGAACCCAGAACCCACCGTCGCGTTACAGGCAGACGTTGCGCCTCTGCGCCACGACGGTCCGATATAACGATGTAAAAACGAGAAGTACAAGAAAATAAAAAATAATTAATAAAGCAATATCAAAAACGTGCGTAAATATTATCATCTAGGCGTGGCACGTGACATTAATTACATAAAAAAACGTGAGCGTTACAAGCAATAAAAAGAAGAAAAGGAATGAAAAAAAAATAGTACACAATACTTGACTGGTCTGAGAATTATGTTAGAAATATGTAACAGCTCCCTTTATTGTGGTCAATTATAGTTAGCAATTAAACAGCCCTACGGCGCCTTGGATGACTTCTTAATTTATGAAAATTACTCTATCGTTTGGTTACAATGCAGTTTACTTATATATATATATATATATATATATATATATATATATATATATATATATATATATATATATATATATATATATATATATATATATATATATATATATATATATATATATATATATATATATATATATATATCCCAAATACAGGTGTAACATAATATTATAATACAGTCAGGTATTGTTTCACTACACTACGATAAACCTAGCTTTGTTATATAAATATTTATTATATAAATGAAATAAATGTTTACTATTAAATTATATAATTGGATCCACCAATAGCACGACCCACTTCATAGCTTACAAATTTCAGACTTAGAAATACATTTGAGCTCCGTTTTGAAAATATATGTTTAGGTACTCACTTGTTTGTGGTGGTCACTTGTTTATCTGTTTAGTTTTAATAGAAAATGCAAAAGAAAATAGTGATAATTCTGACAGAAAATAAGAAAAACGCTTAAAAATCCTCTCTCACTCTCACTCTGATCGAAGTGATCAGAGTGAGTGTGAGAGAGGATTTTTAAGCGTTTTTCTTAAAACTGAACTCCTTGCAATAAATAATAAAAAAATATCTTTACAAAGAATATATATTTATAAAACAGAAGTGGTTAAATTTTATTTTAAAGTAAACATTGAAATTCACGTCGACCAAATATTTTGGATCGTATTCGGATAGAGATTCTTAGTTAATATATATTTTTTATTGCTTCACGGTTTATCCCGCACATGGCAGGGTAGGCAGAGGTAACGGCAGGAACCATACGAACCTACGTCCAAACTTTCCGCGGTTGAAATGGAAATAGAAAATCCACGAAGAAAATGGAAATAGAAAAATCCATCTTCCCTGAGTGGGAATCGATCTCACAAGCCGTCGCGTTTACAGGCAGACGCGCCACGACGGTCCTCAGTTAATATATAATTGGACCGTTGTCAGCAATTAACAGCCCCGATTGACGTAATTTAAGAATGCTCTCACAATCTTTTAATATCATATTTAAAAGTCTGTACTTTATATATTATTATTGTTGTTTTTATCCTCACGTTCTACCCCGCTAATAGCAGAGGGAACCGTAGGAACCGTGAAAAACAAAGTGTTAAGACACTCCGTTCTCTGCCCGACGACTTTTTAAGGCATTCCATGTTGCCGCGCAAAGATAATGAGAATGAAAAAGATTCCTTCCTCAAGTGGGAATCGAACTCATAAGCCATCGCGTTCTCTCACGAATATTAAAAGATTATACAGTTTACCGATGCTAAAGTCACTATTGATACGGAAATTTTTAAATCCACGCTTCAATTAATAAAGAATTTGTTGTCAAATCAAATCCCTCAATTATTTTACAATCTATCATGTAAATACAATTCTATTAAGCTGCTTCTGATAAGGATTTAGTATGGTAAATGTTTATCGCCATAGCTGCCCAGATGTGTCTAACTAAATTATTTGAGTGTGTGTTCAAATGCGACTCGAGGGAATAATTAACTGTACGATACACATATATATTTCCACGATCTGCCTCGACATAAGGTAGTGCTGGTTTTATTTTATGACCTTGGAGATGTTTCTTTTATATAGAGTTATTAAAACAATTTCATCGTAGGGCAGTAAGACAGCATTTGACAGCAATCGTGATGGTTGATAATTCGATTCCCGTTTTGGGAATTGACTAATGTCTTATTACAATTTTGTTTCTGTTTTTATTTATTAGAACTTTGACTTGTACCTATTAAAGAAAGTAAACGTAATACAAGTAAAACTTCTTATTAGCTACTCAAGAAATGGTAGTGGTAGTTTTATTTTCATTTGACAATTCTAAAGTGCAATCAATTATTCAAATAACAAAAAAAACTTAGCTCTCAAAACAGAATATCCTAAATATTATAAAATATTTACTAATAAATTACAAAAAGTGTCGCATTTATATGAAAATCTAAACTACAAGTTTAATAAAAAAATAATTAATTATTGTTAGAAACTAGAAGCGGTTAGAATTTACTTTAAATAAAACCATCGGAACACGTAGATCATACGTTCCAGGCGTATTCGGACATTGCTTCTGTGTAACTGCATTAAATGAAATAATCACTTAACAATGATATTTCAGAGTAGTTCTCACAACAACAATGAAAGTATATATATATATATATATATATATATATATATATATATATATATATATATATATATATATATATATATATATATATATATATATATATATATATATATATATATATATATATATATATATATATATATATATATATATATATATATATATATATATATATATATATATATATATATATATATATATATATATATATATATATATATATATATATATATATATATATATATATATATATATATATATATATATATATATATATATATATATATATATATATATATATATATATATATATATATATATATATATATATATATATATATATATATATATATATATATATATATATATATATATATATATATATATATATATATACTTTCATTGTTTTTATAGTATTTATCATCTAAAAGAATACTTTTTAAGAGAGATTTCTGGTTCTATAGAAATCGAATCCACACCTTTAACTACATACTACATCCTTCCTACCTTTAGTAATTTAATTAACTTTCAAAGAAATTACCACCTGTATTAGTTTCCAAGTAATTCAGTGTACTCGTAGTTACCTACGTACAAACTATTAATTGTACAAGACTAAAAGACAATAAATCTTCGAGCGGGCAGACGTTCTAGTAATTTATATACAAAAAGTTAAACTTACAGATACAGATAAAATAATATCATAGCAAAAAACTTATATTATTACAATATCAAAATGTCGGGATTTCTTTTGAATATTTTATACAGTAGCTTTACTTGTTCTTTGGAAAACGGTATTATAAATAGATTTGATATAATTTTCTAGAGCTCAGACAAATAACCTTTTGATTTATAACAATGTACTACTTGGTAGATCGAGCTGAAATACACTGAAAATAAAGTTGAAAGCTAGCTTAAGTTTAGGATTACATTTAGTTATTGTTTTGTAAAAGTGTTTAGTACTGTATTTAATACAGGAGCTGTCAAGTATGTGTGGTATAAATTATTAAGTATTAAGTATTTATAGTGTTTTAAGAAAATAACTTCAAGTAAAATGTAGAAAATTATTTTTATATATTATATATGTTTTTTTGTATCTTTTTTAAAAATTTTTTAGATTTATTATATATTCATGTTTAGAGTTAGTTTTTTATTCTAATATCCGTAACATTGGCAGAAAAATATTAAATATAAATAAACATCAAATATAAATCAATATAAAATCCTTTGTGTAAACAACTTTTATCAGCCACATCTTACGCCGTCTTCTGTTGAGTGGTAAAATATATAAGCTTTATAATATCGAAGGACGAAAGAAAAAATAATTCACAACTCCGACCGACAATCGAACCCACTGCGTTATTATCTAAATTTTGATACAATAACTACTTACACTTGCTGTATAAACAAATATTTTCCCAATATCTACTGGAATTAATGAGAAATTTAAATATTTTATTTATATGAAAGTGATATATGTAACACCTTGCATAGTAACTATGTGTAAACTGCAAATTGAAATAGGTTGGCGCCTGTATTCTGTTCTTGCAGCCTGTATTCTGTTCTTTAAGCAATCAGTAAATGAAAATTTATCGCCTCCACTAAATCAAATGTGATGCAATGTACATTGTTCAAGGAGATATTTAAGATAAACGGGCAAATTCTTACTTCTACATATTATATTTACTCAAGCTCATACATTTCCTTGTTTGTATTTGTTAATAGATTGTATTTCACGAATTGATTTATTGCAACTGCATAGCGTAACTCAACGCCACACTTACCTATCTACATTCTCTCCATTTCCCAACTTCTACTAATGGGAATCGAACCAGTATTCATCTCGCTATATTAATAATATTGCGCCGCTAACTTAGGTGAAATATATTTTTTATAATTGTTTATTTTATTTTCTATTTTCTTTTTATATTCTGTACAAGTTTGTCCGATTCCATCTTCCAGTATTAGGTCTTAGGTAACCAACAGCCAAAACTCTACGCCGAGTTTTGCAATTTTTGTCTATAATAATTTTTTTTTTTCACATAAAGATAAGTCACCTTTTACGCATGTGTGCTTAAAAATTTCAAATGTAAACGATTTTCTTGTGGTTTTCACTAAAAGTCACGAGGAAACGTTTGCGTCTAATTTTTATTGCTGGCATCAGTTTTTTTTCTAGCTTAATATTATTCGGAAATCTATGAGAGTTAAAATCAATTGATAATATATTTGCCAATTGTTGATCTACAGACGTTTGATCGCTCGAGTTAGTTTCTGGAACTTCGCAAATTCAACTTAATTAATGTTTATAGTTTGTCACTAGTTTATATATAAAACATAAAAGAAATAAAACCGGCATGAAATTTTAAGGCTTTCGATTATTGAAGTTTTGAGATCATTGTGAGATGGCATCTGACTGTTAACGTGTTTGTTGTGGGTTCAATTCTCACTCGGATTTTCTTTTATTTTTAGCCCCGTTATGATATAATTAATGTGACGTGAAGTCCCACCACGTAACACAGAGTGTTTCACATTTGGACAACTTGAAGCCTTAAAAAAGAGGTTTTATTCTCTAAATATTTGGAGATAATAATAACAATAATTTCTTTTATATATAGATAAGTGTTTGGATTATATATTTTTTATTTTGGGCAAAAGTTTGAAAATATTCATCATATATTTTCATAATGGAAGTGTTTGTAATGTAAAAAGTCACTAAAAGCCTTTCATTGAATTTTACAACTACATTTACTCCTTTGAATTACATAGGGAATATATAATGACACTCTGAGAAGGGATCGTTTGGTTAGTATAGTTACATATTCAGTCATAATCAAAGTTAAAGCTAAAAAATTGTTTGGCTTAGCCCCTTAATCTTAGTAACTACCAACTCGAAAAAATGTATATATATAGTGCTTTATGTGTCATGTGTCAACGAAGGCAAAGCCGCTGTTAAAAGTTATAAAATATAATAATACAAACTAATAAACTAGGCATTAAAATCGATAACTGTGACAAAAATAAATTGCTTAAATAAAACTCTTATAATATCGGATGAACGTCGACTATTTATAAATCGAAATGTGCGCTTACTTTACATTCAGCTATCATTGATTGTAGCATTATTACATTGGCTCTGTAAAAAGGAAAATACATCTATAAAAATCGACCCAATAACAAAAATGATGGCCGTAATCTCATTTGACCCATCGGTTCCCTATATAAATAAATAAAGAAGATTGTGGTTCTTTCGTTTAAGGTAAATATTATGGATATATGCAGGAATTTTTCCATTTATTTCATCTTTACTCATACTCCTGTGAGGGACTTTTACTGATTGGGGCTTTTAATAATATCATACTTACTACTTATTGCAGGAAAGCTTTTCTCATTAGGTACCTATATTTGTCATGTAAGTCGATATATTAAGGGAAAATGAGGATCCTTGTGGTGCAGAGGTGCAGCAAGCCAGCAGCGTCTGTTTGTAAATACGAAGGTTTGTGATTCGATTCCAACTTGGGGAGAATGAATTACTTACTTTCCATTTTGTAAGTACTGGCAAACAGGCACCACGCAATGCAAAAAGGTGGAAAGCAGAGAAAAGAGTATCTTAACACTAGATTCCCATTATAACTTCGGTTTTCTCAGTCTACCTTACTACTAGCGAGATAAAGCGTTAAGATTATATAATAATAATATACGTACTTACTTATACTATTTTATAAAAATATTGATGAAAAGCTTGTCTTCCTAGATCCCTATTATAAAGTAATAATATTTTTTCCATAATCCAGATATTGCTACAGTAAGATTTCAGCTGTCTTTAATTAATATATAACACTATCCTATTTAAATATATTAAGTAAGTACCTACTTATACCGAGCAAATATTTTTATTCATTATGCACTAATGAAGTCAATGTTTCATTATAAAAATATTTTAAGATATTTCTTTAATTAAATTTTATTTTACATTATTTATTTATTCATCTTAATGTTCACATTTTTGTTTAACTTTGATTATTAAAAGGCATTCTCCATGTAAATTTCAGGCTGTCTAGGTCCTCAATGACGGACAGCTTATCTCACTAAATACAGCAAATTTAAATATTACCCAGGTAATCAAGGCACTAACGCGCCATGGTTGTTAAAAGATGATAAATTGTTACATTTTTTTAAATTGATACTTAATTATATAGTACGATATTGTATAATACGAAAAATGATATATTTGAAACTATTTTTTTTTAAATGTTATTAACACTACAGACACTTTGTCCGTATCCTGTTTTAACTAAACATATACTGTATGTTCTTATCATAAATATTAACTATATTAGTATTAATACATAATAAATAGAATTATTATTATTCATAATGAACTGTTATCTTTATATTTTTTATATTAACTGTTACATAGAACTAAGGCTATGGCTGATAAGCGAATCAAATAAAGTTATATACTCTATTTCTAGCGTTTATTTTTTTTATTTTTTACTTGTCATTTTGTGATGGCAGCCATTTTTCTTTATAGTGTATTGAAGTATTCTGAAGCCTCATTCTCATTTGCTACCGATATCGTTTGAATTGAACAAAAATATTTAATCCAGCATTTTATGTCCGCATTCATATCAACTTGATTTTTTCAAAGGGTATTGTATTTTACAAGCCAAGCCTTTCATTTGATGCCCATATTGGGTAGTTCGCGCAAATATAACCAAAGCGGCATTTAATTACGGAGGATTTATTGGCTTTATAACAATACTGATTCTATGATATAATTACAATGTCATGAGTATAAAGGTTTATATCATATTTTAACTTATAAATAAATAGGTTAGCTTAAAATATATAAGTCTCTTGCTATAATAAAAATTCTGCTACAAGATGCTGAGTAAAGATAGAAAAATCTTTCGTTTTTAATTTTTTTGTAAAATAAAATATACAATTAGTTAGAACCTCTCTTCAATATCACATAAATCACAGCGATATATATTTTATACATTTTTTACACTATAAGGTGATTTCTAAAAAAATAATCAAATCAATTACATTTTATTTATTAAATCGATTTATAAAATTAATTGTCGTATATTCAATAGTTTAATATTATTATTAATACATTTTAAATATTAAAAATTTTACAATCACATTATTTCTAATTGTATTCTAGTTTTTTATACGACCAGATGTTATCAGTATGGTCTTTTGTTAATTTATTTTAACATTTTTTAACTTTAGATTTGTTTAGCAACTGTACAATTGTAATTCTTGTTGTCTCTACAAATAAATTATCTGGAATATTTTAATTTTAAACACCTGAATCTAGTACAGGTGGTGGAGTTATCTAGTAAATTGATAATAAAATCACTACATTCAACTATAAAATTCTTAAATCTAGATCATTTTATAAGTTTTTGTTGTAAAATAGTTAAAAGGTTCACATATTATATGTGAAAACTAAGAATTCAACATTAACTTTATATACACTTTATTTACACACTAAGCTATTTGAGTTACTTTTATTAAAAAAATGAACAAAATATAAAAACAGTTTAAAAATAAACGCAAACTTTAATGAAAATAATATATCGAGAAGAAATTTATTGGAGTTTTCGATTCATCGCTTACAGTTTTATGGCGATTTGCTTTAATCATCAATTTCGTATGTTTAATGTCAAAAAGTTCTTCCGGAAGGGCAATTCTCTTATCGTAAATTTGATGTATGGATGGCGCATTTTTGGGATTCTGTACCTTGAAAGGTGTAAATTGAACCTTTATCAAATACATGTGGTGATCATCACCACATGTATTTGAGGACCGTCGTGGCGCAGAGGCGCAATGTCTGCCTGTAACGCGACGGTTTCTGGGTTCGATTGCCAGTCGGGGAAGATAGATTTTTCTATTTCCATTTTCTTCGCTCTGGTAAACTAGGCAAAGCGCGGCGTTGAGTTCCGCCGTTCAACATGCAATGCCTCGAAAAAGGCGGAAAGCGGGGACGGAGCAAGCAGGAACTAAACAACGGAGTGTCTTAACACTAGATTCCCACGGTTATACGGTACCCTGCCATGTGCGGGATAAAGCGTGAAGCTACAAAAAAAACATATATTTGTAATAATGATTTCTTCATTTTATTTTAAAGATTATAAGTTACATGCAATCGGTTTGTATGGTAATCGTTTTTAGTTATATCTATTTAAGTTTTCAGTCTTCAGACTTATTATATTCATTGTTGAAACAGGATTCAAGTTAAATTGTATCTGTGCTTCAAAAGAACTTTGACTTCATTATTTAACATTATTTCAACTTAATAACTTTAAGAGATTTTGTGAAATTATCTGAGATACAGACTGACTAAATAGTTGTTTAATCTTACAGAGTATGAGAGAACAGCAGGCTAGTGTTCAGTATCTACTTTCTCCGTTTTCATTTAAATTAAAATTTCTATCTGGTGAGTGACAGAACTCCTACAAATATCTGGACTCTACATACTTATGTCTTATTAAGGCATTAAGGTAAATACACAAAAGAGGCGTTATTATTAAAAATTATCTTGTATAAAACGCTAAATTGAACAGAGAAAATTATTCCGATCAAATAATCAAAAATAGGGAAACAATTATAGTATATAAACATCTTTTAACCTACTTACAAATGCTATCATCATATAATGTATAAAGGTACCTTTGGGGAGGATCTACACTAAATTTCATGACATATGTCATGAAATGGCATATCCATAGATGTAACGATAAATAAAGATATGTCTTTTATTTTACTTTTTTAAAAATTAGTGTAGTTACTTAGTTTTGAGAACCGTTGTGGCGCAGAGGCGTAGCGTCTGCTTATAAAAATGACGGTTTGTGTGTACGGTTCCTACTTGGGGAATATGGATTTTCTATTTCTATTTTCTTCGCTCTGGCAACTAGGAAAAGCGTGGCGTTGAGTTCCGCCACTCAACACGCAGTGCCTCAAATAAAAGCGGAATTCAGAGACGGAGAGAGCAGGGACGAAGCAACGGAGTGCCTTAACACTAGGGTCCTATAGTTCCTGCAGTTCCCTCTGCTAACCCTGCTACGTGTGGGATAAAACGCGAAGCTATTTTACAAGGCAGTGACTACATACGTCTATTATAATAAGTAAAAAAAATTATAAATGTATAAAACTAAACAAACAGCTCGTAAAAGTGTAATAGAATTAAAAATTATAAAATAATATCTCAAACGTGTACGTATGTACGTTAACAAAGTTATGTGAATTACAGATAAATTGCAAAGATAACCGCAAATTACGCAGGAAATATTATTATTCGTTTTCAAATGTTATGTTGGCGTAATTGGCGGATGTAGACTCAATTACTGGTATCTATTAAGATTCGAGCTTTTGATTTTGTGCTTTAAAAACTTCTTTTTAAATACACTCGTAGTTATTACTTTACTAATTATTTATAATTAATTTATGTTTCTTATTACCGAACGGTTTTTATAAATACCGCAAAAATGAACTGAAATATTTTACCAGTACATTTTTTAGTTGTTAATTCATACTCCTGCCTATATATAGTCAAAATATGCAGTTACAAGTTACAACACAAGTTGCTTGGCTAAATCACTACTGTTACTATCGAACCAAGTATAATGAAAATTACAAAGTAATAAAAATACACAATTTTAATTGTATAAAGATTTTTCATGGTGAAGATTTTTCCATGGAATTGAAAATTGTTAACCAACACAGCCTAACAAAAAATATTGACATCTTTAATTACGTCCATATATTACTTATAACCTAATTTGGTTAAAAGATTAAAGTAATTTTAAATTAGAATGAAACAATATATGCTTTAGTAATTTAGTTTTCAAAGCAGAAAAATAATTCTTTTTATTTTCAAATACTTTCCTATCTTAGGGTTAGCTTAAATATTACATTATTACCAGCTTTCTTTACCATCTTATGTTTTAAGCTCCCTTTAGTGTTAAGCTTTGCACTCTATGTTTATCGCTTGGATTCGAAATATTATGTTGTTTAGTGACACAACCTTCTGTGCCTAAACGAGGAGATGAAAGTAAATCTTTGCCACGAATAAATTGCGCTTATGATGGTATCCTGGCCTTCTATTTAATATTTTTTTTGTAATATTATACAATTTTTTAAATATTTATATAATTATTTACATCTCTAAAGAGAGATGTAAATAATTATATAAATATTTAAAAAATCTTTTGTTATATTTTAAAAGATGAGGACCGTCGTGGCGCAGAGGCGCAACGTCTGCCTGTAACGCGACGGTTACTGGGTTCGATCCCCAGTCGGAGAAGATGGATTTTTCTATTTTCCATTTTCTTCGCTCTGGCACCTAAGGCAAAGCGCGGCGTTGAGTTCCGCCACTCAACACGCAATGCCTCGAAAACGGCGGAAAGTGGGGACGTAGTAAGCAGGGACTAAGTAACGGAGTGTCTTAACACTAGGTTCTTATGGTTCCTGCAGTTCCCTCTGCCTACTCTGCCATGTGCGGGATAAAGCGTGAAGCTAAAAAAAATATATATATTTTAAAAGATCTTTTGTTTTACCATCAAAGTTATTATCAAACAATTCGGGTAAAGTTGGTTTAAGGTTAGAGAACTGACAGACGTATAAAGTAAATTAGCCAGTTGTGTGATATAGTATATGGTGTCAAGGCTTTGAATTGTCGGTGTAGATTGAACAAAGAAATCATTATTATTATTTGATGTTAAAACCTTATTTTGAACGTATTGTAGTGTAGCGTCGAGTGGATCGAACATTATAACGCAGCCATATTGTGCTCGATTCCCTCTTTAGGAATTATTGTTTTATTTTAATTCAAGAAATGTGGGAACCTGGTGTTAAGTCACTTTGTTTTTCGATTTTAGCCGTTACATTTAATCCATGTCCAGTGAACCCACAAACCGTCGCAAACTCACAACATCTCCCAATTTTGGGTTCATTTGCCTTAATTTTACTATTTTTTTTCTTCTTTTTTAAGGTTAGACCTCAAAGACTTTGTCGAAGGAAAATTTAACAATTACTTTATTTTCTCCATTACTCCGTGCTTCATTTTTTACGAAATTTTCTAAGTAGTTAAGGTTAAGGTTTACCTTAAATTCACAAGGTCAAACCAGACTACGTAAAGCGACATTTAAAATGCAAAATTTTAACTTTCAATACGTTACACATATGTACATATATTGATATACAAAAAGATCTTGCTTTATTCGTTTAAAGCTCGCACATGTTCACTCTCGGTTTTGTACTTGTTACTTCAGTCTCATTACGATAAAACATGTCGATAAAGCTCCATCCAAGGGTTAACGAGTCTTTTCATCGTAAATGCCTATTTTTAATTATATTGACAGCCGTCTCGAGTTTTCTATGCAGACCTCCGTGTGAGATTCAATTCTGCCGGAATAAGTAATATGTAGCTATAGATAATGTTGAATGCAAGTCACAATATGAGTAAATAATCAAATGATTTTTGAATTATGAGCAAATAATCAATTAATTTTTTTTTTAGAATTTACATACGAGATATTACAGAATGTAAAAACTATGTATATATAAGTATATGTATATGTATATTCGTATTTGTATACGTATATATACGTATATCTGTGGACTTCGTAAGTTAATTGAACGTTGTGGAGCTTATGCAGAGAAGCATGGGCTTATTTATAATGCTAGGAAAAGTGTGATCATGGTCTTTGAGGCTGGGGGCAAAACACCAGACAAAATTCCAGTCTCTTTTATTGAATGGCACTGCACTTGAAAGAGTTTTACAATTCAAGTATCTTGGGCATATGTTAACGCCCGGTCTCAGGGACGATGCAGATATTGAGAGAGAACGAAGAGCGTTGGCTGTGAGGGCGAATATGTTGGCTCGCAGGTTTGCGCGTTGTTCAGCTAGCGTAAAAAGTACTTTATTCAGAGCTTACTGTACAACTTTTTACACATGCAGCCTGTGGGTTAAATACTCGCAAAAAACATACAACGCTCTTCGCGTACAATATAATAATGCCTTCAGAGTGCTGATGGGATTACCCCGCTTTTGCAGCGCATCAGGAATGTTCGCTGCTGCGCGAGTAGATTGTTTCCACACCATAATGCGAAAGAGATGTGGATCCCTAGTGCGTAGACTGTGGGGTAGTGCTAACAGCATTCTCGAAATGATTTCGAGTAGGCTAGACTGTACATACGTGAATCATTGCTGCTCCTTTTCTAGTGGAAGGGCGCGGCAATGAATTACGTAGATACAGACATGATTTTTTCAATTTTAAGCTACTAACATAGAAACTAAGTCTGTAATACTAACAAATTGAGTGCTGGTTACTTTTAATAAAAATTTATTATATATATATATATATATATATATATATATATATATATATATATATATATATATATATATATATATATATATATATATATATATATATATATATATATATATATATATATATATATATATATATATATATATATATATATATATATATATATATATATATATATATATATATATATATATATATATATATATATATATATATATATATATATATATATATATAATATATATATATATATATATATATATATATATATATATATATTATGTATGTATAATTAACATTGAATATTGATTATATTTTGATCGAGTATAGGTACTATATTAAAGTTAATATATAAATTTATAAAACTTACTTGCACGTGCAAAAAAGTAATAAAACAGGAAGTTCCACGCGTTTCACAAACCGGGTCTAACTAATGAAAAATATAACGAAGTACATTTTTTTCATCATGTTTAATTAATATTTTTAGTGTCCCCGGAACAAAATGAATGTACCTCCAGCTCTTTAATATTTATATTTTAACACGCCAGAAAAGGTAAGACCCTTTGTAAATAAAAAACGGCATTTGCTGATACTAATATCTTCTTTACGTTTATTTTGTAACTTATTTTCATGCTTGCAGTAATTACGGCGACTGTTTCAATAAATTATACAACCCTCAAAATTATATAAATATTTGTAGGGATATTCCGTTAAGCCTATATAAGGTTCAAAGGGTAATATTTAATTTAGAAACCTGTACACGAACTTTCATGTTTTCTAATACATTATTAATTTATTTTAACCTTTAATTCTGTTGCTTCAGTATAAGAACCTCAAAGTTGGTTTGAAGTAAGGGGTTCGAATTCTTATTTGTTTTTTTACTAAATTATTAGTAGTTTGGAGCTTATTTGGAAAACAAGAATAAATCAATTTTATTGCTATATTTATCGGGTTACGAGGTCATTATAATGCTCTGAAGTAACGTTTTTGACACGATCACCACGTACGAAATAATTTGCCTAATTTGAGTATGGCAAAGTGTGGAGCAACGTCACACAAACCGTATTGTGTCTAACTCGCGTAGTAATAGTGTCTTGGCTAAGTAAGTTTACTTAATAACTAGAATACGAAGAGAATTATTTATAATGACCATAAGTGCAGTTCGCTTCTTTTACATATTATGTTTTATTTAGTTAATTAGCAACATATATATGTATGTATTATGTACTTGATTAGTATTTACTATTTATATCACATAATATTTTTTTAGCTTAGCTTATCCCGCATATTGCATAGTAGGCAGAGGGAACTGCAGGAACAATAGGAACCTAGTGTAAAGACATTCCGTTGCTTAGTCTCTGCTTTCTCCGTCCCCGCTTTCCGTCTTTTACGAGTTGAGTGGTGAAACTCAACGCTACGCTTTTGCCAAGTTTCCAGAGCGAAATATTATATATATATATATATATATATATATATATATATATATATATATATATATATATATATATATATATATATATATATATATATATATATATATATATATATATATATATATATATATATATATATATATATATATATATATATATATATATATATATATATATATATAGATATAGATATATATATATATATATATATATATATATATATATATATATATATATATATATATATATATATATATATATATATATATATATATATATATATATATATATATATATATATATATATATATATATATATAATAGTTTGATGATATTATTGTATAACTTGGGAAGAATTTGACTATACAGGCGATTCCTTCAAAATATTTAAACTACTCCCTCCGTCCGTTTTAAAAAACTTTAATTTCATGTAAATTTCATGCAAATTAAAAAATAAAACATTAAAATTACTTTTATTATTAGTAAAACTTACTACTAAAAGAACTTAGACCAATAGGTATGCCATATAAAATAATTGGTGTCAAGGTAATACTTTTGACTCTTGACAGACAAACTGTCGACTGAAGTACTTGGGTTATTATTTTACATTATTTCATATAATTCTAACAATCTAGTTTAAACGTTTTCACAATGTCGATCAATATGAATTCCACAGTGAGTGAGAACAAAGCAAGCATTCTCACTTTGTCAAGCTGATTTTAATAAGGTTAGATCAAATATTTATATTTCGTAACGTAGATTTCATAATTTATTTTTAATTTATTAATTTTGATTAAATGAGTAGTATTTTTTGAGTAAGATTTGATACAAAGAGTTTCTACTTAGTTTGAAAATATTGGGTGTAAATTCTCAAGGTTAACTTAGTAGTTAGTATTTTTATTTTAGATTAAAAACAATGGTTTGTGGATTCGATTCCCACTCAATGATAAGGAATTGTTATCAATTCTTTACTGTGATGGCAAGACAAATGCGGCGTAAGTTTTGCTATTCGAAAGATGTAAAACGGTCAACATAATATCTTATTACGTTAATGTATTACGTAACTATTTAATGAGTGTTTCCTTTACTTACAGCATTCAATAAGTACTACTTATTTACTTCAAGCATGCAATTTTATTGAAATATGGTTATTCACAAAATTAATGATATATTAAATGTTTTCCAACATGGGCTAGTTCGTAGTTGGAATCATGTCCAAAGCTTCATAAGTTTTTTAAATATTTAAATCAATTTTGTTTAAATTATAGTCATATTATGTATAGGACATTATAGTTTATATATAAGTACCGTCCAAGTAAAAAGTTGTAGAATTAGTTCACTTAACTTCAAATATTTACGCTTGAGTAAAAGACAAATAGAAGTAATATAGTATTTGAATTTTTCATATATTAAAAATAAGGAATAGAATTCGTGACCGTAAGAGCATATCGTTGTCTGTCTGTCCGTTTGTTCTGTAGACCCTTTTCTCAAAATCACTTGGAGGTTTCAAGTTGAAATACCATTCACATTTAGCCGATAGTTAGTCCTAACATTAATTTTTATTATTTAACAAAACAACGGACCGTCGTGGCGCAGAGGCGCAACGTCTGCCTGTAACGCGGCTAACGCGACGGTTTCTGGGCTCGATCCCCAATCGGGGAAGATGAATTTTTCTATTTCCATTTTCTTCGCTCTGGCAACTAAGGCAAAGCGCGGCGTTGAGCTCCGCCACTCAACACACAATGCCTCGAAAACGGCGGAAAGTGGGGACGGAGTAAGCAGGGACTAAGTAACGGAGTGTCTTAACACTAGGTTCTAATAGTTCCTGCAGTTCCCTGTGCCTACCCTGCCATGTGCGGGATAAAGCGTGAAGCTAAAAAAAAAAGAAAAAAAAAAAAAACTTGACTAAAAAGGCTTTTATGGTCACTTTCTGATGCATAAACACAATCGTACCCCTTTAAAAGAGTACTAAAACATATAATTACCAAGCAATCAAAGTAAGTTCTTTCAAGGATAAATATATTTAAGTTGCCCCTTTATTACAGGTTTATTACTAACTATATAACTATTAGATTTGAATAATTTGTCATTTAATTGATTCCAGAACGTTTGAATAAATTTACGTTATACGTTTCCTATTACGCCTTTGATTTACAGTTCCTTTGTCTTTAGTAGTAATTTTGAACGGTGTGCTAATGAGAGTCGACAGATCGTATAAAAAATCTTCTAATTTAAACTTTCAGGATTTTGTAAGCGCAATTTTATGAATAAACATTTATTTTCTAAAAGTAAAGGCTTTTTCACTTCTATAATGATCCCTCAGAATGTGTACGAGTAGAAGCTGGGATGTCGCATTGATATTAAATCGGGTGTCAAACAAGGTTGCATCATCAGCTTTGCTGTTTCTTTTGTTTTTGGATAGGGAGTGAAAGTAAAAGATTGACTTTTATGAACGACATGACGAAAACTAGATACGAGATTACGAGATAATCTGATAACGACGAGGTGAATAATGTATGTTGGACCGTAGCGTGTGTCACTATGTTCTCTCCGGTACATCACTATGTGTTTCATCTTTACATTCTAATTGCAAAAGATGGTAGTAGAGAATCCTAGTAATATGACATTAGCCTCCAATCAGACTCAGTAGAATGTTATAACAAGCTCGTCTTACATCAACCGTGAATTAGGATAGAATGTTGAGTGTTTTGACACTTTGTTTTCCTAAGCATCTCTGCTACATGTGGTGTAAAGGTCAATATTGTGCAACAAAAGTATTTAACATTTGACATAAATTTGCAACGTAATCTCCAAAAATATATATATCATTTTTCGATATTAGCTCTCGTTTCATAATATACGTGCATCACGTGAAAACGGCACGATGATTTTCCTATTATACAGGTAGGAATAATGTTTTGATTAAAACATTGTAGTTTTATTTCCGGTTGTGGAATAAATACGGCTCTTCGCTCTGATATGTTAGGTGCAAGTTAAGTGATTGAAAAAGAAATACGTAGAATTTTACTGTCACTAAGCCGGATAAGTTTCTTTTATAATAAAAAAAATGGTTGCCTGTAAAGTGGGTTTTACGGGCGAAAATTTTACGTGACAACGTCTTTTTCTCGGTAGAATATTTATTGATATGAATAATAATTATAGTATAAATTGCACAAATTTTAACTATAGAAAATATATTTTGTTTACTAAAACATTGTACATGTGTCAAGTGATACGCGCGGCGGACTGATCATAGTTCGGTGACAGTTGACACATCGTTACGTTACCATTTTCATATTTGACTCCGAGCCGCACAACCTAATTTAAGACGTTGTCACGTCAAAAATTAAATTATGCTATGAAATCATTTTCAGTTTCAAGCCCAGTGTAGTTAGATGTGATCTATATAATATAGATGTCTATATACTATCGACGAAATACTGGATTCAATATAAAAATGTTAGGGAATTAAAGAAATAGCGAAAACAAAACGTATAAAAAGAGAAAAAGATACTTATATATCACATATTCGTTTCCGAATGGATTTTCGACTTTTAATAAGTAAGCCTATATGAAAAACGTTAAGTAAGTACAACCCATTCCGTTTCCACTACACAGTTCCAAATATATATATCGAAAAAACAGGGGAGCGGCGTCAAGTTTAGTTATTGTTAATCTCAGATTGACCTACAAATGTATTATTCATAACATTTTATGCAAACAAATTGGAAACTATGTAAGCTTTTACTTTACATATGTGTATTTGAAATTTAGAATTGTACTAGCGTTAGTTGTTATATATGTATATATGTACTCGGATTTAGAATATTTGTATGTTAATTAAAATGCTCATCATAGTAGTAACTTGTTGGTAGAATAAAATAAAATATTGTAAAAAAAATCTTATTTTACAATAAGTTTTATTTACGTCCTAAACAGGTTAAATAAGATTTAATAAATTATACTAACCCTAAGTATTTTTTATCGGAACTAGAATATTTTGTATAATTTTACAAATTATTTTAGTATAGCTTCACGCTTATATATATATATATATATATATATATATATATATATATATATATATATATATATATATATATATATATATATATATATATATATATATATATATATATATATATATATATATATATATATATATATATATATATATATATATATATATATATATATATAGATATATATATATATATATATATATATATATATATATATATATATATATATATATATATATATATATATATATATATATATATATATATATATATATATATATATATATATATATATATATATATATATATATATATATATATATATATATATATATATATATATATATAATAGTTTGATGATATTATTGTATAACTTGGGAAGAATTTGACTATACAGGCGATTCCTTCAAAATATTTAAACTACTCCCTCTGTCCGTTTTAAAAAACTTTAATTTCATGTAAATTTCATGCAAATTAAGAAATAAAAATTAAAATAACTTTTATTAATAGTAAAACTTACTATTAAAAGAACTTAGACCAATAGGTATGCCATATAAAATAATTGGTGACAAGGTAATACTTTCGACTCTTGACAGACAAACTGTCGACTGAAGTACTTGGGTTATTATTTTACATTATTTCATATAATTCTAACAATCTAGTTTAAACGTTTTCACAATGTCGATCAATATGAATTCCACAGTGACTGAGAACAAAGCAAGCATTCTCACTTTGTCAAGCTGATTTTAATAAGGTTAGATCTAATATTTATATTTCGTAACGTAGATTTCATAATTTATTTTTAATTTATTAATTTTGATTAAATGAGTAGTATTTTTTGTGTAGGATTTGATACAAAGAGTTTCTACTTAATTTGAAAATATTGGGTGTAAATTCTCAAGGTTAACTTAATAGTTAGTATTTTTATTTTAGATTAAAAACAATGGTTTGTGGGTTCGATTCCCACTCAATGATAAGGAATTGTTATCAATTCTTTACTGTGATGGCAAGACAAATGCGGCGTAAGTTTTGCTATTCGAAAGATGTAAAACGGTCAACATAATATCTTATTACGTTAATGTATTACGTAACTATTTAATGAGTGTTTCCTTTACTTACAGCATTCAATAAGTACTACTAATTTACTTCAAGCATACAATTTTATTGAAATATGGTTATTCACAAAATTAATGATATATTGAATGTTTTCCAACATGGGCTAGTTCGTAGTTGGAAAAAGTGTTCAAAGCTTCATAAATTTTTTAAATATTTAAATCAATTTTGTTTAAATTATACTTATATTATGTATTGGACATTAAAGTTTATATATAAGTACCGTCCAAGTAAAAAGTTGTAGAATTAGTTCACTTAACTTCAAAAATTTACGCTTGAGTAAAATACAAATAGAAGTAATATAGTATTTGAATTTTTCATATATTAAAAATAAGGAACAGAATTCGTGACCGTAACAGCATATCGTTGTCTGTCTGTCCGTTTGTTCTGTAGACCCTTTTCTCAAAATCACTTGGAGGTTTCAAGTTGAAATACCATTCACATTTAGCCGATAGTTAGTCCTAACATTAATTTTTATTATTTAACAAAACAACGGACCGTCGTGGCGCAGAGGCGCAACGTCTGCCTGTAACGCGGCTAACGCGACGGTTTCTGGGTTCGATCCCCAATCGGGGAAGATGAATTTTTCTATTTCCATTTTCTTCGCTCTGGCAACTAAGGCAAAGCGCGGCGTTGAGCTCCGCCACTCAACACACAATGCCTCGAAAACGGCGGAAAGTGGGGACGGAGTAAGCAGGGACTAAGTAACGGAGTGTCTTAACACTAGGTTCTAATAGTTCCTGCAGTTCCCTGTGCCTACCCTGCCATGTGCGGGATAAAGCGTGAAGCTAAAAAAAAAAGAAAAAAAAAAAAACTTGACTAAAAAGGCTTTTATGGTCACTTTCTGATGCATAAACACAATCGTACCCCTTTAAAAGAGTACTAAAACATATAATTACCAAGCAATCAAAGTAAGTTCTTTCAAGGATAAATATATTTAAGTTGCCCCTTTATTACAGGTTTATTACTAACTATATAACTATTAGATTTGAATAATTTGTCATTTAATTGATTCCAGAACGTTTGAATAAATTTACGTTATACGTTTCCTATTACGCCTTTGATTTACAGTTCCTTTGTCTTTAGTAGTAATTTTGAACGGTGTGCTAATGAGAGTCGACAGATCGTATAAAAAATCTTCTAATTTAAACTTTCAGGATTTTGTGAGCGCAGTTTTATGAATAAACATTTATTTTCTAAAAGTAAAGGCTTTTTCACTTGTATAATGATCCCTCAGAATGTGTACGAGTAGAAGCTGGGATGTCGCATTGATATTAAATCGGGTGTCAAACAAGGTTGCATCCTATCAGCTTTGCTGTTTCTTTTGTTTTTGGATAGGGAGTGAAAGTAAAAGATTGACTTTTATGAACGACATGACGAAAACTAGATACGAGATTACGAGATAATCTGATAACGACGAGGTGAATAATGTATGTTGGACCGTAGCGTGTGTCACTATGTTCTCTCCGGTACATCACTATGTGTTTCATCTTTACATTCTAATTGCAAAAGATGGTAGTAGAGAATCCTAGTAATATGACATTAGCCTCCAATCAGACTCAGTAGAATGTCATAACAAGCTCGTCTTTCATCAACCGTGAATTAGGATAGAATGTTGAGTGTTTTGACACTATGTTTCCCTAAGCTTCTCTGCTACATGTGGTGTAAAGGTCAATATTGTGCAACAAAAATATTTAACATTTCACATAAATTTGCAACGTAATCTCCAAAAATATATATATCATTTTTCGATATTAGCTCTCGTTTCATAATATACGTGCATCACGTGAAAACGGCACGATGATTTTCCTATTATACAGGTAGGAATAATGTTTTGATTAAAACATTGTAGTTTTATTTCCGGTTGTGGAATAAATACGGCTCTTCGCTCAGATACGTTAGGTGCAAGTTAAGTGATTGAAAAAGAAATACGTAGAATTTTACTGTCACTAAGCCGGATAAGTTTCTTTTATAATAAAAAAAATGGTTGCCTGTAAAGTGGGTTTTACGGGCGAAAATTTTACGTGACAACGTCTTTTTCTCGGTAGAATATTTATTGATATGAATAATAATTATAGTATAAATTGCACAAATTTTAACTATAGAAAATATATTTTGTTTACTAAAACATTGTACATGTGTCAAGTGATACGCGCGGCGGACTGATCATAGTTCGGTGACAGTTGACACATCGTTACGTTACCATTTTCATATTTGACTCCGAGCCGCACAACCTAATTTAAGACGTTGTCACGTCAAAAATTAAATTATGCTATGAAATCATTTTCAGTTTCAAGCCCAGTGTAGTTAGATGTGATCTATATTATATAGATGTCTGTATACTATGGATGAAGTACTGGATTCAATATAAAAATGTTAGGAAATTAAAGAAATAGCGAAAACAAAACATATAAAAAGAGAAAAAGATACTTATATATCACATATTCGTTTCCGAATGGATTTTCGACTTTTAATAAGTAAGCCTATTTGAAAAACGTTAAGTAAGTACAACCCATTCCGTTTCCACTACACAGTTCCAAATATATATATCGAAAAAACAGGGGAGCGGCGTCAAGTTTAGTTATTGTTAATCTCAGATTGACCTACAAATGTATTATTCATAACATTTTATGCAAACAAATTGGAAACTATGTAAGCTTTTACTTTACATATGTGTATTTGAAATTTAGAATTGTACTAGCGTTAGTTGTTATATATGTATATATGTACTCGGATTTAGAATATTTGTATGTTAATTAAAATGCTCATCATAGTAGTAACTTGTTGGTAGAATAAAATAAAATATTGTAAAAAAAATCTTATTTTACAATAAGTTTTATTTACGTCCTAAACAGGTTAAAATAAGATTTAATAAATTATACTAACCCTAAGTATTTTTTATCGGAACTAGAATATTTTGTATAATTTTACAAATTATTTTAGTATAGCTTCACGCTTTATCCCGCACATGGCAGGGTAGGCAGAGGGATTTTAGTATGCTTTATGCTATTTCGATATGCACCGAAATATGAATCAAATTTAACTTGCAAAATTATAGCTTTTGTCCCGCATATTGCAGGGTAGGCAGATGGAACTGCAGGAACTGTGGAACCTAGTGTTAAGACACTCCGTTGCTTAGTCCCTGCTTTCTCCTTTCCCGCTTTCCACCTTTTTTCGAGGCATTGCGTGTCGAGTGGCGAAACTCAACAACGCGCTTTGCCTAGTTTTCCAGAGCGAAGAAAATGGAAATAGAAAAATCCATCTTCTCCGAGTGGGAATCGAACCCTCAAACTGTCGCGTTTACAGGCAGACGCTTACGCCGCTGCGCCACGACGGTAACATACAAATTATGCTATATATAAAAAAAGCTTGCAATAAGAAATAAAAAGCTTGAAAAAAGTCTACTCATGGTTAGCCCTGCGATAAAAGCACCACTTTTAAAACACATTATGTTTAAATACTATAGTAATAAAGCTATCGCAAAGTTAAATTACGAAGTCTTCTTCTTCTTCTTTTTATTTATGGCGTTTCGAACGTGCCAGTTGAGCACAATTCGCTTCGCCAATGTCACGTTGAATGGAGAACACACAAAGGAGAATGTACGGTAAAAAAAATTACGAAGTCAACAATACAAAATAATTGTAAGTAAAAACGAAAGAAGCACGTCAAATGCCAAGTATCGACTGTCACTTATATATTATTTTATCTTCTGGGGGGGTGAGATGAGAGATGCAGACACACCAACACCGTTATGGCTCGATTGACGGATTTCGTTTATAAATAGACTACATACGTACTGTTAAAAAAATATATAAATATTATTTATAATATATTACATATTAATGAAAGTTTGATTGTTAAGGGTTCTGTGTTCTACGTCAATCTACGTTGAAAATTTAGTAATGTTAATCAGGTCAGGTCAGGTTAGGTTCTGTTGAGAAGAGAAATAATAACAACTCATTAGTATATAATTCAATAATGGATATGTTAAAAAAGTCACAAACTTATTGGGAAGTCAATAATAGAGATCTAATTAGTAGTGTTATTTTTACTAACTCACATAAACTACTTTCTGAAGTCAAATGGATAATTTAAGTTGAAGATAACAGCTTTAAGACAGCAGACAGTAAAACTTTGTTCTGAAAAAACAAGAAAAAAAATATATTGAAAATTTAGATCGTAATTTGTACATAATTTCACTTGAAATCTGTCCACTGTAAAAGTAATACCGAAAATTATTCTACTAGATACATATTTAAATACTAGTATTTCCATCATAACGTTTAGGAAGTTCAAATATTTCAGAGTTTCAAACGATGAAATTATTATTGAATCAACAGACGAAGCACTAACCAAAATGGAACGAGCTCTACAAATATTTATCTAGTACGCAGTTTTTATATTTTTAAATGTATATTTATAACGTTTAAATATTTTTGCATAAGCTTTTAAGCCAATTTATAATGTATGTTTTAATTATTACTTATTTTACTTGCGAAAATGCTACAGATATTATAACTACTATAAACTGTAAACTTTCTCAGATATATATTTTATTTCTAGGATTACGCTTTGTCTCGAATATTCCAACTAGGCACAGAAAATTTAGTGTTAAGGCACTCCGTTCTCCGTTGAGTGAGTCTTAACCACCTTAACGATCATTTTGTCTTCTGTATATAAAATGGAACTTCGAACATGAAATAAAATTATTGGTGTTTTGAAAACTCGAAAAGGCGATCTCATATATATTTTCTTTACATACGTATATTATCGTGATTATGGGTTCAATTTCTAATCTATTTAAATTCCTCATTACGGCAAAAGAACAAAGTGAATTGACTGATTCAACACAGAACGTCTCAAAACTAAGCAAAAAATGTGAAACGGAGTATTTACTATTAAGAAATTTGATTATATCCTTTACAATTGTGAGATAAATTTATGATGTTAAATATTTTATATTATTACTTTTGTGTTACAAAAAAACATTTTATGTTTTTACAAGTTACGAAACAAATACTAATATAAGTCATTCTCCACATAGTTAGGGTTCGAGACCTTTTTAGGAAACTAATAATATTAGTAATACTGTCTCACGTCAACTTTTGCGTATAGCAGTTAAGATATTGCGTGTATAGTGGCAATAATCAACACTGCATTTTGTCTTGTCTTTGCCCAGAGCATGTGCCGCTGCACCACAAGCTTTAAATTTTGCTTAAAATTATTTGTATATAATTTGTGAATCGAATAATCTTTAAAACAAACTGCTTTATGAATACAAATAAGGGAAATACAACAATATAAATTAAAGAAAAATTTAGAGCACTGCCGTGATATACTTGTATGTATAGTAAACTGTAGGTAAATCGATAGTATGTAAATTTATAAATCGTTCCAACAAGCGCTGCTGTTTTCATCTATTGTAAGCAATAGTTTTTCCAGTTAATAATTATAAACAATTTTGTATAGGTATACTGTTAATAATTTGTACGAAGAGCTATATTGATATGACGTAGTGTCTAGGTAGGTCTAGAGGCCTAAGAACATAAATATTCGTAACGTATACACTCTTCCGTTTGTGGGATGTAATGTGAGGTAAAAAAATCAATATCTTGTTAGTTATCAATCCCGTCAATCAATGAATATATATATATATATATATATATATATATATATATATATATATATATATATATATATATATATATATATATATATATATATATATATATATATATATATATATATATATATATATATATATATATATATATATATATATATATTCGGTACATCTCCGTAATTCTGCCAATTACAGTAATGTAACCTACTACTATACTGTGGCTTTTTCACAGTGGATTTTAGCTTTTAAGTAAGCAATCCACTTTCTGCTAGTGACAGCTCTGAGGATGCATAACTGTCATAGTGCAAGAAAACGCTTATTTCGTAAATATAACATTGGAAATGTAATATGTCTAGCTCATATTATATGCTTTAAGAGCTTTATATTTTGTATGTTCAATACAGTATCAAAAAATGTAATTAAACTTGAGTAATCGAGCAGTCAGCGTCCGATTGTAGCGAGTTGGAGTTCGATCCCCACTTGGGAGAGTGGTTAATTTTTATTATCTCTCCTTAATAAAACAGTACGCGGCGTTAAGCTCAATCACCTGACTTTCAGCGAGAAAGCGAATAATGGCACAAAAGCCAACTACCAATTTTACTATACACAACGTAAAGTTAAAAAGATAAGCTTAATAGAACTTTGCTTTCTTGTGTGCGCTCGTTCTAAGCTTCCCATTTACGTAGATTACTAGTAAAATAATACGAATATAGTATCTGCATAGTAGATAGGATGAAATGATTATGAGTTCAAAACTTACTGCAAGTATTCTCTTAGAAATAACATCTTTATACTTTAAGCATTATCGTGGTGCAAAGTCTGTAAACGTGATAATTTATAGGTTCGATTCCTACTCTGGGAGAATTGATTATTTAAATTTTTTCGCTCTAGTAATAGGTTGAAGCGTGTCACTGATGTCCACCTCGTACGACGGAAAGGCGGAAACGGAGTGTCTTAACATAAGGTTTCTTCACCACCGTACTCTCTGTCTACCCGACTATGCATGTTATGCAACGTGAAGCTAAAAAAAGTATTTGTATAAGTACTTTGCCAACAGGTACCACACTTTGTGAATAATTTGTAAAAGAAAGTGGAAATAAGAGTGCTTGAACACTAAATTCACTCCGCGTAATCCGTACAAAAAGAGATTAAAATAAACTATGTAATTAAAATGAATCCGCAACATTTACTTATGTATATAGTAGCGTACGAGCACACTGTCCGTTATAGTTGTAACTTCATAATTTCATATTTAATAACGTGCGTCCGTAACCTTGCCTTATTAGTAATTCGAACCTAAATTATGTGTTTCGTCCCTTCGTTAATTCAAACTGCTGAAAATTATGTAAGGTCACCTTGTTACATCTATGATAATACTTGTTACTTGATGTTTAGAAAAATTTTTTGTTGATCTTTAATTTTCGTCATTTTTTGCTCATATTATAATTCTACTCTTAGATTAGTAGATAACTGACCAAATCGTTAGATAATTTGAAAATCATGTTCCGTAAAAAGCGCATATTTTAAATTTCTTGAAGCTTGTTTGATTTAAATATATTAAGTATAAACTTCTTGAAAAAAAAATGGAAAAAATAGAGAAGAAAAAATAAAGATTAAAAAGTAAAGAAGAAAGCAACGAAAAGTAAAGAACAAAAAGTAAAGAAGATTTCACAAATTTTGGCATCTACCTTTCGTTTCCTTAGACATAACACAGACATAACCTGGGGAGACATAAAAATTACCACTTTTGAGGAATATAAACAGATATGTAGCGTGGTTTTTTCCTGTAATCAACGTTCCTAAGATGATGACGCCATTGACTTTATAAATATATTTAATATAAATATATATAAATATCAGAAAAAATATTTAATTTAAAAAATATTAAACATGAAACATTTTGACACTTTTATTTACAAGCAAATTAGATCACATAAACAGGGCCAGCCCGCTTGACGGCCGGAAACCTAGGTCTAAGTCCCGCAGGAGACGCCCTTACCACCGGCGACCCCTCTCAAGTAAGCAAGCTTTAGGGACAGAGCTTTAGCTTTTTAGTAATGTCGGTGCCAAGGCCAATAGGGTTAACAACATTAACGTCACAACCGAGAAAAACGATAGACAGGAAGAGTGTTTAAAATAAATTTGTAAAAAAAATATTTTTAGCAATTTTTTGAATAAATTGTTGCTGTATAACTTTTCTAGTCAAAAACTCGTATAAAAGTCAACTAATTGAATAATAATAAGAAAATTATATTTATAACTTTTTCTTATTTTTAGCTTTTTTAATTTAGTTTAATTTAAATATAACTTAATTTTACAAAAACTTCAACGTAATATATCAAAATTGAGGTCATGAATCAAATATGGTGGACTCCACATCTTGGACTTGATATGGTTTCTGTGTAATTTATGCTGAAAATCGGGGGAGGTCCCAGATGATTGGCAAAATGCAGCCATCGTGCCTTTGTATAAAGGCAATGGTTCAAAGATAGGATGTGCAAGCTATGGGGCTATCAGTTTGATTAGCTTAGGTGGTAAAGTACATGCAAATATTTAGCGAGAAGAATGCAAGAAAGATCCAAAAGGCTATTGTGGGAAGCCCAAGGAAGTTTTAGACCTGGAAGAGGATGCATGCATGGAACAAATCTTTTCCATCCAGAAATTTTTGTCTGTAAACATGTACATATATATATATATATATATATATATATATATATATATATATATATATATATATATATATATATATATATATATATATATATATATATATATATATATATATATATATATATATATATATATATATATATATATATATATATATATATATATATATATATATATATATATATATATATATATATATATATATATATATATATATATATATATATATATATATATATATATATATATATATCTGACCCCCGAAGGTCTACATTAAAGACTCTAGAGTAGAGAGAACACAACAATAATAGAGATTACATACAATAATAAGAGAGCAATATTTGAAAATATTTATTTCACAACAATCAACTGTCACGTCAGAATTTACATGCAAGTAAAATAAAAGAACGAAAAGCCAATTGTCCCTTTTTTGCGTGCTTTCATTCGTTGACTCCCTGATCCCATGTCAAGGAGCTGGCGGAAACGCCGCAATGAAAAAGGGTGAATTTGTCATGTCACACAATTAAGTGAGCTTCTTTTGTTTTGCAAAATTCTAAACATACATACATAAATGGTTACTTTAGCTTTGTCTTAGCGGGGTATCCGGAGAAATAATTGCTTTTAACCTCGCCTCGTTCACTACTATTAGCTTCTTCATACATAATTTCTGGGATATCTTATGCTTTTTTCATGACTGTATCCCAGTACCTTCAACACTGTGTTCTCTCTGATATCTAGCTAGTTTGTATCATAAAATATTGATAAATTTATGTTTGTGTTCCATATTCATATTACCAGAGTGAAATTGTTAACAAATGTTCGAAACATCGCGTGTTAGATAGAAGAACTTCACGCCACTACACAATAAAAATATTTTATTCGTTTGAGTGAGAGTCAAACTTAAATACTATGTTTAGATACTGTCGTTGCCCCAAGCTATATCAATATATCAGTATCAGTATAGTATTTTGCATAATTAAGTTAAATCTGAGGACCGTCGTGGCGTAGAGGTGCAACGTGTGCATGTAACGCGACGGTTTCTGGGTTCGATCCCCAGTCGGAGAAGATGGATTTTTGTATTTTCATTTTCTTCGCTCTGGCAAACTAGAGGATTTATCGAGGCATTGCGTGTTGAGTTCCGCCACTCAACACGCAATGCCTCGATAAAGGCGGAAAGCGGGGACGGAGAAAGCTGGGACTAAGCAACGGAGTGTTTTAACACTAGGTTCCCACGGTCCCTGCAGTTCCCTCTGCCTGCCCTGCCATGTGCAGGATAAAGCGTGAAGCTAAAAAAGAAAAAAAAAGTTAAATATCACGCTCTCTCTCTCCCCAAAACAACTAATATGTTATATATTCCAGTACATATTTTCTATTTTATTTTTATCACTAGTCAAAATTTTGATACTATGTAACATTGTCGAGGAGTCAAGGAATGTCTAATAATACTTACGTTACTGTGAATTTTATCGCCACGGGTAAATGTTTAGAAAAAATTCATTAATATAAACACAAATAGACCGCAAAATGAGCTGAAAGTGGCTGTGGAAGTAAAAAGTGGTTGAAGACTAAAACATTTAGTCCGCAAAAAGTTTCGCTATATAAAAGTACATGATGATTAACGGAACTAATGAAATGCAAATCATCCGTATATTAAGCATAATGTATATTAATTACGGCTCAACAAAGGATTCGTTTGAAAGGTTTTATAGGTTAACTAGTAAACTATAATAGGACAGGCTATCGTGATGCTATAGAACGGCAAACGATAATAGTGGGTTTAATTCCGGGATAAGTTTAATCCTACGCTCTGGTAAGTGCAGTGCGGCGTTGAGTTCCGCCAACCAACATACCACGTCTCAAACTCTCGTGGAAACTTATCTGTCTAAACACTAAATAAAACAAATGTTATTTACATTAGCATTTTTTTTATGGAAACTTTTTAAGTATGTATTAGTATTAAAATTTTCTTTATATGAATACAATTAAACATTTGTCATCAATCAAATTATAGCTATTCCGCTGTCACAAAGGTTCAAGGTTCATTAGAATAAAATTAAGATTCTTTTAAAAAAATCGATTGTCCCAAAACTAACTATACACATTCATTATTTAACAAGGACATAAGAAAGGAAACTAATGAAAAAATATTAAATGGATCCATACATTATGTAGACAATTGCTGTCCGATAAAAGTATATTGTAATATGCTAATGTAAAACGTGTGGAATAATTGAATTTGCCTCAATAAATAATAAAAAGGAAATTTGTCAATTGATGATACTATCAGCATTATGGGACAGTAGCTGAGTATACACGTAATGACTATGGGTTCAGATCCCAGTGAGGGGGTTTTAGCAATTAGCAAGACAGGTATCCTAGCAGTTATATTGCAGTGGAATTTTTTTAGGTAATTATTAATTGTTGTTTTTTATTTAATTTAATATATATAACTTTAATATATACGGGATGTCGATGTACTCGCGACCTTAAATTGAAGCATAGTATTAACTAGTATTTATTAACTTAGTAAAATTATAAAGCGGAGACGGAGAAAGGAGGGACTAAGCAACGGAGTGTCTTAACACTAGGTTCCCACGGTACCTGCAGTTCCCTCTGCCTACCCTGCCGTGTGCGATATAAAGCGTGAAGCTAAAAATAAAGCAAAAAAAAAAGAAATTACAAAACAAGTAATAATTTCAGTAACAAAAAAATTGTTTTTCACCCAAAATAAATACTTAAATTATTGTTTCAAAGTAAAACGACAAATATGTAGAGTATGACGCAAGCGTACACTATCCTGCAGAAGTGGAAGTTTTTTTTTGAATGAAAAATGATAGATTTGTAAACGTTAAATAGTATTTCTGTAATATGTGATACCTAGGTATTTTATATTTAATCATGACTACCTAACGCATTACACAGCCTGTATTAAAATCGTGAAATGTGGAAAGTCATCCTGTGCCTAAGTTAATGATATTTCTTGAATAGTTTTTCTTGTATAGCCTTGAAATATTTTACCATATAGTTTTGACAAAGGCTGCGCTGTCATATACAACCGGTATAGTATAGAAACTTCATCGGTTCATATTATGTCAATTTTGAGAAATTTCATGTAATTCAACTTTGCGTTTTGTATTGCCACTAGAGGGAGACAATAAAATAATTAATTCTTTTAGAATAGTATTGAACCCATAACCGTCGCGTTTACAAGCAGACACGGAGCTTTTGCGCCATGATGGTCTCTTGATTGCATTTGATTTAAAACATATTAACCAGCTTAATGAGTTACTATATAGAGGATAACAGGGTATACATAATAACGCAAAAACCGACGTGTACTGTATACGAGGGTCAAACTGAAAGTTTTTAGAACTGGCAACTTAAAAGCATTACATTAAAAAATAAGTTTAAATTTTGAAAATAGAACTCTTTACCAATAATATTGAGTATACATTTCATTCATTTGTAACTTGTTTTACGATTTGACGGCAAATTGAAAATTGTCTGTGCACATCAGAATAAATTTAAGCCGAGAAAATTTTCGTGCAATGATTTTTTATGACTTTCGATGTCATATAAGTCAACAAGAAAGTTATGATAGACTTCGATTGGCTTTTCACGATGAAGCCCCATCTCGTGCCACAGTTTACAACTGGTTTAATGAATTCAAACGTGGTCGAACTAATCTCACCGATGATTTGCGTGAGGGACGGCCTTCTACAGCGACGACTGAAGATAATATCAGTGTTGTGCGGCGTATGATAGAGACTGACAAAAGAGTGACCTATCAGCAGATTCGAACAAGTCTGACATAGGTATGAGTCAAATGCACAAAATCCTCCATGAACATTTAGCGGCCAGGAAGCTTTGTGCCCGCTGTATACCGCATAATTTGACCGAGGCTCAAAAACTCCGCCGTGTTGATTGGTGCCGAGAAATGATCCAAAAATTTAACGGAGGTGACTCAAATGCTGTGTTCGACATACTAACGGGTGACGAAAGTTGGATTTACTGTTATGATCCGGAAACCAAAAGACAGTCTGTTCAGTGGGTGTTTCCTTCCGAAGTGTTGCCAACTAAAGTGAAGAGAGGTCGAAGTGTTGGAAAAAAGATGGTGGCCTCGTTCTTCGGAAAGACAGGTCATTACGCGACAGTTGTCTTAGAGGATCAGAAAACGGTTAATGCAGAGAGGTACACTAACAACTGTTTACCACTTGTCTTGGAAAAAGTTCGAGAGAAACGACCTCGCAGCAGGATCCTCCTTCATCACGACAATGCCTCGTCGCACACCGCCAGGCAAACGATCGACTATTTGGCGACCTTAGACGTGGAATTACTGGGTCACCTGCCGTATAGCCCCGACCTCGCATCCTGCGATTTTTATTTATTCCCGAAAATAAAAGAAAAACTTTGAGGAAAACATTTTATGGATGCCGAAGAAGCAGTGGCTGCGTTTCAAAACGCCGTTGAAGAGACCCCTAAGGCCGAGTGGGCAAGGTGCTTTTCTCAATGGTTCTATCGAATGCAGCGATGTATTGATGTAAATGGACGCTATTTTGAAAAGTTATAATAAAACTAATAAGTTGCTAGAATGCTTAGTTTTTGATTTTCTAAGAACTTTCAGTTTGACACTCGTACAATTAGGAGTCAAGTAAGTTGATTCCCACTCGGAGAAGATTTCAAGAATTTTCATTTCCATTTTTGTCGCTTTGGCAATTAGGCAAAGCGCGGCGTTGAGGTCCGCCACTCAACACGCAATGTCTCGAAAGTGTCTTAACACTAGGTTCGGACGGTTCCTGCGGTCGCCTCTGCCTATCCTGCTACATGCGGGATAAAGCGTGAAGCTATAAAAAAGTAAGTAAGTAAGTAGTAAGTAAAATAGTCTTGTACTGTACACCAATCATTAAATACAGGCGATTAAATTTCACTTATACACAAACTTCTTACATATACACAAAGTTGCGTGTTAGTCGATTACGATTATAAAATCGATTATTGAACCAGAATAGACAACTCGTGTACTGAAGCAAGACGCAATAAACAAACAATTTATAGTTTTAAAATGGCATAAGGTACTCTAATATGAAAATAATTTATTTTTTAATGTAAATGTGTGTCATAGCAAATAGAGTCAGCCTAATGACATTATCATTTGCGCGTACAAAATCTTACATCTCATACATAATACTTTTCCATGACTTCGCTTGATTATTGCTTTTTTCTTACTATGTTTTGTATAAATATATTTATATGTGTTCATTTATGTTTTGTGCTCTTTGGTTAAATTATTAAAGCCTACTTAGTAACTTAGACAAATTTATACCGTAATTACGACGACTGTGGGTTCAATATCCACTCAAATTATTTATTATGAGTTTCCTTCTTCTGGCATGACAGAATAAATTACATATCCCTACCAAATTGTTTACTGAATAAATCGTGAATTTAAAAAACAATAAAAAATATTAAAATAAATATAATATGTTTCATAGAACAAACTTCAAGGATTTACGTAGTTTGTCTATACGTTTGAGTATTTCATTTCTTTATTAGTGGATTAAAGCTACCCGTACATTTTACTCAAATGAAGCGCATCAATCATATTTGACAGTCGACCTTCCCTTCCGGCGATGTATTAACCTCATTACATGTTTTTACTTCAATTGTTTTGGGCAAAGTGCGATACTAATTCTAATATTGGACTTTGGATATGGCATATTGATTTATTAGTTGCAACTTGACGACATCGTTATTATGTGATATTTATTATAAAGCCTTGTGTGACTGAATAAATTATTTGTTTATATATATATATATATATATATATATATATATATATATATATATATATATATATATATATATATATATATATATATATATATATATATATATATATATATATATATATATATATATATATATATATATATATATATATATATATATATATATATATATATACATATATATATATATATATATATATATATATATATATATATATATATATATATATATATATATATATATATATATATATATATATATATATATATATATATATATATATATATATAATATGTTACGATACAAGAGTGCTACAATTCAATGGCTTTTGTCATGTCAGAGAGAGAAAATGAGAATATATACCTCCCGTAAGTAGAGATTGAGTTGATAACATTTTTTACAATCAGAAACTCAAGTACGCTACGATGTCCTCTTAAATACTTTAATTTAGCGTTTGAACTAATTTATTAAAGGTTTAAACAAAACAATTTAAACGGATTCTTCACGTATATTGATATTTTTGAAACTCGACAGTTCGAAGACATTGCAGTAGTCCGTGGTCACTGAGGTGGCATTCGTCTGTCATTTGATATGATTATTTTATCAAACTACCGTCAACGGTTTCTGAGTTGCCTCGCATACTGCCCTGGATTCCTGCAGAATGACCTGACTGTATCTTGCCCTGTGGTGTGTGTGTTGGGGATTTCAAAATGTTTATAAGTGGATCCCAAGTGGTAGAAAGCTTCCAACTGTCTTTTCTATTGAAAATAGGATATTTTTGTATTTCAATAGCCTTGCGGATTATTCTAGGAATATATCTATTTTCCCTAGCTAGTATATGAGGTTTATCAAACCAGATGATTGGGTTGGTACATAGAGTGATCACACACAGCTGACTTCAATATACGCCCATTCTTGATATCTGAGCTGTGTCGTTTTACCCTATCCCAATGCTTCTCTTTGTCAATTTTGTATACACCTGCACACTGCAAAAGAACATTTAACTGACCTCAAGAATTGGATTTCTGCAGTGTCCGAAACGTCGGGTTTCCAAAAAATGTCAATAATCCGTTTAATAATAAAAATGGTGTACATCGAAGATTTTATTATAGTTAATAAAAGTTATCAAGAAAAAAAGATATGTAGATATAACTTCTTCTTCTTCTTAGCGTTTGTCCCGTCTAGTGCCGGGGTCCGCCTTCCGTATCTTCTTCTTCCACTTCGCTCTGTCCTGGACGTCTTTTTCTTCGAGCTCGCAGTTTGCCATGTCATACTTTGGGGCCTGCCCCTTCGCCGTTGTCCGGGTATATTAAGATTGAGCGACTTGGATGGTACTAACATGCCTTTTCGTTACGGCCCAAGACTCGCTTCCATAAGTCAGGACTGGTCTTATGACTGACTTATAGATTAGACCTTTTAGCTTAACGGGCATTCGACTGTCGCAAGTGACTCCAGAGAGCTCGCGCCACTTGAGCCAGGCGGCTGATATTCGATGCTGTATGTTGTTTTCCAAGTTTCCGGATTTGTCAATCATGCTACCCAGGTATTTGTACTCTTCACACTGTTGGACTACTTGTCCATCAACCACTATAGGATCAGTGTGGGGGGTAGAAACATTGCACTCCATATATTGGGTCTTCGAAACACTAAGCACTAGGCCACCTGTCTCTTCCATGCCTCCAGGGCGTCTTCCAAAGCTTTCCGAGTTGTTGTACAGATTGCCACATCATCCGCGTAAATAAAAGTCCATGGAGCTTTCTGTTGAGCATCCTCTGAGAGTGTATCCAGCACGAGACTGAACAAGAAAGGACTCAAAACCGAGCCTTGATGAACCCCTTCTGTGACAGGGATAGATTTAGTCACTCCTACAGTTGTTCTGATAAAGGACCGAGCATTTTTGTACATGTCAGCAATAACTGTGACATATGCTTCAGGGACATTTCTTGTCCTGAGAACGGGAACCTAAGGGGGGAACGGAACCAACATCTCATCCGGCCCAACTGTCAACCTCACCTGCCCGCACCGGTGGTTCGTGCGAATAGCCGGTGGCGGTGGCTCTAGCAGTCACCGTGGTGCTCCCTGCTAGATAACGGACGAGGCTCTGGCGACCGAGTCTCTGGCGGTATAACCAGACTTCGCTTTGTGTAGATCTAAATACCTACACTGCAGAACTAACACCTTTCTGTTTCGGGGGTTTTCCTGTCTCACAAGAGCAGGTTTTTGTACGTCAGATGACAATCGGTGCACCATCTAATATGTAGATATAACCTTAAACAAATAATAATATTTATTTAGTTGTAAAAGAAAATGTAATGATATACGCATTACCCAAATATTGATTACCGCTGATTGGTTGAGAAATCCAACACCGTATTCGGTCTATTTACATGTGATGTTTTCTTACAAATGTAAATATGTAACGTTAAAGATTTAGCTGAATTAAATTTTTTTTTTATTTTTGATATATATCTAGACTTGTTTATCTTTATCTAGAAAAAACATAACACTGCTATCCCGTAAACGTGGTTAAGATCCGCTACTCAACACAAAACAGAAAAAAAATCGAACAAATATGGAAAAACGGAAAGTGAAATTTTATAGTAATATGAGTGTCTTATTGTTTACTATTATTATAATATGTATGTCGACTTAGATGTAGGCATTACAACATTTATTTTTTTTAGCTTCACGCTTTATCCCGCACATGCTAGGGTAGGCAGAGGGAACTGCAGGAATCGTGGAACCTAGTGTTAAGACACTTCGTTGCTTAGTCCATGCTTTCTCCGTCCCCGCTTTCCGCCTTTTTCAAGGCATTGCGTGTTGAGTGGCGGAACTCAACGCCGCGCTTTGCTTAGTTTTCCAGAGCGAAGAAAAAGGAAATAGAAAAATTCATCTTCCGCACTCGGGGAACCACTACGAACCACTCGAACGCCACGCCTGCGCCACGACGGTCCTCACTTCTTCAATTTTTATAGAAATACCATAAAGAATCTGTAAATTCAAGAAGTATTAAACAACAAGCAAGTAAAAGCTTAAGCCAATTAAGCCATATTCTCACATCACGGCGCGTCAAAATTTCTTAACGTTTGCTACAGATTTTGCAATCAAAAATTTATTAGAAAAGTTTGCGACAGAGTATTATATTTACATATACATTTGGTTACATTTAGGAGGTAATGCGTATGCCATTTAGCTAAAGTGAACTAAATGACAGCCAAATTATATAAATTATTTAAAACATCGATATGTTTTGTATAATAAGCCAATGCCTTATTATACTTGACTTCTCTTTGTGATTAACTTTGTTTTAGTATTTAAAAATCTCATAATCCTTTTTGTTTTTCCTTAATTTTTGCCCAAAATTTACGCCGTTATGGATAAAATTTAGGATCTAATAATTGTATTGATTTACTTTGTTTATTTTACAAATATTATAAAGTAGAAATAAATTTTCTTGACAATTAAATTGCTCTATGCATCATGCTGTATATAGCAAGGAAACGCCTTAGTCTAGTGTCTAGACACTCCGTTCATTGCTTTGCACGCGAATATGAGTGTTGAGTTAAACGCTATTGTAAAAGCATTCGTGATCTATTTATGATTTGGAAACATAGTTTCGAGCATATATCATAATATTTTATATGTTGGCGCTAGTACCGAGTGGCACTATGTCGATATCTTGTCGGCATCAAATAGCGAATGACCGAAACTTGGCAAAAACGTTTGTCACGTTCGTGCGATACCGCGTTTACACTTTAAAACAACCGTTAGGTCTTTGTTGTCGATAAACTTTAGTTGGAGAAATTATATCAGATCAATCAATCTATATGAAATATGAAAATTAATTTTTTTAATAATTTTACACAGTATTAGCATTAAATAGCATATCTGATGTAGGTTGTAATAATTAATTACTGTTTCTACGTACTGATTTCCAGGCCATGTTTTAGTCCTAAATGGAAATATTGAAATATTGGTAGGTAAGCAAGACTCACTTGACTGAATGACTTAAAATTTTAAAGTATGACCTAGTTTGTAAAAATATAAGTACAAAGAGATTATATTCCGAGAAAAGGGAATAGGTATTTCTGTTTCGATAAACTCAATTCGAACATATACCTAACATATATATGCATAATTAATATATGCACCTAGTATTATCATTTTTTCCATCTCAATGTACTAGTACGTATATATAATATGTTCATATATCATACATACATACATACATACATACATACATACATACATACATACATACATACATACATACATACATACATGCATACATACATACATACATACATAAATGTCTTCTCGCTTTATCCCTAGCAGGGTAGTCAGAGAGAACGAAGCGCCAAACGCTGCGGTCCCTGCATACCTCTTTGGCCTCGTCCACTGTTATTAGCCTCTTCATATATGAGCTTTTAATATGTTTTGGCAAGCTAGCCGAGGTCTTCCGTTACCCCTCTCACCACTCACTTTTGCTCCGTATATCTTTTTTACTATTCTTTCATCACTCATTCTTTCGACGTACCTAAACCATCTAAACACATACATAACTTAGTAAAACAACATTATAAGCTGCTTTTGATAATAATTCTCCATAAATTATGATTATAGCAAAATTATAATGATTAGAATTGCTTGTTAAATACAATTTATATTGCGTCTAACGTGTGAGACTTAATGCGTAATTAATTAAACCATTTGCGTATTAAATATATTCTAAATGTAGTATTAATGTTCTATATAGCTACAATAAAGCTAAATATATTTCAGTATATACTATAGACAGAGGCAAATGGCACAGAGTTCGATTCTCACTCCGGCAGGATGTATTTTTTTATTGTCATTAGCTTCGTTTTGGCACCTAGGCAAAGTGCGGCGTTGAGTCTCGTCACTAGGCACGCAACACTTAGAAAGAAAGCGAATAACAGGAAAAGGAGTGTCTTAACACTAGGTTCCCGCTTACTTACTTGCTTACCTTGCTATATATGGAATAAAGCGTAGCTATATATAGTATATAGAATTGATAAATATATATGAGAATATAGTTAACGTCATAACGTAAGCGCCATAGTAGTACGTTCGATCCTCCATCGATATTATTTTTTATATTCGAAAAGTATTATTTTTTCTTTTTTACAGCAAAAATGTACTATAGCATGCAAACTTGTTAATTATAACTATGTTTTAACAATTTTTTTTGTTTAATATTGTTAGATAAATGAAAAGGTATTTTGTCTTTAAAAATACCCGAGTCAATGCATGAATTTCTCAAAAATTTATTTATAATTTGTCACAAGTACGATTTAACGATAAACATTAATATATATATATATATATATATATATATATATATATATATATATATATATATATATATATATATATATATATATATATATATATATATATATATATATATATATATATATATATATATATTGGATTGTTTTCGAGTAAGATTTGGATACGCAGCGGTCAGAGGTACTTTTTTTATATGATATCTTTTAGCTTTTATAGCTTCCTTCCTATTTGGTGTCGCTGTCAACGTCAAATAATCTTCGCCAAAATATTCTTCACCTTGCAATATACTTCACAGCTTCAGGACCACTTTAATATCCTGACTATGAACATTGTTTAACACAGCACGTATATAGCAACAAATGATAAGATATTTTTAATGTACCAACATAGTACGTGCTTTGTGGTCGATTGGTTGTAATTAGTCGACGTTAACCAAATGACCAAAACTATTTAAGGTATGGATCCAGAACTTTATAATGGATTACGTTAGAATTTGAGAAATTTCTGAATATTTCTTTTAATTACAAGTTAAATAAATTATTACAATTCTTTGTAATTAAATAAAATTACGCGTATTAGATTTTAAGGTAAATTATTTAAAAATATTATTTTTAAGTAATATTATTATAAATTGGATTACCTTATTATTATATTTTTTTTCTAGCTTCACGCTTTATCCCGCTTTATTGCAGGGTAGGGAGAGGGTACTGCAGGAACCGTTTGAACCTAGAGTTAAGACACTCCGTTGCTTAGTTCCTACTTTCTCCGTCCCCACTTTCCGCCTTTTTCGAGGCATTGCGTTGTGAGTGGCGGAGCTCAACGCCGCACTTTGCCTAGTTGCCAGAGCGAAGAAAATGGAAATAAAAAAATCCATCTTCCCCGAGTGGGAATCGAACCCTCAAACCGTCGCGTTTACAGGCAGACGCTTACGCCTCTGCGCCACTACGGTTATTATTATATAAAATGGTTTAATTTAGTATTATTATAAATTCAATTAACTTGATTATTATTGTGACTTCATAATTATTCATAGTGATTGATGGTCCATGTATTGCTTGTTTTAAGTCGTCATATTTATTTCATATTTTTGGCTTTATCCACTGTCAAGAACTTAATACAATGTACATATATATACAAAATAATTTTTGAAGATTCTAATAATATGTTCTATGAATTTATAACTATTATTACGAGTCATAAATAACATAACCTCCCAATAATTTCTTGTCCATCAGTAGTTAGGCTGCTCTGTTTACACGTCTCGATTTTACCAAAGGACGTCCCACATCTTGTCAAATAAACCATATTAGAACAACAAAAACCAAAGATCATGATTCGTAATAGATTATAAATATAATTTTTACACAATTTAAAATAACACCTGTATAGAATAATTTTGTGAAACGTTAATAACTTAATATGTGAAATGTGTGGGCGTATTAAGACAGCTAATAATCAGTAGCTGTCAATTGTGACAGCACTTAGTGTGTAAATGATTAAATTTGATAAAGCATTATATTACATAAAATAGATTTGAGGTTTCACGTTATTAGTAGATCCGTGATGACCTCACTTATTGAAAAATAGAAGATGACGAAAAAAAATCCATGGACATCATTAAGTACAGGTTAACTAAATATTGTTGAAAGCAAAGTGTGATCTCTAAGCTCGAAGGGTTCTGTAGGAAAAATGCACTATATCATTTTATTAGTGCACACCGATTAAGTTTTTAAAGTTACATCGATAATTTAAGAGATATGATTTATAGAATGACATATTTGAGAAAGGTCATTCAATCCACAACTATAGTATGTATAGTTAGAAATTTCCCTGCTGCGCAATGTTGAACTAAAAGTGTAATGATATCTTATAACGAGATATCACTGAACGCAACATTGATATATAGATCCCATCTGAGTGAAAGGAAAGAAAAAATGACTATAATATATTTCAAATTACTTTTTTACGTATTTTGATATTAATCTAATTATGCGACGGTCGTGGTGCAAAAGTGTAGCGTCTGCCTGTACACGCAACGGTTTGTGGGTTCGATTCCCACTCGGAGAAGATGGATTTTCCTATTTTCATTTTCTTCGCTCTGGAATCTACGCAAAGTGCGGTGTTAAGTTCCGCCACTCTACTCACAAGGCCTCGAAAATGGCGGAAAGTGGGGATGGAGAAGATAGGGACTAAAGCAACGGAGTGTCTTAACACTAAATTCGTATGGTTCCTGCAGTTCCCTCTGCCTACCCTGCCTTGTGCGGGATAAACCGTGATGCTAAAAAAAATAATTCAACCAAAGTAATCGATATTGGTTAAATATTGAATGTAAAATCGAGAAAATGAGAACATTATGGACTGTCATTATTTGTTTTGGACTTAACGGCTTTAATTTATTTTAATATTGAAATTTCCCTATTTATTCTATTGGATATATGTACACACTCATGGTGAAATTAGTCATGATATAAGAACATGCGACATGAAAAATTGTTAACTCCGCTACAAAATATTAAAATATTTTAAGATGAACGGAAATCGGAATTAACATGATTTTCTTCGATGACCCCAATTTTTATGTTCAATTTGAATAAACTGGTTAGTCAATTATCAGAAATTACTTCTATTTCATTTTTCTATTAAAATTTTATGTTATGTAACCCATCTAAGGTTACAATGTTATATAATAATATCTCAAGCATATACCGAAGGCTTTAGTGTTTATCTTATATGAAATATACGATATGTGGTCGTAACTAGCAAATTTGTCCAAAGTAGTATTAATTAAAGTTTATTTACAAAATTCATTGAAAATCATTAAAGCACAAATGTTTTCGATATATGTTTATATAATATATCATATGCATATGTAATATATATATTTTTAGGCAATTTTTCTCTTGTGAAACTGATTATTAGCCAAATGTCTAAAAGGAGAGTGGAATGATTATAATCAAGTAATAAAGTTATTATCATTAAGGTTTTATATATATATGAATATATATATATATATATATATATATATATATATATATATATATATATATATATATATATATATATATATATATATATATATATATATATATATATATATTATATATATATATATATATATATATATATATATATATATATATATATATATATATATATATATATATATATATATATATATATATATATATATATATATATATATATATATATATTCATATATATATTCATATATATATATATATATATATATATATATATATATATATATATATATATATATATATATATATATATATATTCATATATATATAAAACCTTAATGATAATAACTTTATTACTTGATTATAATCATTCCACTCTCCTTTTAGACATTTGGCTAATAATCAGTTTCACAAGAGAAAAATTGCCTAAAAATATATATATTACATATGCATATGATATATTATATAAACATATATCGAAAACATTTGTGCTTTAATGATTTTCAATGAATTTTGTAAATAAACTTTAATTAATACTACTTTGGACAAATTTGCTAGTTACGACCACATATCGTATATTTCATATAAGATAAACACTAAAGCCTTCGGTATATGCTTGAGACATTATTATATAACATTGTAACCTTAGATGGGTTACATAACATAAAATTTTAATAGAAAAATGAAATAGAAGTAATTTCTGATAATTGACTAACCAGTTTATTCAAATTGAACATAAAAATTGGGGTCATCGAAGAAAATCATGTTAATTCCGATTTCCGTTCATCTTAAAATATTTTAATATTTTGTAGCGGAGTTAACAATTTTTCATGTCGCATGTTCTTATATCATGACTAATTTCACCATGAGTGTGTACATATATCCAATAGAATAAATAGGGAAATTTCAATATTAAAATAAATTAAAGCCGTTAAGTCCAAAACAAATAATGACAGTCCATAATGTTCTCATTTTCTCGATTTTACATTCAATATTTAACCAATATCGATTACTTTGGTTGAATTATTTTTTTTAGCATCACGGTTTATCCCGCACAAGGCAGAGTAGGCAGAGGGAACTGCAGGAACCATACGAATTTAGTGTTAAGACACTCCGTTGCTTTAGTCCCTATTTTCTCCATCCCCACTTTCCGCCATTTTCGAGGCCTTATGAGTAGAGTGGCGGAACTTAACGCCGCACTTTGCGTAGATTCCAGAGCGAAGAAAATGAAAATAGGAAAATCCATCTTCCCCGAGTGGGAATCGAACCCACAAACCGTTGCGTTTACAGGCAGACGCTACACTTTTGCGCCACGACCGTCGAACAATTAAATTAATATCAAAATACGTAAAACAGTAATTTGAAATATATTATAGTAATTTTTTCTTTCCTTTCACTCAGATGGGACTCTATATATCAATCTTGCGTTCAGTGATATCTCGATATAAGATAGCATTACACTTTTAGTTCAACATTGCGCAGCAGGGAAATTTCTAACTATACATACTATAGTTGTGGGTTGAATGACCTTTCTCAAATATGTCATTCTATAAGTCATATCTCTTAATTTATCGATGTAACTATAAAAACTTAATCGGTGTGCACTAATAAAATGATATAGTGCATTTTTGCTACAGAACCCTTCGAGCTTAGAGATCACACTTTGCTTTCAACAATATTTAGTTAACCTGTACTTAATGATGTCCATGGATTTATTTTCGTCATCTTCTATTTTTCAATATGTGAGGTCATCACGGATCTACTAATATGTGAAACCTCAAATCTATTTTATATAACATAATGCTTTATCAAATTTAATCATTTACACACTAAGTGCTGTCACAATTGACAGCTACTGATTATAGCTGTCTTAATACGCCCACACATTTCACATATTAAGTTATTAACGTTTCACAAAATAATTCTATACAGGTGTTATTTTAAATTGTGTAAAAATTATATTTATAATCTATTACGAATCATGATCTTTGGTTTTTGTTGTTCTAATATGGTTTATTTGACAAGATGTGGGACGTCCTTTGGTAAAATCTATATAAGGTAATTTGGTAATATATATATATATATATATATATATATATATATATATATATATATATATATATATATATATATATATATATATATATATATATATATATATATATATATATATATATATATATATATATATATATATATATATATATATATATATATATATATATGAAGAAAATTTCGTTCTTCATAAAAGTACTCAATTATGCAAAATAAGTGCTAATAAAGGGAGTAGGGACTGGACGGTGCAAACAGCGTTAACGAACGTTCGATACGCACAATTTGCTGCCTTTCGAGTACCTACTTTTAATATCGAGGTCTGACGTTTTGAAATGTTTACTCTAACTTTAGAAAGGTCAAGATATTTTAGTCGCAGTATGTATGAATAAATGCAGTTGATTCTATAGATTTTTTTAAAATTTCTTTTATTCTCGCTCGCGCAGCGCTCATGCGAAACCGTATATGGTATCGGTACCTAGTACGGTGGCGCTTTTGTTAAAAATAGTATGTAATTTTAATTTATACTGTATATAGGAGACCATTGTTATCCAGTTGCTACTAGAAATTACTATGAGGCATTAGATTCAAGTTTCAATATTAATAATTTAAAAATACATATTATTATTTTTCTGGCTAACTTTCTTGCACCCTCCATGATCGATTCCTCGCTTTTCTCCTCTCGAAATTTTGCGTGTCAAGGAAAGAAACAAGAACGAAGTATTGTTACCAATTAGATTTAAATATCATTGTAGTAATGTTAATATGCTATTAATATTATACATATTAAATTTAGACCTAGTAATCGTTGACTGTTGAAAATCAATCAAATTAAAAAATTGAAATATCTACATAAAGTATGGTTATAAAAACCTTATTTCTTAGTTAACGATACTGTAGAAAACATAATACAATAGTAACTTTTTAAATATATAGATAACTTGCCAAAATATTTAAATCTGATATCTTTCACACAAATTTATCCCAAAATAAAATAATCCACGATGCTAAAAGTGTTATCTAGATCACTGAATATTGTAATAAGTTGATCTCAAACTTCATTTTTCCATTTAAATAAATAATTTATTTAACTTAATCCTACCAGTTCTTGATTGGCATTTCATTTCAGAACGAGCATTATTCCGTAGAGTGCTTATTCATTGATTTTTCTCGCATTTCAAGTAGAATTTTGAGCTCGACTGCATTTTGGTGTGTACCAAATGAACAAAGGATCATTATTGTGTTAAAACAAATACTTAAATAATTATGATATGTCAATAATCGGTGTCATAAACTGTTGGTAATATTTTTTTTAAATGGACATATAATATCTACTATACTTTATCAGAGGCTATTATAAACGCTTCTCTATGGGACATTATCTGACTATTAATAAGATGGTTTGAGTTTAAGTTCTCAATACGCAAAATTTGGAATTCAAGCAGATAGAATGAAGAACAGAGTTTCTCAACAACAGAAGACACCTCTCTTCTGTTTACTAAAGAAGTAAAATATCAAAAAGGATATATCTTAATCGTATCATAAATAAGGTTCTTACAGCTTGACAGATTTTCATATATATTTGTCTTTCATCATAAAGGTAAATTTCAATATTGAAACAATATACGTTGTTGATTCAATAACGGCGTCTAAGTAAATATAAAATACAAGGTATAATATTAGAAATATTTCTGGATATCCGACACACAGCGCCCGTTTCAGCTTGAGCCAATAAGCACGTAGTAAAAATGCCCGCTAAATATTTTATTCTTGGATGCTTTTGTTTTATTTTTACACATCGTAAGTAAAGTAAGCGTATGTTTTTACTCTTTAGTATTGACAGGGAAAAGGAACATTGTTAATTTTTTTTTAACTTCACGCTTTATCCCGCACATTGCAGGGTAGGCAGAGGGAACTGTTGAGACCGTGGAAACCCTGTGTTAAGACATTCCGTTGCTTAGTCCTTGCTTTCTCCGTCCATCGAACTCACAATTTGCACTTCTTTCATATTAAAGGTTCCATTGAGAGTTCATAAGAGCCTGGAAAAGGAGCGGCATTAAATTCCGCTATTAAAAAGGAATGTTTGGACACTAAGTTCTTATTGTAAGTACATCATACAATATACTGGATAGAAGAACCGACAAATAAAGATGTCCACGGTGATGGACGTGTTTGAGTGCGGCAACATAGATTTCATAATACAAAAATATGAATCTCATTGTTAGCCGTCAGGAGGGTACCACCGCAGACATACGCTTAACGCTTGCCTTGACTTCTTGTGAATTGAGCTTCATACTGTTGTGTTTTTTTTTTTTTTTTTTTTTTTTTAGCTTCACGCTTTATCCCGCACATGGCAGGGTAGGCAGAGGGAACTGCAGGAACCATAAGAACCTAGTGTAAAGACACTCCGTTACTTAGTCCCTGCTTACTCCGTCCCCGTTGTGGTTTTAGAATATATTTATATGTACGTTCAAATATACGTTACATTGTGGTGAATCAAAATCTATTTTACGTTCACTGAATTGTTTAGATGTATATGAAAAAGAAAATTTATAAAAGAATAAAATCGATAATATGATAAATAAAGATATAATCGATTATTATCCTAAAAAGTAATAAATAATTTTCATTACTAAACCAACTATGAACGAATTTTCATATGTTTCAACATGTCAGTTGAAACAACCTATTTATTACACTGAATAACTGATATTTATTGGCTGTGTTATAGTAGTTCAGTAGGTTCTGTGGCAAATATGCCACTGTTTATGATCAAATAAAGTAAATTTAAATTCTGCTCAGACTTAAATTTATAGTTAGTTAAATATAATTTGTGAATTCCATCCGATTCTGCAGATCCGAAATGCGTATTGCGTAATATCTATTTTATTTTAGTATAAATAAAATGGTAAATAATATAAATAAAGTTACTTATTACTTATTATAAATAAAGTTACTTAAAGTTACTTTAGAAATATCTTGATTTCATGACGTCAGCCAACGTTACATGGTTTTGTGATTCAGATATAGAATTAGAACCCTCTTCAATTGTACTATTAGCAGTTAGCTAAACTATAAGCACTAAGTGACAAAGCTATTAATCCCTCCGTACAAAATCTTTATCTAGAGATACGGGCATAACTTTTTAATTTGTACAAGCAATTATGGTTAATACGTTAATGCCTTGCACATTCATTAAAATCTCAATTTAAACGAACACGTGTAAGCACCTTATATTTAGAAAGCCTACGTAAAGAAATTTTAATTTAGAAAAAAAAATTAGGTCGGAATTAAACTAGATTTTAATTTGACTGCAGGCAGCTCTTTCACTGAATGGCTAAGTTTAAACCAGCAAATTCACAAGATTTCACTAGTGGCTAAGAACCATATTGTTCGTTCAGCCTAATTAAAAATTATCCTCTTATTTTAATGACGAGCTCGCTTACGTACTGTACTGTTGTACGTTCATTAGAAACACAGTTAATAAATAAATTTGTATCTAAGCACATTTTTCTATGAAGCAGGTAATAGTGATGTGTATAATTATGTCAAGGACAATAGCACGTTAAGTCTTTCTAGGTGAATCTCTACTCTTTGTAGAGTGGTTTATGAAGAATTTCTTTACTGTGGTTACGCTTTAAATATTTAAGATTTTTCAATTTTAACAAAATGCTTTTTGATGTTTAATTAAAATTCTTTTATTATACTATTATATTATCGCATATTTTCGGTTACAGTACATATATTAATTAAATATATATTTATACTATGTATATATGTATTATTATATATGTATGTATATTACATATACTATCCAGATAAAATCAAATCGCCGTCTCTTGGAAAAAAATGGAAATTACACGAACTACAAAGCTTACGGTGAACAAAATTCTTTTAACGGATTAATAGCGTATGTACATTGTACACACGTTTTTTGTTAACCCCACGTTTCGAACACTTTACAAACGTCCGTTGTTACATTTTGTACAAAAATATACCTGATAAATGGAATGAAAGAGCTTTATTTAAAAATAACTATGCCCACGACTTCATCCTCGGGGAATAGGGTCAGTGGGCAGTGGGCAGCATTTTTTGGATTAAAGCTTAAATCTTCACTGTACATGATATTTGATATATGTCACCAGTTATAAAAATATAAGATAATTTGTAACAGAACCAAATATAACTGACCGTACGACGTACGACGATAACACGTAATACTTTGAACTTTTAATATATCTTTTAATTTAATATTTTAATTATTGTATACTTAGTAGTTTTTAGCAGCATTTAACAGAAGAATTCAAATAGACATAACATTTCATTAAACTTTAAATGTCAAGTGAAGCTTATCATTGCATTTAAATTGACTAAGCCGTTTGCGAGATAAGCGTGCATTCAAAGACAAACAGACCATTAGACAAAAGAAATTAATTACATTGACTTAAGCATTGATATAAGCGTAACTTCTGCTATTTTTTATATTTTTTATGTCCAGAACGCACATACGAGTAATATCTACAATTATTATGTATGAGTATTTATGTAATTTTCAAATAAGAAGGTGATATTCTTTGAGATACCTTTAATTTATTTTTATACACATTTTTTTTATAGCTTCACGATTTATCCCGCACATGGCAGGGTAGGCAGAGGGAACTGCAGGAACCATACGAACCTAGCGTTAAGACACTCCGTTGCTTAGTCGCTGCTTTTTTTCCGTCCCCGCTTTCCGCCTTTACACATTTTAAATGAGACGACAATGACCAATTTTATGGAAATTACGCTTCGAACACTGCAATAGTCTACTTTAAATTTTTTTAATACTATTTCACTTAAAGTTATTCAATTAAAAATATTGTATACTAAATTACTCTACACACATTTTACCTTAAGCTCTTGGAGTACAGAATAAATATTGAAGTAGTATCGAAATGATTTGATGCTTACTTAGACATATCTCTTTTTATTTCAGAGTCTAAGAGCCGTTAACGAGGAAGTCAATCAATTTTCACTTCTATCAATAGAGGTAAGTTGTGGGCGTCTGTGAAAGCAATCCATTTTATGTGGACGCTCATAAATCACTAACAGTGTGTAATTACGAGTGTACTCGTGTTTGGTGTATTAAGAATATTATTTAATTTAGAGGACCGTCGTGGCGCAGAGGCGCAACGTCTGCCTGTAACGCGACGGTTACTGGGTTCGATCCCCAGTCGGGGAGGATGGATTTTTCTATTTCCATTTTCTTCGCTCTGGCATCTAAGGCAAAGCGCGGCGTTGAGTTCCGCCACTCAACACGCAATGCCTCGAAAACGGCGGAAAGCGGGGACGTAGTAAACAGGGACTAAGTAACGGAGTGTCTTAACACTAGGTTCGTATGGTTCCTGCAGTTCCCTCTGCCTACCCTGCCATGTGCGGGATAAAAGCGTGAAGCTAAAAAAAAAAAAAAATAATAAAAAAAAAATAAAAAAAATTTAATAAAAACTATTATATATTATTAGCGTCTGCCTGTAAACGCGACGGTTTGAGGGTTCGATTCCCACTCGGGGAAGATGGATATTTCTATTTCCATTTTCTTCGCTCTGGAAACTAGGTATAGTGCGGCGTTGAGTTCCGCCACTCAGCAAGCAATAAAAACTATTATGTTTATTTTATTTTCTTAAGCTGCGACGCTGTTCTTGTATTCAGTATTTTATTTTATTATAGGAAAATCTAATTTGATGTATATTATGAAGTTACTGAGGTATATATGAAGAAAAATAAATATGTTTACATTAATGAGAAAGTTAGATAGGTAGTGAAGCTAAAAACAGTTTTAATGGCGCAGTAATACTGATTACGTCTGTGACATGATAATGGCTTCAAATTCCACTCTGGGGATAATTTATATTTATTGCAGCGCTCACAAGACACTCAATTCGTAATAAGTCCTCCCTCTGTTAAATAATATGTTGAACAAGTGTCTGGTCTCCGCCTATTCTGAAGTGACAAAGCTTAAAGCTTGCAAATATTGTATAAAAAAGCTATACTAGCTCCTAGGCGTTGCTGAGCAGAAATTAAACAAGCTTGAGATATTCACTGAATAAGAAACAAGTCACAAGTAATTTGAATATTAATTAATATAAATTGTCAAGTATTTATCATAATTAAGACGACGTTTCATAACTTTCCGTATTTTGTGTCCAGCTTTTGAATAATAAACTTCTTTATGATTAATTTTGTTTTTTATACTCAAATCAAACTCACAATTCATTACTCAGAAGTTTTTTTTGAAAATTATCATTAAATACAAGAAACAATAAAAAGAATTACAGTTTTATTGTAAAAAGCTAAAGGCGGGATTAACACGACCATAAATAAATGTAGTCTTTTATACTAAATGGTTTCTTCAGCTTCTCTTTAGGTATTCTAAAGCTTAGGTAATATAATAATGAAAAAAAAATAAACAAATAATTTGAACTTGTATTAGAATGTCTAAAATAAAGTACTTGCGGCAAATAAGGGCCGCGGGCTTACAACAGCCAGGTTAGGGAATATATATTTAAAAATTATGCTAACTCACTGCATTACGGGTACATAACAAGAACCAAAAGAAAACCAGCGTTTTTCCACTTTTGTTGTAGGCTTGCTTGGATTCGTTAACGCAAGTCGTATTAAAAATCGGTAAAATATACAATAAATCGTTAATTCATTGCAGAAAATTCCAGATATTTTGTAGTAAGTTTAATTTTAACTTAGTAAGCATTATTTTAAAAATTATATAATTATAAGTTCTAATTGTTTTTTGCTCAAGTAAGGGCCAAGGACGTAAACGTTAAATTATTAATGATAATGTGAGACTAGTCACCTTCAGGTACGACCCATAAAATCAACTTTATCCAGTAAAACAAGATACTTAGTTTAACAAATAACACGAAATAGTATTTTGTTTTGCTGAAAAACAAAGCTGATTAATGATCGTGTAATTTTAGTAACAATGTCGATATTTGGCGCAGCCTTGCTTTTTAGAATATTTTTTGATGCATTATAATTTTACAAAGTGAAAACTGGACAAATTTTAAAACTAAAAAAGGCAACAAGACTGTCCACAATAGTATACTAAGATTTTCTTTTATTAATGAATTGAGACAAAAAGATGTAAAAATCCTCTTCCAAGGCCGGCCATAAGTACAATCTTTTGTGTTATATACATCTATTCTACAGTTTAAGTATGACTATAATTTATAGAAACTTACAAAAATGAATGTACAACACGCGATCATATAACAGATCTAACATATTACATATTATTTAAAAACGAGCGAGTCGCATGTCGCCACAAGTATCTACCATATTTAAAGTAAAATAGTGATATAGGTTTAAAGTAACATAAATTTTACCTTTTCAGATACGTTGACATACAATAATCTATTAATTACTAATATATTGGCTTACATATAAGAAATAATAAATTTCTTGAGATACACAAAACTATGGTACATGAAATGAAAATCGTCGGCGCTACATAATTAAGTATATACATATATAATAAATGAAGGTTCCTATGAAAAATATTTTTTAGGCTTCAAATTACCGGTAAATGTGCTTAATAAAGCTTCATATTTTTCAGTAGTTTTCGGAGTTGATTCTCCATTTTGCGCTTAAATCGAGAAACAGCATGTTGAGTGACAGAATCCTATGCTGTAGAGTTGTGTGTACGCTGTGTAGAGCTATAGGACAGATGAACCTTATATTGTATCTATATTGTACACATATATTTCAGATATATACCATTTACTGGCACTATGTAATATTTCACCATATATATTCATGAAATAAATATTTTAAGACGTGTGAGTTGGCAATACAACGACTCATTTATCTCCTGCCCTAGTAATGAGTCTCCTGGGCCACAAATTCGTGAATGTTAATTTAAATAATTTATATTTATATGGCTGTATGAAAATAAAGTATAAACTATATATGTGTATATATATATATATATATATATATATATATATATATATATATATATATATATATATATATATATATATATATATATATATATATATATATATATATATATATATATATATATATATATATATATATGCATATTATTAGTTTATACTTTATTTTCTGCTGTTACAAAAGCAAGAGTTCCGCAGTTCGATAAAGTTCAAGATTTTTACAGTTGAATATTTTGAACTTAAATGTTTTATGATGAAAACCATCATAAAACATTTAAGTTCAAAATATTCTCTTAAAATATTAACTTATTATATTACATAATTCAAACATGATCCTTCTAGTTTAAGTTAGAGCTCTACATAGAGCTATAAAGTCAAATAATAACTAGCAAATCACTAGCAAAGGTTTCTCATTTCAATAGAAGCTTAAATTGAAGATATATTGACATTGTATTTGTCTTCATAAGTTATAAAAAGATCTATACTTTTAACTTTGATCGCTATACGTGGTTGACATATTAAAAACCTAAAAAAACTTTTATGCCTGCAGGCATTTGTCCATGTTCTAGAATGTAGTAAAATGAAATTTGCCTATATGCTTGTGCACGATAATCTTAGAAATATCAAATGTTGTTTTCATCACTGTGTTTTGGTAAAGCTCCCCTAATATGACGAGCCTAATTTTAATTTCAATCGCTTCGTAATTAAAAGAAGTACAATTAAATTGTTACAAAGTAACTGTTAAATTGGCAGGAACATCAGATTTACTTTAGAGTACCTTGACAAATCGACGGATGCATCTAATTATATGTTTATAAGAAGAATTTAATATATTTTTTATTTGTATGTTTATAAATAACTTTCTTATTAGTTGGAGTTGTAGAAATTCAAAATTACTTCAAATAAAATAACCTTAATAAAGTTACAAAAAAAGAACCGTCGCATTAACTGAGATACATCGCACAATGTAGCAGCGTTGGTCTGTTTTCACGATGTTAGTGGATTTATTCCTAGCCCGGAAGAGTTACAATTCAGCGCTTGATAAAAATAATTAGAATTAAGAGAAAACGGAGAATAGAGAAAACTGAGATCATATTACTATGTTATCACTATCCTATATAAATATTAATTAAAAAAAAATAAAAATAAATATGTTGAAGACTATTAAAATTAATAGTAATCGTCTAAGAAATAACCTTACAACAAAGCTATAGCTATCACATTGTTAGTGAAGTGTTAACCTTATTCTGTCTCGTCAAGATAAAATATCATAATAATGAGCTGCATTCTTAAAGCCGACGAGCTCTTTCATGTAGAGACGCCTTTTAAATGCATCGACAGGTGCACAAAAGTCCGTAGAATTTACCAGCGTTTTTTTCATATTACTATGGAAGCATGGATACCATTTAATATGTATGTTTATTTTATTTAATATTTTTATTTATTTATAATATTTTTTTTTTCTTTTATTTATGGTTCCTACTGACGCAAATATACATACTGTGCATACTACTGTATGTTGAAGTCGTGTAAAGCCTTGTATTTATTATTTAAATAAAATGCAAGCGCGTTCTGCATTTTACACAAGTTGTGATGGCGTGGAATGACAACAACGCTTGGTGCATTTTCCGAGTGGCTATTTCGACTCTTGTACTACCTTTACTAGTGCCAGAAAGTACTAAAATATGTTTTCTACATCATTTGATACGAAACAGTCTATATGAAAAGTAAATTCTTATTAAATATTTTTTAATTTATATTTTTTTTACTTAACAATGAACTTTGAGTTTTCAATGAAGTCTAACTAAGAAATAATTCTCATTGTCTTTTTATTATTTAACATAAATTTTTAAAGTGACTGTTGTGGGTTCGATACCATTTAGAGAGATAATTTTCCTTGCTCTGTTAATAAGACCAATTGCGGCATTGAGTTCTACCCCTCAACTCTCAATTTCTCAAGTTAAACAAGGATATATTGTGAAGCTACATATATATACCAACAGTCTAGATATACTTAAATATTGGGAAAATATATAACTCCGTATTTGCTTTAAGATATCTACGACAAGACTTTAAGACAAAAGTCTCATCATTATAAAATGTTTGAATAAAATAGTACTAAAACGTGAGCTTTAAAATTTACCGTTATCATACTCTCTTTTCAATAAATATTTGACATCAGGAAAACAATGCAGAAAAAAAATTGCTTTTAATTGGAATTAAGTTGACTACTTCTTGCTAAAAAAGTAAATAGTGTTGCACTTTACATTTTATAATTACTATTGTTCCAAGTTTTAACGTGCGTCCCCAAAGAATTGTCTCTGGAGAAATTAAAAGCGTTCCACTAAGGACAAGTGTACCAAATAAATGATTACACACATCTTAGTAATTACACACTTGTACTATCGCAAAGTTGCGAGAATTTTTAAATACATTCATCCAGTAAATCTACTAATGTAAGTAATTTAATGTAATGTAATTTTAGATCCAATTTTCAGAGCAAAAAGCTTAAAAGAAACGGAATATCTTTTGGTCTGTTTCTCAGTATCCTAATTAATGCGGCTTTATATATTATTTTTTAAAAACTAAATATTTCTTTTTTATGTTTTTTTAGTCAGCATACATCAGACCGTCGTCGCGCATTGGAATAGTGTTTGTCTATAAATGTGATGTTTCTGGATTCAAATCCTCTTGTAGGGATGATTGTTTTCATTATCCTACTTTACTAAACTAACTCCCTCAACGCATTATTGTAATATCATGGCATTAGATATGAAACCCAGAGAAAAAAAAAATTACAACAAAAATTTCAACAGAAATAACAAACTAGACTAATAACAAACTAGAAAACTTCTTTAAATATTTTTAATAATTTTCTTTAAGTATTTTTTCTATCCTCAGTGTGGATTAACACTTTAAAAATCATATAAATATTGATTAAAGAAAATAGAATTCTCTCTCGCCAAGCGATTGTTCTTTGCAATGGTCTTTGGGTAGCGGAAATTTGTAAAAATCTCCCTACAGAGATGCTAACAACGATATACGTTGTATAAAAGCATATAAGAGTTTGGACGCCGCGTGATAAAGAACGCATAGCTCAGTGGTGAGAGCGCTTGCACGTTTCGCAAGAGGGCGCGGGTTCGAGTCCCGCTGCGTTCAAATTTTTAACTTGAATATTTTATCTTAATCGAGTACTGCTTTACAATAACCAAAAATAATGAATACATGATAGGCTTTGATAACAATGTGACATATGGAGGCCTCTAATTATTACTTTGGAACAAAACAAAGAACTTAAGGCCAGCCATTAATTAATAAGCTTAATTATACTATTTTCATAATTTATAGTCGTACTAATTGGATATCGCTTTTTTTAATTGTGTGTGTGTCGTTTGTTTTATTTTTACAGTGAGCAAAGAAAAATATATTATACACAAATTATTTTTAAGTATTAGTAGATTTTGTCAAATTTGATTTTAGAGTAAATTTCATACTCTTAGTTTACGAAACGAGTAAATTGCATAAGCGTTAAAGAAATTAATAATTGGCACGACGGTTCGTGCCACGGAGGCAAATCATGTACCGGTAAACAGTTTATGGGTTCGATTTCTACTCGGGGAGAGAGATTTTCTATTTCCATTTTCTTCGCTCAGGCAACTAGGCAAAGCGCGTCGTTGACTTCTATCACTCAACAAGCAAAGCCTCGAGAAAAGACGGAAAGCGGGGAACGGAGCGTCTTAACACTAGGTTCCCAAGATTCTTGCGGTTCCCTCTGCCTACCCTACTATATGCGGGATAAATAAATACGTGTAGCTATAAAAAAATAAATAATTTAACTAGCGTAACATTGAAAATAGACAGAATTGGCAATTCGTCTTATAATAATATAAACTAAGGCTAATATTTTTTTTTTTAGCTTCACGCTTTATCCCGCACATGGCAGGGTAGGCAGAGGGAACTGCAGGGACCCACGAACCTAGTGTTAAGACACTCCGTTGCTTAGTCCCTGCTTTCTCCGTCCCCATTTTCCGCCTTTTCCGAGGCATTGCGTGTTGATTGGCGGAACTCAACGCCGCGCTTTGCCTAGTTTTGCCAGAGCGAAGAAAATGGAAATAGAAAAATCCATCTTTTCCGACTGGGGATCGAACCCGAACCGTCGCGTTACAGGCAGACGTTGCGCCTCTGCGCCACGTATATAAAAATTCATCTATGAATAAATTTATATTACTAATATTTAAAATTAAGACATAAAAAAAGATATTTTACTAGATCATGAACACTATACTATAATATAACTATACTATAATACACTATACTATAATATACTATAATATATTAATAATTTAGTAACATAAATATTCTACTTGAACCGATGCATTTACGTATAAATACTAAATTTTCTAATTTGGTTATCAAATTAGTGAAACGCTTGCTTCTAGCAAGTGGCAAGCAAGCAAGCGTTACTGTATATTATAAGGGGGTTTCCCCCTATTTAAATCTACACTTGGGTCACAAGTACTATGCACTACTACGGCTTTATCTCCTTGCAGGTCTTATCTAACGAAGAATCCATGTACGGTGAATCCAAGGAATACCAAGTAGCTTTCGTATCTTCGTAGATTCCACTCAAACCAAGTATAATCGTCTAGAACTAATTTATATTATAAAATTCTTTACTATTACGTACATAGTTCCAGTAAAAGTATTTGAAAATCTCGCGCACAGACTCTTAATTATCTTTATGAGCGTATTATTTTAAACTTTTACAATCCACTTTGCACCCAGATTACTCTGTTGTAGTTCAGTTAAGTAACAATGTCTTCTTATTTTAAACTGATAAGATAATTTAATCTAAAAGTTATTTTTATTCTTTTTAATTACATTATTTATAAGCTAGTATTCTGCCCGTAGCTTTCCCCCTGTGTTGGTTTTTATTATGTCTTCACGCTTTATCCCGCACATGGCAGGGTACGCAGAGGAAACTGCAGGAACCATAAGTACCTTTCTCCGTACCCGTTTTTATTTTTAAATTCCCTCTTGGTACTAACTCTGTGTAAGTAAGAATACATTAATTATAGTACATGATTTGTTGCACTATATTATAATCTTAAAGTGTGCTTATCTGTTTGTGGAAAATGTTTTACAATTTTTAAATTTTATTTTCACATCAACCCACATATCACAGCCAAAGCATCTAAACGTAAAATATTTAAAATTTATACTGAGCATTGTATAGCGTAAATTAGGTGTAATGAAGGAATTTTGGATAAACTATTCCTAAGCGAGTATAATAATGGTTTAAATTTCTTTGAAGTCACATAGTAGATAAAAACGAAATTTCAAATATTAACTTCAAATTAGCAAAACACATGTATTTTGATGATTATGCACTACTTGCCGTTATTTTTTAAGGAAAATGTTATACTTAAAGTTATGTTTATTATTTTTTTTTCATATAAACATAGTAACCTTCATATTTTATTGAAACTCCATAATACTTACTCACAACTTACCCTCAAGGCATATGAGTGGAGATAATCATGGTTAGGCCTCTGATCTCAATGTAATCCTTGTTAACAATATTGCTAACATCTTTGTACCAACAAGTTAAAAGCCCGCGAGCTACTTTTGATGATATAACGAGAATATTGTAATACGAAAGTAAGTTAGCAGCCGCTGTTTGATAAACACTCTTGGGTTCTGATGAAAAAATATAAACAAAGTTTTTTCTAAATTATAAATTAGCTCTTTTTATAAAGTTATTTTGAATGCTAATTTTATTTTTTGCATACATTGAAGGTAGGTAACATAAAAATTAGAAATTGAATTTAATTTCCGTAGGAACTTTTACCTCGTACCACACAAATGTGGCATAGCCTACCAGAGGCAGTTTTTAAGATCGATACGACATTGGTACTTTCATAAAGAACGTCTACCTCTACCCTAAATGCTAGCATCTCACTTGTAACACCTCTGGTGTTACACAGAGACGTGGGCGTCGATGTTCGCTTACCATCAGGTAACCCAAACTTTCGTTTTTCTTTGGTTTTCTCGTAAAAAAAATTTAAGGACAGCGAGGCTACCTAAGATTCTAAAATTGTTTGTTACAATTATCAAATAAAGAAAAAATCATCTATGAAGGAACTTTCCATCATCTTTTTACTTATAAAGTTATAAGATTTAGAAAACATGAAACTTATGTTACTCTTAACTTGCTTTTAAATGTATAGAGCTCTTCGTTTGTGGATTCAATTCCCACTTATGGGAATGAATTATCACGATTAAAGGATTTTCCCAATCAAACTTCAATTATTTTGTTATTCAGCAATTTATTCCACACAAAACGTTCGATATCATCGTCGTCAATAGAAATCCACCATTGTCACATTACTTTTTAAACGTCAAATCAACTGTTGCCTTTTTATATGGCCATACTTAAATAATAAAATTAATATTAATAATGAAACTATAACTTACTAGATCTTGTAATAATCTTTAATGTGACAATGAGAGTTTATTACATAGTGTATAATAATTAATAATACATCTCTTAATATTGTATCTGGACCAGTTAACCTTACAGCTCGGCCATCCTCAATCAGTGGGTCCTCCCACTTGCTCGTATTAAGAAACAAACAAAAAATATTAGCGACACAAAAATAAAATCGGCGACAGTTTTAGTCAAATTATACCATTAAATATTATAATATATTTAATTATATTATAAATTATAAATTATAAATTGACCTAAATGTATCATGTAAGGTAAAGAAAATACAAATTGTAACACAACAATCTTGATACAACAAGACAGTACATTGATTGAAGTCATATATTATGGTCTACGTTAATACATTTCAAATTAAAGTAATCATTGCTCACGGCTATAATTCATAGTAACATTCCTAATTATTTGACAATATCACATACATTATTTTTAATTCAATATTCTCATTACATGACTAACATGATCACATATCATTATTACATATTATACATTCTTTTTCTATATTCTTTTTTTTTCTTGCACAATTAGTCACAATCTTGGTCATTGTGCGACACCGTTATCATGGTGCCATTCATTATCTGCACTGACCAGTCATAACAAATTTACGCTCAAATCTTACAAACTATCTTGCAATCATCTGTGCGACATCACCTGATGCCATTCATTATCTGCACTGATCGCTCATAACAAATTTAAGTTTAAATCTTACAAACTATCTTGCAATCATCTGTGCGACATCACCTGATGCCATTCATTATCTGCACTGATTGCTCATAATAAATTTAAGTTTAAATCTTACAAACTATCTTGCAATCATCTGTGCGACATCACCTGATGCCATTCATTATCTGCACTGATTGCTCATAATAAATTTAAGTTTAAATCTTACAAACTATCTTGCAATCATCTGTGCGACATCACCTGATGCCATTCATTATCTGCACTGATCGCTCATAACAAATTTAAGTTTAAATCTTACAAACTATCTTGCAATCATCTGTGCGACATCACCTGATGCCATTCATTATCTGCACTGATCGCTCATAATAAATTTAAGTTTAAATCTTACAAACTATCTTGCAATCATCTGTGCGACATCACCTGATGCCATTCATTATCTGCACTGATTGCTCATATATCAAAAAAAAAATTAAACGTTCTTAGTAATGACACACACAATTTCATAAGTGCTAACAGGGGAATATAATAATAAATAAATCACTGTTTGATTATAACTGTATCTAACTGTCTAGCATCTGAATCCTCACTCTGATCACTGTCAGTGCTATCACTGATGTAACCTTCGAAGTTCATCCAGGGATGGATTTTATCTAACGCGATAACATTCTCATTCCTCTTGTTACACCTTCGTATTAATAAAATCTGTCACTGGGTAACATCTTTAGGATCCTATAGGGACCTTGAAATTTAGAAAAGAGTTTTTATGATTTTTCCTACATGATCTTTGTCTATTACTGTCCTTTCTATCCTGACCAAATCATCTACATTATACCACCTCTAAAATTTCCTATGTTTATCAAAATGCTTTTTATTTTTTTGGCATAATCCTGTTATTTTTCTATTTTCTCTCTAGCATCTGATCTCAGCCTATCTAATACCTCACCCTCAATTCGTTCGGTTGTTTCAGTAACGTCGGGCAAAAGGTTTTCATCAATCTGGATACAAACAATAATTCTGAGGCGTTCTTTCCTGTCGTTTTATTAATAGTGGTGTTAATGCCTAACTGAACTTCTCCAACATTATCGTCCCATATACTATCATTTCCACTATGGCAATTTGCACTAGTATTTTACATTCACCGCAGTCTATATTGTACTTGCCTAGCATCAGATAGTATTCGTTTCTTGACATACCCAGAAACGCGAAACGAACCCGAATACTTAGGTAGTCGTAGCAGTACTCGGTAACACTAACATCTCTTTGGGTCTGATCGATCTCGCGTAAATAATAAGGAATTTATAGTTTTAATAATAGTTATGTCAGGTTTCTCGGTATAACTGTGTCCAATAAGAACTAAATATTTTATAATTCTGTCGTCAACAATATATGCCTACCTCTTCAACAGTATCTTGAATTTGAATCTTGACATTAGTGACTCCCAAGGGCATTACTATACTACTACCTACACTCCTCATTGTTAATAAGTTAATATCAGTCCATGTGATACCCATCCTAACAGCCTCAGTGTGTCGTATTAACGTGCATTCGTTGAGTTTTCAAGTATTAAAGTAATAAATATTTACTGTCGTTAGTCATATTTATTTCAAGGAAAGCAATCTTGGGCAGTTGGTAGACAAGTGACCTAATCTATTACAAGTATTACATTTTAACATCTGTTTCGGGCATCTCGAACTGAAATGCCCAGACTCATTACAATTACAACATACCACTGGTATGGAACTTTTTGTGAGAGCTAGATGTCCTAGATTCGCTGTCATTGGTCACTTGCATAGAACAATTCACAGACGCGTTGGTACTCCCATTTCGCTTGTCATAGTTAAATTTTGTTTTGTCAGATTCGTGAGGTTGCCGTTTAATAGATTGAAAATATTTTAGGACTTGTTCTGGTTCCTGACATTTAGCAGCTTTCGCGCCAAACCTTAAGAATCGATCTTCAATACCGTATAATAAACAATCTACCGCTCGCTTACCTTGTATTTCGCATCTATTTAATAAATTTAATTTCTCATAATAATAATGTTCTAAAGAATCGTTAAATTTGACACGTTTTGAAAGCAATTCTGTTAATAGCTCAGCATAGTCATCGCTACTATGAAATGATTCTTCTAATTTAGTTTTCCATTCGGGCCACGAATACGACATGGTTGGGAGTGCTTGGTACCACGTGTTCGCAACTCCAGTCAGTTTAGGTAATGCGTAGTGAATTATTTGATCATCTCCCCAACCGTAAAGCCGCGCACACTCTTCCACCTTATTAATCCACATAAATATAGTCTGGCTCTTGACCATAGGGTCGAAATCAGGAATAGCGTTACCCAGCATAGGAAATTTGTTACTTTGAGGTCGACTTTTGGCTAGTATTTCTACTGATGAGGAAGAAATTTTTGTGTGTCATTATTAATAACGTTTGTGGTACTCACGTGCGCAGAGGTTGACAGTGTATGAGGCTCGCTGCCAGGCTCTAGGCGTCCGCTGTGGCCTCTGCTTTTGCTTCTGTTGCCAGAGCCCCGACGAGAAGGGCGGCGTTGTTGTACGAAAACTGGGGCTATATGACCCCCACTGCTAGTCTCGGAGCGCCTGCTGCGGTCGTCCCTGCTGCTACTTCTGTCCGAATCCTGGCGGCGGCCACGTCGATCTGGCCGCTTACAACTGCTACACCGGCTGCGATATCTGCTATGGCTACGACTTCCGTTCGATTGATCGCGACATCTTGTAGTTCGTTCGCGAAGACTGCGGCTACTGTCACGAAGCGAACCCGAAGAACTATCCTTATGAATGCGGCTTTGGTCACGGCGACGTTTACGCTTGTTTTTATCATCGACTTTATCCATTATTACTTATAAAATTTACTTTAAATTGTGAGCGCAATAGATAAATCCCACTTCTGAGATAAAGGATTTTCCCAATCAAACTTCAATTATTTTGTTATTCAGCAATTTATTCCACACAAAACGTTCGATATCATCGTCGTCAATAGAAATCCACCATTGTCACATTACTTTTTAAACGTCAAATCAACTGTTGCCTTTTTATATGGCCATACTTAAATAATAAAATTAATATTAATAATGAAACTATAACTTACTAGATCTTGTAATAATCTTTAATGTGACAATGAGAGTTTATTACATAGTGTATAATAATTAATAATACATCTCTTAATATTGTATCTGGACCAGTTAACCTTACACGATTTTATTATACTTTTAAGAATTACATTATGATTCTATTGTAGCTAATTTGGTAAATTGATTGTATGAAGGTTGTAGGTTCGACTTTTAATCAGTAATGTACAATAAATCGTTTAGTGACCACACAAAATGTGGCATTAGATTAGTCTATCGTATTTGTTTGTATTAATGAACTAAAATTAAAAAAAGAGCGTAAATTTTCAATAACACATAGACCAATACATAGACCTCTATTTTCTTGGATATATAAGAAATAATAAAAAAATTTATGCTTCTTGAACCAGAAGAAATGTTTTAATGGAAAGTTCTACATAAAATAAACAAGTAAGTGTAGAACTCTTGTTTAAGTTGCTTCAAAAGTAGAAATTAAGACGAATATAGTTTCGTCGTGTACTAACTTTAATTTTATTGTTAAAAATGTAAAAGTTTTATTATTTTCATGACGGCCACTTTATTTTCATATTTTAACACTTCATATAACTGTTTAATCAGTTATGGCCCAAATGTTACACGATCGTATGAAATATAACTTGATTATACAAGTTGTTTTAGCAACAAAAGTTATTTTCGGACAGTAAAGTTACAAGTTTTCCGACCATCTGTCTGTCTGTCTGTCCATCTGTCAAGATCACTTTCTCCAAATCACGTGAAAATATCAAGCTGAAATTAATATCAAATAATATCTAAGTCGGTGACCTATTGAAGCACAGAAAGTATCAAACTGTTAAGTCAACGTAATCTAAATATTTGGGCATTTATGTTAATTTTCTTGAATTTTGTATAACAATCGCCTAGCTATATAAACCTACAGGTTTCCAGTGACCTAGAGTTATGAAATTTGGCAATGACGAAGGAAATAGTTCAAACATTAGATATTTATTTTATAATTTTTTTTTACAATAGTAATATTACGTTCTCCATTTTCTACCTTAATTTAAGACAATAATTACGTTGATTGGATCGTACTAGGTGTTCGTGTCATTGAGAGGTTTACGTCCAACAGTGCTCAAGATTCATTTACCCTTATCAGCGTCTGCTAAGTAACGTTTTGTTAGAGAAAATACATAATTAGCTCCACGCTTATCACTCAGTCAAACGCTGAGGTCCCTGTATACCTCTTCCGCCTCGTCCTCTGTCATTAAGTTCTTCATACATGCTCTCCATAGTTTTCCATACGTTTTACGACCTTCTACCAGTATCTTCCATACTGTGTTTTCAAACATCAACCGACGTCTCCCCTTACCTTTTTACCACTCACTTTTGAATTATATATCCATATAATCATATATTTATATGATAAATTTTCCATGATTGATCCAAATTCTTACATTACCTAAAAATGATTCGCTAGCAAAATCATATACACTTGTTTATATTTAACATAGTCTAAGCATAAAATATATCCGCGAAAGAGTACATTACAGCTTTGTTTATTGGCTGGTTTCGTAATAGAATACTTTCTCGTCTTCGCGTATTTACCTGTTCGTGTAAACAAAACCAAATTTAGCGTAACACATTCTGATCAAAAACCATGGCTTTGATACAGCGAGGTTCTTAAATAAATAAGTAATCACTACATTCCCTTTGATTATTTCTATCCATATACGCGTTATTTTTAAATTTATCTTTATTCGGATTGAGAAAATATTCTTTCAAAGCAGGCAGAGTAAGCTTACTTGACACCCCGTTCTCTACTTTCATCCGAATTTCTTACACTCTACCCTACTACAGCGGAGAAATGATAATCCACCTAATAGGAATTAAATCTAAAACCATCACGTTCACATTTCAAACTATTTCATAGCTATTTGAAGATTTATTGAAAATACAAACATAATATCCAACATCTTATAATGATTTAAAAATGTCTCTAGCAATAAATGTAAGAGATCAGATCAGATCCTAATACTTATGCGGAATATCAATTCGTATATAAATCCAATTACGACTACAAAAATTGACTATATTTGATAAAATATATTTTAAACTGTATACATATAGTATTCTATTTCAGACTTTTAAAATTATCTTTATTTTTTTTACCCACATTTTATCCTGCGCACAGCAGCGTAGGCAGAGGGAACCACAGGAACATTGTGTTAAGAAAACGAAGCTTTTTTTTGAAGCTTTGCATGTTGATAGGCGGAATTCAACGCAGCACTTTACCTAGTCGCCAGAGCAAAGAAAATAGAAATAGATAAATCCATCGTCCCCTTGTGGGAATCGAACCCACAAACTGTTGCGTTTACAAGCAGACGCTACTCCTCTGCGCAACGACGGTCCTATTTCTTAATCTATATTATTTCTATATTAAATTTCTTTTTGCTTGCAATCAAATATGTTACACGTTTTATATTTAATTATAACGTCTTATGATAAACTACGAACTAACCACAAAACTATGTCTCATGCGCCGCGCCGTATTCATCCTATCCGTATAGGATATTTTATTATACAATATTTTTCACAAATATTCATTTACACAATATTTTTTCAAAAATTGCTTAATTTTAAAATATAGTCTCAATTATTTCTCTTGAAAGAAAAACTAAACCTGAATTCTGCAAAAATCATAACATAATATATAAATATGTGATATAGAGAAAAAAATCACGCAACGTATACTAGCTTTGTCACAGCTTTATATAGCATAGCTTGCACAGGAAATTGACAAAGGTTGTAAAATGATTTGTTGTCCATAACCACGCCCACGCCATGCAGCATGGGGTTACGGTGCGGGAACAATCCGTCCATCATCTATTTTACGGCCATACTTTAGAAATAAATGCTATTTTCAAATCTCAAGTTTGAGACCGCCATCATAATATACGCTACAAAGTGTAATTTTAATAGTTTTCTGCAGGTACTTGAACTTTAACTTGTAAAAATAAACATTTAAAGCGTCGTTTATGGCATCGTGAGATTATTTTTATTTTTACAAAAATAAAGGAAGGACGTCCTTACAGCCGTAATGTGGCTGTGATTGTTTTTCGTACGCAACTGTCATTATAAGATTTGTCTCCAGAGGCTAATTGGCAAATATTCGACAACTGTACATAATAGAAGGTACCTGGAGCTAGACGGTATATATATATATATATATATATATATATATATATATATATATATATATATATATATATATATATATATATATATATATATATATATATATATATATATATATATATATATATATATATATATATATATATATATACATATATATATATATATATATATATATATATATATATATATATATATATATATATATATATATATATATATATATATATATATATATTTATATATATATATATATATATATATATATATATATATATATATATATATATATATATATATATATATATATATATATATATATATATATATATATATATATATATATATATATATATATATATATATATATATATATATATATATATATATATATATATATATATATATATATATATATATATATATAGTGATAACATTTCTCCTATCCTGATATTTTAAGATAAGTATTTGAAACTCACGCCAGTTTCATTTCTTCACGGTCTAGTCTTTTTTGTGCGTACCCAGCGATGCTTACTCTCAATTTTATAAATATAATATTTTGAATTTTTACGAATGCTAATATTTTTTTTATTTTTTTCCTAATGTTAAGACACTCTGTTTCCGACAAAATTCATTACAGCGTGCTGGATAAGTTAAGATTTTAAAATAACACTTCTAAGAGTGAAATCCAACCCTGGCCCCTTTGTACGCAAACGTACTTTAAATATAATAATAATTTATATAAAATTGTAAATTTTTATAAAAATAAATGCGAATATTATAATGACACTGTCCTGATAATATATAATGTTAATAATATGACATCTAAATACCAACATAACTGTTCAATCAAGACTTATTCAACGGCTAAACAAAATCTGTGAGAGATGTTCACTTTTCAAGGGTCATTGTGATATTTGCGGCGCTTGACTGACTCTTAGGAATGTTTTATTTGCTGGAGTAGCCCGTGAAGTATTCTGTAAACAATTCTGCAAAAGGCGTCTGAATATGCTGTGTTTTTTTTAAACTATATTACCAAAATATATTAAGTATTTTTGTATAATATAATAAATAGCTTTATTCTTTTTCCCATATATGAGGGTAGGCAAAGAGAGCCCCAAGAACGGTGGGATCCTAGTGTTAAGACACACTGGTCCCCGCTTTCCACCTTTTTTAATTTTTAAAAATTTGAGTTTATTTTTTGAGCACTTTTTGTATATACGTGATTCACCGAGCAGATGCAGCTCTAGCTATGCAGTTAAAGGAGAGAGCAATTTTTAGTCTTGTTACCCAAGAGTAGGCTTAGCATACTGTATTAAAAAAAATATACATCATAATATATATCTTTTTGTTTAGATCAACATCGAAGAAGAATAAATAGAAACAATATACACATAAGTCCTTCGTAAACATATAAAAACAATTTAAGTCAGTCATATAACAGTAATGACTTAAACCAAAGATTACTCGTGAATAACTATAATTATATCGCTTACAAATGACAGCAAACAAACAAATTGCAGGAAGAATCTGCTCCACTAGATGAAGATACCTCCTCCATATTATAATTGCAAATCATCTCTGAGTCCACTGTGTAGGTCTTTATAGCTTAATATATTTTTATTTATTAGCTTAGGTTTAGCTTTATTAATTACATAAATATAATTATTACACGGAATAGAATTTTAATGTAAATAAAATTTTATCATAAAACAACCTTTAAGCTCTTTCAGGTCTTTGCCAAACTTAAAGCTCGGTTTATCTTGGTTATGTTTAAAGTTTATTGTTGTAAACTCCTACGTGCAGCTAGCTATACGTCATTATCTTATATCACATTAATTAACAACGGTGAAGTAGCAAGGCGATAATATTATATGCGCTAACTATATGAAATAGCAAGTAATTCAAACAAAAAATCGTCACTAAACCAGAATCACTCATTCAGATTTCTCGACCTTTTGTTTCTCGTGACACGAATTTCGACTTATATTTGTCGAGTTTCTCGAGGGAATTTATAGTAAATTTCATGTTTTTTATTTATTAAAACAGAGGTGAATGAAATCAATTGAAGAATTTTTTTTAATTACCAGAAATAATAAAGAAATCATTAAAAAAGTAGCCGAACTAGTTATCTTAACTGTTTCTCGAAAACTGAGTGCAATAAATATCAAATATTTAAGTTTGCGCGATGATAATATTTAAATATTACTCGTCATATAAACGAAAATATTGTCCTCATTCCTAAATATACGTATTTATTTGTAATAGAGTCCAACACTTTTGAAATCTTTACAAAAATGTTACAGCATAGAAAAAAAAACATATTAAAATTGTACATTAAGTTAAAATGAACTCGCAGTGGGTGCAAACTCTTATGAAATTCAAATAAACTATGTCGCAGAATACAACTACCGTACCGTACTAGTTACTATATATATATGAGTATAATAACATATGCAGTTTCCTTCGTATCATAGAATAACTTACGTTATAGCCTGAGATGTGTAATTGTATGTATTTCTTTAATACAAAAATAGATATCTTTCCATATGACTGAGTACGTTTGTCACAGGTTCAATTATCTATAAGAATAAGAGTTTTGGTTTTTATATTCTATGCTACTGATTTTTGTTTTGAACAAAATTTTGTTATTTACTTTGTTCTTTTAGGTGTAAATTTAATTTTTCGGTTGTAGTATCTTATCGTTCTCTACATGTTGATATATATATTTGTAATTATATGTATGAGTAAATATATAATAACAATAGTAAATTATATAATTCGTAATAATGGGGTATAAAGTTGGCAGCTGCTTAAAATATAAATATAATATTTATATATATATATATATATATATATATATATATATATATATATATATATATATATATATATATATATATATATATATATATATATATATATATATATATATATATATATATATATATATATATATATATATATATATATATATATATATATATATATATATATATATATATATATATATATATATATATATATATATATAGTGATAACATTTCTCCTATCCTGATATTTTAAGATAAGTATTTGAAACTCACGCCAGTTTCATTTCTTCACGGTCTAGTCTTTTTTGTGCGTACCCAGCGATGCTTACTCTCAATTTTATAAATATAATATTTTGAATTTTTACGAATGCTAATATTTTTTTTATTTTTTTCCTAATGTTAAGACACTCTGTTTCCGACAAAATTCATTACAGCGTGCTGGATAAGTTAAGATTTTAAAATAACACTTCTAAGAGTGAAATCCAACCCTGGCCCCTTTGTACGCAAACGTACTTTAAATATAATAATAATTTATATAAAATTGTAAATTTTTATAAAAATAAATGCGAATATTATAATGACACTGTCCTGATAATATATAATGTTAATAATATGACATCTAAATACCAACATAACTGTTCAATCAAGACTTATTCAACGGCTAAACAAAATCTGTGAGAGATGTTCACTTTTCAAGGGTCATTGTGATATTTGCGGCGCTTGACTGACTCTTAGGAATGTTTTATTTGCTGGAGTAGCCCGTGAAGTATTCTGTAAACAATTCTGCAAAAGGCGTCTGAATATGCTGTGTTTTTTTTAAACTATATTACCAAAATATATTAAGTATTTTTGTATAATATAATAAATAGCTTTATTCTTTTTCCCATATATGAGGGTAGGCAAAGAGAGCCCCAAGAACGGTGGGATCCTAGTGTTAAGACACACTGGTCCCCGCTTTCCACCTTTTTTAATTTTTAAAAATTTGAGTTTATTTTTTGAGCACTTTTTGTATATACGTGATTCACCGAGCAGATGCAGCTCTAGCTATGCAGTTAAAGGAGAGAGCAATTTTTAGTCTTGTTACCCAAGAGTAGGCTTAGCATACTGTATTAAAAAAAATATACATCATAATATATATCTTTTTGTTTAGATCAACATCGAAGAAGAATAAATAGAAACAATATACACATAAGTCCTTCGTAAACATATAAAAACAATTTAAGTCAGTCATATAACAGTAATGACTTAAACCAAAGATTACTCGTGAATAACTATAATTATATCGCTTACAAATGACAGCAAACAAACAAATTGCAGGAAGAATCTGCTCCACTAGATGAAGATACCTCCTCCATATTATAATTGCAAATCATCTCTGAGTCCACTGTGTAGGTCTTTATAGCTTAATATATTTTTATTTATTAGCTTAGGTTTAGCTTTATTAATTACATAAATATAATTATTACACGGAATAGAATTTTAATGTAAATAAAATTTTATCATAAAACAACCTTTAAGCTCTTTCAGGTCTTTGCCAAACTTAAAGCTCGGTTTATCTTGGTTATGTTTAAAGTTTATTGTTGTAAACTCCTACGTGCAGCTAGCTATACGTCATTATCTTATATCACATTAATTAACAACGGTGAAGTAGCAAGGCGATAATATTATATGCGCTAACTATATGAAATAGCAAGTAATTCAAACAAAAAATCGTCACTAAACCAGAATCACTCATTCAGATTTCTCGACCTTTTGTTTCTCGTGACACGAATTTCGACTTATATTTGTCGAGTTTCTCGAGGGAATTTATAGTAAATTTCATGTTTTTTATTTATTAAAACAGAGGTGAATGAAATCAATTGAAGAATTTTTTTTAATTACCAGAAATAATAAAGAAATCATTAAAAAAGTAGCCGAACTAGTTATCTTAACTGTTTCTCGAAAACTGAGTGCAATAAATATCAAATATTTAAGTTTGCGCGATGATAATATTTAAATATTACTCGTCATATAAACGAAAATATTGTCCTCATTCCTAAATATACGTATTTATTTGTAATAGAGTCCAACACTTTTGAAATCTTTACAAAAATGTTACAGCATAGAAAAAAAAACATATTAAAATTGTACATTAAGTTAAAATGAACTCGCAGTGGGTGCAAACTCTTATGAAATTCAAATAAACTATGTCGCAGAATACAACTACCGTACCGTACTAGTTACTATATATATATGAGTATAATAACATATGCAGTTTCCTTCGTATCATAGAATAACTTACGTTATAGCCTGAGATGTGTAATTGTATGTATTTCTTTAATACAAAAATAGATATCTTTCCATATGACTGAGTACGTTTGTCACAGGTTCAATTATCTATAAGAATAAGAGTTTTGGTTTTTATATTCTATGCTACTGATTTTTGTTTTGAACAAAATTTTGTTATTTACTTTGTTCTTTTAGGTGTAAATTTAATTTTTCGGTTGTAGTATCTTATCGTTCTCTACATGTTGATATATATATTTGTAATTATATGTATGAGTAAATATATAATAACAATAGTAAATTATATAATTCGTAATAATGGGGTATAAAGTTGGCAGCTGCTTAAAATATATACAAAATAGAATATCCATATAATAAACAAATAAATAAGTAATAAATGCTAATTATTCGTTTAAAATCAACGTACATAAATTATCTTCAGCGATAAAGCTCTTTTTGGATTAATTAAAATTACGGTATTTTTAAGCTTTGGTGAACGTATCATATACTCGACGGAGGCATCTTAACCATATTGTTTTAAATAAGAATGTTCGCGCAACGACTATAAATGAGAACACCTTTTTTCAAAAACTGTTGTTGAATATTTTCTGACATTTGAAATCAAGGGTTTCTGTCAGTAAGCTCACAACTAAATTACAATAGGAAATTAAACAATTAATCAGCGAAATACAGCTATTATTAAGGTAAAAATTACATTAAAGTTAAATTATTTTTGTGCTTCAAAAATAATTTACTTGGACTTGGACTTGGATATTTGATAGAAAAACCGACATACACATACACATACAACCGACAGACAAAAGTAAAATCGATGTGTGTGTGTATGTGTGTATACAAGAATTTTAATAGCTCTTGAAGGTTAAAAGAAAGTTAAACGTATCGAACTTAAACAAATATTGTTTTATTTACCTTACACTTAACTAACTAAAACTAAAAGTGCTACTGAACAATACCTTCAAAATCAATAATAGTTAAAAGTCATGTTTGTTCAAACGGTGGCAATAAGTAACTTAATTCTATTTATTTATTATTTAGTTATATGTGGTAGAGTGTTCTAGTGAAAATTATTTTTAAAAATTGTGTAGATTCGTTTATTGAAAAAAATACGTGTGTACATAAAATTTTTAGTCGACTTTTGTAAAATGTACAGTCTATATAAAATGTAGGCCTCTACCTTCTATAGTTGAACGAATCCGTTTAATTATAATAAATTCTTAAAGGTACTTTAATTAAAAGGGTTATATTTATACAATTTTACCATATTCATATATTTTTTCTACAATATTTTTATTTGACTACTACTAACGGTAATGATTCATTTTTTTAGTTCAGTTTCAAACAATAACGAACTAATTGACTGTTACTCCAAATTTAATTCAACATTAATAAAAACATCGCTTCTCGTTATTTTCTCCATATTACAAAGCAGACAATAAAACTAAGTAAATGTTTCACGTTTCCCTATGGTTCAATGGTCGGCTTTGTCTTCTTACTGGACTTAGACAATGAAAATGGTTCATTTCTCCAAGTGGAATCGAACCCAGAACCATCTCATTTACAGTACCAGACGCGGAGTATGTCGTTAGCCTCTCAAACATTCAGCATGAGAATTTAATTAATTTAGTCGTTTATCTTTAGTTAATTTCATGTGTGCTTCAAGTCTGTCTTAGAAATTGCTACATTAGAATAGAATTAATTGACGATTTTCTGAGGACTTTCTTAATCACAATACTCTATTTCTATTCACTACTTACCTAATTTGCTATTAAATTTAGTAAAACGTTTCTGATAATAATTAATAATTAATTAATAATCGTACATAATAATATCAATTTTGTTTTAATAATTTGTAATTAATTTGTTGTCATAAACACACCGTCGTGGCGCTGAGGCGTAGTATATACTTGTACACGTGACGGTTTGTGTGTTCGATTCCCACTCAGGAAAGATGGATTTTTCATTTCCATTTTCTTCGCTCTGGTAACTAGGCAAAGCACGGCGTTGAGTTCCGCCACTCAACACGCAATGCCTTGATAAGGCGGAAAGTGCGGAATGGAGTGTCACAACACTAGGTTCCTATGGTTCGCTCTGCGTCTTCCTATGAGGGTATCATATGTGCGGAACCAGAATAAGATAAAAGGATAAATAAAATATTGTCAAAACAGATTTTAATTATTTTTTAAATGATCCATTCTATATTCAAATGTTTATCACAATGTTATCATATCAATTAAAAAATAAATACTACTCAAGAAAAAATTAATTTAGTTACAACAATAATATAAACAATATCGTTATTAAATAATTATAAATAATTAAAATATAATATCAAGTTTAGTAAAAAAATACATTTTTCAAGGTATAATAATCAAAGTAAAATGTTCAAAAGTTTTCACTTAAACTATTTATTTATAAAACAGCTTAAAATTACAAAATTACCTTGAAATTAAACGACTTCTCTAGAGCAATCTTAACACAATTATATTAACTGTCTACGGTCCTCGTACCGGTAGAACTACCTTGTTAAAATTCTGTCTGCAGGGAATAAAGCTCGGTAAGGTTTCAAATCGATTTGTTCGCACGCCGTTCTTGTAAATAATAAACGAGAAAAGCTTCACGTAATATTGTCCCTTAGTTAACTAATAGAAATTATACTATGATATGTCATTATGAAAGCGGGGACGGAGAAAGGAGGGACTAAGCAGCGGAGTGTCTTAACACTAGGTTCATATGGTTCCCGCAGTTCCCTCTGCCTAACTTTCAATACGCGGGATAAATCGTGAAGCTAAAAAAAGTCATTATAAGGATATCGAAGGTTCTTAGCTTCAGATAGAGCTTTAGATAGCAGGGTAAATATACTTTTAGTTCTTTTTAACAGAATTTCGTGTAAATACGTATTGAATGGCGGAACTAAGTCTCGTCTTGTTCAAACTCTTTTGAGTAAACTATTCAGGGTAAACTATATTTATTGTGTAATCTGTCAAACAACAGCTCTGCGAATATTGTTATCATTATTTCTTTAAATAAGCTAAATTACTAATTTGTCTTTTTTATTGATATTCAAATTATTTATTGTACTAAACTGAAATTACATAGGTATGTTTTTTGTATGTGGCATTTTATATTGGTAAATTTTCTTGGATTGTATGTAATCACTTAAACTTGCTTATGACTTTCAATGACGACGGCTGTATGTAAATACTCGACAGAATGAATTTTGGGCTGAAAGCGGAATGTTTAGAGACTAATTTCTCTTTTCTGTACAATATACAGTTAGAAGCTGAATATAATACATTTATAGAGTGCTGTTATACAGAGCGAGCTTACAAATAAACAGAAATAACAATTTTACGGAAAACACTTGAATGTGCCTCAAATTTAGTTCTATGCTTATGGCAACACTAATTGCCATTTTTTACCAAGAATTGATATTATAAAATTCCAATCCTTTCTCTACTGATTAACCATGAAATTTATAATTTGACAATATTTAAAAATATCAATATTGTTGATATTTTAAATTTTATCAAATTAAGATATATTTTAGACGAAGCAGATTCGTCATACAAACTTACTTCAGAAGGTGAATATTAATTAAAATATTGTTTTTATTCATATTTTGCATAATTTTAATTTAAATTTATATATTTTTATATAATACGGATCAAAGCAGTTTTAAAACGAGGCAATACATAAATATTGATATATTTTAATTATCGCTTCGATTTGAATTTTAAATGAAATAAAAAAATTCTTTACACAATGTATATTGCGCTACTTTCTTTCTTCGCACACTTGTATAAAAAGCAATGATTTTGCTCCATTCACCTTATATACAAGCCAAAGGTTGACGGTTCAATATATAAGACTATGACGACATCAAACAAGTTTTATAGGTGCTTATATATACTTATAAGTATCATATAGAATCATAAGCTCTTCATATTACATGTATACAACTAATATGATGAAATAATAAGACATCTTTATATATAAAACAATAAAATTATAAAGACTTTCTAACTTATTATGTTTACTTCCAAATAGTACCATTTAATCATCTTAGGTTAAAATATGCGATTAAAAAGTGTTAATAAAGATGTATAAGAAATAAAAAGAAGAAAAGAAGACATAACAAAGTTTAAAAAAATAGCTTCACGCTTTATACCGTACATGGCTGGGTAGGCAGAGGGAAGTGCAGGGACCATAGGAACACAGTGTTAAGACACTCCGTTGCTTATTCCGTGCTTTTTTCGTCGCCGCTTTCCGCTTTTTCCGAGGTTTCGCCATTGCGTGTTGAGTTGTGGAACTCAACGCAGCTCTTTGCCTAGTTGCCAGTGAAAAAAAAATGGAAAAAGAAATAATAAAATAGAAAAATCTATCTTTCCCGACTGAGAATCGCACCCAGAGCCCGTCGTGCCCCTTACAGGCAGACGTTGCGCCTCTACGCCACGACGGTCCTTAAAACATAAGAAAGTACAATATTATTAAAAGAAAAAAATTTTCATAAAAATTAAACATTTATCATGTACGTATTTGGACGTATAAAAAATAGAAATATGCGTAGGCGCAGATCGATTTCTGCTAAAATCAGTATTTAGCGTGCATTAGCCACCATTAACAGACCACGGCCATTTCCCACACAACAAGTTAACGATTGTAGGTGTTTTATAAAAATTATTGTTTATTCAAATGATATACTATGGTGATCTTTAAATTAAATTATATATATTTTAATTTAGATATAATTTAAAGCATAATATTAGCAAAGGGAAAAAACATCATACAATGTTGTAAACCCCTAACGTATTAACATTCGCGTCCACGGTCTGAGCGCATCTCTCTACTTTACTAAATTTTTAATGATCTTGCTAATGCCTCCTATAAAATTAGACCTAAAATAAACTAATGGTAGTTTTAAATAAGCCAAAATTTCTTTAGCGAGTTATTAAAGAATTTCGATGTTACAACACTAAATAGAATGTATATATATACATATATATATATATATATATATATATATATATATATATATATATATATATATATATATATATATATATATATATATATATATATATATATATATATATATATATATATATATATATATATATATATATATATATATATATATATATATATATATATATATATATATATATATATATATATATATATATATATATATATATATATATATATACGTGACTTGTTACACAGTTACACTAAATATAAAGTAACCGCTTAAATTAATTGCACAAATATGCAAATAGCTCGAACACTTGCACGTACGAGTACCTACTTTAGTGAAGTGCGCGATGCTGCGGACTCTCTAATGTAATAAACAAACCCCATTTCAGAACAAATTAATAAATTTCATGTTTCAGTGGTTCAGTGCATTTGTAATATTTTCAGTTTCATTTACAATCAAACGACACTAGGTAAATTTTGTATTTAATTTTCGGACTTTGAGGTTCGTCATGGCGCAGTCTGTGATTCGTTTCCCACTCAGAGAGAATAGTTTAATTAATTTCCATTTGAATCTAGGCAAGCATGGCGTTGCGTTCCGCCGCTCAACATACAATGCCTCGAAATACCTGCGGTTCCCTCTGCCTATGCTGCTATATGCGGTATAAAGCGAGAAGAGATGACGACATAAAATCAATTATTATATCTATATGTAGGGGAAAGTGGGGGAATTGGGAACACTTAAGTTAAATTGTAAAAACAACAGTTTTTTACATATAAAAAATAATTAACTTTTATTTAGACTTGTACTTTACTTATTTATCTTCTTATAACCGATAGAAAATATCTTAAAAATCAACTGTTTATAAAAAATATTAATGAAAACAAAAAACATTGTCGTTCCTTTTTACCCGACATCCTATGGGGTAATTGAGAACAGCCTGCGGGGCAAATGAGAACGATATAGGGTAAAGAGAAATAACGTAGGAAACAGGTACAACTAGATTTTATTTACTTTCCGTAACAAAAATCACACACGTAACCTTTGCTGGTCTCGCCCATAGTGCATTGCTTGTGGACCCAAATCTTACAAATGTTATCGTCGTTGCGATCATGTCGTTATTACAGCCAGCAGTCAGTACCAGCTATGGGTTATTACAGCCTTTAATCAGCAATCTTTTTCTTTTGAACATAAACATGGGAGGGACATATATACCACTAGCGCTAACGGCATACACTACTGATGTCGTGACACCACGTTCTCCGCTTGTAGCTTTTCCTATTTGCTGAACACCTTTTAGAGCAGAAATCTTGTAATTTTTTAGAACAGTGTTTATATCGATCTCATCAACATTAAAAATACGGTGACCAGGTATATTGTGCTTAGCTTGGATCATTTTCAGTTAGTCAAAAAACAAGTTTACTTCTTTAGCGTTAAAAGCTCTTATTCGGTTAAGAGAAGTAGCTTCTAGCATACGTAAGCTGTGATGTGGCATGTGGCATGGATGTCTGGTCATTAATAACCAATACCAATACCAATGTTTCTCTGCTAGCTGAGTCGTTTTTTTTAAAATCATGTTTCATTGGCCTCAGCAAAACGAAGAACAATTCTGCGCAAACAACACGGTGTGATGCCATGAAACGACAACTCGCAACATTGAACAATGTATTTTTCAAATTGTGGTTCTTGCTCATAATTAAATACTGCATATCTTCCTCTTTTTGGTGTCTTGACTATGGTTTCTTTTAACTTAACTTCTCTTCGAGTCTTTTGTTCTTAACTTCTTCAATTGCTCGGCGAAGATCGTCGATTAAGTACCTTCTCTCTTTATTTCGAATGTATTTTCTAGGCGAAAAAATATAACATCAAACATATTAAAATTATTATATTGATCATATAAAAGCAACATTAGATTAATTTCATTGTTGTGCGGGTAATTGGGAACATTCCTAATTACCCGCCACCTACTGTTCCTAATTACCCGCGGGCGACAGTTTCAATCAAAATGGTCACCACTTTCCATAACCTTTTTAATGTATTTAACTACACGTGGCATTTAAAAGAAGATAATCCATACAATAAACTTACAAAATATAGATTCATTGCACTCAGAAGTATGACATTTACATCTGTTGCTGTTTATTTAATTTTCGGACTTTGAGGTTCGTCATGGCGCAGTCTGTGATTCGATTCCCACTCAGAGAGAATAGTTTAATTAATTTCCATTTGAATCTAGGCAAGCATGGCGTTGCGTTCCGCCGCTCAACATACAATGCCTCGAAATACCTGCAGTTCCCTCTGTCTATGCTGCTATATGCGGTATAAAGCGAGAAGAGATGACGACATAAAATCAATTATTATATCTATATGTACCTATACGTATAAAGAGAAAGCTAAAAATTGAATGTTTGCCGTTTACTTACAGAAAAATATCTATAAAAGGCATGCAAAAATTTCATAATCATTGTGTTCAATCGAAATTTTCACGTCGCTACTGTAATTGCAACATTATTTTTCATCTTATTCACGCATCCCGCGTTTGTATATCACGTAGAAAAGAATCAGTGTTGAGGCAATCTATTTCCGCCTTTAGACAATTTCTATATACACAAATACAGAAAATCAGTATTTTATGTACCTACATACATAACAAAGCTTACGAAACGCAAAACATTTTTTTTTAAATTCACGCATTATCCCGCATATTGCAAAGCCGCATGAACCCAATGTTAAGACACTCCGTTGCCTATATTCCCTGCTTTCTCCGTCCCCGCTTTCCGTCTTTTTCAAAGCATTGCGTGTTGATTGGTAAAACTCAATTCCGCGCTTTACCTAGATTTTTCCAGTGCGAAGAAAATGAAAATAGAAAAAGCCATTCTTTCCGAGTGGGAATCGAACCCTCAAACCGTCGCGTTTACAGGCAGACGCTTACCACGCCACGACGGTCCTCAACTTACGTTATTATAACCCACAACTTGTTCAATATATAATGATATTAAACATACTAGTCGAGTTTTTCCTACTATTTTAATTTTGAAGCAATTTTCAATCTAAATTTTGATCAGAAGCACACAATGTTTATGAAAGCTCCATGTAAAACTCAGAATACGAGAACCTAGTCTTGTTTTAATTAGTTCCAATGTTTACTATAACTGCGCTATTGGATTGCTGGAGACTGGGTAAATATCTGTCTTATAATCTCTTTGAGTGTGTGTAGAATTTCTTATTAAGTTTATACTTTATTTAAAATAATTGAAATGTACATTATGCTGTGACTGTGACATTTGAATGATTTCTCGGTTAGCTTGCAATGGTTAGGTGTTCAATTCTCAGTCGGGGGAAGGATTTTTATTTAATTTTCTCGTTCATCGAAATGTAAGGCATAATTTTGATTTTTGCTATTTATTACGTTATATCTCGTATTCAGATGAAAAACGGTATGTTTTAGCATCAGGCCTTCTATGGCCAGATTTAAATAACCTGATATTTTAATTTTCTCGGTCTATCACTTTCTACTTTCTCTTTTCTTTTTTCATTCATGTATCTCATAAAGAGGATCTAGTGTTGAGACACTACCTTTTCTAGGAGCAAATAGTGAAATTTAATGCTACTCTTTGTATTACTAACTAAAATGAAAAAAATAATTCCAATAAGTTAGAATGAAACCCCCAACTGTGACAAATGGCATGCCACTGAGTCACAACAGTCCGATAAAAAATAGTACCTAATTCAAATTTAATATTTCTTATACTTAATCTGTGTATATTATTATTAAAAAATGCTTAAGCTTGGTTTTTCCGCTTAAATTGGTCCTTACATAGCTATGAATCATAAGATACCAAGAACTCATTTATCTAACGCATCTCAAACCGGACTTATTCGGCCATTGATATTATTCGCACCCATCAATTTTCGATTACATATTGTATACATACTAACAATAGAAAAACATATTATAACCATTACTGTAAATGCAAGTTATATACATGTAAGTTATATAAAGTATATCTATACAAGTAAATTATAAGTTTATAAAAATTATTACGATTTCTAAAAATCTATGTCAAATTATGTTATTTCATTTTTGTTGTTTAAGATTCAAACGATTGTAATTTTTTTTCAATGTTTATATTTTTTCTACAATAATTTAGTAGATCATTTATCATTTATTGTAGACAGACGAGGTCGAGTTGGTCAATATATATTAAACGGCCAAACTCGCACATATTTTAAATAGTGTATCCCAGTATCCTGAATGGAAATTAAATCCACAATCGTCGTATTTACAGTTAGATTCTATTATTCAAGTTTTTTGACGCGATTATTTTCTTTCGTATTTATTATTGGAGGAAAACAATGATAATTGAAATAAAAGTACTGTACTGATAAAGACAAAACCTAAACACGCTGGTTAGTGTCAGATATTTCATCGATGGACATTAATGGTATAATTAAAAAAGTGTAGATCATTCAAGATTAAATTTAAGATTTACTGCCACATCTGTCTACACTGCCTCCGGAGCTCTAAAAAGCTCAGTATAACCTTTGCGTCGTGAGAAACGCACGTCTGTGTCGGGTCTTCCAAACTTATTTTTAAGAATTCGTTAAAAGTTTTTTAAAGCTTGCACTTCAAGCTTTTTTCTGCAAACTGTGCTAAAAATTTTAGTGTTGTGATTTAGTTAAAATTATTTCATACGTAAGTGCTTTTTCGTTATTTTTGACAAATATTTTTTTCTAGGTTTCAATTTCTATTAATGTATAATAATCATTAAATTATAAAATATTGTCTATTAATTATGGAAAAAAATAATAATTTATTCAAATATCTTGTTACTACACAATCGATTGCACTAAAAGTAGTTCTCGTTCCTATTCTCAAAATAAAGATGTCGAAAGACGAATAGCGCGGCAATAATGTTTATTTAATGTTATAACCATTACGAACGACCCATGAATTAATTAGAAATTTGGTTGTAAGGGCTCAATTTGAACTCAACTGCTTTTATCTCACCGCTATGTGTGAATTAAGATACACCAATTCTCTTAATAAAATTGTAGTTAAGCTAGCAATATGTGCTATCGCGTAAATATACTATATTTAAAAGGTTTTGTTGTACACAAGTTGGAAATAGAGGTGTGAGTTCGATTCCCACTTGTGGAAATGGTTTCTTCTTTTAAATTATATCCTCAAATGATACCTAGCTAGTAGATCTCTTAAAACACAGTACTCTGTAAAAAGGTTTAATACGTTTAAGAGAGTTATTAAATATGTATTAAATAATGTGCCGAGGCGCAGCGTTTCACAGTTAACGACAGGTGTGTGTTCAATTTCCACTTGGATTAATGATAATTAATTTATTTTAATTATTTTCCCATCTCTAGTGAGAACACAAGAGTGGCGTTGAGTTCCATCAATCAAGATAAAATGTTTTTAAATTGGTTAATAGGGTACGGAGTGTCTAAACACTATGTTCCTTTAGCTTATTCTACATAATCACACTTAAATATTTACATTTCTTAAATAATTATATTTTATTTAATATATCTAGTTTTTTAAATACAATTTACCATAACAGGATATATGTATATTATAGCCTCTTGGTTAGCCTCTAAGCGTTTTAGCCAACTGAGCTAAACGTTGACACGTTGTAAACTACGTGTTGTAACTTCGAACTTGTTGGAAATTTATTATATTGATACAAACTTTAGATTAGCCACATTCAAATTAGCATGTGTCAGGTTTTGGCGTTATTAAATAAATCTTTAGAAAAATATTTATACGAGAATATTAATGTCGTTTATACGGATATGGTTTTAAATATAACTTTTAGTATGTATGGAACGCTTCTTAGTATATAGACAATTACAGAGATCAATAACTAATTGTCACATATTTTTATAGTGTCAATCTACTACACTTATTATAGAAAAAAACTGGAAGAAAACCTATAAAAGTAACCACAACGGGACTAGAACCCGCGACCGAGAGTTACATGTCTTCTTTAAGCATGATATTTGACCATGCTTAAAGATGATTGATGATTTTTTGTAGGTAATATATTTAAGAAGATTTTTAATTTATAGTACATAAACACATATGGTGAGATCAATCAAAATCTACATGTACATATGTATAAAGATAATTTCCGGAAATAACGTGTTTAAGAGCAGAGCTTAAAGTCAAGTTTTATCTTTCTAGATGAGAAAAGTAAGCAATATTTAAACATAATCATTACCTAGACCGGCGACTGTGTCATTAAGTATTATTTAAGTTTGAGTTCGATTCCCGTTGGGTGGATTAAAGAATTTTCACTATCATGATAAATAAAATATAGAAATAAGTTTAAATGCTTAAAAATCATTTTCATATCAATCCCGTTATTTGCGTGATAAAGCGTGAAAATCTAAAAGGTTAAATGAGCAACGAAAATAAAATATATGTTAGTTAGTTCTAATAATAAACATGGAATGAACGCTAATAGATCTTCTACATTCGATTGACATACATTCAATCAATGCAATTTATGTGAATGCATAACGTAGACTGACAAATAGAGCAAGAAGTAAGACTAGATACAAGAAGTTAGGAGTTACTTGTTTTGGGGTACAATCTTCGTCGAAGTAATATGACTTGAATGTTTTATTAATATATGTATATATTTTAATATATTAAATCTATACGCTAATAAATACAGTATGTAGATTTATTTAATTCGATTATCAGCCATAACCTTAGTTCTAAGTAACAATAAATGTTTGATTTTTCTATTTTCATTTACTTTGCTCTGTCAACTAAGGCAAAGCGCGGCGTAAAGTTCCGCCACTCAACACGCAAGTGTCGAAAAAGGCGGAAAGCGCGGACGAGGAAGCAGGGACTAAGCAACGGAGTGTCTTAACACTAGGTTCCTATGATTCCTGCAGTTCCTCTGCCTACCCTGCCATGTGCGGGATAAAGCGTGAAGCTAAAAAAAAATTAATATAATTAATATATATGATAAGAAAATATAGTATAAGTAAAAAAGAGTACGGACCAAGTGTCTGTAGTGTTAATTACATTTTAAAAAAATGTTACACCGTCATTTTGATATATTTCTTTTGTCTTATTTATTGAAAAATATGTTTATGATTTTTTTTTTTTTTTAGCTTCACGCTTTATCCCGCACATGGCAGGGTAGGCAGAGGGAACTGCTGGAACCATAAGAACCTAGTGTTAAGACACTCCGTTACTTAGTCCCTGCTGACTCCGTCCCCACTTTCCGCCGTTTTCGAGGCATTGCGTGTTGAGTGGCGGAACTCAACGCCGCGCTTTGCCTTAGATGCCAGAGCGAAGAAAATGGAAATAGAAAAATCCATCTTCTCCGACTGGGGATCGAACCCAGTAACCGTCGCGTTACAGGCAGACGTTGCGCCTCTGCGCCACGACGGTCCTCTATGTTTATGATAAGAGTCTGATATAATTTCTAGAAAAATCTAAGTATGTACAAAACTATTTCTAAGCATGTTTTTATATTTTTTTATAATATTATACATTTCAAATAAAAAAAATGAGAATATCAAAATAATTGAAAAATATAATTATTATAAAGTTTAAACCTTACATACATACTCACACATACATACACACATGCATATATATAAAAACATATCACACTTTATTCCTAGAAATTATTATGGAGGCAGAACACGTAAAAAGCATGAAGACTCTAATTACCCTGTAGTTAGAGCGCTCATGCTTTTTACGTGTTCTTCCTCCAGCATCTTCCATTTTGTGTTTCTTACCACTAACTTTTGGTTCATATATCCTTTTCACTAAGCCATCTAAGCACGTTCTTCTTCGTTCTCACTATGACATAAACCTTAAAACTCCAAATCTGAAAGCATATTATCCATATTATTGTTTCAATTATTAATTACCTACTCATTTAAAAAGGCGAAAAACAGGGACAGAGAAAGCAGGAAGGGTGCAGTGTTTTAACACTAGGTTCCTATGGTTCCTGCAGTTTCCTCTGCCTACCCTGCTATATGCGCTTCTATCAACGCTATACATGCTTTCAATTGAACACAAACCTTTGGCCTTCAATACACTAGTACCAGACTACATACAGCCATAAAATTACTTTGTTACACAAGTGATTACTACTTGACTTGCTACTACTTGTATTGCGTTATAATCAAGTTTAAATATTGTGTTGGGTTAAGGTTTTTCCTTTTGTGTCATTATATCTAATAGCTTGTGAGTACACTTGTTACTTCTAAAACCTGCAAAGTAGTTTTATTGTCATGTATATTTCTCACGATTACAGACGATGGAAACTCCTTAATTTTGTGGTGGTAGGGGCTAATCTACGCCAATCCCTTCCGGTTTAAATATTTGACTTAAAATTATTTTAGAATATGCAATTCTTGCACACCTTAATATTGTAATAAATATTATTAATTATTTATATTCGATTGTGTCTAGACGTCTGTATTTTTATTTACGCTTGTCAGCTAGAAGAGCTCTGCCCAAATTAATTATAAAAAAATTTTGTTTACTTTCCTTACTTAATTAGTTATTAAAAAAGTTTTTAGAAAAGCTTTATCGTGATAACTATTTGTAATATAAATTTACTTACATTCATTCAATATAAGTCTTTGTCAAACATCTACGTCTTTGTCTTTCTTTATATAATTATAAACAACAAACACTATATATTATTGTGTAGATCTGCTGATCTCTAACAATTAACTAAATGATAATATCCACATCATCATTATCAACAGATCGTATCTATTCACTGCTGGACTGGGCTTTCTATAGCAGACCGCTCTATACACAGATAGAAGTGATCTATCACGAGAAAAAAATATATTTAACTTACTATAAATAATTGTAATATTTACTTAATACGTACTAGAAAGACACAATGAGTGGCAAATACCAGTGAAATTAAAAAAAAATTAAAACACCGGCTTAGGTGGTTTAAACACCTCAAAAGAAAAAACTATGAAAATATGTTAATATGTATATACATATATATTATGCAAATCAGTGATAAGAGAGACAACTCTCTTATCACTGATTTGCCTTACCTCGATAGCTTTTCGGGTATATTTAACACTGAAGGAAGGTCACGTAGAGTCCTCTTGAATGTATTTATGTTGGTTCATAAAAGTGTACAAGGTGAAAGAGCAAGTGGCTGTAGCGTTTGGCACTCCATTCTTTCTCGCTAACCTATTAAGGATAAAGCGTACATCTATTTATTTGACACAAATGCAAAATGTATACTAAATATTTTTTATTTATGCTAAACGATTCCAAGATTATGTTTTGTTTTAAATTTAGAGATAGATGCTGCACATTACGCAGGACCAGTATGCAAATGGAAATACTTTTATGAAATCTTGTTTAATTCTGTTATATATTAGTAGGCATCTTTTTCTTTTTACAAGTATTATACAAAAACTTACTAATTCGCGCAATAATTGATACACTATTTAGTTAACTTTTATGCCCTTTTATTGGGAATAAAGAGTGCTCTATATACAACTTCCTTGGTGGAATATATGCTTAAAAAGAGGCTCCAATCCAAGGAATTTGTTTATTAAACTGTTTATTCATTTATTTAGGAATTTTAATAAATATTATATAGTATAAATATAATACATGAATATTGTATAATTATTGAAGATTTTGTAGTGTTGATGATAAGACTTTATCACCAATCATATTCATCACTACTTTATCACATATCACACGTACACGTAAACAACCACATATATATATACATATATATATATATATATATATATATATATATATATATATATATATATATATATATATATATATATATATATATATATATATATATATATATATATATATATATATATATATATATATATATATATATATATATATATATATATATATATATATATATATATATATATATATATATATATATATATATATATATATATATATATATATATATATATTAAGTAATAGTCAATGTTTGGTGGATTGATACGCTTCTGTCGTTTTTGTTATTATATACGTTTGTAGTATTTATTTTAGTTATTTAGTGTTCTTATATTATTTTATATATTATATATATTATATATATAAAAAGTTATTATATATAAAATAATATAAGAACACTAAATAACTAAAATAAATACTACAAACGTATATAATAACAAAAACGACAGAAGCGTATCAATCCACCAAACATTGACTATTACTTAATAAATATCGCATTTGCTCGGGGGTAAATGTGGACACGACTCCATTTCAGCTCAGTCGATGGTTTTCATTGGGGAAATAAAATGAATTCGAATACGTAATGTTTTATTTTAATAAAATATAAATAATATTATGTACGTAAACGACGAAAAAACAAATGTCAGGACACTCAGTTCTTCGCTTTTCGTCAAAATTCAGGTTTGTCTTATCAAAGCCGAACGTGACAAAGTGATAGATCATTCCTCTAAGTGGATTCAAATTCCCCATAACGTCAATAATCACCCACTTCCTTACTCTATTCATTGCTATTCAATGCTTAGCCACTAATCCTAAATTTCTGATCTGGAAATGATGTATATTGAGTTTACTTTCTATTTACTAAATGCAATCATTATAATATTAATATATCTGTTATATATATATATATATATATATATATATATATATATATATATATATATATATATATATATATATATATATATATATATATATATATATATATATATATATATATATATATATATATATATATATATATATATATATATATATATATATATATATATATATATATAAGGACACTCAGTTCTTCGCTTTTCGTCAAAATTCAGGTTTGTCTTATCAAAGCCGAACGTGACAAAGTGATAGATCATTCCTCTAAGTGGATTCAAATTCCCCATAACGTCAATAATCACCCACTTCCTTACTCTATTCATTGCTATTCAATGCTTAGCCACTAATCCTAAATTTCTGATCTGGAAATGATGTATATTGAGTTTACTTTCTATTTACTAAATGCAATCATTATAATATTAATATATCTGTTATATATATATATATATATATATATATATATATATATATATATATATATATATATATATATATATATATATATATATATATATATATATATATATATATATAAGGACACTCAGTTCTTCGCTTTTCGTCAAAATTCAGGTTTGTCTTATCAAAGCCGAACGTGACAAAGTGATAGATCATTCCTCTAAGTGGATTCAAATTCCCCATAACGTCAATAATCACCCACTTCCTTACTCTATTCATTGCTATTCAATGCTTAGCCACTAATCCTAAATTTCTGATCTGGAAATGATGTATATTGAGTTTACTTTCTATTTACTAAATGCAATCATTATAATATTAATATATCTGTTATATATATATATATATATATATATATATATATATATATATATATATATATATATATATATATATATATATATATATATATATATATATATATATATATATATATATATATATATATATATATATATATATATATATATATATATATATATATGGATTAGGTAATGATTCAAAAATAATACTATGGCATTCTAAAAAAGTTTAAGAATTAAATATACAAATAACGAGTTTATATATATTTTTTGTCGGTTTCTAAATTTTTAAACCATATATATATTTTCAAGCTATTGAAAAGAGTTGGCGTGTAAGCGCTACGGCTTGTGGGTTCGATTCCCACTAGGGAAAGATGTATTTTTTTTCTTTTCCATTTGCTTCGCTCTTGCAACTAGGCAAACCGTGTTGCGTTATACCTAGAAAAAAGCAAAAAGTGGAAAACAGACTGTCTTAACACTAGGTTTCCACGGTTCCTGCGGTTTCCTCTGCCTACCCTACTTCATACGGGATAAAGCGTGAAATTATAAAAAAAAACTGTTATAAATAACTATATAGTATCATTCAATAGCAATCTATTATACATGGCTCTCTCTGTCCTAAGAAAATAGGATGGATAACAAATTTGTATATCTTATATTTTGTATCTTAACCCTTATCTTTATCAAAACATTGGAAAGGGGCATACCTGTCCATAATACAGTACCCATGAGACAAAAGTACAATCGATACTACGCGAGTTTTTTCGAATAGATAATCAAATATTTAGGCGACAGCGTTTCCAATGTACGCGCTCTACAAGTAAAATGAATAAGATAAAAACCAACTATATATCTATACTATATCGTAATATGTAAGCTTTTTAACTGTCTCTAGATGCTTTTCAAGAAGCTTATATGAAAGCTACGTGGCACGAATTCCGAAAGTTTTAATGATTATAATACACAAAATAATGTAGTGCTTTCTACTTAGATTTCATATTACTATCATTGTATAGTCACTTCAGAAAATAATATTCCTCGATCCAACATATAAAAATATGTAGTTTTTTTTAAATGAGACTTGAAAAGTATTATTAAGTTTGTACTCAATATTATATCCGTAGTTGTAGATACTGACACAATTTCAATTCATTTTAAAATATATATATATATATATATATATATATATATATATATATATATATATATATATATATATATATATATATATATATATATATATATATATATATATATATATATATATATATATATATATATATATATATATATATATATATATATATATATATATATATATATATATATATATATATATATATAAACTGGTGTGTTAGAAAAGATAATGTTTTTTTTATAATAAATATTATTATTTGAAATCTTTTTCACATAGAAGTAAAGAAATTTATTTCGTTGTTAGATTTTCGCTTCATTTTGTGTACTTTACGTTTTAAGTAGCAGAACTAAATGCTTTGTTTTATTACCAAGGCAAAAAAAGACAATAATTCCTCGCCTCGAGCAGGAATCGAACTCACAATCGACGCTAGAGCCAGATGCTGTGCCACTGCGACTTCAAACTAAATGCAAATAAAATATGATGAGAAATGTTGGTGACATTTCTCATTTTATTTTATTTGCGCGGAAATAGAAAATTATAGGAGTAGAAAATATTGCAATATCTCCAGCAAGGATGATATTAAACTTGGATCAATTGTTGAATTGTTTGATTTTCCGTACATATTTAGATATCTATATTTAATAAAACTTTATTTACAAATACAAGTAGCTTTCTAGCCTGCGTTATACATTGCTCTAATAAAATGACTAATCCTTAATAAAAAAAATAGCCGTATTTGTTACATTATTATAGTGTCTCTTTAGATAAATAAGTGAAAAACTTTTTTGGAAAATCATGAACATTTTGTAAACATTTTGGCTAAGAAACTAGCTAAGTCCTAGATATATTGATTATAAATTTATGTCATTTTTCAAAGTTTCTAGCATTGAACCAAACTCTACAGTTTCATAATATAGTATAAGAAGCTAGACGATAGTCTCAAAGTAAAATATATTTTAAAGCAAGATAAAATGCTATCATTGTGACAGGCATAACGACTTTAAACTCGCCATTATTAAATTGTTTTACTTTCGAAGTAAGGAGAGAAACATCTTTTTCAGGTGATATAAAAACCCAATGTATTCACGGAGTTCAATTTATAAAATTTTTACATGGAAATTACAATCTGTGAATAACGATGTGTCACAAAAACTCTAATTTACATTTTACTAGTCGACATTTTTCAAGCACGTTAAAATTTTTAAACCGAAACCGTTATAGTCAAAGCCACTATGGTACTGAAGTCTTGACAAGATAATGTCTGCAGAAAATGGAGAGCCAATACTCTGACTCTCAGTACTCCAGGTAAAATAAAAGCATAAAGTTACAAAGTACTAACAATAAATAAAATAATATTTATAATACAATATGTACATGACGAGGGATGTAGATAGCAAGGAGTAAGCAACAGAGTGTCTTAACACTAGGTTCCTATTGTGCCTGCAGTTCCCTCTGCCCACCCTGCCATGTGCGGGATAAAGCGTGAAGCTAAAAAAAAAATTCTAACTAACTATCAAATGAAACATGTATAGCTCAATGGTAAGCACCCAATAGTTTAATATAAAATGTATTTAAATAACTTATAAAAACGCGGATTACAGTTATCTTCTGTCATAACAGCTTAGGCATAGGTATATTTGCGATATAAAAAACGACAGGTCATTGAACCTCCACCAAATTTTCTATTGGGTAGTTTGTTTAATATATCGTGTCCTTGGACTCTGTGGTACGAACCGTATAAGTCCAGGTTGATGACCGTTTGACCGATGAAATGTTATCATGCTTAAAATTATACAGCATCACGTATTTAAGAAATTTAAAATAATTCAATTTTATTTTCCCTCATTGTTGTCTCAAAGTTATCTACATATACAATAAATCGTATAAAAAATACTTATCGAAGAAGTACTCATTATATACCAATATATCTTGAATAAGAATTGGAGGCATGCTTTCCGGCTTAGCAGTCAGGCTTATTAGGCAGTAAATTAAGAAGCCAATCAAGATAATGTCACTGGGTGACAATGACGCTATCAAACCCATCTAAAGCCACTAATTATTTCTAATATGTATGCGTATATATATATATATATATATATATATATATATATATATATATATATATATATATATATATATATATATATATATATATATATATATATATATATATATATATATATATATATATATATATATATATATATATATATATATATATATATATATATATATATATATATATATATTTAAACAATAAATATTGATTACAAAAACGCGCGAATTTATATACATAAAGCATATACTTATATATTTCATTTTATTACCTTTAACTTTTTATTAATAAAAAAATTAAACAAGACAAAATTAAAACTGCAAACAAATTTAGATGAATTTATGTGACATTCGATTAATGAACTTAACTGGTTATACAACATGGTGTTAGTGTAAATAAGCTCGGCGATAAACATTCAATTAGTTGCATTACGCCTATAATAATAACCGACCACCCGTGGATCTTATCTTATTTTATGTACGTATTAATAGCTATGAAGCCATGAAGATGAAGAGGGGCAGCGTGTAAATGTGTCAATTACGAAAGTTATAGGTTCGATTCCAGTTACCCGAGTGCAAAAAGCACAACGTTCAATTACGCTGCTAAGCTTGCATTATATCGACTTGGGAAACGCCGGGGAAACTTGACGTGGGAAAAATAGAAGGAGAAATATTTTGACACTACGCTTATATGCATTTTAATTGTTAATTTTTATACAATTTTGCAAGAATCTTTGTGAAGCGTTTAGTTTTGTCTTGTAAGTAATTTGTGAAGGTCAGACAAATTTGTTCTTTAATAAGACCTCAGATCTAGTATATATGTATATATGTAGTAGATACAAATGAAAATGTTTTGGTCGTGAAAAAAAATTAAAACTATTATAAACTTATATTTCTTTGCGCTTCGTATTTTTCGAAACATTAAGCTTCGAAATATTAAGACACTTTGTATTACCATAGAAGGTAAGAAAAGTAATTAGCCCATCGTATGGAGGTACAACCCGTTACCACGGTCTTATAGTAGTAGCTAGAGAAAGAAAAACATAAAAAATATCCAAAAAATTAACATTCTTGGCACTTTTAGTTTTTAATAATGTTAATAAATTTGACTTTAAATTGTTGCAAATTAACCAGCTTTAGAAGGATATAATTTTGTAATATATTTAATGGGATGTCATAAATAACACCTTTATATTTTATAAAGCTTCTAACAAATTTAAAGTAATAAAAAATATATTTATATAAAGTTTAGGTAAAATTTAAACATTTTTTTATTTTAATGACAAAAAAAAATAAAGAACAGCGTTAACTAATTACCCTACCACGTCCTGGTAAATATTCTGAAAGTAATATAATATATGTACAAGTAAAGAGCAGCGCCATATCCATTGTCGTGCATACTTACTTGCTTTGTCTTATTATGGGCCATTAGAGCCATAAAAGATCGTATCAGATTACACTCAGGCAGTTCTTCGCAACCTTTAAGTTTTGCTTCTGAATTTAGTAAAAGGTATTTCGAACTTATTTTGGTTTATATTTATTTTACGTCCTTTCCCTTCCTACCTCAGTCTAATCCCCCTATCGTGTAATCTGTTATCACTTTCCGTCTCAAGTTGAAACACTTCGTGTGTAGAGGGACTAAACGTCACGTTAGGTACTCAAACTTTCGTATTTAGACTATGAATTTTGTCTATCTATCTATCTATAGTTCTTCAAATTACAAGAACAGCTGGATCAGTCTTTATAGGAGCTGGAGGTGGAGATAAAGGGTAAAAATTAAATAAAAAAATAAAGGTAAAATTTATGCATACAATACATGTATTTAATATCAGTCAGTTAGTAAGTCCAAGAACATCAATCAAGCTGATGTTGGTGCTAATATATTATGTAGATATATATTGTCCATTTATATATAAATATATATTAGTTTTAGAAACATGAATCGGACTATTTATCCATTTTCAACACTTTGCGTTAAATACTTTTTATTGAACTAATTTAAATAATGTATCTATCTCGCATATATATATATATATATATATATATATATATATATATATATATATATATATATATATATATATATATATATATATAATATATATATATATATATATATATATATATATATATATATATATATATATATATATATATATATATATATATATATATATATATATATATATATATATATATATATATATATATATATATATATATATATATATATATATATATATATATATATATATATATATATATATATATATATATATATATATATATATATATATATATATATATATATATATATATATATATATATATATATATATATATATATATATATATATATATATATATATATATATATATATATATATTTATATATATATATATATATATATATATATATATATATATATATATATATATATATATATATATATATATATATATATATATATAAATTAAAATAAAAAAAATTTAAAAATTTATGCATACAATACATGTATTTAATATCAGTCAGTTAGTAAGTCCAAGAACATCAATCAAGCTGATGTTGGTGCTAATATATTATGTAGATATATATTGTCCATTTATATATAAATATATATTAGTTTTAGAAACATGAATCGGACTATTTATCCATTTTCAACACTTTGCGTTAAATACTTTTTATTGAACTAATTTAAATAATGTATCTATCTCGCATATATATATATATATATATATATATATATATATATATATATATATATATATATATATATATATATATATATATATATATATATATATATATATATATATATATATATATATATATATATATATATATATATGTGTTACGCTTTCATACATTTAGGACAATACTTTATATAAATGTGATTTTAATCTAATGTTATGAAATGTTGTATGTTTAAAACAACTGTAGTGAATCTATAATGATCTAACTCCTGTTTTTCCTCAGGAGCAATACAATTACGGGGTTTTAAGCGTCGTGTATAACGTAATCTTCTCCAACATTAAAGTTGGCAATTCATACACATCCTCTCTGATTGTAGATGTCTATGGTCGAGGGTGTCCATTTAACATCAGGTATTCTTTCTGGTCGTTTAGCTTATTATAATATAAAAAAATGGTTATTCGTTGATAAAACAACGATACAGGGAATTACAATGAAATCATTATAAAAAGTCATGTTTTTTATATGTCATATAAAAAACAGGTTGGTGTAACTCTCATTATGGTAAATATTAACTAAAATAAATGACTACTACAGTGTTAGAAACATTCAGTTTCCAAAAAAAAAGTATGTAAGATTAAGCTACCATACCATCTCATTCTTTCTTAATATATGATTATCTAAATGATTTTAACAGTATACAAGTGTAGTGTATTCATTTTTACATTTTTTTTTTATTTTACAAATTTTGCTTAATAGATTATTTTATTAGCATACACGATTTACTAGAAAACCGTGCATGAGACAACACTATGATGTTATAATAATAGTTTCAATTTGAATCCATAAACAAAATGTTTATAGACTAACGCACTATGTCAAACATTTTTGCCTACTTATCATGTGACCAGCGATATATTTAATAATTTGTTTCATTTCTTAAATTTTATTACTTTTTTTAGCTTCACAAAACTTACTAACTTCTTAAAAAAACAGGTTGTTGTAACTCTCATTATGGTAAATATTAACTAAAATAAATGGCGTAAAAAGTTTTTTAAAATAAATTATTGCATTTTCTCCGTCCCCGCTTTCTGCCTTTTCGAGACATTGCGTGTTGAGTGGCGGAACTCACGGCGCGCTTTGCCTAATTTCCACAGCGATGAAACTGGAAATAGAAAAATCCATCTTTCCTGAGTGGGAATTGAACCCTCAAATCATCGCGTTTACAGGCAAACGCTTACGCCTCTGCGTCACGATGGTCCTCAACGGGAACTAAGCAACGTAGTTTCTTGACACTAGGTTCATGTGGTACCTGCAGTTTCCTCTGCCTACCCTGCAATATGCGGAATAAAGCGTGAAGCTAAAAAACAATATGGGCTAAAGCTTTTCCAAACGTCATATAATTATAATAAAATGTGAACAAAACATATACATAAATATGTACTAATAATATATACATATTTATGTATATATTACTATACACATATACCTAAATGTGTATGTTAATCCATGTGTGTATAGTCAGTGAATTCATTTGACTTTACTATATATAAAGTAACACGTGAATGTTGCTGACAGACCAAACTTTATTTTTTCAATTATTCCTAGTACAGTACACATTGCACAAAAGATGAACAGCAGCAAAACAGTTACGAAATATTTTTATTACTTTTTTTTAAACAGCATTATAACATAATGTTATAAAATGTTCAAACACGATTTGTACTCCTGTAACACCTAACATGCAAAAAAATTGTCTTCATAAAAGTGGAAAACGGAGAAAAACAGAGTGTTTTCATACTAGACATTTGTATATAGAGAAAATCTAGTATTAAGTCACTCCTCTTCTCACCGGGCGAATTTAAGTGGCGTACTATAAAAACAAAAATAAAACATACAATTAACTATTTGTACCACTAACTTAATAGTTCCAAATTAATTAGTCAATCAAAAGGATCTGACGTACCGCATTTGACAGCATCACAAACAAATTCTTTCTTAATGCATTATGAAACAGACCATTGTAGCATCAACATTTTAGGATATTTTCTCCTATATGGGTACACCATAAACATCCACGGTGGTCGGAATCCCTTATTTAGAAATATAATTCTAGCGGCGTCGTTTATACGTGCCCAATATCTACTTTCTAACTTCAAAATATTATTAAAATAATTCTAAGGTTTTTGAAACATTGATTAATTTGTATTTAGCTTTTACTGATTATATTAAATTTAAGTGTTTATAGTGAAACACTTGTTTACTCGTACGTGAAAGATATCGTGCATACTGTATTTAAAGAAATTTGAGTAACCCTGACTTAATAATAAACCATTTAAAATTTTACACTTACTTAAATAATTTGTTTGTTTTTTACTTATTTAATTTGTTACTTTGATATCGAAATATAAATTAGTAGGCAATAATTAAATGTTTCTTTATTTAATTTACCTCAATTTCTTTTTTCATTTTGCAACCATATAAAGAATTACTTTTAATCACCACGCGGCCACAATCTGTGACTACGAACTACTAAAGTGTTAGAAACATTCAATTTCCAAAAAAAATGTATAAGATTAAGCTACCATACCATCTCATTCTTTCTTAATATATTATCTAAATGATTTTAACAGTATACAAGTGTAGTGTATTCATCTTGACATTTTTTTTATTTAACAAATTTTGCTTAATAGATTATTTTATTAGCATACACGATTCACTAGAAAACCGTGCATGAGACAACACTGTGATGTTATAATAATAGTTTCAATTTGAATCCATAAACAAAATCTTTATAGATTAACGCACAACGTCAAACATTTTTGCCTACTTTATCATGTGAAGAGCGATATATTTAATAATTTCTTCCATTTCTTAAATTTTTTATCTCCTTTTTTAGCTTTACGCTTTATCCCGCATATTGCAGGGTAGGCAGAGGGAACTGGACTGCAGGAACCATATGAACACGAGGCATTGCGTGTTGAGTGGCGGAACTCAACGCCGCTCTTTGTCTAGTTTCCGAGCGTAGAAAATGGAAATAGAAAAATCCATCTTCCCCGAGTGGGAATCGAACCCTCAAACCGTCGCGTTTACAGGCAGACGCTTGCTCCTCTGCGCCACGACGGTCCTCTTTTTTATCTACTTTCGAATTATATTGCAATTGAAAAGCAAAATTACACATTCCACTGTGCTAATATGGTGTTAGCATTCACATACGGAAATATGAATAAAAGAAAAATCTTTATTGCAGTACCCTTCATGTAATTGACATTAATAATAAAGCTTATATCTTCTTACGACACTCAATACGCAATGTTTCAAAAAAGAATAATGCGGAGAATGGAGGGCCCTAATACCTTCCCACGGTTCCTATGGAACCTCTGCCTATCTTGTTTAAAAATACAATTGTTTGACCTCATTTTACCTTAATTTTGTATTATATTTATATTTAATTACTACATTTAATATTCCAATAACATTTTTCTTGTATGAGAATTCTAACGCTTTAGCTCCGACATTGCGACTCAAGACGCGTTTACAAACCTACGAATGTAAGCAACAAGTACTTACGTCGCCAGACTTCATTGAAGGCTGAAAGGCACCTACTGAATAATTCTTAAAGTGTGCAAAAACATCTCTTTGGCGAGTATTTACCGAGGCTTCCACCCCGTTTTACCATTTAGGGTTTTTCATGTTTAAAATTTTTGTAGATAATGAGCTAAAAGGAATTGTTCAATACCATGTTAAGATATAGTCATAGGCAATAGAAACTATACATATGTAATTAAAAACTATTTTTTTTTTTGAGTTTCACACTTTATCCCGTACATGGCAGGGTAGGCAAAGGGAACCGCAGGAACCATACGAACCTAGTGTAAAGACATTAGCTAACGGTCACTATCAAGATACTTAATTTCAAGGGACAAAGTAATGAAATTACGGTTCACTTATTGAATATTAAGTTAATTAGCAGGAGCTTACGGCATTATTAATGATAATATTATAAAAACTTTATTAAATCGAAAGACTCGTTGTTAGTCACATTGTAACCATTTATATTATATCTCGTTCGAAATGCTAAAACTGAAAAATTTCTTCAGTACCTAATCAGCAATCAATCACAGAAACTAGTCAATATATACATATATTTGAAAAAGAATCGTCGCGACAGAGGCGCTGTGTCTACCTGGAAATGCAAAGGTTCGTGGGTTTAATTTGGGAACTCTGAAGAGGGCAGAAAGCACGGAAATTAGGTACCCACGGTTCCTCCCGCTATCCTGCCATGTGAAGGATAAAGCGTGAAGCTAAAAAATCAATATACAACTGTGTATGTGAAAAAACCTAGGGTACAATAAAATAACGAATAATTAATAATTTGTATTTCAATTTGTAAATTACCAATTATCTTTTTTTCTTTAAAAGTGAAAAAATAACATATTTATCATATTATATATGTTTTTTATAAATAACTATTATGTCCCAAACAAATTTTGGTCCTTGACACCGAGACGGAACCAATTACTTGGCTGACCGAAAAAAAATACCGATCTAAAAGTTACGTGACTATTGCATAAATGTATAAGAAATGATAATATGCCATATGCCTTTGTAATAAAATGTATTTTACGACTCACACTGGAAAAGGCTAGAGGTCGCATATTTTAATAAATATTGTTTCAATGAAACTAACGCTACAAGTACCTACTCGATGTTGACGCTTACGTATAATAATTGTGTAGTATATTTAGATATCACTTTCTATATGTATATATATATATATATATATATATATATATATATATATATATATATATATATATATATATATATATATATATATATATATATATATATATATATATATATATATATATATATATATATATATATATATATATATATATATATATATATATATATATATATATATATATATATATATAAACGAATTACTTATCGATTTATTGTTTTTTCCGCGAAAATGCTTACAGGAGAATAGAATATCATGCGGGAAATCCGTGAGCTGATAGCTAGTTAGTAGGTAGACATATAAATTTAAAGAAAATTATAACAACGACATTTTGTATAACTATATATACAAAATACGACTATAAGTGCTGGAATATAAGTTAAGTTCTAAATAAACCGGCTTACCATAATTAGTATTAAAATATTAGCAGAATAGGTTAATTTGTATGTTTTACAAATTATCCCTTTTTGAATTCATTAAATATAATATATTTGTCACCATACTAGACGTAACACGATAAGAACATGAAAGGATTAATTTTGCCATAAATTAATTCATACTGTCATAGAAAAACAAGTATATGTTACAGCAAATATATATACGAGGTGTGTTCAAAAAGTATCGCGAATTTTGTGTTTTTTCAAAAATTATTTATTTATTCATGAATATCTATTTTGTCCCCTTCAAAGTAATCCCCATGAGATATTATACACTTGTGCCAACGGTTTTTCCAATCTTCGAAGCACTTCAAAAAATCATTTTTTTTTATCTTGTTCAGCTCCTCCTTCGATGCCGTCTTTATCTCGTCAAGTGTAGCATAACGTCGTCCTTTCATGGGCCTCTTCAGTTTAGGGAACAAGAAAAAGTCACAGGGGGCCAGATCTGGGGAATACGGTGGCTGGTGTGTTGTTTTTGGCCAAAAAGTCGCGCACAAGCAACGATGTGTGAGCAGGGGCGTTATCGTGGTGCAAAAGCCAATTTTTGTTCTTCCACAAAACCGGGCGTTTCTGGCGGATTGCTTCGCGCAAATTGCGCATAACTTGCAGGTAATAAACCTTATTGACCGTTCTACCCTGTGGCAAGAACTCATGATGCACCACGCTCCTGCAATCGAAGAAAACTGTCAGCAAAACTTTCACATTCGACCGAACTTGGCGCGCTTTTTTCGGTCTTGGTTCGTGCGGCAGCTTCCATTGAGATGATTGAGCTTTGGTTTCCACGTCATAACCATAAACCCACGATTCGTCACCAGTTATGACCCTCTGGAGCAAATTTGGGTCGTCGCGGACAGAGTCCAACATCTCATTAGCAATGTTCATGCGATGCTGTTTTTGGTCGCAATTGAGCAATTTTGGTAGGAATTTCGCGGCGACCCGTCTCATGCCCAAATCATTGATAAAAATCGAATGGCACGAGCCAAGATATGTCTAGGTCCTCAGCAACTTCTCTAATGGTGATTCGACGATTGGCCAATACCATTTTCTCCACTTCATTAATTTTTTCGTCTGTTGTTGAAGTGCTCGGGCGTCCGGCACGCTCTTCGTCGTTCACATCTTCTCGGCCTTCTGAGAACATTTTGTACCACCGATAAACGTTGCTTCGGTCCAAGGTAGCTTCTCCGTATGCCACAGTCAACATTCGGAATGCATCCGCGCACTTAATTTCGTTTTTCACACAAAATTTGATACACGTTCTTTGATCCATTTTTTTGAATGAGGTAAAAATCGAAGACGATCCAAAACACGTGCAAGCAAAGCAGCTGTCAACAATTAAGTGAACATTCAAAATGGCCGAGGTTGTCGGCATAAGTGAGAGACATGAGTACCAACATAACGCCACAAAAAAATTGAAATTCGAATATACGTAACCCGCGAAAATTCAAAATTCGCGATACTTTTTGAACACACCTCGTATATATATATATATATATATATATATATATATATATATATATATATATATATATATATATATATATATATATATATATATATATATATATATATATATATATATATATATATATATATATATATATATATATATATCTATATATATATATATATATATATATATATATATATATATATATATATATATATATATATATATATATATATATATATATATATATATATATATATATATATATATATATATATATATATATATATATATATATATATATATATATATATATATATATATATATATATATATATATATATATATATAAAGATTTTGTCTCGATTAAATTCAAAACCCAAATCACAGTTTATTTCATTCATAATATAAAAATAATTTAAAATTTGATATTATTATGAAATAAATAAAAAATAAATACGCAAATATACATTTTACGCACTTTGTGTTGTATAATGCGCTATTCAAGACCTTATCGCTCGCGGCTGTTTCCAAGACACGTTTTAGCTTTCGATATTCTCATGAGATATTTTCTTGTTGTAAAAATTACACTATACACTTCAAATATCAATAAAATTTTATTTTTATGTAATATATAACAAAATAACACAATATTTTATATATTTTTTAGCAGCTTTAGCTGGTAATATGACCAGCTATTTTACAATTTTTATATGTTAGATGGACGAAGGTTATATCGCATGCAAATAAAAAGTTTATTTTATATCACAGTTATATTAAGTATCAGATGTCCATTGACAGCCGACCAGACTAACAACACGTCAACATGATATCAAGGCAAACAACTAATGTACGCCAAAACTCGTTTATACTATTTGATATCCAAATTCTGACTTCAGAGAAAGGTTACAAATCAATTGTTATGGACATACATAATAGACATTTCTTCTTTTGTTTTACTTCGTACTCAGCTTTACAAAGTTTTTTTAATAAAAGCAAGCTGCTATTTTATATATTTTGTACTAAATTATTTAATAATTATAAAAATAAATTTAAAAATAATTAGTACTTCCAAATTTTCTTATTGTGTTCAGTATTGAAAACTGAAACACAATTTATGTCAAAATTCATAATATCTATTTTACATATACAATATATAGAACGATATATGTTTTACGACATATATTTTATAGTAGGTATATATACGATATATAGAAATACCTGTGACTTGATCAATATGTTAAATTATAAGACAATAATTTTATTTATTTTATATGTTTATCTGTAATATTTATTTTTTATTTGTGTTGTTTATTTGAGATTATGTTATATGAACACTTCGCTGCTGGTATTTAGTCTTCGAATGTTTTTCCGCATCGTCTGGCAATAATAAGTGACTGTAAAGCGTAAATAATTAATCTCTATTAGATAGTCCTATAATGTTCTTGTGCTTGATAAATTCATACTTAATTTATCCTAAATATATGAAATAATATTTTCTTCTCTTGAAACTTAATTTATTTTCGTAAAGGAGTTTTTACGGAAAATTAAAAAAGATGGGTACTTTTGGAAATATGATCGATACATGTCTCGAATTCTCGTACAAAAGCTCTATAGTAAACCATTGTGACAATGCCTTTTACAGTGATCAATCAAAATTTCTGATTTTTTTAAAACCAAGAAACGTGTTTGTATGTGTGTGTGGTTGTGTACAAACTCGTTAGAAAGAGAATGCCTTTTATTTTCATTTCACTTTAGTCACATTTTCAATATTGAAGATTTATTCATTACTAGTAAGAAAGAAGCATAATACTGATAAAAAAATATTTAAGTAATAATTTAACATAAAGAATACAATAAAATATTATCAAGTTAACTTTCATCGTGACAGAAAACAATAACGCATAGCTTGTACTTAATCAATCTTTATAATCTTATCCACAAGTATATAATTTTGAGCAATGTTTAACAAACAATGGAAATCGTGACTCTTGTTCAACAATTAGGTACATTGCACATCGGCAACGATCTTAACAAGTGCTTTCTGTAAAACAAAATATGTGTTACTTTTTTATTGTAAGATTGATTTTTGCGATTTTTATATATTTTAAATAAAATCATTTAAACAATTTATTGTCGTAGGTATATTACTATTTTTTCGAATGACGTTTCATAAATTATGCAGTACTCCGTGGTCACAGGTAGTCAGATAATCTATTTAAATTGTTTTATTTAAAACTTTTTATGTAAGATAATTTTAAATGACGATTCACATATTACAAGTGCTGTTACAGAAATTTCCTTACAAATAGAAAAAAAGATATAAATATTTCGATTTCTATATTTCTTCTAAATTCTAGACACAGTGTGTCTAAAATTGGCAGAACCCAGAAATTATTTTCACACACAGAGTAAATTAATTGATTTAATTTTAAATCTTTTCATATTCCGTTAAAGTGTTAAAGATATGACCTGCCCTTTACTGCTCAGCAAGCTGAGCATCTGAATGTTTGCTCTACTTTCACTTATTCTTTGATCAGTACATTATCTGTGATAGAGGTCTTAGTTATACAACATTGAAAATCTGGCATTCAATAATAATCAGTTTATTTGGGACAACTTGAGCTTATGGATCATTATGTAAGCTTTTACAATAGATTCCCAGTATATGAAGAATATTTTGAAGAATTGTAAAAAGACGGTTCTGTGTCAAAAATATATTTTTTTTTCAATAATGATACGGAGACGGAGAAAGCAGGGACTAAGCAACGGAGTGTCTTAACACTAGGTTCCCACGGTCCCTGCAGTTCCCTCTACCTACCCTGCCTAGTGCGGGATAAAGCGTGAAGCTAAAAAAAAAAATGATAAATGCTCGCACCAATATTTGAAAATTATATTATTATATCATTATCACTAATAAGTTAAAAAAATTGTTCTTTGCTCCGCGTCATCTCAGGTCTGACGAATTAATTTTAGTGAAACAGCGGAAAATTATTTGATGTTTAAAAAGTAAAGTAGTCTTTAACATATTTTGAATAAATATATATGATGAATTGATATCGATTTTTTATGCTTCCTGAAAATATTTTAAATGTATAACATGTAACAATACCAAAATACATTTTAATAGCTGCCTGGTCATTTTAATTAGTATATTTAAGGTTAGATTATCATTCTCTGTATTTTTATATTTGATCTTCATTTCGTCGTTGGCGTAGGGATTACCCACGGAGTGAAGAATAAAATGAACAGCTTTAAGATAATAAATATTGCAAAATAATACTCCAACAAATATGTAGAACACAACTGCGATATCCACGGATTCCCAAATCGGGTTGTGTCAGAGTAGCTGGCCACTCCATCTCATCAGTGATGGCTAGGAATCTAGCCGTCACTCTTCAATAATCAAGCGTACCGTCATATTTGTATACTAAATAATCAAAGAAATTAAATTTATGAATTTCTTGAATTTCTTTCTCGCTGAATTTCTTCTTGAACAAGTTCTTATATCTTACAAGAATGCTTGATTCAAAAGCGCAACTATCAATAGTTCTATTCTATATATTATCAGAACTAGAGATATATATATATATATATATATATATATATATATATATATATATATATATATATATATATATATATATATATATATATATATATATATATATATATATATATATATATATATATATATATATATATATATATATATATATATATATATATATATATATATATATATATATATATATATATATATATATATATATATATATATATATATATATATATATATATATATATATATATATATATATATATATATTCTTTATTGCATAACAGTAACAATTAGAAATTCTACATATGAGAGGTATGTATACAATGGCGGGCTTATCTCTAAAAGAAATTTCTTCCAGCCAACCAGTGGAAGTGAGTAAGTGCCAAACAACGGGTCAAAACACAATGCAATAAATAGTATAAGCAAATCAAGTTTAAAAATTTATAAAATAATACATACATACATACACATATAATATATACATACGTATCACTATACTTATAAATATATACATAGATATATACATACATAAAATATATACATATTTACGTTAAAAATAATAATATAAAATAAATACACAAACTAAAGAAGAACGATGAATTGAGTCTAGGTCAACTATTTTCGATAGCGAGGAAATGCTTTTTCAAGTGAGATTTGAAAGATTTTAGTGAAGGACATCTCTGGATGTGAACGGGAAGTTGGTTCCAAAGAGTTGAACGGGAATTTGGTGTTGCTCTTCGGTATGTCAAGTGTCGGTATGACACAAGACCGCCTAGAGCGTGAGGGAGGAGGAAGCACAGTGAATCGGGAGCGTAGATAAGAAGGAAAGTTGTGGAAATTGAGAATCTTAAATAGGAGCGTAAGGATGTGCATATCACGGCGAAGGCGGATTGGGAGCCAATTGAGTTGAGCACGAAATTCAGAAACATGATCATACTTACGTAGACCAAAAATGAAACGAATGGCTAGGTTTTGTAATCGCTCTAACTTATTTAGCAGCTCCTCGGTCACATCTAGATAGCAAACATCGGCATAGCGTAGTATCGGAAGCATAAGACATTGCGCTAGCATAATTTTGGTGTTGTGAGGGAGGAAGTATTGGAGGCGCTTAAGAGAATGAAAAGAGAAATGCATGCGCCTGCTAATTTCGTTAATATGCGGCGCCCAAGACATGTTGCTGTCAATTATAAGCCCTAAGTTCTTAACCTTGTCGAAATAGGGAATTGTTACTCCCGAGTATTGTAGTGTAGGAATAGCGTCCAAATTTATTTTATGTCTTAGTCTATTGCTGCCAATTATTATAGCTTTAGATTTTTGGGGGTTAATTAGTAGACCGAATGAATTAGCCCATGTTTCAATAGCAGTTAAATCTAAATTTAATGCTTCAACGGCATCGGTCAGTTCATTTAAACTACCATGACGGTAAAGTTGTAAATCATCTGCATACAGGTGGTAGGGAGAAGATATGACTTTTGAGATATTATTTATAAATACAGAGAAAAGAAGTGGAGAAAGTACGCCGCCTTGTGGCACGCCAGCAGTGAGCTCAAGTTAAGATGAAGTGGTATCATTTGCTTTTACACATTGCGAGCGGCCGAAGAGATATGAGCGGAACCAGCCGATAGCAGCTGACGAAATATTAACTGCTCGAAGAGTTCCAAGAAGTATGTCAAAGTCAACAGAGTTAAAAGCACTGCTGAAATCCAGCAGTACCATAATAGTGAGCTTAGTTTTGTCCATAGCACACCGAATATCCTCTGTAATATTCAGCAGTGCTCCAACAGTGCTGTGTAAAGGACGGAATCCGGATTGAAGAGGACACAGTAGATTGTTGGACAAGAGATAGGAGTAAAGTTGGGTATTAGCTAAGGATTCAAGGACCTTTGAAAAAACAGGAAGGATAGATATTGGACGATAATGAGAGGCATTGGAAGGATTAGAAGTTTTAGGGACTGGAATGACAAAGGCATTCTTCCACTGTGAAGGGAAGACATTACAAGACAGTGAGTAATTAACAATGTGGGTGAGCACCGGTGCAATGTCCTCCAACACGGGGAGAATCATGTCCAGGCTGAGATTGTCACTTCCGAATGCTTTAGTAGATATGGAGCGAACACACTTCTTGACATCATCCTCTGAGACAGTGCTAAAAGAGAAGGAACTGGAGTCAGGTAGGTCAATTTCAGAGAGCATTGCAAGTGTTTTAGATTTTAATGAGGGGCTAATAATAAATACTGGAGTTGTAAAAAAGGAATTAAGGGTATAAAGATCCACTGAAACACGACAAGTATCAGTGGTTTTACCTACACCAAATGTCTCCAAGAATCTCCATACTTGGGATTGACAAAGATTCTGAATGGTATTGTGGAAGTAGCGACGTTTGGCATCCCTACACATTCTGTTACAGATGTTTTGCAACTTTTTATATGAACTAAGATTTTCTGGGGTTGGACATTTTTTGTACTTAACCTTAGCTCTGTCACGTTTTGCCATTGTGTTCTTAATAATTTGTGTCAACCAGGGGGCAGGTGCATGCTTCATACGAACAGGTCTGATAGGGGCATGAATATTGTACATATTAATCAGTTCAGTAGTCAAAGATTCTACCATGTAGTCAATGCTCGTTGATGACATTATTGATGACCAGTCGATGTTCCTCAAATCCTCTCTCAAGCGTTCAAGATCCATATGCTTGAAATTGCGCTGAAAAAATGTTTTGCCTCTAACCTTGGGAGGGCGTAATTTATAAGAAAGATAAATGAGGTCATGAAAGAAGAAAGGGGCGGTCATTTGACCATGAGAAATAACGAGATTAGGGTTAGAGACGGAAATAAGATCAATAAGAGAAGGCCTACAGTTGGGGAAGTAATGTGTAGGGGAAGACATAGGAAGGAGGGATAAATTATATGATTTATATAGTTCTGTAAGTAAATGACTTCTTTTATCGTTTTTTAAAAGGCAAGTGTTTAAATCACCCATGCAAACTATATGATCATATTGAGGCCGGAAGTTCTCAAGAATACCGTCTAGAGTGCCAAAGTAGTTTATCTGGTCACTAGGCGAGTACAAGACACCGATAAGTACTTTTGTGTGACGTAGTGACAACTCTAAAAACAAGTATTCCAGTGAACCAATCTGTTGCGAGGAGGAGTAAGAGACAACACAAGCGGGGATGTGGTCACGAAGGTATATACCAACGCCGCCACCACCCCGCTCCGTGCGGTCATTACGGAATAACTGATATCCTGGTAGGGAATAGGAGGCAGATGAAAGGGAAGGCTTAAGCCAGGTCTCGGATATCAGTATACAATCTACTTTGCCGGAACTAAAAGATGTGAGAAGATCGATATAATGAGCAGGAATGCTCTGCGCGTTTATATGCACCAAGGAAAGAGAGGAAGACGGATTAATAAAAATATTTGAAAGTTTGTCAGCAAGCGATGCAGTATCTGTAAAAGATGAATTATTGTTGTCTGCACTATCGTAATTGCTAGACGAGAACGAAAAATATTCATCATCAATATTCATAATGGTATGTTATAAATAAAATATATTAAACAAAATATATAAAAAATATATAAAAGAATATTTAAATAAAGAATAGAATATAAATATATAAGGCTTACCTAATAAAAACAAAATGTATATTAAAATTGCCAAATAAAAATCACGTGCACAGGTTGACTACAAAAAACATTAAACCATTTTAACTTTATAAAAAAAAATATTATGTTAAACAAAAACAACTAATAAAATAAATAAATAACTAATGTTTCAGAACGCATTCTACAAAAAGTAAATACATTATCTGTTGATATATTAGCTACGACAAAATGACACATATCAGACAGGAGAAATGAGAATAATTTAAACATACATACATAATTAATTGAATTGCATTATTATTTTGCTTAAATTAAACAATTAAGTGATTGTAATTTCGAAAAAGATTTTTTATTGTTTGGAAATGGTACTGGTACCTGATACAAATAATTTAATATTACCGGTTTCTATTTAAGACCGATTTTATAGGTTTGGTGTAACGTCGAATTTAATAAATTATTTTTGAGGATTAGGTACCTCAAAAACAAAATAAAGTCCTTATAGTCTATCTGTCAATCTGTCAAAATTGTCTGTGAAATTCATTAATAACAAATACAACTGGAATACGTCCTGACCCTCGTTTCCGTCGTTACGCACAGAGAATGACATCCTCGCCCATACGGTCAAAGAGAAAAACCGACCTCCTGGGAACTTTCTTTGCCTCTAACTTGATGACCAATGCAAGACATGTCTGAGCTCAATGCTGGACATTAAGTTCAATAAAAATGGTGCTCGGCAAGCCCTCTCTTCTTTGAATATCCACAAGTCGAGTGGACCGTGATGGCATTTCTTCTTTAGTGCTCCGTTCTTGCGCTCCTGAGTTGACACCGGTACTAATGCGTCTATTTCGGCTTTCCTATTCAATTGGCGTACTCCTGAACTCGTGAAAGAGCGCTCTGATTCACCTGATCCCGAAGAAAGTTGACAGCTCAAATCTGGCAAACTATAGGCCTATCTCTATTACCTCCCTGCTCTCCAAAATTATGAAAAATATAATAAACAGCTAGTTCTTGGTTTATCTAGAGGATCACCAGTTAATCAACAACCGTCAATATGGCTTTCGCCATGGTCGTTCAACTGATGATCTTCTACTTTACCTTACTCACCGTTGGGCTGCAGCTGTCGAAGCAAAGCGAAGGCCTGACAGTTAGTCTGGATATGGCGAAAGCCTTTGATCGTGTGTGGCATAGATCACTCTTAGCAAAACTTCCATCGTATGGGCTTCCCGAGTATTTGTGCAAGTGGGTCGCTAGCTTTCTTACCGGGCGTAGCATTAAAGTAGCTGTCGACGGTTTTTGCTCTGATTATTTTCCTGTAAATTCTGGCGTCCCCCACCCTTTTCCTTCTGCATATCAATAACATGTTAGAAGATTCTGTGGACGCCGTATACTCCGGCCGTGCAGGTCTTTCTCGAGAAAATGTCGACGATTGCGAATGAAACTTGTGTCTTCTATTGAGACCTCCCTCAGTAATGTCTCATTGTGGAATGAAAGAAAAATTGTTCAATTTAACCCCCAGAAGACTCAAGTTTGCGCGTTAACCACTAAAATAAACCCTTTTATAGTGTCACCAGTTTTTGAAAACACTTCTCTTAAAGCCTCGCCTATTATCAATATATTAGGGCTCAGCGTTTCGAACGACTGTGAGTATCTCGATCATTTGAATAGCAAGGCTAAGTTGGCAGCAAAGAAATTGGGTGTCATCGGAAGAGCGAGACAGTATTTCACGCCTGTATATCTCCTGTATAGACCCCAGGTTCGGCCTCACATGGAGAATTGTTCGCATTTCTGGTCTAGTGCATCCCAGTATCAACTTGAACCATTTGATCGCATACAGGGTAGAGCCGTTCGTATCGTTGGGGATCCAATTAGGCTAGACACTTTGGCGCTGCGTAGAGATGTTTCCTCGCTGTTCGTTCTCTACCGCTTATACCATGGGGAATGTTCTGGAGAACTGTTTAAGCTGGTACCTGCCACTGAGTTCTCTAATCGCACAGTACAACACAAATTAAAGTATTATCCCCACCATCTGGACACGTGGATCTCTACCACTATGCGGTTCCGTAGGAACATTTTTCCACGCACCACTCTACTGTGGAATACCTTACTTGCGACAGTGTTTCCAGATCGATACGTCATGGGAACCTTCAAAAAGCGCGTCTACCTCCACCTTAAAGGCCGGCTGTTATAAAATGCATATGTAACAATTGATGTGGCATAAAATAATTTCTGTGGGTTATCAGCTGATGGAAAAAATGCTTTTATAGAGAACTTTTAAAAGAGAACAATGCTGGCATTCATGATTTTTGCGTAACTTTATTCGTTCAAGCGCACGCAATAAAGGCACTCAAGCTCTCTTGTTTTTGCTTTTTTTATTGTTACGACCCTAGTACAGGTTACATACAGTATGATATAATGTGGCCTATATTCTTTCTTTATATACAGTCTATTAATATAGTTCATAGTATAGTCTACCAAATAAATAAATAGTCTATAATAGACTATGTATCTCATACTCTATAATTTTTTTTATTAAATCTATAGATCCTCATATTAGTATATCTAACCGAAAAAATTCTTTGATAATAGATTTCTCATATTACTTATGATCTAAGCAGTCCTTTAACAGTAAATCGTTGTTTCTCTTTTTTACTGTTAGGTAAACTGAATGCCACATAAACCTTACTATTTGTTAATTTCTTATCTTCACAAAATAGACGAACATCGTTCTATGAATACGAATATAAATTTACAGTACAAATCATAAATATTTATATATATTATTGATTTATTTTCGTCAATGAAGAAGCAAATTGAATTTATTATTATGTTTTCAAAAATTATGACATCTATTGTGGGCCAATAAAAAAAGCTTTATACTTATCTATTAATAATTGAATATTTATGGCTTTTCAAAAAAGCATTTTTTAATCTGGCAGGTGAATGGTGATGAATATTTAAAAGCATTTTTATGATTTTTGTAGTGTTAATCAACGCTAAAAAACATATAAGACTTTATTTAAAAAGCAGATAAATAGCAAGTATATATATATATATATATATATATATATATATATATATATATATATATATATATATATATATATATATATATATATATATATATATATATATATATATATATATATATATATATATATATATATATATATATATATATATATATATATATATATATATATATATATATATATATATAAGAACAGTGTGTCCCAGAAATCAACGATAAGCCGAACACAGATGATAGACCAAGTCGTGGCAGTTGTTAGAAAAATGTGAAAAAAAAATCTTTGTTATATATTTTTTATATTATGTGGGTTTAAAAAAAATATAGGAAAATTGACGATCTCGTGACGATCTTTCAAGTCCTAAGACTACGAATATTACTTTTTTAGTATTTTTTTTTTCTATTTTGTAATCATGAATAATCCTTCTGTATATCACCGTTTAAAATTGAAACATACCTGCCTCAGTTTTCAATGAAATGATGTGTTTTTGTCCAACATTAAATTGAAAATAAATACGTGTAGTATTTATTTTCTAACTTTAACCGACTGTACTATAAAAATAATGTACTACTCTATTTTGGCAAGTAACTTTAAAAGATGGCTGTCTGGATTCCAAAATGGTATGATACTTGCTGGATTACTTTTTTGTTGAAGGGAAAAAAAATATTTTTCATGGGTTTTAGGCCAATTCCGTTTAATTACTTAAAATACCGGTATTAAGTTGTTATGTTCTAAAAGACTAAAATATATAATACATATGATGGGTAAAAAGGAATGGGAATGGGAAAGGAAACTCTTATTCCTTCTTTTAGAAGCATTTTCAAATATACACATATTAAAAACGTCAGAAAATATCGAAAAGACGTCTCACATGAAAAATGTCTTTAGTACTAATTGCTCTACATCACGTAATAATGTACCTATAATATGCCACCACTTTTATAATAAGCTGATTTTTTCCATAAGATTTATTTAATATTCTCTTGTTACAGATACCACGGACCAACACTTTCGCACTTGATCGCATTATGTAACGTTAGCAAACTTATATAGAAATAATCACATACAAAATGAAAAGTTCTTTGGAACATTGAGCGAAATGCGCCGGAGCATGGATGGACCATAGAATGCGCGTCTTTGCGGCGCTGATATTCCTCACAATCACCTCATCACCTTCTTTGTCATTCGTACCCGAAACTGATGGTAAGCATAAATTATGTTCAATATTTTTTATAGCTTCACGCTTTAACCCGCATAATGCAGGGTAGGCAGAGGAAACTGCAGGAACCATATGAAGCTAGTGTTAAGACACTAACCGTTGCTTAAACCCTGCTTTCTTCGTCACTGTTTTTCGCCCTTTGGAGGCATTGCGTGTTGAGTGGCGGAAATCAACACCACGCTTTGCCTAGTTTCCAGAACGATGAAAATGGAAATAGAAAAATCTTCCCCGAGTTGGAATCGAATCCTCAAACCGTCGCGTTTTTTTACAGATAGACGCTTACGCCTCTGCGCCACGACGGTCCTCATTTATTGTTTTTATTGTTTATATTATAGTTTTATCAAAAATATTTTTTATATTTATTATGTACTCTTCATACTATAAAATATAAAAGTAATTATACTTGTAGAAATTTATATCCAAAACTGTTTTTCATACAGTTGTTTAGACGACAAAACTCACCTACTGCCATCTATATTAAATCCTGTAAACTAACCAGTCCCAGTTCTAACCAGACTGTGTTATGGAAACGTAAACGTAAAGATGGCGTCACTTTCAGGTCCACTTATAGCCCAAGAAGCTTTAGAAGGCGGCAGCACCACACTGCTATGCGACTCCAACAGTGAAACTATAAATGATGAACTAATGCTTCTAGTTTGGTACAAGGGCGATATACCCATATATAGGTAACAACAAAAACTTACATACTCTACAATGTTTTAGTTAAAATTGGCAATTTTAGAAATTATTAATTTTGATAAAATGAAAAGAAACCTTACGCAAAAATTTTGTTTCTGTTACGAAAGGTTCTAATTTTTTATACTACCTTGCCTGGGAAGATTTTAATAATAATTTAAATTAGATTACTGATTTAGTTCTTCAAAAGCCTGAAGAGCTGGTCTTCTGATATCTCTACATTAAAGTTACATATTATTTTTCAGTTATGACGCACGTATTGTCAGCGAATGGTCAAGTGTATCTTTCAACACCAGCGGAAGAATTAAGGCTGATCTACAAAGTCAGCCAACGGTCCTTGAAATTAGTGAATTGAGGGGCGACGATGAAGCTGTATACCATTGCCGTGTGGATTTCTTGCTTGCTCCCACGAGAAATGTTGGCATCAATTTAACTATTATAAGTAAGTAACAAAGAGTATTTGATTAAAAAATTAAATTTTAATTAATAAAATTCAATACAATTTCATGACAGCTTTCTTATTACTGACTTGAAAAAATTCTTTATTTAATAATAGATTGACTGAATTCTTTTTTCTTTATCTAGTATATGATACACATATATATGTGTAAGATTTAGTATGAAGTTGACGAAATATTATCCTATTTTCATAATTTATAATAATTTAAAGAGAACGTTGCAATGACTTTTTGTCTAAATTTGTCACAAAACCATTTGTAACGTAAACCGAGATTTTAAAAAATTACGCAAATTTCCAGTTCTACCAAGCCAACCGTTCTTCCTGGACGAAGTTGGCAACAAGGTAGAGAGCAAAATAGGTCCCTATCACGAAGGAGATACGTTGGTACTTAGTTGCCTTGTAATTGGAGGTAAGGTTTATATTGTTTTCCTTTTTTTTTTAGCTTCACGCTTTATCCCGCACGTAACAGGGTAGGCAGAGAAAACCGCTGGAACTGTGGGAAATTAGCGTTAAGACACTTCGTTTGCCGCTTTCCTATTTTTTGACGCTTTGCGCGTTGAGTTGCAGACTCAACGCCGTGTTTTGCCTTGTTACCAGTGCAAAAAAAATTAAAATGAAAAATTATGCCTCCCCGAGTGATTATCAAACCCAAATACCGTCGCTAAGCCACGACGGTCCACTGAACCGACGGTTATTCAGGTTGTTAAGTATCTCTATATTAATTAACTAAATATTCTGATATAATATACTAAATTATCAATATTTCTGCTAACAGGCTGCTAGGGATAATTATTATAATTATTCCTTCCTTAAATAATCTGAATGAGTCAGAAATTTATATTTTAATTTATTTTTCCTTATAATATTCCTTATATTTGTAACGTATCGATTTCGTTTTCTTTTCGAGAAGTATCGGTCGGTCGATTATAAAACGTAGTAGCAAAAAAATATTATTTTAAACATATTTGATTGAAAGTCGATAAATAATAATAACCATATATAATAACATGTTCAGTAACATGCAATACGCACGTAGCTTGTTTACAAGTTTGGAAGGCCGCTGCGGTCCCAACTACCCACAAAGCATTGCACGAGATACCTCTAAAAATATGCCATTTGACTCATCTTATACTACTTTGCTATATTAATAAGGCTCTAATTCTTGCTTTCAGGTAGACCACCTCCTCGCATAAGTTGGTATTCTGGTAACGAGCTGGTAGATGCCTCAGATGGAGCAAGTGATATACCCGGAGTTAGGGAAAACGAATTGTATTTACCTTTGACCAGAGATAATGCAGACTCTTTGTCTTGTAGGGCTAGCAACACTCGTCTTACTCTACCGGTAGTCACGTCTCTACAAATTGAACTTTTCTGTAAGTTTTATTTTAACATTAAGAAGAAAGTGTAATTTATTTATTTTTTACTTTACCTACAATCTGATTTAAGTATCTTAAAAATTATATCACATCTAAAACTAAAACAAAAGTTTAAATCAAAATAGCAAGTGTGCCTCACGTACATATACGTAGATTTAGTAGAAAGAAGTTAGGTTACTCTTTTCGTTTTTTTTGAGACTTGCACATCGACTGTTGAATGGCGAAGCACGATACGTTTACAGTCAGCAACTCTGTCACTGCGATACGACATCGTAAAGTTTTTGCAGTGTCGTATTTTTGGTTATTGTTAATAAATAATTTTAAAATATGATATTTTATATAATAAGTTGCCAATTCGCAACGTTTTATAGTAAGCAGTTAGATAATCCCGAGGTTTTCGCGTAAGAAAATTATGTCCTGTAATACAACAGATCAATACCGAATATAAATTTAAATAGATTGTTTTTTATTTTAGTACCAGCGTATAACGTGACTATAAACTGGATGCGAGGGCTATTCGAGGATGCGTTACGGGCTGGTAAAACAGCACTAGTACACTGTGTTGCACTGGGCTCTTACCCGCCTCCTGAACTGTCCTGGTGGCTTGATCACCGGCATCTCACGCAACATAGCAACCAGGTATATATTACAATTAACTCCCACAAGGAGACATCTAAAAAAATAATATCTTAAAATAAAATTAAGAAAAATTTAACAACTTTTGATTATTGAACTCCTGACATATGTATTTTACGCTGTCAATATAAATTAAGTAAATAATTTATAATAAACGAAGTATTTTAATTGTGATACGAAAGAATGAATTATTTTTCTAGGGTTTATTTTATGAGGACCGTCGTGGCGCAGAGGCGTAAGCGTCTGCCTGTAAACGCGACGGTTTGAGGGTTCGATTCCCACTGTGAGAAGATGAATTTTTCTATTTCTATTTTCTTCGCTCTGGAAACTAGGCAAAGCCCGGCGTTGAGTTCCGCCACTCAACACGCAATACCTCGAAAAAAGGCGGAAAGCGGGGACGGAGAAAGCAGAGACTACGCAACGGAGTGTCTTAACACTAGGTTCATATGGCCCCTGCAGTTCTCTCTGCCTACCCTGCAATATGCGGGGTAAAGCGTGAAGCTATAAAAAAATAACACATGGAGACGCATTTTGATTTTATTTTTTCAAATAATTGTTCTTATTAAAAAACGTCTTCGATGTTAGGGTCAATTTTTTGCTAAAATAATCCATAATTTGAAATGAAAACCACAACAATGTAACTAAGAACCAATATTAACCAAGTAACAACATTATAGAGTTGGAACAATGCAACTCGCAGAGCAGAGTCGTTCCTCGAATTGACTCCAGCAGTTAGCGACAACGGCGCTACACTTGCCTGTGTCGCCACCAACACTGTGATGGCACCAGGTCGAGACTCTAAGGCGGATGTTATTATTTTAAACGTTACATGTAAGTAGTAACGTATAATTTTTGTTTTTAAGATTGTGTTGGTTTGTAGGCTGTGCTTATATTTAAAATAGGATTTGGCCGTTTTCATTGACAATTTCGTACACGTTAAGATTTTTTGATTTTTTGATGATTGACATGATTTTTTGTCATTATTTAACCGTTTTGACAGTGTTTTTAGAGTAATCGTGCTAAATTATAGTAATTTTTGATAAAACTGCAGTATGAGGTTCCCTCTCTTTTAGTTATTTTTGTTAATCTGCTGAGGTCAGGAGTTTTATAAATTAATTAACAAAATTGTTCAAATATATTTACTTCAAAATTAGAGTTGATAAGTATTAAAAATTGTAATCATTTTGATTTCGATGATCATCCAAATATTTGTAAACGTTTGAAATACAGAATGTGTTTGCTTTAATTTTATTTTAAAACCTAACAAAAGGATAATATGTGTTTTTAGATAGTCCAATAGTAGAATTATCAATGGTAGGAGATGGAAGACTGAACGAGTTGGCAGAGCTAGACAACTTACAGCTAGAGTGCGAAGCAAAAGCCAACCCACCGGTTGAAGAATATAAATGGTATTTTAACGTAAGTATTTAAATATTTACTGTTTTTGGTAAAGTTGAAGGAAAGATATAATAAAAACGAAAATGTATTTTTTTTAATGGTAATCAAACATTTTTCTCAATAATGAAATTTAAAATTCATAATTTTTTAATTACTACTTGCTGTACGGGTAAGGGTATAATTTTTTTATAGATTTACGCATTTATCCCGCATATAGCAGGGTAGACAGAGGGAGCCAAGCGTTAAGACACTCCGTTCCTCACTTTCTGATTTTTATATATAATTTGAGTATAATAAATTTCAGGACATACAAATACGGCCTAATAGCTTATGGGGAAGTGAAGTTTCATCTCAAATTCTTTTAGTAGAAGAGGCCACAAGGAGGCACGCTGGCAGATATTCTTGTGCAGCACGCAATAACGTTGGAGAAACGAAAGCGGAGACCATCAACGTTACTATATTCTGTAAGTCCATCCTTACTTCATATGTTCCTGTCAACATTTCTTTTCGAATTGAGTTTTTGAACATTAGGATCCTAATTCCTCGCTTAAATATTTCACTAAAATTATTGATATTTGATAATCATATATATTGCAGATCCACCAGAATGTACAGATCATGGTATAACATTAGTCAAAGAAACGTTAAAATGCAATGTCAGAGCTCTTCCAGTGCCAGACACATACTTCTGGCACATACAACCAACAGATGCAGATATTCAGCATCTTACCACTGGCTCTGCAATTTTGCCGCTGGCGCAGATAACAGGAGCCTTGTCAAGGTCTTTAGAAGCGAGCTGTGAAGCGGGAAATGGTATTGCATCTCAAGATAAGCCTTGTAAAAAAGTGTTTACTTTTGAGCAATTAAGACCACCGCAGCCTCAACAGTGTGACCTTGCCTATGAGTATGAGGAGTTTCTGATGAGATGTATGCCAGGTATTTTGTTTGTTTTATTTTGATGGTTTATCCTGCATATGTTTATTATATCAGATATCAGGTACTAGTTATCCACCTTCTTGTTGGAATGTTAATAACAAATACGCCATACTTTATTCACCAAAGTAGGGATCGAACCCGCAACTACAATTATTATCTTTAAAATTTATATGACTCTGATGATCTCTATTTGATGTAATGGCTCTTTTTAATAGTTTACAATCGATTTTTCTTCTTTTATATATTATGTTACGTATTAACATATATTAGCTAACGACTATGACTATTTTTTTAGTGGAAAATGCAACATATTATGAAGTATCAGTATGGAGAATGTCTGCGTCAAATGCATCGTTGCTATTAGAGCGACGAGGCTCAATGGGCTATGGCATGAGCCAGGCGCTCGCTCGAGGAGAAGGTGTACCTTGGCTAGTAAAGGGTCCCTTGGGAAGTTTAAAAATTGGTGATGAAGCAGGAGCCTCTGCTTGTAATAGATATGGATGCTCTCCAGCTTTGCTGTTGCGACCAACGGAGAATTTGTTGCATTCAGCCTCTGTCCCTTGGTGGAAGTGTGAGTATTCTTTTGCTTTAAACACAAAGTTAAATCTACTTATATTTTATTTTTATTATCAATAATTTCGATAAAATATATCAGTGTTGTTGTATCAAAGTGATTATTAAAATACGAATATTTAATGAAAATTATTCGATAATATTTTTTCTTGATAATTGATCAATTATCAAAAAAAAATCCTAAAAATGTTCATCCTAGCCTCATAACAGACAGACAACTGAATAAGTAACTATTTATGTTAGCAAAATATTTTCTTACTATATATTAATTCGTTAAAAAATTGTATTATTTAGCAAAATCTTAAAATTGCTTTATTCCAGTTCTTTTGGATAAGGACGTGGGGATAGCAGTCGGAGCATTTGTGCTGGTAGCTGTTTTCCTGCTCTCTACTGTACTAGCAGTTCGTCTTGCAAGACGTGCTCGCTCAAAACCTACTCCTGTCATACAAGTGCTACAGCTGGATGACGTGCCACGAGACTACCTGGAGTCACTAGGAGGTAGGTAAGGACCTAGTTCCTTTGAAAATAAAAATAAAGCTTCCATATTGATATTTTCCAGAATCAAAAAACCTTCATATAATAAAAATTTTGATTCACAGATCATAAAGTTCACGCATCGTGTAGTCTACGATCATGTAGTAGCGGATATGCCGATGGATCAGCAGAATCGATCCCAACTGTAGATAGAAGACGAAAACCACGTCTCTGGGACTGGGACCCACCCCCTGACGTAACTCTAAATGTTCATAGAGAAAGCGCTGTATAAAATTCATACTTCTAAATACCAGATTAAGCATTTAATGAAAATGTAATAGGTGAATCTTATCTAAGCGAGTATCCATGAGATTGTTAACTTTCAAAAGTAATGTATTTTTTTGTAAAATAATAAAATAAACGATATTATGAAATAAAAACACATTTTTAATCTTAGTAATTTACACTATTATTACAATTATTATATATTAAAGCAAAAAATATACATGGATATGCATAAACACACACATATTGACAGTTGCACTTCAAAATATCCGTGAAAATGTAATGTATGATTTTACCAATATCGGTGACGATTATATGCAACATTAATAGAAATAGGCAGTAACTTCCACCCTACTTTCAATATCAATTACAACTATGTGAGACTAGCTCGTCAAATAAACTCATTAGCGTTATAATATTAGTAGAGATGTAAAGATTGCAAAAGATAACCAATAACTAACATTTAATGAGAAAATTATTATTATGATATATCAATAATTATTTTGAATAATCTTTAAAATTTACAAATCTTACACAAATGAATATATAGCGTAAGGCCACTATTTAAGGATAAAGTTTCAGATAGTAAACTGGTAGATATGCAGTCTACCACATAAAGACTGATAGTTTATATATACTCCGTTGTTTTAGTCCCTACTTTCACCCTCCTCGCTTTCCGCTATTTTTCGAGGCAATGCGTGCTGAATGGCGGAACTCAACGCCGCACTTTGCTTAGTTTCCAGGGCGAAGATAATGGAAATAGAAAAATCTATCTTCCCCGAGTTGGAATTGAACCCATAAACCGTCGCGTTTACAGGCAGTTGCTACGCCTCTTCGCCACGGCGGTCCTCATAGTGCCCATACTAAAAAATAAAATTTAAGACTAACTCTATCCACCTGTAAAATATCTATACTCTTCTAAATAATCGATATATTATATAAATATAAATCTAGAAAAAAATAACTTAATATACTTTTTAAATTGGTTATTATAATAAAATGTCCCACATAAACATCAAATGCCTTAATAAAGCATTCGTAATGTAATAAAATACCCAAGCATAAATTATCACCGGTTTTAACACAGATAATTCACTAACAACATTACTTTATTAACAACAAGTATTTATTTTCATTATTTTTAGCTTATTTTATTATTGTTACTTATGTTGAACTAAAAACTACATAATATATATTTATGTTTTATATATAACGAATAGCAAACAAAAGACATAATACTCTCAACATATATAATACTCTTTATTGCAGTAGCTTATATTGTTTAAGTTTTAAATAATACTTTAGTCTAATACAAAACGGTGGACAAAATAAATGATCCCTTCCAGCCAACCAGTAGTGGACACGTATGCAGTAAGACTTATCAGCACAGTATGTCAATGACTCTTAAATTGACTGAGTAACTTAAATAAAAATATACATATACTATACATGAATTGGTTTACACATATCTTAGTTAATCATTGAAATTATTAAGTAAAATATGTTTAAAGTTTCTTTAATTGTTTGTGTTCTAGTTTTATATAACTTGGATAGTAGTTGGTGCAAAAGTAAGTAAGTAGTATATATATACATACATACATACACATATATATATATATATATATATATATATATATATATATATATATATATATATATATATATATATATATATATATATATATATATATATATATATATATATATATATATATATATATATATATATATATATATATATATATATATATATATATATATATATATATATATATATATATATATATATATATATATATATATATATATATATATATATATATATATATATATATATATATATATATATATATATATACCTATGTATGTAAATATTCACATATAGCACAAGCACTCCTCGCTCCCTTAATGCTATCTTTATACAATTAAAATTTATAAAAAAATATTATTTTATTAATTTAAAAATATTTTATTTAATTATATGTATATGTTGTTATAAAAGTAAGTTATCCATACTAAGATATTATTTGTGAATCTTGGTAAATTAAAAAAAATTGATTAAATAAAGCCTTCATAATGAAGTTTTTACTTTGTCACAGTCGTATTATATTTAATTTTTCGTTAATTATTTTAAATAAAAACACAATAATATTTTTCCTAACAATTAATAAATGCCATAAATTATTATATTTTTAAATTTAAAATTACACCGTTGCACGTTTAACAATTTTATAAGTGAACTTTGTATGAACTAGGTTATAGTGTAAGACTATTTGTCTTTACAAGTACCAATTTTAATAATTTCCATTCGATGGCTTGCTTTTATTTTTGTGAATTTAAATATTGAAATTACTACATCTATCCCGGTTCTATCCCGGGTAATGTAACTTAACTAATATTGTGGTTTGGTTCGAACCGACGTTACTGATTTAAATTATTATGAAAAAGGAATGAGGTTGTTGGTTGAGGACCGTCGTGGCGCACAGGCGCAACGTCTGCCTGTAACGCGACGGTTTCTGGGTTCGATTCCCAGTCGGGGAAGATGGATAGTACTTTGAAATGGACAAGTATTTTTACGCTATTTAAGTTATTTTTCGCACATAAGTATCTCTTATATATAATTTGGCTTGACTTTCTGTATTCAAAAAGCTGTCATCTAACGTAATATGAAACGGATGAATGGAAAATATGTGTCGCTTAGAACAATAAAATGTTTTAAGAAACATGCATTAGAATATGTGTTTAATATGATTTACCAACAAGCCGATTAAGCTATATTATCACTTATATTATATATATATATATATATATATATATATATATATATATATATATATATATATATATATATATATATATATATATATATATATATATATATATATATATATATATATATATATATATATATATATATATATATATATATATATATATATATATATATATATATATATATATATATATATATATATATATATATATATATATATATATATATATATATATATATATATATATATATATATATATATATATATATATATATATATATATATATATATATATATATATATATATATATATATATATATATATATATATATATATATATATATATATATATATATATATATATATATATATATATATATATATATATATATATATATATATATATATATATATATATATATATATATATATATATATATATATATATATATATATATATATATATATATATATATATATATATATATATATATATATATATATATATATAATATATATATATATATATATATATATATATATATATATATATATACGGATACGGATTTTGACATTTTTTTTTGTTTTATAGCTATTAGTCCTCACTAATATATAGGCTATCTTTTTTTGGAAGTTCGCTCTTTAAGGGGGTTAAATGGGAGGGGTAAGTATGTATGAAACTACGTCAGTTTTGAAGCTAATTTGATTAAAATTAATATTTGGCTATTTGGTTAGAAATTAAGAATGACTCAGTAAGGATTTTGGAAATTTTGCCTAAACGAGGGTGAAAATGGAGGGTAAATCTTAACTCCGTCAGTTTTGAAGCTAAACTGATGAAAATTAAAACTATTTACGCGAATACTAAGCTTTACTGCCCTTCCTTTTGTAACGGTTACCTTTTTAAAAAAATTACATCGAGAAGAATTATCCTTCACTTGCATAAATAGATAATCCAAATCTTATTTTATTGTAAATATTTTTTTTATTATTTTTTATAAGGTGTATGAATTACACCTTAAAAAATAATGTATAGTATTTCATTATATAATATACTAAAAAAAATCACTTATCTAATTTTAAAAAAACTCAAAAACAGTCATGTCATAATGATTCCTTTTTCATTTTTTTTTGTAGCTTCACGCTTTATCCCGCATAATGCAGGGTAGGCAGAGGGAACTGCAGGAACCATAAGAACCTAGTGTTAAGACACTCCGTTACTTAGTCCCTGCTTACTCCGTCCCCACTTTCCGCCGTTTTCGAGGCATTGCGTGTTGAGTGGCGGAACTCAACGCCGCGCTTTGCCTTAGATGCCAGAGCGAAGAAAATGGTAATAAAGCGAAGAAATCAAAATCTCCTTCGAGTGGGAATCGAACCTAGAAACCGTCGCATTACGGGCAGACGTTGCGCCTCTGCGCCACGATGGTGCAATTTTGAAGAACCAATAAACAGGCCGCAAATTTAGTGATACTACTAGAAAATCCAATATATATATATATATATATATATATATATATATATATATATATATGTATATATATATATATATATATATATATATATATATATATATATATATATATATATATATATATATATATATATATATATATATATATATATATATATATATATATATATATATATATATATATATATATATATATATATATATATATATATATATATATATATATATATATATATATACATATATATATATATATATATATTGGATTTTCTAGTAGTATCACTAAATTTGCGGCCTGTTTATTGGTTCTTCAAAATTGCACCATCGTGGCGCAGAGGCGCAACGTCTGCCCGTAATGCGACGGTTTCTAGGTTCGATTCCCACTCGAAGGAGATTTTGATTTCTTCGCTTTATTTCCATTTTCTTCGCTCTGGCAACTAAGGCAAAGCGCGGCGTTGAGTTCCGCCTCTCAACACGCAATGCCTCTAAAACGGCGGAAAGTGGGGACGGAGTAAGCAGGGACTAAGTAACGGAGTGTCTTAACACTAGGTTCGTTTGGTTCCTGCAGTTCCCTCTGCCTACCCTGCATTATGCGGGATAAAGCATGAAGCTACAAAAAAAAATGAAAAAGGAATCATTATGACATGACTGTTTTTGAGTTTTTTTAAAATTAGATAAGTGATTTTTTTTAGTATATTATATAATGAAATACTATACATTATTTTTTAAGGTGTAATTCATACACCTTATAAAAAATAATAAAAAAAATATTTACAATAAAATAAGATTTGGATTATCTATTTATGCAAGTGAAGGATAATTCTTCTCGATGTAATTTTTTTAAAAAGGTAACCGTTACAAAAGGAAGGGCAGTAAAGCTTAGTATTCGCGTAAATAGTTTTAATTTTCATCAGTTTAGCTTCAAAACTGACGGAGTTAAGATTTACCCTCCATTTTCACCCTCGTTTAGGCAAAATTTCCAAAAATCCTTACTGAGTCATTCTTAATTTCTAACCAAATAGCCAAATATTAATTTTAATCAAATTAGCTTCAAAACTGACGTAGTTTCATACATACTTACCCCTCCCATTTAACCCCCTTAAAGAGCGAACTTCCAAAAAAAGATAGCCTATATATTAGTGAGGACTAATAGCTATAAAACAAAAAAAAAATGTCAAAATCCGTCCAGTGGTTCCTGAGATTAGCGTGTGCAAACAGACAAACTTTCAAACATACAAACACAACTATTTTTTTTAAATTCTTAATCTTTTTTTCATTTCTTAATAACCCTACATTGTTTTGTAAAAATATTTAATGTACAAACACGATTCTTTTACTGTTTTATTATATATACGGATGTGATAAACTTATAATAAAGGATGGTAGGACCAGCGAGGACGTCATAGTTAGAATGAAGAGATTTTTTAGGGATGTCTGAAGAATCAGTGATGAAAGAATGGTAAAAATGATATAAAACAAAAGTGAGTGTTAAGAAGAAGCATGAAGACTCTAAATTCTTTATATTATCTCCTAGAAGTTCTAAATATTTATTTATAATTTTGAAAAATGAATACTTTAACTGATATCCCAACAGAAACATGTATAAACAACGAAGATTGTATGACTATTTCGTCATGTCCGGAAGCGAATTGCCTGGCCGTATTTCGAAAAGAGAATAAGACAATAAATAGAAAATTCATATCGTCAATTTGTGGTAAAACATGGGCTCACAACCGGGCTGTACCGATGGTAATTATTAAATTATATATCGTAACCTAGTAAGTAAGAAATTAGACAGAATCTCGCTTAGTCTGATTCTCAATTTTACTGCATTCATCATAAAATAGATATAGTACTGTTTCTACTATAATCTAGCAATATACCATTTGTTACTAAAGACTTTGTACTTCTAACGATGTTTGAACTAACTAGGTCCTAGTTAGATCTCCTCCTTAGACGCCCAGAATAAAAGTAAACATCTTAGCTGACACACGATACAAGCCCTGGAAGATATCTACGCTATACTTTATATACTATGTTTTTTTTCGTAATTGTACTATTTTTACGAATTAATTGTTGATATCCTGGAATATCAAGTCTGGTCACTGGATTTTGACTTCTTTTGGCTTACGTATATATTCATAATTTAATATTATTAATCTGTAAAATTACTTTGTGAAATTGAGATCAATGGGATTCATTTGACAGAAATCATTGGGGGAAAATCTGCTTAATTTAACTCTCGTACTTCGAATTTTAGAATATAGATGTAATATTTAAAAAAAAATCTTAAGCTAACTTTGTGAATAAGCTGGTACTCATTTCCCCTTCCTCCCTAACATAGGTTAAGAAATCCGTCGTTCCGATAACGATTTCCAGCAAGTCCTAATGGCAATAATCCTTCCTGGCTTTACGTTTTCATTGACAAATTAGCTTCTCCACTTGTATACCGCTACATAATTTATTTATATCTCATAAAACTAAAAAAATAGTTTTCGTTTAGGATAATAAATATATCTTTTAAATATTGTTACTTATAGAAGGGAAAATATATGTTTATTAGATGCAAGACTTTAAATATACATTATGTACCTACATGTTTTTGTAGATGTAAGTCATAGATTAATGCTTGGTTTCTATTTTTCGTAAGGTTTGCTGTTCTGATTTCGAAGCAATATATACCAATTTCGCTAGCAAACTAGCAAATCCAATCGAGGCACATCCGCAAGCTGTGGACGATAAAGTTGATTTAACAGGACACCATAATATACAGCTACTGCCTTATTTTTGTGGAGTACAGACTGAAGACCGCATCATGGGTGGGGACCCGGCAGATCTTTACGAGTTCCCTTGGATGGCTCTTATTTTCTACGTGAAAAAACAAAATAATGGTAACAGTTCATTCAAGTTTTATTAATAATATGACTTCATTAAATTTGTTGTTCTGTACCTCAAAAGTAAAACTCTTACTGATTCACTCTTTCATCATTATCACGATTCACGTTAAAATTATTGTCAAATGTTCAGGCTCATTGTCTCTAAGAGCACAGAAAAAGAACTGCTAAGGTAATGCATTACAAAATATTAACATTTATGCTTCGTTTTGTCACAACTTGTAAGAAAATCGCCGCGTTAACCAACAGGAAATTTTATAAGAAGTTATATATGTCCAAAAAACTACATTTACTAACAAAAAACAAATATATATTCATATAGCGATAACGTCGCCTTGTTGTGCTTTTATTTATTTTTTTCTTTTATCCTTATGTTCTGTGTGTAAGTTCTGTGTGTAAGTCTATCTTAATTAGGCATATATTAAAATCCCCCATTATAATGGTGTGGTCAGCACCAGGAATGTATTTTTCTAATAAAATCTCAAATGTTTCAAAGTAATCCGCATATAAAATGAACATCAAGTAGAACTAGAGTACCAAAGAGAACTTCTAATAAAATATGTTCAGTAAAATTTGGGTAGGTATATTGATTTATCTGGGATTGAGAAAGAAATGTGGCTCCGCAGGTAGATAGCTACCACTCCTCCACCCTTTACAGTACTATCATTCCTAATTAAATGAAAACCCAACCAAGACATATGCAGTTGAGGGTAAGGATGATTTAAGAAAAGTCTCGGAAACTAGGAATATATTGTCAATTATAATATATTGTAATTACTGTCGTGTATTGCTGCCAATCGTAGGCCCTGACTCGGAAAATGAAAACAAGTTTATTAATAGCCTGTCAATACTTAATGGACAAAAGTCTGCTCAACGTGAATAAATCTGTTGGAATAAACAACCGTATGATCCTAAATAAGACAAAAACCGTTGATATTACTATATTGATATAAAAGAATGACCGACTAGTATCACAGAGTAAGCAAGGGAAGAAGAGATCTCAAAAAGATATTATGAAGACATCGGGCAAATGACAGAAAGTTGTTAGATGGCAGATGGATCTGCGGAAATAAGTAAACAAGAAATGTTAGAGTAGCTAAACAAAGATTATTTTTATGTTTGACTTTTGTTAAAGTCAAGTTTAATTATGTCAATGTATTATTTACAGGCAGTGAGATTACTTACTTTGCCTGTGGAGGATCTATAATAACATCGAGATACGTGTTGACCGCCGCCCACTGTGTCAATCAACATATCAAGAGCGTTCGTCTTGGTGAATATGATATAAGCAGTGATTATGATTGTAAACCAGGAACTAATAGATACGAAAGTCATCGGCAGGTAATAATATTTATAAATCAAATTTCATGAGACGCATTGTACGTTACATTGTTTTGTTTTCTTATTGCATCTGATGAAGTAGAAATTTTAGTCTACTACTAATTTAAACTTCTACTATTTTAGTAACTAGAAAAAAATTAATTATAATAATTCTTTATTGCACATAAAATCAAAAGAAAATTACAAAACATTATAGATATAATTTTCTTGCTTTACGCTTTTTCCCGCTTACACCATGGTGAAAACGCTTTGTCTAGTTACCAGAGCGAAGAAAATGGAAAGAATATATTCTATCCTCCATGACCAGTAATCGAATACACAAACTGTTGCTCTAACAGGCAGACGCAGCGCCACTTCACCACGGCGGTCCTCAAGTAAAAATATATATATTTTTTTAATACATTATTCCCAACTAACAGTGTCAATTTAAAAAAATATATTTATCACAAATTTTATCCTACTTCTTGGAGTGTTTCTTTATTAGTTTTAATTAAATTTTGTGAATATTTCTCAAATAATTTATTTTATTTAGGATATATCAATTGAGGAAATAATTATTCATGAAGAATACAGTTTGAGTTCACAAAACGTAAATGATATCGCATTGCTCCGAGTGACGGAAGAGATTGACTTCAGTTTTCGTAAGTTTTACAATTTTCACAGAGAGAGGAGCTTGGACAGTGGGACCGAGCAGTACTATGCATTTCAAAGAACAATTTTCTTTAGGTAGCATGTTCCAAGCATTCTTTTGGACCTCTCATTTTATAAATCGGTAGACACAGCGACCGCACAGTGAATTTTATGGAATGCTTAGTAGTTCCCTTTTTAAATATATGATAAAATAATAGTAGCATTTAATAACTTTAAAATGTTACTTTTAGGAAATATTGCCCCCATTTGCTTACCTATATATAAAAGACTTATTCAATCTAAACTGAGTGAAAAAGTTGCCACCGTTGCCGGTTGGGGCGTGACAGAAACTGGTCAGAAATCAAATCTTCTTTTAAAAGTATCAGTATTAATACATCCAGACGCTAGATGTGGCAATAATCATCAGAAAAAGATAATTTGCGCTGGTGGCAGGGGAAAAGATTCATGTAAAGGTGACTCTGGAGGACCTCTTATGTACATGGACGAGTATAACGCTACATACCGTATGGTTCAATATGGAATTGTGAGTCAAGGTTCCTCAAACTGCTTGACTAATCCAGGCATATACACAGATGTTAGGAAATATGTACGCTGGATATTAGACAAAATTAAAGAATAAATAAATTTTTATTCAAAACCTTGCTTTGAAGTTGTATCACTTTATCTTTATACTTTAAAATATCTGACGTTTATGTCTGACTGCAGACAGCCGCCCCAATCCTGAAATACTCCAATATACTACTGATAGTGGCTGCCTTTCTGCCAATATGATATCTTTCACAATAATTAATATATTGACATTTGCATCTCTATATATCCTTGAAAATGCATTGTATGTGAAGAAATATTCCTAATTTTACTAATCATAGCGATATACTTAATATTATTACTAAAAATAGGCTGAATCTTATCGCGCATAGGATTTAGTTTTAGAAACAAAAGTAATGTTAACAAGGTTGATTATTTTAATATTTGTCAAAACAATTTTATTTGATAAACAAGGGAGATTTATTGGATGAATGTATGTGATACCAACACGCCGTGTGCCGCCAGCTCCAGGGGGATACTAGTATAGAAGACGATAAACCTGAAGAGTATTCATTTCACCACCAGTGCTCTAATATTTAAGATCTTGTATTTTGTATTAATAAAATAAAATAATTTTTAATCAAATTAATTTGAAAATTTTTTTTATGTTTGTGCTTGTGCTTTTACAATAGAATCCTAGAAAACAATTTAACAGATTATGAAAAGACGTTTGTGTGGTGGTAATATTTTTGACATGCAAAAATCACAAATACCTTTTTAGAATAAATGTTTATTTCAACTATTTCGCAGGCTCGACTAGAAAATAAAAGGCTTTACTCGTGCAATTGGCTTATAATTTTAATCTACAAAATATTATAAAATAAATAACATGGCTTTAATTTATAGAAACTCCCATTTCTAAACCACTAGCGTAGTTTCGTTTATATTATTAGGTAATTAACTGGATAAGAAACTTAGGTTTCTTTCCCACAAAGAAACAGAATTTATTGAATTTATTTTTGTATAAAATTATACAATACTTTATATAAAACTTAACTTATATTTTATGGTTCAATGTTGTCCAATATCCAACGCATGTATCTTCTTACATCAGTATATGCAGCTGGATGCGTAGAGCCGCACAGCGTTGGGCCATTGGATACAATACCATACTGAATAATACGCATAGAGTTGTTATATGCACCACTGTACATGAGAGGGCCTCCGGAATCACCTTGACATGAATCACTCCCTGAATCGCCAGCCGTAATAACCCTGATGACAAAAATAACGTTCAATTTAATCAACATTGGAACAGTAAGCGCATGTAAGTAAAATATGTTCATCGATCTACATATACATTTACATTATATATAGCACCTAGATGTAACCAAGCCTGAAGTATACTAGATCGTATATCTAGTAGTAGTATAAAATCTCAAGAATGTGAATTTTGGTCTAGCTGAATAGTTTTGATCGTGGTTTATCTTAACCTCTATGTTATAGAGTCAGTCAGTAAGACAGACGAAACACTGTGTGTGCATGTGTGTGTGTATGTATGTGTGTGTGTGTGTGTGTGTGTGTGTGTGTGTGTGTGTGTGTGTGTGTGTGTGTGTGTGTGTGTACGAATATGTGTGTGATATTAATAAAGTTCGGTTAAATTAGACTAAAAATAAGGGTGAGATTACAAAAATTCTGACATGGCTGAATATTGGTAGGATTGTTTCAATTCACTATTCTAAAGGAAATGTGAAAAGTAATCATCGATCCGGCACGTGCAAAAAAGTTAACTCGGAGTCAAACGTCACAAACCGTCACAAACCCGGGTTTTTCGCAAGTTTCAGCTAAATGGTAAATTTTATCATAAATTAAGCTGAGACAAATAATGTACATCACACAATTATATATAAATAATATCTAAATACTTTTTTCTAACAACCACCAATTTTTAAAAAGTTTAAAGAGTTGTAATCGTCATAAGATGCATAAGTACGTATAAAATAACGTTCTTAGATATCATCAAAAAACAATTGCAGTTAGTATGTCTTCCTCCAACCTCTTGGATGTCTAATTGACCAGACTAATGTTTTTTAATTATTACCTATTAACAAAATAATTAAATTGTAAAAAGTCAAAGTCTTACTTTTTAGACTTATTATTCGATCGAACTTGTATAGATACTTTTTTAAGTATCATCGATCTGCTTCCGGTTTCCGTAATGCCCCATCCAGCTACTGTAACCTTTTTCCCAATTAGGTTAGACTGGACAAGCTCTTTATATATAGGCAGACAAATAGGTCCTACATTTTCTGTAAGTCAAATTTAGGAAGATTAAAATTAAGATTTGATTTTGCAAAAAATATTTGTTACATTTATTAAACAATATACTTACGTTTACCAAGCTTTATTTCACCCTTGACTCTGATCAACGCGATATCATTTATAATTTCTGGAGTTAAATGGAAATTTTCATGAACTATTGATTTCTCTATTGCTAAATTCTACAACAAAAAAAAATTATAAATATATTGCGTCTCTTCTTAAAGATTAATTTAAAAATATATTTACCTGCAGATAACTTTCGCATCCAACATAAGGATATTCTCCTTCACAATCATTTTCTGAGCGTATATCATATTCACCAACACGGACACCTCCGATTACTTTATTTGAGACACAATGTGCTGCAGTTAATATATATTTGGAATTGATAATGGTTCCTCCACACCCGAAATCTACTTTTTTTCCTATAAAATAACATATAAAACAATATTAGCAAAATCAGATACGTTGCTTAATATATAACTTGCTTTGAGACCAAGGCTTTATCTCTAGTAGAGCAATCAGAGTGAATGGACAGCAAAACGCTATGCCTACATTCCCAATATTCCTTTTTGTACCGGAATCTCACTTTTATTCATTCATTTTCACTTCCGTCTTTTCGAAAGAAAAGAAACTACTTAGTATTCATCCATGGATTGCGGGTGCCGGGACCATCGCGTTGTATGAAGAGAAGCTTCAATCAGCGCTTGTAAGTTACGATCTAAGTATAGGTTTATAGGGGCCCCATTAAAAATGCGCACTTCCATTGTTCGAGCTTCTTCCACTTCCTAACCAAATGATTCTACAAGAGCCGCCTTCGAAGTACGGTTCTAAAAAGGAATTTGTAACAGTCCTAGAACTATACACTACTTTGTAATCAATTGATTAGTTGGTTATATACGCATATTATAATTAATGCCTGTTACGCGTATTCTAACAGCAAATTAAGCACTGAACAGAAATTAAGCAACAGAAAATTCTTATGTAGGTCACGTTTTTTCTGGTGTGATACAGTCTTGTTTGACCCCCGACAAACCCATGTGACATGTAAAATCTGTCCATATTTTACTTGAAGAAATGTATGAGTTTTATTCAATATTCCATACTCTGGAGTTCTCTGGAACTTTAAATTTCAAATTCTTCAGCAAAAAGTGCTATGTGATCTAACATGTAAATACGATCTGATCAATGATACACTCGCTTTCAAAGCTAGCACTGATTTCTCACATTAGCCTGATAACAATATTATCTATTTTAAGTGAAAGTACGCTGCCAGCGTCTCGAAGATGAAAAAAATGAATATTAAAGTACATAACCTATTTCTTATGATCATATTGATTTTTATAGAACGTTTTGCTTTGCTTTCGCTGCCAAACGTTAGCATCGAAAATTCTCTTTAAAGTCAAGAATATTTTATATCGTGAAGAATTATTCTCACAGTAACAAAATAGCTTTTTTCTCATGCGATGCTTTAGAGTCCTACTTTATTTTTGTTCACTACATTCTCTCACTAGTATATTGATATTTTATCTAAAACCACACACAATTGTTGGTTCTTCACTACACAGTTCTTTAATAAAATTTTAAAAAAATAACATAAAACAAAGTTCAACTACAGAAATAATTACCAGTTACAGTTTGTTCAATAAATGAGATAAGTGTCATCCACGGAAACTCGTACATAGCCGCAAAGTCCCCTCCAACTATGCGATCTTCAGCGTACTTGCCACAGGTTTCTGGTAGGAGCCCAATATTACTATGATTTGTATAATCGTCGTTTTCATCAGACTGTGTTGGTGCCACTCTGAAGCCCAGAGATGGCCCGGATTTGATTGGAAGAATTTCTGCTTGGAAGTCAGAACAACAAACCTGATAAATCATTAAATAGGTTAAATTTTATTCAACAAAATGTTAACAAATATTACATAAACGTTTTCATTAAATATTAAAACGGAATTAGGAGTAAAATAATACCTCAAACCATCTGAGTATGTTCTTCTTTATTATATAATTTATATATATACTTAATTTCACATTGGCTAAATCGAGAAAGCATCATCTACCTTCGTGTATTCAAAGATTTACAATACCCTACATAACATAAAGGGGTAAGAGAACTTTTAAATATACTATACCATGTATATAATGTACCTGTGGTGTAGGACGGCCTTTAACAAACATCATTCCACAAATCGAAGATACGAATTTCTTATTTATTGTTTCATTTATTTTCCGATATTTAGCTAAATTTGCTGCTTCCGGACATGACTGTATAGTCATACAATCATTATTCTCTTTGCATGTTTCTAAAATAAAAGAATTTGTGCAATAATTGTATCATGTAAATTTAATTTTTACTATGTATTGATAATTCAATCCAGACTATTAGTGAAATATTTACTTTATCGTTATTATTATGTTTAAAAACAAGTGTTTTCACATAAATAAATAATTCTCCAATGCTCTTAATTATAACTATCGCTTAACATATACTGTTACAAATACTGTAGTTTATATTAAACATATTTATCAATATGACAGTGGATAATAAAACAAGGCCGATATTGTTTACTTATATATTGTGATAAAAAATTTAATTTGTTGTATTTTGTTTGTTTCTATTTTGCATAAGCGATAACTATTGAAATTTTATATTATTTTTTTATTTTTATGCGTATATTTCTATTTAAGGCTTGAAGAAGATTCAGTTCTTAAAAATTCAAAGGAAATAGTCTCCTTTTTTTATTTGGAATGTCCTTATTTTACATTTTCGTTACTTAATAAGAATTTCAGCGTAACAGGAAATCTAACTTGTACTTATAGCAAAAGGATCAACAGCCATACCACTGCCAGTACGACGATGAGCTTTACGCGAAAGGTACAGAACATAGCTATGACCGAAGGAGATAATATAAATCAATACTCTATCAAATCATTAGTTTCTGCTTTAAATTAAAACGGATCTGCTTTAAATATGGAGTGTGTAAAAAAATGGCTACTTTATTACACACTCTAGTACCTTTTAACTATTACCAAAAATCTGGTTAGCATGTTTGCATGATGGCAGATTATTTTAATTTTTGTAATACAATGGCCTAAATATTAATTAATAAATTTTAACAAATATTATGCTAAAATTATAAGTTACGTCTAAAAAATCAGTAGCTAATTAATTACTTAAAATCATAAATAATAAAATGTTACTTACTCTTAGAATTAATATTTTCAAAATTGTATAAAATTAAGACACAAATAATTAAATAAATCTTAGTCATTTTGGTCCAGTACTCTACTCGACACTACACACGTCCCGATGAATACTATTCTAGTACTGAGTACTGATCAGCATATATTTCAAGATTGCCGGTTATGCGCTGTCATAGATAACCTGTTTTTGTCTTTGGCTCAGTTTTAACCTTTAAACAGATTACTTAAGAAACAAACTAATCGTACTAAAAGAAGCAATCTTTTTGACGTGACAACGTCTTAAATTAGGTTGCGGCTTGGAGTCACATATGAAAAAGGTAACGTAACGATGTGTCAACTGTCACCGAACTATGATCGGTCCGCCCCGCGTATCACTTGACACATGTACAATGTTTTAGTAAACAAAATATATTTTCTATAGTTAAAATTGGTGCAATTTATATTATAATTATTAATCATATCAATAAATATTCTACCGAGAAAAAGACGTTGTCACGTAAAATTTTCGCCCGTAAAACCCACTTTACAGGCAACCATTTTTTTAATATTTATTTAGAAATTCTATAAATCCCGCAAATCGTTCGTAGAGTCAGTACATATTTTCGAAGATTTCCATGGAAGTACTTTGAAATGGAGAAGTATTTTTACGCTATTTAAGTTATTTTTCGCACATAAGTATCTCTTATATATAATTTGGCTTGACTTTCTATATTCAAAAAGCTGTCATTTAGAGTAATATGAAACGGATGAACGGAAAATATGTGTCGCTTAGAATAATAAAATATTTTAAGAAAGATGCATTAGACACGGTAGGCAGAGGGAACTGCAGGAACCATACGAACCTAGTGTTAAGACACCCCGTTACTTAGTCCCTGCTTACTTCGTCCCCGTTTTCCGCCGTTTTCGAGGCATTGCGTGTTGAGTGGCGGAACTCAACGTCGCGCTTTGCCTTAGATGCCAGAGCGAAGAAAATGGAAATAGAAAAATCCATCCTCCCCGACTGGGGATCGAACCCAGTAACCGTCGCGTTACAGGCAGACGTTGCGCCTCTGCGTCACGACGGTCCACGGGCCACATATATATATATATATATATATATATATATATATATATATATATATATATATATATATATATATATATATATATATATATATATATATATATATATATATATATATATATATATATATATATATATATATATATATATATATATATATATATATATATATATATATATATATATATATATATATATATATATATATATATATATATATATATATATATATGTATATATATAATTAACTAATGTTGGATTTTCTAGTAGTATCACCAAATTTGCGGCCTCTTTATTGGTTCTTCAAAATTAGTATCAGACACTGTGCACCATATAACCCATGTAATTCGTCACACTATATATAAGATCACACCATAAAACAGTAAATTAGTACTTTTGTGGTTAATTATTTAGGACACCATGCTTACTAATGTTTGTATGTATCACATAGTACTAAATATTTTGCAATCTCAAGATAGTAAAAGGTATATTTTACTTGGTGATGTAATTTTATTAGTAATTTATTAAATATTAAGTTCTGCACTTTATTACAGGCTTTGAAAAACTAGAACATTAAAGAAATCAAAAAAATCGACAACAGGCTACTAATTTTTTTTATAGCTTTACGCTTTAACCCGCACATGGCAGGGTAGGCAGTGGAAACCGCAGGAACCGTGGGAACCTAGTGTTAAGACACTCCGTTGCTTAATCTCTGCTTTCCGCCTTTTTTTAGCGATTGCGTGTTGAGTAGCGGAACTCAACGCCGCGCTATGCCTAGTTGCCAGAGCGAAAAAAACGGAAATAGAAAAATCAAAATCTCCTTCGAGTGGGAATCGAACCCAGAAACCGTCGCGTTACAGGCAGACATTGCGCCTCTGCACCGCGATGGTGCACAGTGTCTGGTAAAGATACTAATTTTGAAGAACCAATAAAGAGGCCGCAAATTTGGTGATACTACTAGAAAATCCAACATTAGGTAATTATATATTTATAATGTTGTGTTAAATACTACATAATTAACTACCCAACTTTGGTGAGAACGAGGAAAAATAACTGGGAATCACGCAAGTTTATTTATAAATATTACTATGCGCTTCGTATCTCATAATTCCTTATATTTTTTGCATGTTTTTTAAACGTATATGTTTATGTTATAAGGCGTTCATTGAAATATTTTCCTTAAAGAAACGGGTCTCACAGTTAGTCTCGCAAAGACCTTCAACGGAAGAAGCCTAAAGCTCACTTTGTTAACCTAATTTAAACTAATATTAGTAATACAAGAATGATTTTTACAATTATACTTAGTGTTTTAGTAATTTACGGGTGCACAGTGTCTGGTAAAGCACGTAAGTATACGCATGTAACTGTATATAATAATTAATTCTGTGTTATATTGAATTCTTGCTTACTGACTGAACGAAGCGTTCAAACCAGTTTTTAATACAATAAAAGAGGTGTTATAATTAATTTATTCTGTCTTTTTGTATATATTGTTAGTAGATATATATAAGAAGTTATCATTTAAGATTATTATTTGGTTAATAAAAATAGTTTTAATTTCTGTGATTTACACATTTCGTTAACGTAATTGAAGACTAAAGACAATAGCAATATATAATGGTGTAATAATATATAATATTAGCATTTATAACAAATAGATAACATTTGTCTTTAATATTAATTAAATTAAAAAAATATATAACAGAGATATATATAGAGACTTATATAGAGATATATATTAATATAATAAGAAAATATAGTAACTAAGCAAGACTATAAGTAGGTATACAAATGCCAGCCATATTTATCATTTATGCTGATAGGTCTTAAGGAAACACATGCAATTATATATATCATATATGTATGTGTGTAAAAATGCCATGTGTAACTGTTAACTCATTATGGCTTTACAGATTGTCATAAATTAATTTCTGTTTTAAAAGAATAGTTACATTTTCAAAATTAACACATTTCATAAGTCTACATTGCGTTTATGTTCTACTACACCAATGCTATATTTCCATTTCCAAATTGAAACAGATAACTCTCAATCGGTTTGATCTGGAAACATTTGTACCAAGACGGGACGTTGAGTTCCCGCCTCATAAGACTCATTGTTCAAATTCTGCTAAAAAGGTTTCAAACGCGTGAAGAAAAAAATTTTATCTGTCTTAATAGATAGCGGGGACGGAGAAAGCAGGGACTAAGCAACGGAGTGTCTTAACACTAGGTTCCCACGGTCCCTGCGGTTCCCTCTGCCTACCCTGCCATGTGCGGGATAAAGCGTGAAGCTTAATAGATTTCCAACTAAGGAAATTATATGATATTACCATATAATATTATAATATTTATTGTAAAAAATATGTGATATAAAATTATTTGCAGCTTGCGACTGTGTTTTACTTCGTTCATGTCAAGGAGCGATAGACTATGCAGTGAAGAATAAAAATGATGCTGAAAGTCAGACTAAACTTAAAGAAGCGTTCTGTGGTACAGAAAATGTAAATGGTATACGAGCGCCGAAGGTATGATTTTTTTTATTTAAGCCTAAATTAACGCAAGAATCATGTTTAACAACAAGGAAACTCGAGTAAAATATATATTTTAATATTACTCAAAAGAAATGTTTTATTTTTTTTAATAATAAATTGAAATCTCTATTCTTTAATTTCGTACATCATATATGATTTTCGTTTTAGGTGTGCTGTTCTGATTTTAAACAGTACGATAATCGGTGGGCTGATCCAGGCATCGAGGGTAATGGCAATACATTAGCCAATATGATTGAAATGCATGAAAATTTAGCCCTCCTTCCGGAGTCATGTGGTAATATTGACGGCAACAGGATCGTAGGTGGCAGAATCGCCAATCTTCACGAGTTTCCCTGGATGGCACTCATTTCTCACAAAATACGTGCAAGTTCAGGTGATACTAAAATACATAAATAAACTTTTTTATCTCAAAATATATATTGCTTTATTAAGATATTTGGTTCTTACACTATTTATGCTTTCAACGTAAACGACATACATATGTGTTAATGAATTTGATCATATATATTTTTACAATAGGTGACGTTCAAAGTAAATCACTTGTTTAATAGTTCGATTTAACCCTAATGTCATGGTTTTGATCTTTCGAAAGTTAACCCTCTAAAAATCCGATTATACTAATGCTCTAATTAAAATTCAATGAAAGAAATGCATGGCTAACATTCATATTTTGTGAATTTAGTTTTCTTTTATTAAATTATATTTAAAGCTAAACAACACTTTTTACATATGTTATATATACATTTTCATATATTAAATATATTTATATATAATTCTTGTTATGTTTATAACTCTTAGTTATAACTTTTAGGCAACCATAATCTGCAATTTAAATGTGGGGGTTCAATTATAAATTCAAGATACATTTTGACTGCTGCCCATTGTGTCGTCAATAAAAAAATTGCCGGAGTTCGTATCGGAGAATTTGATATTCGCTCAAGAGAAGATTGTCAAGGAGAATACCCGTACACAGTCTGCGAATCTCATATTCAGGTGTGAGAAACAATTAGCTAAAACCTAAGCTAATTTAGTTTTAACAGCTACCTAATTCATTGTTCTTTGTTTCATATTCATGTAATAGGATATATCCGTTGAAGAGATCATACCTCATGAACAATACCAACGTTCTCCTATAGAAAACGATATAGCACTACTCAGACTCCGAAAACCCATTAATTTAACATTTAGTAAGTTTGTTTTGCTTATAATTTTTATATGTAAATAAACTTAAATTAAAATGTATCTTCTCCTCATAATGATTGTTATATTGAGGGCCGCCGTGGCGCAGAGGCGTAAGCGTCTGCCTTTAAACGCGACGGTTTGAGGGTTTGATTCCCACTAGGGTAAGATGGATTTTTCTATATCCATTTTCTTCGCTCTGGAAACTAGGCAAAGCGCGGCGTTGAATTCAGCCATTCAACACGCAATGCCTCAAAAAAGGCGGTAAGTGAGGACGGAGAAAGCAGGAACTAAGCAACGGAGTGTCTTAACACTAGGTTCATGTGGTTCCTGCAGGTCCCTCTGCCTATTTTGCAATATGCGGAATAAAGCGTGAAGCTATAAAAAATCTATTATGTATACTTTATATGTTCTTCATTATATTTCTTTATACTTTGAGAAAATTTATAAAAGGGACTGTGACAGTATTTTCAGCGATGAGCTGTCAATAGTAAGAAACAAAAGAGTACATAACGAGTAAGAAAATTCAAAATCCATACAAAAATAAAAACAGATTATAAATAACAAAGTTAAAATATATATTATTTAAATTAACATAATTAATAATTGAATTTTCTCTATTTTCTATTTTTAATAATAGTTATCTGATAAGAATTCCATTGCTTAGATATACATGTTCTGCTAAGATAAAATATAACTTTCTGTCACTCGAAAGTATCTTGCTGGGTTCTTTCTCTCTTTCTTTTTCTCCCTCTTAAACCCATACTACATGCGGAATTTCAAGAACAAAATAAAAAATTTGTAGAGAATGCAAAACCAATTTGCCTGCCAGTACACACAGAGTTACGTGAACGTAACGTCACTGGTGGTGATAAGATAGGAACAGTTGCTGGTTGGGGATTGACTGAAACAGGGACAGAATCCGTTGTCTTGAGAAAAGTTAATATTCCCGTTTTATCTGATGCTACCTGCCGGGAGTTTTACAACAAGTAAGGTTTTACCACAGTGTTGCTTATCTTTATAAGTGTATATTAATTCCAAATGAAATCTGTCTAATTGGTTTTTCTGTCACAGACATCGATGATAACAGGGGAAATTTAAACTGAAAATGTTTAAAGTTGCAGTCAATGGATTACATGTAATAAAATTTAATCATTATACATATTATGTTTAGTAGATTAAGTTATTTTTTTTACAATACCAGGAACAATAGTCCAACGAGCCGAGATTTGACTACAAACAAGCTTTGCGCTGGGGAGGTTAACAAGGATTCTTGCAGCGGCGACTCTGGTGGACCTCTCATGCTGGAGGATGAGGTTAAAGGCATTTACCGTATGATTCAATACGGCATTGTGTCGTACGGTCCAAGGCAATGTGGCTCATTGTTTCCTGGAGTGTACACTGACGTCACAAAATATATGAAGTGGATATTGGATAACATCAAACCCTGATTAACAAATTATATATAAGTATTCTGAATAGCGATAAATAAATCATTATCATCAGTCCTTATTTCGTTTGTTAGTTCGTAATTACCTGTAATTAATGAGGAGCGTCGTGGAGCAGAGGCGCAACGTTTGCCTATAACTCGACAGTTCGACAGTTTCTGGTTCAATTCCCAGTGGGGGAAGATGGATTTTTCTATTTCCATTTTCTTCGCTCTGGAAACTACGCAAAGCGCGGCGTAGAGTTCCGCCACTCAACATGTATTGCCTCGAAAAAGGCGATAAGAGGGGATGGAGAAAGCAGAGATGTAGTAACGAAGTGTCTTAACACTAGGTTCCAATGGTTCCTGCAGTTCCCTCTGCCTACCCTGCCATGTGCGGGATAAAGCGTGAAGCTAAAAAAAACGATCTGTAATATCATCATTTGGCCAAGAAAATAAATACCTACATCATTCGAAATAAGCAATTTTTGCCTGATTTAAAATAAAGACGTTTTTCGCCTCGTCCGCGAGCATTAACAAGTTCTCACAAGGTATCTAGAGCGTATTCTTCACTTCTCTAGCACGTAGTACAGTCAACCCCTAAGTCCCTATTTACTTTTTTTACTATTTTTTTTTGGAGGATGAACTACGAAAACACAATATTAAAATACATTTATAACCTCAAGTACCAACAACCCAATATAACCTTTAAGCTAAAAATTGCTTATTAATATTTTGATAGATAAATTAATTAGCTATGATAACAAAGTTATCGGTTTAAGTTCTATGATAAATAAACGGAATCCATCTGAGCATTCGCAGATCTCGCTATAATAACACTAACTCCAAAATAGATGAACTTGTTTATTAAAAACAAATTAAGAACCATATTTCTGAATATATATTTATATCATCAGGTATCACAGATTCACTTTTTTTTTGTTAATTTAAAGGACTTTGTCGCTAATGTGATCCTGTCGCCCTGGTAATGTTGTAAGGAAATTTAATTGCCTCTAACTATTGCTAAGTTATAAAGCATTCTAGCTTCCTCAGAAAGAGGAAAAGCAAGAACACTATTGCAATAGCCTATTTCATAAAATTTAATTGCATATTTACATCTGAGAGCTTCGTTATGAACACATTCCATCAATAAATAGTAGACGTCATCTACAGAGTCTGGTACAGATACACTAATACACGTCAATTTTTTATCTACTACAATTTCGGAAAGGTCATGGAGGTTATCATGGAGGAGAAGATATGGCGAAAGACACTCCTCAGAACATCTTTAAAAAAAACTAACAATTTAACATAAAATAAATGTATAACAACAAGTATCGTCTAGCATGAGGGGAACTGGTTGCAGGACTGATTAACTTCACGCGTCTTTGTCATTGAAATAGTCGTTAATCCTATAATAAATAACCTTTGCTAATAAATTATGCTTTTCCCCGTTTTTTAAACAATTCTATTGGCAAGTCGCGTATAAATTTCGCGATTTTATTAAAAAAATTTACGCCAAGCCCTATAAAATATCGTTGAACCTTAGTCAAACGATACACGTAATTAATTGATGTCTCCGCCGAGTTGAGCGATTACGAATATCACTATGATGCTTGTACATATATAATTTTTTTTATAAAAACTATATTATTATAGATATACTGTGACGCAACTGTAAGCATACCTATTTCTTTAAATTTTTCCCGTAATGATTCCCGTGACCGTGACTCATATTATAAATGGGCCCTTTTCTATAATATAAAGATTTGATCTACACTGGACGCTTTACCCCACAGTATGATGCCATAAGACATAATACTGTGTAAGTATGCAAAGTAAACAAGCCTAGCAATATCGACGTCAGTATATTCTCTACTTTTTCTAATTGCATTACAGTATTAAAAGAAAAGTTTTGAGCTCAACACAGTCTAATACTTTGAAAAGTCACAGAATACACCTACGAGGGCCAAACTGAAAGTTTTTAGAACTTGCAACTTAAAAGCATTATATTATAAAAATAAGTTTAAATTTTGAAAATAAAACTCTTTACCAAATATATTGAGTATACATTTCATTCATTTGTCATTTGTTTTACGATTTGGCGGCAAATTGAAAATTGTCTGTGCACGTCAGAATGAATTTAAGCCGAGAAAATTTTCGTGCAATGATTTTTTATGACTTTCGATGCCATATAAGTTAACAAGAAAGTTATGATAGATTTCGATTGGCTTTTCACGATGAAGCCCCATCTCGTGCCACAGTTTACAGCTGGTTTAATGAATTCAAACGTGGTCGAACTAATCTCACCGATGATTTGCGTGAGGAACGGCCTTCTACAGCGAAGACTGAAGATAATATCAGTGTTGTGCGGCGTATGATAGAGACTGACAAAAGAGTGACCTATCAGCAGATTCGGACAAGTCTAGGCATAGGTATGAGTCAAGTGCACAAAATCCTCCATGAACATTTAGCGGTCAGGAAGCTTTGTGCCCGCTGGATACCGCATAACTTGACCGAGGCTCAAAAACTCCGCCGTGTTGATTGGTGCCGAGAAATGATTCAAAAATTAAACGGAGGTGACTCAAATGCTGTGTTCGACATACTAACGGATGACGAAAGCTGGATTTACTGTTATGATCCGGAAACCAAAAAACAGTCTGCTCAGTGGGTGTTTCCTTCCGAAGAGTTGCCAACTAAAGTGAAGAGAGGTCGAAGTGTTGGAAAAACCATGGTGGCCTCGTTCTTCGGAAAGACAGGTCATTACGCGACAGTTGTCTTAGAGGATCAGAAAACGGTTAATGCAGAGTGGTACACTAACAACTGTTTGCCACTTGTCTTGGAAAAAGTTTGAGAGAAACGACCTTGCAGCAGGATCCTCCTTCATCACGACAATACCTCGTCGCACACCGCCAGGCAAACGATCGACTATTTGGCGACCTTAGACGTGGAATACTGGGTCACCCGCCGTATAGCCCCGACCTCGCACCATGCGATTTTTATTTATTCCCGAAAATAAAAGAAAAACTTCGAGGAAAACATTTTATGGACGCCGAAAAAGCAGTGGCTGCGTTTCAAAACGCCGTTGAAGAGACCCCTAAGGCCGAGTGGGCAAGGTGCTTTTCTCAATGGTTCCATCGAATGCAGCGATGTATTGATGTAAATGGACGCTATTTTGAAAAGTTATAATAAAACTAATAACTTGCTAGAATGCTTAGTTTTTGATTTTCTAAGAACTTTCAGTTTGACCCTCGTATAGCATTCTGTGACGCCTTCTAAGTTTCATAGATATGTCGTAAGAGCCTAGCTCCTGCATCAGTCGTACTACGACCTTTACTAAAACCGTATTGGTCAGGATGCAATAATTTATTATCATTAAAGTGTATAAGTATCTGATTCAATATTATCTTTTCAAAAATTATGCTCAAAGACAATAATTACAGACCAGTTTCTATATTACCCAATATAGAAACTGATCTGTAATTATTTACATCAAATTTATCACCAGATTTAAATAGTGGTAGTATTTTACTGCATTTCATTAGACCGGGAATATCTCTGAATCTGTACACTATATATTCGTCTGGTAGTTGTGATATTCTTCGTCTCTAAAGGAACTAGTCGTTTTAATGTTATGTTCCCGAATAGCGATCACGGAACTCACATTTCACCCACGAACCGATAACGTCCTACTCTGCATCAAAAGATCAAGCTGTCAGAGTAGTAGTAGAGTCGGCACAAGAAAACAATTTGTTTTTAAAGTCACAAGTTTTACATTATTATGGGTTTTACCGTATTTATTAAGTTACAAGTTCAAAGGTTTATATATATTGATAAGATAATTAATATTATGTTACTGTTAGACATATGTATACAATTTCCTCTTGAATCGATATAAAAGGTAATTATGTGAGAAAATCGGTTTAAGTAGTCAAGTATAAAAATATATGAATTTCTTTTCAATTGGTTATTTTGGTTCTAAAGAAATCACCAGTAATTTATGTTCACTACATGCTCTTGTAGACATTGTAATTATCCAAAAATTTAATTTTCTCCTTTTATACAAAAAGAAGCTTAGTTTAAAAAAAAACAAGTGATGAAGGAGTTACGTACCAACATACAATTATAATCGCAATGAAATAAAGTGGCATGGGCACTTACAACATTCTTTAAATTCTTCAATTCGTCATGTATTGCGTTGTTCTAAATGAAGGTGTTATGTTAGGTACTTGTCTCTTTCTTTTATTTAAACACAAAAGTTTTGCAATAGAAATTTGCAAATTGGAACTGTGTGGTCTTTGCCAAATAACTAAAAAAGGTAGATATTAAAACCTACAAAATCAAGAGTGGAATTTCTGCTCCGATTACTAATAGGAAAGGCAGACACAATAATTGGCCCTATAAAATTGATGAAGGTTATACAACGCATAAACCTTTTCGGCTGAACAGTCCATTTGTCACCACTTTTAAATGTCGCTAAAATGCATGAACTTTAGCTACACGGCAAGAGCAGAATTTGTCAGAAAAATACAAAATGAAGAAATATTCATGTAACATTTTTATTTGTTTCTGAATTCAATCACTCTTTTGGATGTCCCAAGAGCGATACACGTTCAACTTGTGATGCCGGGTATTCAAATGAAGAGTGTAGTGTAGTGTATTCTAATGAAGAGGTTAGTCAAACGACCACACCATGTTGTTAATTAAACCAAGCATAAAGCTGTCTACTGTACGTGGATGGAAGATGTAGCCGGCAAAGGTAGTGTTGAAGTTGCTAGCTCGCTTGTTTGTTGTAATTGATCAATTTTGTCACAATAAGCACCATTTAATCGTATGATCGGACTCGTGCGCTGGACAGAATAAAAAAATTAATATTAATGTTCTCTTCCAATATATGATTTTGAAGGTTAATTTTAAAATCATTTACCACAAACATGTCGTAGTTGGTCATTCATATTTAAACACTGATAGAAGTTTTGGTCACATTGAAAAGGTTAAGCGCAACCATTATCGAGACATTACATGCAAAGCATCTCGAAAAAATGTTGTTATTGATGTGAAGAATCGTTTTCGTAATATGCAAAATAAACTAAATTTAAAAGACATAAAAAAATGTAATCAAGCAAGAAGTTGGTATTGAAAGGATGATGAAAGTAATATCAATAATCAAAGAAATATCAATAGTAAAACAATTCGGTCTTACTTAAATCAATTAAAATTTATGATAAAATAATATCATTTAGAAAAGATTATATGTATATTAAAAAAAGAGGTGAACTAGAAGACTTTGACATTGAACGCATTCGGGAAACATATGGTAATATTTGTGAATAAGAGAGAGCTAATATTAATTTGTCAGACTAGAATATCGATATTATTATGAAAATATTGTAGTCGAAGATTAACTTGATTTAACAGTTACTAATAAGTACGTTACTTAATAAGTTGACTCATTCTTAAATGAAGCATACACATTTTTTATATATATATATATATATATATATATATATATATATATATATATATATATATATATATATATATATATATATATATATATATATATATATATATATATATATATATATATATATATATATATATATATATATATATATATATATATATATATATATATATATATATATATTGTACTGATAATTAGGTAAGAAAGAACAAGGGCCACCTTAGTTGACCGTCGGAAATAGTGTGGAAGTTGCTCCAGTATCATACTAAGCTCACATATAAAACTACAGGACCCCCAGGATGGCAGGTTTGAAGAAGTTAATAATATCAGATTCCTACTTACCTGAAGTGGGAAAAGAGGTATGCCGCGTGTAGCATTTCGTTATCTTATTTCGATTGGAGACATGTAGTTATTAGTGTAAAATAAAATTTCACGTTACAGCGTCCCGAATATCAAAACAGTTGTTTTCTCGTATATATGAAGGCGAATTAATGAAATCGAGTGAAATATTAAAGTGCTAAAACGTGTTTTAATTTTATTATACGATCTTAAATGGGTGAATCTTGTTAGCAAAATAGTGAATTAAAGTTCGCTTTGACCAAAATTGTAATATTATTACTCTAGGTATGTATGTATGTCTGTCATTAGACTAGCCTTGAAGTGCATAACGCTCTCGTGTCTAAGGTGGTTTGGTAGGCTACCGCTTCCTGGTAACAGAGGGAGGGCAAAATGCCTGAACGTTTCTCAGCGTCGCGGAGGTTGACACGTTGGGCTTAAGCGAACTGTAATAGCGATATTACGTTGTTGCATAATGAAGGAGTTGTGTGCATATTTAATTTCATAAATATTAATATCTAGTCATATACTGCATTATTATTACTGTTTAATCATAAAACGTTTTCCCTACTTTTGTCTTATTTATACACTTCATATTAATAGTTTATTATATAAACTACAACTTCATACAACAAGTTAGTTAATAATCAACAAAAAAATTATTTATCTCGATAATAAGTAACAAAACTTTGAAGCTCATTATCTCCACATTTTCAAATTGTATCATATCACCTTCATCTACTCATGTCTTCAATTGCACTTTTCAATTTTTATTTTTTTTCTAGATTCATAATTTAATAAAAGGTTAGTTAAACTCCATGTGTGTTCAGCGTTTTTTATAAGCATATCAATAGAAGAGAACCTGTAAAGGTACTAAAGTAATTTAACGTAGCTTAGTAGTCAAGTTTATCGAATTTAAAGGGTACAACTTAGTAAGCTGCTCCTGAAAGGCCAATAAAGCTTAGTCATATACTGCATTATTATTACTGTTTAATCATAAAACGTTTTCCCTATTTTCTTTAGCACGGCTACTAGATTTTTCCTGCATGCACAACTAATCCGTTTAATACCAATATAATATATTAAGCATGGTATACACGTATATTGTTAATTAATTAACAATTAATTATACAAAAGTTGTCATATATTTCTTAACTAAACAAAATTTTAAACGAAACTGATATATATAAAATAATAAAGCTCGGGAACCAGGCGTGAGCGTCGATTGCCATTTCTAATAACACAGTTTTTTTTTAATAAATATAACCATTTTTCAATAAAATCATAATACAAAATATAATGAATTCATATAATAATATTAAAATATACAAATATTAAAGTATAAACCTCATTATTTAGATAAAACTTAATTAAGCGTCATATCCTATTATAATAACAATAAATTAATATGACCGGTAATTCCACATCCGACATATATCATATATGTGTCAACGTTTACAAAAACAAAGAGCTATATTGGTATAATTTGTTATTAAAATTATTATTATCTACTGCCAGAATGACGACGGAATATCTCCACGTTGTTCATATGGCTTTCCCAATTTGAACTGATCATCTCGTTTATTTGTAAACGGATCTTCAACCATAGGCTTATCTGCTACTAAATCCTTATCTTTATTATTTTCCTTATAAGTGTTCTCTTTATTCACCGACGTCAGTGGTTCGATTTTTTTAATGGGTGGCAATTTAAAGAAATCACTATTACTAATTTTAAATGGCTCACTCTTGGTTGTACTTGTAGCTTCTGTAGTTGAAATATATGTCGTATCAGGAATGGCGTCAGTAGTTTTGTCGGGTTGCATATGAAAAACGTTTTTATTATTATATTTTAACGGTATAGGTTCTGAAAACTTTACTGCTTTTTGGAGAGGTTCCGGAGGGTTCATTTTTAATTTTGTTCTTTCTGTTACTTCAGGGGTGGTCGTTTGAGTTACTGTAGTCGTTGTTCTAGGAGTGACAATGTCATTTAACGGCGATACCAGTGAAGTTAAAGGTTTTAATGACTGTAACTTTTCCTTAATGAAAGCAGAATTATTATACGATGTGCGTACTAGTGGATATTTTGATACATGCACCTCACTAGTAGGGGGTACCAATATGGAGCCAGGTGGGAATTGTACAACAGGCCGTTCTATTTTGTTTGGAGCCAATGTTATATGTACAGAGGACATATTATTGAGCTTGTTAATCCTATTTTGTATATACAAAGGTCTAGGTGGCAAAACATTGTTTCCATAAACCACATTACCTAACTCAATGTCTTTTTCTTTCGATAGTTTTTCAACTGAAATTGGTTTCTTTTCATATGGCGATTTCATTGATTGTACATAATCATTTTCATCTACCATATAACCATTTACTTGATAGAATGGTACACTTTCATAATAATTTCTCAATATCACATTTCTCAAGTTATAATCTGGAATGCTTTTAACGTAAAAGTCATCATCAATCACTGTATAAATATTTCTGTTAACCGGTCTTCGTAATATATACCGACTCGTAGGTAGGTTACAATTCCATCCAAATAGACCGCACATAAATCGTCTTATAGCTAACATACTCCGTTTCTGTCTTACTAGATTTGTTGCGGCAAATCCTTCACATACGAACAAAACGCTCTGTAAATAATGGAAATTGATATAAGTATATGCAATAAATATAAAAAAATATGAAATTTAATTTAATTTAAAGTATTTATAGTATTTATTGTAAAAGTAAATACTTTATTTGAAAACAGATTACCAGATATTTTTAACTATACCACATTTTTTATAGCGACCATCCTTTTCATTAGTACGTCAATACTATATTATGATTTGACATCACAACAATAAAATAAATAAATAAGTGGCACGCTATATCACGAATATACCATCGCACACAGTGGAAACCTAGTGTTAAAATTCTCCGCTTGACACATTCTACCCAGTCTTGTCACTCAGAGAGAGAATAAAATGATTTACTCTCTCCAAATAAAAATCAAACGCATAACCATTGCGAACCATTCAGATGATATGCCGTTGCGCCACGACGGCCTCATCATTCCAAATAACAATAATATAAATTTAACCTAAAATTTCTACAAATACAAGAAAAATTACTTACCAAAATTAAAAATATCCGCATTTCGTCCTTTTTATAATGTTACTCTATCAATTTGGAATGTATACTAAATGAAATTAGAAATTACTTATCCCTTATAAACAGTCGCTAATTATCGTCAACACGGTATTAATGTACCTGTAATATATACTCAAGTTTAAATCAACGAAATAATTGACTCATTTGCTAATCGGTTCCTAAATTTGCTATAGGAATAGTTCTCAGAAATAAAATTTAAGTTTCAAAATGGTACCTTTAATGCACTTTAAACATATTAAACTAAATAAATTATACAATTAATTATAATTAAACCTTAATTCTAATGGAAGACATATGAATTTAAATACAATGAAATTAGCAAACGTTTAAAGATATTTTTCTTATTTCATTTGTGATTGCTTAAAAACAAAAAATATGTACTTTTTTTTAATGTAAAATTTTATATTTTTACTTTCTTCATATTAATATAAATATAAGCTCTACTCAATAGAAATAAATATAGGAACATATATAATGCTAAATTTTAAAGAAAATTTCTTTGACTACTCGTCTTCTAAGCACACCAAGGCACTTCAGCATCAAAGACATGCCGAGGTGGATGAAGAGACGAGAGTGTTGAGTGAGGTTGTGGTGATCCGTGCAACAGTTCACACATGAAGCTTATGTAAGTTATAGCGAGGCGTAGAGTTTCGATGCGGGAGAGACGTTTCTCGTATGCAAATGTGGGAACCTGTAAAATTAATTATTTATTTTTATATTATTTCGTAATCAAACCTTAAATATATTAAAAAATTAAATAGGTTAAATTTTAACAAGTTGTAATTAACATTAACAGTTTCATTATAATAATTAATAACATGTATATATCCAACTCAAAGCACTTTTAATTATGCTTACGTTTTTTAAGAATAAATTCATCAAGAAATAAGTAGACATATAAAAAAAGATCAAACTACTAGAGTTTGATCTGACTGAGCATACACTCAAAATTATAGTCGTATAATTTTCCACTGCGCCAATATATTCTCCAATACTGAAACAGTTACCTTTCGTCGTAATTTGTCGAAAGCTTCATTTAAATTGAACATACGGCGTCGCTCCCTTATGTTAGCAGCCCGCCGCTGAGCTACGGACGCCACGCGACGGCGTGGTTTCTTACCCGGCGTAGATCTTGAAGAGCCTCTGCCACATCCTGCTGCCGACCATACTATAATATAAGACCAAATTTGTATACATATACACGTGTTATATAATATTTCAATTTGGCATATGCCTAAGCCCAGCAGTGGATTGATAGAAGGATGATTGATAGATCCTATTAACCATGTTAGTGCATGATAAAAAAGAACATGTTCATAATAATTATACGAATGCTTAATTCAAACTATCTGTATACATATGTGATTCAGTGAGGCCCTTCTCAAATGTCCTGATTACGAAAATCTGGCAATTTCTGAATGTTATCACTAAGAAATGTTGAATATATTTGTCAAAGGATTTTTAATTTTGAATATAAATAAACGAGATGTGAAAGTGCTTAGATCCGAATTTGCTTAAGTCGGGGTAGAGTAAGTTGTATCTATATATCAATTATTTCTTTATTTCGGTTAAAATCAGCTATATTTTGTTTAGTTCTTTTAAAGCCTTGATTAATTTGTACTATTAAACTTTTGCCATAAATTTAAGTTATTTAAAAGTTTATGTTACAATCAACAGCTTCCACCCTTTATTAAGAGCTAGTTTTTTTATGTCTTCACGCTTTATCCTGCAAATGGCAGCGCATGCAGAGGGAACTGCAGAAACCATGTCAACCTAGTATTAAGATAATCCGTTGCTTAGTCCCTGCATTACGCTTTTTTGAGGCATTCAGTAGCTGAACTAAACGGCGCGCTTTGCCTAGTTTCCCAAACGAAGAAAATGGAAATGAAAAATCCATCTTGGGAATCGAACCCACAAGGCGTCGCTTTTACAGGTAAATAGACAGACAGTTCTGTAAGAATCTGTTAAAATGGATTTATTTCACTTGTTTTTTAATTGCTCAATTCAACGCCGCTTTATTTTATATAAATAACAAATTTTTAAAACTGACCAGATTTAACAAACTATATTTTTTATACAACTTCCATCAGGGCATCATGTAACAAAAGCATACATTGTTTATACGAATCTTTATAATAAATGGCGTAAGATAAAAGTTTATACATATAACTGTAATAGATAACTCTAATACTAAATAATTTAAATAACACATTAAAAGAAACCTACGTAAAACCCAAGCGATAACGTTACTGTTGCTACAACAACTTTAACTTATATATTATATATTATTTATAGAATATAATACGACATGTGTATATATGATGATGACGTAAATATAATATGCATATTATTGTACATTTTTTATTTATGAAAATAATTTACATATTAAAGTATGATTTGACTAACTTTAGTATCTGTTCGTTTGTAAAATAATGAAAGTACTAACATAATTTATGAAATAAACTATGTTATATTTAATTTTACGTATCAAATTGTCTGCATAATTTAATTGTTATCACTTTGTTTATTGTTAAGAATTACTCTATAAGACGGACTTGGGATCTTCTGCATTGGTTTCAAGACAAATGACTAAACGGTTTATCCCCCTCGTAACAGGGTAAGCTGAGAGAACAGCAGGAAAAAGTGTAATGCTAGTTACTCTGTTCCCGGAATACTGTCTTTCGAGGTTTTTTGGTTTGCAGTTAGCCTAGTTGCCAAAGCAAAGAAGTGGAAATGAAATAATCCATCCTCCTAGAGTGGAAATTGACCCACAAATCATCGTTTTATGTTAGTTTGGAACTAATTATTATTCGTGATAATTCAGATACATATTTGTATACAAATATATTTACAAAATGGATTTCATGTGTTCTTATGTGTTTATCACGAATATTGTAAGTAGTTACGAAGAATATTCCAAAACTGCATTACAAAGAGATAATTTGATAAAAACGAACCTATATATTTGAAATAAATAATAAACATTAGCACAATTACGTATAAATGACAACATTTGGATTAATTTTATTTAAATTTAGTTCACATTAAATGACATAAATTAAAAATAGTAAACTCTTTACCATCTAGATTTGATGATGATATTTAAAATTATTAATTACTATTAATTATCCCTTTCTTGGGCTACGGTACCCTTAATATTGTTTGTACACTGCAAAATCTTGCAGTGTACAAAGAATATTAAGGACCTATTTCACCGGTGACGGGTAAAGTTTCAGATAGTAAGCTGGTAGTTAATACTGTCTATCAGATAAGGACCAATACAGTAAACAGGTCTAAGAGTAAGCAGAGGGAACAGCAGGAACCATAAAAGTCTAATGTAATTAAATAGTCACATCTGAGACGGTGAAATAAAAATTTGTTGCATATCTGCCATATTTCCTATTTGGGACGTAATCAGCAAGTGGTGAAACTTAATGTAGTAAATACTTACCTAGATCGGCTGGCGGGAAGGCCAGGATATCAGGGTATGGAACTGATCCAGGCGGTCCGTCCCATAGTGGCCCGTATGGAGATACCTCACTACCCTGCAAATTAGACGAAAATCATTCTCTTTATCATAAAAATATTACATTGTATTTTGTTTTTGACGTGACAACGTCTTAAATTAGGTTGCGGCTCGGAGTCACATATGAAAAAGGTAACGTAACGATGTGTCAACTGTCACCGAACTATGATCGGTCCGCCGCGCGTATCACTTGACACATGTACAATGTTTTAGTAAACAAAATATATTTTCTATAGTTAAAATTTGTGCAATTTATATTATAATTATTAATCATATCAATAAATATTCTACTGAGAAAAAGACGTTGTCACGTAAAATTTTCGCCCGTAAAACCCACTTTACAGGCAACCATTTTTCATATGTTTTTTTTTATTTCTCGCATGCTTGTTAAATAAGCCAATGAAAAAAAAAATTTATCATCCGGAAAAATTAAATTTATCATCCGGCTATGTTTTTGAAACAAAAATTATAATTTTGTTTTTAAGTTATATTACACGCTTAATACGATTATTCTTATAACTTCCACTTAAAAGAACCCAGATAGCAAATGACCCTATCACCCAATGACGATCTTATTTAATGTATGAATAAATAGTACACATAAAAATTCAATCACTCCAAGAGATAGTGATAATGACTATGACGAGTCAAAAGAAAGATACACTGCAAAATTAATATTGTAAAAATCTTATGATTGCTAAAGCAAATATATTTTTTTGTTAAATCAATATAAGTGACTGTTCTAAATAACTTAAACGTAACGTAAACGTATTACGATATAGAGGACCGTCGTGGTGCAGAGGCTGGTCCGCCTGTAAATGCGTTTGTGGGTTCGATTCCCACCCGAGGAAGATGAATTTTTCATTTTCATTTTCTTCGCTTTGCCAACTAGACTAAAACATTTAAAAATATACCATTCAATATGTATATATGACTAGCTGTGCCGACGACTTCGTCTATGTGAAATAGTTATTCGTGGAATATTTGCGATATTTCTGATATTTCTTAATCATATTTTTTTTATATTGTATATAGAAATCAATCTTACAACAAATCGACTATAAGAGCAAGTAAAAAAGTACTAAGTCCCAAAAATCAATTTTGATGATATTGAAACATCACGCGTCTCGCCCAAAGATTTGCCAAGATATTTCTTCGTTAGTATATATGTAGTTAATTTGTATACAATAACACTATACATGCACCATTATCAAATATGGTATGGACAAAATGCTACCATTATGGGATCACTCATTGTTCGTATATGAAGTAAAAATTAATTTCTAATATTATGATGATGAGAACATAATCTACAGTTTGTTAGTAACTATAATTTTACAATTAGTCGTTATACTCGCACAATATTTTTTATCTACTAGAATAATGTCTACTCTGCCATGTGCGGGATAAAGCTTAAAGCTAAAAAAAAAAATAACATTGAAAATTCAAGTGTAAACGGTTTGACTTGAACAAAGTACAAATTTATATAAAAAAGACTGGTAGGATTTATATTTTGCCAGTAAAGTTATAGTGACATTTATTTAAATATTTCAATATTATTATAAACATTTGCAATAATTTGAAAGAATATGTTTCTTTAGTTTTGACTTATAAACATTGTACGCTTGCATTTCTTATGTCAGTGGGTAGTTGATTACACAATTGTGCTCCGTCGTATGTTATATTTTTCATAGCAAACTTTGTTCGAACTTTCGGTATGACCAGCAAGGTACCCCGACGTGTACTTCTTTTTTATATTTGTGAGTTTTTGGTAAAAGTAGCATTTGTGTGAAGGTAACTTCATACATATTTTTTCTTATTAAGATGCACGTATTGTAACCGTGAAGTTGTTTTATATACATGATTCCTAGTTTAGGGTATATTGTTTTTTTAAGTAAGGTGGTGATAATGAAATAATATAATTTTACTAACTTATTTTGTTTACCTTGTAAACTCTCGATTAGGTAGTTTAGGTGTGATTTTACTAGCGAATTATAGATATTGTATTTTAATTTCTTAGGGATACACCGGGAGATATTACGTAGCGAACCCAAAAGGGATGAAAGTTTGTTTTTGATGTGTTCAATTTGGTATGTCCACGAGAGGTGAGTGTCTAACCTCAGACCAAGTTATTTTTCACAAGACTTTTATTCGATAGTTACATTTTAACTGCTAGTGGGTATGAGATGGATGGAATAAAATTTAAATCACTCTGTTAAGGTATTCAAACGTTGTTGAGCTTGTGCTACAATAACTTTAATTGGCCCCAAAATAAAAAAGATAAGTGTTATCTGCATACAACGTGAGATAGCCCTTAAGTTCCAAAAATGTTATATCATTCACGTAAAGCAAGAATAATAGTGGCCCTAGTATAGATCCTTACAGGACGCTTCAGGTGAAAGGTAGCATTTTACTCTGCATTTCACTTATTTTAACAGTCTGAAACCTGTTCGTTAAGTAAGGTCGTAGTAGACCTAGTACCTTATCTTGTATTCCATAGTTATGCATCTTTCGCAGTAATAAATTGTGGCAAACAGTATAAAACGCCTTTTTCAAGTCAATGAAAATTTCTAACACAATTTATTTGTTATCTAAACTACTAATTGCCTGGTCTGATTTGAGTCCAGATTTATAGATAGGTGTTATTTTAGCTATTTTAATGCTATCAGGAAATATTTTTTGTTAGTCACAGTTTCATTGAAACAATGAAATGAACTAGGAGCTATTTGCTACGCGTTTTATAGCTTTAACACTGATTTTATCGAGACCTGCACTAGAATTTGACTCAAATTTATTTATAATTTGAATTATTTCATCAGCTGTACTAAGTTCAAAAGTGGATAGTGTTTTATAATTACCAGAGCTTAATGTTATTTCGAGGATCATGGTATTTCTTTGGAATTTGGATAGCCATTGCTGGACCAATACTTGAAAAATATTCATTGAAAACCTTACAGATCTCGCACAAATCGTATATATCTTTTGAGCTTACGGTTAGTTTATAGGGATGTTACCATATTTATTTTCGTTGTTAGTCAACTTATTTACCATGTTGTTTTTGAGTTATTATAACATTGTAGGAATAATTTGTAAAAGTATTCATTTTTTTGTATTTTCAATTAATTTCGAGGTAGTCTCTCTTGCTGTGATAAAATCTTTTTGTATACTTCCATTACTAAGATTCTGTTTAAATTGGCACCACAAATGGTTTCCATGGATAGGTTTTTGCACATACGTTGCCATTTACCCAGTCTCTTTTAGGTGGGTTGGTATAATTACTTTCTGTCTCACTAAAATTCACTTCACTAAATTAACGCAATTAAAACGTATTTGTAGCCTTTATGTAAAAGTTTAAGAACAAATTATATTATTATTGTTGTTATTAGTTATTTTAACTACTTTTTTTATTTTCATTTAATGACGTTGACAATGTCGATGTGCATAAATTTTCATGTAGGGTATGTATAGTGTGATTGTGATATGTTAATCTACATATAGGTATTATTAGTAGAGCTATTAGACATGTTGACGCTTATTCATAACCAAGCTTTAGTTTGATTTTTTCGTACGCTCCTAATATAACAATTGGGATATACGTTGATTATTTCATATATATATATATATATATATATATATATATATATATATATATATATATATATATATATATATATATATATATATATATATATATATATATAATAAAAATAAGGCATGACTTGCCTTACAAAGTCAGGTAAATAAAATGTATTTACCAAAAATTTTCACTTCAAAAAACTCGGCAAGATTTTTTTTGTTGGTTAAATTATACTTCCTGAGATTTATTTTATTGATAAAAAATAAATATTAGCTATTCTACTTGTGTACATGCGTTATTTAAGACCAATTTAGCTAAATAGGAAATACCAGACAGAAAACACATGTCGTATTGATTTGTAACAATGCCGCCGGTAGGTTTTCCACAGTTGTGTGGTATGTGGAAAAAAGTTCCTACACAACCGCAAACTAGTAGAGTTCCACGTGTCCAGATGGTGGGGATGATACTTTAATTAGTTTTGTATTGTGAGGTTGGAGAATTCAGCGGCAGGTATCACAACAAACAGTTCTCCAGAACACTCCCCATGGTATAAACGGTAGAGAACGCACAGCGAGGAAACGTCTCTACGCAACGCCAAAGTGTCTAGCCTTTCACAGATAATTATGTCCCCAACGATACGAGCGGTTCTACGTTGTATGCGATTAAATAGTTCAGGTTACTATTGGTGTGCACCAGACCAGAGATGCGAACTTTTATTTTTGTGTGATGATATCTTTTTAAAGTTGGACTCCTATAAATGTTATTGTTCTTTAGTCGTAGTTTGGTCTAGTTTTAAGTAAAACGAAAAAACTAGCACGGGTGCTTAGTTTAGAAATTCGGATATATTTAGTAAAATGTATATTAAAATAAACACTATTGCTTAAAGCTTTTCTTACAAATATACAAATAGATATTTAAGTTCCTAATATTCATTAATTTTGTTTCGCTGTACTTTTTTGTGTTCAGCTATAACTAGACGCCCTACTGTTGTAATGGAATAGGCTGAGCTTCTGTAAAGTATCGATGAAGACGAAGGTAGTACACGCCTGTCCAAAAGAAACCTGTCAACTCTAGTCTTAAGGCTTCAGGGTTTAACTTATATGGTAAAATTGACCCAGGCAAAGACACTCGACATTTGGTTCAACAACTTATGGATGAAACTTTCGCCTGCGCCTAGTAGTCCGATAAAATAGTGGAGATGGCTTAATGAGTTTGAAAAGAGCTTTCAATCACTCTAAATTGGATACTAAAAAATACCGATAAGCTGGCAGCTCAACGACGTTGCTCAAAGGTGTGTGGTCTGCTATTTGAGAGCTTTTCGTCGTTAAATAACCTACGGGCTCTTGATATTGCACCATCAAAGAGGTGACAGCGGTACTCCACGAAAGATCGAACTTGAGCAGTGTAAAAATTTAGCAGCTGCTTAGAGCTGAAGTACTGCCGAACCTTTGAAATAATTGATAACGTAATTGGACGCCGATTGTACCAAAAACACAAATATCACAGAAATATTTCTCTTTATTTTTGTGTCCTAAAGGAATGTTATTTATTGTAAGTGATGCAAGTAAAGATATAATTTTAACTTTTGAGATATTAATCGTCAAAATATTTTGAACAAAATCACTTTAAGTTTGCTGAAAAATACTATAAGCATAAAGCGTTAGAATTCTCTGATGGACTTATTCTTGGATTCTATTTATATAAATTAGAAACAGTAGTACACTACGTTGTTAGTCCAAGAGAAAGCTATCAGTGTAGTGACACTGATGCCAGTTTGAAGATTTGGAAGGCTTGGAAGGCCACTTTGTGTATTCTTCATAAAATTGAGAACGTGGCTAGATTAGACAACGGAATATGGGCGAAATGTTTTGTGCTTAGTTGGTAATAGGAACACTATGTAGTTATAATTAATATAAATTCGACATTTTAACTATTTATTCTAAAATAAGTGTACTAAATATCAGAAATTGTATAAAAAGATTTTCGACTCTTAGATAGAAACTTACAACTTTAATAAATTTGTGGCCAGCCATTAAGAAACAAGAAAAGATTAAAGAAAGATTTTGTTTCTAATCTGATAAGACATCTTGTTAGTATTTTCTACCAATATTTTTTAAATATTTACTACGTTATATATTTTAAGTTTATAAAGTTAATAAATATATACAGCCACAACAAAAATATTCTTATCTTATCCTCATTTCTAATTTCATTTAAAAGAGTTTAGTTTTGCTTATAACTAATTGCTTTAAAGAAATTTGTATTTGTATAAATAACATTTACTTACAGATGAGCTGCTCCAGACGTGCGGCGTCTCGCTGCCGTATGACATCAGCGGGAAATGAATCTTGATTCCTGGTAATTACACCCCTACACAAAACCTAGCACTCCACCTGCTCGCGGTATATGGTATATTAGAGTATTACCAGAACTCAGTATTTCACTAAGATGTGTATTAGACCAAACATCAAATGATACTAAATGAAAATAGCACAAATTCATAGTATCCCAAAATATGGACCCGTCAATTATTAAATTTTCATGTCATTCAAATTTATCTTTAATTCAAAAGGAATAAGGTGAGTTTTTAATAAACTCAATTTAACTACCCTTAACATGTCGCCTCGTCAGTTTTGTCGTTTACGATTGGTCAAAGAAGGGGAAGTTCGAGGGTGGTTTTCGCTGATTGGTTACAACTGTTGCAGTGGGCGTGTACTGTAGACTTGCACTTGTTCTTGCTTAACCACGTACAAAGGTGTTTTACGTCTATTTTATTAATAACTAATAACGTAAATTTATCGAAGTGACTTAATATAACTTTCGAAATTATCTGATGAATTACCTGACACTGTTGATTATCAACTTCACGCTCATACTATCTTTAGCTTTTCTTATACACAGACATCCACAACCACATTTGATTACTCTAAATAAAAAAAAATGACTAGATTTTACTATTAAAGTTAGAGGCTTCTAATATTTAATATGTTATTTCAAACATCTATTCAATATAAAATATATCGCCACCAGATCAGCTATATTATATCGGCAAACCATGTACATTGTCGTTCGTTTCAGCCCAATGACCTGATATTATGTTTTAATGTCATTGAGAACTTTGCTGTGATTCTGTTCTGTACATGAAGGCTGACCAAGTTTTTATGTAAGCAACCCATTCCAAAATCCAGCATTTTAAAGTAAGGTAATCATCGGATAATAATTATAAGTTGGGTACTTTTTTTCACCTACCGATGCCTTGGTGTTGTCTGATTACCTACTGATGAGGTCGTATGTAAGAAATATTTTATTTTGCGAAACTTATGTAATGATAGTGGTCTAATTCTTTTATTCTACATAAAAGTGTAAAAAAATATTTTTAATATGTACCTATAATTCATATTTTTCATTACAATTCGTCACAACATTACGCTTATTTCTCCAAAATTTCAACCTAAATCGAAATGATACTTCAGTTTTCAGCTTTATCAATAAGTTTCTGACAAAAGGGCAGCTTTAGCTCCTTCCAATAACAAGTACCATACTTGGCATGGCGATGCAAACCTCTAGTATCTACTAGTTCGTTGCATTTTAAACGTATGTCATTTATGGTCTCACTTCGCTTCTGTACGTAACTGCTGAAGTATAGACGTGGAAGTTATTTAAGTCTTGAAAAGTAGTAAGCGTAAAGTCCAGTAGAGAAAAAGGTTGAATTTTTTCACAGATATATCCATACAATGAGCGCCAAGGTGACGTCTAAATACGTCACAACCGCCACCAGCTCTTGCAAGCTCTGGCAAGCCAAGTCGTAAATGCTTCTTCTGCGAAACCTTGTCGAAATTTATAATTTATTTATGTATTCTTATAACAATAATAATATTGTAATAGGTTGTTACTGTACATTAAATATTTTTAAGATACAATTATGGAGGGTATAATTCGTGCACAAACCTTTAACGCGTTTAGAGATTTTCCTTTTAAAGTTATCAATTTGTTCATAAAATAAGTAAATCACTTATGAGGAATATTTACAAGGTTGTTGAGTTTCTTGCTAGATCTCGGCTGTCTTCACTACCTGTGGCAGATACAGTTTAATTTAAAGATTTAAATGTGCATCTAAAGTATATTTAAACAAATAATTTATATTTAGGAAAAAATTAAATCCCTTCTGCACCTGTATATGGGAAGGGAAAGATAATATTTTAGTAATTGGTCGTGTCTAATCTCAATAATAACTGTAACCATGGGGCATTGAACAGCTGGCTACAATGGGCAAAGTTATATTAAAGACATTCGTCACGTGTTTGACATATTTGACGCAAAATACCCTTGTATAAAGTAAATCGGGAAGGGCGCAGTGTACTGAGTTATAGGTCCTGAAAGTACAGCTTCGACTTCGACCATATTTTTTTTATAAACGCGCGAAGTGTACCTCTCCTTTTGTAAGTCTTACAATTACATTCATATGTGAGTATAGTAAACAACAAATAATTATTAACTTATTATTTATGTATAAATAATTAGTTTAATCGCAGTTAAATAATTTTAAATTCTTAATTTTTTTTCCTTTTTTCTTCCCTCTAAATGTCAGAAATCTAAATCCTTTGGTTAGTAAAAATATCAACGAGTTTTAAAATCAAATTCACTAAAGCAGTTTTAGTTTCTATACGACATGTTTACTTTGTATACACACAATGCGAATCTCAAGTTCTATTTATACGATTGTGCCAATTTTCAAACTAAATTTTCATATTTAAAAAATCTCTTTGCGTACTCATAGAGGAAATCTATTATTAATATATATTAAAATTAGTTTCAGCCTGTTGAGTTTATTAAAAATTATGTACAACAACACCAAATGTGCCTGAACAGGGAAAACCTTTTAGGAATATTATTATTCCTGTTTATTTTAGTTACTTATTTAAATTATATATAAGCAGAAAACATATATATATATATATATATATATATATATATATATATATATATATATATATATATATATATATATATATATATATATATATATATATATATATATATATATATATATATATATATATATATATATATATATATATATATATATATATATATATATATATATCGCAATCCTAAGCTTCATTTTAAGAAAATGAAATATTTTTATTTTCCCATACTACGTATAAGTAGTTCATAGCTCGAGTAAAATACCACGATGCAATCCAAACAGTAGCGTGTTACATTTTGACTTCAATTAAACAAGGAGGGGACAGTCCATGTCAAATTATGAGACTTAGCAAAACATGTCATCAGAATTACACGGTTCAATTACAAATAGGGTTTGATATTGAAATAGGGTGAGGTGCACGTGTGGCCGCGCTGGGGGGGGGCGCGCTAAACATATTTTTATATGATAACTGAGTGTAACTAATTCTTTTGTACTCTAATTGGCTTTAAAGGATATTCATTTAAAATTAAAAGACGGACACTTTAATTTAAAATGTATTCAATTTAATGGAGGGCTTCCTGACTTACCTGACGCAAATAAGCATAAATGTGACCTTGTAAGATTGCATTCCCTAGAAGAAAATCTTCTAGTGAATGCAATCTCACAAGGTTTAAGATATCTGATCTGATAAATCTCGTGACTATGCAAAAGTACCTCGACTAATGGACGGTTTTGTATCTATTCTTGTAAATATTTTAATTCAACTTTCTATTTTATATACCTATATATAACATTTATGTATATAACATAATGAAATAAGAAATGAAGCAATCAACCATCTTGTAGTATAAAACAGAAATATTATAATAGAATGTTTTTTTTTTATAACAAATCAACAAGAAATATAGACTAAAATGAAAGTCACTAAAATCTAAGTTAAGTTGACTATTATATTTATATTACTATGACTATTCATAGATCTATGAGAAATTACTGAATAGTTAAGAACAAAACTAACTAAGATAAGAAGCTTCCAAAATTGCGATAGAATTTTTGTCTTACCGTAAGAAAATACTTATATTTATTTATAAAAGATAGAATTTTGTGACTGACTAAAGCAAATCCAATTGCAAATCGTGTAGAATTTTTTTGATTAATTATCTATGGAAATGTTCAAGTTCTAACATTAGCTTTATTTTCTACCAATCTGCATTTTCGAGTTCTTTTTATCGGGTACAAAAAGTAAAATTGTAAGTCAAAAAATCGCCTCTCTATGTGTGCGCAATTAAAACTCTTTCATCAATAATAATATAGTAATGTTAAAATATGTTTAATAATATCTACGACGCGCAACGGCATAAAATCTTCTTAGAGCACAATAACGAAAATAATATGTTTTATTTCTGTCCACCCCCTTCTTATTTGTAACAAAATGGGGACAAAAAGGAATAGTAAGCGCATCATTCGCATCAACAACGCTTCGTTATTAAAATATTATTGTAAAATTGTACAAAATAGATCCCAAATTTGTACGAAATTATTGCAATATTGAATTATATATAAAACATAATTTTTAGTATTTTTCATTGCTGTTTGTTGGCTTGTTTCATAGGGTTTCGTCGAATGTTCAAAAAATGATAATATACGCGAATAATCCGATATATAACTTATTTGAAATGTAAGAAAATCGCGAAAACCAAAGATCTTATTACATATAATTATCATTAAAAAACCCATCGATAAATAGCCTACACAGCTTTGTTCACACTTATATACTACTTTAGCTGCAAATAGCCTGAATAACTTCTAATATGATGATGATATCTTTGCAATAGTTGAACCGATTCTTTAATCTACGATATAGTTAAATAAAAGATAGGTACTTATGAAGCAATAAGGGCTTATTTTTATGCCAGAATTTCTGCGAGTTCGGTTCTTTTAAATAAATAATAATTGTGGTTTTCGTATAAATGTGTCCAGATAAATAGTTATATCTAAATTATTTTTATTTTATTTATGTCTTCACGCTTTATCCCGCACATTGCAGGGTAGGCAGAGTGAACTGCAGGAACTATAGGGGCCTATTGTTAATATACTATGTTGCTTAGTCCCTGCTAGAAAACACCACCTTCATAAGAAGATAAAGAAATTGGAAATTGAAAAATCCACCTTCCTCGAGTGGGAATCGAACCCACAAACTAAAAGGATAGCTCTTTTTAATATAAACCTTATTTTCCCTCTTATCTTCATTCCCGTTTATCTTTCTCCCTAAATCAAGCTGTTACCGGCAGTCTTGTGTAGCACATACCCTGAATTACACACACTCACACACACACACACACACACGCACGCACGCACGCACGCACGCACGCACGCACGCACACATTGTATCAACAACACTAAATTACCTACAACATTTCAGGAGAGAGTATCTTAAAAAGGTGACTGATTAATAGCATGTAGTACATAATGTTAGCCTTTTAATAATAACGAGATAAATTGTAAACAATTGTTATAATAATATTTTTTCAATTCAAACCAAATAGTTTTTAAGATTCCCACAATCGACAAAACAAAGTCTCCAGCCTAGTAAACAAAGTTGTAAAGGTGTCATGGTGGTCACCATAAAAAGTAACAGATGTAATATTTAAATATTACATTGAAACAATAAGAAAATCATTGTCTGTTTAATAAAATATATTATATTTTATTTATATCCAATTTGCAAAATGTTGAAATAAGCTATTGTAACATTAAAAATAACTAAAAGCTCTATCACAAGATAACGTGAGGCTGGTAATTAGTGGATAACCACACGAGCTTCTGAAAATCATTATCTTTAATTACTGTACCTTTCTTATTTTGTTGTGAATAATTTCTATTAACTGTTCTCGTCTACATTGCTTGATCGCTATAAAATTTATTTACATCACATGGTCTATGAAAAATAAATGAAACCGAAGAACATGAGAATATAAATAAAATTTATGAATTGGCTTGCTAGTTAGTTACACGTATCGAGTTTGAGTGGTGTCAAGGAAGACGGAAGCCCTCTTTCTAACCAAGTTCCAAAGATCATTAAGGTAAGAATCAACGCACTTGCTTCCATCAAAAATAGAAAAAAAATATAAAAATATAAAAATTATGGAAAAAAAATTGAGGACCGTCGTGGCGCATACGCGCAATGTCTGTCGGGTTCGATTCCCAGTAGGGGAAGATGGATTTTTCTATTTCCATTCTGTTCGCTCTGGCAAACTAGGCAAAGCGCGGCGTTGAGTTCCACCACTCAACAATGTAATGCCTCGAAAAAGGTTCCTGCGGTTCCCTCCGTCTACCCTGTCATGTGCGGAATAAAGTGTGAAGATAAATAAAGTCTTAGTGGAAAAACGCAACCACAACCGTCACGCTAATTAATCAACTACCGTCAAATTTGTCTACTGTGACCTTAAACCCAAAAATAAAACTCAATCATCCTTATTACATCATTTATTTATTATTTACTTAATCCTTTATACTCTTTTAGTTTGTCTCGAGATCGCTGTCATGACCCCTCTTTAATCTTGCTGGTGTTTTCATTGGCTTTAGTGATGCGCTCCATCACCTCGTGGTTGTACGTCGAGTGAAGCATCAGCCCTAGGACTCCGGCCCTAGATTCAAACAACCGCTTGTTACTTTACTTGTATTGCCATTTAAAAAATAATATTATAATTAAAATACAGTGTTTATTATTATTATAGATTTACTATATAATGGTAAACTTTACCATTATAAAATAAGAACTGCATTTGAATTAAAGCCGTTGCTGCGGAAAATACAAAATCGTGGCGCAGAGGCGCATGGAATCTAACTCACTGAACGCGACAGTTTGTTGGTTCGATTTCCCCTCGAAATCTCTCTGGCAACTAGGCATAATGCGGCGTTGAGTTCCACCATTTAAATCATAACAATAAGAGTGTCTTACTGGGTTCTTATAGTTGCTGCGGTTCTCTCTGCCTACTCTGCAATTTGCGGGATAAAGTATGAAGCTAAAAACATCCTTATTTCTAGTTCTACTTTAATAAATGCCCACATTAATAGTCGTACTTATTTGCCATGTATATTTTTATAATATGAATAGATTTTTATAAGGTACGGATAATAAATTAAAAAATAAAAATCATGACTTTTTTTTTGAAATTTGGCCTACTTTTTACGCAGAATAATAGAAATAAAACCAACCTAGACGCCATAGCCAACCGTATGCTCCTCTCCTGTTCCACCAGCTCGTCTAACCTGAGCCACTGTCGAACCCTTTCCATATCGATCTCAGCTCGACGTAGCTTCTCCCACTGGTAATGCTTTAAGCAGGACTTCTTTGGAGCCCTACAGAATTCACCAGTAGGTTTGAACACGTTGCGAACTAACGGACATCCGCATACATCCGTATCACTCACTTTTGGATCTTTGAAGTGTTCTGGACACATCACCTGTTTAATTTATAACAAAATTAGTAAATACACAATTATTGACACAAATTTGTTATAAAGAAATTTTTTTTTATGTGGTTGATATATATCAGTTATATTCTCTTCACGCTATTTCAAGTTAAGTTATTAATATTTCATAATATATATACCTTAACAAAAAAACATATGTTGATAAAAATGGTAAAAATTAAAATAAAAAGATTAATTCACTACATCATATTTTATAAGTAAAAAATTATTTACTTTATCAATAGTAGGCTAGTTAGAGAATGTTATGTTACATATTATCGACCTTAGCATAGCAAGGCGTGTATAAAACTGTTCGAACAGGGGAAAGTGGGATGGACAGATCAGTTCAGAAGGCAGTACATCCGTGAGACACACGAGGTGAAATAAAGTTTCCCTTTCAATCAAACTATGACTATGTACCAGGCAGGTACATAAGAAGATATGGCGAGAGATGGTGAAGGAAGCCGAGTCCGCTCCAAATAGAAACGTGGACGCCTCAATAGCCCGTAATGAATACGAAGAAATTAAATAAATAAATGTTTTTACTAAAAAAACTTACTGCCTAGCAAACAAGTGTTACCGCTTAGATTATGTAATAAAAACACTTGGTTCACTCTTGGAGCTTGGGAATTAAACTAGACAAAGACAAGCTCTTTATGAGATTTTTAAATTTATTCAACCTTAAATATAATTTCAATTGAAATATTTAATATCTAAGTTATCGAGAAATTTATTTTTAGGCACACTTTAACGTTTATGTACAGGCCGTCCCCCACTATGAGCCCGCCTTATATGTAGGTTTACTTCTTGTATTGTGTGCAATAAAAGATAAACAAAGTAAACAAATAAATAAATTTTAATCAAAAAATAATACAACAAATGAATAGAATGCAACATATTGTATTTTCTCTTACTAACTTATCTTATACCGAGGACCGTTGTGGCGCAGAGGCGTAAGCGTCTGCCTGTAAACGCGACGGTTTGAGAGTTCGATTCCCACTCGGGGAAGATGGATTTTCTATTATCATTTTCTTAGATCTGGAAACTAGGCGAAGCGCGGCGTTGAGTTCCGCCACTCATCACGCAATGCCTCGAAAAAGGCGGAAAGCGGGAACGGAGAAAGCAGGGACTAAGCAACGGAGTGTCTTAACACTAGGTTCATATGGTCCCTGCCGTTCCCTCTGCCTACCCTGCAATATGCGGGATAAAACGTGAAGCTAAAAAAAAACTTATCTTATGATAACCATAAAATACTAACCCGTAAACGTTTACAATAGGTCCCATTGATCGGATTATAATAATCACAGAACATGCTTTGTCCGTCAATCCTCGTACGATGTCGACTACCAAATGACGCCTGAGCTTCATATTTAATAAAACATTTCTCCATATGTTTGACAGCAGTGCGAGAATGTATCTCGTGGCCACATGTAATACAGTACATTGAGGTCTCGTCGTCGGCTTCCTGAAAAGGGAATTAGTGAGATAGTATTAAAATGGGCATTTGTAAACGGGCAGTTGTTCCTCCATAATGAAATCAATATATTATTTATTCCTATATTATATATTTATTACATTAGACCATTACAAGAACTTTTGAAGCATCAAAATACATTGAAATGTCAGTAGTGTCTGTGTGTGGTTCTGCTGAGAACATCCAGTCAGAAACTAAACAGTTGCTTATTTACAATATTATTCAGAAATTATGAACAACAATTGACAGATTTCTGAAGGAGCATCATCAGCATTAAATTCCATGCACAACTTTCGTTATAATATCTTGAACAGAATAAGCTTTATTTTAGCTATACACATTTTACTTTAAATATAAAATTTCCAATTAAAGATCTGATGTGCCTTGTGTAATTTTGTTACACATATTTACACCTTGTGCCATAAACAATATATTTAATATCAAATTACATGACACATTTAATATATCAAATTCAATAATGAATTTAATGATATATTTAATGTATCAAAGTTAACCTATTGAAAGTTAAAACTAAAACTAAGTCAAATACTAAAACAATTCCAAACATGAACCTTCTCGTCGCCGCTTTCAATGGAGGCCTGCCGCGCGCGCAGCAGCAGAGCGTCTAGGTCGCGGTGCTGCGCGTCAAGTGCCCGTAGTGCTGCCTGGGCTCGGGCCAAAGCCCCTCGAACTACCTCCAACGCCTTGCGGTTGTGCTGCTCCGACACGCACGGCGACAGCGACCACTCTTGGATGCGCTGCGGCAGCACCTGTTACCAGTATCTGGTTAAGTCGAGTTGTAGATGAGAAATGCCATGAATTACAATATACACTAGGCTATTGTCTATGTTAAGGGATAGTAAATATAATTCACAACTTAAAATAAACAATACTAAGATTTGTTAGAGAACTATATTGCACAAAAGATTTGTTTTATTATGAACATTACTAATATTAATACATTCAACTGAATAAATTCTTCAGCTTTAAAATATTTAGTATAGAATTTATGGATAAGCATAGAAAAAATTACACTTTTTTTAAATTTTTAACATACCTGATATATTCTAGCAGTAGCAAGTCTCATGCCACACTGTGTGGAACAATACTTTGATCCGTATTGAGCTGCTCTAGAACAATGTGGTCCATAGCACTGCCGAGGCTCAGTGGTTTGTAAATGTGATATGGACTCTTCAGGTTCATATACCTCACGCTCATGGTGCTTTTTCTTTATACGGTTGCTGCTGTAATGGAAATTTGTTATTATGAGTAAGTGATAAATTTAATACAAGTAAGCCCTCAACCAATAAATAATCAACCTCTATGAATTCTTCTTTAACTCTTACTGCAATATTTGTAACAGTGAGTAGCAGAGAACACAAGTTCTTTACATAAATTATATTAAGTATGTACCTAAATATATCTTTTATTTAGGTACACAGGTTTTTTAAATAAAACATTTAGTCATTGCATATGGACTAAAAACACTATAGTAGTATATTTAGTGAGATATAATAGGAGAGAGTATGGTATAATGACTCATAAAAAATTTAAATAAAAGATGGAATGGATGAAAGATTTCATTTATAGGGAAAAAATAAGAACAGAGAATGCAGACAATTAATACCTGATACCCGGAGGTCTTTTATTTTTCACACAAACTCTTGACGCATTTCAATTGGTGGGAGTGCTTGTTGGGGGTACCGGTCTTTATTTATACATACTTCACATGCTTCAACAACTAAGAAAAATTATAGAATGTTAGTATTTCATTAAAAGTACTAAACTTTTATACAATAAAAATTATTATTTATAAATGGCCTTTATGCAGAAAATAGAAAATTATTTTAATATGGTATTTTTTTAAAACAACGACATACGTGTCCACCACATGTTTCTGCAAACATCCAGACATTCTCCACACACCATCCCTGGCTGGCCTTTTGGAAGATTTATTTTCGTGAAATGGAAATCTTTCTCCTTACGCTATTTTCTTTCTATCATCTCTGCCTGAGTTTTGACAAAGTTATTTTTTTATAGATGTAGACAGTACTTATATCACAAAGTAAGCTGAAAATGTGAACTATGTGCTAATATTAATCCTGAATCTGCATCATTTTCTCTTTTTGATGTCTAATCTAGTTTGATTGTTGGATCTTCCCCAGACATCGGTCACAGAACTAAATTTTTTATGTATTTGGCTTCTCTTTTCAGATATTTATACATCTTCATGATTACCTTCTTCACATGCATCCACCTGCTCTAAAGTTAAAGAGTATAAATTATTACACAATGACACGGTATCGAAAAACACAAACAATTTTTATATACTAGGAAAAAATTTTTTTTTTTTTTTCTAAATTTAATTATAACCAGGCAACGTACAGCATAAACCGTGCGCTTATCAGAGGATCGACAATACAATCGCTTGTCAGCTTGATTAAGCAACGAGGTATTTTGATGGTCGCTCAGGAAAGATCAAACTGCTTTGCAATATCAGCTTTCTGAAATATAAAAATCATTCCGTCCTTTTAAATATAAAATAAGTTACTTTACTTGTTTTACCATAGTTTTTTTTGCCGATTCGTTTATAAAATACACTTTGTTTGCCAGATTTTTTGTCACTCATTTTTAAAATGAAAATGCAAGTGTTTATATTAAAAGCTACTACAATTTTTGCTATATTATGCTAAATTATTAATCAATTAGAAAAAATCTAGAATTGTTACATTCACAGAACATATTTTTTACAAAAATTACACCTTATGTCCACAGACTAAACAAAAACAACGCCAATTTAAATTTGAACAATATATAAAAGATCGTATACTAAACTACAGACAATGAAAAGTTGCAAATAATAACAGCAATGAAAATAATAAATTAAAATGAGAATTTCCCTAAATTGAATCCGTAACTAGTTTACCATTTTAAATATCTTTTATGAATTTATTAAAAAAATTGGCGCCAGTCTCGTTGATGAAGGAGGTCCGAAGAAATAAATATACAATCGTATAAATGTTTTATACAGTGGTAAAAATATGGGTGTTTTTTTTTTTAAAAGATATTTCCTCTTGTCATTTTGTCTATTGGTATAAACCTTTTTAGACTTTTGTATATCCTTGTACAATCTTCTATTTACAGACGGTAGAAAAATTAAAAGAATCTAAGTATTTATTTTACAAAATTTACAAAATAAAACGTATAATCAAAATCATGCATTGCGAGGTAATTTAGGTAATTCAATTATCATCGACATACACCTAACCTATACATCTTCTCACTTTACTCTCCATAAATTACTTTGCTTATAATTTTTCATTTATATAGAAAATTGTAATACAATTATAGAGAACTCATCGGTGTTTTAATTGGGCGGACTATAAGCTTTGTGAAAATACGGACAGACAGTTTGACGTGTCATTACATTTACGCCTCAGTGCCATTAACGTATTAAGACATAAAAATGGACATAAATCAAATATTATCTTAAATTTCGAAACATTAATAATTGATAACCTAGTAGTTTCAAAAATCCTAAAATTGTGTATTTAGGCAAACATAAATTTAAATGTTCATTACAACATATATCGCTAGTGTCATAAAATATTATACGAAATTATTTTTAATGTACTTAAATATAAAATAATACTAAATAAAGTATTATTTTATAATTTATAAATTTAACAACTAGGTATATATAAGCAAATAAAATAATCTCAAAAAATTGGGAACTTTAACAAATTGCGTGCATAGCAACTGCTTGTTTACTTGCTAGGTTATGTTTGATCTAATTAGTTCATAGTTTGGTAAATTTGCCACAATATAATGGAAAATCTAGATACTCCTCAGATTATTACCCATATAGAACATAATATAAACCATTGCCTCTTTGACTGCAAGTGGGTGCCATGTTCAGCTAAGTTTGTTGTAATAGGCTCTTTGCCTAAAGGAAGCGGCACATTAGAAATTTTTGAAATAGCATCTGGTGAACTTAAAAAAGTAAAAGAAATTGAAAGGCCTAATTCATTTAAATGCGGTACGTTTGGAGCAAGTAGCGATATCGAAAGAAGGCTTGCGACCGGTGACTTTAAAGGAACATTAGAAATATGGTTTGATACACTTCTAAATTTAACTTATAAAATCACAAAATATATCTACATTAGTCAATTAAATATCTATGTAACCCTATAACTTGTTAATAATAAATAATAGACTTTATTTTTGTCACTTAAAATTAAGCTAAACTTAAATAGACAATTATTTTTTAAGGGATCTGGAAAAAAGTTGTCAATTGTATATTACCAAAGAACATACAGATATTATAAATTCCATAGATGGCATGGGAGGAAATATTTTGAACTGCGGTGCACCTGAAATTGTTACAGGCAGTAGGGATGGTAGTTTATTATAAATATATAAATGAATCTTTTACCATAAATTTTCATAATAACTTATTTTTGACTCACATAGCAAAAAAAATCACATTATATAGCTATTAATAATTTCATTTTATTTAAATAGGAACAGTAAAAGTGTGGGATCCTCGTCAAAGAGGTAAGCCAGTAGCAAACATGCATCCTGCGCAGGGTGAAACTAAGAGAGACTGTTGGACTGTTGCATTTGGCAATTCATTTAATGATGCTGAGAGAATAGTTATAGCAGGCTATGATAATGGTGATTTGAAAATGTTTGATTTACGCACAATGTCATTAAGATGGGAGTGTAATTTAAAAAATGGAGTAAGCATTATGTTATTATTAAAAATATTTTACATAAAATATGAGATGGTATGGTGTTATGTTGTGCCACAATATTGTGTGTCTCGAAACGAAATTTAGCAGAATGCAGAGAATAGAGGGTCTCAATTTTAGATTCTATGTGTTCTATATTACACTTAAGTTTTAATTAGAATTATTAGAATTGAGTGTTTAATTTAACTACGATTAATTGAAAAATATCTTCACTTTTAAGATTGGAGTGTAATTTAAAAAATGGAGTAAGTATTACGTTATTATTAAAAATATTTAACATAAAATATGAGATGGTACGGTGTTAAGGTGTGCTACTCAATATTGTGTGTCTCGAAATTTAGCAGAATGGAGAGAATAGAGGGTCTCAATTATTAGATTCTATGTGTTCTATATTACACTTAAGTTTTAATTAGAATTATTAGAATTGAGTGTTTAATTTAACTACGATTAATTGAAAAATATCTTCACTTTTAAGTATTGTAACATATATTTTTCAGGTGTGCTCTGCTGAATTTGATCGCAAAGATATACCAATGAACAAACTAGTTGCAACTACACTAGAAGGAAAATTTCATGTATTTGATTTACGAACTCAAAATCCCACAAAAGGATTTGCCCAGGTTATTTTTATAATTAATATGTAACAAGTACTAAAATAGATCTAATACTAAAGCAGATCTACCTGTCGGTTGTGTGAGTACCACTGAATTAATTTTCATAAATTTTGTGCAAAGATAAGTAACTAGGAAAGTCAGAAGCATTTCGTCATATAAGTTAAAAAGGAATAAAGAATAAAAAAAAATAAAAAATTAAACCAACATACTATACAGGTGTGGATGTTACCGCGACCTTCATTTAAAGCATAGTATTAACTAGCCTTTATAAACTTGGTAAAATAATAAAACAAGTAAAATTTTCAAAAATAAAACAATATTTTTTGCAAACAAAATAAATAATTAAATTATTGTTCCAAAATGAAACACCATTTCTCAAATATGACGCAGGTGTAAACTATCCTGTGAGAGCGGGAAAGAGATATATCCCTTTCTCATTAGGTTATTTTTTTGAATGAAAGGTGAAAGATTGAAAACGTTTGATAGTATTTTTGTAGTACGAGGTCTATCATTCGTACTTAATTATGTCTACCTCACGCGTTACACAGCACTTATAAATATCGTAAAATGGGAAAAATGGTCCTGTGCATAAACTATTGATAATTATGAATTAGTTTTTTGTATATAGCTTAATTTAGCTGAAATATTTTCTCCCAAAAGTAGTTTTGATAACGGCCGCCGTGTCAGATACATCCGTATAATGAAACATTTAATAAAACATTTAATTTTAGTGTAAAAAAATAATTTTAGTTTTCGAAATTTTGACCTACATAGGGATGAGAGGAGAGGAAAATTAATTTTGTCTACTCAATATGACATGCACATATTTACAATCCAACGAAAAAACATATATTAAAAAAATATTAACGATATCCTGATAATCTTGATGTACCTTTACCTGGTGTGTATAGTATAAAGAATTTTACAATTTTCACCAGTAGTATTCAATTGGAAGGTTGTATCAATAATATATATTATGCCTAAAGAAAGATTCGTAATATAACTGAAACATATTTTAAGTTTTTAAATAAATTTTTAGGCGGACCGTACACGAATCACAACACTCGACCCTCTTTCCTAAAAATTTTGATCTTTGATATTTAAGTTTAATCAATATGATTTTCATGAATAACCTTCACGTGTGTGGTTTGTTTAAATTATTCTAATACATTTTTGTCCTATTACAGGTGTTAGACAACTCGTCTAAAAGCGGCACAATCTGGGTTGCGCGACATCTTCCTCAAAATCGCGATCTGTTCATGACTTGCGCTGGCACCGGACAAGTTTCTTTATGGAAATAGTAAGTTTTTTAGTATGTGGAAGTTTTAGGGTTTTAGCGGGACTGCGTGTGTTGGAGGTATTTAATGCTTCAAATCCGTCTAAATATTTTATTTCTTAGTAGGCATCTTATATAATCTATATCTATCTAAGGTAACACAATTTTTTTTCGACATTTTGTTCCTGCATATAAGATATTTCTGTAACAGAACTGTTGGAAGCTGTCGCTGTGTCACATATTTTTACTACATGTCAAGTAATTATTTCAAATATACACAATAGTGTATAGTTAGTAGTTAGTTAGTAGTTCTGTTACACACGCACTCTGACCGCATGTAAAAGAGCTGTTCAGTCCCTACGCGGCGAAACTAATTATTTTTATTTCCCTGGGCTGAATTCAGCTGTGAAATATATTTATTTTATTCTTATATTTGTTATCTATATATTTAATATATTATGTTGTTTAAAAGTTGAACTTCGCCACTGAAAACGCAATGCTTTGAAAAAGGCGGAAAGCGGGGACTAAGCAACGCAGTGTCTTAACATTAGCTTCCTACGGTCCCTGCAGTTCCCTCTGCCTATCCTGCCATGTGCAGGAAAAGAAATCGAACCTTTAAATATTTGTTCTTAAACTTTTAGACATTTAAGGTTTAATTAAACTTTTTTGACTATGTCTATATTTAGTGAATACCCAGAACAAAGATATCCACGTCGACTCTCAAGGAGTAGCCGACGGGCGTGCCGGGGAAGCTGAAGCGTCTGCAGCGTATGATCATCAGCTCTCAACCCATCAACGCCTTGGACTGGAACAGAGACCACCAAGGCCTGGCCGTGGCGACTGCCTATGACCAGTACGTTAGAGTCATTGTTACAACTAAACTTAATTTGCAATGAATAATGTTAAGGTTAAAGTTGAATAAATATTATTATTTGATATTTTTGTCTTATTGTATTTTTGATTAATGTCTCGAAAAGATCTTTTATAGAGGTAAGTCCACACATTTGTCTTAACTGAGTTTGATCAATGCGCATTAGTTTTTCATCAATATTTATTTTGATTTAAAAATAATTTATTGAAACTTATATAAAATTTATAATAGTATATTTTTTAATAAATAGTTCAGTTAGTAAGAAATAAATTTCCAGTAATATTTTCAATAAATATTAGTAAAGATACTTTGAGAAAATAAAAGAACATGTCAATTTTGTAACTCAAAAGAGTATTTTTATTATCCTAGCACTTATTATAAATAAAATTAAGGCTAGCATTCAGTTCTTATTTAGACTAACGTTAGAACAACAGATGAATCGTGCTTCCAAACTAAATTCTTTAGATCCACTATGAGAAGATTGTCTTACGAAAGTAGTTTAGGAATACAAGATCATCGACTATACGTCACTACGTCACCAGCGCTGCCATGCTTGTGACACCAATATAACTACTATTTATAATCACTATAGTTACTATGGGGTACTATATTTGGTAATATTGAAATAAAACAAGTTTTATAAACACCTACAGACAAAATAGTACCTTTTAAATCCATCAAAATCTATTTTATTCATAACATTGCTATATGTTCTTGTCACAAGCACGGCAGGAACACCTCAACTCGTTCTAATCAAAGTAACGCTACAATACAACGAAACTCAATTTACAACACAGATATCGAAGCATATAAATAATGTTATTACAAGCTACAGGGCTTTGAATTTAACACGCGATTTACACTGTAAAAATTACTCTTCAGGTTTAGATATATCTGAATTCGTCATATATTCATATACCAACCACTTTTGGTCCGATACAATGTTTGCGATATACATATTAAATATTCAACACTTCAAAAAGAACATAGACAAAGGGCGAGTCAATTCTATATTTTTAAATACCATTCGATAACACTTTACTCCTAAACATTTAATATTCTCTTACGAATCAGTATTTATCATTCATTGTCATATGTGTAACACTAACTAGTGGATTAAAATTGTACAAAAACTAATTTTCTCGAACACCGTAACTAAGCTAACTCTGCTACGTCTATAAAACTTACATTATTTATACAATCGTATGGAAAGCACGTCGTGCAATGATCCACTTACTCGATGACGCTACCGTGAGATCGCCGTGAACGGACACTATCAACAATTCTCGAACAACTAAGTACTCCCTTTTTAATAAAAAAAGGTATCAGTTGAAAATCTAAAGCTCTAAGATCGAAATAAAACGCGGACACTTCGGGGTTTTTCAAAGTGCAGTTTTTCTGAATATTTCCCAAGCCTTTTTACAGACAGACGATTATGAACGACAGGAATAGTATCATAATAAAGAAAATTAAAATTTAATTACATCTTAACTAAATGTATGATCATTTAATAGCAGTTTCCAAATATAAATATAATTCAAATTTCAAATTATCTCTCATTTATAATCGTCGAATATTTGGTACCAACATTATGTGACTTCAAACTAAGTTGGTGCTCTAACTATAGTTCACAAACAACTAATATACTAAAACCTTCTGAACACATTGCACAAAAACTGGACCAATAAATACATCAATATATCAAAATTATAATAAAACTGACTAATTTAACTCTGTTACTGCATATTTGGGAAGAAAAAGTTTAAATAGCAATATTTGTTAATCACTTTTATTCGATTGATGTAAAATATATTAAGTAATTATTCCAGCTTTGGTACAATTTGTTTGAGGCAATAAGAACAAACATAAATAAATTTATCAATATTTACATTCATCATAGAATTATTTTGTTATTTCATAGTCCATCAGACAAATTCCTTCACACGATAGTTGACTGTAATAATTGAGATTGTTTTAAAATTTTTTTTAAGAAAATGTTTAAAATTTTGTATGTAGATTGTCAAATCTACATACAAAATTTTATACACTTTCTAAAATATTTTTCACCTTAGTGTGTAATAACACTGTTATGATATTAAAATAATAATTTATCAATAGACTTGTCGCATGTTTAATAATAAAATAAAAAATATAATCATCATCATCATAATGATTGTGGAAATCAATGTTTAATCATCTATCATATATAATTTAACATTTTTGGTTTTCTATGAATATTTGCAATACAATATTATTTAGATTTTGGAATGAATTACAGAAAACTTTAATAAAAAATATTTAAAAGTTATTTTTTATTTTAATATTAAACATATTAGCTCGAAATTCTGATTTGGATCAAATATTTATTAAGAGTACTTGGTCACCCCACTGTGAAAAAAGGTTACAAAACAGTTAAATTACATAAATAAGATAAATAAAGGCTTACTTAGAAGGAATCCTAATAAGCATTCAAATATGTATTATGTTTTTGTTAATATAGATCTTTTTTTATAATATTTTTATACTTCCTTGTTTAATAATGAAGGTAATGTTAACTGAAAAACAAATTTTGTAATTAATAATGAATAATTGCAATGACATTATAACATACGTTGCAATTTTCACTATGCGGCGACAATGTTATAAAATGAAATATTAAAAACAATACGAAGCATTTGCAGGTTAATACTGTCTACAAAACATCCAATTTATAAATTTCATATAACAAGTGTATTTGAACTAAACACTTCACTATTTTACCCTTAATACATCTTAAACTGTATTCGAATGATTGCTAACATTACCAATCAAATAAACGCAGCCATTTACAAAGCTTAAAATATTTATGTCATTTTATTCCCTTATATTATTTACTTACACATCAACAAAACTCAAATATTTATAATAAATATGCAGACAACTAATAAATCATTGTTATTATATAGAAATATTTGCATCCAATTAAATTAAGTGAATTGTGTATACAATGAGTTTTTAAACAATCTTAATATTATTACAGTAATTTCTCAGAATATATTGTCTCGAATTAATTAGATATAAGCAACACTAAACGCTCATATAAACAAAATGTTTTCCCAGCTTTCAAGGATAAAAATACAGAAATGGTGATGCTTACTGAATTTTTTTAGCAATGTAGCTATTAAATCATTTTAATTTAATGCACTTTTAATTTCAAATATGAGTTGTAATATTCATAATATTTTACGCCAACATGTCTTAACAATATCTCAGATATATATTTAGACAGGTAAATAGTAAAATGATGAGATTCCTTATACATAAAAAGGGTCATTGTGAATACATTTACGTTGGTTCAATAAAGTAAATCACTAATATATAGAACATAGCATACTAACACAAAATATGTCACACTGCATTATCATCTACTTAATGTATTTCATATCACTTTGTAGGTGTTTACAAATTATTACTTCCGACGACCTGCTAACCTGTAAACAAACAAAGAACATGTTAAAGCTTTTGTTTAAAAGTTTATTATAAATATAATAAAATAAGAAACCATGGCCATCCTGATTGACAATAGAAAGAGATATTAAATGTTTGATAGCAATACAATATTATCCTTGGTCGTAATGATGATGATGATGATGATTCGACCAGTTCTTTTATACGGTAGCCAACGCTGGCCAGCATTATTATCTTGGTGTAACGCGGGCTGGCCGCATACGCAATACATTCATTCGAGGTAGTCTGGGGGTTCGCGACGCAGCGGATAAGCTCCAAGAGCGTCGTCTGAGATGGTATGGCCACGTTTTGCGCCGGCCTAGGAACTATGTCGGAAGACAATGCCTTGACCTGGCTGACTATAACCTTGAGTGAGACTGCCCGGACGCCCCAGGAAGCGATGGCTGGACGTCGTGATGCAGGATATGAGAGCCAATGGACGGACTAACCACGCAGGATGCTAAAGACCGTGCAAAATGGAGTAGTTTGAGACGGAAAGCAGACCCAGGCAGTAAGCTGGGATACTGCTAAGTAGAAGGAAGGACAATATTGTCCTTGGTTGACTTTTAAAAACACTGTATCGAAGTTACTGAACGAAGGTCACGTAAACAGCATGAGGACTCCCCGGAGTGGATGTATGAAGAGGTCAATGACAATGGACAAGGCGAAAGAGGTATGCGGAGACCGCGGCGTTTGACGCTCCGATCTCTCTGACTACCCCGCTGGGGATAGAGCGTGAAGATGTATGTGTGTGTGCAATATTTTTATAGCATAAAAGTTTCAATATATAAAAATATTCAAGTACTTGGTAAAAGTCGACCAGCATATTTAATTTTAATTAATACTTTTAAAGGTTTACGGCCTTATTCATAAAAAAGTCTTAGAGAACGTTTTAAGTATACTTTAGTTAACACGCTCTTTAGGCTTATAGACGTTCGATAAATGTTTGTATTCATAAACGCTCTATAAGCCTTCTATAACTAAAGTGTCACTAATTTGATTTAAACGTTCACAATGTTGCCACTATACTGAAGTCGGTCGACTTGTTGCCGAAAATACCTGTAAATCCACAGATGATAAGTGACAAACGCATTGACATAGTATGACCACAGATAGTATTACGTACAAAAATATATTGTTGGATCTGGTTTGAAATTTACCGGCTTCATTTACGTCGTTGTTATCACAAAAACACGAATGTTTATTTTATTTTAGTTTATTAACTTACTTAATTTTTAAAAAATTAAGTCAAAAGAAGTAAAACGACAAAGAATTGAAAATTGTTTAGACGTGGACAAGTATTACATAGGTAATATTTCTTTTCTTCTTTATTATCAGAACATAGGTTGTGTGCACCTTTCTTATGTAGAATTTATTATTAATAAACTTGTTAATAACTAAATATAGTTAATAAATATCGAACAAAATGTCAATTATTATATTGTTTTGTTTACGAAACTGAAATTGACACTTTTGATGACAAGCGACTCGACGACGTCATATCAATGCTCATATTAGTATGAGCTATAATCAGCTGTTATATGAATCGGCCATCTTTGGACGTTAAAACACTCTTATAGTACGGTTCTCGGTTCTATAACTTTATGATAGGTTTATAGAACTGATTGGTACTAAAATGCTGTTATGAATAACGTTTTTTGACAACTGTACTATATCGAGTCTTTAAGCGTGCTATAACTTTTTATGAATAAGGCCGTTAGTGTCTATTTAAAAGGTCAATTAAATTATTTGATGTTCAGAAAATGAAGCATGTTCTTCTTATTTTGAATAAAATAGTTTAAATAAAAGAAATCTACCTTCACAGAGGAGATTCAGTCGAGGTTGTCCTGGAATATGAGTCGCACGTATCCGGGCGTGCCCTGCAGCGGCGCCGCGCAGAACGGACAGATCGCGTGGAAGCCGTTCGTGCCGTGCGGGATGTCCACGCTTGCCCAGTATCTATTTGTAATATATATAAACAATTAAACTTATAGTCTTATATAGGATAGGACCTAGGTTCAAATGTAAAGTTATTAATAATAATTTAGTTTTTTTTTTTTTAATTTGCACATGTATAGATTTATAATTTTACTAACACTTAATTAAATTTAACTGTAAAAGTAGTAATAGCACTTTTATTTTCCCACTCTGGTAAGACAAAGAGCAGTGGTATTTGAGTTTCGTCGTTAAATACGCTTTGATAATATAATACTACATTTAACCTCAAACAGAATAATCTACTTAATACTTTTTAAAGGTAAAAGCTTCGAAAATGTATCAACCAGCGGACCCAATCACACAAACATTTATATACAAAAATAAAAAATCAATACATACTTGACAGTTCTCTCTGATGCCATGTGTCCGCAGGGGTTGAAGGCGTACGTGGGCGGGCCGGAGTCCACGTAGAAGGCGGGTTCGATTCCCATACACACGCGGACGACGGGGCCCGCCGTCATGCACATGGGGCAGCGCCGCACGCCCGTCTCGCTGCCCTCCGCACCCCACGAGTGCTCGCCTAGAGCGATAAAAAGGTAGTTGGTAATTATTAATTCGAATTGTATTTAAATTCAAAAAGATAATTGCTCAATTAGAGTATTTTTAAAATAGATTACAATACTCAGTTACTGTGGTCATGAGATAGTGTAGCGTAATACACAAATACAAGTTATTTACTTATATCACGAATTTATAGGTAAAAGCCAATATTTACTTGGTTAAGACGAATAAGTAAGTTCATTCTATAATTCGGGGTATAGAAAAAAAAGTTACGTGAAAGCAAACGACGACAAACTCCTATACTTTCTGTATAAAATAGAGACATTGGGTTTTTGGTATACGGAATTTAATGCCGCACTTTATTTTTGAAAGCCATAAAATATTGTGAAATGGAAGATTTCAAAAAGTACAATTTATAAGAGCAATTATCATTTTATTAGTTTGACAGGTATTGTTCCGAGATGTTATTTCTTCTAAAACACAACCCGTCGCACTGTCGGTGCGACAAGGTAGGAACCTCAAGGTAGAGCTTGCATGTCGTTCTAATATGTAAACTTCAAATGTATAACTTCAAGCATTCAAATAAGTCACCTTGAACATGTCCACAGTTTAAGTAAACATAAGGCTGGTTCAAGTCCTGATGGGCAGAAGACAGCTTTCGCGGGATGACCAGGGTATTGAGACCTACGGGACACTGAGGCCTCCCCGCATTCAGTTCGTCTACTAAAGCTTCTAGATCGCGCTTTGTCTGGAAACATTATATTTAATATTAGTATTTAGTAAGAATCTGTATGTGTATGTGTGTATATGAATGTTTATTTTTATATGGCTTTCCTTAGACCAAAAGGGTTTTGACCGATTTTGATGTTAGGAAAACTTTATACACAAAAAAGAAATCGACAAAACTGTTAAGTAGGGTACATTAAATAGGTTCATAATGTTCAGTAACTTCATTAAACCCTACAGGGACTCAGTAAAATTTAAACAAATAACTTCTTTTATCTTACAAAATTATCGGCTTGCATGTTGTTAGTATAATTATTTCAATTGAGTCATTATGCAATGTAACTTTTTACAAAAATCTGAAATAATTATTGAACTTGTTTTATTTTTCAAATCAATCATTTCTTGCACCAATTCTAATTGAGACATTTTTTTATATACATAAATAATAACAATAATAAGACTGAAACGGGCGACACGTAAGAATAATGTAAATAATATCATATAAGTATATAAGTATTGTTCTGTTCTGTTCTACGGTAATGGCGTTCCGAGCGTGCCAGTTGAGCACAATTCACTTCGCCAATGTCACGTTGTATGGAGAATACACGAAGGAGAACGTACGGTGAAAAAAAAAAATAAAGGCATTTTATAAAAAGACACAACAGACACAGAAGACAAACAAATTGTAATACGCTTTACGAACATGTTATGACGTTTTTAATGGTACTAAACAGTGTTAATTAACTAAAATTATTTAACATATAAACTTAAAGATGTGGATTACATTAAGTGGATGAATGCTAAAAAAAGCCTCTTACGGGAGAGTTCTTTAGTCCTTCAGCACTTCTCCATAATAGTGTTGCTCCACACAAATCAATCATTGTTCCATCTCTTAGTACATTTGTTTCAGCTTGGCATGGCAGACCCTGAAATTTTCAATATGCTAATTATTCACTAGCATGTTAAGATCTATATAATTAAAATATATAATTAATTGCTCTATAATAAGCAATAGCAAAAATATTTTTTACCAATTATTAAACAAAATATTTATTACCGAATTAAAGAATCATTATGTATTTATCGTCGTTTAAACATTTAAATGTACCTTTTGCTGTGCTGATCGGCTTTCCCGCAGAGAGAACACTGCCCCTCCGACTGAAGTTTCACGCCAAGGTCCACAAGTCGCGCTGCCACCGCAGAAGTCACCTCGTGGATGCATTATCAGTACACCGTTTGTCGTAAGCCCATCAATCTCATGGTTATCCGACCACTTTGTTGCTTTTTCCTGCAAACATTAAAATATACATGACAATAAGTAAAATATGCATGACAATAAGTAATAATAAGTGCCACTTGATAACTCAAGCATTAGTGCAAAAAACGAAAACATCAATTAATAAAAAAAATGTGATTAACTAGATTAGTTAATTTTTACTTACACCAAGAAATATATTCCTAGAAGAGTCAAAGCCTGCCGCAAATATGCGGCAATTGTTAACGTCGTTGCGGTCGGCGATGATTCGACAGGCGAACCGCGATATTGTACTTTGTAGTACTTTTGTGTCGCCGCTTTTATCTCCCGCCACTGTGTCCATTACTACGAAGTCTATTGGTGATTCAGATGATCTGCCGATCTGTAAAAATATAAATTAATAATCATGAAATCGATATAAAAATAAAAATAATATTTTCTCGTTAAGCTTGTATTCCTGGGAAATCCTTACCATCCTATGATAATACTGATGGTAAAATGTGGGTCACAATAGCGATGTAAGAGTTTTGATAGATATGAGAATACTGATTGATTATTTCTTTTTTAATTTTCATTTATAGAAAAAATAGTTCAGACAATCTTACAGCTGATAATATAATTAATATACTAATATGACACCAATCGTTATTTAATTATAGTTTCACCTAATTTTATGAGTAATAGTATTAATATTTAATATTATTTCTAATTTAAACTTTGAATCTGCTATGTTTTTATTTTTGTACAACTATCAATTATTAATAAATAACATTATAATTATGTTAAATTGACAAATTGTTAAAGAGGGTATTCCTGTTTTTTCGTAAGAGTATAAAATAACGTGTAACTGTTAAACGGTGCTCACAACTTTGTAAATCTAAAAATATAAAGCATACAAGCTCCGCCTAGTTTCACCATCCGATCATACACGACGACTTCGCCTTCCACTTTTGTAACAATGATTGCAAATAAAAGTTGGAATTCCCATGAATAAACTCATTATAATAGCACAACAGTAACAGAGAAGAGAATTTAGTAGCAAAGTGAGTATAGAGTAGTTCTCTTTGCTAATTTACTCTCCTCTTCAGTTTCATTCAACATAATTGTGCAGAAAATTTATTTAAGTTTATAATAAAAGACGCATCAATATAACTGTGCAGCCTTTCAAAAACTGATTTTTACCAGAGGGTAAATGAAAATAATTGACGTTACAATCGAACTCAGACAGATTTATACTTTCCAACAGAACGTAACGCTAGCGCGATTCAGTTTCAATCAACGCCATCTATGTTTTGTCATGGCAATTTGATATATGAAAAGTTAAGCAAATGTGATATCTTAGCCCTTAGCTAACATCAGTGCTCAAGTCGAAAATTGGTGGTTTTCACATTTTAACGTTATTCTAAAGAGCGAATTATTGCGCATCTATAGGTCACTTAAAAAAATACCTGATTAGCCGTTCTTCCAAAAACAGTAACAGCGCCAAAATCAAGTACCCTCCCAACACCGCTTAAGTCGTCATTCTGCCGTATATTTCTTTAGCATTTACTTTGCGTTCTTTAATTAGTACCTTTTATGTGGATGTTATATTTGAAACATCTTTAAAAATATTTTAGTGCAAGAATATGAGACATTTTATTTAATAATTATTTGATTTGATATTTAATGAAGAATTATTTTTGTGGATTTCGGCATATCGATATTCAATTTTTATTTCATAAAATATTTTCATCTGCGTAGGCTGTATTTACTTACTTATATATTTGATAAACTTGGTGTTTCCAAATTAATTTATTTTAGGTAGTTTTTTATAATTAGACATGATTCCATGTGGTACGAAACTCTGTTTTTAGATCATACCTTTTTAATGATTTTTCAAAATAATTAATTTGTACGACCTACGACCAGTTAAATCAGTCGCAACAGATACACATTTGTTAGAATACAGATTACAGACCAAATGGCATAATTTGGTCTAAACTTGATTTTGATGATTTTTGAGATTTACAGGGCTTGAAAGGTGTTTATTATGAGGTGGCACATTAATATACTAGGTGTATATATTATAACATATTATATATTATAAAGTGTATTACATTATACATTGTATACAATACTGTAACCAATAATAATTTAAAAAAGTATCAATGAACACAGCTCAAGTCTGTCAATTTAATCATATAGAATAAAGCTCAAATTGCCATCTAATTGACATTAGTTTTGTATTGACACGATACAGTAAACACGAAAACTAAATATAATTAGAGATTTATACAAATATTCTGCCATTATATAAAGACTTATTTTATTACTTTGGTGAAAATTAATTCTATCATCATTATTATTTGTTTCTTAACATTATTTAATATTTTAGTTCAAATTTAATATATTTTTACTATAAATTGAATTATAATATGTCTTTTGATAAGAATACATCGTTAATATTAATTATTACTGGAGCAATACCGCCTAAATCTAAAAAAGTATCGTTCAACACAGCTCAAGTCTGTCAATTTCATCGAAATAAAAGAAATAACTAAAATTACTATTGTTAATTCTTTATTACATTCTTACTAAGAAATTTGTTAAGATTTTTTTTTAAAGTTACTTATATTTTGAAATAAATCATTTTTTTGTCTCCTGTAAAAATGACTTGAAAATAACTTGCGAAAAATACTACAAATGTAATACTACAAATGTTTTTTTTTTTTATTAAACTAACCTTCCGCGGCGTTCGCTTGGGTTTTAGGAGTTATTTCAATATAATATATGTTTTTTTATTTAAAAAATGTAAAATATATTATATATAAACGAATATCAATTTGTATGGCATATTGTATGTATTCGGATACAATATATGCATATTATATGTAATATGCACATAAAATCATGAATCAATCATATTATATAATATTAGGACGCGGTAAACGAGGTTTTTTCTATGTAAATCTCAATCCTGCAGGATTTCCAAGATAAAAGGTAGTAATAGTAAAAAGCTAAATTTATACTTATTTTTAAAAAACAAAATATAAAGTTAAATAATAAAATGCAGTACTGATACTAACTTTTAAATTGCTCTCCATTAGGTGATGAGTTTTAATAAAATACGAAATACGTACCCATTAATATTGTTAATGAATGTTTCTGCAAAATTTTAAGTAGACTAGACCAAGGAATCACGTGTGGAACATACACATTTTGTCCTTCCGTGACGTGACGAAACGACTTAAATGTGAAACTTATTATGCAATTTCTTTACAAATATAGATATATATATACAATATAAGATATATACACAATATAAGATAAAAGTACAAATAATGTTTACATGTCACCCTAATATTTGGATGACATAATAAAAATGTAAATATTATTACTAACTACGAATATAATACGAAAAAGATTTTTGCATAATATTATATCCTTTGATTAAGAAGCTACGGACTACTAATATGCGCTTTAGAGCATAATTAGTAGCTCTTAGTTAGCCTATTTTTTGATACTTATGAATGAGAACGGAGTTAAGAGGACATAATGTCGTAAGCATCATAAAGGAATAAAGTTGTAGGCGACAACTAGTAATATATAAAACTGATTGACTGTTAGACAAAGAAATGATGTGACAGTGTAGATTTTATTTATATCGATATTTTCATAAATGAAATATATATGTATCTGATATACAATTATAAAAAATTCATATAAGTACAAAAATCTTGTTATAATTCTCTCTAATATCAACGATACCTTTTTCCGCTTCCACTTGAAAATCATCTTGCAACACGCCCCATATTATACAATATTTTCATAAATAATAAACTATATGTAACAAATAACAACTTACTTTGTTTTGTAACGTTAACATTTAAAAAATAACAGTTATATTTTTTTAGAATTTTGGAGATCTGCCATGTAAACAGTCGTCTCAATATATCCACAAACAAATCACGTGGTCTTATTTTATACAATGTAAAGTGTATGTACGTATATTTATAATCTTAGCTCTTCAATCATCTCAGCTGATACGCGTAACTAAGTGTAAAGGTTACTGCGTCATACGAATGGCTGTTTTAGTTTTTTATTTTATAACTAATATCCGTATCGCTCTAATAACTTTGCAATAATCAAACATCAATTATACATTTCCCACTTGCCAAGGTTTGAAGCGACCGCAAGTCATTAGTCATCAACAAAACACGTTTAGTTACATAGTTATTTCTATTAAAGAATATTGGAAATCAACATTGTTGTTGATTTTCGGGCTTAGTCTTTCTCAGTATCAAACGTATCAGCAAAAATATTTATAATCGTTTGGACAATAAGCGATAAACAAAGTTAGTTCATAGTAAGGTATGTCACTATAATATTTTCCATATTTCCAAATATCTTATTAATATTGAAACTTTTTTAAATAGATTTCAAATGTTATCTACTTAGAAACTTTACATTTAATTTTCTCTATACAAATATAATACAAGTATTATTAATGTAAACTAATGGTATACAAGTATTATTTTACTTCACACAAAACTAGTGTTTCACTGGCGTTTTCGCCCGCTTGAACTACACGAATATGACTTTAATTTCCCCCAATTATGGTGGAATATTGCGAATTATACAAACATACGACTCGAATCATCACTCGCCCGCGTTTTTTGTTTACACAATAGATTTTGTTCAAACGTTATGATTTGTCGAAATATACAAATAACATGTCAGTTGAAAAAAACGAAACATTTTTTAAATATCTATAACACATATAGATCCATATACTAAAATTTTTGTTTAAGTAAACTATTTACTGTATTATGTCAAAAATAAAAATGGCTGTATTGGCTCCATAGGAGATATATACATTTAGCATTACGAACGTCTTTGCATTTTATTTCTGTAATATACTTAAAATCAGTAAAGCAGCTTACAGAATCTAAGCATACATCGACGCTTTGTTTTAGGATATCTAAAAATACTATAACACTAAAGACTGTCATATAGTAATTTTTATTATTTATAGCTTATAATTATCTTTATACAGCATAAATATTATCTTTTTAACACCACTCCATTGTTAGTTTTGAAGTAGCAACCTCGGATGCACCTTCAAGGCACGGCCGTAACGCGTCAGCTACGTTAAAGGCCACAATTTCATTGTTCCTCAAAACTTCAAGTTTGCTTTCAGTTATTGTTTAATATTTTTAAGCGAGATAGATATTTAACACTATAAGAGATACATATTTAAAACCAAGACAGATATTAAACACTATCTATAACTTACACTTAAAATTACATATCCTAATTCATTGAGTGCCTCACTGATATGACGGTGTTAACTGTTAAAGTAACATCTATAAACTTTATTTTATGAAGTTTGAGGAAAGAAGAAATCCTTTCTTCTATTTCGGTTACTTTTCTAAAAATTCTAGCTGCATCACTGCCAATCAAATTCATTCATAATTTAAATAAGATGAAAGCAAATAGAAGATTGGCGTAATAAAAAAAAATATACACAGACAAATTTATCAATGGCTTGTGTTTGATACGTACGTTTAGTTGAACGCTCTTAACTCAGAAACAATAAACTATATTTTTTGTGTATTGGATATATTGGAAGTCATGTCTTTCACAATTCTTAGCTCCTATTGGGCACACGAGCGAAGTTGCAGGTAATATATTTCAAAGCATTAATAGTAGAAAGTCATCGAATGTACTAAAAAAACCATTTAAATTTGTAAAGTAAAACCTTAGTATACAAATATAAAATATGTATAAACATAATAGCACGTGCATGATATTATGAAAATAGATCTACAAAGCGAATTCCTTGATAAGCAGCCAAATTTATTAAGACGTTCTCCTACAACACTTCTTGTAAATGCTGTAAATAAATGTTAAAGTTGGTCTTTAAAACTATATACTAAGTATAAGCTACATATACATTATTTTTATTTCATTATATATATAATAATAAATGTAGAAAAAAATAATAGATCTAAAACCTTTGAGTGGAAATCTTGCAAATTATAAATATACACACGATAAATGATTATATTTAATTTGTTTTAAATAAAAAATAAATAATAATAATAACAGTTTGAACTAGAGAACATTATTTCTTCTAGCAATTAAAAATTATATTAGCTTCACCTTTGCATTGACATTGCTGCTTGAGCAATCAAACCAAAGCGAGGAAACGATGTAGGTAACTATTAACCGTTTAGTTAAAATATTTTATAATATATTAATATATTCCAATGAACTGACACTGACACTGTTATTTTTAATATATGAATATACAATTATATAGTGGATGCCGCATAGTATACCTTAAAAAGCTATTTATTTAAGACAAAAAACAATACAAATATACGTTTGTGACAGTACACAATGTGTAGGGAATAAATAGTTTCTATTATAAGAATGCAGATTAGCGTGACCCAGGCCGCATTGCCGTTGTTGGGTAACGGCGCCGCGACGCTTGCGTCACAGCGTCCCATGCCATCGTTTAAGATAAACATTACAGAAGATTATATGCGCTTGGTATTTTGTGGCGTCAAGTAAAACGACGCCACAAAATACCAAGCGCATATAATCTTCTGTAATGTTTATCTTAACCGCTAAATTAATAGTATATAATAGATAAAAACTATATTAGGAAATATTAGGTATATACACATACAATCACATACATAGACGCGAATGTAAATTCCCATAAATGTCTTCGATGTTCAATGTGACGGGATTACCAATTCCACCACTCACACATGTTACAGATCTCATGTTTTATTAAAAACGGGGAAACGGAACGATAACTAATCTTTAAGCATAAAAATCATACTTGTTTTTATTGTAAAATTTATAGAAAGCGGAGAATGGTCTGGCAGCGGATAGTGTCTTGTTTGTAACACTGCGCTTGCTCGAATCCAAATTCAAAAAAAAATGTAATAATAAGAATATATGATTAATTTTTAAATGTCAAAAATTTACCAATAAACTAAAATTATCCAGACCTGAGAAGAATCGGCGCTAGAAACTCAGCGGGATTTTCATTATTTAAAATAAATCCCCATGCCATACTAAAATAAACAATAATATTTTAATAACTAAAACTTACGATACTAAAGAGTTATATTAAATAATATTTTATCAAGTTAGAGGTGTCTCTTCTTAGACAGATATTCATGTGTTTTTATGATGTGAATCTATGATCTTTACAATAATAAAATCGACTTTGTGTTGTACATGTAAATTTGAATATTGATGAAATTTCAGTCTGAAAAAGGTCCTTAAATTATTTCACAACTACAGAACAACAATCTTTAATAACTTTCTATATATAATATAACGTGTAACATTAAAACATTTGTTTAAGAACAAAATAAATAATTTGAGTTCAATTGAATACTAAATTTATTTATTTTAAATTTAATTTATATAAAAATTATATTTCACGAAAAAGCTCTTGATATTTTTGGTATTTTTTTGTCAAACGTATGTTGCTTGTATAAAACTTCGAATAACAATTTCGACGTCAATAAACTCATTAGAATGTACAATTTGAACATAACATTTTGATTTGAATCTTGGCATCGGAGGCCCGGAGAATTGTCCAATCAGATCTGTAGGCGTAGAGTAGGCGACGTGATAGTTTAAATCGGAGATACTCCAAATTACGCATTGACGAAGAATAATTGTATCTATACTTAATGTTAAGTAGATATAAAAATTACTTTTTTCTTTCTTATATATAATAAATTTAAAACATTTATAACTTATCTATCAGTATAAATAAAATCAACAAACATCCATTTTTATACTTGTATCAAAATTTTGTATTCGTTTAGCGCAATTATGAGTTTGTCTAAGGCTAAGCAATAGATATGATATGTAGGTCAAACGCAATGTAATAAAGACATCCAAGCCGACAAGGTATCCAAGGTGTCATAACATAAAAAGATTGCGCTTCCAAGCGCGTGAACTGACAACATAGTGACGATCCGCTTCCGTACCCAACGCAATTCTATTTCCAATAAAAACTCTCTAGGAAATTGAAGAGGCTAACGAAAACATCGTGAAATCTGCTTCAATAATGTTTTTTTTAATAAAATCGTGTCTATTTACGAAATAATTCTTATATAGAATTTAATAATAAAGTTAATTAAAATGAACATCTCATCCATGAAGACCACACAAGTGGTAAAATAAATATATAACATGCAAAGTTTTCGTGTAAAGACACATTTAAAGTTAATTACTAGGTACACTAAAAATGAAGCATAATGCAATGAATTAAGAATTAATTTTCGCTGTCAGATGCTAAACGTACCACGTGTGGTGCTATGTACTTTGGTGTTCATCCCACACAATTGCAAAATTGAACATCCTTTGTACCCACATTTATAGTGGATTGTTTCGTAAGCCTCGTCTGAAGCAGGGACTACAATAGTTACGTTAGTTTGTACGAGAGGAGTGTTACGAATTGCGATAAATTGATGCGTAATGCGTAATTATAATATAATAACACAATTTTATACGTAGGTATATACACTTTATACAAATTTATTAGTTAAGCTTAAAAATTCAAGCTTAAATAATATTAAACTACAATTATATATAAAAATAAGACAAAACAATTATCTAGGAAACTATCAATATTTAAATGTCTATATAAGTAACCAAAAACAAAAGATATATAGAAAAAAGTGTACAAAAGAGATATAAAATAATCTCTTTTTTTTTTAGCTTCACGCTTTATCCCGCACATGGCAGGCTAGGCAAAGGGAACTGCAGGAACTATACGAACCTAGTGTTAAGACACTCCGTTACTTACTCTCTGCTTACTCCGTCTCCGCTTTTCGCCGTTTTCGAGGCATTGTGTGTCGAGTGGCGGAACTCAACGCCGCGTTTTGCCTCAGTTGCCAGAGTGAAGAAAATGGAAAAAGAAAAATCCATCTTCCCCGACTGGGGATCGAACCCAGAAACCGTCGCGTACAGGCAGACGTTGCGCCTCTGCGCCACGACGGTCCTCAATAATCTCTTTCATATTGTTATTTTCGTTCTGGGACGTATCAAGAGTTTTAACCCCTAATGAGTCGGGAATAAAACGAGATGGGTTGAAATGGCTCGGGCAGCAATAGAAAGGTTGTTCACGAATAATTAAATCAGCACGTGAGTAGGGAACTGTGTATGATGGATATATATAGCCTTAAAATTTTTAATATCAAAATATGAAAAAACAAAATAGCATAAATGGAATAGCATACAAATTATAAATTACCTAAATATTTTTCTGAAACTATATAATTATGTCAAGACTTTTGGAGGTTTAAGTGTAATTTGATTATGTCGGAATTTGGTCTTTATAATTTACAATTTTTACCTTAAAAGCAGTTACCATCAATGCGATGAATAGCCGATTGTTTATCACAGAATGCACATGTATTCGTGCATTGCCTTGGAGGACTATCCCAATTCTCGTGGCCATTGTCCACATAACAAAAGACAAAGATGGCGGCAGATAGAAGATACGCCGCGGTACGAAACTTTCCCTATTTCGAACGTAATTGAAATGGTCTTGGTGTGCCATCCATTAATTTCATCTCAGTATAGAACCTGAGTTTACAAGTAAATAAATAAATACCTTCACAAGCGGTTTTCACCGAAAATCTGTATTATATATATTTCCACATTTTTTTTTGTATCTAAAATAGTGACAGATGGAGTGAGGATGACCCCTTTTGTGTGCCCGAAAGGCATCAAATTCCATTGTTTACAAATTTCACATTCTGTTTCAAATTCGGATCTTTAGACAGCTTTAGCCCTCGGGAAATAAAAATATAGTTATCGAAACATATCCCTCAACTTATTTGCATTTTTTTAAAACCAACAGTAAAACACAACAGCTGGATATAATATGTAATACAAATTTAAATTTATTTCAGGTCTTAATGTTAAAAAAATAAAAAACAAATATAATAGTACGAAAACTAGTGTTATAATGTTAAATAAACCATTCTTAAAAAATATAATATAATAATTAAATAATAATAAATGATAAATTTTACCAAAACTACGATACAAGTATTTTATTTTATAATTACATATATATATATATATATATATATATATATATATATATATATATATATATATATATATATATATATATATATATATATATATATATATATATATATATATATATATATATATATATATATATATATATATATATATATATATATATATATATATATATATATATATATATATATATATATATATATATATATATATATATATATATATATATATATATATATATATATATATATATATATATATATATATATATGGGTAGTTCTACAAATTGAGGAATTTTCTGCGTCTCGGCCAAAATATAAATAAAATATTGTTTTAAACTACTTTATTTGCATGGCATACCATAATTTAGAACTGTTTTCAGCTGGCCACTAAAAATAAGAAATATTTACAATTATTTTCTGAGAGAAATTACTATTTAAAGTGCAAGATTCTCAGGATACTGGTGTGTCCCTCGAACAGTCTCTGGTCCAAAATGTGTCGTGATTCATTTATTTTTATATTAAGGTCATAATTGAAACCCAAATTGGTATGTTTACAATTTTATCTCTCTAGGTAGAAGAAAATAGTAAAAAAAAATACGAAACAGATTTACAAATCTTGTTTACATTTTGTCCCCACCGTTTCATATCAGGATCCTGTTCAACGTGAAATAAGCAAATATTCGATAGTTTATTTATCGTACGCTGTTACCGTTCCATCGAGAGAATAGTACCTACAAAAGAGACAAAGAATATCATGTATCTGTTCGCATCTAGCGCATTGTTTAATCAATCGACGTCAGTCGGCCAGAGTGGTAGCGTCGTAATCAGTGTAGCTCACAGTATCCTGGTAAGTCATCTTTTTATGAAATGTATAAATATTTTGTGTAATTATAACATTATGGTGCGTAAGTTCGTAGGGCGAAGGCTTAATAATGCTTAATTTTTGATAAATGATAGAAAAAATGTGTTTCTTTTTTATTTAAATCAAATATTTTCAGGAACCTGGTCACAGGATCCTGGTCAATTGAGATCCAGTATACTGAGAAATATCCAGAAGACCCTGAGAAGTTCAAATTAAAATATTGATTTAATGCATGATAATTTACAAATACAATATAAATCCAGAAATAAATAATTTAACTATTGTTTAAACCTTCAATTTTCAACTGATATCATCATTATCATAATCAGTGCCAAATTATTTAGATTAACTTACTGTCAATATATTTATGGTTAAAGTACAACACAGGTTATATTGCGTAATTTTTTGGCATTTTGAGCTTAAAATATTATATTTTGTTGCACAGATAAAATGGCGAAACCAAAGAAAAATCTAACGAAAGAAGAAATATTAGAAAAAAAAAGAATAGCTGAAAAATTAAGATATGAAAAAATTAAAAACGATCCTCAGAGATTAGCGGCTGAAAAAGAAAAAAGAAAGCTAAAGTACAAAAAATTAAGAGAATGTGGCAAAAAGAAACTGGTATCTGAAATGTCAGCTCGTGAAAAAAGGCAAACTCGCAAGAACTGGAGGGAATACTCAGACAAATCTTACAAAAAGAAAAAGTTAAAGACTAATATGACAAACCAATTCATTAGAGAAAATACGCCATCTAGTTTGACCGATGAACCTGTGAGTCCTGGGTTTCGTAATCATGCACAAGCTCAGCAAGAAATTCAAAACATTAATGTTTCCCAACCACCAACGCCAAATCTTAGATTACAATCAGCACGTAAACGATCTCAGCTACAGCGTTTCAATAGAAACCAGGAGTTAAAACGAAAAAATGTGTTGATTGTGAGCCTGAAACAAAAGCTGAACAAATATAAAAAAAGATGCCACAGATTGAAAAAACAAAAGAAAAAACTTGAATTAACTCCTAATACCGCAATGACTAAACTCGCCGAAGATCCAACGACGCGGCCCGATGTGGTAAAAAAAGCTTTATTCGGCGATGCATTGGAAAAGCAAATATCAGATAATATGACTAATCTAAAGACTCGTCAAGAGAAGGAAGTGGCAAATAAATTACTTTTAGGTGACGAAAATGTCGACGACGTATACGAAAGCGAGGTTCCAGAGCAAATTAAGTGTACAAGTCCAGATAAAACCAACACAGTCACAAAATACACAACCGATCAGTCTGATAACATAAGTGTTGCAAGCGATCTTACATTAAATTTGGAAAACCCAGAAGTTTTAGCTACTATACCTGATTTGCAAATTGACCCAACTACTCTTTTCCCAGACCTATCGCAAGGCACATTAATACAAAAAAAGACGGCAAAAAATAAGAAGTACGAGTTTAGTGATTGCGAGTGCCTTATTTGTGGTGCTCTCTACAGTGAAGATACGACAGGAAATGACTGGGTCCAGTGTCTGGTATGTCATACTTGGGCACAAGAAGGATGTATTAAAGGTGAATCTACGTTATTTAAATGCTCCGACTGTTTAGCTGACTGTGATTACAAAAAATAACTTTCACAGAATTATTGAAACGATTCTGCCAAATTTATTATTACTGTTACTTACTAGATTTAAGCATAATTTGAAGACTGAAGTGTCGGATCTCAGACTTCGTACATTTATGTTGTTGATTTATCTTTAAAAGAGACTACATGCTGTGATTAAAAAAAATGTTAATAATTATAATGTTAAATGATTATTTGATGACTAAGTTCCTGTTTAAGACTGTTTAGGTGTAAGTATCTAAACCAAGATTAAAGTTAAATATCATTAGCTACTTAAAAATTAAAATTAAGAAGCAAATTTGATAAATAAATGTTGATTTCAATTTATTTTTGTGGTTTTCCTCAGTTTCCTGGTGACATACTCAGTATCCTGTGCTTTGATTTCCTAAAAACGGCCAAAAATCAAAAACTATCAAATATTTTGATTGTTCCTCTTAGGATATATTAAAGGACGTTGTTATTTTGCTATTAAACTGAATTTCACTACTAAAATGTATTAAAAATATCAGGCCGAAATCTGATTCAGTTTCGTCCTTCCTTTGAAGAACTACCCATATATATATATATATATATATATATATATATATATATATATATATATATATATATATATATATATATATATATATATATAATTACATATATATATGTTACATGTAATTGCAATAAATTACTTGTTTAAAGTGAATATACAGTAATCATAATTCATTGACGACAAAGAGAAGCATTCAGTACTAAATTGAGTTAAGTCACAAAGGGGTCAAACGCATCGGGTAACGGTCGAGATATAATAGCTTTTGTACTAAAAATATATGGCAAAGCTATGCACTTAGAAATATAATATACTTTATTTTATAAATTATGGTCATAGTAACTTAAAAAATCTTTATTGTTACCAAATATTAAATTTAGTTGAGTTAACTGAAAATAGAAGTTTAGAAGCTGCTGATAATTATTTCATTTAAAAAATTATATATAATAGTATTTCAATTATTAAAAACACTATTAATGAGACAATTTGTCTAGACATGAAATAACAGTGCTATAAAATATCACCCTTGCAGCCCTTGGGTCCGATGAACCGTCTCGCCACTGCCCCTCCCCTTTATCTCGTATAGAAATTACTGCACGCAATCCGAATACCATGTCTGAATTGAAATCATTAAATGTCATGATGTGTGAAAATATTCGCTACGGTCATCCACGTACGTTCTAGTGCAAGTTTTGAAAGCTAAGACATATTTTAAATTTTTTTTTGTTTGGTTTTTTGGCTATTATAGTTCAAAGACAGTCTCAAAAGTTGTATCAATTGTATTATAAAGAACATACCATATGATTGCTTGTACTTATTGCTTTGGTTTCCAACTTCACGCTTTTAACTTCAATCATAAAATTGGTGTACTTTTGGTTTTTCTTTAATAAAATAATGTTCACGTTCATTTAAGTATAGTATAGGATAGTTTTGGATTTTACATATTATTGTATATACTAGCGTTTATTTACAAGAATATATATCTATTTGAGCTTAGGTATAGTAAGAATATTCATTTAGCGAATATACACGATCACTGATATAAAAGTAAATAAGACCACATTTAATGATTTCTATATTATTTCAAAAATCTTATACTCGACTATACTACTATTGTATAAGGTATTTTACTTCTCATTACATATAAATATAGCAAAATTTGAAAAAAATATTTGCAATTTTCTCCCTTTCACTGTGCTTATGGAATAAACTCATCACTCTTGGACTAATTAGGTCACCATATACTGCTTGATAAAACTTTAATAAAAGAAACATTAATTAAGAGCGTCTATAATAAACAGTAGAAAGATCCTTTGTTCTTTTAAGCAGCAAGTCTGAGTACCACTTAATATACGCACAATATAGTATATACCTAGAATAAAACATATGGTTAATAATAATTATCATTTTATAGAATAGAGTTTATCCAATCATTATGTTATAATGAAAGGTACTTGAAAAGTATTAATCAATTTATGAATTATACCATACTTTAAAATTCTTATTTTCATATTAGACTAACATTGCAAAACGTTTCAGAAATATTATTTAAAGTATATAATAAATGTATAAACTACATATGATTGACAGCTAGCAATCTTAATAAACCGAGCGTCGACCTCGATACCGCTGCAACTAATCGCAGAGCAGTTTAACCTAACCGCATCGTAACCGTAACTTATATTCGCGACATTGACACAATATTGGCTTTCACATTTTAGTTGGGAAAAATCGTAAACTACTTTCACCAGTAAATTTTGCTAGCTGGACGCCTGCCAGTGCCGCACTCTGAGCTTTATTAAATCGAGATCTTCTAGCGCGTTGACATATCTAACGTTATCGAAAATGAAAGCTTTTAAATAATAGAATATAGAGAAAAATACTACTGTAACTAACTTACAAGTAATGTTTTATAAGCCCAATATTGGATATATATGTGTTTTAATATGGCAATAATTAAGTTTTTAAAAAAGACTATCACGCCACGACTAAACACAAAAGCTTTGTACCACATTCGAAAAGTTGAAAACGGAAAGAACTTCTTCTTAGCTAATCTAACTGAGGAAAATACGCGAAAATGTAACACAATACTTTCAATTAGATTTATAAAATATACGTTCATATGAATCACAAATCAAAACCTATTGTATAACTTTATCGATAATAATAAATTCGCCTGTCATAAAAATATTATGTGGAAATTGTGATTGGTGTTTGTGCGTTTTTTATTGATCGTTAACGTTTTTAACGCTTTTTACTGAGATAGTATGCACGTTTTTACGAATGATTGTAAGTCTTTGGTGTATGTCCAATAATTTTGTATGATTAAGGCTACGAATGCTAACAAGAATGTGTTTAAATTTCTGATAACAGTTAATTATTGTTTAAATAAATTTACACAAAAAGCGCAAAGTCTAGTAGAATCGAACAAGCTTCAATAAAAAATCATAATCCAACAGTTCTCCATTATAGTAGAGTCGGGTGGTATCGATTGTAGAGTTGTTGCGCGACGGTCGGCACGGCGACGTCCTTGGACAGGCCGTCTCGTCTCTCCCTTTGACGTCACGTCCCCACCCCAGCTGACACGCTGAACAGAGTGGTGACGACACGACTTACCTCTGCGACCGCTAATGCATAACATTAGCGCGTTTGCGAGGATCGACATTTATTTAATATAATATATACTGTCAGTTTATTGAGACTTAGGAATTCCTAATGTTGTAACGAAATAACAATGTTAACATATTGACGATATTGATTTATTATACTATTTATTTCAACTCAGAACAAATATGTGTTATATGGTATAGGTTTGTTTCTCGGTATAGTTTTTTTATTATAATAAAGCGTATCGCGCATATGGAAAAATATAAATTCGTGATAAGAACTATTTACGACGCAGCAGTTTTATATAAATTACTTGTCCAAGTATTCGGGGTCACTAGGTTGCGATTAAAATATTGTACCATTTAACAAACACGGAGGCGGGGCCGAATCATTCATACTACTAACCAAACGTCATACAACATCGTAGGAATCGTGCTCTCAATATGGAACATTTAGCATATATATCAGACAAACGAAATTATCTCCGCAAGAAAAAGAAAGTACCATTACCATTTGCTATACAAACAAGTATTTTTGTTTTTTGTCTTAATTTTTAATCGGTAAGATTTTATCATAGGACAATGACAGATAGTTTCTGATTCTGATAAGCAAGAAGATAATGGTTTCTCTGCAAACAAAGAACGCGTCTATTATGATTATATTCTACACTGATTGTAACAAAACTCTGGAAAAAATGAGTGTTAAGTTCCATTGTGGTTAGTGGACGTGTTTACGGCAACAATGAAATGGCGTCGAATGTACAGGATGCGGAGCGGTGCGACGACCGCAACGCGACAAGTTTTACTATCCCTTAGGAACTGTCGGCAATTTAAAATACTTGGTACTTCACAAATAGAAATAAAATCATGAAAGAATATATAATCTGCTATGCAGAATGTACATATATATACATATATATCTTTTTTCTCATTGAGATGTTCCGATAGGGTCGTTGTCACACGACGCGTCGGCTCAAGGGACCAACGCATTGTTCTCGCTCCAGGGGGCACTAACCCACATGTACCGATTAGATATGAAGGCCGGAATACAACAAATAAACACCACGCGTGAAATGTAAACAAAAAGTTTACAAAACTCAGATAAAAATCACTAGACGTGTCGGTTGACTGTCGTTATTAGCGTATGACGCCATCGTGGTTCAGTTTAAGCTTTGTATTCCAACTTGGGGTATATATTTTATTATATTGGACTTATTATTAAGCTGTCTCTGCATATACACCTATGCCACACTACTTATATTCACATACATACATAATATAGCCGCTTAGCTATTATTGAATGATGAATACGTAGGTCTGAATTGCAGTGTGCGGCATCCCTCCAGACTTTAGCGGGGAGCATTGTTTGTGATCTCACGGCATATTGTTTAAGCGTGCCGTAGACAAACATGAGGCGTATGTTTAAAGATAAGCTAGAAATGAAGGGACATATGCTTTAAAGAAAGACTGTTTCGAAATATGTTTAATGTCACCCCTTATCATGACAGTTTACTTAAATTATGTTTCACAAGTTACAGCCACACAATGTTTCGACACTGCTTTATCAACAGTTTTATCTTTCACCTATATATAAAGTTTTGTTAGCATATATTTATGTATTGCACAAACTATTGTTTGTATTTCTCTTGCTAAATTCAGTTCATAAATATTTTTCGCTCATGAATAATATTAATAATCTAACGAAATTCCAATTTATACTTGATACTTGATTTTTTTTTTGTTTTTTTTTTTTGTGGTTAAACGCCTCGAACTGAAAATCTACTAATTCTACATAAAATTCCCGATAAACACTATATACTAGGTACACTTTACCCATTGTTAGGTTATGTGAATTGATCATGATTACACTGGTAACTCAGAATGTGTCATACACAATTCGCAACTCTCAGGTTGTGGCATTATTACTTCTATTTAACCACACGAACTAAACAGGAAACCAAAGCGCGTATATACAGAGAAGGATAACATTAAACAGAATCAACTGACTCGAAGTTATTATTGCGATTATTCATCCCGAGCAGAAATAAAAATTCAACATATAGCATAAATTATATATAAGTGCTTACCTGAAACATGTCTGTGTCTGGGTCCTCTGTGTACTCGACGATAACCGCTTGACTGCGGCTAAGTGTGTACGAGATTGAGTGTTGGCTGGCATCGAGGATAGCTTTACTACTATGCGGCGTCTTCACCACGTAGTGTTTTGATCGACGCACGCCGTTTGCTTGTGGACGTCGGTAAAGTACAAATTTACTACGACGACGTCCACGTTCTCCAGCTGGGAGAAATCCATTGTAACTGCAAGTAAATAAACTACGAATAAAATTTCATTTTATATTACATAAATTAGAACACTAACATTATTTAATATACATTTATGTGTGCTACAACCTATGAATATTATTAAAACTTAAACATTTACAATTCATGATTACTTAAGAAAATCAAAATAATTCACAATAACAAAGTGCAGCTTTCAACATCTAATGTATTCACAATGTATAAAACTGTAGAATGTTTGAATTCGATTCAATTTGCTTGGGTTGTTAAAATAAAATATAAGAAATTTAAAAATTATCAAAAACAGTTGATGGCTGTTAATGTAATGCCTAACAAAAATATTTACATATACACATCCATAACAACACGTGTGTGCTACTACCCCAATACACTATATCTAATGCCTATTATCCTTGCATTTATTGAAATGATCTACAGTCCCCACAAAATAGGGTTTACTTAGTTTGATCCTATCAGAATTTAACGCAGCGGTAACCTTTTGTCTTCGAAATAGTATGTAATTTAATTAATTACTTAAATCATCGTAAATATCTAATGCATTAGACAGTTACGTGGGTTGAGGAAACACTCCTACTTACTTTATATAATTATTTTTTAAATAATGGACACCTTCTGCAATAGTTACTTATTTAATTAAAATATATATTAAAAAAGACAATTATAAAAATCGTAATGAGAACCGCCCGCAAAATTAACTCTCTTATGTCATTTCAATACCAAAATTAATTTAGTTTTTGATATTTGTGATACGAGCCATACCACTACCGGAAGTCCACAGCGAAGACAAAGACGTGCACGAGTGATGTCATGCATCGCCGTTTGTATTTAACTGTCATAACAAGTAGCAACGTGAGATCCTAACGGTATTTACACTATTTTATATTTTACGTCCAAGTAAAACATTACTGTAGCGGCAAGAAATAGTACAATGTCGATTTATACGCGTCGCATGGGAAGCCGAGCAAGTGCAGCCTTTGTGTTATTGTATAACTCGCCGTAACTCGGTTGACATAACATGCATATAGAGTTGTCTTTGGTATTCCGCTAATGAAACAAAAAAATAAAAGTTCGTGTGAATTTTTAAATGAATATAATGTCTGCGTCTGTGTATTTTTTATTTACTGTGATTTTCTCGAACGGGTAATTAAAATTCATTTAATACAAACGACGCATTTTTATATTTTTATTAATATATAATGCAACGTCAGCAGTATTAAATAATCTTTTATATACATAATTTAACGTAAATTAAATGAGACCGTTTCCTTCTATACGTGACTTGATTAAATATCTATTATATATATGTGTAGTATATTGTATTTCCTTTTAAGTGCTTCACAAACTTACCAATTTACTGCCAACTAGAAAGTTAAGTAAAAATATGAATGGAAATGGAAGAAAAATAATTAGGTGAGTAGGTCCTACAAATTCATATATTTTTAAGTAATTGAACTTCATTTATTCATTACCTTTCCTACGTTAACGTAGACGTAACGTAATTTTCATAAATGATTAACAATTAACTATTTTTTTTTAATTTTTCCTCCAACGTTTATCTATTATAAAGTGTCAATTGAGTTTTAATATTATGCGTTTGTTAACTAATATTTACTAACTTTCTAAGTTAGTAAATATTAGTTAACTGATATACCTATTGTATTTCGACTGCTTATCTAGCATTTTTAAATAACAATAGACTTGTATTCGAATTAATTGTACTAGTTATAAATATTATTGTTATTAAATTTCAGGTATTAACTATAGCGTCACGTTTTATATTGTTAGTAGCCGGCGTGGCACGAGGAGTCGGAGCCAAGCTTTACGTTCCCAATGTGATGGATGTACATCCTTCACCTCCTCGAACATGTTTCATACATACGTTGCTTTCATTATTATTACGGCCATCTTAGTCTAGTATTACAAACTGATACTGGAATAAGATGGTCGTTCGTGTCATTCCCTCGAAGGCCAACTATGATTTCAACCTATTCGTTCATTACTCTATCTCTCAATTTGTATAACCATAACCTGAGCACATTCTTCCTTGTTATCTTTGTGAGATGCTTACAAGTACCTACCATTCTGTGTAATCCTTTACACTATAAAACACACGTTTCGCTGCCGTATAACATTGTCGGTACGAGTACTGTTTTGTATATGACCTATATAATTTGATTTATCAAACCATATACAGGCTTATGCTTTCATCGAATACGACGAAGTGAACTAAGTTTGTAGGTATATGACTAAATGTGCAGCTATGCTGACGTTACGCCGTCTCAATAATACAGCTAAGGCACCGTTAATTCTGTTACTTGCAGCAATACGCTTTTTTGCATATTCTCTACTTATCAGTTTTCCCCGGTATTCCATTTCACTCTAGTATTGTTACATTTACAAAACTTTTGTCCTGTTGTCCGTCTTTCCTTTAAACATCAAAACCTCTATCAAAATCTTACTAGCTAGCTTACTTAATATTTCAAAATTAATAATAGACATAGAAATAGCATACTTTAATAAAACAGCCATAGGCCGGTCAGTATCGTCCATTACGGAAAATCAATTTCACGCTTTTACCACAATGTTTCCGTCACGGAGGTATTGCTTTTCAGTTATTTAGTAAGGATGGCTTGTGGTTTATCGGAAAATAGTACAATAAGCCAGATTAAACAGTATTCTGATGGCTTCAGAGAAACGATTGGTATTTCGTATAGAGAAAAGTAAATATATATATGTAAAAACTCAAATACACAAAATGATTGGACCTTTAAAATATTTTCTGCAATGGTTAAAGTGGTATCAATAAATTAAGGGTTTGCGTCATGTTTTCATAAATATATAACTAAAGTAACTCGTTAAAGTATAGTTTAAAGTAAATAAAGTGCAATATAACAAAGGAAGCCAGGAAAATAATAATTAATAGACAAATATCAAAGAAACGATTACGATCTCCAACAAAGAGCACGTTGAATGACCCTCCATTTGAAGGACAAGGCAAGTAATATATGTACGAACGGATAGAAACTGTTGCACAGCGACAAGATAGGCGACTCTACTGGAAAACTTTGTATTGCAAGTCATCAATAAATTCATTTTCCTATTAACTATAAGCTATATATAATAAATAAATTTGAAACTGTAAAATTGTCTACATGTGTAATTCACGCACAACCTTTGGAGATATTTTGATCACGCAAGGCAAATTTTTGTAAATTACAACAATTTCTTTTAAAGATCTGCATATCTTATGTAAATATCTACCTCGACTCATTTCGGCTATGCTATAAAAGACATAGCGCCTAAGGAAAAGTCGTTCATCATGATGAGCGGAATATTGAGGTCTGATGTGAAATTCTAGCACGTAAACATAATCGTAAGAAATTAATATAACACATAAAATTAAATATTGTGCAACTTTCTGATGGTGTGATTATAAGAGAATTGGGAGTCTAGAACGCCCTGCATTAAATGTGTGTGTTAATTAAAGCGCGCAGCGTGGGACAGCCTCCTACCAGGTGGACGGACGACTTGGTCCGGGTTGCAGGCAGCCACTGGATGCGAATAGCAATAGACAGGGCGCACTGGAGGTGCCTGGGGAAGGCCTATGTTCAGCAGTGTACGTCCTACGGCTGATATGATGACGATAACTACGGAGCCTGGTTTTTACGGCTATTCACTGCTATATCATTATTAAAAACATAATTGTAGGGAAATTTATGTTGCATTACGAAAATATATTATTGCAAGCATCACTGGTTTTTTTAGAATTTCATACTATATATATATATATATATATATATATATATATATATATATATATATATATATATATATATATATATATATACACATACATACATACATACATATATATATATATATATATATATATATATATATATATATATATATATATATATATATATATATATATATATATATATATATATATATATATATATATATATATATATATATATATATATATATATATATATTAGAAAGTAGTATAGAATGACACAAATTAATAAAAAGGAGAACCTTTTAATTAGAAGGAAATAGTTTAGTAAATATAATTGTTATACGGTACGGTGCTCACGTTACATTTTATTAATACAAAATTTCTTCTTATATAATGTAATTATTATCGAGTAAAAAAATAATATATTTGCTTTGCAATATACGTTGTACGTTCTAACTGTTATTTACATAATCATAGTGTTTTAAGTTATCTACCATGTAAACAATATATTTTTAAAAATAGTCAAAAACCCCTACTATTTATATAATGGAGATTGAGATATTTTTAGGACATGGTTTAAAAAAAACAGTTATTCTTCCAACTAATGTAAAGATTTTAACTGCTATGCCAAAGCATGTTAGAAGTAACAAATTTATTACTCACGACAACTATCTTATAATTATTCAGATCAAACATTCACTTGTATTAAAATAATCAAGCATCTAATCAATAGTTAATATATTAAGTTCAATTACGTAGTTTTAATTCAACGCTTCATATAAAAAATATTTATTTATAGTTATTTACTTTAAAATTTAAATATAACCTTTGAATAAATCTATTTAAATGCCAATTAATTCTATTTTTATCTATAGAGCTATATGTACCTTAACAATGTATGATTTACATATAATATTACATAAAATATGATTAAATTAATAACTTTGGCAAACTATGCATAAGCAATTGTGACATTGACACTGATTCGAACAATAGTACACTAATCTACAGGAAAGAAATATTTTTTCAAGGAAGGAATTGTGTATATTTTTTTCCACGCGGTCAATAAAACCGAGATCGTTGTGCATGTGATTTTAAAATAAAACGAGGCTATGACGGACGGACGTACGGTGAACCGTAAACAATTCTCCGATCTCGTCCTTCCTTAACTGCTTTCTCACCATATTCGTATTACACGTGACGTTTAATACAAACAAAACTCAGAACTTGGATGCATACTAAGAGGTTACTGCGCAAGCGCTTGCAACCTTGACCTCGAACGCTGACATTAGTTTTAGACACATTACTGTATAATGGAAAATATTAAGTACTCCACGAATTGTTGAGGTTATGTGAATTTTTTAATACATACAATACAATACATACTTTAAGCTCCTTCAGAATAAATCACAATAATCAATTAGATATGATAGATAATATTTTTTGAAAAATATTTTATTTATACAACGTGTATTTAATGTGTAAGTGCAAGAAAATGTGCTTACCCGAGAATAACGAGTTCGCCATATTTTACAAGAGGTTTTGGCTTCTGTTCAGAGCCACTCTCACCGGCCTCTTCTAGTATTGGTGAATCCGCACTGTCCGCAGCACTGAAACAAGAACACAAAGATGCTAAGAATTTAAACAATATTCAGACAAAATATGCATATGTGTGTGTATATAAATATGTGTGTTTATAACAAAAATAAATTCAACATTTTACATTTAAATGCTTTATCTATTTACCAAAACAACGTTTAAAATATCTTTAACTCCTGTAGAATATAAGTATGCAATTAGAACAATGATCAATAAATATAATTAACTGTCTTTAATTATAATATGAAGCAAAACATTGTTTATGGAAAACTATTGTTTAGTTAACGCAATTCAACGTATAACATGTAAACAAAACAAATCGAACAAAGCCATTCAAATTGAATGGAATGATATAATCCAATATAATAAGAATAGAACAGCATCGTATTAGCTCCGGACTAATTGTTAACATCCACCATTTCTATAAAGTACGTATACGACTCTGACTTCCGGTTACAAAGAAATTTTGATCGCAGGTCAAGTCTAATATCTTTATAGGAACTGGTTTTGAACAACTGTGGGTCAAGACTCAAGAATCAAGATTAGAGACGTAAACTATAATTACCACAGAAAACCGGTCTGAGCCAAGGCATTGTAATTTACATAAGAACTTTCTTACAATATGTCATAAGTATATTTTTTTATGTTTATTAATCAAATATAATGCATTTAGCTATCCGAAGCTATATTTTTTATACACAAGGCATTAGTATCTTGGTCGTTTGTTAAGTGGTTTATCGATCGCACAAATGATACGCTATCGGTCTATCTATGACTTTACTCGGACAGAGTACACACAATAAGAACCAGGTCAAACAGCTCTGAATACATACACATGTATGTTTATGTATACATTTTAAGTTATTTGCACTGATATATGACTTTTAAAAGTAATGATGAGTATGAGGTGTATCCTCATACCTATAGTTGTCCAGTGCTGAGTAATGTGGGAAAATCCAATAATTTTGTTACTGACAAAAAAAGTAAAGACCTCTTCAGAACGGTCAGTATATAAATTTTTTACAATAACATCAACCTCATCCTCTGATCAAAGTACTTACCTATAGAATTAATTTAAAAAGCCACAAAATGTTTCATCCCTTATATGATTGAACAATGCTTTTATTTTAAGTATAGTTATAAGCGAAAATATAATCCTTTAAAATATACTAATCGTTATTCAAACTCAATTCAATTAATGCGCTTTTAAAAATTAAAATAACATTTATATTTATTGACGTACTCGAGGTTAATAATTAAAAATTGAGGTAAAATTTTTTCAGCTTCAGACCAAATCGACAGTAGGAGAGGACTCCTGTGCTAATGCACTCTGCACCCAACTCTCGAGACATTATGTATTGAGTTGTGGAATTAAACACAGTATCTATATTCTGAGTATATTCTACTTTAACTGCGCCACGATGGCAACAATTGTTTCAAAATTTGCTAATACTAATTTAACGTGTCAAGCATGAATGTCTCGAAAAATATATATCAAAAAGGTAGGTACTTGTATATTAGGTTAAAGATTACAAACAAAGATATAAATATTGACGCTCAAAATCAACAAAGCATTAATCAGTATTATTTAGTAATAGTATATAAGTACTTAAGTATAAAATGAAATAAATAAATAAAAGACAGTTCTACGCTTTTTACCGGTTATTACAGACAGCCGATGGAGGGAGCCCAGTTTTAACATATTTCGTTCCCCACTTTCTGTCTAATCTCTTAATGGTCCAATAACGTAACTCAATTACAATAAAGATGAAAATGAAAATACATTAAAATTAAGTAGACCCCGAACGTGGATTGAACCCATAGGAATCAGATACTGTCTCACTACGTACTATACGTATAGGTACAACATAAAATTAATGTGAAATAATTACGCAAGCTCTGATCACGGCATTCCGTGACCATAGTAATTTGTTACATTTACATGTCTAGTCTTAATTGTAGTTTCTTCCTCCAGTCTCGCCTTTGTCTACTGTTGCAATTGATTTAGATTGCTAAGATTATTTAAAACAACCGCTGGAGTAACTACTTACTACTCGAGATCTAGATGAAAACCCGGTAGTCCGGGTATTCGTAATTAAGGTTGTAAGCGCTGAATTAAATTGTTAAATATAAGACGGAGATTCCAATCGCTTTGTGGCATTTACAATGTATATGTCACGTTATTTGTAATCACAGCGAGTCATTGTTAATAATAAATATAGAAGCTATCGATGAATGAACTCGGCTTTGCGGTATCAGTACCGCGAAGTACAGTAACGATACTGAGAAAATGTTTAAATGTCAATTTGTTTGTATGGTTAAAATGTTTTTTATAATTAAAAATATAATATATGTATTAATCTACTTCTATATCAATCAGTAAATCGTTATAATAAGCTATTGAAATAAGGGATTATCATGAAACTTGTTCAAATTAATCCCACGCATCAAAATGGTCTCCATAGTAATCGAGTAGACTTTATAATGTATTACATTGCATTTTGCGTTTATTTGACAACTAAAATATCATTTTTTAATTAATCATTCGAACTAAAAAAAAGGATTTTTGTTATAAAATTGGTTTCTGGCTAAAAATAAAAAAAGAACATATAAAAATTATTCATCATCATCATCATTATGTGGCAATTATTCTTAGAAATGGCATGAATCAGCTCACGGGTCGATGTATCGTACGTAGTATGAAATATTTGACACCATCAAGGCACGCGTAAACCGATAAACGGCTACTTCATCCGGTTTGTTGTAAAGCCTACTGCTATTCGCAAGAACAACGGAAATATACGTAACGTCACACCTACTCACATAGACGCGTTCATTCATTCAGTGTTCATCGATTGTTGAAATAAAATAAATGTTATATTTTTATAATATTGATTTGGTTCCAAAAATATTTGCCTAGATTTAGTTTGGTCTGTTATTATTAATATTTATCTGTCTACTCTTACTAGTATTACTTTCATTTTAATTGTAAATAAATTCGGAACGTTCCCAAACGTTCTTGAAGAATTGTGAACGTACTGTAAAAAAGTATAACAAGTAACTGTGGCATTGGCGCAAATAGGTAGTCCGTTTTTGCTACCACAATAAATCAAGCCGTGATATAATGAGAATATAAATAGTTTTAAATCGTAAGACCGGAACAATAAAGATTGCATAATAGAAAACTCCTTGGTTTCAGTACTTTCCCCGCTCTCACGGTCACGATCTTTAGTGATTTGCCTAGGCTTCTACTTTCTATCTAAATCACGAATAGTTACTAATAGTCCTATAATAACAATTATTTACTTTCCATGATCAAGAAAGCTTTGTAAGTACAAAAAAGAAGATGCACCTTGTCTTATATATAAGAAATTCCAAAATAAAATTTTGCAATTTTTTATTATGAAGTATAGCGAATTTACCATGTTGTATATAGTACGTAATGTAGATTAACTAAAAAATAATTTACCGCTTTTAATTTTTTCAATTTCATTTACTTATTATGACATAAATTAGGAACTTGCAATTCCTGCCCACTCGGAAAAAATATCATTGCGTATTGCTTACAATAATTGTTGTATCGAAGAATAAAATAGTATAGTACATAGAGAAGTGTCTAAATGACAATTGACATTTCCATTTCAAGCATTTATTATATTTCAATCCTAGAAACGACACATTTCAGAACAATAACAACAATTAACTTTAAATAGATTTAACAAAGGAATCCTAATTTTACAGTTAAATATAACTCTACTTTCATTTCTGCTCCATTTAAAAGCGGTTCAATTGATCAAATTCGAAACACTACGCCAGATTTATGACTTCCCAACTTAATTGTAGGTTAGAAAATTAAAAATATTTATAAAGAAATTTAACTTTGACCATATATAAATTTACTTACGAAAGTATAAATTAATGTATCCATTTTAATACACTAGAGTTTCTTGATTAAAGCCTAGAAAAGAATATTCATTGACAAAGATTCTATCGCTATTTTTAAGCCATTACTGAATAAAACTTACAATTATTTTAATATTGTACTGGTTAATAAAAATAGGAAACTTTTCAAAAACCCCATCATTTTAAATTATCATGTATAAATGTAAAAAAAACTTTATCAATTAATGTTGAACTTTACACGAAGTGGTTTAGTTCGCATTTTAGATATTCAACAATTCTGATAATAAATATGTGCTAAATAAATAGAAAATGGACGTCGGAATGTGTAATGTTTTTTCAGTAGCATATACAAGTATATAATTTTTAATATTACCATTATTTATATATACAACGACGAGCAATGTGTAACATAAAAAAATAAAATTTCATCTATATAGTACATACAGTACTAAAAGATAACAAAACGCATCCTTTACACGCTAACGTTATTGCATTTAAACCTTGTCCTTAATATATGGCATGCTAGTGTTGCGCTTGCTATATTGTATTAAAAGTCATAAAATTAAATTTTAAAATGAACGGTATACAATACTGTTAGTAGCTATTTATGAGAAACCATTTCTGCTTTTACACTTCCTGCAACATTATAATATATTGTTGTGGTGTCGGAAACAAATACTACTTCAAGTCCAGTGCCTACATTACGAATATTATATTCGTATTATTTGTATGTTTACTAAAGTATGTTAAAAAAATAATGTAATTTATTTAGCGTAATAATATATCCATAAAAATATGCATTATTTACTGTATTGTTGCAGTAGCAATTTCGATACGGACATAATAAATCTCACACGAACATAATGTCCAACAAATCAACTACAACTATATAAGCACACAGTTCTTAAATTAACATAAATAAAAAATGTATAAAAGAAATACATATATACGTAACTTCACGCTTTTCTCTAGTGGGGTAGTCAGAGAGAACGGAGTGTCAAACGTTGCAGTCTGCAATCTCATACCTCTTTCGTCTCGTCCACTGTCATTAACCTCTTCATACATGCACTCCGGGGGGTCCTCGTGCATTTCACGTGAACTTTCTCCAGTATCTTCGATACCATTTTTGAAAGTCAACCGAGATCTTCCTTTACCTCTCTCATCACTCACTTTTGCTTTAATGACATATATTTTTTATAATTTTTTCATCATCCATTCTCCATTTCCAAACAGTACAATTAGGGCTAGTTAATAGAAGATTTACTCTATGTTGTTAAACCGTAGCTGAACCTTTAAACACTAGACAATATGTATGACGACACGTGGAATTCTCTGTAACCTATAAGTGATGTTAAGGACTTTTACCAATGAAGTTCAACTTAAGTCTTGTAATGCCTGTATGAGAGGGTGGATCTCCCTCGAAATTTATTATTCGATCACTAAAGTAGTATAATCAGTTTAGTATATATGATATAATTTAATAAGTGACTGAGCAGTTTAATGCACAAAACACGTGGCCACGTTAAGAGGTCTACCTTATTGAATAACTTATTTCGACTTCTATATAGGTAATGTGTAAGACGGTCATTCTTAGTAAGAATACATGGGTATTCAATTAGTCAATATTATTAAAAAAATGTAATGTGTATTTTAGAATATAATTTTAATTATTATATATAGTATTATATATATTACAACATCATATATATATATATATATATATATATATATATATATATATATATATATATATATATATATATATATATATATATATATATATATATATATATATATATATATATATATATATATATATATATATAATATATATATATATATATATATATATATATATATATATATATATATATATATATATATATATATATATATATATATATATATATATATATATCAAATCGGTACGACAGATCACTGCTCCTGCTTCACTAAAAGGGATAATAATCGTACGGTCGACGGAGCATCTGCTGCGCAGGTGTTGCTAAGGGAAAGGCAGGTGCAGAATACCAACAAACGGATGTTGTGTTGGCCAACGACATAACAATACCCCTATTTCCCTGTTTAAGTATCCGGACTCATTATGCATATACATTTTAAACACTAAATTAAACCAATTATTAATCATATATGTATATATAAGTAACAAAAATTGTTTGTAGAAAAATATATAATGTGAAGTACTTATTATAAAAAATTATGAATTTAGTTAGAAAATATTCTAATAATATATGAACTTTAAAGACGCATAGGTTTTTTTTACGATTGGTCATTAAATCACCGGCCTATAAGAACTCAATGTTGTTACATCCAAACTGTTGAAATCACAATGTTACCAGAGTACTTATTGAATTTATATAAATACTGTTTTACCCTGCTACAGAAACTAATAAATCGCTTTCAAGTCATAGTGACATATTTGTATTTAGCTAATATTTCACACAGTTATTGCTTGTACGTTCCTGTGTGTAGTAAAAATATTTAAGAAAAAAGAGGATATCTACCTTCGTTACTGTCTACGTACTAGTCGACAATAATGGTGGAAATATATCTACGTAAGCAGATTACCCATTCATTTTGATTTTGAAGCCATATATTATTTCTTTAAGCTACACTCGTATTACCTTGCTTACAGCTTAGAATAGCTAATATGTAACAAATGCAATAAGTGTTTGTCATTCAATACTTCACTATAGGGCTCCTAATCATGCATGAGTAATAGAATATCCTGTTCAAGGAAAACGTTATCGTCGGTTCGGAGAAAGGGAAGAACATGTTACAAGAAGCATCTGAATAATGACTGCATTGTGACATTCATTTGATTACGTCTAACTATAAAAACGCTGAGAGTGAGTTTGATTCCCAATCAGGGGGAATTAGTTATTTCATTTCCCTACTCTGTCAACACAGAGCTCAGTGTTCATTCTTGAAAACGCAATGTCGACGACGTAGTTTCTTTTCACTAAGCTCCTTCTACCTTGTTATTAAAAATACGTAGGCTTGAAAGTGAAGCTAAAAAAATCCATTGAACGAGATTATTACCTCTAAAGTACATATAAACAAACTAATTAACGAGATATTAGTAAATGTATTTAATATTTATGCTCTAGTTATCGGTATAAATAATCGATTATGAATGACATTTAAAAATTTAATTATTTATTTATCTACATGGATTTACCCATTAGTGCGTAAATATAAAAAATATATATTTCAGAAGAAAAGAATCATATAACGTATGAAGTAGAAATATATGGAAATTATTATGTTTATGCAGCTCTTACAGATTTACACTTTTTGTTTACGAAACTTCGCGAACCGGCTTTATCGCTAGACGCTCGTCGGACCCCAGGCTTTATGAAAGTTTAATGAAAGAGGGCTAGAGGGTTTCTCAGACGTCAACGCCCTTTGTTTGTGGTAAAGGTTAAATTAAACATAAAACTTTACTAACCTAGAAATGGAATGCTACTGCTGTTGATGGATAAGTAAACAATGTTGTTTATTACAAATCATTATATAAACAACACATTAAGCTTAATTGTTAGAGTTGCTTGTATTGAAAGAATAAATTAAACAAAAGATACTTAATTGTGTATTCAACCTTCTCTTTTACTTGCTATGAACTAAGTAAGTAATCATAATTATAGATATCTTTATTTTAATAAAAAAAATCAAAATAACTAGAGGACAATATGAAATCAAAGTACAACTTTAATAATGATATACTATTTTAAAAAAGAACATTTAGGAGATAGTCAAATATTAGAACTTTAGTAAAAATTTGTGTTATACAGTATGCACTATTTACAGAATGAATTAAAAAAAATTAGATAAGTAAATAAGAAAAATTTAAATCTTTCCCATATAATTATTCACATTATGAAATAAAATATATAAAGTAATTAATAATTACCATAAAGTAAGTATGATACGCTCATCACCCAATTAACAGGAATGGCAAAAAGGACCTACTAGAAGATACTGCGATACTTCATGACTAAATTTACTTAGCATGTGTTGTAGTATATTCAACAAAAGTTTCATCTTGTTCTATTGTGAAAATTAGAAAAACTTATACGTCCAAGTAAAGATTGAGATCACAAACATGAAATTTATAGTTGGTCTATATACCTCCACCTTCACAATAAGTTCTTTTTCTTAACATAATCCTACATTGCTACATTATAATCATATAAAAAAATGTATTTGAACTTCATGACTGAAATATGTGTGAACATAATCAGACACTATTATGGTTGCAGCAGATTGTGCAAGCAGTTCTCTATTCTTTCTCTTTCCCAGGGAATGGAGATAAGAAGTTATCGTAAGAATTGCAAATTAATGTTATTCCATAACTAATCCTATTTTTCTAACATACTTTGGACTCCTCAAGTATAAGATTTAAAATGTTGAACATTATGGTTATTAATAATTTTCTATTTTACCGTAAATTAATAAAGTATAAAAAAACATGCATGATAGAAGGGTGTCACTTTTGTAGCAGTCATCACAATATTAAAAAGACTAATTTACAATACTGTTGAAATCAGTTTTATATTTAGATTCATATTCTTAAAATATAAAGCTGAAAATGTATAAAAATATGATGAAAGACAAAGGTCACATTTTTTTGTTTTTAAATATAGTGTCATTGGTTTTAAAATCTTCAACAAAACGTTAAATTTAATTAAATAAATCCATTACAAGTCACAGACCTGGTGAAATATGTGACATTAATAAAATTTATAAGAAGATATATTTTCATAATTAGATATTGTTATTGTACATAGCAAACATAATATCTGGGCACAATAAAATTACAGTACTTAAATCTAATAAGGTTATCTTGAAATCGATAACGATGACAAAGCCAATGTAAACAAAAGTCATCTACATGAAAGCATTCGACATTTAACTATATAATGTGCTAATAAAAAAACTATAATATATATTACTTATATATACTAGTATTAAATGTTATATTCCTATAAAGTAAACATAAACAAAGTTAATATTAATTTGGCTTATAATAAAAAGCTAATAACATAGCGCAAATTTCGAGAAATGAGCTTTTGTTTAAGTAATCAAGTATGAAAACTTTAATGTTATTTATTCAATTTTTAATAAATTTAAAACGTGTAAAGGTATGAACATATTGTTTTTTGTACAAGACCACGTTGTAGCAACTTACCGTTTTACGACCATGATAGAATCCGTCTGCTCGTTTGTGGACCCTATGATTCGAATTATGATTTACAAAAGACACCAATAATATTGGAAACACCATGAATTATATAAAAACACCATCAATTCAACGTATTCAATTCACACATCGCTAAAAAGCGATAAATACACTAATCTTCATTATTTCACCTGCTCCGTAAAACTCACACTTCACTTTATGGAACATGAATTATATGTAATATACTCGTGTGTCTTACACAAACTTTTCGTTTAAACAAATCTGGAAATAATTAACAATGACGCTCAGCACTGTTTTGTGATGTTAGAAATATGTACCCGTAAACACAAACTAAAATGCAATTGTGTTGTAGAATGAAATGTTGCTAACTTCAGACAATACTGTAAGTATTCTCGCAAACTTTACAGAGCAAGTACACCAACATAAAAATGTCATAACGTTTGGATAATATAAATGAAATTAATTAACGAAAAAATAAATTAAATTATTTGTCATTTTGTTTGTTTATTTTTGATAGTATGGAATTTAATATTGCACTTAGAAAGAAGAGAAATTTTAATTTAGATATTTTACTACTTATGTTTAGTCTCCAATATTTAATAATCTATTTTATTATAAAATATATATAGATTAAGTATTGTATGATTTATATAAATATTTTTAAGCTGTCCTAATTTTATTCTTTTTTATCAATTTTACTTTAATATTTTTAAATAAAGTTTGAATTTTATTTATGATAGAGTATTCGATTGCTCGCTACTTAAAATTATGGCGCGACATAATTTTGAAACTTTATTTGATTAAAATTAAAAAATTATATATAAAAAAAGTCACTTACCAATTAATGGAGCTCCTGTTAGATAAATCCAAAAAAGATCTATATTGTAGTGTAATATATAAAAATAATATTCCACGTCTCACTTGTGATAAAAATATTTCTATTAATTTTTGTTTTGTAAGTTTTCTTCTTTTTCTATATTGTATATTGCATTGGTATCCCATATTGTTACAAATTAATACTTCATTTAAGAACACTCGTTATTACACTCATACTAATTTAAACCAGAATATGATTGCTGCCTGACTTATTGCATATTTCATATATGCGTATGTATTCGACCATTGCACTGTCGATCGCGAGCATGTTGCGACAAGTCCGCGCTTTTGTAGTGGTAGTGCTGCCCGTTCAAACTCTGAATCACTACTTTATTAGTCTTTCTTCTTAGATTTGTAGTTTTAAAGTACAAAAGCAAGTAGAAATAAGTAAACTAGTCTGAATAACTAATACTTAAAAAATAATTTTGTCTCAGTTGAACCTAAACATGCCTTGTCAAAGTATTTGAACTTTGATAAGACATGTTTTCCCGCTCATAGTAGGATAGGCACAGGGACCACAGAAACCGTGGAAACCTAGTGTACGCCGTTCTCCGCCTTCCACCTTTTTTCGAATTGTGGAATGATCGCGGAACTCAACGCCTCGTTTTGCCTAGTTGCCAGAGGGTAGAAAATGGAAATGAAAAAATACGTCTTCTTAGTAATGAACCTACAAACCGTTGCTTTCACAGGCAGATGCTTCAACGGTCTTAACATTTTCGATAATTTTAAATTTCACAACACTACAGAACACTTGTGATGCTGTTATCTACTTTCTAATATATAACTAACCGCAGTAAGCATCTAATTAGCAAATGTTTATACATATACAAGTGGTAATAGATACAGTAAGTAACTTTAATATTAGGATATCATGTCATTTCTATTTATATTTGCCTTAAGTTTAAAATCGGGAACACAATTACCTTAAAATAGTTTCGAATTTTATGGAATGTTATCTTTCGAATGTTATGAAATTCGATTATTTTCTCAATCTCCGCTCTGGTAGCCTCCGCCTTAACACTCTTCGTTTACTAAAAACAATGTTAAATCAAACTGAAAAACAAAGCAGTTACGATATTACGAAAAATAAAGTTCTTTGAATTATCTTGCGAATAATTCAACAACTATGTACTTACTTTTACTTTGTGAATTTGTTAAAATAAATAAATAATAAAATATACTATTTTATATGTAGGCATTATTTTTTTGTTAAAACTGGTAGATACCTACATATTTATGCAGGGATATGTTTACTTTAAGATATAAAATAAATTACAATAAAATCTAACATAAATAATCATAGATACCTAAATTAATATATACCTATATGATAGATACCTAAATTAATATATACCTATATGAAGATTTATCTTTCTTTAACATTTATTCTATGTTTACTATTTATAAAAAATAGGTGCTCAAGTCGTTTAAATTTTTTTTTCAAAAATATTTGTTTAATTATCTTAGTAATAAATGGAAATAATTAAATAAATACATATTATGAGGCCAATTCATATTCATAACTGGTTGGATGTACGTTCTACTTTATAGAAACCTATAATTTTCTGTTTTCTTAGAAAAAATAGATTAAAACGAAGTCATTGACTTCTAACGAGTAAAATTACAGTAAACAGTAATTAATACGGTATTTGGTAGATTTTCACAAAAAATATATATTGAATTATTCATATAGCGAATATGACTAATTTTGTAAATTTTAATAATCGCCATATGACTAATTGTGTTAATTTGTATATTTACTTATCTTATTTGTCAATAGTAATATGTAGGAAAAGGTTCAACATAGCTCTTGAACTGCAACTAATGATATAATAAAAAAATGTCATTACATGTGACACTTTCCCGTAATTGGGTTGTTTTGAAAAAAAAAAAGTGATAAGCTGTTGTGACTATTTCGTATATATGAAGGTATAAATGCGCCTGCTTTTCCAAAAGTACATTACGTTACTCTAAATTCAAGACTGTTCGTTTATAACGATCAAACAAAAAAAAAATATCTTTATCTTTGTTCAAAACGACTATTAAGTTTACAATTTGTTGATTTAACTTTTCATTGCAGACTGTACTGTAATAAACCAGTGATATTTCAAATGTAATAATAATATTACGATATATAATGACAAATTTAATTTTATTAAAAGTACAAAAATATGTTTTTCATATTTATTTAATGAAATCGACAATCCATGTAATAATACAAAATCCAGCTTTTGCAAATTGTTCACTTATACTAAGAAGTAACAAGTATACTACAAACTATATTATGCCTTTATATATATATGTTAATCTACATTTATACATATATAGATATATTATAAACTTACAGCGTCAAATATAAAAATAGCCTTGAGATCATAAATTAACATATGTTAGATAATACTTAACGTCGCATCTAAATTAATCTAATTTTACAAATTAAGAAGTGTACCTAGTACTTATATACACAACAATGGCTTTTTAGGAGAGTATATGTGCTGATAGCCCATGAATTTCATTGTTTGTTAGTAGGCGTACACTTTAAGTCGAGAATATAATTTAATTTTTTCTTTTTGAAATTATATAAAATTTCATAATTACAAGTTTTTTTTATTATAATATTTACGACATTGCTGGGTTTAAAATAATCTTGATTTCATTTAAATTACAAAAATACCACATAATTTTATATTATAAAAATTAAGAGGAAATATAATAAAATTCCATTCTAACTAATATGCAATTGTATGACAAGCATATATCTATATATTGTACTGACAGTTTAAATTAAACTTAAAACGCGACTATATAAACATAGTTAACAATATTGGTAGTCTTACAAGTGAAATACACGTAAAATTTTTAAAAAAATATTTCGCAAACAATTGTCGTACAATTACCTTTGTTATCAGTATTAATTTTAAAAACAATTTGAAGGTAATGACAGGTTTGCTATATAAATAGTATAAATAATAATAAAATAAGATACTTAAATTAATAAATAAAAAGATGGCCTTTTATATTAATCACACAAAAAATTCTTACGGTGGGATTGGGGTGAAAAATTACACGCAACTTAAACATAAGTTGCTTTCTACTAGTCCATTTTTAATCGTTGCGGAAATTTAAATAGTAAAAATAATTACGACAACTTTTAATTGTTTACAGGTCAAAGACAGTCAAAGGCCTTGAGCGAGGTTTAGGTTCCACTACAGAGGCTGGAGAAACTGGAGAGCGGAAAGACATATTTAGATCGACTTTTTACAATTATGTGGACTTATGACTTAAAAACTAAATCAATGGTATTAACTTATTGTTAATTTCAATTACAGTTACTTATTTTATTTCAATATTGTTCGACTATTATTTATAGTCTGTGTGAATCTGTTAACCAAGCATTTTAGCAACATAGTTATTTAATTAACTTGTATGTTGCAACTACAGTTTAATGTTGTAAAAGTATGGTCGGTCTCAATTAGATACAAAGTTTACAAAATAATTTAACTGAGAATACACATTAAAGAAGTTAAAAACAATGTTCATTTAAAAAAAAAGATGAATTTGAGAAAAAAATCCATTAGAATGATAACAGAAGGCTTTATTGACACAGTTTTTTCAGATAAACAAAGGAAAACTGTTTTTTCAAATTATATATACCAAGACTACGTAATGTATTCTAACGTTATGCCATAGCTTACATAGTAACGTTCAATTCTTATTCTATATTTTATATTAAATTACTTTGACAGTTTCATTACAAGTTTTCCAAACTATTTTACTTTGACCATCCTAAACAAATATAACCTAAGAATAAAATCCCAAGTTAAAAAAATAATTATTACATTAATGAGATAGCTATTGCTTCTAGGCAAATGTTTTTTTCCAACATTATTATTGAAGATTTACAATTTTAAATCTTGCCTTTGAAAATCGATTTAAAATTTTGACTAGCTACAGATGACTTATAAAAATGTTGTATATAAACAAAACATATACATGTGCACATAAAAATGTATGGATTTGCCTGTACTTGCATTACATTTAACTATAATTAAATTAAAAAGATAATTGAATGCATTTCAATTAAATGGCCGCGTAAAAACATACTATTGTCTAAGGAAAAACTAAATGTAACTTTAACTCATAATAAGTGATAAGTTTCCAGCATTACTGTTTTAAATTAAAAATAGTTCTACGCATAATTAAAACTTACAATGTTACCATTATTAAAAAACTTATTTGATCAACATTAACATAAATATATTAAAAAAAAGACCAACCACTCTTTACAACTCATATTGAAATATATTATTTTTACTTATTCTGGAACTTAATTTACACAGGCAACTTATCATATATTAATAATAAGTTTATAAGATCAACACAATTTAATAATGCTAGTATTCTTCATAACCATAGTAATCGTCGTCGTCTCCATTTTTCAACATGGCGGCCAGTGACATTTGTTCATTAGCATCCGGTACCTCTGCGTCCAAATCTTCATCGTAATCATCTAAAGTTTCTGAAAATATGGAGAGCAATATAAATTAATCATTACTAACACACAAATATAAAATTTACATTTGTTTTGCACGAAACAGGCAGATTATTTTTCTTATGTTAATGTTTGTAACTTTATTTATTATTATTATTATGTCTTCACGCTTTATCCCGCACATGGCAGGAAACTAGGCATGGACATGGCAGGAACTATAGGGACCATAGGAACCTAGTGTTAAGGCACTCCATTGCTTAGTCCCTGCTTTCCTATTCCTTTCCTTTTTCGAGGCATTGTCTATTAAGTGGCGGAACTCAACGCCGCGGCTTTGCCTAGTTTTTAAACTTTTGTTAAATTATATATTTTACTTATTATTTTTTAAATGCAAGCAAATAGAGGTACATTACCACGTTTTGTTTTAACTTACCTTGCACTGGTGTGGCGGGCGCGCGTGTGGGGGGTGTTGGGGTGGGGGGCGCGGGCGTGGCGGGCGCGGGGCTCGCGGGCACCGTTGGCGTCTTTCTCTTACGTTTGCGCGTTACTGGAGACGCCGGTACTAAGGGCGTGGGTGCTTTTGGCCTATTATGTGGGGAATTGTTTAGTTTTGTCAATAAAATATAGTAATTATTCATATTTGTTATTTGATCATTTTCTGTTTTGTTCCTAATTATATAACATATGTATTATGTGGAACGAGCGCATGAAGTGGTATTTGAAATATTTAGAAACTACTGTACACAATATTTAGAAACTACTGTACACACACAATATTTAGAAACTACTGTACTACTGTACTGTACAGTACGGAAGAAAAGGAGTTAGTGTTATCGGTAGAACAACTACCAGCGCAATGTCTACAATGTTGAGAGCTACACATAAAGTAATACTGTACGTGCGTAATGAAATTGGGATGCTGTAAAGACGCGATTTGTGTGTAGTGTATGCTGAGACAGTAGCAGGTCTACTGTTATACAATGTATAAATTCAATACTGATATTTTTTTTTACAAGGCAGAACCATATTTTTTAAACATTATATTTAATTTTTATTTGTAACGTAACTTTTGACTTGATCTTGAAAAATATTATTGACTAAATTCATTTTTTACCACATTTTATCTTTATTCAAATAAATATGTTTAAATGTATAGGTTTTTAATATATTACACGCATTTTGTGTAATCAAGAGATGGATGTAATAGAGTCAAGCATAGTTTATTTAATCATTTACGTACTTTTAGATTACGGTAGTGCAATCAATTAGACAATGCAGATCTGTCACTAGATTTAAGCATAGAAATGATGTCCACTAGCCTTGTTTGATTCAATATCTGAGGCAATAATTCAAATGTTTCAGACTATTTTCTTCACATTAATATCTCCGTAATTAATACAACTTAAAAATTTAAATAATATGACTTACTCTTCAATAGACGGAGCAGCAACTGGAGTAGAGGGCGCCACTACACATCCAGGTTGGTCCAAACTTTTCAATATATCATAATTTATCTTAGAACTAATCTTCTTCTCGGCAAGCATCTTGCCTATAGCCTCCCCCGCAGTGGCCGCGTTGCAAGCCACCTTCTTTTTGTATGAACCACGTACTTTGCGTTTCTTGTCTTTGCCTTCTTCTCGTTCTTTCGCACGTAATTCTTCTTTGACTGATAAAATATAAATTTATTAAAGGATATTTTAATTTTATATCATTATTTTTATTGCATGAGGCAGTCACGATAAAACTTCAAATACGTCTTCAAAAAAATAAACCTATTTTAAGAACATATCTATTATTTAACCAGAGATCATACAACGAAATTCATTTAAAATAGAATACATACATAGCAATATATAATTTAAGTACTCGTCCTCGAATGAGAAATACTAATAAAATTTAATTTTACTATATTTATTTTTTTATAAGTTATAATTATTATTATAATAATTATATATAGCCTTCATTTATTTATTTAATAACTTTTTTCATGACAATTGGCCTTGGCCTCCTTTGTATTTGACGCCAATTTTGCGATATCGGTGAAGTGAAATATTTGTTATTTTAATTAATTTATTTATTTATTTTCCACTTAGAATCAATAAGATGATCACTTGTGTACGTCAGAAGGAGCGAACGAAGGAGTGTCAGAGGAGCCCAATTTGATAATAATATCAAATTGAGCCCCTCTGAAACCTACACACTCCACGACTTAAAACTAAAAGTTACGAGGGTTCCAAGCGCGGCCTGGTGAGAAGAGCCCACAACAAACTCAGCCAGCCAGTCAGTCAAATTTTGTTAATACCAATCAAAAAATGTTTGCATTGCAATAAAGCATTTAAAAAAATATGAAAATTATGATTGAAAAGTGTTTAAACTATAAAGTGAGAAAAAAGCACAATTTTAATTGTAGATCATATCGAAATGTCCAAGTCACAAAACCCTAAACACGTTGATTATTCATAATTAATACCGCGATTATTATAATTAAGACCGTTGTGTAATTCATAAGACAATATTAAATTTCTTACTGAATTTCTTGACTTTTGATTGTGACAGAGACTAATATTATTATAGTTAATATTTTATTGTTGAGTTAAGGAACCTACATTACCAAATAGCGCATTCAGCGACAAGGGCTAAATATAAAACGTTAAATTTTCACAATATATTAGACGAACCGTTATTTTTAAGTAATATTTTTGACACTGCAAATTATTATTATATTCCTGAGGTAGGAAAATCCTAGTTAAAGCGAATTTATTTTATTTGAATTGTTAGTTAGGTACGAATCATTTCGTTGCATGTTTTTTCGATATTATATAAAATTAAGTTCATGTATGAAAACTTTGCTGCTACTTTCGCTTTCGTTACAACGTTTATAAAGGGTAGATAAAACTGCTTTGATTTATATAACAAGGCACACCTGTAAGAGGTAGATGACAATAATGGAAGTCTAATTTCGTTACCCATTTTAGTATCAAATAAAAATAAGACAATAGTAAAAACATAAAATCAATGTTTTTTTATAAATATTTCGTTAATAATTGAAAATAGTTTTATATTATATATTTGTTATATGCAAGTTACTAACTTTTTTGTTCTTTTAGGTAGTCAGCATTAATATTATGCCACAGCAAGGTTTTATGACGGGCCTCCTCCTCGGTCATAATAAGTGAACTAATATATTCCTCCTCTTGATTACTGAGATGCAAATCTTCTTCATTGTGTAAATCCTTATTGAAAGTCCTAGATTCAGGCTTTGCGAATTTCTCACTTTTGTCATCAGTCGGCCCCAATCCTATGACTACTAGTTCAGGACCTGTAAAAATTACATATAAGAATGCCAGTTAACAGTTAGTTGATTTATAAAAAAAAGGTAATTGACATATTTAATGATATTGAAATATTTGATTTAATGATATTAATATATTTAATGTTTTTTTTGAACTTCATTTCATCAAGGTCATAGTAGAGGGAGCCACAGGTAAGGTAACCTTTTCGAGAAATTGCTTGCTTAGTTGCATCATTTCATTTTCATCTTCTTTGCTCTAGCAAAGAAGATGAAAATGAAATGATCCCCGAGTGGAAATTGAACCCACAAACCGCCACATAAAGCCTCTGCACCACGACTGTCTTTGGTAATGTTATTTAAAGATATTTAATAAAACAAAACCTTCCTTATTTAGTAAACGTATAATCTTTTTGAGTGTTACTGAGTGAAAAATATACTTTCAAACATTTAAAAACCAGAATTTATTATTTTCTTCTATCCATCCAGATATTACAATAATAAAGCAACATTAAATTAATAATACCTAATCCTTTTTCTAATTTAAGTTTCTCTGCAGCACTCTTAGCGTTGTCGATTGGTTGAGCGTCATTGGCGATTTGACCGATAAGTGATAGAGTATCTTCTGTAGCGAACCGAGATGCTTCTGCGTCTTCCATTATCACGTCTTCTAGAAGTACATAATAAAGTAAGTAAGTAAAAAAGTACATAAATAAATTACGACATTTTAGAAATATTTGTCATTCTTATAGGTACTTTACTTAAATAAAAAAGAAAAAAATAGCCATCGTCGCAAAACTGGTTTTCATTTTAATAATGATATAATATATTTTAGTTTTTATACTAATATTGTTTTAAAAGCAAATTAAAAACTAAAAATATAAAAATCTCAGTAGTCTGAGAAGAGAAATACTGAATAATCTGTCCATACATACATAAATTTTAAGATAACTTTTTGCAACATTTTAGTTTTAGTGGATAATTTTGGAAGTTTCAATAACATAGGTATACGAATAGGTAGTAGTAGGTTGAATTTGGGCAATGTTCTCTACGTGATTCCATATATATTTAAAGCCCTACATGTCAAATTTAGTAGTAGTGTGTGAGTCACTAGCATAGGAAGAGTTAAATACTTAGAGAATATCGCTGCGTTAAAAAAATACGTTTTTTTTAAGTGCTTTTCTGTCTTAATCGTGGATTAACACTTTAAAAATCATAAAAAATATAATACATAATACGAATTTAAAAAAGTAGACTAACTAGATAGGGATTATTATTTTAACACAATAACTATGTCTTTAATTTGAAAGTATCTTGCCGTTACTATTAATGACTTAACTGAACATTTTAATTTTAGTTTAGTTTGATCCTGACTAATGAGTTATCTGCCAAAATTACATCAATAGTTTTTATCTGTATTACGCTAACAATAAAATTAATTCATAAATATTCCGTCATATTATCATATTGTAAAATTTAACTGACCGGTAATTAATAAAATTATGGACCCGACTATTTAAAAAGACTTCACTTGTATGATTCAATATACGGAAGCAACACATATATACTTATTCACGCACGCAAATAGCTACACCCACTCATAGATGAATAGTAACTCTAGAAATATTTTTATTACATTTTGTAATTTTTATTTCTTTTTAAAGTTACTTTATATATATTTTAGATCCAAATTATGTGTTCATATTAATTATATAAAATATATATCATATGTTATGATTTTTTGAGGGGATGAAGAGTGACCGATGGGCAAAAATTTCAACAGTGTGGGTGCCACAAGATGGTCGCCGGCGTCGCGGCCGGCCTCGTAGAAGGTAGGAGAGATGATTTGGAAGCATATCTCCAAAACTGGCAGTCGGAAGCCGAAGACCGAGACGGGTGGCATGAGAGAGGGGAGGCCTTTGCCCTGCAGTGGGACGTAAAATGGGCTATAAAAAAATGTTATGATTATTAATACTAACCTGTGTTGGGTAAGTCCGACCTAACACTGGCGCGCTTTCTTTTTGTAGTGTCTTTATCTAATTGCGCCTCTATCTCTCTTTGAAGATCTGTCAACTCCTTTTCTCCGTCTTCCTCTTCCATTAACTGAAAATGCCATTATAATCATAAAACACACACACACAATTTTATAATTACATATTAATGTAGAAATTAAATGTAGAATATACATAAATAATTATTTTATAAACGAAAAGTTTTCTGCACCTTTCTAAGAGAATTAAAACTTCTTATTATTTTTGTGACTAACAGATAGATAGGGAACTACTAAATGTTGATAAAGTCTATTCATATATTTTAAATATTTACTATATTTTCTAATTTATAATAACTATGTACTAAAATGTACGGTGGCTATCACCCTCAATGGGGATTGAACTGACAACTACCGCTATTACAGTAAGACGGGACAGACTGCGCCACGATTACCTCATTTATTAAATAACAGATAATTTAATATAGTTTGTGTATAAAATTGAAAACATTTCAAATATATTTATTTTTAAATACCTTTTGCAATCGATCCTTATCCCTTTTTCTGGCTGCTTTAAAAGCAGGAGGATCCTGTTCCTCTTCCAAGTCCACTGTCATGAACTCATCCAAGGTAAGGGCACTAGAGGGAGTTTCTCCAAACTCTAGTAAACGCTTACGAAGTGTTGTTTCATGAATTTTAACTATACGTACAACATCCAATGGTGTACGGGAAAAGTCGTGTAAGCGCGCTGCTATGAGAAGTGCTGTGAATTAGAACCAAAACATTTACTTCAAACGCATTAGGCAATATCACGCAATTGTTGTGATTTGTGTGTGTGTCATATTATGGCAAATAAAAAAATATAAGGCGTTTTTATATGTAGGTGCGTACATTCTCCTTTGTGTGTTCTCCATTCAACGTGACATTGGCGAAGTGAATTGTGCTCAACTGGCACGCTCGGAACGCCATAATTAAAGAGAAGAAGAAGTAATAGTAATATATAGGTATATAGTAATTATAGGTGCGACTTCCATTTAAAGGAATATAAATAGTTTTTCGCCACCTTATTCCTAATACAAAAATGTGTCGCTTTTTAATTAATACTAAATAATTAGAGTGGATATGGATAAAAAGAAGGTACGGAAAGTATTTGAAAGCGAATTATATACTGTATACATAATAAGTATAAGTTGACTTTTCATTTGTCTTCTGAAAGTCAAGGCTAATAAAGAGCACTTCACTTTCAGAAATTGGTTTACTTACCAGCACCACATACACCAGATGGCCTACGACCAGAATGTATGGAATCCTTCTTCATCCTCTGTACCAAACGTAGCGCTGTCATACCAACGTCGTGCTGTTTATCATCAAATTTGAGCTGCGACGCAAATCGCAAAATGTATAGACATGGATCTGCAAATAATTGGACACGGAAATTAGTTTTTGGGCATATGATGCAATGTGTACTTCCTCATTCAGTTCCAAGAAGAATTCCGCATCTCCCAAAAAGGTAATATAATAAATATATGTTCTTTAAACAGTGTTTGAAAATTAAAAATACATATAAAATGATACATAAGCATAATAAAATTCTAATATTTGCTTCACCCGTATTAATCTACTTCTGACAACTCAAATGGAAATAATGTGAATATAAAATAAAACGATGTCCTTGACGACGTCAACGAAGCAAAAAAAATATGCTACCATATACCTACTATTATTTGGTTAGCTACTACAGAGACAAAACGTATCGTAAAATACCTATTATTATATATTATATAAATATATTATAATCCTTTACCTACTTGAACTAATTACGTAAGATACGACTTACGTTGAACACTTAAAAAAGTTTATTTTTGTAAAATATAAATTTAGTTAAATTTAATAATATATAATTGTTAATTGTATTTTGAAATAAAAAAGAACATAAAATGAAGCAAACCCAGATGGATATCGAGACCAGTTCAGAGGTTGTGCAATGTCTCAAACAAAACAAACGTGACTCGACATGTGTTTTACTTTCAACACCGGATCTTGACCCATGGTATTTGAATAACGGTAAACAACCGTAAAATTTTGGTAAAGCTGTTTACTGATAGGTCATGATTTCAAATTAAAAATTATCTACACGCTGTTAGTGAAGCTTTGTTAAGTAATCAAATGGAGTAAATTAATGTTAATTTAATAAATAAAACTTAAAATAGGTGATTTGATTCTAGATTTGAACTGAAAAAACTATCTATCGATCGAATCAATATAACGCCCCTCGATTAAACGTGTAACAGGCCCTAAGACGTTAAAATCAATATATAGCTATAGCTAGATATATCTAACCTAAAGAATTATTATATATTTCATGATTCATACTTAGGTTGCTTTCGATTCGATTATAATCTATATAATGACGAAGTCACGACTGCTTTCCAAGTTTCCAAATGTAATAAAATTGGGAGATCGTACGTTTTCTATTTATTAATAGGTAGGTATAAATTCAGAAGGTCCTTGTGACTTAGCGGGTACAGCAACTGAATGTTACGCGAAGGTTTTTGCTATGGTAAGAATACCAGAAGTTATGGTAGAAGACTAGTCGTTCCTGCGGTTCCCTCTACCTACCCTGACATGTGCGAGATAAAAAGCGTGAAGCTACCAAAAAAACAGGTATTTTATTGAAGAAACTATCTATAATGCTATAAATTTTACTTCGGTGTCTATATATTATTCAAAATTTGAATTAAATATACATTAAATGCGATCAATAAAACACTTACGTACAAAATATTAAATATTATGAAGGTATACTTATTGTAAAACTCTCATTGAACAAGTACTAATAACAATGTCATCACTATTTTAAGAGCTATTTATATTTCATAATAACTAATGATAAAGGAAAACGTCCAGTTTAAATTGTATAATAATTATACAGAAGAACAAAGTCAGTATCTGAAATGCGTGCAAGTTAATAACTAAAGGTAGTTATGGGTGTATCTAGGGGATGCCTAGCCTCCCGTGGTTTAATGACATCTATATAACAAGCGATGTGCTTTTCCCTGTCAAGACTATAAGACCTTATTCCTTAAGAACTTTGAAATTTTTGAGACTTAATTTTCCCCTTTTCACTTTGTTGCTAGAAATGTTAAGGTTTTCTTGACCATTATGGAGTGGACATAGTCCACCCGGCGACTCAATTCCTATGAGCTACTATTCCTACATTTTTTTATTATTCACTTCCTCAGCTTATATAATTGTCAGATTTTACACAAAATGTTTATGTTTATCACACCTATAAATACCCTCTGTATCTTGAGACGTAGGCAATGTAGAGGTAGGCAACTAATATTCGAGCTAACATCAGCGACAAGTGATTAAGGATCAGTGTCATATATGTATTTCTTTAATGTCTAATTGGAATATAACAACACAAAACTAAAACACGATAATAGTGTATATAGTACATACATACTTATATAAACGAGTAAAAATATTAGTGTGGGAGTGTAGAGTAAGTGTTCAAGTATAATTTCTCAACATTACCTTACTTCTCATACAATCGTTAATAATAATCACTTGCGTATGAACTAAACGCACGAATAAATTTTATCGAGTACTAACAAAAAAAATATAAGAGTCATTGTTTAATAAGCTATACAGAAGTATACGAACATGCTAACTACTTAAATTGATATTCGGGAATTCAACCTTTTGTGTTAAAAACAAATGGCAAATCAAACATTCGTTGACATTGAATTTAATTAAAAGACATTTCGTTTTTCTACAACTGAGTGTCAATTATGCTACAATTACAATCACAAATTACCTAAAGTAGGTATTTTCATGTCACTTTCTAGGTTATATTGTTCATAAAATAACCATTAAAGTTCTGATAAAATAAATTAATCAGATAAATTATGTTGCTCGACCGCATGCATTCTATAATTTTGTAAACATTTATCTAATTTATTTTTTGTTTATTTTAAGCCACACTAAAGATAGCAAAAACACCTAAAGAAAACATATAAAAATTTAACTGTAGCGAGATTAGAACACACGTCTCTTACAAACCTTTTTGCAAATTTTTAGTTTCTTTAAGTATTTATATCTTATTTTTACTGTATATCGGTCATTCACTCTAAATAATAAAATATACAAATTTAAATGAATAGTATGTAATTACAATAAAGACAAAGAGGCTGAAGTTCCCAAGAGTTATTGACACGCACTGCGTGTCAAGGACTCGTTCGATTAAGAAAGGATATTGTAATTATTATTAAGATTTCACACAACGGTAATTTGTTTTTAGATGAAGGTGAACGTTACCAAATTTATGTAAATATATTTTATTCTCAATAGAATTTTACTGTAGGACAGGTTATATGTAGATTAATAATTTAATTCGTTATAATGCAAGCCAATCCAATATAAAGTTCGAAAACAGCGTACGTTAATACCATTTGTTATTATAAGTTTTTAATTGACATTATCTTGTAAGTTCTTAGCTATGGTAGCTAGCAAAGATAGGAGGGTAAAAGGAATAGCAAGGACTCAGGATAAGTTTACATTTTTCTAAAACTTGTATTCTTGGGTAAATTATAAATATTAGTAATAAAATTATTGATATATTATACTTGCCAAATTGCAAAGTGTTTTTTAAGTTAAAAAAACTCTTAAACATATATACTCTTATATATTTCTCTATATTAAATGTTTTATGTGAAGTAAAAAAATGAACATTTATAGTTTTAATGTAGTAAAAAAGGAAATATTATGCCCCACAGCAGGATAGCAAAATTTAAAGACTCAAAGTCCGAATTAGCGAGACCTACTTGTAAACAACTACTTTTATCTTATAAAGTATAATATACGTAAATAATATGGCAAATCAATCTATAATTAATGATTTTATTGTTTCGAAAATATTGAATATTAAAATTATTATTAAATTATTTGAATAAGCAAAAGCTATTAAAATATTGAACAAAAGTGTCAGTAGGTACATGTTTTTGAAATACGAAAAATGGTCTCCTAACACTAAAATTCTGTCTTAGCGCCGACATATACATGTATAAAACGTATAAATAATTATATTAAGACGTAAGGAACATAAGGAAAGAAGAAGGACATAAGGATTTTTTTAAAAATAATAATTTAACAGTGCTTGAGAGGAATACGGATCATTTTAACATTTTTTATTCCGATTAAATATTTAATATGGACTATTAAGTTCATATAAATCGGAGACATATAAAAATATTTTGAGAAAAAAAGGTATGTTAAAAAAAGGTGTGTTTTTATCATTGATAGTAATTAAATATAGGTGTTTTGAGATTATATATCATCAAAATATTTAAATATATAAGGCATGCGTTTTGCAATCATAAGGTCAATATGCTACACGAAATGTTACAAATCAATTATTAATATTCATGATGTGTGCAACAGCCAAATTATTGTTATTAAGCGGAACGATCTACTAGAAATTTGCATTCTGTGTTTAGAGATAGATAAAGAAATACAAAGCTTGCTTGAATCAAATTAAGAAGTACTTCAAAATACAACATAGAAGAATACCGTAACGCCTTTATCATATTTTGATTGTCATAGAAAATGATGTAAGTGCTGGAACTTGTAGAATCATTTACAAGTATTATATAAATGATTATAATTATATATAATGAAAATAATTATAAGGGGAAACAAGGAAAAATATAGTAATTATGTACATATTTCATAAAAAGAGTTAAAGATCAAATTGCTTAGAAAAAAAATATTTATAAGTAGTATTTTAGCATTATAAAGAAATCATAAATAACAAATAATAATCAGAAGTGGTGTAAAAAACCTAAAAAAGGCAGTAAAATAATATTTATTATTTATTTGGCTTTTCTGACACGAACGTCAAGTATAAGTTGTAAATATATACTTATAGTCCGGGAGGTCGCGCTATGTTTCAGCAAGTCATTTCATACCGGCTGAAAATCATAGCAACAGTAGTTTCTAAATCATATATAACTGATTTAAGCGTCAGCTACCCAAGTAGCGGTGGAGCTCAGAGTTATAATGGCTGAAAGTCGGTAATAAAAATTGAGGAATAATTATTTTTGATATGTATGAAAATGTAAAGAAAGATTTTCCAGATGATTTTAAACAAAATTACTAAGGTCAGCTATTTTCAAAATGGTGGATTATACGTCAGTCACATATAAGAACTATATTGAAATAGTTTATGTATAAAGTTATTTAATACCGTATGAACTTCGTACAGGTCAATGTTTATACTTTCTAAATGATAAAAAAAATGGTCAGCTGTGTTTATTACGAGGGTATGACCGTCAGTCAACGTCATAAACATGTTGCGCGCTCAGTAAACCTAAGCGTTCAATAGTTATTACGACCTATTAACTGACTGTCTTCATACCCGAGAACGTTTAAATCAATTTAACTTTGATTATTGTTTAATATAAAATTACTTTTTATTATTATTTTAATTATATAAATATCTTTGTATACATTTACTATTGGCGAAATAATACATTAAATATTCTTTTTAAAAATAAAATAGGGAAAAGGTACTAATAGAAATAAAAAATGTAAAGTGCGTGTTTGAAATTTTATTTTTAATGAAGAAAAAATTACAAAATACTCCCAGCATTAACATTTTCTGGACTATCTGTCTCGTCATAATTATATTCATCGCAGCTTTCATCAGAGCTCACCATCATCATCACCATCATCGCCTTTATCATCAATTTCTGGATTGGTCTCATCATATATATATATGGTATGGTAGGGGGAATTTGATAACCCTCAAACCATTTGAAGGTTTTTTTTTTATATATATATTATCCGGGTAGGCATATGACTCCACTCCACCTGATGGTAAGTGGAAGTGGAGTCCAAACGCGAAGACGACTAGTACTGACAACAAAAATGAGCTGCACTAGTCACCCTCGCCATGCCGGCCCGCAAAATGCCTCTTAAACGAGGCGTGAAATATCAAATGGTTTCTTTTTCCCTCTTCTGTAGACAGCAGGATTAAAGTCACATCCTGTGAAGGCATGAAATCCTGGCATTGAAGCGCTTAAGCTAGAATCAAGTGCTTCATATAGTTCAGTGACATTGATGTAACGCTGTGTATTCCCACTTCCAAGCAACATATGAATTTTCAAGTTACATCGAATGTGATTCATGTTGCCTAATAGTACATACACATTCTACATCTATTTTATCTTTAAAAACAATATTTAATGTATTATTTCGCCAATAGTAAATGTATACAAAGATATTTATATAATTAAAATAATAATAAAAAGTAATTTTATATTAAACAATAATCAAAGTTAAATTGATTTAAACGTTCTCGGGTATGAAGACAGTCAGTTAATAGGTCGTAATAACTATTGAACGCTTAGGTTTACTGAGCGCGCAACATGTTTATGACGTTGACTGACGGTCATACCCTCGTAATAAACACAGCTGACCATTTTTTTTATCATTTAGAAAGTATAAGCATTGACCTGTACGAAGTTCATACGGTATTAAATAACTTTATACATAAACTATTTCAATATAGTTCTTATACGTGACTGACGTATAATCCACCATTTTGAAAATAGCTGACCTTAGTAATTTTGTTTAAAATCATCTGGAAAATCTTTCTTAACATTTTCATACATACCAAAAATACTTTTTCCTCAATTTTTATTAACGACGTTCAGCCATTGTCTCCCTGAGCTCCACCGCGGGTGCTACAGCTGACGTTCATTTTGATGATGATTAGGTACTATTCAACAAGTTTAGAAGGAATTCATACGGTATAAAATTCCTCATAAAAACGTAGCGCGACCTCCCGGACTATTAGAAAACAGAAATAATAACTGTGTCTATTATAATTTCTATACTAACAAGTGTTGAAATGTATTCAATGCTTTTTTTGTATATCGTGTGGAGCTTAGCCATTAATGGACAAGTAACTAATTATAATAATTAGGTATGACACGTAATTTTAGTTTATAGGTAATATATATCAGAACAAAACTTTTATTGTTCACGAAGACAGTATGTAGACAAATTTGTTCATCAACACGAAACTAAATTGCTTTGAAATAGAAAGTTGATGATGATATCAATAGAACTGGTATATAAGAATAAAATTATTACGTTTGCTTAGTTCTATGTATTATAGTGGTAGATACTAAAGCTTGTATAATTTTATTTATTCATTCAAATTTCATCTCCATATAGCATAATAGACAGAATTTAGTTTCCAGACAATTCGTTTGTACATTCCTCTTCAATTTTAGGGAATAATGCAATTATTAATAGATGGAACGCTGCGCTTTGATTCACTAGAACGGTAAAAGAAAATAATTGAATTCTTTAAATTAAAAGCACAATAGACTACGTAGAGTATGTAACTAGTACAACTGTCAACAACCTGTCTATGTAAATAATCTTAACAAACTGAAAAAACAAAACTATATCAGTCAAATTCATAAATCCTCCTTTATATACAACTAATAAAATTCGACAAACTTAAGTCTGCGTCCCTTCAAATTCTATTATAAAGGAAAAGATAAAATAAAATTAATTTAAATAACAAAAACAATACTCGTATTGTTACTTGTTGCCGATCGCAGACCTCAGTACATTGTACGAATATTAAATAGAGTGCGTCTGTACGGCCGTCACCCGTTTGGTATTGAATTATTAATTCATGCAATGTGTATGGCAATGGCAATCATTTTTTTATAGCTTTGCGTCGTTTTCTCGATATAGCATGATAGGCAGAGGAATCTAGTGTATAAACATACTATTTTTCACTTACCGTCTTCTAAGACATTGTGGCAGTTGCAGAACTCAATGCGGTGTTTTGTCTTATTACCAAAGAAATGAAAACGCAAATAAGTCGTGCTCGAGGAGAATTTATAGAGTAGGAATCGTTCCTACAACCGTTGTAAGTTTAATTTATTAATTAATAATATAAAAAAACTAAAAACTTATCTTCAAATTCATGTTCAATATATTTAAATAAAGCAACAAAGAGGACTCGTGAGGAGTGGTGGCGCAGACGCATAAGCGTCTGCCTGTAATCGCGACGGTTTGAGGGTTCGATTCCCACTCGGAGAAGATGGATTTTTCTATTTCCATTTTCTTCGCTCTATCCACTAGGCAAAGCGCAGGGTTGAGTTCCGCCACTCAACACGCAATGCCTCGTAAAAGGCGGAAAGCGGGGACGGAGGAAGCAGGGACTAAAGCAACGGAGTGTTGAACGAACGAACACTAGGATCATATGGTTCCTGCAGTTCCCTCTGCCTGCCGTGCCATGCGCGGGATAAAGCGTGAAGCAACAAAGAGTAAGCAATAGGGATTAAGAATAATAACTACAAATATTAATATTTTACACATAGATTACTTTTAATACTGTATTTGTGTGGCTTTTGTTTATATAATTGATTTATTGTCTCCTCTATTTAAAGGTTGTCCAGAAGAGATCGCTCTCTTATCATTATTGCTGCCTTATTGAATTGGCACTTTTAGTACAAATATTATAAAACTTTGTAACTTGGTGTGCAATAAAGAGTATTAGACTGATTGATTGACTTTAAATTTGATTTGCGTAAAGAGAAAAAGTGTAACTCAAGTGAACCTAGAGAAAAGAAGAAGAAAAGGTTAAAGGTGAGTACATTGTTTATAGTTCACTACCAAACGCAGTATAGTTTTATAAAAATTAAAAAAAATGTTTGTGTTTAAAATTTCCATAAAAAAGGGAAAGTAATTACATTTGGACAAGCTTTTATAAATCTGCAAGCGGTAAAATTCAAAATGCGACTGCTTTTTATTTATTACAAATTATAGTAAAATGGAAGTATATTTTATTTCGATTTACTGAAAAAGCTAATTTATTTTAATGTTCAAAATAAAACTAAATACTGAAACAGGGCTGTCGTTTAAGAATAAATGATTTTATTATTTACATTGCTACGTTGTAAATACGATTGTATCGTACGGTGTACATAATAATTAATTATCTATAAATTTACGCCATACTGCAATTATTACTTAGTCAATATATTATTGAAATATATGTTACAAAAGTTATAAAATATTATGGAATAGCGATAAGGTTTACAGTATGCACGCTTTCTCGATCCGTTTAGCCTACAGAGACAGGCTCTAACCGACCTTGCGTAAGAACCGTTCTCACTCAGCAGGCGTGGACGCCTATAGAGCGTCGTCAGTCGCGTCGTATACGCGTTTCGCATTCAGTATTTTTTATCTAGTCTTGTGATTTTAATTTTAGTGATAAATAATGTACGTTCAAAGTGTTTGAGTTATGAAATGAAGAGTAGAGTGACGAAAAAATCATTAATATTACCATTGACTGTGGGGAAAATCTTGTTTCGGTGGATTTTTAATAGAGCTGATTTGTTCTTCTTTATTTACCGGTTTGTTTACATGTTTGTTTTTATTTTTTTTATCATTTAACTATACGAAGTGTTGCAAGTGGTAAGCGACCGACTACATAAATAGAGCACTGGCATGTCTAGAATTTATGAATAATTACCTCCATACATATTAAACGTTTTATCGCGTGTCCATATTAATTTTTTTTAACATAGGTATAGATATTTATATAGCTATAGAAAATTAAAATATATAATTATATAGATACATTATATATACAAAATAACAAGAGCATTCATTTGCAACGTCTTACTGGTTTTAAGATCTTAAGTTAAACTTTCTAAAATAAATACGAGTTCTTTACGCAACGACAGAAATATTCGACCACTTTTTAAAAAGTACTGTTAATTTAATTACATGCAATTGCAACAGTAAAAAACCGCCAAAGACTGTCATGGCGCGGCTGACAGCTGTGGATTCGATTCCCATTCGGAGAAATGAATTATTACATATTCCTATTATAATTCTATCCACGGCGTTAAGTTCCGCCACTCTATATGCAAAATCTTGATAATTAGGCCGAAGTGGGGATAGGAGTATCTTGACACTAGGTCTCTTTGTCTATTCTGTTGGGCGTGAGAAAAAGCTGGAAACTATTTCATTTTATCTTATTATAATTGTAACCAAACGTCCCTTTATTGTTTTTAAGTATTAGTTTATATTAGTATTATTGTACATATAGTAAATATGTAGAATTTATGTAAGTATAAATTGTATATGTCTACAAATGACAGCTGCGTCTAAGCTCTACAGGTTACGCTAGAGCTATGGTGTACCAAAATAATCTAAATACTTTGATCATTAAAAATCAACTTAGCTTCCGTTATAGCAGGAATAAAACGAAGACTCCTACAAATATACTAATAATAGCATGCGTCAAAACATAAACACGAAGCTATGATCTTAAATTACGAATTTTCTTTACACGTACTTGTATGCCAATTATATATGTAAATAAAGATTTCAAGCATATATATATATATATATATATATATATATATATATATATATATATATATATATATATATATATATATATATATATATATATATATATATATATATATATATATATATATATATATATATATATATATATATATATATATATATATATATATATATATATATATATATATATATATATATATATATATATATATATATATATAGCTTCACGCTTTTATCCCGCACATAGCAGGGTAGGCAGAGGGAACTGCAGGAACTATACGAACCTAGTGTTAAGACACTCCGTTACTTAGTCCCTGCTTTCTCCGTCCCCGCTTTCCGCCGTTTTCGAGGCATTGCGTGTTGAGTGGCGGAACTCAACGCCCCGCTTTGCCTTAGTTGCCAGAGCGAAGAAAATGGAAATAGAAAGATCCATCTTCCCCGACTGGGGATCGAACCCACCAACCGTCGTGTTAGTCGCGTTACAGGCAGACGTTGCGCCTCTACGCCACGACGGTCTTCAATATATATATATATATATATATATATATATATATATATATATATATATATATATATATATATATATATATATATATATATATATATATATATATATATATATATATATATGTATATGTATATATATATGTGTGTGTGTGTGTATATTTGTATATTCATATTGTGTCTAGCTCTAGATGATATTTACCCTATATATTACCATTACACTCTAAATGCACACTTATTGATTGTAATACAAATGACAATTCATTAGAAGTCATAATTGTAACCTAACAAACATTTAAGCTAATAAAACTAAACTACCTAAAATAACATTCTACGTGAGCGCAGTAGAGCGCTGCACTGGTATTTAAACAAAGCTTTCACCAAAAAATACTTTTTCATTGATTATCATATTCTACTGCTATACAGCAACTAATGACTCATTAGTCATTAGTTGCAAAGAAAGTCAAACACGTTTCCTTGTATTGCATATCATATTAAAATTATATAACATCGTTCCACAATAAACTTTGGCGTAAAATTTTGTCATGACAATTTTGTCAGTTGAAATTGTGCAATAAGAACCTACATTGTTTAACGAAGAAGGACCATTTAGAACATTCTACCACATTCTATAAGTATATAGTTAGATTTGAGTAAGATTTCACGAATTGTAATTAAAATATTTCAATTCTATATATTTAAGTCGGAATTTTACAATATCATAATTTTAATTTCGGAAAATTATAGTCTATTTTCTGTAACAATCTGTCAGTACTAGTAAACAGAAGAATATACCTACTATACCTACACGACAAAAAAATATAGTTTAAGAAGTTGTATGTTTAATCGCGCTTATATTGGGAACTACAACTTTAAATATTTTTTATAAAATGTGTTCAAATAAAAAACTTAATAAAAATCTGTCCAAATGTTTTTAAAACGTCACTTTCGTTAGAGAAAAGAGCTATCTACTTTAAAGTTCTAAGTAAGCTTTATAAAGTGACATTGTGAAGTATATTATAAAAATAATAAAAAAAACATAAATAGCATGTTAAAAATAGCGAAATTATAAATTAATAATTATTATATATTGATCAAATAATTATAAAAGTATGTGAATTTATCTTTTTTTTACTTAATATAAGTAAAAAAGCTCTTAGTAAGTAACTCTATTTATAGCTAGTAACAATCTTATTTATCAAAGCTACCTCACTGGTAGGATTTTTATTTCATTTTTACATTTTAAGTGACGTTTTTTGCCTCCCGCCACGTATTGCATTGAACATTTTAATAAAATTCACTACAGAGAACTAAACGTTTCCGTAAGCACACTGTAAGCCGTTTAATTTATACATTTATACAAATTTTCAATACAGATATATTTCAGTAAATAGTTTGATTCCCTGCATGTGTTTTATGTTTCAGCATATTTTGGCATGCGTTTCACATCCGGTCATCAATGAGTAGCAGCGTAGATTTTTTTGAAAGCCTCATCGATGAGGATGGAAGGTGTGCCGAGCTGAACTGCGAGGAACCAGCACAGCGGGTACAGAGGCGACGAGTCAATACAGTACAGCGATCGAGACCCCCAATTCAAGGTAAAGAAAACTTTTTAAAATTATATTTATTTATTTATAATTATGAGTAAAAAGTTAAAAGTATTTTCATGTTACTTCCATCTATCTATAATGACTTGATATCGATATCGATAAAGAAGAATACAATTCAATTGGTTATTTAATATCATAAAAACTATTTCAGATTATTATTATTTCTCGCTTAGCCAATATACAATATTACTTGTCGTGCAGTTTGAATAAATATTCTAATTGAACTACAACAACTATTTTTTAGTGTTTTTTTTTTTCATAAAATATAGTCATAAATAAATTTTTAATAAGTGGCAAGTTATATGGTATTAACTAAAAAAATTGCAGAACCACAAATTTTTTAAACATTATTATGATGTACGAAGTCCTTCCTTTATTGCCAGACATACCGACCGAAAAGTGTCTGTTAAATCACATGAGCGACAAAAATTTGGAATATTTTTTGAAAATATGCCAATAGCTGGTTTTATTGCGTATAAGTTTATGCATTACTTCATTGTCAGCAAGTTTCTACTGTCTGCTTTTAAAAGCATAGAATTCATTATCATAGGTCTCTATCAAATACACTGTACGAATAATTTAATATGTATTATATATGATATATTCCAATATATAAACTTTTACTGTGTAATGTAACCACCAAAACATAATTAAGCGGAGATATGTTGACAAGCATTACGTCACTACATAGATTGTAATTACGTGACATTTCGTAATTTAAGTATCAAAATTTATGTCGTTATTTTAATATATATTTACAAAAGATTCCACTTCATAAAGCTTTTAAAACTTATAATGCATTGTCCATTTATTTTTCACACTGTCAAATATGTTATTGTGCAAGTGTTCATTCTATTTTTGCATTTTTTTAAATAAAAAGGAGGTTTCTCTATTAGTATGCGAAAAAAAATCTTTTTTGTATTAAATACTAAAGTTCAAAGCAAGATCTTAATATTAACTCTTATTACTATTCACACTATGACGTTCTCATTTATACGTTATTTTTGTATAAAATTAGTTTCAAGTTATTTAAATTTAAAAAATATTATAAACTATACATTTTACTGCTTATCTTAATTAAGATAACTTATTTAAAAAAACATTTAAAAAAATGCGCAATAATGGGCAACCCTGAGCGCGTGTAGTTTTAGAACGGCAACCGAATGTCATTTGCAAACCGCTTCACGGTTCACTGCTGCCCGGCCCCCACTCATAGCGTCTCGTGGACAGATACAAGATGGCCGCGCAGTACGCAGCAAATAAGTGATGTTTTTGTTTTAAATTCAGTATATTTGTATTGACAGTACAAAATGTCTAATCTATGTTCAAGAATCGTATCTAAACCAACTAAAAGATTAACTGAGAATAGAGATAGCATGTCGGTCGCTCAAACAAACACCTGGATGAATGGTGAGCTTTTCACAATTGTAAATATTGATTTATTTCCAGGACAAACTAAAATAGAAATCAATGTTACAGTATGATTTATAATAAAATATTTGTAACAGATCAAGTCTAAGTAATTTTTGTATATTATAAAAATATTCGTTGTATGATTTCAGCGGAAAATATAAACAATGGCGGTGGTTTGTCTCTTTCGCCTCCACACACTATATCCCAACGTGAGACTGGAACCCAAGTTTCTCAGTGCTACAGCGGGCCTCCTTCACCATGTGGTTCGACCAGTTCCACCACTTCACCCATAGTGTCCCCGGCGCCACCTCCGGGAACTTTGACATTAGATCCCAATTGGCAAGCGACTAAGCCTACTGTGAGAGAACGTAATGCAGCAATGTTCAATAATCAATTAATGGCCGATATTACTTTTGTAGTTGGTGGACCTGGTGAGTTCTGTTACCTTTTACTTGTATTTATTTTTATAAACTTTCTCAAAATTAATATTTTATTTCTAGGACACATACAAGTAATTCCTGCACACAAATATGTCTTGGCGACTGGAAGTTCAGTATTTTATGCTATGTTTTATGGTGGGTTAGCTGAATGTAAACAAGAAATTGAAGTTCCTGATGTTGAACCATCAGCTTTCCTAACTTTACTTAAGTAAGTTGACTTTACTATTCTTAAAATATTTTGGCATGTTACAAAATAAAAATGTAACTTCTTTTATTATTAATTACAGGTATTTATATTGTGATGAAATACAATTAGAAGCAGATACAGTTCTTTCAACATTATATGTTGCAAAAAAATATATAGTACCACATCTTGCCAGAGCTTGTGTTAACTATTTGGAAACTAGTCTTACTGCAAAAAATGCTTGTTTGCTGTTAAGTCAATCTCGTTTGTTTGAAGAACCAGAACTTATGCAGAGATGCTGGGAAGTAATAGATGCACAGGTATGTGAATCAACAGAAAATTTGGCAACTATTTGCCTTGAACCATCTTCATCTTACAGCAGCTTAGGGATAGATATATCAGAATCTTCTAGTAGGAATTTTTCAAGCCCAGATATAAAAGAAAGATCAAATGAAAATTTGAATAACTTATGTAATTAATTTGTTTTAACAAATTCTTGTAATACTCAATTTTAGGTTGTGATTTAGTGTTAAGAGTAAATTGTTTATAAAAAATTCAAATTTATTGTCTATGCATTCCTGAATGTACTATACTTTGTAATGTACTTCTAGTCATAATGTTTAAAGATGAGGCGAAAGTAAAATAAGATGTATTGAATGTCCATTAATCTATTAGTAGTATAATGTTATATTTGTTTTATACACTATAATTCTTATTTGACAAAAAATAAATTTATAATCATATATATACCTATACTATAATGCTAGCTAATGTGTGTAGATTGACTGCAATACATTTTGTGTAGTATTATTTTGCATGTATTAGTACAAAGCATGTAATTGTTGAAGTGGTTTACAAATATTTTGTAAAATTCCAATTTAAAATTGTAAATAAAACTATTCAACAATTTGTATTGCAGTTTCATTTGAAACCTTTATACTTAATATTTTCTATTTATTGTAGGCTGAGATGGCCCTCACTTCTGAAGGGTTTGTTGACATTGATGTCTCTACTTTAGAATCAGTATTGGCTAGAGAAACATTAAATTGCAAAGAAATAAATCTATTTGAAGCTGCACTTGCATGGGCTCATGCTGAGTGTACCCGTAGAGAGATAGATGCTACACCAAACAATAAAAGAGCAATGCTAGGCAGTGCAATATATTTGATAAGATTCCCTACTATGTCATTAGAAGAATTTGCAAACAGTGCAGCGCAACTTGGCATTTTAACACCTCAAGAAACCATAGATATATTTTTACATTTTACTGCTTCAAGTAAGCCACAATTATCCTATCCTGTTAAAGCAAGGGCGGGTCTGAAAGCTCAGGTAATATCTATTATTCATTTAATATAACTACAAGTTTATAGCATTTTTGACTCATATAGTATAACAGTTGACCCTTTAAATTTCAGATTTGCCATAGATTTCAATCATGTGCATACAGAAGCAATCAATGGAGATACAGAGGTAGATGTGACTCAATACAATTTTGTGTAGATAAAAGAATATTTGTTGTTGGCTTTGGGCTGTATGGGTCTTCAAATGGTGCTGCTGATTATAATGTTAAGATTGAATTAAAACGATTAGGAAGAGTTTTAGCTGAAAATAATACAAAGTTCTTCTCAGATGGATCAAGTAATACTTTTCATGTTTACTTTGAGAACCCTATTCAAATAGAACCTGAGTGCTTTTATACTGCGTCTGCCATACTGGATGGAAGTGAGTTAAGTTACTTTGGTCAAGAAGGTTTAAGTGAAGTTTACATGGGAACTGTGACATTCCAATTTCACTGCTCTTCTGAAAGTACAAATGGAACAGGAGTGCAAGGTGGTCAAATCCCTGAGCTCATCTACTACGGCCCTACTATGAATGCTGTAATAGCCAATGCAAATACAAATGAGGAATGACAATTAAGTATGCTGCGCCACACTTACTGTTAATATGATTTTAAATTAGAAACATAAATTAGCCTGGTTTTAAATTATTTAGGTCCTTGGATTGTGCAAGTCAAAATATTTATAAATTTAAAATAAAACATTCCCATGTTAAATTATTTTGTTGAATGTATAAAACTTGTGTATATTGTTAAAGTTAATTAAGTAAAATGAGAATGTGATATGGGTGTTGTATAAAGCTCTCTAAAATTTTGTAGTTGTAGAAAATTAGTGATAATTCCAATACAAATTCAATGCAATAAATTAAAAAAAGCTTCAAAAGGTGTTTTTTTTTGTCATAACTTTTGTATAATAAAAATGTAATGCTTATTGGGAATGATGAAAATGACGACAAACTTTTTAAATAAATATGAAGAAAAACAAACTTTAAGCTTTTCCTACATAAACCAATGGAGGCAAACTAAAAATAATTTACTCTTCTTTCTTCTATAATTTTCAAGAAATTGTGTGTCAAGTGGCGGAAATCAACACAATGCTTTGCCTTTTATCTGAAGTGACAAATTGAAATAATTGCTTCACCCAATGAATGAATGAATGAATTATGAATTACTTTTAAATTGTTTACATTCTGACAATGTTCAGCTGCACCACAAATAATTAAAACAATGCACATCTTGATTATACCATTTATAATCTACATAAAAAAAAAACTTACCATTTGGTGGAATGTTAATACACAGAGCTCTAGAGAGCTTGAAGTAGGTGCGGCCAAGTTGATAACAGCACAGTTGTAGAGCATCACTAACATCTATTAATAAATCTGTATTTATTAGCTTAGAATATTATTATTAAGTAAAGTGGTAGAATAGCCAGCAAAAAAAATTGTCTTCCTTATTATGGGAAGGAAATATTTAAATCTGTACTTTTTAAAAAAGTCTAGATAATGATATAAGCAAAAGCATAAAGAAGGTAGGTAGTCAATAGATTTTAACTTATAATAGTTGGCAATATTTTTTTATTATTTAGTCTTTACAATTATAATGAATTAAATGAAAAGGATACGAGGTGTGCCTTCTGTCCTGCAGGTCATGTACACACAAGCAGCTTGTGTTAAAGCAGACTGTCTTCCAATTGTAAGGTGCCGCATAAGAGCCATTTTAAAAAAATTACATGCTATATCAATACATTGTTGATTGAGTCGAAGTTGCTGACATAAGGCAGTTATGCCATCTCTAGCTTTTCTTAGGGTTATTTCTCTAGATTCCTGTCCAATGCCAGCATTAAATGCTGTAAAAATATACTGGATTGTAAAAGGCTATCTAAACAGCAGTAGACTTATTTAAAGAAAATTAATTGAATATTCTTTGAAATAAATCATACATACACAATATAAATAACAAAACATTGATTATATTATACTACTTATTTTTCAATTATCTAATTTAGTATAATATTATTTTTATTTTTTTAAATATACCTCTGCCAAATCCTGAGGCGCCTCCTTTAGATTCCGCTGACACAAATTGTCCGATAGCCGAGGCACTTCCATGTGCATTTTCTTGAAATTCAATTTCAGCAACTATTATATTATCTTCTAATACCGAACCACAATTGGTACACACAGCGTCGCCTCTAGCAGGATCTACTTCTATTTCAGAAGAGCCGCAATGTTTGCATTTTTTACCCGACATAATTTCAGTAACTTAGTGTTAAATACAAGATAAGATTTTAAAATGTGTAATTTCGTTTGTAAGATGGTTAGATAGATTGGAGAAACACTTGATATAAATAATTGGCTAATTCATTTTCAAAGCTAAAACATGTGTTTTAATATAAATAATGTACAACTTGTACTTTACAAACTTCAAAAGTCAAATTGATTAATAAGAGTCGATGACATTGACATATATTGTCATCCCGCACTGATTGTGGAGAAAAAGCGTACGAACGATTGTATCAAATAAACACAGAAAATATGTTAATAATAAAAATCTATTAATCATTTTGTAATCAATATAAATACTGGAAATATTTTTGTCTTCAAAATTCAATGCATGTGCCTAAATTTTTTATTTATTTTGTACTATATAATATAAGTCCTAATAATAGAAATAATTATTTTCGTATTAGCTGAAAATTATTTAACTTCTAGAAATTTTCTTACAAAAGATTGTTTTACAAAAAATGTGACGTAGCTGAAAAGCTGGTTCGCTATTGGTTGGATATCACGTCATGACACCAATTATAGGCGATGAGATCACCCTTCAAATTGTTAAGGCTAAAGTTGGATGGCATAACAGAAAAGTATATTTGTTGAAGATAAAAGTAGGCGTTTAAGACATTTTGTAATTATATGAATAGAAATTCTCAGGAGAAGGGCATCCCCAAAGAGACGACGACGTCACCTCGCAAACTGCAATGATGAGTCATCATTGTTGTGTTCTCGTTCGTGTATAATTTCTTTGACGCGCTGCTTTATTATTTTGATATTTATGACATCAATGAACTGTCAAATAGAACACTGATTGTGATAGGTAACTGCGTTGTGATATTATCTAGTGCGTTCTTGGAACACTTACGTAAACTGTGTTTATGATTTTTGGTAGAACTCTTACATAGAACTGTTAACGATGAAGCTGGAAGTGAGCGATTCCAACCATTCCGACTATTCTTGCGATAGTCAGTCATCGCAGGGGTCCTCAACTAATGATTTCATATCTTCAGTACCTACATCACGATCGCTTCTAACAGTAAGTATTTTAAAGTAATCAAAAAACTAACATATTTTTTTGAAAATGCCTAAAACTTCTTGCTTATTTATATTCTATTAAATTATTTGAAATTTTCTGAAGAAGGTACAAAAACTGTGAGTATATACAAAGTGTGTTTATTATTATTTTATTTAGTATTAACTAATTTTATAAAGCCTATATAATAAATTGATTAACATAAACAAGTTTCTAAGAAGTTTCTTGTTACTTTATTATTAAATAAACAAGTAAGAGTAAATTGAAAAATTTAAACATTCACATATTCATACATGCAACCATTATAATCAAAATGATATCTTATCAAATAACCTGATATGAGCACTTCCCCTTAGATCATTTCTTGAAAATAATGATTCTGTCATTGTTTGTTTGTTATAAATTGCTAATCTCAAGTGTTAAAATGTATCATTCTAATCTTCTGTGTTATTTCATAGAATTATTTCTCTTTTCATTTTCTTATGTGATTATCCAATCTTTTGTGATACAAGAAACCAAAATATGATTAGCCTGATATTCTTATACTACAAGGCACTTTTGAGATTTTAAAATATATTGATTTGTAGCTATGTATTATGTATGTTATTTAATAATGTTATTTCATGTAATCAATATTATTTAAATATTGGCATGAGCTATCTGAATATGACAAAATGCAACAATGTTAGTTAGTCTGTAATTTAATAGTTTTATAGTATGGAAAGGTATAATAATTCAAGTATTCAGCATTTGAAATTCTACAGAACAATATACATAGTTAATTCTCATAGGAGAGGGAATTTTATACAATATTTTTATACATTTCTTCACAATATTTTTTTTAATAATATACATTACCTATTTGAAATTTAAAAACAAGTAAGCTATCATATCATTGTCATTTCAAACCACAATTCAGGTAATATTTTAATGTTATCATATTTAACGAGCAACTGGGTGATGTTTATATTCAAGGAAACACGTGTATATTATTGTATTATATACACAAACTCTGATATTGATATCAGTATATTGTTATAATAAGCTCTGCTATTTGAATTGTATTGTTTCCCTTTTAATAATATTATTTGAAATCGAAATATGTTATATGTAAAGCAATATGTACATACTATGTACATATACAAGGCTTAAAATACTTAAGCATTATTAGCTTTAGGGCTTTCAATATTGTATAATGCAAATAAACTGAAATTTTAAAAATATGAATTTCTATATGGAAAGTAGAGTGTCACCAGGTTCTGTCTGTATACCACCTGAAAAAAAACTCTAAAAGAAAATCTATATCTTGCATATGTTTTCCACTATAAATAAAATACAACATAATCTGTACATTAATTTATTTTCATTTATGATTGTTATTTTTCACATTCACAGCACATACATATGCCTTTAAAATAAAAATCCTTTAAAAATCTTTTGAATTTATTATAAAAAACTGTAAGTAATTATGTCAATTCTCTAGAAATAAGTAAGTATTATGAAAATCTCAAGTACATGCAATAACTTCTAAAACATTTGAATTATTTTATTTTATAATAAACAAAGTATTAACATCATAATATTGTCTTGCAATTGGTAGCAGGAAAACGCTAACTGAGAAAGGCGATGACCGACCACAACTGACGTCAGGGTTTCGTGGAAAATTGAACTTGCCCACGCGATTAAACACTTGCACCTAGTATATCATTAGGTACAATATTCAACGCATTAAAGTAATGGCTCGTTCAAAACAAGTAATTTTGTGCATACAGATGCTCTTTGTTAAGGGAACTAAAATCGTGATATATTGTGTATCACGTTAGTAGGCGCAATAGTTATAATTAGCTAAGTACGGAGCAGTACGTACTTAACCCATCCTCTCCCCATTCTACCCTTAATAATATTTTAAAACACTACTTTCAAATTATAGTGACTAAAATTTATCTCTATCCCTAACAGTTAGAAAACAATAAGGTACAATTTGTACATAGAGAAGTATTTTTTAGTGACCTTGCTTTTAACCAACGTTACTTTCAAGGCGAAGGCGAAAAGTGAAAGATTATAAAGGCACTAAAAAGTCTATTTTTGTTTTTTTTTATATTTTTTTAATATAAATCGTTTTTAATAATATAACTGTGCTATATTTGGTATCATATATAATTATTTTTTACTGGCATTTGATTAACCCTGACCTTTTAGTGTAAAAAACAAATAGCTTCATTTGAATTCGATATAACTGTGACATAACCACCTCTTTGTAATTGTGACGATAGCTTTAACGCTACAATATGTTGACCCAAATATTGAAAATGCGGCCACCTCATATAAATTAGTATAATATAGATTAAATATTGAAAATTGTTAATGATGTGACATTTACGTAAAATACATTTCAAGCGAACGAAACGTTGTTCTTGTCTTTTTTATTTTTTCTTAAGCTTGCAAGGACAACATGAAGAGAATGTGCCGAGATAGAACAGTGGAGTGTCATGACACTTTTTTAAAAATTTTCAGTATAAAGTAATAAAATATATTTTTTATTATAAACTGCAATTAAAAATAAATCATATTTTAGCAAAACAAATTAGTTATAAACTTTAATGAAATATCTATTAACATTGTTTTTAACTCTTTTACTAGTTAACATACTTGTTTTATCATGGCACTCTATTTGCACACGAGTATATAATCGACTTTAGTTACAATTTATTTTGGAACGAATGAAACTATTTATATTTGCATTTATATTACTACTTTGCTAAAAAAACAAGTACAACGAATAGACCCTTGTTTATTTAATTTTATCTTTATAATAATTATGGCGCTAAAATTTTAATGGCATATCTTGCAATATAAACGCCTACGATTAGGTCATGTTTACCAAATAAATTATAAAATGTTGTTATCACCCATTTTCATTTAGTAAATGACGATATATATATATTTTAGTATATCTACTGTATTTATGTACTTTAAGTAAAGCTGTTATTGAATCAAAAGCACTCGTATGAACGTAGCCCACATTATATCTTGATATATATATATGTATTTGTACAAAGATATGTAAACACTGCCACCATAGTTACCATTGGTGAGAACACGTTTATTATTGCCAATGAGTTCATGGGAAATTCGGAGAAATAGGTTGAACTTGATCGCGTGATTGCTAGTTAATCTAGCCTTGAACTCTTGATTGTGGATAGCATTCCGCGTATTTTTTTTTTGTAAGGACATTTCGGTGTAGCTGCTTGTACATGCTAGATAATATGTGTGGATCCTATGATATATTATATTAAAATGTCAAATCAAAATATTATTACAATAAAAAAATACCTGTAGTTCAAGCGTATTATGTCTATAGGTATATGTTATTATGTCACATGACATGGCATATAATGCCTCCGATATTTATAATCAATGAAATATATTAAACACACAACAAGTCAATTAAAAAAATATATATTTACATAGTTAATTATGACTGCTTTATATAAGGTTTGCGGACATTTGGTATCAATTTTAATTCTCGGAATGTCTGGATTATTCTGTTTATTTACCTGTTCCAATTTAATTTTCCGAATTGAACACCTGATAATGGCAAGTGTGTACTATAATAATGTTATCATTTTGGTATTGATGTAATTTATTTTCTAAGTAATATGTAAGTGTATTCCGTGCATGACATCACGTAGGTATTCTATATAATATCCACTTGAACTAAATGTGTATCATTTGATCTAGACTGTATGGTGCTGAATTTTACTATTAAATTAACATGATATCGCAATAGCTAGTTTTATAATGCAATTATATTGTGTACGTATTTAAATAGCGCAATATTAACAGTATTAAAAATACCAATATATATAAAATATTGTAATTGCATCTATGAAATTAATTAGGGAATACACAGCTAGGATACTTAAAACGGTACTCACTGTTCTGTGTAGTTTTCGTTTGTAATTTATGAAAAATTATTCTTAAGATTTAAAGGAATTCCTAAACTACTTGGTATTTCCGCTGGACCAAATAATATTTTGCTAATCTTTCTTGGCACACTACATCGTATTTTTCTTAATCTTTAAATGTAAACTTTAAAAAAAATATTAACATTCTCACCATGTGCGTGTCATGAAGAAAGTATTTATTGAATCATTGAATGTAACTACGACTTAAGTGTCAAAAATCTTTTTGGCTCTGTAAGCAAATCGTTGGAATACTTGTCGTATAAGACATTTTGACACCAAAAAGTAGATTTGCGCGTGCGCGGTGCGGTCGTAGCTGATCATACAAAACCAGCTGCGACCGCGCGGACTGACTCAGTGTGATATTAAACATTCTAGCAACGCGAACGTACACGATAGAAACATACGTATGACTCATACTGTTATCAAGTATTGAATTGTATCGCCGCGCCTGAAATTACAGACATTCGTGTTATTACCTAACCCTTCGAGGGTAGTTGTTCTGAACGCTCATAGTGAAAGCTGTCTTAATGTCTCAGCTGGTGCCGTACCAACTCCTCAACAGCGAACAAGACGATAGTCTCATGTTTGCTACCATGTTTGACTACCAAATAGAGGATCATAACAAGCCAAAGGTGAGTGCATTGTTACCATAAGTCATCATTGTTTTCGTACTTTGGAGTGCTCCAGCGACATGATTAGTAAACAACTTTCCAAATGCAATTCTAAGAGGTTGGCTAGGTTCATATAACTGGTGATTTGTCTCAACAAATGACCTTCAATGAAATACATAGGTTTTGATTTGACGACTTTGATATAAGATATTGAGACCAAAAAGATTACGGAATTGCTAATGACATGATATTTTAATTTATAAAATATGCTGATATACCTCACCAGATGTTTCAAATTGTTAAAAAAGATTTAGGTAATCTTAACATATATAAGGTAATATTTACGTCCTGTCGTGTATGGTTTATAATATTAAGCACGTGGACACATATTACTACAGTGATGCTTAGTTGATGTTTCAATATATACGTACTTTATAGAGAATTAGATATTGTTATCATATTCGATAATATATTATACATTAGTCATAAAACATTTAGCCTCAATTGCTATCCAATAGATGGCGCTGTAGTCATTTTTTTGTACAACAAATTTTATTATTTTTTTTTGTTTTTTTGAATGTTTTATTGAATCTAGAATATAATTTGTTTGTGATATATATTTTTCTGTATTTTGCGTTATTATTATATTTTTAATATTTTACTGTTGATCATATTAGAAAGTTAGAAAGGACTCCTCCAAAATCATGTCCAGCTTTAAAAATTATCATCAATAACTTTCGATGTAACTGTATTAAATATGACGAAATTTACATTTTAATATTGCTAGTAGATGACGTCATGGCATGACGTCATCTCCCCACCTATCGTCTTCGATTGAGTTTCTTGGAAGTCTGGCGACTGCGCTACTTAAATTAATTTATACCAATCTTTTGACAGGGTTTTTTTTTCTTGAATTTATTTTTTGCCGCTACGAATTTTACGACAACTTTTAAAGTATTGCGTTATAATGTATATTTTTTTTTCCTTTAACATTTTGAGAATTGTTGGTTAATGTGAGTTTTATCACGTAGACACAGGTTATTGTTTTCCTTGTTCATAACATAAACGTTTTAAATTTTCTGTTCATTATTTAATTATATTATATTGTTATATTTCCAAGGCTTTTTATTAGATATACTTATTAATGGTAATCTACGTTATAGAGACCACATTCCACCTTTTAATAATGTATATCGTTATATAGTAAATAAAAATATATGTAATTTTATGTTACCCTTAGATAAGTCTGTTTATGATGTAGTTGATTGTACTAGGAATCGTCTCTAACCACAGACTAATTTACTTGCCAAACACGTTCTATTAGTACGCTTATTCGACATGAATGAAATCCTTGGGTTTACCCAAAGCGATACAGCGTAGATATGAACGTGCAATAATATTAATCAAAATTATATTTATTTTAACTAGCGTATTTTAATGCATTTGTTGTTCTAGAAACAACTGATCTTTTAAGATCTGATAAACGAGTCTATCAATTGCGCAAGCGCAACCGGACTTGTCGGTCGGCAAGCGCGCCGGTAGCGATGGTAACCTTTGCGAGGCGAAAACTTCAAGTCCGGCTGACTTGACCTACATCGCTCTTGTGAAATTTCTCCTGCACTGTATTGCTTCCAAGAACGCACGGTCGCCTGGAAATCCCACAATTATATTTGCGCATTTTACCTTAAAATAAAATTATACATATTAATTAATTTGATTATGTAATAATATAATACAAGTAACATGTTAATTGTTACGTTGAGATAAGAACGTTTTGACTATTAACTACGAAGTTGATTTAAGACCTTAATTGATTATTAACCTGATTACAATATCATTGGGCTAACTATTTAAATCGAGCAGATGGGTTTGGTTGACCGACACCTATTAAACGGTTGCAGCCAATAAACGCCGGATGTGGACAATTTATTTTAATTGTAGACAACTAAGAATTAGCCAAAAGGAAACACTATACATAAAACATATATGCAGACTTAACATACAGAGTGTAAAGAATAAGATTCACAAAGTATATATAATAGATACTATATAATAGATACTTGTACCAACACATAATTATAATAGTATAATAATGATTCATTTTCTTTATTGCATTTAAATCCATAGAATTGCTGGTAACCGGTGAATCACTGTTGGTGGCTGTTAAAAACACATATCAAGGTTTTGATAGGATATAGTAAATTATAATTTGAAGAATTTAATCGCATTTAGTAAATTAGAAAACTTTCGTGGTTTAAAGGCGCAGCGTATGCCTGTAAACGCGACGGACAAACTGTCGAAAGAAAACGAAAAACGGGAACACAGTCTTACCACTAGGTTCCCACGTGTCCTACGGTTCCCTCTGCCTAACCTGCTAAATGCGGGTGAAAATGTGAAGCTAAAACAATAGCATTCAATACTGCAAAGCTTCTTTAAGTTTTAATGTTATCTAACAGGACTATTTAATGTACAGATAACGTAAGCTGCTTAAAAGTGGTAGTAGCTTTACCATCATAAACTTTGTTGTAGTTTATGTTGTTGTACAAATGGTAACAATAATGGTTAGAATTGACTTCTTTATTACCTACGCCGCAGATAAGTTTACTAACGTTATCCATTTTGGTCCATTACACTAAAGTGTCTGTCCATTGTCTACAACACAAATTTCCATACTTTCTTTAAAAGTTACAACCCGAATAGGCCTTACAAATCTTAAGTGATTTTGTAAACCACTAAAAGCTCTTTGTTAGTTGGGAAGCCACTTTCATAGAATTTTAAGAACGTTATTTCCAAAGATTATGGTTAACAATTTCCATGTAACGAAATTTGGTTAGGTTAGTCAACTTGAATTGAAATTGATGTTTTTTTAATTATTGTGAGATATTAATCAATTCAGATAAGAACACTGTTTTCGACATTATGTATTATCATATATATAAGTTTAAAAATTAGGTCTTTCTTCTCATAAAAGTAAGATTTGGAGCATTTGACGAAATATCTCATGTGTCAAGTTTGTTACCTGTGTTCGGAAGCTTGACACTTTGTCGCCGACTTGCCGCGTCTACCTCGCACTGTTACTACAACACCACCCACGTCGTCTTCGACAGATGCGTCTATATAAATGTCTTAAGTTATCTTTATTCATAGTCGACATATTACGGATATGTAAGACTTCAAACATCTAAAGATATCTTGTTCAACTATAATCTGTATACGTACTACAATTACCAGCACAAAGTATAAATTATTATAAACTAAAAGTAGTTCATCACAACAAGAAGTGCCGTATAATATATATATATATATATATATATATATATATATATATATATATATATATATATATATATATATATATATATATATATATATATATATATATATATATATATATATATATATATATATATATATATATATATATATATATATATATATATATATATAAAAACGGTACAATTATTATATTTAGAAGGTCAATTTGTCTTTGATTGATGCTCTTGGTTCGTACATTTTAGTCACGGTTGTTTCTCAGCGGTCACACAAACGCAATTAGAATTTTAATATTGTCTAACAATACAACCCTCTTAAACAACTTGGGCTCGATTACTGTCGTGAATTCTTTTAAGTAGCTTTCTGTTTATCTAAAACTATTGTTGACACCAAATTTTTGTTTACCAAACTAAGCTTATTGCATTGTACCTTTATGTTGAGTCGAATGAAAATATTCACTATGAAATACCGCACACTTGTAATGTTGCCAAGACAACGGCATTCTTTAGAAACTACCATAGTTAAATTTATAATAAAGATGTTTAAAGGGCCCGTTACACCGGTGGTCATAAGTTGTAGCTCCAGTGGACGAATTGGGTGTCGAGTGAGTCATAAAGCTGGCATGCACGGCATTCGCCGGACATACAAAACACGCTGCCAACATCTATTCGATAATACAATTTGTACAGGTACACAATATAGATAAAAAGCTTACTTCTGTAGTTTGTGTGGAGTTGACACGGATTTTTTTAAGAACAAAGGATCACAATAACGGTACGCAACTTCATTTTCTTTGTTGCACAAAGCAATAGCAATTACGTCACAATAATAAGCATGGCGTTGATATTTACAACAGCTGCTAAGTCCTTGTTCCGATTATGGGCATGATTCGTGCTTACGCTCTGCAGATTACTGACATTTTCCACGTTTCCGTCTCGACTGCCTTATTAAAGGATGTCATAGTTGCTGCGAGCGCACGTGTGTTTTAATATTATTGTAAAGTCCTATGTGCTTTATAAGTATTTGGTGTCGTACAATTCTATGTATGCCTCTTAAGGTATACAATACAATATTACGTGTTTGAGAAATACTCAAATGTCATTATGCGTTTTTAGCATTTCTCAAGTACTGAGATTCTTTCAGTCTTTTTTTCTTTTTCTTTGCAAATGCTTTACTTCTTACTAGTGTATATTTGATATTTTTATTATTTTTTTTTTAAATAATTGTAGCACTATTGGATAGTTATTATATTTCAGTCTTAATTCATCTAAAAACACTCATATATATTATAATTATTTTAATAATAAGTTTTCCTTTGATTTGATTTAGAGATTTCGTGAAGATATTTTTTTTATAAAGTGCTTATGAATATTTAAATTGTACTCTTAATATAAGCTGATATTTAATTCGGAAACAATATACATACATAACAACAAGACTTGAAGCGACACAACTTTAAATAGATGTTTTTTGTCTTACCTATCTATACACTGTATATATGTAAAATTATAATATAATTAAATAATATAATTAAATATAATAAATTCTTCTATATGAAAATAAATCAAACGCTATGTCAAATACAATAATTTAATGAATATTATTAAAATTCTCTGCAAAAAAAAGAAACAATTCTTAGGATCTTATTGTTATCTATTACAAATCAGATTCCACTGGGATTTGTATTGAATCAGATTTACTCCCGCCCACAACAAAAATTGTGATAGACGGCACAATAAGCGCACTTCCAATACCGACGCCATTATTTAATGAACCCTCGTCAGATGAAAAGGTCAAATTATTTGAAAAGATTAATCTCGTAATTTATGTGGGCCTAATGCGTCTCACCAGATTTCTCGGCTGACGGACCTTGCTATATGACATTGGTCTCTTACATTATAAAAAACCTTATTATGTGTTTTTTTTGTTAGTTCAACGTCAACAATCCACCTTGTATTACAATTTAAATGCTGTGATCCTCTTGATAGGGTTATTGTGTGTGGAATGGACACTTTCCCCACAATCAATCTTCCCACTAAATATTTTCAAAGGCATGTACAACAAATTGTCCGGTTTGTAATTTTTGCGCTGATGTGCCACTTCGAGAGTAATGTACTCGTAAAGGTTTACGACTGCGTTTCGATGTCAATTTTTATATTCAAATATTTTTTAATTTTTTTCTCGCATTCCTCATATTATGCATTTATTAATAAATAAATAGCTTCACGCTTTATCCCGCATATTGCAGGGTAGGCAGAGGGAACTGCAGGAACTATATGAACTTTGTGTTAAGACACTCCGTTGCTTAGTCCCTGCTTTCTCCGTCCCCGCTTTCCGCCTTTTTTCGAGGCATTGCGTGTTGAGTGGCGGAACTCAACACCGAGCTTTGCTTTTTATTAATATGAGAAAAAATAAATTAGGTACATGAAATAAATATATGCTAATTGTATTTGGGTCTTTGTGTGTTTGTCGATTTAAGGCTAATTTTATCTATTGTTCGGTTTATATATTGTAATATTAAATAAATATATATGAAATATATATTTCATAAATGCTATAATTTCACCGAAAAAAATCTAATAATTAAATAAACCTCTATAAAAAATCATAAGTTATAACATTAGCGATGGTAATGTAAACGTACTTTTTATATATATTTTTCGGCTTATAGTATAACAGCTTCTTATTTATGCTAATATCTCATGTTGTATTAAATATAATAATATAAATTAAGTAAAGAATTAGTTAACAGGTCCTCTCTGTCGTGCTATGCACGGGGTTAAAAGTGCTCCGTTAAGCTCCGCCACTCAACACGTTCGCTGTCTCTACATTCTTAGCTATGCACATGAACGCTATAGCTTATTGCATTTTTGTTATTATTATTAGACTCGGCAGTAAATGAAGAAGCAATCTTTTTTAAACTCTTATTATTGATTTTAATGTTATTTTTTACTTTTTATATCTGAAAAGGTTCTCCTGCTTCGTTTCTTTCTTTCTGCGTATAAATTTAATTATTACTTAAACTACCTTAAAACTTACAACAACTTAGGTATGTAGTATGTGAAAAAACAAACTTGTTTTGCTGACGTAAAACGCTCGCAAATGTAAAGTTCATGTCCAGTTCTATCAAATATCGTCAAACTACGTTTTTAAACTAAATAAATAAATAAATATTTAGTACAGGTATAATAAAGGCAACGATATTTTATATTTTACACGCTTATTCTAGCATTACCTCAGCTGTTGTGTGTAAACATTGAATTGCAACATTGGCATCATAGGTGGCCAACATGACCGCCGCTTGTGCTCGACATGTCTGCACTAATTTAATTATTCCGTTTATGTAGTGAACGGATCGCGTTGCATATTCAATTTCTGTTCGCCCGACGCACTCTAGCCCAATTAGGAAGATACTAAAAAGGTTTTCTGTTTGTTTGCACCTCATTGTTCCTTTCGGTATCTGGGCTGCCGACGATGTTTCGCAAGCGTCGCGTGTTTCCTCGTCTTTTTAAGGAGTCGAAAGTTGTCGATTTTGTTGCAAGGCGCCTCGATGTGATGCAGTTGTGAAATTGCGTAGGTGCGGTGCATATTGCGCGGAGGTCTGTCTGGCCGGGAGCCGAGGGGCGGCCGGTGGTGTGTGCGATGCACCGGCGGCGCCGAGTGGGGCGTAGGCGTCGCCGGGGGGCGTCGCGCCAGGCTTATCAGACGGCGGCGGGGCCGGCGCGCGAGCCTCACTCCACGCTCCACCGCTGACCGCGCGGCTCGTGTCGAGCACGTTCACTGCCACTGGTTTTCGATAACAAAAACCTTTGTCCAGCCGAAGCATAATATTTACACACTCCGTAAAGGATACACTGCGCGACTTCTGAGGGGTTTTCCGACGCGAACCGACATCTGTCAGTCGATTGTTTTCGTTGCGCGCACGCGTGTCGCGCCTGTTATATCAAGTTACGACAAGTTTCTTAAAAGTCATATTAAAGGATAGTTTTTGTGCTGTGTTTTTTTGGATTGCACTAGGAGTTTTGGTTTGGTAAGATTTTTTATTCATATATCTAATTTACGTACGAGTGTCATTAAACTTAACACATATTTTCTGCTTGTTATTATTTTCAACCACATTTTCCTCATTACAGCACGTTGCATCATATATGGCATGTTTTTACTTTGCAGTACATATCATGCAGTATAATAGTTAAAATTATGGATAAAGTGAATTTTACAAAAGAATAATACATATTCATTTTAGTTTAATAGATTACAAATGAGAGGATATATTGTGTGTTAATATAATATTTAGCGATTTCGATTGGGGGCTGAGAGTTCGCATATGACGCCGCGACGCTGCGCGCGCGCCCCGTGTCATCGTTCGCGGTCAGTTGAACGAACCCTCAGCCGACGTCAACCTTGCCATAATCGCGATTATTTGCATCAAAATTGTACCCACGGAGGCCTGCAAACTTCTAATTATCTTTTTTTATAGACGGACGATATTAGACTTAGTTGTACTAACAATTATACTATAGGTGATATTGGCTAGAATTTATAAAGTAATGTTTTCGCGTCTGTTAATTGCTACGGTATAATTGATTATAAATAATTATGGAGCTATCAAAATGTTAATAAATAATATTGCGTGTGATGTATATTATTCAATTAAAGATATTTATGTATAAAATTGTAAGCATCAACACTAACATTATAACATTGTAAATTCTCGCCCGCTGTATAGATTGATAATCAGCGTGATAAGATTAAGTATAGGTTGGCCCTGTTTTATAAACAATGGACTTCGAGTGTTCTCGCTATGTACAGAATGATAACGACAAGGACTTTAATATTCCGGGTTGTAACTCCGCAGTGGTAACAAGGAACAACTCCAATACATTATCGGCTGCTCTATCATTGCCTGTAGATTTAAATCAATATGTCTGACAACACGATTAGACTGTGTCTTGGAAACCCACAATTTATAATCGTTATTTTCAATTTACGTCAAAATTACGCCCTAATTATTTTAATGTCGCGTGAGTGTTTAAGTGTCTTTTATGTTTATATGAAGTATTAACTCTATACGGGCCCATTGTTAATTTGTCTCTACATGTATTATATTGTTCACATTTTGTGACGAAGAAAAAAAAGCTTTATATTCTTTAATACGCTAATATTTTCTTATTATTATTCGAACTAGTTACTATTGGACGACTTGGTTGTTGATTTATACAGAAACATTTATGGTTGTGAAACTTTTATTGCTAAAGAAAGTTGTTTTGTTATTGTACAGATGGAACAATCTATAAGTACGTACCCCTAAGCATGATATCCTTGGTCTTTTGGGCTTCATGCCAATTTGTCGTTTGCTATACGCGTTGCCTTTCACACAGGTGTAGTGTTCATCGTAAGTTGTAATGAACAAAGAAATAACACAACGATACTACTTATTCAAATGCATTTATTTAATTAAAATTGTATTTTCTTTAACTATCTTGATTTTTTTCTATATATTACTACATATTTGTGGCAATTCCCTACACTAAGCGATTGTGAAATATTTTGTGATAAGTGCAAGTGTTTGTGGATGAATTCGTGGAACGGCGATAAGCCAATGTTGGCAGACGTTTCGGACGTATCTATCTGTGATAAGAAATCCATGTCCTGGCCTGCTTTACGTTATTAATATCCTCCGTGTTTTTCATTTACATTCTAATGTACTTTGTGGAATCTTTATTATATTTATTATTATTTATTAAATATCTTATAAAACTAGTATACAGACAAATAACAGGGAGAATAAACGTATATAACTAAAAATATTACACTTTGAAATTGCAAAATTGGCATATTATCACCCTTGACGGCAACGGAAAATTTCGTATTATTTACTATAATATTTTTAATTATATAATATTTATATAATATATTGTAATATTTAATATAATATTTTTTAGTCATTCAATTTATTAATAGACGTGGTTCTTGACCACATTCGAAATGGTGGGGTACTTGCAATCACCTAGGTTCACTCAAAACAAACGTAAGATCCCTATAATGTTAAGTAGGACAAAGTAATATGACATATTTTTCCCATGTTTTATTTTTATTTCTTATCGTAATGAAATATTGAATTATGGTCGAGGTTGAAATAACCTCAATTTGTAATAAAGCAGGTGATATAGTGCTCATTACCCCGCAAATGGTAGGTTGTGGCGTTGTTCAAAAGAAATTAGCATAAGTGCCGCCAAACGCAGCGGCGACTGAGACAATGGCTTTGTCTGTCTAAACGACTGCTCGTCACTTATAGGTAACTGTTTCATATTCCATTTGTATATTGTTACATTTAAGTTACTGCGTAATTTCAAACAGTCTTCGTCAAAAGACGTTGACCATATATTACTATTATGATTCTTTAAACGCACATAATGTAGTTAAATACACTGTCTGCAAAGTTTATTCACGGAGTTATGTTGGGCGCGTATTGTTGGACGTACCATTCTTGAAATGGCTTTTATGTTGATTTGCGTATGTAGAAATAAAGCGGAGAAATAATTTAGTTAACTTTTTTAATAATAAGGTTATAATAATAATTACAATAACTATATGCATTCAGTGCATTATAATAGTATATTATAATGATTGCTTAAAGTAGCATCCAATCGCATCACATCGTACTCTTTCGTACACATGTGGGCGACGCAATTAAAAAATTAAATAAAACAAGCACCACGTGCGTGGGCATAAGTCGTTGTACTCAAGTTATATGTTTAATCTGTATTTATTGTACTTATTCACTATTTTCTTGCTTTACTATGTTACATGTATTTATATTATGTGTCGTATTTAACAACAACATAGTGTTTAATATTCGACGCATTGTATATTGCCATTCTTCGTGTTATTATCACAGCGACAAAATTGAAAATATTCATTTTCTCAACTGGAAATCGAACCCAGAACCGCTTTTACACACAGATTGGTTTTTTTTTATATTTACGTGCTTTGTTTGAAATATTAACATTGCTAATCATAATATTTTATTGTATATACCTGTACCATAACACTACAGGCGGCAAAACCCAAACTAATCGGCACTTATCGTCCATAAATAAATTAATTACGTGCTTAACCTAACTTTAGGTCAATAGATACATTAAAATTGCGACACAACTTCAACTTGAATCAGTACAAGATAATGCACATAGTGTTAGCTTCGTGTAATACACCCATGTGGGGAAGTATAAACATTATAAGTGCCATAATGTAATTTGCGTGGCTATTTAACGCGTTAGGATTATATTCTTTGTTCTTTCGCGGGCGTGCAGCTGTTCCTTTGCCTCTTATCGCATTTAAACAATAAACGAGGAGTAAAAATAATTCTAGATAACTCACGACGCCCTTACAATGTACGCGTAATATATCTTAATCGACAGCTGTTTATTTATTGAAATCATTATGTATGTCATAATTGAACGATGATTTAATGATTTCATTTGTAAAACAGCAATAGGCTCGCCAAAATAAAAATATGAATCAGGCTAACAAGTAAACCGCAAAATACCAAGCTAACAGACGCGATACCTATATAAGTTTGTGTTGAATATGTAATGATGAGTTTAAACGCAAAAAAACATGTTTTGTTACTCGGTGCGAACACAAAAAGTGGAGGATTACTGTTTTTTTTCGGTGTAGTCTGCGGCTTGGCAAGCGGCGTCGTGCGGAATGCTCGCCATTTCCGCACGATATCCGGTCCACCGACTGGCGCCGCGCAATGCTGATTATGATAAGTTTATCTTAGCGATTCGTACGTGATGCATAATTATCTCTTATCATGTACAATGTTTTTATGATGTACAATATAAAGAACAATATTTTTGTTACAACGACGCTAAAAGTTGACTTCTTTGTCTCTGCTATTTTCCGGTTTTACCCGCTCGTGTTGTACTTCCTTGTTTTTGACCTTAATGTAATATTTTATTCTTCTTCATAACCGCAACGTTCGATACTAGCAATAAATTAACTATAAATGAAGGTCACCTATTGCTTAAATGTTTTCAGTTTTTCAAAGTGAAATTTTCTGTCGCGTGCTGATTCATACTTCATATGAATCATTCAACGTAATCGAGTTTTTGAATCGAGCCGACAAATGAAATACGCAAGTCGTAGTGAACTGTGATAGAGAGCGAGTGATGGTGACTCATGCGGGTTTTCCGAGAAACAGAATGGAGCAGTTTTCATGAAAACTAAGGTCGAATTGGCTGCACAATGGCGCTGTCTGAATTCGTTTTTTTTGTTATATAAATGTAAATTACGTCGTATGAAATTATTTTTATTTTTTGTAACATAAGTTTCAATCTACTGTTATACAAAATTAAATTAAATTTAAGAGGTGTAAACTTTAGGGTGCGTGGTTCATGTGAATATATTGAAATTTAAAGTCCATTGTCCTGTATGTACTCATTAACTCGCAGTGTACTTATTGTAGGGGGGCAATAGTTGCAGTGTATGCGTTTTCCTCGTGTTATGAGGTGAAGGGAAGGGCTGCTGGCGCGGTGCCAGGCGTCGATTTATTTTATTATTCGTTCAGTGGCGGTCAATGTCGCGACAGTCAGTCGATGGCGCCGCACAATGCTTGCATATGTTGTTTGCTTAATACTTACTCTGTAAATTTTAATGTTAGATTAGTTTACAGTTGCATTGAATATTGATCTTTTAGATCTTCTCGAATGAAGTTTGATTATTTCAATTAAATACCCCAGCTATACCTTTTATGGCTACAAAACCGGATAGGATAGTTTTTTTTTGCACAATTAAATGTAACCTGTTAGATATTCGGTTTAGGCATCTTGTAAACATAATAAATAAACTTTTTCTGTAAACATAATACATAACTTTTGTTTACATATACTTTTTTTGGTTGGTACTAATACACATAAATATTTAAAGTTATAAATTACAAATTACAATTACAATCTATACTATTTATTACTATAAGTCATATATTTAAATCTTGTTATAAATGTTCTTTGTTCTTAATGCAATTCTAAGTTATATATAAGGAGATATTCCATAAAGGTTCTGCACATACATATATAGCAAAATATCAAATCATTTAGCCATAAACTATTATAAATACTATTCATTATTCTATCAAATAGACATAAAACCCAACCAACTTGACCTACCTCGAAAGTCGTAAAATGCTAGATAAAACATGATAATAAGAGATCTTTGTTTGAAATCGGTTCAAGGAATTTCCTAAGTCGACAACTTAAGCAACGCTAATGTAGAACAATTAGCGTTTCGTTAATGACTTTCCAGACAACCGACTTGATAAGGAATTGAAGCGGTGGATTCACGAAACAACACAAAAAATAACCATTTCTATTTTTCAACAAATTGGGTTTTTTTCTTTTGTAGAAAAGAAATAGCTGCTGCTAGGAACATTATAAGAACAAAATCTTCCAGTATGAAATTATATTTCAGTCTTTATTTATTAAAATTGTTGAAAAATTATTATTGTAGAAATCATTGTTTAACTTAAACTTGGTATGTAATGCGGGAACATTAGTATGAGGAAGATTTTTAAAATACTCTCATATTTAACTAATTTAGCTGACAGTATCCGTTGGCGTGACGATCATGCGATCTACACGTGCCTTCGTAAATTTGTAGTACGAGCAAGTGAGAAATAAAGGCACTCTAACTACAAAACATGCGTAAATCATTTTTGCTCTTACACCTGTGCAGCTTTCTTAAATATAAATCTTGAAAATTATTTTAGGACACGTCATATTTGTATATTTAAATAAATCAGTTTTTTTTTTTAATACCTAATTAGTAAAATGTCTTACACTAAAAGCGAAACCTAGAAGTGTATGCAGAGAGAGAAGTTAAAGGTTTTTTAGAGGCATAAATATAAAATATTTTGACTTAATGTTAGAAAAAAGTATTTAACAAGTAATTGAAAATAAAAAATAATATTTACTATATATATATAATTTTTGTTTTTTATATATAGTAAATATTTTCACAAATGTAAAATATTGTTGGAAGTCACATTTTAACATGAAATCAGTATTCATATTTGTCATAAATAAGGAAATCACTCGTCATTTTTATCAAGGAGGATGTTACAGTCGTATTAATATAGAAATATTAATTTATTGGATTATTACAATTTATGTATGCGTTTATACGCAGTGAATTTTGGTGCGGTGCCTCGCACAATTTTTGTATTATATTTATTTTTACTAACAAACGATTTCTCTAGAAGGGTATCGAATGCTTTAAGTGCATTTAGCGTGTAAAAATTCACTCGATCAATAACAGCAATCGGTTATAATTTACATAGCAAATTGATATTATAAACAACGTTTTAACTATATCTCTCTTTCCTACTATTTCCTGTAAAAAGCATAGCTCATAACGATAGTTATAATTAGAAACATAGGTTCGTCGAAAAGAAAGGAATTATTATTGCGTATGCAATCCTTTCAACGATTTATTGTGTTCAAGTTTCGATATTGAATTAATAGATAACTTGCACGGATATGGAGTGGGCGAGCACACGTGCGGATAACGGGTTGGTATTATCTACGACTGTTACGTACTTGGTGTTATATGTTCGATATTTTAAATATGTACCTTTGTGTAATTATAGCTGTAGGTCTGTAGCTGTTAAAAGGTATTTACTTGTTACTTTTTATAACTTTAAATATTTGATTTTTTCTTGACCTATCATTTAAAATCCTATTATAATTAATTATTGTTTGAAAATAATATTATAATATAGCGAGTGAGTTGTATTGCATCTAGCGTTGAAGTTTCGCCTACCTCACTACTCTACGTCACACCTAGATATAGTGGTGATCTCATGACCGCGATAACAACATCGCTTCTTCATGAACCCAACCACTTATCTGCCCTATAAAATTCTTGGACTCGAAGCGCTAAGCTCCTGGCATACAATTGCAATTTCAATTGTTCAAGTACTTAAAATATTATACCTACATGTTTAAGTAGTGAGAGATAAAGAATATACGTTATAATAGATTTTATTAACATTTGTATAAAATAAAGGATATTTTTATAAGAAATTATAATAAATAATTCATTTTTCTGTGTGTTAATATTAAAACATGCCGCTTTTACTTGGAACGTGTCCAAATAGTGTTAATAATCATTTAACATAATGCACAAGAATGCAAGATTTTTTATGATAGGTAACCACCGTGACCAATTAGCGTTCAGTGTGTGCTGGAGCATTTGAGACGAATTTCATTTAGGCAATTGCGGTAATTGAGCAGAGTGTGCGCCTTCCGGAGAGCTGGCCCGTCGACCCGCGCGGTCGCTGTCGGCGCTTGATTCACAAGATTGTCACAATTACCAATTACAAATTCACATATAGTTAATCCTTCTGTGGTATTCTAAAGCTGATTTGATACTGTACAGTTCTTTATTTTTTTTGGGGTATCTCCAACTGTATAAAAAACCTAGTGAAAAGACAAACTAGTGTGTTCTTTATACGTTGCTTTTCTTTAATATATAAAATGTTAAGATATTTTTTTCAACCAATAAATCTCAAATTACGCGCTGATAATTTTTCTTTTTGTTGTTTACGCAAACTTGTTACCAAAAAAAGAGTTGATGGGATTGGTTCGGTTATCATATACATATAAAAAAATTATGACTATTTAAACAGGTTTCTCTGAAGTATATTTTAATCTCACTTCCTACCATATAAGGCTCTATTCGCCGAAACGTCTCGCCTACAGGCGTAACACGTCCTTGCTGCAAGGTCCTACGGCTCGCCAAGCACTCCGCCCACTTAACCCCGGTAATAATTATACTTTGACATGTGGAAAGATATTAAAAAAAATATTTGGCATTTACGGTGACCCTTTAATAAATTTACTTGAATTTTTATATGAGCGATGAACCTCAATTGTAAATGACATTTCTAGCAGCTTTAAATTGTTTGCCTATTAAGGCAACCGGCAAATTTAATTCAAATTATCAGGTTGTATCGTGAATTGCTTCAGATAACTAGCTGCCGCCACATGTGATGCGAAATGATGCGAAATATTTCCGGAGTTAGAGGAGTGTTCTATAAATACGTAATTTAAACGTTGGTCGTGGGCGAGCATTTCGGGCGAGCGAGGGCGGGCGCGGCAGTAGCGCGCGATCCGCCGCGGCCGGCCGCCGCACGCCGTACGCGCGCGCAACGAACGAACGACCCGCACTCCCGCGCACACCAAAGTGAATTGTCGCGATCAACGATACCGATTTCGTCCCTTAACTAACCCTAAATCTGCAATATCTATCTACTGCAACGACTACCGTCCGATTACTTCAAAATAATCTTAATTAAATTCATCTCAATTAATATATCTTTGCGAGGGCGGATTATAACGAACAAATCGACTAACAAACTCGAACCGCACGAAGGTGTCACGTCGCAAAAAGCGCAACACAATAGAGTAAGCGTCTAATTATAAACGTGGTTGTTAGCACCGACTGCCGAGATGCAGAACATTGATCCACTGGAGTTCGCCAACATGCTGGCCACCGAGCTGTGGTGCCAACAGGTAGATGCACAACTAATGAACCGCTCGCAGGTGAAACCCGCTAACTAATCACCTGATGATAGAATGGCACATTCTAGACGTTCAACCTAATAAACAACGTTGTGCCAAAAACCATGCTGTCTGGCGCGTGCGATGGTCGCTTATTCTCGCAAATTAAAGTAGGATGCAGTGAATCAGACAAGACTTGCCTATCATATTATTGCTTCAATACAAAACTCGAGTCGTATGATGAAGAACATTTGTACTATTTATTTTATTATGAGCATACAAATTATTTTTTCTGTAATTACTTTAAACACGCATATTATGTTAATTTCTATATATTTAAATGTAATTGACTTTTGTAAAAAAAACGTTCTTTCATTTTTGAAAACAAATAGCAATATTCTCTCGTAAATAATAAACATTACGCAATTCCAAAACGAAAACTGCTTGTATATTAATTTTTGTACCTGTAACCTAAAATACATTTGAATTTAAGAAAATGATAACGCTTTAAGATTATGATATCCGAATAACGAAGTAATTACTGATTTATTTTATGTTACTATACTAATAACACTGAAAGGAATATGTTGACATTAGTGTCTACCACATTGTATGTAGGGCAACAAATAAAATAAATAAAACTAAACAACGTAAAACAGCTGCCACTTTATGAAATTTCATGTTGGAATCAACACACATACTATGCGAGTTGCACAAACGTATCTAAATATTACTAAGTATACGTTTATTTACTGTCTACAGCATTGTTTTATCATTTATTGTTATTGTTTCGATTGTGTAGCATAAATGTTTTGCTGATAAAAAGTAAATTGGAATGTGGAAGCAACATCCATTTTATAATATAAATAAATGTTGCATAATAAGATGCATTTATAATGCAAATAATATACTTAGTGGTGTCGATAAGTTTCTGTGTTTAATGAAAGAACATAATTTTATTAAATATTAGATTTTTGTAGTGAGTTTTATGATAGATAAATATAGATACCTTAACTGATAGACTGTTTTTTTTGTTTTCAGTTAGCAAATCTCGAGGGCCTCCAGTCGGGGGTCCCAACCCGCACCACGGCGACCATAACGCCCACGCAGTTGCGCAACTTCGAGCAGACCTACATCGAGTTGAGCAACTGCCGCAGCGAGCAAAGTAACCACGCGGGATTCGTACCTCCTTCCGTTACGCAGGCCAACAATTACGGTTAGTTCTTTAAGCAATAGAGATGTCAGTCGCAGCCGCAATAACAATCATAGATATATGAAAAAATCGCATATTTTTCGTTTTATATTTATTTATTACAAAATTACACAATATAGAAAAACTAAATATATAATATTTAACTCTATTATTTAACATTTATTTGAAATTTTCCTTTACAGGCATCCTGAATCCTGTCGGTTACTGTGACTCGGGCCCGACGACTCTACATGTGTCGCCGGGCCCACTCTCCGCCAGCGGCGACAGCAGCAGCAGCCCCGGACTCCCGGCACCAAAACGAAGGAACATGGGAGGAAGAAGACCGACCAAAGCACCACAAGACCTCTCACCTGAGGAAGAAGAGAGGAGAAAGATCCGTCGGGAACGAAACAAAATGGCCGCCGCCCGCTGTCGCAAAAGAAGACTGGACCACACTAACGAACTCCAGGAGGAAACTGACAAACTCGAAGAGAAAAAGCAATCTCTCCAAGATGAAATACGCAAGCTCAACGCTGATAGGGAACAGTTGCAGGCAATCTTACAGAACCATATGCCGATGTGCAGACTCAACAAGCGGTCGACGAGCCCCCCCGACGTCAAACCTTTTCAAGATCCTTATGAATATCCAGAGTTGCCGGAAGACGGTGTGAGGGTTAAGGTGGAAGTTATGGACCCCACAGTGGACCCCGTCCTGGGGATGGATAACGATATATACGCCTCGCCGACGCCGGATAAAAGGTAAATTATCAGTGACTAAACACTCCTATTTATTGCAATAATGTCACGTATACACTTTAGTCGTATTTTATGCATCATTGGGAAATTTTATAAACTTTACTGTTTAACATGTTTGCGTATATACCTAGACTACCTACGAACTTGTCTGTAGTATTAATCATTTGATGTTTAATACAATTGTTCATAAAAAACAACTTAGTTTAAATATACATATAGACTTACATTTCTTATCTTTAAAAACTAGCAAAAATAAAAACAGTCGAAGCCTAATATTGTTATGATTTTTAAAGTGAATCCACATTGAGGATAGGAAAATCTATGTTTTTTTAAGTAAACGAAGCCTTACTTTCGAGACATTGCGTCTTTGTACGCAACTTAATACGATGCTTTGTTTTTTACTACACCGAAGAAAATAAAATAATTCATACTCCCGAGATGCTGTAATTTGCTAACATATAGTTAACATAAAATTGCTTTTTTTTTAAAGATAAAGATTAATTTTAAAATAATTATTGCTGCAGGATAATGCTGTCGGCGGCCAACCCGGCGGTGGTGACGAGCGCGTCGTCGCTGGACACGCCGCCCGTGCGCCCCTCGCGCCCCACCTTCCTGCAGGTGCCGCAGACGCTCACGCCCGCGCAGGTAATTAGTCTGTTTAGTACAAATGTTGCGCGTTGAAAGATTTTAAATAGATTTTAGTTTTTAATTTTATTGGAATGAAAATGATATTGAGTTCTTTAGTTGTGAGCCTAATTCAAATTATTGCTTGTGTTCCCTTTATATTACTACAACAAGAAATTGAGAATTGTTGTGATTGAATGCAAATTCAAACAATTTTATTCAAAATACTAATACATATATATGATTTATTTTATTTAAGGTAAATAATTTACCACTCTCTTATTAAAGTTGAATTCTTTTGATCTGAAATCAACCGGCTCAAAAAACTCAGAAAGATTTATTTTTTCCTTGTTTTCCAAATTTTTAATTGTTTAGTAACAATGCTACAATTGAAGTAAACTGCAGGGAGCATCTCAATTTCAGAACATTAATCAAACTTATAGATTTTATATTTGTGAAAGTGTGTGTGTAAATTTATATATACTGACGTAACACATTTAATTTCAGATACACAACAACAAAGCGTTAAGCAACAACAACAAGATCGCCGGCATCGAGATCAGCACGCCCAGCAACGGCATCCCGTTCAACTTCGACAGCCTGATGGAGGGCGGCACCGGCCTGACGCCCGTGCACCCGCACCCGCACCCGCACGCGCACCCGCACGCGCTGTCGCACGCGCACGCGCTCGCGCACTGCGCGCAGCAGCAGCGCGCCGCGCCCGACCTCGCCTCGCCCGACCACGGCAGCCTCGTCAGCCTCTGAGACCTCCGCGCCGCCTGCCGCCTCTTCGAGTTCGACCTCGACCTCGGCCTCGATTTCGACCTCGACCTCGATCTCGACCTCGGCCTCGACGAGCAGTAGCGCGGCCGCCGGCCCGCAGCGTCCCACGTGAGACGTGGCGGCGCAACGAACATAGTTCGCATATTGTATAGACCACTGCGTCATTTACTCTTCTACTTCTACTTCTGTCCGGGCGCCTCTCGCGCCACCCGTTCGTCTGTTCTCTGTCCTCTGTCCTCTGTCCAATTTCTCTGTCCCTGTCCCCGTCCCGTCCGGGCCCCGCCGGCTACTTCTATTTATTGGGGCCCGCATCGTACTTGCTCACTGCGTGCTTGTATTTATATCTCGTTTCGTACCGTAGCGTAGTGTAGTGTAGCGCCGGCGCGACGTCGTCGTCGGTTCGAAGTCAATTGATGAGCTGTTCTAGTGTTCTAAAGGATAATATTTTTATACCTAGATTGTATTACGTCGTAAATAATAACCATAATGTAAAAATAAAACAGAGTTTTATTTGAAGCATTTCAGGCATGTATCTAGCGAGGCTAGACTGGTTGTAGACTGGTTGTAGGAGTCAGTACGTGCGCCTCGTCATAATAAACTTTGTGCCATTCGCCGTCTACTAACGAATTAAACGCGTACGAAGTATAGTTAACCATACTCTAACTGCAATATTACTTAATGATTAATATATTGAATTTAAGTTAGCTCAATATCGATGTAATCATACCGTTCCATTGGCTTAGGTACTGGTAGTGTAAAATTATTGTTAAGAAATTGTGATACGTCCAGTGATGTGCGAGACGATCGTTTTGTACTGTGTATTTATATACTCGCGTCAGGGCGATGGCGAGTTGAGATCTGAACGGGCCCCGACTGGAGTCAATTAAATTACAAATTGTATTTTTTAATATTTTACACGTGTATCTTTTGTATTAATTAGCTAAAGTTACTTTGCCCGAACATTTCAACTTGCCATCAGAAAAATTTTGTCACGTTGGTGCATCAGTGTTGGTTCTAAATGCATTTTTTAAATATATTTTAGTTCTAAATATTAAATAAAATTTATTAGAAACAATTTTTGGTTGTACATCAAAATTCTGAACATGTTTTCTATAGTTTCAATCTTGTAGACGTTTGTACCGATGGTGACCGCTGGAATAAAACAATGTTAGTGTAAGGCAATAATTAGGATAAGGGCACTTAATATATTTGTAATATGCATAACTTAGACCAAATTATTACTTTACGTGCTTTATAGTAGTTTTAATTAAAATCTAAGCCAAATATTGATTATATGTTGATAATTGTAGATTAAGTTAAACCGCCCTTTCCGAAAAAGTATTATTGGTTAGACGCCGAGGGATGCGGATTATTTATTTATTTCAATTTTTAAAACAATAATAATACATAGTATTGTATGGAACTTTACTATTTATTTATATATCGATACAGTCTTAAGCATAATATGAACACTTAGGTCTAATTATAGGAGAGAAGTATTTTTTTCTAGAACATTTTTTCTTATCGCAATTATAGAATACTTTTGTATTTTTTTCATAAAAAAATAGTAAAGCAATATATTTGATATTATTATAACCGCAAGATGTAGTAAATTATATATATACATATATATAAATCAGAATATATAAATATGTTTACGTACACCACTGATATATAGTTTTATTTTTTATTTCCCTCTAGATTCCTAAGTTAATAAATAAAAAAAAGATAATGGCAATAGTTTTTTTCATAATTTCAGATTTTTTTATTATTATTTATCTTTGTGACAAAATATACATACATTTCATCTTTATTGTCAATAACGTAAAAATAGAAAGAGTAACATAATCATAAAAAAATATTCATATTTTAATTAATTTTAATATTGTTATAATAAGTAAATACAATACAATCACACATCAAAGTGAAAAAAGGCAAGAAATGCATTATATAATTTAATATACATAAAGCAGGTCAACGCAAGTAATCAATGTTACCAACGAAAATTCTGTTAAATTTCATTTGAATTTTATATTTTATTGCTAAGTAAATATAGAAGAATATCTCTAGTATACTGATCAAGCTGCAACCCAGACAAAGGCCGAAGACGCTGCCCAGATTTGCTGGAATAGATATTTCATATTGTTTTTATTTTTAAAATAATTTCTACGCCATTTTTAAGGACTCGTTATTTAAGCATTTACGATTGCGTATTTCACTTCTACTCTGGGGAATGGTTTACACTACTACAATTTGAATTTACACTAATGGTTATAATTATACCTACATATATTTATAGACAAAGCTCGGCGTTGACTTTCGCCACTCGACACGAGTGCAGGATGGGCGCAGAAAAAAAGCAATTAAAAAAATATCATTAAATTAGAGTGTACATTTTGAAACATAATTTCTTATAATATGGACGTGATTAAGATTTTTCTATTCTTTTTTTGCTGAAATCACCTAAGTATTTTCCAACATCGTGCTAATATTTTCGATGGAAATCGTTGTAAAACAGCCTTTACTGCTTTCGTCGATGCGTAGTGCCAAAAGATAAAATAACAAAAATGTCTTAAACTAAAATAGTGAATAGTGAGTTAATGTTGGATTCATTTACACGATAAGCTTATAAGAGATATAACAGTTTCTTGTTTTTGCTTCACGTACACTGGGCTCTGCATGAAGAAATGTATTACAGAGGTGGCTTTGTTGAATTCAATCTCTTTACTGCAAATAAAAAAAGTTGGGCAGTCTTAGAATGACGATCTGTTTTTACACTTTAGAAGGAAATTTACGTTAAAACCATTACGTTATAAACGTTAAAGTTATAATTTGTGTTATACAAAATATTTTTTAAATTTAAATTAGTATTATTATTATCAGTTATTAGTACATTTATTTCTTTATATTTTATACTACTTTTTTATTATATTGAGAGAATTCCACGTGTTACATATACAGTTTTCTTGTAAAATATTACCTAATTAAATTTAGTAATAATTTTTTTATACAAAATTTAACCCAATGCTAGTTATAGGAATATATGTAGTATCTTAATATATTATACAATCTTACTAAGGATTGTGTATCAAATGAGGGAGAGCGTCGAGGTTGCCGAGGCTCGTCTCTACTTCATACCGGAAAGAGATGCAGTCGCGGAGACATACACATTTCTCCACATCGTACCATTTGTTCATTCGCACTATACATGAAAATAGACATTTAAATATGTAGGTACACCCAATAAGTAAAGAAACTTACATAAAATCAGTCGACATAATCTTACATCGAATAATGGCATTTGAATAAATCATGATCAATAAAACATAGAAACGCTTGTTATTTTAAAGCTTTCGTTGTCAATATAATATAAAAAATATTGATTTTTTTAATATATAGGTACACATATAAATATTTCAACTTACTTCTAGTTTCGACGATGCAATGAATGCTAGATATATTGCACGCTTGACTCAATTTTACTTTAGGTATGTAGATCATAGTACAGTGGCAGAGGCGCTCCAACACGCGTACTTCACAAAGCAAATCGCAGTCAGAATTGTGGAACTCACTAAAGTGCTCCTGCGAGTACTCATGCTCGAAATAACATTTACGACTAAATTATAAAACATACTATTATTAGATCCTCGTATTCGGAATAATATGTATTAATTAAGAAGATAGAGGAAAGGAACTTAGGTGGTGAATGCGAGTTCAATGCATATACATATGCTATATAAACCAGCCAATGCTGCTGCAGGAGTGGTGTACTACATTAGTTCATTTTACTTGTTTGTATGTAGTAAGTTAAATGTAGCGTTATTCAATGTTTATAATACCTAATAGACTGTGTGATAAAATTATTATTATATTTAGCAAGACCGTCGTGGCGCAGAGGCGTAAGCGTCTGCCTGTGAACGTGATGGTTTGTGGGTTCGATTCCCACTCGAGCAAGGTGGATTTTTCTATTTCCATTTTCTTCGCTCTGGCAATTAGGCAAAGCGCGGCGTTGAGTTCCGCCATTCAACACACAGTGCCTCGAGAAAGGCGGAAAGCGAGGACGAAGCAGGGGACTAATCAATGGAGTATCTCAACACTAGTTTCCCACGGTTCCTGCAGTTCCCTCTGCCTACCCTGCAATATGCAGGATAAAGAGTGAAGCTAAAAAAACGTTTATCAAGAAGATTATGTTTAATTCGCCTCGTTTGATTATTTATTCTCTCTTTAAATAGAAAATATACAAATTTTAATCTACAAAAAATACTATTAGTTAATATATACTTCACTTATTTATTATATAGTTTAATTGTTGAAAACCCACCTCCAAGACGGTAAAGAAGCAACATCTTCGGAGCAGTATGTGTAAGTTGAACGAATAAGGTGAAAAGATTCCGTAAAAGGATACACTAAAGTTGTCTGGTCGTCTGCAGGGAATTCTGTCCAATCTGTGAACATTAACTAGAGAAAACGATTTTAATGCATTATAATATTGATTCGTAGTTGAAAATATCTTAAAAATTAGCCTTTTACAAATCATATCTTCGAAAAATATTTAAAATATTTTGTTACATTTAATATAATATTTTAAATATTTTTTAATGATTTTTTATTTTTATTGTGAATATATTAATCATTTCAAATTTGCTGATAACTTTATCAAAAATTTTGCGTAAAATACTCTCGTAATCAAAGTTAGCGCAAAACTAAGAAATAATGGAATGACTGTGTATTAATTAATTAATTAATAAAAGTATTATTAACGTATATCTATTGTATTTTATTAATGTATTATTAACGTATATCTATTGTATTTTATTAATGTACAAGTATAATTCATGTATTCTTAAGTTAATGTTTTATTTAGTGCACCGCCCATAAGGATTTATGCAACTCCAACATCCAACGGTTACCTGGGAGAGATCACATTAAGCGACGATTCTTTTATATATATTTTTTATATATTTATTCTTTTATATATTTTTATATTTATTCACGCTTTATCCCGCACATGACAAGGTAGGCAGAGGGAACTGCAGGGACCGTGGGAACCTAGTGTTAAGACATTCTGTTGCTTAGTCCCTGCTTTATTCGTCCCCACTTTCCGCCTTTTTCGACGCGTTGCGTGCTGAGTGGCGGAACTTATCGCCGCGGTTTGCCTATTTTCCAGAGCGAAGAGAATGGAAATAGAAAAATCCATCTTCCCCGAGTGGGAATCGAATCCACAAACCGTCGCGTTTACAGGCAAACGCTTACGCCTCTGCGCCACGACGGTCCTCAAAAAAAAGTAATATTGAGTACCCGAATCGATCCTGCATTAAGGATAGTCCCGTCGAGAGCGTCTTCTGGATTGTAATCTGTGACTACAGTTAATGATTCATAGACACCAGTCTTACTTGTCCTAAATGGTTGAAAATTGTGGTGCCTTTCGTTTCTGTTAATAGATACGAAATTGATATTAAATTTACTGTTACCGATTTTCATAAGCATAGCATAAACTATGAGCTTTAAGCTCAGCATAATAAATAATCTTTACGCCACTCAACACGCAATGCTTCGAGAAAGGCGGAAAGCAGGGACTGCGCAACGGAGTGTCTTAACAATAGGTTCCTATGGTCTCTGCAGTTCCCTCTGCCTACCCTGCCGTGTGCGGGCTAAAGCGTGAAGAAAAAATAAATAATATTAAATTACTTGAAGTGATTTGAAATTAGCTTAAACCAATATATAGTTATGTTCTCATCCAATGATGTTCTATGTAATTTCTGTTTTCAAATGCGAATGGTACTCGTGCAAAAAGGCTTTTCTAATTAATATCATGTAGATCAACGCAAAATACATATTATAAAATTAGATAGGCATAAATTTGAAGTCGTATGAACAAATTTTACACGGACTGAAGAACATAAATAAATTTATAATAGTTCTTTTTCGTGATGTAGATAAATATACATTTACAATATGAGTTAGGAACCTCATTTCAAAAGAGGTTAGTCTTAGATGACAAAAACTATAAAAGCGATCAAATATATCAAGCGCGGTTATGGCAAGCAGTCAACGTTCCGTGTTCGAAAGGAATTACTCTGAAATATTGTTCATAATTAAAGCAATTATGCACAGTTTCTGACTAAATACACTCACAACATATGGCCTACGTGAGTTTCGGTTTCATTATTTGAATAAAGCTAACCACTTTTGATTTCTAACATCAAGAGTAGGATAGTGAATTTTCATCATCCAGTAATGCCGGTTGATTGCAAATTTTTGTTTTAGTTCGCATTGAACTACGATTGATTGAAAATTTGACAACAGCAGCGACACTTTAAAATTAGTTCTGATATCATTAATCGTTAGGTAGGTACAACGTATATACATTTGCGTCGATTTAAAGTCACTTGTTTTTACTATTATAAAATACTTTGAGTAAACCTCAAACGTAACATTTGTGATTTCTTGGTAAACTACATGTAAAACACCTTTAGGACATTGTTTGTCTTGTTATTAAATATGAAAAAAGTAAGCAGTAGCAGGAAATTTGTAAAAATCTCCCTACAGAGATGCTAACAACAATATAAGTTGTATAAAAACGGCCTTATTCATAAAAAAGTCTTATAAAACGTTTTAAGCATACTTTAGTTAACACGCTCTTTAAGCTTATAGAACGTTCGATAAATGTTTGTATTCATAAACGCTCTATAAGCCTTCTATAACTAAAGTGTCACTAATTTGATTTATACGTTCACAATGTTGCCACTATACTGAAGTCGGTCGACTTGTTGCCGAAAATACCAGTAAATCCACAGATGATAAGTGACAAACGCATTGACATAGTATGACCACAGATAATATTACGTACAAAAATTATTATTGGATCTGGCTTGACATATACCGGCTTGATTTACGTCGTTGTTATCACAAAAACACGAATGTTTATTTTATTTTAGTTTATAAACTTACTTAATTTTTAAAAAATAAAGTCAAAAGAAGTAAAACGACAAAGAATTGAAAATTGTTCAGACGTGGACAAGTATTACCTACGAGTATGTTCTGTGCACCTTTCTTATTTAGAATTTATTATTAATAAACTTGTTAATAACTAAATATAGTTAATAAATATCGAACAAAATGTCAATTGTTATATTGTTTTGTTTACGAAATTGAAATTGACACTCTTGATGACAAGTGACTCGACGACGTCATATCAATGCTCATATTAGTGTGAGCTATAATCAGCTGAATCGGCCATCTTTGGACGTTAAAACACTCTTATAGTAGGGTTCTCGGCTCTATAACTTTATGATAGGTTTATAGAACTGATTGGCACTAATATGCTGTTATGAATAACGTTTTTTGACAACTGTACTATATCGAGTCTTTAAGCGTGCTATAACTTTTTATGAATAAGACCGAAAGCATATAAGAATTTCAACGCAGCGTGATGTAGAACGCATGGCTCGTTGGTGAGAGCGCCTGCACGGTCCGCAGGAGGGCGCGGGTTCGAGCCCCGCTGCGTTCAAATTTTTATGTGTTTTCTTTAAGTATTTTTTAAGCAGTAGCAGTTTAAGAATCATATTAAATACTCACTTTTTATTGTTGTAGTAGTATACACTATTGAAAATACAGCACATGCCATGTTTGGTCAATACACTTTGGAACAGATCTGTGCATGGAATTCTCTTCTGTTGCAAAAAGCATAGCTTGAGGAAATCATCACAAGTTTGCGGCAGCTTACCCATTATTTCCAAAATCTGTAAATATTAAATACATATATAGGTAATATAAAGTTTTATATTTTGATTAGTGGGTTTTATTGTAATAATTGTTGTTTATACAATTTCAAATCTAATAAGCTAAAACGAAACGCTATACGATCAATTTGTCGTCAAGACAATTTTTCAAGTCTAAATTAAGATATTTATTAAATATCAGGATGTTTTCCTGATCTCTTGAGGCACTGAATAAAAACTAACTTTTTACACAACACAGTCAAAAGATACAAGCGTCTATTTCAATTATTGTCACTTTTTGTATTAAATTAGAACTAAGTACCTTAATTATTGTTTAAAGCTTTGTTTACAGTTACGAAATTGGTACGGAGCCCTCGGAGCACGGAATGTAACTCGCACTTTTACAAAAACTTCTTATGTTACGCAAAAAATACTACTATTAAGCGCACAGATAGTCTATCTGCAAGAGTACCACGTGTTTAAAATATGACAGTTATTACTTACATTATACCGATTAAGTGTTATCAAATTTTGCAAGCTCTCTAGACTCTCCTTATTTATGTCGCCTAAGAGCTCGTAAAATCCGAGCAATTGTGGTAGTGTAGCCTCTAAATTTAACGAACGATCTCCATCACTGAAACAATAAAATATTTGATGATTGTACATACATACACAAATACTTTTAGGTTTTATATTTTTTCGAATATTATTAACGTATTAAATATTAATATATAATAGCCTTTTGTAAAATAGGTAAAATAGGTAGTAAGGTAGTGTGAGGTGATGAAGACTCTAAAAGCGATGAATTTATATATGTTTGCAGCTATTGAAACTTGACTAGATATTTTTTTTTTAGCTTCACGCTTTATCCCGCACATGGCAGGGTAGGCAGAGGGAACTGCAGGAACCATTGGAACCTAGTGTTACGACACTCCGTTGTTAGTCCCTGCTTTATCCGTCCTCGCTTTCCGCTTTTTTTCGAGGCATTGCTTGTTGAGTGGCGGAACTCAACGCCGCGCTTTGCCTAGTATCCAGAGCGAAGAAAATGAAAATAGAAAAATCCATGTTCTCCGACTGGGGACCAAACCCAGAAACCGTCGTGTTACAGGCAGACTTTGTGCCTCTGCGCCACGACGGACTAGATATTTGTTTACAAAATTCAAAAATCCGACAGTAAACATAAATTAAAGCGTCTGCCTGTAAACACGACGGTTTGTAGGTTCGATTGTCATTAGGGGAGGATGGATTATTTCATATCCATTTTATTTCCTTGTTATGACATAGTGTTCTCACACTAGGCTCCCACAGTTTCTGCGGTTCTCTACTCCTAACCCCTTTTACAGATTATGCTTGAATCAAAAAAATGTGTACAATGAAAACAAATAAAACAAGAATTTAAAAAGTAAACTATATACAGAATGTTTCTGACACGGCGGCCATTATCAAAACTCCTTATAGAGGAAAATATTTCGAGGCTATATACAAAAAACTATTTAATCATTTTTAATAGTTTGGGTACAGCATCATTTTTTCCATTTCACTATAATTATACAAGTTGTGTAACTCGTGAGGTAGACATCATTAAATACGAATACGTACTACAAAAATACTATTAAACGTTGTCAATATGTCACATTTCATTAAAAAAATAACCAAGAGAGAGATATAATTCTGTCCCGCTCTGACAGTATAGTGTACGCTTGCGTCATACTTGACAAATTTATTTTGGACCAATAATTTATTTATTTATTTTGTTTGAAAAGGCTATTTTTTATTTTTGAAAATTTTATTTCTTTTATAATTTTTCACGGTTTATAAAAGCTACTTAATTCTATGCTTAAAGTTAAAGTCGCCATTACAGCCACACTACATACTTACACAAGTGTCCGATTAAAATGTGTCATAGCACTAATAGTCATCTGGTTCGGTGAGCATATAGTGATTGCAGGGGAAGATATATTCTGTATCAGTTCATATTGATTCTCTATAGTGATGCGCGTGGGCATCTCTAAGAAACGAATGTATAACATCAAAGTCATCATGCACGCTCCAAAGAGAGCTAGCACCAACGAAATCGCCCAAAAACATCTAACATAATACAAAAAAAATATAAATTTAAATAGTAATAAATGTAAATTAATATAGCCTAATTGAACAACGTCTTTACTGAAACGCGTTGTTTGAATTGTTGGTTCAACCGTTGGTTGGATGGTTGTTGGTTCAATTTCCATAGTTTGAGTTTCATCGCTCAGTGTCTCGAATTCAGGTGGAAAAGTGGTGAAGTTAATGTGTAAGGTAAAGTTATTACTAGTTAGGCCTTAAAACTAAAGTTTAATTATTTCTCATAATATGCGATGGATATGTGCTAGAATTCTTTTCAGATCAATATATACCTACTGGTAATTTTAATTTACTGGTTTAATTCTAAAAATCTCACTTGTGCTTGGATTACTTGTAAAACAATCACTGTAAATGATTTTAAAATAATAAAAAAATAATTTTGTAATTAGTATTTTCTATATAAATTGTATATCATCATTTTTTTGTATATCATCATCATTATCAAATACAATTTGCGTAGTTTCATACAAACCGTGATATCTTGTCCGGATATAAATAAAAATATTTGAGTCCAACAATACTGCTTTGGAGGCAAAAATTCCTTAATAGAGATTCGTTCTTCCCATACATATTGTTGTGTCTATTTAAAACAAAAAATGTATTCAAATGGCAGGAATATGCTATCGTTTTAATAGCTGTAATTTTAAAATTAATCACAACAACAATCGAAGTACTTAAATGTAAATAATAAATAACATACACCGTTGTGGTACAGTAGGAACGCAGCCGAACATTAGCGGAATATGACTAATTTAACGGGTTTGTCAAAAAAATCATTAACGTTAAAATTTCACTAACATAGTTTGTTTTGTATCGTTATATAGCTGACAAATGAAATTGATAAGCGTATTTGGGAAAACATTTAAAATGGAATGGATTCACGGGAATAGAGCCCGTGTCTTCTGTGAACCGTCTCAGCGCTTATGACAATTAACCTACAAAAGCCAATTATCCTAAAAATACACGTAAAAAGATGGTCTTAGTGAACTACGATGAATTTCTTCTAGGTGTTACGTATTTAGGGTTCCGTATCAGAAAAGAAAAAAATGTAACCCATATAGGATCACTCTGTTGTCTGTGCGAGTGTCTGCTTGTCTAAAAATGAACCTGTAATTAATATCAAATATTTCAATCAGTAATGTCAAATATCTAAATGAACGCAATCAAAAACTAATCTATTTATGCTTTTTGCATAAAAATTGCCACGTAATCAAAAATTAGAGTAAATTAGAGTTATGAAATGTATTTTTCATATTTCATCGTAAATAAATGTCTAAATAAGCCCCGTCGTTGAGCAGACGCGTAACATGTACCTGTAAACGCAACGGTTTTTGGGTTCGATTGCCTTAACACTAGGTTACTGTGGTTCCTGCTGTTCTGTCTGCCTACCTTGCCATGTGTGGGATAAAGCGTGAAGACATGTGTTTAATACCAAGCGCAAATTTAAGTTCGTTGACTCATATTAGTTAAACGAAAAGTGATATTATATAATATATAAAAAACGGTTAAAAGTGGGGAACGGATAGTCATAACATTAGGTTCCCTTGGTTCCTGCGGACAGTCTGCTGTGAGCGGGATAAAGCATGAAGAAAAAAAGGAACCATTTCAAACTTATATCTGTAATTCATTTCACACAAAATAAGTGCATAGGACCGCAAATAAAAGTTTTTCTTTTTCATACGTGATATTATCATTAGCAAAATATGCACCTATTATGTAATCAGGAAATTAGTACAGAACTCTTGGGGGCTTGAGCGTTTTTTTAGAATCTCTGATACGAAATTATTGCTCATTGCGTAGCAAAAGAAAAAGGTATTTATTATATATTTTACAAAAAGCATAAAAATAATCCTCTGCAATTTTTTTATAAACAACACATTGATAATCATAAAAATAATAAAAAATATTACTATTTCCTTATTTATTCACTATATAAATAGGAATATATTTTAACGCTTTTTATGGTAAATATTGTTTTCCCTTGAGAACACCTGCCAAGCGCAATTATAATTATCTATAATGACACACACACTCAATTATCACGCTAGCATACAATATTATAGCTTTATACCTACAGGCAGCTACAATCTTAAAATTAATTTAAAAATTGTCTTGCTTTCACTCCATACAACGTATTGATACAGAAAAGGTATTCTTTCTTTATTTCCTTCTATATTTTGAAAAGGTAAACATTTTTATACAAACAATTATCTGTTAAAAAATCTATTACAGAAAGGCGCGGAGTCAAACATGTTACCATGTGTATATTGTATATTATACTTAAGTGGAATTCCACTAGGGTTTATTTATTACAAGGCAGATAATTAATAAGACACAAGTTTTAGGAAACTGTATAAAGTGATTTATTAAGATTCATTTAAAATTAACATTACTAACATTGTATGTGATGAGATATAAAGGTGCTGTTGAGCTTTCTAATTTTATACATTATTAAAATAAAAATCATAGATGAACCTAAACTAAATTATTTACTTAAAAATGTACAGTTTTTAGATCAAAATATGGGTTATGGTTTAGGAAAATTTAATTATATATAAGTATTTTATTTATTTGGCATTATTGGATCTGTTAGTTATAGATGATTATTCAGAAAATACGTACATATCAAAGAATCCAAATACTATATAGAACATGAACTGAAATGTTTATCGTTAAGCAATTGAGTATTTGATAGAGTATTTAGTAGCAGAAATATTTGAAGTAATAACTAAAAGTAATATCGAATACCCTTATTTCACATTGGAGAAAACTTGTCATAAATTTCAAATCGGAAGCATTAAATATGTAATCATAATTAAATATTTTTAACATAACTGTCTCTAATAAATGAATATTTTCTATGGATAGTATTTATTCAATTCATTGTATTTCTTATTTAACGATATGAGTCTGTAAAACTGTTGACTTTGATAACTTAGTGTCAATTCGTCTGAATCCTAAGTTTTGTGTTGTGGGACAAACATATACTTAACATTTAATGTTTTTAGAATTATTTAAATAATTTAAAAATTATATTTTATGTAAATAGCATTTTCTTAAAATAAATATGACTAAGATATATCTTTATGTAATATACTTATGATATATATTTAGATTTAGACAATATCTATCTGATTATGAGAAGAATGTGAATAGAAAGAGTTTAGAACGATTATTAATGAAACAAACAATAGTTATGATATAGTTTCACTACAATCCATGTAAAACATCATACCACACATATATTCGTTGGGTTTTAAATAATAATTTTATAAGAAAATAATTTATAACAAAAGAAAGAAACAATTATATGTTACTTTTACAAGGAATTCGTCCTTGTTATCACATTTTAATGATAAGATTAATTAAACATCTGTTTGTTACAACATAACATACATATATGTATTAGATATTTTGATATTTTTTTACTAAAGCAAGAAAAATTGCTTGAATATTGAAATTGTCCAATAAATATAAATCAAAAACAAAATAAAACAATTAAATCGTGATATTTAAGAAAATAAATATTTAATTTCTTATAGTTTGAGAAATATTAATGACTTACGTGTATTTAAAACGTCGTGTAGAGTACTATGCCTTATTCTACTATTAAGTAAAAAACATTGGTCGGTTGTAAGCAAGCTACATTTACAAAACGGATTAATTTATTTAAACGCTTATCATAATAACTATTTACGTTTCTTTTAATACTCACATAAGTAGTAGGTAAATGACGAATTTAGAAGCTGAGTAATATATAATTGAAGTATTTCAGTTACTATACCTAAAGGCAGAGTTAATTTCTTTTTTAGACAGTACGATTTTTCAATTTTACTTATATATTTAAATAATAAATAATAATCATCAAAAATTAGATTCACAAATAAAGCTATATTTAAGTTGCAATAATACAAGAAAATATGCAAATTGATCAACGTGAATAAAAATTTACACCTACAAAATATATCTATGAAGTAATCTTAATATTGTAAAATATCTATTAATACCAATAAAAGTAGTATACTTAATATAAAAATAATTGAAATCGATAGAATAATTAAGTGAATACATTATGAGTAGCATTTACAATCATTTGCATCGTAAACATACATATATAACAGCAATACATACTTATACAAAATCCCTATCACATGTCTCTAAAATATAATATAATATATTAAATAAATAAATTAATAACAATTTTTATATTAAAACCAATTTATAACTTTTAAGCACATCATTTTATAAAATAACATTGAACTCAAACGCACAAATATCCAAAATATTATCTGACATAAGTATAGAGAATCTGCACAGCATTAAAAGCTTTACTTACGGTACTACAAATGTAATGTTTGAGAAATAGGACAAAGTTTTTTTTTAGCAAAATTTGTGTACTTATGCATTGTATTGTTTACAATAATTTTAACTTAATGTCAAATTGTTAATTGTAGGTTAAAAAAGTCGTACAACTCTAATAAATGTAAACGGTAATATCAATATATGTATGTATAACACGTTAAATATCAATTTATATATATATATATATATATATATATATATATATATATATATATATATATATATATATATATATATATATATATATATATATATATATATATATATATATATATATATATATATATATATATATATATATATATATATATATATATATATATATATATATATATATATATATATATATATATATATATATATATTTTTTTTTTCACTACGTTAGCCTATCTCACAAGTTTTGTGCGCTCCAAGTCTTTCATCATAAATATACTACAAAATTCAATCTCATCTATGAAATTGGAATAAATATGTAAATTTTAAACATTCAATAAGCTTTTACATCTTTTTAAGATAATACTAGGTTTAAGTTTCAAGATTTAAACTTCATTAAACCTTGCGCGTATTTCATACGTTATACGAAAAATGGTTTTTACTATATATATATTTTATATTTTCATAGTGATACACAGAAACACCAAAATCCGAACATTCAGAAACGTGCTCGTTTAAATACATGTAATTACTTACAAAGCACACCAAAAGTCACCTTTTCGGATAGTTGACGAAACAGTCGACAAACAAAGTGGTGCAAGTACACCACAGCAAATCATAGACGTAGCTATATTTGCAGAACAAAATAATTACACTAAGCATTATGTTTTTTTTTTAATTTTCTGTATATAAATGTGATAAAAACCTTTTGTTTGTTAATAGAGACAATTGTATATGCAATTGTAGCTACATCTATAACAACAAGTGTAACAACAGACATTTAACTTCAAAGGACCAGGACGAGCCGGGGGCTGTACGTCACACTGGCGGTACACACTGTACTGGCGGGGAAGTCCCGTTACAGCCGGGAAGCACCGTCAAGGCGCGGCCAGTAAACAATGCCACGGGGCAAAACGAGTAAGTTCAGGCGACAGTCTCCGTCTCGCGTTACGTCGGCGTCCGTCAGGAGTCCAACAGCACATGCCACCGTTGCACCTGGTGGTATGAAGTTTTATTTACTTAATAATCATTTTTACATTAATGAACAGTATCTTATCCCATTATATTTATTTTCAAAATAGTGCTTTTCATTTCTCGATTTTTTCAATTTCTCGGGGCACGATAATTCCCGCATTTCACCTGGATTTCTCGAGATTTTTGAGTACTCTGAGATTTTTATTGACTTTTTAAATTATATGGACAAGGTTCAATGAGATTAACTAAATGAAATGGACACACTTTAAGCTGTCATAAATTGCACTATATAATTTATAAATCAATAACAAAATTGAGCAAATTCATTTTTTTTTTTCCTATTTCAATGTAGACTGGCTTTGTCTGCCCAAGTTTCGTCTGGCTAAGTGTCTCATATTCCTATTGTCCAGTAAAACTTTAAATAAATTTATGTGGAGTTCAAAGCACTTATTCTTAGTTTACCACTACAAGAACTGATAATCGAAATTGTGTATAATTTATTATAATGTAAAAGTAAAAGTTCTACGGGAAACTAATACCCCTTAAATATTTATTAGTAAACTAACTAATAATCTCCGTGACTGCCCCGCTAGGTGTGAAGTTGTACGCATGTAAACTGACTAATATTTCTAGTAGTACTCCTAGGGGACGTAAGAATGCAAGGTTTTACACTGAAATCTCTCAATACTTAATTACAAGTTTTTGAGTTGTTTAGGACTAACGATAAATAATTTCTGAAATGTATTAAAAATATAAAATAAATTATGATATTCCACAATAATATATTAATTGCCCTCACGCTTTTTCCCGCACATAGTAGATTAGGCAGAGGAAACTGCAGGAAGCATAGGAGCCTAGTGTTAAGACACTCCGTTGCTTAGTCCCTGCTTTCTCCGTCCCTGCTTTCCGCCTTTTTCGAAGCATTGCGTATTGAGTGGTGGAACTCAACGCCGCGTATGCAAATCTAGTTTCCATAGCAAAGAAAATGAAAATAGAAAAATCCATCTTCCCCGAGTGGGAATCAAACTCACAAACCGTCGGGTTTACAGACGGACGCCAAGTGCCACGACGGTCACATTATTCAATTAGTATATATTTTTTGCAACTACCTGCTGCCCCTGATGCTCGCAAAGTTCTCGCCAGTGACGCTCCTCCTCGCGACCGGACGAGCTGTGCCCGAGAGAGAACCAGCCCACCATCTCGTTGCGTTTAACGCTGCGCCGCCACCACACAGATACCATAAGCGTCACGTCGCTCAACTGGAACAGCGCCACCTGTGGAAGTCAAGATATTCGTGATTTCGTTGTAAAGAATTCGCTACATCTGTATGCATATTTTATAACAGGTCCCTCTTAATATGAATAAATTTTGATTTCATCCATTATTGTTTCACTTTCTTTAATTTTAATTTGTATATATCATACATATAAATAAAATAACACAAAAGTCAATCTTATGGCTAACTAGACATTTATTCCATACAACCTATAGGGCAAAAAGAAACACTTAATATTAAAAAGAAGTAGGTGAGAAAGAAATAATATTAACTATTACAAGTAAACATAAAGAAATATATGATACCTAAAAAACGATAAATAAGTATATCTAAGCATACGATATTATTTTAATTAATACATACATACAGAACAAACAAAAACTTTAAACATCCAGTGTGTAATAATAAGCATTATCTAACATATATAATGTTGAAAAACAATATAACTTCATTTTACAAAGTATATTACTTGAAATATAAACAGTTCCTTATACAGTGGGTTGGACTGAGCTCGTCGCGTAGTAGACTTGCAGCGACCCATTTCCATTCCTAGCGAACTGATAAGACAGAGCTTCACGTATGTGTCTGGCGCTTTGTTGGGTGATAGCTTGCGAAAATGCGTGCCTTTTATGATCTATAACAAATAACATTGGAATTACTTTCTAAATATATGTTGTGTACACGTTCAATAATTTATATTTTGAAAACAGGCTGCTAGAGCCTATTATGCAATTTAGTTGGCAGAATAGAAACAAACGTTAGATCAACGAAACAAAAAAATGTTAAGCAAAGAATATAGTTCGAACAACATTTATCTACTATTATATATTTATTTTATAATAAATTTTGATTTTAATATATTTTTTTATGTCTTGACACCTTGGTTTATCTTGCACATGGCAGGGTCGGCACAGGGAACTGCTGGGAACCATAAGAACCTAGTGTTAAGACAATCCGTTATTTAATCCCTGCTTTATTCGTCTCTGCTTTCCGCCTTTTTCGAGGTATTGCGTTTTTAGTGGCGTAACTCTACGCCGTGCTTTATCTAGTTTCCAGAGCGAAGAAAATGGAAATAGAAAAATCCATCTTCCTCGATTGGATATCGAACCCACAAACCGTCGCGTTTACAGGTAGGCGCTGTACAGACGCCGTCTGCGCTACGCCATTCATTTAACTTCAAATTTTTTTTTTAACTTCAAATAATTTAATTTACCACCGGTTTGCTAAAGTTAGTGCCACAGACTTGAGTAGAATCGGCGCAAGAAACTGTCTGTTTTTCTTTTCTTTTTTTTTAATTTTCCAGATATTTACAATTTCACAGTTCTTATTAATGACAACGATACTCTTGAAGTAGACTGGAGCGAGCATTTCATCAAGGCGTATTATCATTTATGAAATTATTTTTTTTTCATTAGTGGTGTATAAATACGTACCTCCACAGACAAATGTCCTGTAGTTGGATTGTACTGCAACCCGAGCAGCAGTTCCGGTGCAGAGCGCGTGCTGCAGCAGGACGAGGCGGAGTCGGAGCGCGCCAGGCTGCATGCCTCACCGCCCGCCGCGCCCGGCGTCGTCACCGTCGCTATGGAGGACGGGGACGCTAGCACTCCCGTTACGGATTGGTTTAAGTCCATTTTGGGAAGCTAAAAAAAAACAATAAACTGTAAACAAACATTGTTTCAAATTTTATAATAATCTTTTAGTTTCTGTAAAATATTTTTAGTATATTTATTTGTTGCAATGTAAATATTATTAAATTATATATGTTTTAAAAATATATACGTATTTGTATGGTAGCCTTGATGAATTTTTTAAACACATAAAACACTATCTTATTTATAGCACCTCATAAATTGGATAGTCTTTTATGATCAATTTCAAACCTGCAGACTTGGCTGGTGATGATGGCGTGAAGACAGATGAAGCCATAAATTATTTTCCAGTTCCAAATTAAGTGATGCAAAAGTAACATTAGCTTCGCCGAGTAAACGTTGTCGGCGCATTCGTTCGCAACCGTATATACGAATACGGAGTCCAAGTCCGTATACATCCTCTGAAAATTAAAAATTTTCAATTAAAATTTTTAATAGCACAAGGTTAACGTTGTTGGTGCTTTTATACGTCAAAACTATTATGGAAAATAAGATAAAGTCTTGACCTAAGGATATTGATTCCAGACCTTTTCCTATATCCTGTAAGCCTAAAACGCGTAATACTGGTAAAACTTATAATTCCACAGCAAAAAATATCTTTTAAGCATTATTTAAAGCATGATATTAATGATTATATTTAATAGTTTATTAATTTATTAAAATTTAATGATTTTGTATTCAGTTGATCTGACTGTATCATAATGATAATGATATAATTACCCGGATTTATTTTATGTAGGACGAAGCTTTCCATATACTGTGGGTTCTCTCCATTCCGAATCTTTGACTTGTATTTTTGTTTCTTGAGTGGCAACAAAACAATACGCACCTAAAAGAAAACATATTAAAATATACTGGACTAAAATATTTACATCACTATTTATTTAAAAAAAATAAATTTTTCGACATTAAATCATTTAGCTTAAATAATTCTTGTATTATCTTCATCATTCACATTCACATCATTTTTGCCTTATAAACTTCTTGACACATCATGCATCTCTTACAAAACACTTACATTTACTTTAGCTTAGACCACTATTTATACATCATTATATATATGTATATATAACAAACAACTAACATATATGTTAATTGTACCTATATGTTAACAAGTATATTTATTAAGCCTCACTCTTAAGTTATTGCATACGTGCCTGGCTTTGTAAAACTTGTCCCTGGGTTTTCTGAGGGAGTGAACGCGCCTGAAGTACGTGCACGGTCATACTACGTACGGGTGCATCGTATAGCAATGTCAGTTCTACGGAACCACGTTCCTGGGAACCACCACTATCAGCACAAAGCAGGGATGTGTCCTGAAAAAAATATTTTTTGTTCACTTATATTACAAATTAAAATACTTAACACTTAAATGTATATTGACATATTGAAATGCTTTTATTATTCGTTCTTACATATTTAGTTTCTGTGGGTAAATTATGTCTAGTAATTGTATTTTTAAACGAATACATTTAATAAGTCTAAATTCACTGTTTATTTCAATAATTATAATTTTTTTTCTATAGAAGTAAAACTAAGTAATTACATTATGCGCGATGACATCACTTTCGACACTGCTTTGGGCCTCTAATGTATGGATGTACTCCGCACGTTGAGGGACCACCTCGTCAATCTTGGTTTCCCGAAGACTAGTTTCACGTAGAGTCTTTTCTATTAGTTCTACTTCCACTTTGGCTTGATTTTGACTTTGGTTCTCATTTTTCTCTTCGTATCTACATTCAACTTCTTCTTTATCCTGGAATATAATATACTATATTTATTTTGTAATTATATAACAGTGTTATGTCTTGTTTGAAGACACTTATGAACAAAAAAATAAAAAAATGCTAAATGCCTACTTGGCAGGTACCTGAAAACATTATTAAAATCACAATATAATTTCTAATCAGTAAAAAATATTAGTTAGAGGCACTATTACTTCTAAACAAGCTGTCAGTGTAACTAAGCAAATGATTACTAACAACTAAACGATTATACCAATCGACTATTAAACGATGTGCGCGAAACAGTTGTCGGTACATCACGATCTGGTATATAAAGTAGGTATTAGGTATGCATTTAAGAAGTGGAATATCTAATTTTCATATACAATCCAAAATATATTTATATGTACATATATTTAAAATAAATTTTATTATTTTGTACAGAATTAAAATCTGGCCTAAAACTTTACATAGGTACATAGTAAAAAGTTAAAAATGCTTTGTAATATTGTTTTCGTTTCAGTAAAGTTTACCTGTTGTATGCGCAAACGCAGCTCCTCATCAGAGTCGGAGGCCTCGAACGTGAAAATACGTTCGGGGTAATGGGTCGGTTTCGACAAAGCATCTAAAACAACACAGATGTACGCACAACGTCAATCAATATATTAACACTCTAAATCTAACCTAGTTCATATAAAACTACTATATATAAACCTGGGGCTATGTCTAAGTACTTCTATTAGCGACATACTTTAAATAATAAACACCTTGGTGACGCACTCTGCGTCCTTGGAATAGTCACTACAACAACAGTAACCTTTGGCTCTATTCCCTATACAGCAATGATGTCAATAGTTTCAAGGATGCAGTAAATAAAAAATAATGATTTAATAATACATAAATGAACTCTAATGTATCTAGTATTAAATAAGGATAATTAAATATACCTTTTTTATAATAAAAATATTTTAAATTATTAAGTGCTATATTTACTCACTAACATAGTACGTGCGATAAAAAATTAATAGTAAATGCATGACTTACCAAATTGAGCATTGTCGCCAAGATGTCCGGGTGTAGTGCTGGCAGCATTTACAGTGAGTATGTCATCACAGCACTTGCGGCCAAACACCGCAGAGTAGCACCAGCGCCTGCCGAGGAACAGCAGCACCACCAGCAGCACGAGGGCGAACGCGGCTACAGCACTTATGTATGCTGTCGCCTCCACTAAATCAAATAAAATAATGAATTCTCTCAACTGCGATCACACAATGCATTGTGTTTGGTGAACATTGTTTACCATTAGTTGGGGTGATAACACCGACGTTGGCCACCATCTTGCCTCACTGGTCATCGCTGGGCGGCATTCACGCTCTGATATAATAAGTCTATGATTGTTAATTAAACTCCTAACAAAAATTGTATTTTTTTAGCAGATTTTAATTGGAGAAAAATATGGAACGCGTTGACACGGCCGCTGTCAGTGCCGCACATGCGCCGTGGGCGAGGGGCACGGCGAGGCGTGTGGAATACTGCGCCGTGATAGGACGAGGGACCTACAGGTATCTGGTGTATGTAGCTATAGAGATGGGACGGTCTCCAAGGCCGACGAGTGACCTCGAAAGGACATTAGGACCTCCTCTGTACCTATATTTTATCCCTTCTTTTGATGTCGCTGATATCGTTAGAACAAAGGAAGCGTTTTAAAATGTATTTATGGATAGCCTTAGGGATAATAATAATGAAAGGGTTCTCTAGTTGATACTTAGTATCGATTAATGGAGGTATAGCAATTTTTTCTACTTAGAATAATTTTTTATATAGGTAGATACTAGTTAAGTAAAGCAAATAAGAATCATAAGACTTAACGGTATATTTGACACAAGTTTCTTAGATGTATAAGTATGTAAAGTCTGTAAATATTTATTCTCGGGTGTTGGTGTAACTGTTACAAATGTAAATGTAATGCGAAGAGCGCGGTCGTAATGCGGCCTACTACGGTGGCAAATAAATGGGTAGCGGAGATAAATAAAGCCATGAATTGCGTAACACTTCAGGAGTAGCGACCAGGACGCATTGGAACGTTGCCAAGCTGCCAGGAGCAATAGTTGTTTTATATGAATATGAAATTTTATGAATATTAAATTTACTGTATTTTCATAAATCTTTGTGACTCCCTGAAAACGTGGCCCACTTCTACGTTTTAATATCACTCGACATCGTTTGTTTTAATAATCTGTTGAATGATTTTTAAAACCTTGCCGAAGTATAGGAGTTATCAAATATTCCCAAAAAGGTGTAAGACTTAATTTATTTTCTGTTTCTTATGAAAAATAGTACTAATAATTATATAAAATAATTAAATGACAGACGAGTCGTTCACCGCTTGCCTCTTTAACACGAAGCGTTGCATGTCAAGTGGCAAAACTTAGTGCTATACTTTGTTCTACTAGATAAGCAAAGTAAAAATAATTTATTCCCACAGTGAAATCACACCACAACGTTCACAGTCAGACGTCTCGTGTATCACTGCACCATGATGAACGTAATTGACTAAACATTAACTGCAAATAAATAACCAACCTATCTCCTTTTAAATAACATTATATATAATATAGTGTCGCGAACGATGGCTCTATAGATTATTTATTAAGTGGCGTATTTCATAAAAAATAAAACACAAACAGTGCATAAGCGCCCGTATTTTTTAATTGCGCTGAGAAAAATGGTCATGACAGACGGACAGACAATCAGATAAGACAAGAAAGTCATCATATAAACCATCTGTTGCTTTCTTTAAAGGTACAGAACCTAATAAACAATAATGCTAAAGTGTATTCATGTCTATGTTAAATTAAAGTTAATCTTTTCTAATGTTTACTTTACATAAATTTGTATAATAAAATATACTACTTAAATTCTAAAATATTAACTCGTCACCTTAAACAAATCAGTATATTAATACGCCTCTGAAATCGAGGCTTTATTAGAACAGTATGCTTATTAAACCTCATTTGGTTTTCCTAAGCTGATTTTCATTAATAGATGGATATGTTACTGATGTTCACTATTCACACTCCACTTGACGATATGGCCTCGTCTAACGCTCTCATTATTGATTTTGTAGGAAATAGGGTGTTTATCGGGTGGAGGACTACGCATGTACTGCTTTAATCAAGGTGTTCGTATTTTATATGAGTTACGACACACATTCACTTGTAGGCATTGTTTTATTTTGTCAGTCACGCATATAACGAAAATCTTTTGGGATTTCCGGAAGGTTGTCTATCAATTACTATACCTTTAGTATAGTCGAGTATAATTTATTTTACTAACCTATAAAATTTGAAGCTCCGACTCGAATTCTTATGTACCCTAGGACCCCACATGTACTAAGACTTTTTAGCACTCATATACAGTGGTGAGATATAAATTTAAAGTTGTAGAAGATGAAACAAACTCTTAAAAATATAAACAATTGTAGGTAGTTCATAGTTACCTGTATATAGTAGTGACCTGAGGTCATTATTATGTAAATGTGCATGTAAATTTGAGTTTTTCCATATAAATAAATTCTCTTGTCATACAGCCGTGAAATTGGTACAAAACCCTTGATGCGCGGGTACGATTTAGCCGATATATATATATGTACCTACTCATTATAACTTATAGGTAAGTAGGGCTGCCCCTTAGATTTATGTATATTGATACCACATATGTAAGTTATCGTTTACTTAGAGTGTGTTGTTTATCAACAATTAACACTTCTTAAGTAAATATTTTTCATTTAACAGAATGAGTTTCACTTTAGTGTCACATCATATCCAAGGTAAAAGCAATATTGTGTGATTGGTTTTGTATTTTATATCCATTCTATCCGTTTACTTATTATTTATTAGTAATTCGTTACTTTGTGTGGAGTAATGTCATACTTGTCATGCTACTTCAATGTTCTATTCGAAGTGACGAGTAGCAGAACTTAAATCCAAGTTTTTTGTTATGTTCCAGATATTATTTTTTTATGCATTGATAAAAAATATTCATGAATTTGGACACCTTTTGTTTCGGGCATTTTTTTTTATTTTCAGGATTTATTCCGCACGTGGCAAGGCAGGCACACGGACCCGAAGGAACCTAGTGTTAAGACACTCCGTTTCTCACTTGTATCTCTTTTAATTGACTATTGTAGTTTCTGTTTTTTACTGTAGGTGTACTAGTCTTCAAAATTGATTGTTACTGACGTTGTTGAGCCAACGTGACACTAATGAGGCACCTATTGGGGTAATGTTATAGCTCTATATTTTAATTTAAAACACATATTTAAGAAATATATATATTAAAAATTAATTTTAACATGTTTTAAGCAATATAATTGCAATATATTTATTCTGTTAATAATTACATGAAGTGTGTCAATCAGTAATGACTTTTGTTTTCATAATCATGTGTGTAAGAGGTATAGGTAGTACTTGCACGTGCAAATCAGACCAAGGTTCAGCATAAATATAATTTAATAAATATTAGCTAATATCAATGAAACATCGCAATAATATTTTGAAAATGTTTTTTTTATTAACACTTACATTTTTACAGCATTCCTAGCCAACAGAGTAATACTATAAAATGAAACGGTGTAAAGAACTGTCGAACGCAAAACAATGTTAGTCCTACAGTGTACTTAAACGAATAGCTCACAAGATCCGCGTCCGGCCGTCACGCGCGCGACGCGACGCGACGGCGCGCGGACTCACTCTAAACAAACAAACGTTATTTTAAATCTATAAACATTTCATATAATTTAGATTTATATTCGCTATAATGTAATATAATTATTACTTTTGTAACCATTATTATATTATGTTATATGTATTCGTTACGAAAGCGGAGGTCGCGCGGCGACGTCGCGCGGGGTGGGCGGCGCCGCGCGGCCTCCGACGAGGTGACTCTATAATAACTGTATAATTTTAAAAATTTCTAATTACGCATTTCTACGTTTCGTTTATTATCTTTTAATTAAGAAATAAAATCTTACGCGATAACCGTGAGCGGTCTATTTTAATAAATTTCCACAAAATCACTAACGACCAGTTAAGTTTAGAAAAGAAAAGCACAGTGTCGGGCCGGCGCCCGCCCGCGGCCCCGAAGCGATCGCGACAGTGTATGCTTCGTTTCTACTTTACAATCAAAAATACAGCTCAAAATTTCGACTACCTACCTAACAGTAAGCGGTAGAACTAGTACTCAGACACACTTCGACCACGCACCACGCACTCGACTCGTCGACCGAACGTCGCACACTCGAAAGATTCAACTTAATCTAAATCACTTAAACAATATAATGTGGCTCCTTAAATGTAATTTTACAACAAATGCTTCTCGCCGACCGCGGGCGCGGGCGAGGGCGGGCGGGGCGAGGGCGGGCGGGGGCAGGGCGGGGCGGGCGGCGGCAAGCGGTGAGAAGCGACACGACAGCGAGACACATACACCGTCAGTCTGTAAGAACACAAATAACCGGATGTGCGCGCTCGCGGGACGCGGGTGGGGGGCGGGGCGGCGGCGGAGGCCTAGTAGTAGGTCTCCTGCTCGAGCCAGCCGCCGGGGTTGCGGCGCAGGTAGAAACGCCGGATCTCGTCGTAGATGAAGATCGACAGCATGAAGGGGATCGCGGGCAGCCACCACACGAACCTGCGTTGAAACAAAGTACTCGTATAGCGATCATTTCAAGACAAGATTTATGCCTTAAGCAATAAAATTTTAAAAGCAACATATTCTATAGACACACAAGTCGACTAAACGCTAATACTCACTTGAGAGGATACATCCGCAATCCCTTGTCCATACCGGGCGTGTACGAGAGGAAGGCGGCGAGTGCGGTTTCGAAGATGAGACCGAAGTTGAGTGCCCAGTTCCTCATGCCCTGGTGCACGATAGAGTTGCGGCGGGTCTTGCAGATGATCAGATCAGCCCATTGGACTACCACGATAGATACGAAGAAAGCGGTGTGGCAGGTGAACTCGAGAGCCTTGCGGTCGCGGTATGTCTGATGGAAATCACAAGTATTGAATTCTAAACAAATTTTCATAAATATAAATCTTAAAAAGGCAATCATAGGGGCATGAACAGTGCCTTTTGCAATTGAAATTATTTTGAACAGTATAAATGAAAAATATTAAATGTATTGTTAAAACTAGGAAGAAGAATAATTTTTAAATTGATTTAAAGTTATTTTTGAGAAATGAGATATACATACCCATTCTTGTCCATAGGAGTCAGTCAAGTCGTTGATGGCCTTTGAATCCCATTGTTTTCTGATTCCGAAAAGCGTCAAGGGCAAGAACCCATTTTCAGCCATGATCACGAAGTACACGAAGAATCCAGCTGCGGCTTGAATCATTCCGATTTGGCCATAAGCCATCGAAATCAACCTGTTTGTGGAATTGAAGCTATAAATAGTGTATGGGTGTGTCGCGATTATGTTGACAACTGGCTTTATGCTGATCTTTTGATTGCTCAACAAACGTTAGTGTGAAATATTTGAAATCGATACATACGAGTCTAAGTAAGTCTAAGAGTTTATACTCGTATAAAAAAATTATGTGATAATTAGTTGTTAATACTATATACGCAGAATATCTTACACAGAACCAGTTATCTTCTAATGCGCTTGCATAGTTTAAAGCATTATGTAGCAATCTATTGGCAAAATCAAATTATTTTACTTTTATTTTTGTGAAATATAACACTCACAAAGTATTTTTAAGGCGTACCAATTTGTTGGTTTAACACATGCATTTTATTATTTTTCTATTCATCAAAATTACAAATTAAGAATATAGCATTTTTAGCTGTTTGTGTATGTAAATATATAATATCGTGAATCAAAATACGACAAAATTTAAGCAGATAAGTAACTAAGCAGAGAATGTTAGTTGTAAGTGAAAATATGTCACTTTAAATAAAAACGCAAATACGAAATTTAAGCCACTTTGTCGTATTTTCGTGTAATAAATAATGAATCAGTAAAAAATTTTAAGCTTATCTGGAGTATAGATTAACTGGAAACATTTACGTACAATTTATTCATATTCTTTGGAAATAAAACTATACTCAAATTTTTTACATCATCATTGCAATGCGCTGTTAGTTAACAGAAATACGTACAGTAACGCCACACATGCAAGTTACAGGAAAGACCATCGATAAGCGAAAGCGTACAAGAAATTAGATAGCGCGTGGTCCAAGAAACAAAGGATAGCTTAAATAAGTATTAAGAAATGTGTGTCGTGTGATGACGGAAGCCCTTAAGCATCGTGACCGACATAGCGTCGTGCGTCTAGGAAACTATACCATATATATATCCGTTGGAAAATAATAAATATACATAATACTTGAAATCAAAATATTAAAAAAAAAACACTATAACAGTACGCCCCATCTCGCCTAAAACATTCCTTGAAAACAAAATATTCTATTAACAATCTATATGTTCTACGGACTAAACACATCACACACAGTTAATCAACTATCACTATGGTTCTGTATGATCACTAATTCAATCTAAGTTGTTCGCTAACGTGCAATTATCGACATTTCACTGCTAAATGCCGTTGGTCTATCTTTAAAATATGGAAGAGTGAAGATTGTAAGGATATAAACACTATTAACTATATATTCTATTGTCAAAGGATTCTAAAGAAAAAAACTATTGCTCAGTTCATTCTCAAGGAGCTAAAGGAAACAGAAGTAGATAGTGTATTTCACAGAATTTGTTTAGGGTTTAAGATTGTATGTTATCTGGGACTCTGTACGAATCTACACAGGTGATTGCGTAGTGCTGGACTGAGGGTGGGGGTTGTCTTCATTATCACTCTTCCACATCCATATCAAATGGAATTTCGACCACAAGTAGCCGCACCATGAAAATATATTACTATATTAATATCAACCAATTATTAACTTAAATACAGGGTACAATTTGTTTTGATGAATGAAATGAATTTTTCAAACAGCATTTAAAACATTACCAAAATATAATTCAGCAGACAATTTTTTTCATATCTAATAGCAATATTGTTTACTTTTCTACGCCCCGCCTTGGCTTCGGGTGAGAAGAGTAAGCAATTCCATTGCAATAAATGATATTGCATGATAAACCAACTATGTGAGTGGTGACCATTCCTAGATAAATCGCACCCTGTATATAATTTTGATAGTGGGGCTATATGGTGTTACACCCAAATGAGAACTAGTAAGCGTTGCCACATCACGGTGGCGGGTCCGACCTTCTGTTGACGAGGTTGTCGCGATAAGGGTCTCGGGGCTGCCGCTTCATGATATCGGACTCGGGCGCCTCATACGCCAATGATATAGCAGGTACCTTAGTAAACACCAAGCAATCAGCACAGAACAAAACGACCGCGTACCACTTACAACACTCTAGTCGCCTACACACGCCTCCACCTCTACGTCTAGCTCCGGTATACATGTACATAAATACCTGGCTATATACTTAATGTTAAAATATATTATATTACTAAAAATTATTATAAAGTAGAAAGATAGCGGTGTTGGATATAAAAAGTAACTCGTCGATGTTTATAATAGCGCATTAGGATATCTGAACTACGCTAGTGATGATGTACAAGACCTTGAAATATTCATATAACGAATACGTGTATAATGTACTAATATAAATATTTATATAATGTAGCCTATAAGATATTTAAATACGATAAATGCAGTGAGATGAACCGTACGGGTAGGTCTGGATGGTAACAAAACCGATGTGAGTACTGTGTGTCATGGTGTGCATGAAAGGTATGAAGATAAAATAAAATACGAATAGATAAAAATAAAGAGTAATAATCGATCAGTACTAGGAAGACGTTTAGGTGTGTAATAAATGCATGCAGAAGACAGATGGCAGACACCAAGATCGACCTCTTACCTTAAGGCGATCACGACAAATATAAATAAATACAATCAATAAAAACCACAGTATAAGAATGGAATAATGTGTTTCGGATCGTTCACAGATAGATGGACAGGAAAACACGTTATTCCATAACATTATCGAGCTACGTTAGAAGAAAGAGGAGATCTGTTAATATAGAAAAGTATTAAAGACAACGCAAGGCAGAAACGGTGCGATTGTCGCCTTCAATATCCACACTCGTGTGCCTACGACACCGTCACACTGCAGGCAACAACCAACAACCAATCCGATATATACGGAACACTAATTACACGTGGTAGCAAGCAAAATAGCGGATAGATTAATATCGTCCATTGTTGCACGATGTTTACCTCTCGTTAACGAGCTTATCAGTGAAAGGATTACGCGGCTGTCGCTTCATAATGTCAGACTCAGCCTCCTCGTAAGCCAGGGAAATGGCGGGCACCTACACAAACACTAGCTATGAGAGCGATCGGCAAGCGTGCGTCGCCACTCACGTGTCCACAACATCCAACACTTAACAAGACTGTAAGCACGCGCCCGGAATTACTATTATACCCGAACTACCCGAAACCTTGTCTTTTTTTGTTATTTTAACCAAATTATTCCAATACAGACGAATTTTAAATTTACTCCAATTTTCCCAATCACCCCTTGCTGCAACAAAATTCATTCATAGTATTTACATTGACCAATATCCGTCCGGACGTTTGCTTACAACATCTTGCAATGCTTATCACTATCATAGAAAACAAAATGTTAAACACAAAAAATAGACTATGAGATGCTTCTGATTACCACCGGGATGTGAAACAAAATTGAATTGAATGAGCCGTGAGTGATAGCGACCAGACGCGGTGTCCACGCGACAAACTGACGACTGGACGATGACGGTGATGATGACGGTGAAGTGATTGTTGTAATCAATGTATCGTGTCATAACCGTATTTAAATGTACTTCCTATTTGTGTCTGATCCTTTAGATAATTTATTACCCGAATATATCTCAACATGGACAATAAGTTATGGACAAATACATATTAGTCTCTAATTCTAAAATTATTGCAAAAATAGGGTACGACATTTGTTAGTGATCAAGTAAGAATTCACTTCAGTATCATTTCTGGTGATCACTAAATAATGTCATCCGTTATATCAACATTTAATTAAAGCGACACTCCATAGTTAGTAGAACTCGACGTTCGCTTAAGTCCATTCACTTGGAAAACCTTATTAACATTCCTGAAATCAATTTGCATGCAATCGTAATAACAATGTCGACGTCAATATAATTTGATTTCTATACTACATATAATTTTGCAACTTTACACATGTATTTCTCATCGTATTAAGATTGCATACAATGTATATGTAATTAAATACACTCTCCACGATACCGATACAACAGCGACGTTAGCTGAAACCGGTTATTGGTTAAAGGGCAACATAATCATAGCTAAACATAACAAACACCTCTCGTTGACAAGTTTGTCGCAAAAGGGGTTGCGAGGCGGGCGTTTCATAATGTCCGCCTCCGCCGCCTCGTACGCCAGCGCTATGGCGGGCACCTAGTAGCAACGGCTCGGTAAAATACCAATACATGTTTACAATATCGAGTTTTCTTCTTTAATTTTGACATAATTCCGATTCAAAATTTACTTTTGCTATCTTGCAAATGAATATAAATATAAAACGTTTATCTTCTCTAATAAATAAAGTCTAAATCAAGTTATTTCATGAATTATTATACTCATTTGCAAAATAGATAAATTAATAAATTTATAATCAGTACAATTATCTAGAAGACTTACCATGTCAGTTCCCAGATCGATACAAAGGATAGTAACAGTGCCGAGGGGCAGAGGGATATCGCACAGGATAAAGGCAAGGAAGGGAGAGATTTCTGGAATGTTCGACGTGAGAGTGTATGCGATGGACTTCTTCAGGTTGTCGAAGATCAAGCGGCCCTCTTCTACGCCAGTTACGATGGAAGCGAAGTTATCGTCGAGCAGGATCATGTCAGCAGCCTTAGAATAATTTTCATATTTAATATCACATCAAGATAGTTTTAAACAAAAAATAAGGGTTAATAAAAATATTTGAAACAAAAAATTATTCTCTTTTTGACATTTATAGATGGCAAAAGGTTCATCTTTGTTCTTTTTTGCTAGTATTTCTACATCTTTTTAAACGTGTAATTTGTTTTCCCATATCCTTTGTATATAAAAAAATTAGTTATATATTTCTATGAACTCTCACTTGTTTGGACACATCGGAGCCGGCAATTCCCATAGCAACACCGATATCCGCTTTCTTCAAAGCGGGGGAGTCGTTGACGCCGTCCCCGGTCACGGCCACGATGGCGCCGAGGCGCTGGCAGCCCTCCACTATGATCAGCTTCTGCTGGGGCGACGTGCGGGCGAACACGATCTCCGTGTGGAATCTATTTTGGAAATAAACTATAACTTTCTAGAACTACTACGAAGACCGAAAAGACTATCTTTTATTATTATAACAGCATTAAATATATGATTTTTGTAACCTAAATCTATCTTGATTTTGAGCTTTAAAATATCATTTATACACAAGAAAGAAAGTATCAACAGCAAAAACTTACTTAAGAATCTCATCAAGTTGATCAGAATTAAGTTCTCTAAGTTCGGTTCCGTGGACTACAGCGGCCTTGGCCTCGCGGGGGTTCACTTCGGACACAGGAATGTTAAGGCGAGCCGCGATATCTTCTACCGTTTCATTGCCTTCCGAGATAATGCCTACTGACTTAGCAATAGCCTTGGCCGTGATCGGGTGGTCACCGGTTACCATGATAACCTGAATTGACAAATTTTAGTTGAAACATTTTTTATTACAAATACAAATACAAATATACTTTATTGCACAACAGCATAAACATAACATAATAATTATAAAAATAAAAAGGAACAGAAGTACAACCAGGCGGCCTTATCGCTTAAAGCGATCTCTTCCAGGCAACCTTTGGATGTTGGAGTTGTAAAAACAAATGGGTGGTGCATTAAATACAACATATATTTAAATACATAACCAAACAAAAATAAAAATAAATAAATAGAATATAAATATACATACATACATAAAAACATATATACATACATACTTACATACTCATAAATACATACATTTATAATACACATAATATATAAATTCAATACCAATACACTTAAACATAACAATCTTAAACAGCATAAAATATATATATATATATATATATATATATATATATATATATATATATATATATATATATATATATATATATATATATATATATATAAACAAAGGCAAAAAACTACTGATTTAAATAGTAGTTTTTAAGACGCTTTTTAAAAGTGTCCAGGCTTTTCGCACGTCTAATTTCAAGGGGTTACATTACATTACAAGTTAAAAAATACTTCATTACAAGTTAAAAAATACTTCAATTTATATATTGTGTTATTATGATTTAATTGTTGTACCTTAATACCAGCAGATCGGCACTTAGCAACGGCATCGGGTACGGCAGCGCGAGGAGGATCGATCATACTCATGAGACCAACGAAACGAAGGTTGTCTAAGGGGAAGTTGGGGTCGTCTGTGTTGAATTTATATCCAATAGGGTACTTGTCCGAGGGTAATTGAAGATCGCAGAAACCAAGTACACGTTCACCGAGACCGCCGAGTTCCAGGTATGCATTGTTGAAAGCTTCTTTCATTTCTTCATCCAATACCTAGTCGGTTAGTAATTAATTCATATATTAATTGGAAACTTTGACCGGTACTTGGAAAAATTACATTAAACAAAGGAAAATTGGATTCTAAGACAATTTTTTCTCTTAATGGTTATTGAAAATTTATTAATTCAAAAGAAATTATTATTAATCTGCATAAGTTATGAGACTTATCAACAAATATATAATATAATTTATTATATTATCACACAGTTTTACCTTCTCCTTGCCACCAATGAAAATAGTGCTGCAGCGTTCCAAAATCCTTTCAGGCGCGCCCTTCATAACAAGCAAATGCCGAGGGTCACTTGGGTCATCACTTTCATGGATAGACACCTGATATTTATTGGTCGAGTTGAAGGGAATTTCGCAAACTTTCTTGTTCCTTTTCCTAATAGACATGACATCGCCGAGAGCAAGTTCCATACATTTGAGTAAAGCAGCTTCAGACGCGTCACCGGCGACTTCCTTCTTAAGAATTGGTACACCTTCTTGACCTCCCTTGAATTCAGCTCGGTTGCAGAGAGTAGCAATTTTGGCGAGGGCCTTGAATCCAGGGCTGGTGCGATCTATAAAAGTAGACATGTTTTAGAAATATATAATTTTGGGTATTAATAAAGTCGGTTTGTATTTCCTTGTCGTACCATATTGTACTCCAGATTGATCTTCAGTGGTATCAGCTTCAATGATTTGGTTATCGAACCACATGTGGGCAACAGTCATCCTGTTTTGGGTGAGGGTGCCGGTTTTATCGGAGCAGATGGTAGATGTAGATCCAAGGGTTTCGACAGCTTCCAAGTTCTTGACCAAGCAGTTCTTGGAGGCCATGCGTTTGGCAGTGAGAGTCAGACATACGGTTACAGTCGCGAGTAAGCCTTCAGGTACGTTGGCTACGATGATACCTGAAAATATATTAAGTTGTATTAACATAGTCCTAATTCATAATATAACAAATGTTTAATCACAACAATGTTATATTCTTTACCAATAAGGAAAATGACCGCGTCAAGCCAATGATAACCGAGGATAAAAGCAATGATGAAGAAAGTAACTCCGAGGAACACAGCCACGCCTGTGATCAAGTGAATAAAGTGATGGATTTCCTTTGCGATAGGAGTTTCACCAGTGTCCAAACCTGAAGCTAAGCCGGCAATACGACCCATTACCTAAAAAAATATGACGGTTAAACTTGCGAAATTTTTAGGCACATAATATAAAAAATATTCACACAAAGTACAAGATAATTAGTGTTCATTACCGTGTTATCACCGCAGCAGATGACGACTCCCTTAGCGGTACCTTCAACAGCGTTAGTAGAGAAGAAAGCCAAATTTTTAGTTTCCAGAGGGTTGTCGTTGGTGAATTCAGGGCCTCGGGATTGAGGTTCAGATTCGCCAGTCAAACTCGAATTGTCTACTTTAAAGCCACGTGATTCAATAATACGGATGTCAGCTGGGATCCTGTCACCGAATTTAACCTGTGTCAAGAAAAAAATGCAATTAATCAGATGATTTTTAGTTTATGTTTAAAATATTGAAGGTTTGCAATTTATTTTTAAAAAGTACTTACTTCAACGATGTCTCCAAGTACCAGGTCTTCAGCACGTAGCGTTAACTTTTCTCCTTCACGAATGACGGTGGCAAACTGGGGTACCATGTTCTTGAAGGATTCCATGATCTTAGACGACTTGCTTTCCTGATAGTACGAGAAGATACCGGTAACAATAACCACAGCCGCTAATACAATTCCAAGGTATAAGTTGTCATCTGCTGGTTCTTCGACGGTACTCGCCTGAAAAGTATATTTATTGTTAGTAACAGATGATATTGAAAATCCTTAAGTTAAAATGGACTCTGGCTGTACTAACCTGAATTCCGTAGGCAATAAAGCAAAGAATAGCACCAATCCACAGTAATAAAGCAAAGCCGCCGAAAAGATTTTTACAAAATTTCACCCATTCGGGTGTCTGTTTTGGAGGTGTGAGTGCATTTGGACCGTCTCGTTCAAGATTTTCTTTCGCCTTTGCATGACTAAGTCCCTGTTTGACAGAATGTTTATTTAGTAATGTAATCTGAAAATAATGTTTTATATATAAAACTATATTTAATATCTAATATTTACATTTTCGGGATGTGTCTGAAATCTTTGGTAAAGTTCTTCGGGCGTTACTTTGTGGAAGTCGATATCTAATTCCTGTTTTAGATCATCTAAATCTCCTGGTTTCCGCTTCTTCGCAGGTGGTTTCCGGCGGGTCTATAAAACATTCATAAAAAATATTAAACATTACATATAAGAGTATAAATCAAACAACATGACAGCATAGAGAAAGATTTTTTAAACCAGTAAAAGAAATAAGGTATCTGATATATTTATGAACAATAATTATATTTGTGAAAAAAGCTTTAAAAAAAACTATAATGATGATTATACATGCTTAGAAGTGCCAACTGTCATACTCTGAACTGAATTGAACTTAGTAAATTATAAGAGTCCAGGCGTCAGTTGTCACTTGCAGGCCATTATGAGATGATAATGCAAATTAAAAACCTTATACTGTCCATCAGCAGTTCTATTATCATCCTTTATGGGGCCGATGGTGGCGACACGGTACGAGTCGGTACGGCCATGCTGCAAACATAACTAGGGGCTAGACACATTCTACAAGGCGGCCATAGGGCCATGCACTGAAACTAAGTGAAGTGAGGATGAGTAGCGATGCCAAATAATTTGTATTAAACATTAAACATCATTGTAATGTGTTTAATTCAAATTCATTTGGTCATATTAAAACATGAAAAACACAAACTATAAATGCTGTTATAAATTTATATGAAGTATCTATATATACGATGAAGTATTTTAAAATAAAAAAAATTGAGCAGGCTATCAAGTCAGACATAAAAAATACTGAAATGTAACTGAAAAGAATAAATAAAACGTGCTGGAAGTTGATTAAGTTTTTCCAATTACCATTGTAAACTACGGACGATATGTGTACACTGTAGTTATTGTCAAGAGACGGGCACACAGCAACAGCGAGCGTGTCCGAGAGGTGTAACCTTGACGACCTGCTATGTAGTCCTGTTAGGGATCACCGGCTCAATGACGCTCAATTGAACTGAACTAGTTGCGTGTGCGAACCTGACAGCGACAATACAAACCAAAGGCACCGCGCACCTCTGTGCAATATTGCTCTAGTACACATGCGCACTCATTCAAACAGAATTCATCATTTTAAACTAACACCCGGCGGCGCTCGTTTTAAATATCATTGACGAATAGCTGCACACGGAATTAATTATGACCTACTTTTATTGCCGTTAGGAAAAGTGTATGGGCTTATGGGAACAATAACGATAATGCAGTGGGAAAATAGCCGTAATGTCACCGAGGCTAAATGCGTCAGTGGTGCCATAAACAACCCGGCCGTCGCCGTCGATAATTGATGAACGTTTTCATAACGGCCCTCATTAAACCGCGCCCTGAATCCCAATGAAGGTTAAAGTTGGAACACGAATAGGATTCGGACGTTACGCTTTTTTAATATATTTTTGCCTATACGTTAAGTCCAATAATACATATAATATTTGTATTGTATTGTGTTCTTGTTCTTCATTTATGCAATTATTGATAGGTATGCAATAAATAAATCTTACACTTCTTTTTCCATGGTGGACAATTAAATTACTAAATTCTTTTCTTTAATGTACAAAAAATTGAATTGAAATAAGATTAAAAGTCTAAAATGGACATACAATTGCACGTTGAAAATAAGGCGTGTTCCACTCGTTACATAAGCCGGCCGCAGGACGCTTGCGCAGTGCGACCTAACCCCCGCTACCCTCGACATAAATAGCTAAAGACAAGGTTGCCACCCCCAGGCCCCGGCGACCGCATTCTATAATCTCTGTAAAGGTTAAACCGGAATATCTGATGAAAAATAGAATCCGGTTCCGTATTGAATAACATACCCCTTTTATTTAACTTTCATACAAATAACGAACACTGCCAGATTGCAGTCATCACAAAAATATTCTAAATTTTACTTATTAAATCTATGATTTTTATATATTGATGACTAATGATGTTAAAGTAAAACACAACGAGTCTTATTACTTTAGAGCGTATTTAAAAAGTTCAATGAACAAAACAACCGTGAAAATAATTTGAGTGATTAGAATTTCATTGTCACGGTCGCGAACTGGTTAATACCGAAAATTTGTGGCTACTATCGTAGTAGTACCACACATGTGAATGAGACAATTATTTTTAACTAAGTCGGCGTCGCACCGCTCAACGCGTGATTCCCGACATGCAATTATAATATGCGACCGCTGCCAAAACACTATTAGTAGCCAAATTCACGTGTGTTTGTTGATATGCTGTAATGTGTGCGTCATCATTCCTAAGTTCAATCTTTACCTATACAACCGGCAAAAGACATTTTGTATTATTATAAGTTATGAAATACGTACCAATTTTATCTATACCAAATTGCTATGAACCGAATGTACGTGTATTTATCAACTTTTTGTCTATTAATATGAAATAACATGACATAATAAAGAGTTATTGAACTTATTAAGATAGCAATTAAGACTGTGTTTTTAATTTTTTAGTTAATTTTATTACAACTTAATCACTTTGATATTGAACGTGAACAAAAACAATAATACTTGTGATTTTAAAATGATATTTAAAGGTACAAGTAGAAAGTTAATATTTTCCAAGTGTTTTAATTATGCAAGAGGTAAAAATATATCATTTTTTTAATTCATTAATCAATTGTGTATTATAAAAAAATATTCATATAAAATCAATAAACGTATCTGGTCTCATCTCAATTGGTCTCATCTCAGATGTTCTCATGTTACTGAATATTTAGTTCGAGTTTATTCTGCTCAACGTCATTAGTACTATATATTTATTAGGTACTAGCTTCAGCCTCAGCTTGTTCTATATAAGTTACAACGTAGGGCCAATCGAGAAATTACTCAAATAGCTGTTTCAAATCATATAGTTAACTTGTTACTTCAACAGCAGATTATTTCAACTTGTATTTGAAGTAATCTCTGGATTTTGAAGAATAAATTTTGAATGAACTTGAAGAATTTAATCTAGGCACCTAATTGCTAGGTGCGTGTTATCGTCATAAAGGATAAAGGAAATACTCCAATAGAACGACGGCACTCTATGCGATTTAAATGACATAATGACAAGGCAATTTTCTAATAAACCTTCGGTGCTCTTATATGTAGTTCTCGTGTCCGAACAGCAGCCGCCTGTCGCGACAACCTGGTTAGTTACTTCCTTCAGGACACCTTCTCAAATATACTTGATGGAGAAATTTAGATTTTAGCACCGATTCTTCATGTTATTATGAGAGGCTTTATATTATAAAAGTAAGCATTGGCTCAAACTTACAGTCATTTTGAATTAATTGAATTACATATTCAAATCGTGGATAACAATTTCTGAATTTAAGTCGCACTGCTTTGATTAAATTGGGAGTTTAAATGCTTTGGAGATTTTAGGTAAGATAGTAATATTTAATTCAATAATTAAAACATTTGGATAACAATTCTCACAAACAATTTGTGGCATATGAAGAGACCACAAAGAGAAGTGTCTCGTTCGCCGCACAGATCGATACGAGCTGTTACGCAACTCGACCGCCGCTGTCTTCAATACATTGCTCCTTTTACATTCTTCGAATGTTTAACATTTTACGTTATGCTACTAAAAAGAACTAGAATGGCAATATGATTAAAAAACCTAATATAATGTAATTGTAATGTAAAAATTAAGGTAACATGAACGCAAGCTTAACAAATAACAACTGCGATCAAATATAAAACCTAAAATATATGTGCAAACGCTAAGTAAAAATTTGAACTATTAAGTAAAAAAGAGGAAATGAGACGTGCAAATGAATTCCCTTTTAACGGCTGGTAGGGTATGGCTGGAAGCAAGCATAGTACACAGGCAACGAAATTTACTATTGAGCACGACATCTTTTGTAGCTGGGACTGGTTCTGTACTCACTGTTAGCTACATGCACTCATGTCTTAACGAGAATACCACGCTATTAGGTGACTGTATAAAAAAAATCGGACAAACACTACTGCAAGCGCACTGCACTCACCTCGCCCATTTTAGCTAGTCTTTATGTAAAGGCGGAATTAAAAGAGCAGACCGCCTTCTGGTCTCTGCTGCGTTCCTCGATAGAATGAGAGTAGATCGTCGCTAGTTCTGCAACAACGGAGACCGTTACGGCTTCCTCGCCTCAACGTTAAACTAAAATGTGTGCGCTTTCACGTCGACTCGTCGCACGACACTGGGGCTATGTCATTATGGTATAAAACTAAAACCCGGTATGAAAGAAGTGCACGGGTGGAGGAGGCGCGTAGGGCGCGACTTTCGACGGCCTGTTTCGGGCGGCGACTGAGGACAGAGATGGCTCCTATTGAGCCGACGGCGCACTGACGTCACACTGCGTCACGACGCCAGCGCCGCCGCCACCGTCGCGCGCATCCCACAGGGCTGCGCGTGGCGCCCTCTGCCGCCGTCGCACCGCGCCGCCCGCCCGGAACGTAACCTTCCACAACCGATACGATGACAACCGCTATATATGTATAAATTTATATATTGTAGTACATTTAAAAGTTTATTATTATATAAACGTAAAATTCGTATTCGTCCTATTTTTAACATGTTCCAACGAAATTACACCGAAAAATAATTTTAGTTTCAACTTAGTTCAACTCAGTTTGCAACTACTGTATGTGATAATTATGGATTCGATGCTGCGTTGACAAAATGTAAATTATTTAGCGATGATTAGTTGAATATCAATGCAGAAAGTAAAGTAAGACGGCATTTTAATTTTTAAAGAAAATATTTTCTGTATGAAACATCCTCTTCTAAATCAAATGTAGTAGTAGTATAAACCAATGTCATAAATTCAGTTTATTTATAGTCGTGGCATACTTTAACGAGAAATACATTTGCCTAAATTTTATTACACTGTATTATAATAAAATAAAACAGTGAGAGTACCTCCAATATAATATTAGACTTCAAAGAGTATTTAATGGATAAAATTGTATTAATAAGCCGATATTTTACTTTAATTGGTGGATACTATTCTTTTTTCTGTCACCTTCATATTCGACTTCGCCTCTGTAGACAAAAGTAGGTAGGTAGAGGTGGGTTTATGGAATGTACCTATATTATACAGGTATATGACACACAGCACACTAGAAGTGCCCGATAACTATGACCATAGGTACAGTTAATTACACTGAAACGAGCTATCTAATACTCATTTTTTTTTCAATTCCAACAAGTAGTTTCAGAGTTTAGTGCATTTAACCTAAGAAACTCTGCAGCTTTAATATATTAGATGACTATTATTATAACAGAAATATGAAAATACATAAGTGACGATGATGATTCTCTGTAATTTATTTAACATTTAACTAATAAAAACCTTATATATGTATGTAGTTAGGTTCTTATGTAATCTTTTGTCATACAAAATGACAACAGTGTACTGAAATCTCCTTTAATATCGTTCTTTAAAATTATTTCTATACATATTAAGACAGATATACGATTTCCATATAACATTAGCTATAAATAAAATAAAATCAATGAAGGTTGGGCACAATTTTTGTTCGTCTGTTTATTGCGTAACAGATACCTATTTTTTCGTATTTTTCAGTATATTTTACTTCTTCTTTGTTTAAAACATGTTATATTTGCTTAGTTATTCACCGTCATTAAAAATTATTAATAGTTGTTATTTCTAATTTGTTCAACAAAAAACATATAAAAAATATAATCTAAATTAATTTGATAATTCTATAAAAATGAGGTTTTAAAATGATTATTATATTGAAAATTCGTAGAAGGCGTAGCCTTTTCGGAGTCGTAGCATTTAGTAATTGTAAATGTAGCAGACGCGAAGTAATTGTGAACTGAGCTTACTCCATTTACTCTTAAGTTGTCTTTGTCACAGCTGGCACTGAATTAGTACGTTATTTCCTATTTTATTTTGGTTAAATACTTTATTAAAAGTAAATTACGTAACATATTTTGTCTACACAATGTATGGTGCTCAGTGTAACGAAGCTAATGTTTTCAGCGGGCTATTACCTGCTACGTAATGAAAATGAAGTGAATTTGTATATACCGAATATATATTTAACTTTTAATGAATATCCTCATATATTTTTGATTGTATTATATGTATTTACATATTGAAAAATTTATATTTATAGTACGAAATATTGACACTACAAAAAAATTTCGAACATTCAGTTCATCAAATCGCGCAATAATCCCATGTATAGATCTACTTCCAACGTGAGGGGGCGCCACCTGTCAGATATTAATTTCCGGCACTTGACGTCGTTCCTCGCGTAATTACACGTCAGCAAATACAGACGTGCCAGGTCGTACAGTTGTTAGCCAACGGTCAGCGCGCCCCACACCCCACTTATGCACGTATCGAGTCCAATGCTTAAATAATAATTCATTTTAATTTGAGCAAAATATTCTATAACTTAAATAGTTTATATTAAAGTTGTCACCCGGAAAATGTTGTTCAAAACCATCATGTGCCTAGTAAAAGAATATATCGTAAAAACAATTTGACTGATATAGTCCCTATATTACTAAGAACTATTTTAAAATATTCATGTAATATAGTACTAAATCTGTTATATTTAAATAATGATCAAATAATACTTGTAATAAATAAGATCATCATGAAAATCAAAGCGAGATAAAGATTAGACATGATGTCGTCTTGACCTTCATTTTGGCGCCCCCTGCGAATAAGTGGAGCATTGCCTACAGGCACGTACATGTTCTGAGGGGTTTCCAATCTGTCAACATTTATTATTTCTTAACTTTATATATATTTAGCATATGTTATAAATTTATAATAATTTGAACGCATATGCTAAGGGTAAATCAAATCTAGAGAATTCGTATATTATTACTATAACGTAGCTAGTAACTACACTAAGTCAACTTTTATAATGAAAATAGTTTATTTAATGCATTCCTCTGAGTGAAAATCGAACCCATAACGATCGCTCGAATGATCTTTGAGTATTGCTAACTGACGATGTTAAGTTTTGGTGTAATGAATAAACAAAATGAGAAATATACCTACCGTCTAACAACTTAGTATAATAAATTATTTAGGTGAAAAAAAGTAATATAATTGCGTGATGTAGTTATTTCTCACAATCATCAACGTATGTTCTAAAAGAAGAATCTTTTGTGGACAAAATTGAGACAAAAAAAATAACGTAAAAATAGTTACCCGACATACCCTAACATGCTGGGTATTTTTCATTTGAACAAGTTTGCCATACAATGTTAAACAAAAGGATTTTTTTCATCACAATGGCTTTTTATGTGAGTTACCTTCATTGTCTCTAATAAATTCGCATAGTATTCATTTACGTGTATGTTAAATGATATAAGATTATGATTTAATGTTATTGCTATGAAGAAGGAGTGTACACAGGTACAGTTTCTTTAGTATACATATTAATGTATACTAAAGAAACTGTACCTGTGTATAAAAAAATTACTACGTTCGTAATAAATTTATTTTGTGCTTTATCATAAAGGACACAAAGATTTTTACTAATATTGCTTTAATATTGGGTTACATTTTGGGCTGGTGTATTCTAAAAACGAAATTATAAAGTGTTCTTATCCTTTGGATATTTTTATTGTTATAAAGAATCAAAATTATGTAATTATAGACAAAACTATAACATGTTGGCAACTTTATCTTAGCAATGCATTGGTTATGATAGGCCAAGGTGGCTTAAAAACTTATTCCATATATTAAAAATGTCAAAAGTTTAGAAGACAAAGAGATTTAAAGTAAAGATAATTGAACAAGGCGTCCGTAATGTATTATGTAAGGCATTAGTATGAGCGGTGGAGCAAGAGGCCATTCCTTCGGCATAGAAAACCGGCTGATATGAAAATTCATCGTGGAGCTGTGTTGGGCGGAGGATTGAGGGTTGTAGCATGTGGTTTGAGGATGGGGGCGCGCGGAGGCTCTATTTGGGTCACCCCGGGCGTCATCCTCCACGATCAATACGCGGAGTCGGCGCGCGCCGTTTGCCCTCTTATTGCGCCGTCGTGCCACATACCTAACCCATCGCGAATACTGCCCTATCGACATCAATTATTACATTAATAGTTTTTGTAAACAATAATAGCACAAAGCAATTAGTAACTATCAATGCACTGTTTTTAGATATGAATTTTATAACTTTAGTCACGAATTTAAATTACAACAATACGCTTCCATGACTTACAAGATGTCTGAAGCTATTTGGCCTACTGAACCAGATTTTATATAAAAAACAGAGTAAAGCAACTACTAATCTTGTATTTTTATTTTATTTAGACGTAGTGTATTCATAATGAATTGGACAAATAGTAAAATACGTCTATAGCTACTTGTACGAAGAAAATTTATGGATATGAAGAAAATTTGGTAATAAAAAATCATAATAAAAATATACTCACAAGTTTAGTTATTTTTTAGTTTTTAGTTAAAATCGAGACCAAATTTTTTAAATGAAACAACAAGTGTTATATAAAAAATTAAAAAAATGGCCAGAGTTACAATTACGCAAACACAAATTTAAGACTTGAAAGATTTAAATTGTATACTTAAATTTTTTAACCCAAAAGCGATCCAATTAAATAACAAATTTAACGTCACAAAATTTTAAATGTTATTACGTATTCATTTGAAAATATACCTATAACAATCGTTCGATATCAATCTCATGAGAAAAAATACACAGGTCAAATGGTGTCATATTCAAAGAACAGATAAAAATATAATTTAATTATTTAAAAATTTTAAATTAATGAATTTAGATTCGAACTGTAGGCTACTCTTAATACTAATAGTAAAAAAAACTCCTTATAAATTGTACAGAGTTCTAAGACGCATAATATTCTATGTGCTCTAAATATTCTCGTCACAAGTCCATTAGGCTTGATTTCATATCATATAACTTAGCTTTCCTCGATAAATAAACTATTTAGAAACAAAAATATTTTTAAGTAGAGTTAAATAGGTAGTGATAGTTCGGGACATCCAAACATTCAGGAGGCGTCTGATAGACATCTCCTGATATCTTCTCTAATATTTCAAAGGCTTTTTAATTTTAGACTTATTACTTTCCGAGGAACTATTTAATACAATTCACGTCTTGATTTTTGCAATAATAATAAAATTAGTCCTTATATAATATTTATATATAGAAATATGTAGAAATAGAAATATGTTTCTAATAACTTCTTGTTGTAATAAATAAAAAGCAACAATCAACTCATTCCACGGTTTCATCGACATTACTGATATTTCTTTCATGATGCAAATAATTAAGTACAGCATTTCGGTATTACAGTACAGGTGGACAAAAGTCGCTGAAACCGCTTTGAGTGAGAATAAATGAGTTAAGAGTATTAACCCATTGTGTAAGAATAGCGCTATTCGTATTGTCGATGCTCATTTATCAAATCTAGTTGACTGCAAATAAATATGTGCTGCAAATTTTATCACAGAGATTTGTTATATTTAATATAATTTAATATTTTGAATTACATGTCGTTTTATTAACTTTTTTTAGTAATATTAACGGCAGATTTTTAGTAATCAACAAAATATTTAATATAGCTTTTATGTGATATTATGATTTATGGTTATTTTTCAAAACAATTTTAGAAGAAACCAATTGATTTCGGTAATAAATGTAATGTACATTTTGGTTGACTGTGTTCTCAATTCATATATCACAAATGTGATTTTTTTAATCTTAGCTAAACTTAACTAAATGACTTAAAGTTATATAAATAGTGTCAATAACTATACAAATTCGCGGAAGTATATAATAAAATGCACCACGAAATCAATATTTAAGTATTTCTACAGTGTATAATTTAGATACAGATTATACTCAATGAAATTATTATAGAGCAAACGAATATGATTGAATATAAACATATTTCATCATGGCCGTTGCTAAGCCAACGGTGTTGATTCATTCGCTTTTATATACATACTGAAGGTGAAGTCAAAGGAAGTTTATTGGTATGCATATATACAGACAAATAAGATTTATAGTTCACTGAAATATTTTAAAAATTGCGCACGTTACTACATACGCATGTATCTTCTTAAAACGTTAATATTTTTTAGTTAGTGAGTTTTAGCTAGCTCACTTGTGGTGTTTCTTACTCCTAAATTATATCTGATATTATTTATTAAGAAATGCAGACGAAGCCTACAACGCTAATATATATATATGTGTATATACATACATAAATAGATATGTCCAGTGGTATATAATATTACCACAAGTAAATAAAACTAGATGACAATGTTGCGGTAAAATTGCGATGCAATATTAAGCACATTTTCAAAGGCCAGTAAATCTTTTAAGTGTTATTGCAATATGTCATAGAATAAACGTCACAATTTAAAGAAGTTAAAAGCTTAACCTTTTTACTAAAGTATAAGCGAACATTATTCGTTGAAACAGAGCGCAGTCGCAATGTGCGAAATTAACTAGGTTAAAGTTGAACGTTCTTCTTGCAATTGATTAAAGCACCTCGCGAGAGAGATAGCGTGATAGCCTAGGAAAATAATTAAAAAAAATCTATTTTAAAAAAATGTTTCAGATACTTAGACGAAAGGTGATGTTTCAACATATTTTCTTCTCATTTAAACGATGCTCATCCTACGCTCTTATGCTCCTACAGTACTCAGCAGAGCAGACACAATAAAGCAAGATTTCAGTCTCAACAAAGACATACGGATTAAATTTTTAGTTAAGCTGTAACTTGAATTTTCATTAATAAACTCAGTGACAAAAAAAACCGGACACCTATATTTAAAAGGAGCCGTGACATGACGATTTCGCAGTACTGTAAGAGTAATAAAACGATCGTCTCTAGGCGTCGTACATCTTGGTCGACCGCTACCTTCTCTTCGATCGAGACTTCCGGTGGTCCTAAGCCGTTGAAGGCCATCGTGGATGGTAGAACGCGGCACACCTAAAACTTGAGCAATGTACCGTACGCTACGCCCTTCGTTGGCCAAAGCATCTGCTCGGGCAAGGTCTTCACGACTTAAAACCATCCTTTTAAGGGAAAAAGTAAATTTAATTAAATTTTTGCAAAAATTAATGTTTAATCAAAGAATATCTTTTGAAAAAATTAAAAAACTCACTTGATATGCAGAAAAATCTAATTTGTTTAATTTTTAAATTTATACTGTTCTAAACAATTGAAAAGAATAAGGATCACTGATAAATCGTAAACAACAAGTCTGCAATGATTAGTTGTTATTATTAAGAGCTCAAAGATCATTGTTAATATTTATTAAAGAAGATAAACAAACAAATAGAGGTGTCCGGTTTTTTTTGTCACTGAGTGTATTATCAGTGCTTTTACTTGAAAAATTAAAAGAAGACATATTTTTTAATATTGTTAATACAATATTAGGTAGGAATATTATCATAAGACACATAGTAATATTAAATAGAAAATGAATTACAAGAAAGTAGAGTTATATTTAATAGCTATAAGTCCATCAAAGAATGCTATGCAATAATTGCTAAATTTGTAGTAAGTTTACTATATATTATATTAAAAGAGTTAACGTTGAGTTAAAATTCTAAACTAATAATCCATATTTCATTGTGTAAATACTATTATCTTAAGGAAGCCATTATAGAAGTCTGTCTGGAGGTAAGAGACGGGACGACTATTATAAATTATTTTACTAACGTCTAACAAATCTGTCTACTAGGATTTCTAAGAGAAACAACTATAACTAATTAATAATTAAAATGTAGCTTTGAAAAAAAAGGTAAGAATATACTTACTATAATTTAAGAGTAGAACGACTACTATAGAGTAAAATTTCTAAATATTTTACAGATTGAAAATATATAGCAGGATTTTCATGTATGGATTTAAAAATCGATTATTTATATCATTTTTTTTAATTCACTTAATTTTGTACCGTTGGTCATAATTTTTAATTATATTTTTGCTTGCGACTACACCTGCGCGTTTTATACGATTATGGCATATTCGTTACAACCCGTTTTGAAATTACATAACAATTTTCTGATAGCCTCGGTTTATACATACATATTTTCTCCTGTCTGACTGTATTAATATCGGAAGATTCATCACCACTTAGCTTTAGCTTTAGCTTGTTAACAATTTTAATGGAATAACATAATTTTTCATATACCCTAAGAATAACCTTAGCTTTGTTGCTGTAAAAATATATCTGTCAGAATAATAGAACATTTAGGTATCAAATAAAAAGAATAAGTACCTAGTGTAAATAGTTATTGCAATGCTTGTACTGATTATTTTTTAAGTATAGACATAACTATATGTAAATACTTTTAAATTACTCTCATTTTAACCGGTTACCAAATAAAGCTACTATTAAATTTGGCATTTCAAAATATAACACTTTATTTATTTCACTTTCGGTTCCATAAGTTTCGCCAAGGTAAATAGTGTAAAATTTTATTTCAACGTTGTATGGGTCAAATAATCAAAAAGAAATATAATCAACGAATCTTTGACTATGGATAAACTTATTTTCCTACGTATTATAATTGTTAAGTCATATATACAGATTATATATTTGGGACGGGGTCGGTAATCTGCTAAATAAGGTCCAGGGAATTTTATGTTATGTAAATCTAACCATGAATCAGCTAGCGTTAAGTGCATGCGAGAATTACTGTGGTCGACATAATTCAATTATGAGACTGACGGTTCGTCGCAAAGGTACTGTATGAAGGATATTGTCCCTCAGACAAAATACTAGACTCGTGGGAATGAAAGAATTACATATTTTCATTAATGATATTTTTCTGAGTACATAAATTTGTCAACATTAACGTTCATTTGTGTAGTTAGAGGAATAATAAAAAATAATTAAGCAGTTCCATAATTTAATGAATCCACTTTGAGCGTAATCTTTTAGAATCCAGGTTGAGGCAGATTTACCTACAATAAGTAGCATGAACTGGAGCAGACTCCTTTAACATCCGTTAGCAATCAGCGAGTTCAATAACCACAAAGGCTATAGAAATATAAATTTTATTTTTAGTACGTTATATTTGTAAGTCAAATAGTAATATTAAATAAATCCATTTTAACTAACTCTTAAATTTCTTGTTAGATCGTTTACTTAAATGATTCCAAATAAAATAACTGTGGAATTGCTTATTTTCTTCATTACAAGCATTTGAAAGCTATTTTAAATTATGTGCATTCACTGAAATTGTACAATGTTATTCAACTATAAAACATTCCTACATGCCATTTGGCAGGAGCTTCTGGCAACTTGGCAACTTAAAAGTGTTTTAACAAACTTACTACTACTTTACAACATATCCACTCCATAAGTATTTTCTGAAGATTTCAGCAGTGGAGAAACGACTGTATTATTATTATATAATTGACAGATACATTGTGTAGGTATTATTGGTCTTATCTTATTCTTTATACATACACGTGTACATTTGTAATAGCCAGTTGTCAATTTAACAATAACGTTATAAATTTGCATTCCATTATTTATCTTTTTGGGTCTGTAAGACAGTACCTACATGAAAGTATAAGCGAAAAGGTTGCTTAAAAAGAGTATAAAAGGAATATAAAAGGAATATCTTTGATTGTTTAAAATAAATTTGGCATACTATTCACTAAACTGTATATAGCAGTTTTACAGACTAAAATAAATGAAAATTGAATGAAATACACTGCACACTTACTATATCACAGATCGTTTCAATTAAGTATACTAGCGAGTGATAATATTAAATATCACCACAAATGCATTGCTGGGGCTTCTAATCTTCTATAATATAATAGTCAAAAACACAATTGACATTGACTAGGTCACACTATATTATGTTTTTATATGACGATGTTATGATAATAGTATTAATAATTATTGTACTATATCTTCTATTTTTATAATTAAAAATAATTTGCTAAAGGCTACTATTCTGTTATACAAAAATTTTAAAGAAGTTTTATGCCACTTATAAATTTGATTTATATAATAGATTAGCCATGAGATGCTGTCACTGTGTACGAGAAACATGACTCAGAGGAAAGGAACAGTTAAGCTTCATCTGTCACCAAATTACCTAGCGCTAACCGTAGACTGCCAAAATGAAATAACCTTCAATTTGATTAATTCAAATAAGTAACTTTAAATATGCAATAGACATCTTTCATTACACTAATAATGCTAATTATATATAATGATGGAGCAAACATATTATGTTGAGGAAAACTCAAACATTTTCATCGTTGATATACAAGCAACTTAAATATATCATAGTGTATATCTTTAATTAGGCTTACGTTTTTATTTCATATATAAAAGGAGACGTCTCGTCACTTGAAATTTACGTAAATACAATTACGTAAATGCATAGAGCGTAGGGAAATGGAAACTCTTCAGAGTTTAACCTTCTATGTTGCTACCATATTACATAACATTATTTGCTTTTCAATATTATAATTGTTAACGAAATATGACATCTTCTATATAGTATTCAAAATAATCTTAATAAAAACAAAAGATTATATACAAACCGCCTTTTTACAACGTTTAAAATATATTTTATTAATAGCTCTACCGACGATAACTTTCAAAATGGATTTTTATCAAATCTTAAGAAATCATTTACCAGTATATTCAGTCGGTAAAATAAAACACTTGCATTGGCAGAGATTGCAATGACGCTTGCATTACATGCATCAGTATATCAAAGGAGATTCAGATTGAATACATTACACTTGCGCAATGCAGCAGAATCTAGACAAAACTAATTTCACAAATTCAAAGACCAGTAAGTTCAAAAGGAAATGGTGTTAATCACATCATCCTCATAAGGATTCAGCGCTTGCACAAGGCAATACAAGGATAGAGAAATTTAAATATTTTTTAAAATAATCTCTCGGTTTATCAAAAGGGAAAGAAAAATATATATTTTAATAGAGATAGTAGTTCCATTCTGAAAAATAAATCTACGTTCTTAGAACAAGTACCGTCAAAATATTTTTTTGTTTATTTCTATATTAAAAATGTCACAATATTTTTATAATAAAAAGTATATGAAACAGAAATTGCACATAAAGAGATAAAAGGAATCTACACAAACTAAATTACAGAACATAACTTTATTTTAATTTATTATAAAAATAACATTTTACGGCAAAAGATTAAATTATATATAGTATAGTCTTTAAATATGTCTATTAAACGTGTGTATAGTATATAGTATACCCCTACCGTGCTAGAAGTTATCGATTTGGTAAATATTTTATTTATGCTTACACCCTAATCAAGCAAGTTATATGTATTTTGGTTTAACATGAAGGTTTACTCTTTATTAATTATGACTTATTAAATTTGAAAATTTTTAGGCCATTGTGCCACAGAAAGATTGAATTGTTTAAATTTCCTCGTTCAAATAAAACAAAGCGCGGTGTTAAGTTTCGACAATCAATAAGCAAAGAATTCGGGCGGAAAATTTATATCTCAAGTATATTATAACATATAGATAAACTTAAATCGTTAGTGCCAACGTTTAAACAGTTATTTAAAAAGTTTTTTATTTTAACATTAAGTTATTTATTTTACTGTGCAATGTGCACATTAATGTCAAATTTAACAGATATTTGTAATTTTTTAACGTTTCAACTTCTCTAATATAATGGGACTATGGAAACATTTATGTGAACTAGGTGCCAAAAAAGTCTTATAATGAAATATTGCTGTAACACAATACAACAAAGTAAGTATAGATATTATACTCTACCCTAATGCATAATCTATTTATTGCGAGTTGAAAGGGCCGGGAGCCTCTCAATATTCAATTAAGATAATGTGAAGTAGCACTCAATATACTTTTATATTCAATTTTGGCTACAGAAAAGTATCACGGGAATATAAGTTGCAAATTGCACCAATGACAAAAATGGTCTTATTTCAAAAAAAAATCTTTCTTGCCACAATATATAAAAATAAATTGTTAACAGAGATTGTTCTAAAAGTAGGTTACAAGCAAGTAATAGCTATAGTCTGCCGGCGTACGGAGCGCGTCGCGCCGCGTTATGTAACTCTAGCAGTCCTGTCTAATCGATACGGCACCAGCCTCAAGTCGAGCTAAATGGAAAAAGCTCGCGCTGGATATCCTAGCCTATGTGTGCCGATTTATGTAACAATACAAAGAAACACAAAAGACTATGGAATTTATATAGCTCCGATTATCTATCCATGTCGTTAAGCTAGCTAGCTTGTATGAGACCAGTTTTATACTCACAAAATTAATTCCATTCTATTATAATAAGTCCTGTTAGATTTACTTACAGATCAATTTATTTATCCATATCTATGTGATTGATATCATTTAACCTAATTAATTACGTATACTTATAGTTAGTATTCGAAAATAGATTTTTTGATATTCGAAGTCACAAACACAGTCCGTAGTCATATAGTCATCAGTAGAAAGCAAGCAATATAAGCAACATTAAAATTTCAGAACTTTTTATAAAGGATATAATTTTTGTAGAACGCAATTGTAAAACTAGGTCTCGTAGCAATTACGTTCGAAAAAAAATTGTGTTGGTAGTAAAAGTAGATACTAATGACAGTAGGAAAATCGCTTTTATACTTTATTTTTGGCTTCACGTTGTTTCCTAGACAAGGAAGTCTAGGCAGAAAGAACTGTAGAAACCTAGTGTTAAGACACTCTAAACTCAACGTCACGCTTACATTTGCTCTAGTGAACGGAGTCAATGACCATAATTCATTCTCCCCGAATGAGAATGGTATCAATGGAATATTTTTATTAACAGTTAAAAAAAATATGGGCCATTAAGGGACCACTAAGGGATAAAGTTTTAGTTTAAGGCTGCCTATCAGATAAAGATAAAACACTTTAAACAGGACTGAGAAAACAAATTACTGGAGTCGTTGGTTACTGATAGATTACGTAATAGTACCATGTCTCAAAAATGGAAAATTGGTATTTTTTTGTTCCTTATTTTTTGTTTTAAAAAATAATAAATATGGTGATTTAATTTCTGAAATAAACCTATTTATTTTATTGTTACTATTTGTTAGATATTTCGATTTGAGATCTGTAAAGCCAAAATTTACTGTTTATATGCCTATCTGTGACTCTATCAGCAATGGAAAGCGGCCTTAAATTTGTAACTTCGCACTTCAAAGTAGGTAGAAAGAGAGAACCTCCTGCCAAGAATCGTTTCTCCATTTGTTACCGAATTAGTCATTGCGTGTTACATCGAAAGAGGTATAGGCTCAAGTCGAATATGCCAGAGCAGGGAAATAAAAATACATAATCGTTCCTCGAATTGGGTATCGAACATATAACCATCTCATTTTCAGTAAGCTTATTGCAGATTAGCTTAAACAAATTACAAAAATATGTAAATTGTGGTATTTTCCACGACATAGCCAGATAGAAGTAGTAAAGTTTGATATCTACTTAACTATTAAGTAGGTATACTATTTTTAGAGGTTTCGAGGAGTATTATATATATATGAAGTGTTTACAACTCGTCAACAGTAAAATAATAAAATTATTAGTTTATCTAAACATTATATTTTATGTGTATATCCGGTACTGGCATGAGTAACTGACAGATTACGTAAAGTCGAGATTACGCGTAGCAAACGATTCTTAATTTTCTAGGATCTTTGGGGGAGTGTGTGAGAAGCACTGAGAAACGGGATTTTACATTTTATATTCCAGGTAAATAAAACTGCAGGCTGAAGGTGGTTGAATTATAGGTATATAAATATATTTAAAAAATGATGACTTGCCTAAGACTACCAACGCACTGATTGTGGGTTCGATTCCCACTCCAGAAAAATAATTATTCTCATTTCTTTACTGTGGTATGGTATGTTAACAAAGCATTGCATTGAGTTTTGTCACTCAACACGCAAGGCGAAAATTTAAACCGTAATGAAAATGCAACGAAGTTACCATAATTAAAATTACTAAAAGATTTCATTAAGTAACTAGGGATATGTAATACTAAAATATATAATAATTATATATAAATTTTCTAGAGTATGAATTTGAAATAATTAAATATTTTAAAATATAAAGCGTAAGCTTTATCATAATTACTAATTATCACGTGAATATTTTAAGATAATATTTATAAACTATAATCTACATATAAATGTATTATAATTTTTCTATCTTAAATTTAGTTTTTATTATATTTACAGCAAAAATAAGAAATATAAGTTCAAAATAGTAGCAAATGATTCTATAAATGTATTTTATACGATACCACCGCGCCTACCTCCCACTAAATTAATCAGGATAGTGAGTTGACCTTCTCCGTATAATTGGTTCCGCTTCTCTAATACATAGGGCTAAAGCTAAATAACAAACCTAATGTTACATAGGTACATTAGGTACTAGAAATTATAAGTAAGTAGTAATTTGGTTAGTTTTTAATAACATTTGTCATACATATATTATTCATTATTAGAATCATAATGTATTTAAATAAAGTTGTTAAAAAAAATTGTTAAACTAGTTTTAAATCATATATAAATAAAGGAATAGGTTTTCTATATAAGAATAGGTAATTAGGTTAGTGAAAACATAATTATAACATTACCATTAAAATTAAAAGTACATTCATTTTAAATGTATTGTACTTGATTGAAACGTTGTCAAATTATCCGGCCATTCGTCGAAATGTACAATATCATAAAATATAACTGCCCCCTAGCTGGCGCCAGTGCATCTACCCGATGAACATGCGACGGGCTGCCCCGATCGATGGCGACCCCTTTACCGACCAATGCACCGAGCTAACTGCCCGGGAAAACCAACTTCGTACTCATTATGTAACAAGTATATAAATTTTTGATGCACTAGAAAAATATTGCTTTATGTAAGAATTATATTAGATTGGACGTGATAATAGCCTTAAGACATTTGATGATTTGTCAAAACGCAACATCAATACTCTGAGTATATTTAGCGTTGATGTATATTTATTTCCAGGAGGTTAAAATTATAAACCATTTTTATTTATAATACAAATAACTGTAAAGTATTTAGTTATTATAAGAACTTTACTAATTATAAATGCAGTTACACTGTATAATTAAATTTATTATTTGCAATTATATTTGTATATTGTAGTAATAACAAAGAATGCGAATTCTCGTAAATGGAAGTAGAATAAGAAAAAAAATGTTAGAAATATAAGTTAAATATGTATTCATACCTTTCAATAAACATCATACATCAAGAAGAAGTCTAATAACAGTTTAGATATAAAAGACGTTTACGTCTATACGTGAGCATGAATTAAATATATTTCAGACATTTCAAATATAAATTTGAAAACCCAGGTACATCCCTTGCCATCTGCAGGCTTATCTCAGCAAGAATAGCGTACGCAATATTATATAACAGTACAGTTTCAGGGTTCCTGTGGTACTCAAACCGCATTACGTAATAAAACCTGCGTCTGGCAAGTATAAACCTTTATCTATTGATATCAGCCTTGGTATCGTCGAGGCTGCTTAGACTTTAATATTAGGAATACAAAATTAGGAGCATTTGGCATAGGACATAATCGATTTTGTCATCAGCTACCGCATTTTTATTGGTTTGGGAACGATTTTATATTATGGAAACCATTTCGGCAGTAATCAAATAATCAAAGTATGTTTGTAAAAGTTATAATTTTATAATATAATGTGCATAACTATATAATAATATAATAATAGATAGTGTGTGTTTAAGTAATTACATTATTTATTAAACAATACAGCGATAAGTACGATGACGATGACATCCTTTTTATGATAAATTATATTGTCGGTAAAAATTTTAGTTGGACATACTTTTTATATAAAATTTTATTTAACACTTATATTTAAAAAAAGACAACCTAAATTGTTTATTAAATGTTATTATTACAGTCAACCGGATTTAGTCGCCAGCGGCTACCCACGACAGTTTTATAAGGACACGCTCTCATTCCCGACATCCTACGGGAAGTACCATCACTTGCGTCAGCAAAGAGGGCCTTAGCCTAAGCGAGACGATATGCCTAACAATCATATTGTATATTTAATGTCGAATTTTTTTTTACAATAATAAGCTAATTCAAGATAATAATTTTCGTACTACTTTCTTTGGGCGTTTTGTCCTCCGCTTAAACCTTTGTGTTTCTCAATTGCGGTGCACAATATCGATTGGGTAATTCCAATGTGTCGTTAGAGTACCTCAATGTAGATAATTAATAGATCGCAATTTATTTAACCAATGTTAATTTAATCAAAAATATTAATCGATTAATATACAAAATTCTTATAACTCACGTAACTGTAATAATGTTTTCTATAATATAATATGCAAAAGGCTGAAATTTTATTAATGTTACGCATCCTATTCATTTTATGTACTTATGTGTAGTGGACTATACAGTATTGAAATGGGTTGGTAAGGTCACGTTATTCACGTGATAGTAATGTGTATATAGAATCAAGTAATCGTATCTAGTAGAAGCGCCATAAATATGTACATAAATATGTTGCAATTATGCAATCGGAGTTTAAGTTATCAGCTACATTAAGTTATCAATCATATTTCGAAAAAATAGTCAATTTACTAATTTAATATTAATAAATATTTTTAATAGAAGTGTTATAAAAGAATTTACCTTTAACTACATAGAATATAGATTAAAATATGGAGCACTGTGAAGATTTACATTAAGAACGATATGTCCGCAATAAAATGCAACCTACTCGTTCATGTGAGTATTTTTCCTATGTCGACGAGGTAACCTTGGATGAAGATGAACGCGTCTTCGAGCAAGCTCGTGTCCTCTGACACAAATGCGGATGCGGTCAATTGGCGGTGGTCCCGTATCGAACTGCGCTAAACACCGTGCAAGGCTGCACACGCGGTTTGTTAAGTTGGTGAAATTATATAAATAATATGATGTGAAATTATATAAACAGCTCTTTAGTAGTTTTAGCTGTAAAAGCCAATTATTCTGATTAATCTCAAAACTAATAACCTGATCAGAATATATATTTTAATCTAATGCATTATTATTACAGATTTAACATTAACAACACAACTAAAAGCTGTTCCTATCATTAGTTATATCTGTCATATTTAATTTAGTATGTCTAATAGTATAAACTACCGAATGATTGATTACTTCTTACTTACTTTTCTGTTTATTATATTTTTAGAGAACAATTACTTTCAAAGAAACAATTTTAAACTTTTGATGATTTAATGCATAAATATATTTTATTTTCCTAATCATATTTCGAAAATAATTTTCAATTTATGTCAATTTAAAATTATATTATTGTGTAAAATATTTTATTATTCTTATAGTCTTTAAAACTAATATGTATCTATAATAAATATATATAAAATAAGTAGAAATAAAATTGACTATTTAGATTCTATGTGCAAAGAAGTGAAACACATTATAAAAGATTTTACACCATAGGTTGTAGCTATGGGCTCCGGCTATTATGCCTTTATGCAGTAGTAAAATGGAAGTCATTCATCTATCAAATATAGCAAAACATTACTAAGTTTTCAAGATTTGATTTGTTAAAAAAATTTTAATAACATAAGAAAATGAAGGACAACCATTTTATATTTGGTTTCTCTGGGAGATTCTCATGTTATTTAATATTATATATCTAACACTGTGTGATATTATTACTTTGTTTTTTGTATATAATCCTATAATCCTACAACAACAATAATTTCTATTATAATATGTATTTCTTATAAGATACCATGACCACTATTGGAATATTTTGTGATACAAAATAGTATTGAAATAACCAGTTGTTTATTATTTAACGGAGTATAAGCAAATGTAATAAATTTTATACTTTATTTTTATATTTAAAGTTAAACTAATATGTTATGAACTTCTAGCATCAATTTAAAAATAATTATTTTTTCTTAGAAGAACATAATGTAAGAAAATAAACAAATACATTAATATAACATATATTTCTCATAAGAACTCTCAATGTATCATGTTTATTCAGCATATGAATAAAAAGCCGCAAAAATATTGGAGAACATTAACGAATATATTGGGCGTGGTCTTAATCGATTTCCCCAGGCTGTGTAATTTTTTTACACATTTATATAACACAAGTTCCTACTACATTCAATTATCAGTGATTTATACGAGTGAAATAAGTAAAGGTCAATGCGAATCTAAATTTATAGTACTTACATCAAGAGATTCCTTTGACGCCATCTTCACGCACAAGCAAATTTGACGTTTAATTTGTTGTTGACGTTTATCAAATGTTTTGGAGGATCAATAGAACAAGATGTTCGGATACCGATCAAATCATACTCTTTAAATATTTTTAATTTTTATAAAATACTTAGAAACTTACAATAAACACCAGCAATAGTTCTTAAATTATGTGATTTTTTTTTGTAATATTCCGTTCTTGTGGTATATATTTCATTTGGTAATTGTCAATTATTAACAATCAAAACAAATTTGACGTAGGCGGTCAACGAAAGAAAAATAGCTAGACGCTAAAGATATTGATAAAAATTATTGTAATGTACATTAAATTACGATATGATAGTGATAAAATATAATAAGAACTATCCATAGTATTGTGGTGATTATTAACTGAACATTAATTGTTATAGTAAATGGCTAACTAACAATCTGGACCTGATTAACCGGAACCAAGAAATACTTAATAAAAAGCAATAAAAAAATATACTTTATATTATAATACTCATTATTTATTTTTAACAACATGTGGCTACTCAACTAATCATATTTAATAGTGGGAGAACTGAAGAGGCTTTGACAAAATGAGATTGAGAAGATTATCAGCCTTTTTTTGGGCAACATGCATAATTGCGTTTATTTTTATTTTATATGTGGTCACAGATCTTAGCTTTAAGCTTCCTAGTATCAAGCCTGCTATGGTGGAGCCTGATGATGTAAGTACACATTGGCATCAAGTTATTTCAGACAGCTATTTCAGTGAATCAGAATTGTTTTACATATAAAACCGTATAACTTCCGCCACTAACAACTTTCAGAATAAATGGTCATCTTTTGAATCAAAGCTTCGGAACATTGAGAATGAATTGAATCAACATCATGCTGTTGTTGGAGAAATAAAAAGTGCAATGAACCAAATAGTAGAACATTCTGTGGAATTTCATCCTCCTCAGAAGCGACCCAAGCCTATCTACAAAGAAAAGAAAATTAGAGAATTTAAAGTAGTTGGTGATGAACCTCCAAGGATGTTTAAGAAAATGAACATGTCATATTGCCCCATATGGCACAAATCTTCCAGAACAGATGTGCAGGTAAAAATTAATATGATTTTTTTAGTAACACTGCAATATGCATATGCAATATAATAATTATAATTCTGACATATTTGTTGCACAAATTTCAGGTCAATATTTTTTAAAATAGTAATTCTTAAAGCATGTTTGTGTATTTTATAATTAGAATTTAAAGTTTTTTTACTATTATTTTTATTTGTGATAAAATGATGATTACTAAATGGTCATTTATTCACTATATGAGTAGAGTTTTAATATACTTTGTAAACATTACTTTTGTTATTGTTATTCATACAATTTTTTAGATGCTTTCTATGTATGAGAGGATCATGTTTGAGGATGTAGATGGCGGAGTTTGGAAGCAAGGCTGGAACATAGAGTATAAAGAAGATCAATGGAGCAGCAAAAACAAATTGAAGGTGTTTATTGTGCCTCATTCTCATAATGATCCAGGTAAATATGATGAATTTACTAAACATAATATTAACAGCTATTTCATTTATGAACTTAAAATTAAACTGAAAGCTTAAAAAATACTTAAAGAAAACATATAAACCGTGCAGGCGCTGTCACCACTGAATAGTTTCTATCCCCAAACAGAGATGCTAACTACAATATAAGTTGTATAAAAGCATATAAGAATTTCAACACTGCGTGATGTAGAATGCATGGCTCAGTGGTGAGAGCGCCTGCACGGTTCGCAGGAGGGCGCGGGTTCGAGTCCCGCTGCGTTCAAATTTTTATATGTTTTCTTTAAGTATTTTTTCTATCCTCAGTGTGGATTAACACTTTAAAAATCATAAAAATATTTAAACTGAAAGCTTTCTATATCACATTTATTTTAAAAAATCCACTTTATAAATAGTGTAAATGGGTAAATACTGAAAGTTTAAAAAAAAGAACTTAAACTCTATTTCATCTTTCTTAGACTCTGTTAGAAGCTTAACAACAAAACTTATTGAACAATTGAACATTTTAAACTGTTAACTTGTCTTTAATAGAGGATACTGTATAAAATTTTACTAAATTATTACAAAAAATTAAATATATTTCATTTCACAAAATAGGATGGATAAAAACATTTGAAAATTACTATAAGACACAAACAAAAGCAATTTTTACAAACATGGTTGAAAAGCTGAAAGAAGGTGTTGGTAGGAAATTTATTTGGGCTGAAATTAGTTATCTTTCACTCTGGTGGACAATGGACGCTACAGAGAAGGAAAAAGCAGCATTCAAAAGGTACAGGAGCAGACTTATTTATATAACTACTTATATACCAATGAAATTGAAAACATGTGAATAAATGTTTACTCATATGTTTTAACACCAGAAAATGTGTTAAACAAACTACCTACTATTTAAACACAATATATATAAAATTTAAACAATGAAGTAAAACACAATCTATATATTGATATTTAAAATGTATTATTTAAATGGATACCAAATAAAATGCTTATTTTATTTATAATATTTTTGAGCTTTGCATATCTATCACAAACAGTATAATCACTTTATTGTCTATCTGTTTGTATTTCTCAAGAATTTGTAGATGAATCTAAATATATCATACAGTAAAAATCAAAATATTATAATTATGAAAACTTGTTATGATTACAAACAAACTTATAGTATAGATTTTAGTCTCAACTTTAATAAGTTGTGCTTCCCATTTCCACTTAAATTATAGAATTGGCACAGAATTCTCAGTGTGCAAATTTGTCTCGCACTTGATTAAATTGTAAGGACATTTTTTACAGCTTGTTAAAATCTGGCCAAATTGAAATAGTAACAGGAGGATGGGTTATGAATGACGAAGCCAATTCACACTGGCTTTCTATAGTTCAGCAGCTGACAACAGGACATCAATGGCTTCTAGATAATTTAGATTACATACCAAAAAATGGCTGGGCCATTGATCCTTTTGGTCATTCTACTACGCAGCCATATTTACTAAAGCTGTCTGGCATTGAAAATTCAGTTATACAAAGAGTACATTACAGAGTAAAGAAGGAACTTGCTATGAACAGGCAATTAGAGTTTAAGTGGAGGCAGCTGTGGGGTGAGATTTGTTTTAATTTATCTTATAATTTATCTAAATTAATGTGTGTTTATATGGAATGCTCATTATCATTTTTAAATATTTGAATTAAAAGGCAAGTTGGCAGTCAGTCTACAATTCTTAAAAAAAAAATAACACAAACATATCATTTAATACATTATTTTTATTGCAATAACATAGTATTAGTAGAAGTTACTTAGTCTTTAAAATGAATCCCATAAATACAGCAAGATAATTTAATTTAAAATGACAACAAAGAGCTTCATAAAGTACATTTTATATAACAATAATAATTTACTTACCATAAGACAATGGATGACTAATTTGCATACTCAGTTGCATAGATAATACTTTAAGTGCATCAAATATGTACTTGAACTTAATGGTTTTTAAGCAATATTAATTACTATGACACTTACTATATATATATATATATATATATATATATATATATATATATATATATATATATATATATATATATATATATATATATATATATATATATATATATATATATATATATATATATATATATATATATATATATATATATATATATATATATATATATATATATATATATATAAAGAGAATTTGTTATAAATGTTTTAATTTACATTGTATAAAACAATGTAACGATATATAGTCATAAATTTAAAGTGAATGAAAAATTATTTGGTGAATTTTATAGATGGTGTTGGACACATTGATATGTTCACACATATGATGCCCTTCTACTCGTACGACGTTCCTCACACATGCGGGCCTGATCCTAAGGTATTATGTTATTTTGTTGATAATATTATTTTAAATCCAGGCATGGTAGACAAAGGCAACCTAGTGTTACTACTCTGTTGTCCCATTTTTCCCTGTTTTGTTATGTATATTTGTTATTTGTTAATTTTTTTACAGGTTTGTTGCCAGTTTGATTTCAAACGATTGCCAGGAAATGGAGTCACATGTCCGTGGGGTATACCACCGAGGAAAATATTTCAAAAGAATGTTGATGAAAGGTAAAGTGTATATATTTTTATATTCAGTTAATAAAGAATAGCGCAATGAACACGCAATGCCTGGAAACGGCGGAAAGCGGGGAACAGAGTGTCTTAACACTAGGCCCCCACATTTCCTGCAGTTCGCTCTGCCTACCCTGCTATGTGCGGGATAAAGCGTGAAGATATAAAAAAAAGTAAATAATAAAATGTGTAGTTGTACTCGACGGCATAAAAAGACATTTTTATAAATAATAAATGGTTCGACAACAGATCCTTCATGATACTGGACCAGTGGCGCAAGAAAGCCCAACTGTACCGCAGCAACGTGGTGCTCGTGCCGCTCGGGGACGACTTCCGGTACGACCGCGCCAACGAGTGGGACAACCAGTACCAGAACTATGAAATGATCATCGATTACATTAATGGCAACGAGGCGTGGAATGCTGAGGTGAGGTGTGATTGTGTTGGAAATAGAGACCAATTGTCATAGAGTTTATTTTTACTGAATATGTGTTGAGGTGAGGCTACCGTGGCGATAGCGCCACATTATTATTATTACACACACATAGGTGTGTGTGTGTGTGTGTGTGTGTGTGTGTGTGTTGTAATAATAATATGGTAATTGGACATATGTAATGTGTGAGTTTTATATAAGTAAGGTTATTTGAATTTATCACAAACATTAACATAATACTTAATTCTTATTATTACTTTACTGATTATATATATTAGACTAACCTATTGCATTTTAAATAAAAAAAATAGTAATTATTATAATTATATTTTATTAACAGATATATGAAGTAGTGTGTATACTATTTACAAATGTGTTTTGATTATATATAGTAACATTAATATTCTGATTAAAATTAGGTCCAGTTTGGAACATTACAAGACTATTTCAAAGCACTTCACGAGGAAACCAAGATGTCAGATTTTCCGGTACTATCAGGTGATTTCTTCACATATGCGGATAGGAACCAGCACTACTGGAGCGGATATTACACCTCGAGACCCTTCTACAAAAGTATGGACAGAGTACTCTTGGGATATTTGAGGTAATTGCACATATATGTTGTTTATTGAAATAGTTTAAATTATTAAATCATTTATGTTTTTGTTCCAAGTGTTCCTATTGGGCAAAAATTAATTAATTGTTACGTTGAGAATTTATATAGGTATTTTGTTAAGATAGGGAGGGACAATGTTGTGAAACTAGTATAAGCAGTACGGTAGATAATATATAGTACATTATAATGTAGTAGATTAGTTATAAATTATATTTTACAATGGTGTTACCGTATGAACTTTATAGTCCGCATAATTTCACATAGATCGATTATTAATAGCGCCATCTATTATAAAAAACACTAAATTACTAAGTATAGACCAGTGCAGTTCGCTTATTAATATTGTAAGTCTATCACTTTGAGGAAGAGGGCGCTAAAATGAATAATTTAGAAGAACTTCTTAATGCACTTAGAGCAGATATCAGAAAAGATTCGGAAGAACAATTAAAAATGTTAGAAACCAGAATTACAAGCAATATAAATGAAAATATTGATGAAAAATTTACTAATATATCCGGAGAAATAAATAAACTTAAAGAAAACTATGCTGTATTGGAAAAAAGAATCCTAGACATGGAAAAACATATAAGACGCAGGAATATTATATTTTTTGGCATTGAAGAAGGTGAAAAAAGCTATGAAGACTTAGAAAAGAAAATTCAACATATTATAAAGGAAAATATGAAAACTGAATGTAATATGAACGAATTGGAAATGGTAAGACGGATGGGGAAATTAGCTGAAAATAAGATAAGGCCAGTAGTTGTTACTTTTACAACATTCGGGAAGAAGTTATCTGTTTTGAAAAATAAACAACATCTAAAAGGAAAAGAAATTTATATTAAGGAAGACTACCCTCACCAAATTCTAGAGCAAAGAAAATTATTACAAGAACAAGTAAACAATAGTAGAACTGAAGGAAAAATAGCATTCATACGTCAAGGTCGGATAGTAATCAAGGAAAAAAATCCTATAAATAGTAAATTAAGGGAGGAGAAGATAAATAAAAAGAGAGAATTAGAGATCACTCCACCACATGAAAAAAGACAAGAGAAGAACTCTTCATATAAAGAGTTCCAACCTTTTAAGAAAAACAAAGGGAAAGAGGGTAGAGGACATCCCTTTCAGAACCCAATGACTCAGTATTTATTTAAAGATAAAGCGGAATGTAAAACAGATGATCTAGAAAAATAGCAACAACAGCCACCCCCCCATAATTCCACTGAAGTTAATTATGCCCCTCGTAAAAGAAAAGATAATAATTTATTTCAAATCAATATATCATCTTCCCCAAAGCGGCTGGTCACCGAGGGGAATGTAGACTATCACCCTCCAAACTATAAAAAAATCTACGTTGCCACATTTAATGTACGCTCACTCGCAAACGAAACAAGGATTATGGAACTAGAACAATTTATATCAAACATAAAGTGGGACATTATAGGTCTGTCAGAAATACGAAGGAAGGATTATAAAATAGAAGACAGAGGAAATTACTTACTTTACCACTATGGAAAAATACACGGCGAAAAAGGGGTTGGATTTATCGTAAAGAAACAAAATAACATATTAGTGCATGAGTTCATTGTAAAATCAGAGAGAGTGGCATTATTACAAGTTGAAATCTATGATGAAATGTTCTCTTTAATACAAGCATATGCCCCCACAGAAAAATCGAAAGAAGTCGAAATTGACGACTTCTATAAAGAATTAAATGAAATAATGGTTAAATGCTATAAAAATATAATTTTTATGGCAGATATGAATGCAAAAATCGGACAACCTGAATCAAAAGAACATATTGTAATGGGAAAATTTGGATACGGTAAACGAAATAAGAGAGGTCAACAGTTTATAAGCTTTTGTCATCAACATAAACTAAAAATTACAAATACAATGTTTAAAAAGCCAGTGAGAAACAGATGGACATGGGCATCGCCAAATGGAGTAACAAAAAATGAAATCGATTTCATTTGTTCAAACGTTACAAAGAAAGTAGAGAACTGCTCTGTTTTGAATAGTAAAGTACACCCAAGCGACCACCGTTTGGTAAGAATAACGTTAAATATGAGTGTAAAGAAAGCATCTCGTGCCCATTATGCTAATAAAAAACCAATAATGCACATAGATAACGATCTACTGAATAAAGAGATGACTTCTTTAACTTATAAAGAAGACCAACCTGTACAAACTTTTTACGATAAAATAGAAGCTATCTTATTGAAGTGCTCCAAAAAATCTAAAGAATCCAAAAGAAAATCCGATAAAAAAGATTCAATCATCACGGAGGAAATCAAATGTATGCAAAACGAAAGATATGTACTCAAGGCAAAGGAAAACAAAAATAAAACAGATAAACTGAAAATAAGTAAATTGTATAGAAATATAAAAAGAAAAATTATACAAAATACAAGAAAATATCGGTCAAATATACTTCAAAAACATCTAGAAAAGACTGGAGGTGTTAAAAAAGCTTTCAAAAGATTAGAAAATGTTAAAAAAACCTTTACTAGCCCATCTTCTGAATACGTCGGGTAACGTTGTTTCGAATAGAAAAGACATCTTAAATATCGCTACAGAATTTTATCAAAAGTTATACAGCTCCCCCTACAACCTACCAAAATCTACAGAACACTATACATGTAATAATACTGAATCCGTCCCATTATTTTTGAACGAAGAAATAGAACTATCTATAAACAAACTAAAATCTGAAAAAAGCCCGGGCCCTGATGGATTCACCAATGACATAATAAAATCTTCGAAACATATATTGATCAAACCTTTAACAAACCTATTTAATAAAATTTTGAAACTTAAAGAACTTCCAAAACAGTGGATGTGTGCTGAAATAATACTTTTATATAAAAAAGGAGATCCGAAAGTAGTTTCAAACTACAGACCTATCAGTCTTACATCATGCTTTTATAAGGTGTTTGCATCTACTTTACTACGTAGAATAACAAAGACTATTGATGAAAATCAGCCTATAGAGCAGGCAGGCTTCAGGAAAAATTTCTCAACAGTAGATCACATTCATACTTTGAAAATAATAATTGAAAAATACAACGAGTACGACTTACCTCTATACGTAGCTTTTATTGATTACAGCAAAGCCTTTGACAGTATATCTCATGACTCGATATGGCGGGCCTTGGCTGAACAAGGAGTTAATAATGACTACATAGAACTTATTAAAAATATCTATAAGAACAGCATAGCAAGAATACGTTTAGAGACAAATGGAGCTCCCTTTCCTATAAAGCAGGGGGTTAAACAAGGTGACCCAATGTCACCTAAACTGTTTATCGCGGTATTAGAATCAGTCTTCAGGAAGGTTAACTGGGAAGAAACTGGAATCAAAATTAACGGAAAATATATATCTCACTTAAGATTTGCAGATGATATAATTTTACTAGCAGAAAGACCTGATGAATTAACATATATGTTAGAATCTTTAAATAATGAAAGCAGAGCAATAGGACTACAGATAAATCAAGAGAAGACAAAGATCATGACAAATTCATCTAAGATACCTATTATTATTCAATCAACACCCTTGGAGTACGTAGAAAATTATATTTATCTAGGTCATCTTATATCATTTAGATCATGCATGGACAAGGAGATAGATCTCAGAATAAAATCAACGTGGAATAAATACTGGTCGATGAAGGAAATATTTAAGAGCTCTTTACCAGTAAAACTAGAAACTAAAGCAATGAACATGTGCTTGATTCCATGCTTGACCTATGCTTGCCAAACCTGGTCATTGACTCAAAGAAATATGAAAAAAATCAGATGTTGTCAAAGAGGTATAGAAAGAAGCTTCATGAACATTAAACTAAAAGAAAAAATAAATAACAAAATAATAAGAGGAAAGACGAAAGCACGAGATGTCATTGAACATATATTAAAACAAAAATGGAAATGGGCAGGACATATACAACGAGCTAAAGATAATAGATGGTCACAAATTATAACCAATTGGCTTCTTATCTATAAGAAACGCAGACGAGGTCGACCGCTAAAAAGATGGAGTGATGACATAGCCAGAGTGGCGGGATATATGTGGACTAGAACTGCAAGAGACAGAGAACAGTGGAAAATATTGGAGGAGGCTTACACCGCGATAGGCGGTCCTTACAATGAATAAACTTTTATTTCTATTGTTTTAAAACTAATATTAAATTACTAACACATACTATAATGAGAACCTACTAATGCATTAAAACTTCAGAAAAAATATTAAAATTTGTTAAAGAAAAAATGTAAGGAAGTGTTTAAGCTTAAATAAATAAATAAATAATGGTGTTACCTTATATAATAATAAACCTCATATCCTGAACTGTTTTCTTCTTTCTTTTCTTTTTATAAAATATCTCTGAGTTCAGTGTGCCTCTTGGCAAAGGCCTCCTCCAACAATTTCCATTGTGCTCGATCTCTAGCAACCCTCCTCCATTTTGGGCCTGCCGTCATTTTTAGTTCATCTTCCCATCTTTTGCTTTGTCTTCCTTTATTTCTTCTCCCATCCATAGGGTACCAATCTGTTAAGATGTTGCTCCACTTGTCTTGTGTACCGCGCAGCGTGTGCCCAGTCCACCTCCACTTCAAACTATCTATTCTGAAAGTATGTCTATGACTTTTGTCTTGCTTCTTATGACGGTGTTTCGTATCTTATCTTGTTTCTTAATACCTATCATACTTCGTTCCATAGCTCTTTCGCATTGCTCCAGCATGTTTCTGTGATGTTTCGTAAGAGCCCATGTTTCACACCCATATGTAATGCATGGGAGAACGCAGGTATTGAAGACCTTCCTTTTGATACCAATACTGAGATCTGTGGATTTCAAAACCTCTTTCAGTGACCAATATCTTTTCCATCCGTTAGCTGTTCGTCTTTTAATTTCTTTTGTAGTTGTGTCTGTATGTGAGATAATCTGTCCTAAATAGTTATACTCATCGACATATTCAACAGGTTGGTTGTTAATTTTTATTTCATACTTATTTGAGTTCGTTAATAGCTTCGTTTTGTTTATATTCATAGACAAGCCTACTTTCTCGCTCTCTCTATTTAGATCTTGTATCATTTCTCCTAGGATCTCTGGTTGTTCTTCAAATAAAACAATATCATCAGCGAATCTAAGATGGTTTAGTTTTTGTCCATCGATATTTAATCCATATTAGTCTCAGATTAGCTTTCGAAATATGTTTTCAAGCACCGCTGAGAACAGCTTTGGGGACATTGGGTCGCCCTGCGTGACGCCTCTCTTTACTTGGAATATCTCCCCCAAGGTTTCCAGTTGTACTCTTGCCTTACTGTTGGAATAAATGTTTTTAATGGTGTTTATGTATACTATAGGGATTCCCTGGTTTCGTAAGCTCTCCCAAATAGCTGTGTGACTGATGCTGTCCTACTGCTGGTGTTACCTTATAATTTAACTTTAATATATTTACTTAAAACTACAGTAACTTGGTCTTGTATACACACATTTTCTTAATAGTTTGATTTCTTGTTAGTCATTTAAATTATTTTTATGATTTTTGAAGTGTTAATCCGCACTGAGGATAGAAAATATTTAAAGAAAACATGTAAAAGTTTCGAAAACAGCGGGATTTGAACTCAGCGCCCTGTTGCGAACCGTGCAAGCGCTCTGACCACTAAGCCATGCGTTCATGCTTCATTACGCTGCGTCGAAATTCCTATATGCTTTATACAACTTATTTCGTTGTTAGAATATCTGTAGAGAGATTTTTATAAACTTTTAATTTGTATATCTTTTCCTTAAATGTTTTTCAATTCAATTTATCTCTAACCTAGTGTCAAGATAAAATGCCCTTTAATTTGGGTACAGACATACACACCTATACATCTTCACGCTGTTCCTAGCGGGATAGTCTGAGAGAACGGAGGGCCAAACGCTGCGGTCCCTGCATACCTCTTTCGCCTCGTCCACTGTCATTAATCTTTTCATACATGCTCTCCGGGGAGTCCTCATGCTTTTTACGTGACCTTCCTCCAGTATCTTTGATACTGGGTTTTCGAAAGTTGACCAAAGTCTTTCCTTACCTCTCTTACCACTCACTTTTGCGTCGTATATCTTTTTTACCATTCTTCATCACTCATTCTTTTGACGTGTCCAAACAAAAATACACATTGTGCCGTATTTAATAGATTCATGCTTTATTTCACGGAAGTCCATCCTAACTAAGAAAGTAATTTATATGTAGTTACTTCCGCAATTCAGTAGTAGTTATGCAATTAAGTGCACCGTCCGCCCGCCCGCTGATAGAAGCGCGTGCAGTATGCAATTCGAAACATCTACCACCGTTATTATACTCTCTACACCTGTTTCACTCTTTAACGGGGCATACTGAGGAGATGTTAGACTGACCAGTGCCAAACACCAAGTCGGTGTTTGGCACATGGGCGGGCGGGCGCTACACTTAATTGCATAACTACTACTGCATATCACACTGTGCGTCACGGGCATTAACATAAGTACACACTGCGCGGCACAGGGCGGCGGAGATCATCACGGGGCAGGCGGTGTCGTCGCAGTCCGTGAGCCACATCGCGGCGCTGCAGCTGCGCGACCGCGTGGAGGCGGCGCGGCGCGCGCTCGCGCTGTTCCAGCACCACGACGGCGTCACCGGCACCGCGCGCGACGACGTGCACGACGACTACGCGGAGAGGTCACATACTCACACACTCACACGCTCACACGCTCACACGCTCACACGCTCACACGCTCACACGCTCACACGCTCACACGCACACACGCACACACGCTCACACGCTCACACGCTCACACGCTCACACGCTCACACGCTCACACGCTCACACGCTCACACGCTCACACGCTCACACGCTCACACGCTCACACGCTCACACGCACACACGCTCACACGCTCACACGCTCACACGCACACACGCACACACGCACACACGCACACACACACACACACACACACACACACACACACACACACACACACACACACACACACACACACACACACACACACACACACTTTTGACATACTGTTTTTGTTTTTTTTTTTTTATGTTTACTCTTTATACCGCACATAGTAGGATAGGCAGAGGGAACTGTAGGACCCGTGGGAACCTAGTGTTGAGATACTCCGTTCCCTGTTTTTTTTTTTTTCGAGGCATTTGCGTTTTTTATGAAGGAGCTCGACGCCGCGCTTCGCCTAGTTGCCAGAGCGAAAAAAATAGAAAAATCCATCTTCACCTAGTGGGAATCGAACTCACAAACCAGTCGCGTTTACACCCACAGCGGTCCTTAGCCATTTTCAAATATTATATCAAATATTATAAAAATCACATAAAATTTTATACGTTCAATTGCAGGATGCTAAACGCAATCAAAAACTGTCAGTCGACGATCCAACAGGCCGCGTACTACCTCCTGAAGCAGCCCACGATTCAGGACCAGACGCAGGAGGACGTGTACTTCGACGTGGACGACATCTGGCGCAAGCACGACGAGATCCCCGCCCGGATCACCATCACGCTGGACGTGATGTCGCCGTCCAGGCGGATAGTCTTGTACAACGCCTTGACGTTCAATAGATATGAAATTTTAACTGTACACGTCTCGACGCCGCATGTTGAGGTAATTTTGGAATAATACTTGTATTTGATGATTACTACAGAGCACTAGATAAATGTCGTAAGATAATTTAAGTTTTATTAAAGTCGTATGATTCAGCAGTCGACATTAAAGGAATGAGGCGTTAGGTATTACTGAGGTATTGCTGATTTTACAGTGAACTTTTTGATAAAATCAGACAAATATGTTGCTTCTGAGAATTAAATAATATAATTTCCAGGTGTTCGATCCAGACGGCAATCCAATAATGGCTCAAATTTCTCCTGTGGTGAGTGGCGAGAAGCGTCTAGGCTTCGCCGCCAACAAGTTCCAGCTGTCGTTCCCCGTCACTGTAGAGACGCTCGCTATCACCATATACACCGTGTCGCTGAGAGACAGCATGTCTATTAATAAGTGAGCTACGTTTGTTTATTTTGTCTTCTTTGTAATGATATATTTTAAAGTAAATCACAAATGTTGGATAGTACTAAAGTCAGATAAATATATTATATTTGCCTTAGATAAGACACCATCAGTGGCGTGATTAAGAAAACTCCCAAATTATGGTCTAATGTCAATCTATTTCACACTCAAATTAAAAAAATCAAGATATCAATACCAGCACAATAATAATAAGAAATGCGAATAATAAGAAATGGAGTCTTCGAAGTAATAAGTTTTATGGGTACTTGCCGAAATGAAATAAAGATAGATAAAACACACGTTAAAGCACACATCCTTCCAGATACACATCGTACTCCCGCATACGCATCTACAACGCGGACTACTGGTCCATCGACCTGCCGAAGGTGTTCGAACTGCAGCAGAGCGCGGCGCGTCTCACCGATGACGTCACGCTGCAAGCGGGCAACGCTACACGCGTGCTGGCCTCCAGCGCTGGATTGCTGAAAGCGTTAATTTCGCCCGACGGGAAGACGACGCCGGTGCATATGGACTTTGTTCAGTGAGTACATTTCTGTTTAGTAGATCGTGGCTTGACTAACCGATGACGTCACGCTGCAGCGTGCAACTAAGTCTAAAGAGCATTGGGTGGTTGTAAAAAAAATTAAAATGTTAAGTTATAGTTAGCATAAACAAAACTATTTTGTATGTTAGGTACGCTTATCGATAGTAAAGAAATAATTTGATTTGGTTAAATAATATGGCTAAATTAGTTATAATGAAACAAAAAGTCGGTATATTTTTATACATAAATTTATTTTTATAAGAAATATAAATTTATATTTTAAATGAACCCTTTTAACCGGATCAATCCTGTATATATATTATTGGAATAATAAGACAAGATGACTCTGGGAACAATGAATCTGTAGAATAGGCTATCTTGCCCTCTTGTGTACTGGGTATGCGACTTAAGAATTCTGGGAGTATCTATTTTACCTGGCGAGGATATGAGCAATATGTATATAGTGTGTAAGATCTTGTTATAATAATTATATTTTTATAAAGTATAATTATCTTACATGAAAGTTCCTTACGTTTCATATTAAAAAAAGAATATGTTATAACAGATATGATACACAAAAATCACAAGACAACAACAGTGGGGCGTACCTGTTCATCCCGGACGGGCCCGCCACGCCCTTCCGGGCCAACCCCTTCCCGGAAATGGTCATCATAGAAGGACCCTTCAAAGCCACATTGTACTCGGGACTGGTTGGGACCAAGACAGCGGAGATTGTATTAGCGGTGAATAATAAATAAACATTTTTATTTATAATCTATATTATAATAAAACTAAAAAAATGTATCTCAATCTATGATTAAAGAATATGAATCTATGATTTTAAAAAAATATTGTATCTGTATACAAGAGATAGTTTGTACTAGCACATCTTCGGATGTAGTAGACGGTATGAATAATAAGTTTTGAAATCTAACATACCTGATGTAGAATGGTAGTAGACCAACTGAATTATAAGAAACAATGAACTGTGGCTCTAACAAAAATGAATAGTATGTGATAAGCTCTTTACACAAAATAAAATATAAACCGGAAATGGCTCTTTAGTAATAATTATTGAGCGTGATTACCTTTTTTTATTAAATATTTGACTATGATTGTAATGTTTGTATATTCAATCTCCAATTCTAGAATCAATAATATTTATTCCACCATTTATAAGGCGTGAACTGACTGACAGTATGCACTATGTGTCCACCGTGCATGCTTGTAACTTACACTTTTTATCTAAAATTTTAAATTGAACCCTAGAAAATACTTTATATCATTTTCTTGATTAAATTGACATTTGTTATGTATTAAAAGATATATTTATGTATTTGTATATTACTATCACGTTGATTTTTTCCCAGATGTCAGTATACAACAATCCAACTCTGCCGCACACAGAAGTGGAGATAAGCAACACTCTACAAATAGACCCACAGGTTGATGATTTAGAATTAGCGATGAGGTTCTCTACTGGAATTAAGAATGAAGATGTGTTTTACACAGATGTTAATGGGATGCAGGTGATTCTTAATTATTATTGAAAAAAAAAATAATTTTGTTTAATACGTAACTTTGTTTTTTTGTAACTTTTTTTGTGTCAAACAATAATTAACATATATAATTTGGCGTCTGACCTAAAAATAAATATTTAGTGATTTTTAGTATTATATACAGGATATAAATAAAACCAAAGATAACTACAAATAATGATTGCAAACCTTGAATAGTTTCTACTTTGCAGTTCACTATCTGAATTGTTGACTTGCAGATGATCAAGCGTCGCTACTTCGACAAGCTACCGCTGCAGGCCAACTACTACCCGCTGCCGGCCGCCGCCTACCTGCAGGACGCGGCCGCGCGCCTCACTGTGCTCACGCGCGCGCCCCTCGGCGTGGCCGCTCTTCGGCCCGGACAGATCGAGGTAGGAATGGCACGACGTTACATTATTTCTTTTTTTTAGTTTCACGCATTATCCCGTATATTGCTGGGTAGGCAGAGGGAACTACAGGAACCATATGACCTACTAATGTTAAGACACTCCGTTGCTTAGTCCCTGCTTTCTCCGTCCCCGCTTTCCGCCTTTTGTGCGCATTCATTGCTTATTGAGTGTCACGTTACATTTAGAAAACTTAAATTATTGAATAATTTTACTTTATCAAAATAAGGTCGATATGAACTCGTTTTTGTATACTTACAATGATACTTTTCGTGATTTTTTTTATATTCGAACTGTAAAAAAAATTTTTAAAGAAACTGTATGAGGATCGTCGTGCCGCAGATACGTACTGTCTGCCTGTAAAGGCGACGGTTATGAGTTCAATTCCTATTCGGGGAGGATGGATTTTGTTTTCCATTTTCTTTGTTCTGGTAACTAGGCGCGGCGATGAGTTCCACCACTCAACACACAATGCCTCGAAAGAAGCTTCCGCTTTGCGCTGCGTCGTCGCAACGGAGTGTCTTAACACTGGGTTCCTATGGTTCCTGCAGTTCCCCCTGCCTACCCTGCCATATGCGAGACAAAGAAAAAAATAAAAAAAAATATTCCTTCATCAAATTAGGCTCGAACTTAATACACATGTGTATAATTTCAATCATATACTTCGTGAGTTTTTTGTATTCATAGTGTAATAAAAAATATTAAAAAAACAGTAAATAATGTTAGAAAATATTTATGAAAAAAAAAGGGAATATTAAGATAAGAAAACTATATTTTCCAGATAATGCAAGACCGTCGTCTAAGTAGAGATGACAACCGAGGACTCAACCAGGGCATCTTGCAGAACCCGCGCGTGCGACACACCTTCAGACTCATCTTGGAGCACGCCAATCATCCTTGTGCGGTAATCAGTTTATGATGAAAATATATATTACGTAATATATATGACTTAGTCTCTTGTCAAACTTAAAATATACGAAGATAGCGTTCTTTTCAAACCGCTACCTAACTATGCAAAGCACGAATTAAAACTTAAAATATTATAAAATAAAAATCAATATGTCCATATAACTTGTTCACGCAAATATTCATTATTTTTTTGTACTACAATACATATATTATTTTTACACATTTATCTATATGAAAATCTTCTGTATACAAAGATATGTTCGGTTGTAAAATGAACACTGTATAATAATTTTTCTTTTTTTTTTTGTTGTTGCTTGAAACAAAAGACTATAATGGTGTCACTTAATTAATTATGTCTAATTATAAACCTGTAAAGAGAAACAACACTAAAAGCTATTGCTTCAATATTATTTCTTCCAATATAAGTTCTATAATTTTGTGTAAAAAACCACGCTGCGCAGATTAAGTTAATCAAATTAAATTAATGAAGTTCGTACATATATTTAGTTTTCAGGACTGCGTCTCTTTCGCTCCTATTTTCAAATAAATATAACTATGCAGTTAATGAGATACACATCTCATTCTATGTGTAAGGTAGCTTTGACCGCACCGAAGGTAACTTTTCTTAGAGGACGTGAGTAGCGTATGGCCACGTTGTGTGCTTGCCTAAAAAATGGTATGGCAACAAAAAGTGCCTTGAATTATCTGGCTCTGGAGATAGACCTCCGGTCGCCCAAGAAAGCGATGACTGACCGCTAAGGATGCTCCTCCACAGCCGGCCGCCGAGCAGTCGCAGGCGGAGGGCGGCGGGCAGCTGTCGCTGGGCGCGCACGTGGCGCTGCAGACGCTGCTGCAGCCGCTGGTGGTGATGCACTACACCGCCAACGAGAACTTCCCGCGTCCCTTCTACTCGCGCTCGCTGGTCAGCGCGCCCGACCTGCTGCTGGTCGCCTTCCGGTCGCACGTTACCGGCAAGGTAAATAGTTAATACATAGAGCTAAAGATTCTTAAAAAAAACATTTTGAGTTAAACGCAGCTGAATTTGAGTAATGTTGTAATAATCTATGGGTAGCGGAAATTTGTAAAGATTTGTCTACAGAGGTTCGAACGCAAATTTTTATATTTTCTTTTAGTATATTTTTTATATGAAAGTATATGGGTGCAGGTGAAATAATAATATAATTTTAGAGGACATTTTTTGGCCGCCAATATTTCTAAGGAAGCAATCTTCTATGGAATACTAAATTATTATAAAGTTACAATTAAAAAGTTTAATAAAAATGTTGAAACTTAACAGAATTTTTGCGATCGTAATTAGCTGTTTGTGCTTTTTTATAAAACAAATCCATCAATATAGTGATTTTTTATCTAATGTGCACAATTGGGTACGTTTGCAGACGAAGGACGGCGCGCTGCTGCACGGCATGGGCGTGTCGCTGGCGCGCGCGCACTTCGACGCCTGCTACGGGGACAAGGCCGTGCCCGTCTGGTACTCGCTGGTGGAGGGCCGGGTGAGGCTGGACTTCACTATACCTATATATAAAGTGAAACAGTTACAGGCACACTTAAACAAACTTTAAGGACATCGAAGAAAAATGTGTTTAAAAGAGTGAACACATTTTAAAAACAAATTATGAAATTAATATAATTATCACTTATATAGTTGACCATAATAATTGTTGGTTCTTCCTTGTAGATACGTTAAGTGTTCGTCTATATTTTTATACTATTACTTGTGATATTTAATATATCCTAATCCTGTATGCAATATTAATTTAAAATTTAAAAAATCATCAATCAAATCATGCTTTATATATTGGTTTAATTGTGCAGCTCGCCCTCTCGGACATGATCGACGTCAAAGAAGGCCAGTCATTCGAGAGCTCTTTAACGTTCGCGCACGTGCACTCGCAGGGCTCCAACCTCGTGGCGCTCTGCCCTCTGGAAATACGCTCCCTATTCATCAATCATACTCTAAAACATACATAAAGTGTTCGTCTACATTTTTATACTATTACTTGTGATATTTAATATATCCTATATGTATTATTGTATGCAATTTGTAATGTCGATGTTTCCTTATAATAGCGCCAGGTATATTTAATAAGTAGGGTACATTAAAATGTTAGTGTTAAATGTAACACAAGTACTTATTTCATATTTTCATTACATATATAATAGGTATGATGATTGATTTTGAAAAACTATTTTATAATACTCTCAAATATCTAAGTTAGCCGAAATATAGGTTATTTCTACAGAAAAGAAATGTTTTCTGTAAGAAAATGCAATTTTATTTTTAACTATTTCATTTAGAAACAAAATGGCAGCTAGTGTCATGGCGTCTGCTTTTAACGCCAATGCTATGAATTTTGAAACATCAGAAATATTGATATTAAAACAACAAATAATGTATATTTTATTTGAAATCATTGTTTTGTGAATTATTTTTTTGTTGATAAAATAACAAAAATTAAAGATAATATCGACTCAATAAAAAATAACACTAAGCAAAGATAATTTGTGGCAGTTTCAGAACTGACGCCCAAGCTAATGGCTGTTTAAATCAACATGGTGGACTTTATTTTAAAGTGTTATTATTTGAAACAAATAATAATCTCGAATGATGAATAAAAATCAATATATTTGTTACATTTCAACATATTAAAACTGTACTTTTGAAATTGTTACTACCAGTCATCAACCCTATTGTATATGTATACTAGGAAATTTTTGCAACTTGATGACATGGAGACATTATTATTATAATTACGCTGTGACTCTTTAGATTATTTATTAAGATAGAAAATACGTCCAAAATTGTTTATTTTGTTTTGTTTTATATTAGTTGTAAATGTTTCTCTTATTATTGAAAGTAGAAGTTTAATCAAAGTCAACTTGTATGGTATAGAAGTAAGCAGATTAACCATAATACTATGGAATTACACATATTTAATCGATTAGATGTCATTGTATCCAGTAAATATGCTTTATTCGTAATTAATATTAACGCACAATTAAGTAGTTCTTGCAGCTGTCATACTAATATGATAAATCCTGTTCATACCCAAACTTATAATTGATTTGTCCGTAGCTTCATCAAAATGGCGAGTCCATTACACATTAGCTACAAAACATTCCAAAAGGCTTGTTATTAATTTTTTGTACGTTACAAATTCTTTAATAATTTTTTGGACATGCTTTACAATTTAATTATTATGAAACGTTCCTATCTATTTTTAACATGCGCTGAGCACTACATAAACATAACATTGGTAATTTTTTTATTTGAATTCAAAGGTAGGGGGAAGTCCCCCAGTGGCGGACACTTAAGGTTTTTTTGAATTAATACCAAATTTAATAAGAAAAATTAAACTTTAATCATGAATACAATAGGTCAACAAAATATAAAATCAAAATAAATCAACGATGCAGTACTTTTTGTCTTAACATAATTAGGAACTTTAATTATCTTTTGGTAAAAAATTAGAGATTCTTCGTCACTGGCACCTAGTACCGGACGGACTTAATGTAAACCCCAAGCGCCGGACAATATTAAAACATTGTGCATCTATCACAAATATAAGCATCCCCACTTTCGGGAATATCTGCACATGCCTCATGAGCCCATCCTTGGTAGCTAGAGCATTGTATCCAGTCTTCATTGTGGTCTTCCAAACACACTACGCAAGTTGTACTTTCTGTGTTTTGTATTTCAGTCAATGGTTCTCTTTCTTTGGGGTTACTACCACTCTTTCCTTTGGATTTCAGACCTTTGGTTCGTTTTCCCTTTTCTTTGATTGCTGTTTGAAACTTAGCTCCAATTTCTTTCTTTTTGTCTTTTAGATTTTTTTCATTTTCTTTTTCTGTAGCAGCTTTTTTATACGGTGAAGATGTCAAAATTTCACTTTTTTCACATTTTCTCTTCCGAGCAGCAGCTCTTTTTACAGCAGCATTTGGCAAAGGTGACAGTTTATGAACAATTTGAACAATATCTGGTTGTGAACTAGTTGAAGGTTGGTTATTGCTGACGACAGTTTCCTTAATAGGTTGTTTAGAAGGATGTGTTGGGTTTTCTGCTTCTACATCTTTAGAAAATTCCTGAGCGTCAACTGTAGATGAACTACCAGCTAAAGCTAAATCGGTGGACGGCACGGAAATTTCAGTGCAACTTGGTTGGTCAGAAGAAGCATCTGCCACTTCAATTGGTATATTTGTCATATCTGCAGCCAAATAATCTAATTCAGAAAACAGATGCCTATTAAATGGAAAAATTCCCGTGCATTTAAAACCTGATGCTGCAATATCTATCCGAGCTACCTTTGTAAATGCCTCCTTGACCAGTCCAGCAATATCATAATCTGTTATGCGAGATCCAGCGTTAGCTCTCATCCACAAATCGCACTGGTGGTTGTAGGCATCTTTGAATGGTTTCATGAACGTCCTGTCTAAGGGCTGAAGTTTGTGAGTTGTGTGTGGAGGTGAGCTTATCAAGTGAATGTTATGTTCTCTACAAAAATTTATAACCGCAAGGGTTTTGTGGCTGCAATGTCCATCCAGAAGAAGCAGAACTGGGTGGTCTTCTGTGGGGTGCGAGTATTTTTCAAAGAACTGCAACCACTTCAAGAATAAATCGCTATTCATCCACCCTTTTGGCTGGGCCACACCAACGCTTTCAGCGGGAGCATTGATCATTAGACGATCATTCATCCTTTGTCTCGGAAAAATAAAATATGGTGGTAAAAAGCGGCCGTTGGCACTCATACAAAACAAAATTGTGATGTTTTTGCCTCTCTCAGCCGAGGTGAGCTTTCCGACTTGGCGAAACGCTTTAGGAGCAAGAACTTTCTGATGTTTATGCACACAGCTTATCCCAGTCTCGTCGCAATTGTAGATATTGGAAGGTGAGAATTTGTGTTGAGTCATCAGCTTTTCAAGATTATTGTAGAAGATATCTACTTGTGGTTTATTAAACCCTATGCCTCGCATTATGCTTGTTGACTCTGGTACTCTTAATGAAATGTTCGAATGTCTCTGCAGAAAATCGTAATAAAAATGCTTACCAGCAGCCTGCTTTTCTTTATTAAAGCGATGTGGGATCTTCATACTTTCAGCCAAGTCGAAAGCTAACTTTAGAAATTCTTTTTTCATTAGCGGCATACATCTATTTGACAAATCTTCTATATGGTCTACTAAAACTTGTTCATACTCCGGTGTAAAGGTTTTGGTGAATCTTCCGAGCTTTGCATGTAATGTCACTTCCTCCCCACGTTTCAATACCATTATTTTGTCGTGAAGAGTACTTTTTGGTACATTGTACCGCGATGCAGCTTCCCTCAAACCCATTTTCTTGGACAAAACCTTATCGATTGCAGTTCGCAAGCCTTCCTTATCCCATTTTCCTTTTGTTTTTCCTTGTGACATCTTTTTGGTGTTCTTTCTTTTATCCGCTAAAACAATGAATAAATAGTTATAATGAGAAACCTAAATAACAAGAAGAAAAACTGACATGAAAATTGTCCGATATTAAGGGACACTATTGTGTCCGGTACTAGGGGACCGTTAATTCTCAAAATTACAAACATCACACTAAAACTGTTTAAATATCATTTGAAACTTTTGTAATTTATTAATCACTATAGTATTCTATATTAAGTGAAAATAAAAAAGAACTAATAAACATAAAACAATAGTCATAATACTCACTTAAAGTTTACGTAACGCAGTGGTTTATCGCCAGAAATACTAAACGACCGCTCTCACCGAGCCTAGTGGCGTCACTGACAAACTGCGTCGCGTGATCCTGCATCGCTATGAACCCCCCCCCCGCTTCCCTACCTCTATAATTTTAAATGACGTCATTGTAACTTGTCGAGATAGTACTAGTGTCCGGCGTTAGGTGCCGTCCGGCGCTAGGGGACTTCCCCCTAACCTTTTTTTTACAAAGTAATTCAATTATTTTAACTTCTCATTTGTCGGAATCAGAAGATATTCCTTACTAACCTAACTTACACTTTTCATTTTACCTTCGCGTCACTACTGATGTTACAGTATAATTTAAACCTGATCTCATGATTATTATTTATATGATGCCAAGATACTTTTTGTGGCGCGACTTCGTACATTTAATTATATTATTAAAACGCACGGAAGAAAAAAAAGACCGACAGAAATAATTAGACTGTTTTTGGGTATGTTTAAATGAGAATTGTTAATTTTAATAAATATTCTTTTGTGTGTATAATTTTATTTCATTTATGTACTTGTATCATCATAATAACATGTGAATTTACCATTTTAAGTTTGTTACATTGTGTACAGATTATATACCTAGTACTGTGAACTTTGAATTTTTAAATATTTACTTTGTAAATATAAACAGTTTGAATAGTAAGAAAATCGTTTTTTTTTAACCGTTCACTAGCATATCTTTTTAAATTGACAGCTTATAGATTTCAAAGCAATTAAGTAATCATAAAATAATTTATATTTTAAATTAAGTTAAAGGACATAATAATCAAATTCAGGGTATTGCCATTGAGATTTACGATCGTCGATTTTGTAGAATTACTTATATAAATACAGCAGAAACTAAACAAACGCTCGCGCCGGAATTATCTCTCTCTTGGCCCTGAGAGGAGAGAGGAAAACGGTCTCAGGACACCCTCCCTCTCCCTCCCTCCCTCTTACCGTGGGAGTCTTCCTCCGCCCATTAATATGGACTTGTCATTGGGTTAGGCATATACCCCTAAGTAAATTGTCCTCTCATCGGACAGGATTTGAGGATTCAGTCATATCTTGTAATATTATAATACTATTCCCATAAAACTCAATATTTGAGGGTTAATAAAGATGGGGAATATAATAAGCAAAAAAAAATACAATTTTCTATGTAACTGCGTATAATACTTAAAGCTTATATAAAATATCAATTAACAAAATGGCCGTCATACAAAACTGAATTATCACAGCTATTTATTAAATACTAGCAAAATTTGGTTTAAATTACTATATAGCTTGCATTAGTACAGTATAAGCTGTTTACAACAAAGTAAATAAACACGTAACACTTATGGCGGAATGAATAAATTAATACTTAAATAAAAATATAACAACTATTCAAATTTGAACTTTATCAAAAAGAAATAGGAACCAATTAAAAATATTACCACATATTATGGTAATTTCTGGTATACGTAAATTAAATCTTTATTATTTGCCCATTACTATTTCATTTACATAATATAGAATATTTAACATATTTAGTAGTGTTTTTATGCAAACAAAAATAAATATAATTTTAGCAAGTATATAGTTGCTTGTAATTTATCTAAAAACAGGAAGCTATACAATTTATACGAGTTTAAATGTATATCCCAATGTTATCCACAAACACATTCAAAACACATCATTCAGAAATCATTTGAAATTTATATATTAATACATTTATATAAGTTTTCTTTAAATACAGATTTAGTGGCTGATAATTAAAACAAAAATAAATATTAAAAATAAATAAAACAGAAACATTCTTGTCTGAACACGTAGAATATAAAATAATATATATACGAATCAATATCAATTGAGCAATATAAATGAGAGTTGAAAGTGTTTTTGAAAAGATAAAATTATTTATTGCACCGGGACTTGAACCCGCTCCTCTTGGATACCGTCCGAACGTTCATCGCCAATTAAACCATACGCCTTATCTTACTAGCTACGTCGAACCTATTATACGTTTAGAAAAAATATTTAAAGAAAACACATACATTTTCAACGCAGTGGAATTGAACCCGCGTGTCTTGCAAACCATGCAAGCGACCTGACCTCTAAGCCATGCGATCTTCATCACGACGATAAAATTTTAAAATTTAAATTAAAAATATATACATAATATATGTATTTACTAATACAGTTTTATTTTTCTCATACTGAAATAATACTTTAAAAAACATTATAGTTAAAGTCAACGATATTGTAACATTTGGTGCCATTTTAATTGGAGTATTTTCTACAACTTCGCTTTAACATCTTGACTTATGATAACAGAGTTGTCGTTGGAAAATTGCAAAGTAATTTTTGATAAAACCGAATTCACCAACTGACGACAACTTTCTAGTTCTTCCCACACTGCCTCATATGTAACTTGCTTCCTGTAAAAAGATTTATTATTAATTAATATATCATTATTTACTACCTATTACATTTTATATTCAAACCGTTAATGATACATCATTAGGTGATCATAAAAAATGTCCTTGTATATTTATAAAATAGTTTTATTAAAACTGTAGTCAAGAAAATAAAAAAGCAAAAATATTTTCGTATTCATCAAATTAGCCATTGCCGTTTTAAAATATAGTCTTCAAACTTTATTTCGCGCATGGCAGGGTAGGCAGAGGGAACTGGAGGAGCCCTAGGAACCTAGTGTTAAGAAACTCCGTTGCTTAGTCGCTGCTTTCTTCGTTCCTTATTTTAGCCTTTTTCGAGTAATTGCGTGTTGAGTGGCGGAACTCAACGTCGCGCTTTGCCTAGTTGCCAGAGCGAAGAAATCTTCTCCGAGTGGGAAACGAAACCCCAAACTTCTATATATAGTGTATGTAATAATACATGTACCCGCCGCGCCTGCGCAGCGCGCCCCGCAGGAGCAGGCCGCGCGCGGCGGCGGCGGCCGCCTGCAGGCTGAGGCAGTAGGGGTGGCGGCGGCCCGCCTCCGCGCGCTGCTGCGCCAGCCGCAGCAGCTGCTTGTGCTCGCATCTCTTGTGCTGCAAACAGAATCGACGAACTGATTACGTCCGAGACGCGGTAAATTTTAGGATTCATTTTCTTTTGACACCTATATCATAGAAATATCTCTTGTAGTTGTTTTTTTAGCTCACCCCAATTACTGATACATTCAATTCGGTGTGTTTATGGGTTGGCGTGATCATCGTTAAGTTCTGTCAGCAATCGTTAAGTTCCCTTAATGTAAATAATAAATCAAAATAAAATAAAATATATAATGTTTAACACACCTGTACCATAATTTCTATACAAATGGCCATTGTGGTAAGAGCGGGCGTCACCGTCCACTGCAACAGACGCTGCAGTTCCTGATTGGAGCCGGGCCCGAAGGACTCCGTTATCACATTGTTTTTTATGCAATAATCTAATGCCACGTTGAATTTCTATAATCATAAAAACATATTTACTGGAACTAAGTCTAAAACATAAAAATAAAGTTACAATTATTTGGATTCTAATAATTTAATCTCATTTATAATTTTTTTTTAGCTTCACGCTTTATCCTGCATATTGCAGGGTAGGCAGAAGGACCTGCAGGATCCATAAGAACCTATGACCCTCCGTTACTTAGTTCCTGCTTCCTCCGTCCTCACTTTCCGCCTTTTTCGAGGCATTGCGTGTTGAGTGGCCAAACTCAACGCCGCGCTTTGCCTAGTTTCCAGAGCGAAGAAAATGGAAATAGAAAAATCCATCTTCCCCGAGTGGGAATCTAA